>OX335668.1:97230000-98512500 GCA_946894065.1 Acleris literana | reverse complement strand
AAATGTGGCGAATGGTCTGTTCTTGGTCCCCAAAACAATCAATAGTTGTACATTGAATGAGCAGGCCTTCTATGAATTTAAACTGAACAACAATAACATTGTTGGTCTGTTCCATTGAGCAAGTCGACCAATCACATCAGTCCGCTGATCAATTTGCCCAATCAGAACACAGCTTGTGCTGCTTATGAAATTAAATTGGACATTGAGAAGTCTTTTTATTTTTTAATTATATTCATCCCTTCACGGATTGGCAAAGGAATCAGATTCCATACAGCCACATATGTCTGTTTTTAATTATCTGAAATATAGTTCTGGCACGGTCAGAGTCGTCAGTTTAAAAAACGCCTTTGAATGATTGGCCACTAAGAACGGTATCGTTAAAAAAAAAGTAAAAATTAGCAGGAGAGCGTAAAAAATTTAGTTTGTTGTAAATATTATAAGAATTGATATTTATTTCCTCGCAGTAGTCGTGAAAAGCACTGTGTTAAGCCTCGGCCGAAAGTGCGATAGATGGACTCGTACTTTCGGGGGCTTCCGGTACGCGTCGGCCCTCAAACTAACTCGTCCATCTATTGCTTACTTTCTAACCTCTACAACAATGTACTATAGATAACCTACATAGAAAGTATACAAGACATCCAATGTCATAGATTAGAATGCCGGCGTCGATGTCAAATCAATTTTGCAATCGTATGCTAGGGCCGCTCGGTGCATGCCGCCCGCTACCTTCACAATAACGATTAGATCACGATGTATTATTAGTTATTGTTAAGTTATTTATAGTCACTTTTGCATTGTATTGTATCAAAACAAAACAAGTTGATGGATGGGCACAGTGGATAGGCGGTACCGTAGATAAAATATGTCGTGTCTGTTTTCTTCGTATGCTCCATGTAGGGCTAAGGGACTTTTGCCCATTCCGCCGTATAAGGACGGGCATGGAAAACTTTTTGCGAATTTTTGAATTTTACATTTATTTTTTCATTATAATATATGTTTTGTGTTCAAATAATTACGTGTTTGTAACCTTCCGTGGTTTCACCTGATGGTTTCAACGAAAGACGAGCGCTGACTTTAATGCCAGCATAACGCTGAGTTGGGACTATTTCGTGGCTACTTTCTGTTCTTGGTAATGTTTATCACGAATAAATGATTTTCTTTCTTTCTTTTTGGATGGGATATACAATCACCGGCAAAAAAACCCGCCCACCCGTCTTTTGTTCATAAGTACAGTTGTTAAAAAGTATAACTATCTTAAATCAATGAGTAACTTTAAAGGTACTGAACCAATTTCGATGTTCCTTGTAGTATTTTGTTTCTAATTAACCTAAGTCCAAAAAGGCTAACAAATATTCTTATTAGCGGTCGTTACTCTTTCCAAAGAAACAAATAAGATCCATAAATTACCTGAGGGCACTGCCAAGATGCACTACGCTAACTAGCGTTTCTATTCGTTTCGTTTTTGAACCAATCGCGTCACTGGGAGATGACGCGATACGAAAAGTCACGTGATCGCGATTGGTTTAAAAACGAAACGAATAGAAACGTTACTTAGCGTAGTGAATCTTGGCAGGGCCTTTTTACCCGACTGCGGCGGAGGGTTATGTTTTTCACCGTCATGTATGTCCAGTTCTATGTTCCCCGCTACAGCAAAAACGGCTTGGACGATTTTGACAAATGAGGTATCGTTGGATTCGTCTTCGCAGCGAGAGTGTCATAGGATACCTAAACTGTTAAAATTTAAATAACAACAATGGCCAAACGACAATTATTAACATATGTAGGTATATCGACGACAGTATAAAAAATGCAGTCGGGTTTTTAAAGCTTGCTTTTCATAGAGTTATTATAGTAAATTATTTTGTTACCTATTGGACGGTAGAACAAGACGAGGCCGATCAGGAGGCACAATTCCGCTGTGCCGTTGGCTGTGCACCTGTGCAGGCCTGAATTTGGTCTTTAAGGGCGCCATATACGGTACGATCCGTCGGTTCCGACTGAAATCGAACGACGGATTGTACGTGTGTGGCACATAATGTAGAAATATGAATCGTCACGATATCGGTGTACTGCCTTGTTGCCGAATTATGTTTAGTCAAATTTCATTTGGCATCCAACTTTTCGCCGAAGTTTTATTTGGCAAACCAATCCTTGGCATAATTTTACTTGGTATTTTTTTTATTTTGTTACGTCAAATTTTATGTGGTAAATAATTGTGTAGCAAATGATTTGCTAAGGCAAATAACATTTTTTTTATGACCCTAAAAACGAAACTGCTGCCAGAGATAGGTAGGTTAGGGTTTTTTTTATGACCCTGAAAACGAAACTGCTCCCAAAGATAGGTAGGTTAGTGTTTTGTTTAAATGAAGGTTTGCCAATCAATACATTTGACGAAAACATAATTGACTTCTTAAAAGAATCCCAGGTAATAATTTGTTGAACAATAATTTTACAAATCATTAGTTGGGAAATGATATCAGTGCGAAACGTTGAATTGGGAAATAAAAAATTGCCCAAATAAAAATATGGGATACGTAGTTTGAGGAGTTAAGAATTTGCTAAATAATTTTCGTCGAAACGTTAGTAAACCCACGATATCGTTTCAGATTGATCGTCGACGGATCGTTACGGACGGACGGGCCCTTTAGTGAATAGCATTCGTTATACCGTCCACTGGACCGTGTCAATACCTGTAAACGGAATGGCTCCATCGGTCTATATTAATTGGACGTGGTAACGTGTTAAATTTTCGCCACGTGCCTAGAACAATACGGACGGACGTAACCTCGTCTGATGAGCAAAGATCGGACAAATGGGCGTCATTACTCGCAATAATGTGGACATGTCTCCAATAGTAGTTTACGTGACGGTTGCGTAATGCTAATTACGCAGAGTCTCGTACAATACTTTATCTACACATATATATTATAAGTACTCTAAGATGGGTTCAGAAGCTGAAAGGCAAATGACCAGCATTACCTTACCTGTGGTAGTAGGTGTCAGCGATGACAGCTGTAACGTAATTTTGGAATTACGTTATCGAATATTGTAAGGTAATGAGATCCAAATTTGGAACATCTTCCAAAATTAACAGCTGTCACAGGTAATGCTGGTAATGGTGGCCTACGGGTTTTGAACGCATAATAGAGGACTTATGATATGAGTGTAGATAAAGATTTTAATTAAACAAATTATATTACATTAATTGATTAATTACCCTAAAAATAATTTTAATGCTTTGCAAAGCAGTAATAAATAAATGATACAAAGACTTGTTAATGTGCGGATTTATTTTAAAAAAAAACAGTGGCTGGTATATTTCTTTTCACGGCTAAAATAAACTTGTGAGGTGAAAAGCTCCTTTCGCAATCCACGCATTTTAAAGGAGCGAACTTAAGTAGATTAATATTGATTGCCACTACTCACGTCTTTGTATTATTTATTTATTACTGTCCTGCAAAGGATCAAGATTAAAGTTCAGGTAAGAAATCAGTTGATGTAATTTAATTCGTTTAATTAAAATCTTTGGAGTCATGTCCACATTATTGCGAGTAATGACGCCCATTTCTCCGATCTCTGCTGATGAGTGAAGCATGCAAAATTGCTGTCTGTCTGCGTGCACACGTAAACACGTAAACTGTCACTCGTGCTAGGCGCGTTATCTTACCTAGTGTATTTGTGTGCGTGCGGTAAAAAGTCAAAATCATTTATTGCTTGATTGCAGATTTACAATAAGATGTTATGGATATATTGGTTGGGCGCATCACAATCAACCGTTTCCGGTGTACAATAATTAAAGCACTATTTATTATATTTAAAAATTATTAAAATGAACGGCAAGTCGATTTTTTAAATTACATTACATTCAATTATAAACAATACAATACATTACAATATACAATTATTATCAATATTTACCTATATTAAAATTATTTAAAATCAAATTAAAAATTAAAAAATAATGCTAAAATTTTAATAATTTTATTAAAAAAAGTAAGTCGTGAACGAACGGAATTTGAAAAATCCTAACAAAAAACCGGAATTTTTAATCAAACATAATGGAAACATTACTCATGTGTAGTTTTATTACTCATATTCGATATAATTTAAAAAATCCTACAAATTAAAGAGCCGGACAAAGTCCGGACTAGAGTCTAAAATTCCGGACGGATGGTAACCCTATTGGCATTACTCAATACGCTTCCCCAATCCCTAGTGCCGGACCCGTATTATGTTCGCCCTTATCGCGGTGGATAAAGCATTCGTCACTCTCCCACTTACATAGTGGCCAGAAAGTGACAGATGTTTTGTCTACGTTTATCCACATCGATAAACCCGATAATTGGTCCGCAGGGCGAGCTTAGTTAGAGAGGGATTAATTTGATTCGTGGAACACGAGGGTGTCCAATTGTCCATACGTTTAACATTTTCCGGAGACTCCGGAAATTAGCCTCTTCCTCTTTGCTTGACATGGCTTTGTGACTGCCGCAGGAGTCGAGCCGGGGCCTCGCTCGACGACCGGTTCGCCGTGTCAACCGGCGCCGGCGGCGTGCGGCTCACCGTTACCAGCGCACGCGCCGGGGACAGTGGCGTCTACACCCTGCAAGTAAGTACCGTATTCTGCCGTACCAAAGAAGGGGCTAAGTGCATAGTAATAGTACAAACATTTTAAAATTAATGTGGTTAATAATAGAGTACAAAATGCTTCGACTGTAGAAACAAAGTAATTTGTTTGCAAGCTAAATAAAATAAGATCTGAGTGGATGCCACAGGAGTACCGGACTCGTAGTAGACCATGGTGAAGGCGGGTGGCTCAGATGCATTTCAAAGTGGCTGGTCGGATTTCTATAGAGAGATTTGGTTGGCAATCTGAGGCAGAGGCCTTCGCTCAGCAAAAAGGGCTTAAGTGAAAATCAATTACCATTTTTGCTAACTGAAACTGCAATCATTTGCCAATCTTTCAGCGTTCAAAATAGGCGGGATGTTAATTATGCGCTTCTAAATAAAAAGAAAGCATGCGCAATTTGATAGTCAAAGCAAATTTAGCCTTCTTTCTTAAGAAATAAGGTCACCTACATATCCGCGGTTCTATGAGACATGGGCCCTTTTTTTTAAGGAGGGCAGAATTACAGTGACAAAATTTTATCGTCTAATCAGTTCTTACAGATAATAAGAAATATGAACTGACAATAATCAGAAGTGTGAATTCAAAAAAACCTTTATAAAACTTACTATCTGATCTTAAGTGGCACCGGAAGTGTTTACTGGCTCGGTAGGATATCGGTCCGGACGTTTCCGGACACGTTTTAAACTTAGGACCGGTCCTGAAAACCTCGGATGTATGGCAACCCTACATACCAATTAGGGGTTGGTACAGGGTTAGTGTAAAATGAATGATATATATATATATCGACGGTTCTGTGAGTCAACCTCGTATATAGAAATTATGCAGTATAAACTGACACTCACTAAGTACGCGAGTGCATACTTAGTGCGTGTACTGGACGGACACTGGATAAAATTCAGTATACGAGGTTGCGTCACAGAAACTTCGATATAGGTCTGAGGCGTTCCTTTTAGGGAATTCGAGTTCATGGCAGTAAAAAGGTTGCTAAGATTTTGAATGTTTATTTAAAAACAAATAGGTTTCACGACATATTAGACTAGTGGGTAGCGACTACACAATAAGAACATATAGCATAGAAACCGGACTATAAGACGTACTTTGCGTCAGCTATCTTTCTCTACTTTTTAGATCACGTATTACATGAGAAAAAATGAAACAAAAAGTAGGCTGTTTTTTCTTCTTTAACTGACATTGTCGCAAGGTACACAGGAACTTCTTTGTCCTTTGTCTATAGTATAGGTCCAAATACTATAGGTGCTTATAGGTCCAAATCACGCCTTACTTGTGACGATGTACCAAATAACGAAAGAACAGCTATAGATTCATCTCTTTCCAACTCACTATGAAAACCATAAGTAAAAAGAAGTGAACCATAATGTATTGTCTCCTTATTTAGGACGGTTTCTATGCCTTTAGTCTTTATTCTGTGGTAGCGACCCTGTCTTCGAAGATAGCGGTCCCGGGTTCAAATCCCGGTAAGGGCAGATATTTTTGTGATGAGCGCGAATATTTGTTCCTGAGTCTATAGGATGTTGATGGTGATTGTGAAGCTAAAAATTTCCATACAACATGCGATAACGTTAGATAGTAGATATCATGAAAAACTATGTCTGTACGTTTTCCTTTCCAAGAAAATATTTCTTAGAATGAAACAAAGGAGTTCGGGTAAAAGTGTTGTCATTTCTAAAATTCATACATTTTGAAGGTGAGCGGCCATTCGTAAAAGTGGTAAATTATGATAGAATTATTATAAATAAACATATTTTGTTATGTAATGTAATAGTCTTAAGTGCATCGGAGCCGAGATATTTAAATATTCATACTTGGGCGTACTTTTGTACTAAAAACTTAATAGGTACTTAAATCTTTAAAATCTCCGCTCCGATATTATTTAACGCCATGAATTATATATATCTATGTGTATTTAGAGGTCCTCTAAATAACCATGTAAAAATCATCCGTGGCCGCTGAAAAAAATATGACAATATTCTTCAAACAAATTTACCCAATGTCCTTTGTATGGATTTTTTTTTGACAGTTACCCGTTTTAGCGGCGCTTCACAATCATCTTATATGTATTTCGAGACAGGTAAAAGACTCAAGTAAAGTTCCTCTTGCATGTAGTAACACATATGTATAGACCGTTCGACATTCTATATTTGAAATTTGACGTAAATTCCATATTAGTTTTGTACACAACTACATGCAAGAGGTTACTTAAGTTTTTCACCTATATATAAGTATGTTTATCGTTGTCGTGTATTCAGAGCATAGAGCTTAGTTTCTTGAATTTTCAATTGATGGTGTGAAATTGTCCCGACTTTAATTATTGATTCAAATATCATTAAACGTGATATTCAAAATAAATCAGACGTATACTGCCCTCATACCTCAAAAAAACAACAAACGATGTACGAAAAATACTTCCAGTGCTCTTTTCTACACGGTAACACCTATTGCTGTTGACTTTGTTACGGGTCAACTCGGCGAAATAAATTAATAACTACAAAGAACAATAATATATTAAAAAACTAACCTAGATTCTTACAACTAACTTAAATTTACGACTAAGACTAAGTGTCGAGCGCCAGGAGGGCTTTTAGCTTTCTAGGGAACCCTGCCAATCCGGAATGTCACCGGCTGGCAACAGCCTTATTAATTGCTATAGGTAGTGTTCAGTCTCTTCAGACTTCGAAGGGCATGACCAGAGGCCCTTCGTCCCAATGTTATAACACACACACAAAAGAAAATGACTTTAATTGCTGTAATTTACAATAACATATAATTTCTGTCACATTTCAACGTTAGGGTGGGTATATTTACGTAGTACACCAAACTTTCGCAATACAAGTGTGAACTCTTCTAAACCATGGGCTGGAATGCTTAAATAAAGAAACGGCGACTGTTTAAATTATTAAAATTCCATAAATAAATAGAAAAAGAAATACGGGGATCGAACCCGCGACCTCAGGTTCATAGTCGCGCACTTAGACCAGTGAGCTACCGTGGCGAGTACTTGATGCGTTGAAATTAAGCTTCACTTTATCTAGTCACGTGACGTCATGTATACTTGCGTCTCATATGCCCCGTCCCTCAAAAAAAAAAATACTACACGAACTTAAGCACCTAAAGTTTTTTTTTTTAACTCGTTTCTCAACGTTTTGATAGCTCTTATTTACTTGACAGTAATGGCGGCCGAGTTAACAACAATGCGATAACATTTCAAAAGCAGTAAGGTAAAATAGACCCTCGGACCGTCAACCATCTCATTTGTACAGTGTAATTTTTTAATAGCTGCTTAAATTTTAATATTTTCTTCGATATTGTTAATCAATAACACATGTTGTGTTATTTTTACCCTAGCTTAAAAAAAATAGATATTGCAGTCAATGATTCCAATAAATTAGCGATATTCATAGACCCTCTAATACAGGGGTGCGAGGAGAGGGGCGTGTTGCAATAGTAGTTTACGAGACATGACGGGCATTACAACATGAGTGTGGTTTTTGTAGATCACACGAGTGTTGTAATGGTAATTACGCAGAGTCTCGTACAATACTTTATCTACACACATATTATAAGTACTCTAAGATGGGTTCAGAAGCCGAAAGGCAAATGACCAGCATTACCTTACCTGCGGTAGTAGGTGACAGCGATGACAGCTGTAATGTAATTTTGAATTTACGTTATCGAATATTGTAAGGTAATGAGATCCAAATTTGGAACATCTTCCAAAATTAACAGCTGTCATCGCTGTCACCTACTACCACAGGCAATGCTGGTCATTGCCTACGGGTTTTGAAAGCATAATAGAAGACTTATGATATGAGTGTAGATAATTTTACTGTTGAGGTTTTTAAAGTGATTTTCTAGTAGGACTTAGTGCCCACACGAGAACGTAAAAATTGGATATTTTGCAAAAAAAAAAAAAAATATTCTTGTAATATGTTATAACGATACAAAATCATATGTTAAAATTTGTGCATTGATAAAAAAATACCCTGTATAAAGTTTTATGTATGATTGTGATTATGGATTCATTTTTTATTGCAGGCAAGCAACGCCGCGGGGCGCGACACGACCCGTGTGCGTCTAGAAGTATCCCCAGATGAGGCCCCATCAGGGGATGACCCCCCCACCTTCCTGAGGAGGCTCCAAGACCTGACGGTGAAGGTGGGGACACGGACGAGGTTCCTTGTCGAGATCGTGAGCTCTACAGAATGCAAGGTAAGAGTTGCATAATGAGAGGCATTATACACGAGTGTGGTTTTACGAGTGTTTTAATGCCGTATTACGTGTACTATAGTCGCATACATAACTTTATCTACATGCATATCATAATAATAAAAAATGTTTCTGAAATATAAAAAAATAAGTATTTAATGGGTTGGAAACAAAATGCTTCATTGTGTAATATGACATTAAGTACTATCACTCAGTTTCGTCTTCTCCGTAGTCAACAAGTACCTATGAAAAGAGCAACGGAATAGCGAACGTTTATTTATCTGTACCTAATTATAGAAAATATGATTAATCATTCATCACTGTTATCTAATCAACCTCTTCCGTTTCAGTAGATATATATTGACACATGAGACGGACAGTGAAAGAACATTATAACCACACCCCGTTATCAGCGGTGAAAATTCATTGAAATCGAATCATAGGGTTGTCACACTATATTCATTTAAGGCTAGTACATTTGACATACCGGTATAAATGTCGCAATTTTTTTTTTAAATGAAACATTACTTTGGTTTATTATTATATTTTGTTACATCTGTGGCTGAATTATAGAAACATTTTGTTAATATCGTTAATCATCTGATATGTGGATGGTAACCTTGTAAATAAAACAACAGACCTGTAAGTTATATACTTCCATTTACTTTTCTGAATATATTATTAAAAGTTTTTCTAAATTGTTTTGTGTCAAACTTTGTCGCCTATTATTGTAGATCCACTTAAGATACGAAAACGATCGCTCTACTTCAACAGATGTTATCGGTAAATATGTCAGTTTTTTATAGTGTTCTAATGTGCTCTTGTTAATATTTTTTGTAACTTCACCTTCTCTATTATTAAGTAATTTTAAAATTATTTTCACTGTGCTGTAGTCAGGATTATTTTTCAAAACTGTGTTTAACTTCATATACCGTCCGACTATAAATACAGTTAATACCTTTCAATTACATTGACCACTTCACACCAAAAAGTTTCCATTTGATGAGATGGTACTTTCGTTAACATTTTCCGTAACTCTGATGTTGGGTTATTGCATGTGCAATACAATCCATCTTTTAGCCATTCATTTTCACTCGTCATAAATTTTCTGAATACTCCGCAAACTTTATCCCAGCAATCGTCATATGTATTAACATGTTTTAACAGGAATCTTAGGCATCTTTCCTTAAAATGTATAATGCATTTGCATAATTTTATCAAAAATTTCATTATAAAAAAATGAAATTTATTTAGGAAAAAATAATCAATAGATATTGGAAGAAAATACACAGAACAGTTTTACTAAAATTGCGAACCATTTTTTCCGCGTCGCATTCGGTTTATTTCCCGTTTTGCCATTAGCTCCATATTAAACTGAATAAATTCAGCACGATTATCCATGAAATTCATATTTTTACTGAACATAAAACGAAATATGACATCAAACATATTTTGACAAAATTAAATGTCAATTTGACAGCTAAGTATTATTAAAGCGTTCAACAACCAAATTAAACCTTTTTGAAGTGAAATTTCTTCACAGTATATATAATACCTATGAATAAAGCAAGTAGTTATATTGATTTCCTCAAATAGGTATATCAAATTATACCTACCGGTAAAAATATGAATGTAATGTTAATGTGTAGTGTCAGCCCTAGCATTTTCAATGTTTTTTCACCACTGATAACGGGGTGTGATTATAACGTAGTAAAGTTTTTTTTTCAACTTGTTGACTACAGAGAAGACGGAACTGAGTGATAGTACTTAATTTTATATTACACAATAAATCATTTTGTTTCCAACCCATTAAATACTTATTTTTTATATTTCAGAAACTATTATGTTAGTTATAATAAACGTTAATAGACTATCTCTGTCACTACGTTTTTTGAAACATCCTGTGTGTATATGAATACGTCATTATGACGAAACCGGCATGAAATGTACGCTCCCTGTATATTAGTGGCGAGAACTGTATGGTTTATCAATTAAATTCCGTGATCGTACTTATTCTTATACTAGCTTTTGCGTGGGATTCCGTCCGTGTTTTATCGCTGTTCCCTCGGGAGCTGTGCCATTTTCCGGAATAATAAGTAGCCTATGTGCTATTGCAAACTATAATCTGTCTCCGTTCCGTTTCTTCTAGATCCGTTCGGCGGTTTTGGCGTGATTGAGTAACAAAAATTCAAACTAATATCGTGATTGCTTTGAAAAAACCTGGTATCACAGATTTCATGACGTCCGATTTTCAACTTAAACGTGAAGAGAATTAAGTTCAAACTCATACATCTCGAAATATCAGATAAGAGTTTTTTCCAAAGTAGTTACGATATAAATACAGGGTGTACACTATTTCTATTTATACTCGAAAATGTAATTAAAGACCAAGGTGGGTTGCCACTAAAAAAAAATATATTTGCCTTAGTAAATTTCCACTTTTTAAAAGACCGCACTAAGAATATTCATTTGTAGGTAAGAGTAGTTTTAAACCTTTGATTAAAATAAACAAGTTAATTCAAGTAACTTACACAAATACAAGATGGCCTATTAAATATTTAACCATAGAAGATATTTGGTAGCAAAACTGTTATTGCACTTGTAATACTTCAGGTATTAATAACATTTGATACGATAAATAAACAATAGTTGTAAACAACGTTAGATGCAATTTAAATATTACATACGTTTAGCTATTCGACAAAATAACAGGCCAAAAGTGTGTAGCTTACTTTATAATGACAATCATCGGGCATTTTACTTGCCATGACACCATGGGGTCCATGGGTAACTGTCAAGTTTAAATCAAGCATAAGTGTAAGGCATCCGAATTTAGCTCGTCATTTTGTTTTAGCTGATAAAAAAATCGCCATTGAACATAATACACCCGCCATTTAATGACTTAACATACTATATGAGAAAATATTTGTTTTGGGATATTTTAATGTTTTGAATACCTATCGGGTAGAAAAAACATTGAATGCATATTCCATATTGTTAAATATAACTTTTGATACCTATTGAAAATGTTAGAGATTTACAAATATTTACAACAATTTGATTATCAATGCAAAAAGGTTGGCTTACTCTGAAATGTTCGATCGACACTGACATAAGTGACTTTGACACTTGTGACAGTGACGTATCTGTCGTAGTTTTTTTGGTCTTAAATTAGATTTTCGAGTATAGATATCGATTGTGTAGGTCTTTAGCAGTAAATGTTACTATGAAACATGATGTCTAAAACTAGTAATAGTAGTTTACGTGACGGTTGCGTAATGACAGGCAATCCGCGCTCGTCACACAAATATCTGCCCTCACCGGGATTGGAACCCGGGACCGCTTCGTAGGCAGGGTCACTACCAAGTAGGCCAGCGCGTTGTGTTAATGATAACCTAGCATTATAAAAACAATAAATATTGATAAATAAAGAAGATATTATTCATAAACAACCTCCTTTGGCAGTTGGGTAACAAGCGGCCGTCTACAAAACTTTTTAAATTAGACCTTGAGGCAATGGAATCCACGATTCTGCCGAATGGCATTATTCTATTTTAAACACATCCGCTCGTAGTATTTGCGTTTAGAATGTTTTTGAGAACATTACGCACACATGGACACATGATAGTGTTTTTAAAATAAACACAATACGTGTGTGTTTTTCTTAGGGTACCGTTTTGCGTTTATGCATTTCTTATTGTACGGAAAAGGCAAACGAACAAACAAGCCACAAAATAGTGTGTGGTATAGAAGCCCAGAGGGCCCTGCAAAGATGTACTACGCTAACTAACGTTTCTATTCGATACGTTTTTAAACCAATCGCGTCACTGGTAGACCACGTGACTTTTCGTATCACGTCATCTCCCAGTGACGCGATTGGTTTAAAAACGAATCGAATAGAAACGTTAGTTAGCGTAGTACATCTTTGCAGGGCCCTCTGAAGATGCATTACGCTAACTAGCGTTTCTATCTGTTTCGTGATACGAAGAGTGAAGCGATTGGTTTAAAAACGAAATGAATAGAATATTTTTGAATATTATCAGTGTTTGCTACGCCCGCTTTGGACTAGTGGTCGGAATGACGTCATCACGTTTGTCATCGCGTTTTGATGTTTCAAGCACGTTTTAAGTCTAGCATTAACTGACGCAGACCTTGCGGCGTTTAAGGTCTTTAGCCGTTCGCAGAAAGGGCATTGGGTAAATTTGTTTGAAGAATATTGTCATATTTTTTTTCAGCGGCCACCGATGATTTTTACATAGTTATTTAGAGGACCTCTAAATACACATAGATATATATAATTTATGGCGTTAAATAATATCGGAGCGGAGATTTTAAAGATTTAAGTATTAAGTTTTTAGTACAAAAGTACGCCCAAGTATGAATATTTAAATATCTCGGCTCCGATGCACTTAAGAGATTTTATTACATAATAAAATATGTTTATTTTTAATAATTCTATCATAATTTGCCACTTTTACGAATGGCCGCTTACCTTGAAAATGCATGAATTTTACAAATGACAACACTTTTACCCAAACCCCTTTGTTTATTTCTTTTCTCAGTATAAAAAAATCGATCGATCGAATATGCGAAAGATTTTTAATATACTATTAAATAGCCTCGGTGCCATAGACAGATACTTGTGTATTATCATTATAATTATATTCAGGGCGGAAAAAACAAACGCTACATGGACGGAAACTACCTTAACTATTGGAAATAGCAAATTCTACGCAAAGAAGACTTACTTTTGTTTAAAAAAAAACAGCATTTATAGATTTTTGAAAATTTGTCTGCCTTAACCAGGAATCAAACTGGTCGAATATGATAAAACAATAAAGTCGTGTTCTCTTTACGGTCTTTTTAGGGTTCCGTACCAAAATGGTAAAAAAGGAACCCTTATGGTGACACTTCGTTGTCTGTCTGTCTGTCTGTATGTCACAGCAGTTTTTCTCAGAAACTATAGAAGCTATCAACTTGAAATTTGGCATAGTTGTGTAACTTGCTTGCCCACATCTATTTTTGGTAAAAAAAGTATGAAATTATTTTTCTAAATATTGGTTAAGGGGTCTAGAATGAAAGTTATTAGATTATAGCAAACGGGATGTCATATGAAAGGGCTCAGTCTGCACATTTCAAAACAAACTTTTTTATAATTTTTGGGGACGTAATTTTTGATTTATAGCCAAAAATATACAAAAAATGACCGTTCCCCCCCTTATCTCCGAAGTTTATTGACCAAAAATTCTGAAAAATTCCTGATTTAAAGATAATTACTTATATTTTACGGGAAAAATAAAATGAAGTTGTCAAACTGTACAGTTTTGGAAAAAATATCAAAAAACTGTATTAAAATTTAGGCTAATCAAAATGGACCTTATAGCATATATCATAAAGTTCATAACAAAATAAGTATTTTCTTCTGCGTTTTCCTACCATACTATCTTAAATACGGAACCCTCGGTGTGCGAGTCCAACTCGCACTTGACCGATTTTTAGTTTAAAGGTGTATGTGTAATAGATATAAACGATCACAATCAATGACCCTTTCGATTTGTATCATAAAACACGTCTCTATTATTTTGTCATATTCTACTGCAGTTCGATTCCCGGTTAAGGGAGAAAAAAAATCCATAAATGCAGTATTTTTTTCAAATATAAACGTCTCCTTTTGCGTAGAATTTGCTATTTCCAATATTCCAATTTTAATAGCGTTCGATTTTCCATTGTGATAGATAATATTCGCACCTTTAGAACAATAGTGACCTAATTCAAAATTTGTGCTTTCAAACTTCGAGTCATAAATTTATTGTCATAGAGACCTAACTCGAAATTTAAAATTTCTCAATTAGGTCACTATTGTTCTGAAGGTGCGATATATACACGTTAAACTTAAAATCACCCTTTTTTTACAATAGGCTATTTGACAACATTGAAAATATACTACAAATTGTGGTCATCCTATTAGATAATAGCGTAAAACAATATATTTCACTTTATTTTAAACTAAATCCAGTATACTTTTTTGGAAATTGCACGAAAGAAATTGTAATATTTTTGAATCCTTATCTGTGGCAGAAATGCTATGAATTGGTTTGCAGCTGTGGTTACATGCTGGTGACGTCACAGTTTAGTAACCACAGATCATAAGGGCGTATCTCTTCAAATGATTGTTTATTGTTTACTTGCGTGTGACGTCACACTTGTCATATGGCCAGCGCCATGTTAGAAACTGCGTTTTTAGCGCGGTTTTGATAATTTAAACTTTAACATAGATTTTGTTGCGATGGGCTTGCAACCTGTCACTAATACGCTGGTGGACATCTTAGCCTATTTGTGCAATCCTCGTGTGGTTGCCGAGTTAGAATAGTGCCACTCCATGTCCTCCCGTGGATGTCGTAAGAGACGACTAAGGGAATAAAGGCTTGTAGTACTGTTAGGCGATGGGCTTGCAACCTGTCACTAATACGCTGGTGGACATCTTAGCCTATTTGTGCAAATTGTGGTTATAGGATTATCAACAAGTTTTTAGAGATGTTTGTAATTCTGTAGCTCTGCCTACCCCACTCTGGGAACGAAGGCGTGAGATTATGTATGTATGTATGTATGTACATAGATTTTTATTGATAATACAGTAGAATTTCAAGGAAATATCGATGTAGTGTGCTTGTTATGTCATAAAGAATCATTTAAAAAGGTTTTCTAAAATTAGTCAAATAGCCTATTGTCTGATTGTGAAATTTATTAGGCCTATAAATATATGACGTTTACAACCAGCAGTTGAACAAACAAACTCACTTAATGGACAGTTAAAAAACGGGAAAGCGCGAGTCAGTCTCGTTCCAAGACTGCCCTACTAAGCATAATGGCGTTATCTCAAACAAAACATCGTTGAAATTGCAACCTAGTTTCAAACAGAAGAGAGTTGAATCTGCTTTGGCTATTGAATTTAGTTATTGCATTTTTGCTTAGGAGAGCAGAAGAGAGTTCCGTATTGTTACGTTACTGATTAGCATCTTAGGATGGAAAAGTTATTTTATCTACACACATATCATAAGTCCTCTATTATGCGTTCAAAACCCGTAGGCAATGACCAGCATTACCTGTGGTAACTAGTAGGTGACAGCGATGACAGCTGTTAATTTTGGAAGATGTTCCAAATTTGGATCTTATTACGTTACAATATTCGATAACGTAATTTCAAAATTACGTTACAGCTTTCATCGCTGTCACCTACTACACCAGGTATTGCAATGCTGGTCATTTGCCTTTCGGCTTCTTTACCAATCTTAGAGTACTTATAATATGTGTGTAGATAAAGTATTGTACGAGACTCTGCGTAATTACCATTACAACACTCGTGTAATCTATTATGAAACTTGCCTTGCGGCTCCTTTCATACACCACACTCGTGTTGTAATGTCTGTCATTACGCAACCGTCAGGTAAACTACAGATGTAGTGAAATATCCTTTCACATCGTATTTTCTCGGAAATGTTCGTATTTGTCATGCTACTTCAGTCTGACTCAGTACCCATCAAGACAACGTGGGGGAACGTCGCATCGCGAGAGTGATAATCGATATAGGGTGGTTAATACCAGAGTATTTTTTTGTTCATTAAGATTAAGTTTGTTTTCAGTTCTTTTTAATAGTCATGCCGAAAGCATTGAGACCTGGGAAACATTTAGATCGACAAGCCTGTGAAATTATTTTCAACATTTATTTATATTTCTTCTTGTTTACCTACACCTAATTTCTATATATTTGATCGTGGTGGTTTTAACATCTCGGTGTGATATACTTCAAACTCGTGGTTTGACATTTGACACTGATAACTAAAGTACTCTATTTATATAACACAAAGATGTCACTTAATAATTCAATAATTCATAGACACGAAAATTAGAGTGTTCAACTCGTCCATAAAACCCGTTTAACACTCGGTTTTATATCCATAAACGTCTCGCGTAAAATGGTGCGTTTCATGCACTTGTTGTACAATCTACTATTATTAAATTAAGTAATTTAGGGGTATGACCAAACAATTCATAGGACAAACCATTTTATGCGTCAAAGGGAAACGGTTTTTTACCCCAATGCGCGACGAAAAGGAGATTAGTGCGTTTATCAGTCTATACATATATGTATATATGTATGTATGTTTGTTCCTTTGTGGCGCTCTAGAAACTAAACGCGTGGGCCGATTTTGATGACTTATTTCAATCGATTTAAGTATATTAATCTTGGTAGTGTCAGTGAGGATTATGACGGTAATCAAAATCCAATATGGCGGCAACCAGACGTCATATTGTAAAAGAGAAAATAAAGTCGACGAACTATGACAATTGGGGTATGATTGAATAGGTAATTAAAAATCATGTTGACGTTCATATTTTTTCATTTTGATTGATCAATTAGGATTTATAACGATTTAAAGTTGTTTAGTAAGTGGTATTTTTAAAGCTTGCTTTATTAATTTATCATTATTTGTTGATCAGGTGACATGGTATCGAAACGAGCGTCGGCTAATGGAAGCCGAGCGGGTGTCGTTGGTGCGAGACGGCAACTTCTGGTGCGCGGACGTCGGTGCCGTGAGCGTGGACGATGCCGGCCGGTGGACGTGCGCAGCGGAGAACGGGGGCGGGCGCGCTAGCTGCTCCGCGCATCTTAACGTGCTTGGTACGTCCATTTACGTCCATTGTTGGAAGCTACATAGTCAGAAGCTAATAAACGGATTTCTTTAAAGCGGTAGTTCCGCGCATTTTAACGTGCGGGGTACATCCATTGACGATTTGATAGCCTAGTTGGTAGTGACCCTACCAACGAAGCTCCCGTGTTCGATTCTCGGTATGGACAATTTGTGTGATGAGCACGATAATTTGTTTCTGAGTCGTGGATGTTTTCTATGTATTTAAGTATATATTTCTCTATATAAGTATTTATATCGTTGTCTAATACCCATAGAGTAATTTTCTCAATATTTTCTATTTTCAATCGATTTCCTTTCACCTCTATACAATCCATTTATACGCCGACAAAGTTCTATCCACATGGTTACCAGGGTACAGTCAACAGCACAAATAAGTGATCATTTATGTACGTTGTCGCTTTCAATCGTTTCACAATTTTGTATGCATTTCAAACACGACGTTAAACTGACAAGGTACATAAATGATCACTTATTTATGCTGTTGACTGTACCAGGGTAGTTTGTGTGAGCGCGGGTATTTGTCTGATTTAAGTGTGTACCTATCTCTCTACAGGTATGTTTATGGTTGCCTGGTACCCGTAGTACAAGCATAGAGCTTTCGGACTTGATTTTGTGTGAGATTGTCCCTTTTTTTCAGTGCCGAAAGCGTACAAGCGGCCAGAATTCGTCGAGGAGCTCCGGGCAATACTCACCGAACAAGGCACAGTGTCGCTTGAGTGTAAAGTGATTGGCGTGCCTACGCCCATCCTAAGATGGTTCAAGGTAAGACCTGAGGTGTATGGAATCGGAGACCAAGATACTGGTTATATTGCGAGGGGGATAACGCTCGCTTTTGATTTTTCCGTCAGAGCGTTAAAATGACCTTTACGTTAATCTGAAATCAACAAGGGTTCAGCAGAAAATAGCTATCTATGAAACGAAAATTCTGCGTTGTTATACGTCCTTTGAAATGAGTGTTGATACTTACATGCTTTGTAGAGGCTGAGGCTATCCCGAATTCGATAAATGACAAAGTATAATTATATACTCCCCAATTATATATTTCCCATATTAATGGGAAATGTCAAAACGTGCCGTCGGGTTTTTAAAAGGTACTTTTGACTTCCGACGTAAAAAGAGGAGTTTTATAAAAACATGTATCTGCGTCTGTGTGTCTTTCTAAGTATACTGACGTAGTAGCAAAGAAGGCTAACTTCAATGTAGCAATCGAAGCATTATATACCGTAAAACGGGGTGAGTAGGGATTAAGGGGTGAGTAGGGATACAACCTAAAATAAGTCATAACTTGTTACAAATAAGAACAATTATTAAATAGACAATAACGTTACGTGTATTGGAAAAAATTCAGTCTTATAATTAGTAACATATGCTTCATTTTAGGTTGTGTCCCTACTCACCCCTTAATCCCTATTCTCCCCGTTTTACGGTACTCTATAGTTAACCACATTAACACGTTCATTGCCAAGTCAAAAATGCATGCGGATTTTTGTTTGAGAAATGTAACCCGCAGCTAATTTTGTTTCCATCGTTTTTTTGCAGGACAGCCGCGAAATCAAAGCTGGTGACGTGTTCGCCTTGACAGCCAGCGCCGAGGATCCGACGTCCCTGGGCACCTACACTTGCGAGGCTGTGAACTGCATGGGGAGAACCTACTCCTCATCCAAGGTCCACGTGACGAAGGGTCAAGAGCCTCGCCCAAGTTCCAGGTAAGATTGAATTGGATTGTTATTCAATCTGACCTTCTACAGCAACAAGGTTGAGTTTCCTAAAAGTTACAAATGACTTGGCATCTCTAATGACATTTACGACGTCAAGCATATTTTTATGGTATCGGTCACAAATTAGCGTTCGTGACTGTACCAAACAAATAGTCAAACCGTAGATATTATACAGGGTGACTCTGACCTTGGGGCTTTAAAAGCATAGATCGATTCTACTCCTGAAACTGACCTTCTTTTGTTCTGTAAGTTGTTACAGATGTAGTGAAATATCCTTTCACATAGTATTTTCTCGGAAATGTTCGTATTTGTCATGCTACTTCAGTCTCACTCAGTACCCATCAAGACAACGCGGGGGAACGTCGCATCGCGAGAGTAATAATCAATATAGAGTGGTTAATACCAGGGTATTTTTTTGTTAATTAAGATTAAGTTTGTTTTCTGTTCTTTTTAATAGTCATGCCGAAAGCATTAAGACCTGGGAAACGTTTAGATCGACAAGCCTGTGAAATTATTTTCAACATTTATTTATATTTATATCTTGTTTACCTACACCTAATTTATATATATTTGATCGTGGTGGTTTTAACATCTCGGTGTGATATACTTCAATTTCGTGGTTTGACATTTGACACTGATAACTAAAGTACTCTATTTATTTAATACAAACATGTCTCTTAATAAGTCAGTAATTCATAGACACGTCGGCATCATTCGGAAGTAGACGTGAGTTCCGAGTTTTCACGATGTGAAAGGATTATTCACTAGATCTATAAAAATATGTCCAACTTAAATTTTCATTATTTCATACAATTTAAATGTAATTTTCAATGTACGCGATCCAATTCTCCATTTCCTTTAGCCCTCGTACCAAGGAAATGTCGCCTCGTACCATGAGACAGTGATTATATGGCCATGATGTAATACACTGATTTTACAAATAGACTTTAACATCAATTCGTTATCTAAACTTAAGTTATTTTTTAATGTTGCAGAACAAAAGTAGGCCAGTTTAGCGAGTAGCATCGATCGTTGCATTTAAAGCCCCAAGGTCAGAGGCACCCTGTATGGTCATACTTACACTTAAAAACATAACCCTCCTGACGCATTAAGGTGAATACTTTTAATGTTAGCTTAAACATTATAATCAGAGGGCGGAATTTTCATGGCAAAAATCAAACGTCAATAGAGTTGGAAAGTTGAATTTTATCGACTATCGATAAGCTATATTTACGAAGCGTATCTATGTTTATATATTTATTAACAAAAATAGACCTCAAATGATGATGAATTCTTTTCCATCGGTTGTTGCAAAAAACTAGAAATAAAATCAAATCTAGATAAAAACTAATATCGTTCTTTACCGCTTTAAACTCACATGAATTGGATTTTACTCCTTATGTGAGTTTCAACGTGGTTTCAACGCAATATTCTTTAAATTGCTTTAAATTAACCTTACATTAAGAGCAGTGTATTGACCAAATATTTTCGTTGTAAGTAAGGAAAGGATACTTCTTTATCCATTTGTTTATTGTTTTTCGTTTTGGATTAACCATTTTTCACATACGTGAATTAGTTGCAAAACTAATACTGCCCTCCTAAGCAAAAATGCAATAACTAAATTCAATAGCCAAAGCAGATTCAACTCTCTTCTGTTTGTAACTAGGTTGCAATTTCTACAGATGTTTTGTTTGAGATAACGCCATTATGCTTAGTAGGGCAGAGTACTTACTGGAAGAAATGCCACTTAACTGCCATGCGATTTACTTTTAATGGTGATGCAACTCACTAATCAAAAAGGTTAATGTTAAAAGTCAGTAATTTAAAAGAAGATTAATCTTATCGATAGCCGGAAAAGTCGATAAAATTTAACATTCCAACTCTATTGACGTTTCATTTTTGCCATGAAAATTCCGCCCTCTGATTATAATACTGCCCTCCTAAGCAAAAATGCAATAACTAAATTCAATAGCCAAAGTAGATTCAACTCTCTTCTGTTTGTAACTAGGTTGCAATTTCTACAGATGTTTTGTTTGAGATAACGCCATTATGCTTAGTAGGGCAGAATTCACGATGAGGCGAGTTTCAAATATCCTTAAGTACTCATTTGTTGTCTCGTCTGTGTTTAAACTCGAAGTGTAGTAAGTATCAATAATATGTTAACGCATTTCGAACTTTACTTTACGACCTTTTGTTTCCTTTTTGCCAAACTAGTGTTTCGTTTTGATCACAATTTATTTTAATTAATTAATTAATTAGATTCCATTTGTAAATGTATATTAACGAGAGAGCATTTGTTTGTTTATTTGAGTATGTGTCTCTTGTTAAGTGAATTAAACATCTCAACAAAATGATTACCTAGGTAATTTGAGAAATCTAAAGAACAGACAGACGTTATGGTACTCGTATTTCACCTCCAATGACAGGACAGGATACCTAGTGGCACGTGAGATTTCAGTGTAGATGGCGCTGCTGATACGAAGTCCACTGATGTGAAAGTTTTTTTACTACGCAATGTATTACTTAGGCCCTGTTGTTTGATTAGTAGTTAAACTAATTGTTAAAATTCGAAAAAGGAATGGAAAATTTGACGCATTTCCTTGAGATTTTAACCATTAGTAACGTTTTTTGACCATTAGTTACTTTAACTACCGATCAAACAACAGGCCATTAGTCGCGTCGTGGGACATTAAAATGTATGAAAAGTTTTGAGAATTCTTTGTTTACATTTTTGTTGTGTAGATAGATAAAGTGCATTGTGACCTTTTTTTTTAAATTAGAAGTTTTACGGCGGTGCTTTAGGTATTTAGTAATATTGCGTGTTACGGAAGTAAGTTTTAAACGTTTTCTCAAACATGCAATGAAATATTGATGTTATGTTCCTTATAATAGGCTGCGAAGTATGACGTTTCAGGTGTGGCTAGGACAAGAGGTCGTTAACGGAATTTTATACAAATCGCGCAGGCCTAGGCCGGCAAAGTCCTCTTTTTTAATTTCTATTCCACATAAATTTGTGGAACAGGCATCATGACATTCTGCCACTATGCATATTAAAATGTACTATAAAATAAAACGTTGAGATTTTTGTTGTTTATTTCATTGCATGTTTGAAAAAAAAGCACTATACATACCTCGGCGGGAAATATGGGGTTGCCCGCCTCAGACCTATCCGGCCTCGCTTTGCTCGGCCATCTATATGTCTTCGGCCGGCAACCCCTTTTGTCCCGGCCTTGTCCCGGCCTCTGTAGTAATGTACTATTATTGAATCTTAATTACAACTATTTTAACGACATATTGTAAACTTTTTAGAGTGATAATATATATGGAACTACGGAAATCACAAAATGACTCTTTATCCATACAATAAAGTAGCAAGAATGACAAAAGAGTAATTTTTGATTTTCATAGTTCCGCATATTAATATATGTGGAACTCATTAAAGAAAAAACATTTTGACGCTAAAATAGTTCTGAATTAACATTTTAAACTTTAATGCTTTATACATTACGTAACACGCAATATTTGTCCTTTCTATTTTCTACTTGTCGCGTCGAGTGCCTCCATCAATTCCATACATTTTGTCAGTTTAGAAAGTCGATTACGTTAGCGTTAACCAACTTGTCTACCCTCAAAGTACTTATAGTTGCCTCTTAACAGTTTTTTTTGTCTGCAGCGTGACTCCAGAGCCACCTCCGATCTTCACGAAGGAGCTGGAAGACCAGTTCGTCAGGATCTGCGAGCATCTGACCCTCAGCTGTCACATCGTGGTGCCACCCTGGCCCAGAAGTGTGGTGTGGTACAACAAGGAGGGGAAAGTGGAAGCAGGGGAGAGGTAAGAGGCGTTTCTACCTCTTCAAGGCCAACATACAATGAAAATTGGCAATGGAATATGCGCGGTTTTCAAAAAAAGTGTACGTAGTTAAGGGCTAAAATGAAGAAACTGTAATTTTAGTCAGTTGAATCACGAAAATTAATCATTAATTTATACAGGGTGGCCGGAACATAGAAGTTTTAATCAGAATTTTTGTAAGTTTTCCTTATGTCCATGTTATGAAAATGCAGCATGCCAGCTTTTTTTTCATGATGACTTTTTGTGTAATCACACAAAGTTACTTTCTCCATACTAATTGTACCCCATGTTTGTTTTTCACCTAGTATGGACAAACAAACTTTGTGTGATTACACAAAAAGTTGTCATGAAAAAAAAACTGGCATGTAGTTTTAAAAACATTCTAAGTTCATAATTATTCTGTCAATGTAAGAAATCACTGAAAAAATATTATAATAATACATAAAATTAAGGGTTTTTCATAACATGGACATAAGGAAAACTTACCAAAATTCTGATTAAAATGATCCATATCCCCGAAAATACTAAAAATCGCGGCGCATACATGGGGGTGATTCGGATACCCCACGACACGAGGGTCCGAATATTTTTTTTTAGACTTCTATCTTCCGGCCACCCTATAATGCCCTCATAAGCCAATAGGCGGTATCTCAAATTCAATAAACGCAGCTAATTCAATCCTCATCCTATAATAATATGGTCGCACTTGCTACAGTAGTTTTGCCTGAGATACCACCATTTGTTTTAAAACGGTATAGTTAATGTTCGTGACTCAACTGACTAAATTTACCGTTCCTTAATTAAGTACACTTTTTTTGAAAATCGCCCTTATTATGAATATCATATAAAAGCAAAGGAAAATCCATTTTATTTCCTTTGCATTGCATCTTTATTTCATTGGCTGTATTATGCACAATTTTTTGTAGCCGTTTTAGCGTGAAGAAGTCACAAACTAATTCACACACACAAACTTTCTATATTAAAAATATATTGCTTTTTCACGTGTTATACAGAGATGGGCATTATTCGAATAATCATTCGAATAAAAAAAAAAATCGTGATATTTTTATTCGCGAATAATTTATCTACGAACGAATCATTCGACTACTTTTCGAATAACGAATAATTTATTAATTTATTAGAGGACAATGTAGCAGGTATAAAAGTAGTACATAATAATTATTCGTGGCAATTCATTCAACGAATAAATTATCCGCGAATAAATTATTCGCAAATGAATTATTCGACGAATAATTTATTCGAATACGAATAATCATTCGAGAATTTCATTCGTTATTCGCAAATAATTTGGTTATTCTTATTCGTTATTCGTCATTCGAATAAATATTGCCTATCTCTTTATACTGCTTTTTACTCGGCCGCCATTACTGTCAAGTAAATAAGAGCTATTATAAGGTTGACAATACGATAACATTTCAAAAGCAAATTTAGCCGAACGTGATAGAGTTCAAGTTTGATGCAAACTTCTTTTGTTTAGGTACCACGTGACAGAAGATGGAGTGGGAGGGTATCTTCTAGAAGTACCATCAGCAGAATGGCCCGACGAGGGGGAGTGGAAGTGTGTGGCCACCAGCGCAGGGGGGAGGGTCGGGATATCCACGTGTCACGTCATCATGGATGGTAATTACCAACATTTTATTTATTCAAACTACAAATGGCGGTTTGATGCCTAATGGCTTTCTCTATCAGTGAACTTGAAGGCGAAACATAACAAAAATGTTATTGGTGTGAAGATATTAGCGTTAAAAAAAAACATTTTCAAAATATTCCGTGGGATGACAAAAATAAGAATTCTACGCAGACCATGTCGCTGGCAGAAGCTAGTAAACTATAAACACGTACATACCGACATCTATGCTTATGGGCGTTTTTACTAAAAAGTATTTAAGAAACGCTACCTATGTCAGTTTTGTGACGAAAATTTGCCACGCATTTAAGGCCGCAATGTATCGCTAATTTTCGTCACAGAACTGTCAAAGTTAAAGGTCCATCTTTAGTCCTTAATTTGGGGTACTCGTAGTGAAAACGCCTTTATACTCATAATCATAAGAGCTAAAGTAATACGTTAATCATTGTGTAGTACCCACTAGTTTTGGACTAGACCGATTTGTGTACGATTGTCCTTTGTTTTTTATCTTCACACAATGATACGGCCAGACGCTCGCTCTTTATATCATCAATTATCATTATTATCTGAATGAACTCCAGCCTAGAACTCAATATTTGTCTCTTTTTTTACAGTCCCCAAAAACTACAGAAAGCCACGGTTCATGGAGAACCTCCAGGCCGTCCTGACTGATGAGGGTCTGGTCTCCTTCGAGTGCAAGGTGGTCGGCTTCCCCACCCCAGTGCTGAGCTGGTTCAAGGATGGACAGGAGCTGAAGCCAGGAGATGTCTACCAACTTACAGGTAAGAACAAAGGGCTTATTGTCTAACGCACTTGCAATCGCAATCGTTTTCATTTTGACAGACCGAAGGCGAGTCTACTATCAAAATTAAAGCAATTGTTCCACTTTGAAGCCGATTCCGATTGCGAGTGCGTTAGGCAATAGCGACGCAGGGGGATTGCCATGAATGACATACTAAAGCAGTTCAGTTTAAGGTTTAAAGTCGATTAAAACGTGAAAACGTAACGAACAGACATACAAAGCTTCTTTCACGTTTATAATACCGCTTCTAAATAAAAAGGACGCATGTGCATTTTGATAGTCAAACCAAATTTAACCTTCTGCCTTTAGAAATAAGGTCGATTATATTGTGAGACATGCGCCCTTTTTTTCTAAGGAGCGCATAATATTGGAATGGATTAAGAGGTCTCATCGTTTTGATATTTGAAGTTTTAAAATCATTTGTTTTGAAAGTGAAAAAAGAACCCTAGAAATAGTAGTTTAGGTGACGGTTGCGTAATGACATGCATTACAACATGAGCGTGGTTTATGAAACGAGCCGTAAGGCGAGTTTCATAATAGATCACACGAGTGTTGTAATGCTAATTACGCAGAGAATTCGTACAGTACAGAGAATTCGTACTAATACTTTATCTAAACACATATTATACTTAAGTACTCTAAGATGGGTTCAGAAGCCGAAAGGCAAAAGACCAGCATTACCTTACCTGTGGTAGTAGGTGACAGCGATGACAGCTGTAACGTAATTTTGAAATTACATTATCGAATATTGTAAGAGATCCAAATTTGGAACATCTTCCAAAATTAACATATCAACTTAGTGCGAGTAATGAAATCCATTTTTCTGATCTCTGCTCATCACAGTCATCACATCACACATTTTTCTAATTCTCTTTTATCTATTTAAGTCAACTATGGTTCCACAATGAGTTTGCCATTGATGTCAAGTGAGTGCGAGTTTAAAAAGGAAAGAAAATTAATCACAAGTGAAAAATCAAAAAAAGCGTTTTGTAACATTTACTAGTTTCATGCCACATATCGACCCTTTACTTTCTCAACCTCGTATCTGATCGAATAGTTAGATAGGAATGTAGTCTTTATTCCATAGTGAACATGAGTGCTTTTCCTATGTAACTATTCGATCAGATACGAGGTTGAGATAGTAAAGGGACGATATTAGTCGATATAAACTTAGTCGACATTTAATGAATCACTAGCACTGGTATATTTTTGGCCCCGTCAATCCAGTGTTTGCATATATAACCAATATGTATGCCTATAATATTTGAGGAGCTCCCTTAATTCCTCACGGATATCACGGATCACCTCGGGAGTACAACCTATTTAACTTTTTTTTTAAATCGTTCCACAATTGACGGAGTAATTGCAAAACAAATATTAAAATAACAGACGGATTGAGAAACTCCTCCTTTTTCAAGGTCGTTTAAAAGCACCGAATATAAAAAACAGTGGAAGTGCCATGAGCTTCGCTTAGTATCAGACTTGTTGTCGCCAATACTCACACTATCATAAAAACAACACGCCACCATGGAAAATGTTTTTGGTGCGGCTATCGTTTTTCCATTCCAAAGTAGCACAATAAGGCATATTTCTGGATTTATTTCCTATTTTAGAAATATTTATTCGCACAACTTTCACGCACAAGCGATCGCGGCAAACTATGGAAGGTTGCGCGGAACTCCGCATAACCATGAATCACACTTCTACTGTTTTTTCTGTTTTGTGTTTAAAAGGCACATTAAATATAAAACTTCTTCAACAGGCACGAACTCTCTCGGCTCATACTGCTGCATAGCCCACAACTGTATGGGCCAGGCTAGCAGTTCCGCTGAACTGACGGTGGAAGACATCCAGAACCAGCTGAACGAGGAGGAGAAACTCCAGCTGTTCTCCAAGAACCAGGCTCCGAAATTCGTTCAGGGCCTGAAGAGCATCGAGGCTAAGATAGACGAGCCATTCCGATTTTCTATAAAAGGTATGTTAATAAGGGATAAGTTCGCCTGTATATATTTTTTCAGGAGTCCAATGGTACCTATTATTATGCCTGCGCTGTCTTTAAGTCCTAACTTTGAAGAGATGTACAGATGTAGTGAAATATCCTTTCACATCGTATTTTCTCGGAAATGTTCGTATTTGTCATGCTACTTCAGTCTGAGTCAGTACCCATCAAGACAACGTGGGGGAACGTCGCATCGCGAGAGTGATAATCGATATAGAGTGGTTAATACCAGAGTATTTTTTGTTTATTAGGATACAGTTTGTTTCCAGTTCTTTTTAATAGTCATGCCGAAAGCATTAAGACCTAAGGAAACATTTAGATCGGCATGCCTATGAAATTATTTTCAATATTTATTTATATTTCTTCCTGTTTACCTACACCTGATTTCTATATATTTGATCATGGTGGTTTTACGTCTCGGTGTGATATACTTCAAACTCGTGGTTTGACATTTGACAATGATAACTAAAGTACTCTATTTATTTATTACAAACATGTCACTTAATAATTCAATAATTCATAGACACGTCGGCATCATTTGGAAGTAGACGTGAGTTCCGAGTTTTCACGATGTGAAAGGATTATTCACTAGATTTGTAACTATGGTTCTAACATACAACAGTAGCCCAATTTTAATCATTACAATATTTGAAAATATGTCTCAATATGGCGGATGTAATAAAAATAATGGTATAATAAACGCGGTCTCCATTCTTAAAACCGTTTTTCAACGTGTTTTTATTTTTGTTCCTTCGTAAAAACAACACAACAATACAAGCGTCAAATTGAGTTAGAATATAATAAGCCTAAAGATAAACAAAAAAATACTAAAATATAGTGAAGTGTGAGGTGAGCTCGCGCTGACAATTTCGTACTCAAAGGGTGACAGGACTCCATTAATACGCGGCCGCTGTCTGTCACTAGGCTGTTGTATCTCATGAACGGTAAAACTTGTAATTTTCGCACAGCGTATTATTATAGTCGAGTTCATAAATATGTGTACACTTTAGTACCTAGTCAATCGCTGTGATAATTCATATTATGGCAGTTTAAACATGACATTAAATAGACAAGGTACTAAAGTGTACACATATTTATGAACTCGTCTGTACAATGGGTACTTTAACAACAAATACGACGTTTGACGACGCTTTAGCCTAGTTGATAGTGACCCTGCCGACGAAGGTAGCGGTCCCGGATTCGAGTATGCGCAAATATTTGTGTGATGAGCGCGAGTACTTGTTTCTGAGTCTTGGATGTTTTCTATGTATTTAAGTATTTAAAGAACAAAATACTTACACAACGATTTTTGTTACAGTTGCCATTCCACCTGAACCATCCGTCCTTTGGTACCGGGACGACCAACCGGTCGATGAGAGTCCTCGCTGCCACCTAAGCAAGGAAGAACGAGGGGTCTTCGCCCTGGACATCCAGAACTTAGAGTTCCTCGACCAATCCGAGTGGAAGTGCGTGGCCATGAACGACTTTGGCCACAGTGTTACCTCATGTTTCCTAAAACTGATCATACCTAGGCACTACAAGAAGCCGAGATTCTTGGAAAACCTTCAGGCAATTCTATCAGAAGAAGGTGCTGTTAACTTGGAATGTAAGGTCATAGGCGTTCCACAGCCTGTCTTAAAATGGTACAAAGATGGCGAGGAGCTCAAACCTGGTGATATACATCGGATAATATCTGGTCAGGATGGAACATGCTGCTTAGGAACATATACTTGTGAAGCGCAAAATTGTATGGGAATCGCAGCCAGTTCAGCTTCACTCTTAGGCTTTGATGATTCCA
Source organism: Acleris literana (assembly GCA_946894065.1). NCBI lineage: Eukaryota > Metazoa > Arthropoda > Insecta > Lepidoptera > Tortricidae > Acleris > Acleris literana. Next base: position 98,483,123 of record OX335668.1, on the reverse strand, counting down.
TGAAAGCCAAAAAGAGGACGGCAGAAGAACAAGCACTCCAAAGGAACCTGTCACTTAGCACGATACACGAAGAACGAACGTCACAAATGTACGATACCCCAGTTGGTGACATAACTTTAGACGATAAAGGAGAAATCTCTTTCTCTTTCGACGGTAAGGAAGTGTCTGTTTCGTTGTATGAAACTCCTGATTTAACTGAAGAAGAAGCTTTGCAGATTGTTGAAATGTACGCCGATCAACTGTCTGAGAATGTTACTGAGCACAATGTAGTCGAACTGCCACCGCTCAGATTTGTAAAAGAAACTTCAACCTCAGGTAATTTACTTATGGAAGCTATTATAATTGACGTGTCGCCTGAATATTTCGCATCGCCTGATGAAGACTTGAGAACCGAAGCAGACATTGAAGACATTTCAATAGCTGATGAGAACGGCCTTCCTCAGTTATCTTTGGACCAAGATGTAGGAGGAGAGAATTATTTAGAAAAGACTATGGTGCTATTAACGGAAGAAAAGGCCGATATTCCCAAAAAAATAAGCAGGAAAAAGTCAGATTCTCTAAGAAGTGGAGAAGATTTCTTCAGCTTATCACGTGATCAGTCTATTTCAGAAGATAAGAGAGATGACGACACACAAGTATTATCAGAAAGCGACTTGCAGAGTTTTGCAAGCGCTCGAAGTTATGGGAAGCAGAAATCAAGATCATCTAAGCCTTCGTTTGAAGAAGGAAGAGAATCGTCAGAGACAAAGACAATTCTACTTAAAGATGAAGAAAAGAGTAAAGTAAAGTCAGAGATAAAAGAAGCTGTAACCGAAATCAAAGAAGCAAAAGAAAAAGAAAAAGAAGCAGAACAGAAACGCGCAGAAACAGAAACTCCAATAATGAAACCAAAACGTGAACGTCGCAGTAGTCGCAGCTCACGACGATCGAGTTCAGGTAGTGAAAAATCATATAGCAAAGCCAGAGAGGAATTATTGCAGGTTAAGGCTGAAGTTGAAACAAAACCAAAAATAACTGATGAAGAATTTAAAACGAAACTTACTGATGTCAGTTCTACGTTATCAAAAGTTATCAATGACGTACAAATTATTGAAAGGGATATTATTCTAAAATCAGAGCTAATGTCATCTGCTGCTACTGCATCAAGGAGCTTAGAAATTATAAGCAGTATTATTTCACCCTTATCTGAAATACACAGTATAACTGATGCTGCAAAAGAGTCTAAAGAGGCTAAAGAAGTTAGTAGTATATTGAACAATCTTCCGCAATCAATGAAATCATTGCAACAATCGCTTACGATTGTAGAGAAGTGTATAGACATGGAAGGCGAAAACAAAACCCTTGTAAAGAAAACCTGCGTTGCATTCATAGAAAAATGCGGCAATGAAATACAAAAAATATTGTCAGAAGTGAGCATAGTCACTTCAACTGAATATTTACAGACTGAAGAGGGGATGCAAAAAGAAATACAGTCTCTGAGCAAAGACATGATATCTGTTATAAGGTATTCATCAGATACAATTAAAACTAGGAATTTACTTAGTGAAGCGAGTGAAATCAAAACCGAAGAAACATCTGCAGATGCTAAACATTTGAAAGATACGCAGAAAGCAGTGTTCGAGTTAAGGAATCCTCTTAATTCTTTACTCTGCATTGCTGAAAGCGCTGACAGCGAAAAAATTGTTGATGTGGCGAAAATTAAAAATAGTGAGGTCATACTCAATGACATGTCCGCCTCTATACAAGACTTACAAGCAGCTTTAGAACAAATAGAGTCGCTTTCCGTTAAAGAATCAATGACGTCACTAAACAAGTACAATACTGAAATAATTGAGACGGTCATGGATTCTGTATTGAAATTGAGAATATCTTTTGAAAACCTTTCAACGGACACGAAAAGTGAAGAAGACAAGGCGGTCTTAAAACAAGCTTTAACTTCAATAAAACAAAATCTTAGTGAAATTTCAACCCATATAGATAAGATAGAATCTAATGTTGGTAAATTTGATATTTTGCAAAGTGACAATAAGTTGGATGTACTTCAAAAAATGGCTCAAATACTTATTGCTCTTGAAAACAATTTGCCACGCCTCGAAACAATACCAGAAATCAAAACTCATCTCGATGTATTTCATAAAAACCTGACGAAAGTACTCGAAAATGTTATCGAGACCAATGAAGCAAAGAAATACTTTGCTTTAATAGAAATATGCGATGTTGTTAATAGAATCAACACTGCAATCAAAACTATGCATTCTGATCGCATACTGTCTCTCGCTAGTCTTAATAATACAGTAAGGATTGTACAAGATCATTTTATAAATAATGTATTTGATTCAGAGTTAAATTGCGCTATTCTAAGCAATATATCTGACGTGCTCGTAGACATACAAGAAGCTTTAAACCAAGCCGACGAAATCAGTGTAAATATTGACTCCGAACATATTCAAGACATATCAACGTACGAGACTGGCAAAGCTCAGATTGCTGTTGAACGAATAGAGCATACTATAGCGGCGATAAGTAAAATTAAAACAATCGAGTGTACCACAGAATTAAAAGCAGCTATAACACCCGCGTTAGAAAGCATAAGCCCTGTTTTAGAAGAACTTAAACGTAGTGTTGCTTCAATAGCTTCAGGACAAATTGAACAAGAAGAGCACTTGAGTGATATATCTGATTTTACTATTGCTAAAACTCTAGCTACACCTCTGTGTGAATTAAACCAAAACATAATTACTATTAACCAAACAATAATAGAAAACATAGAAAGCTTAAAAGAGAACAGTGAAGTATTTACAACAGTGGCTGAACCCTTACACGAACTACACATGACACTTGAAACCTTACAGCAAGTTGTCATTTCACAGTATGGAGAAGACGTTGTGCCATATGATGTAAGTATGAATATAGCAAATGCTGTGCAAAACTTAAACAGTTGCATGGTTGTGATCCGAGAACAAGGTGGTATTGAAATTGCTGAAGACATGTCGACCTTAGAAGATATTTCGGGTATTAAGACTACCGCTGATACTTTGCCATCCGATCGTCTAGTTTTACCAACAGGTACTGAAACAACTGCAGAACAAGCGATTGGACCTCTGCATGAAGATGTGCCACCAACAGCGACCGCTCAAGCGTTACAATCATTAAATGATCACATAATAGTACTTCAAAACCCTGAAATTATCGATGCCTTGGATACTTTGTCAGAAGTCAGTGACTATTCAAGTTTAAAGTCTGTTGCTTTGGGTTTAGGAGACCTTCATTCAGGTATCCAAGAAATTTTACATCCATTTGTTTTAGAAAGTTCCAATGAGATGATATGCATAAATTCTTCAAAGCTCATGGCTATAGCTGAACCTTTGCAAGATTTACAGCAATCTCTTTCTGTATTAGATGCTGCTAACATTCCTATATACGAGCACATACTAGAAATGCCAACGGATAGGATACATTCTGTGTTCCAAACTATAACCGAGTTTAAAGAAAATCTAGACAAGTGTATGCATTCGTTATTCCCGGCTATGGAGACTTCAGATAAAACAATTGAAATTTCTAATAAAGTTGAAACGTTACGAGCAGTATGTGAACATCTAAAAGACATGATAGAAAACACAAAGATAACATCTACTGAAGTGCCTGTAAATCAAGAAGTTGTAGCTTTAGAAGAGAAAATCAATAATCTATTGGATGCAACAGACGTGTCTAAGGGTATACGGATAGAACAAGTAAAATCAGTTACTCAAGAATTATACGAAAATGTTATCAATGTGCAAGAAGAATTGATACAATTTACTCCTCAGGCACCTGAAAAATTAGCCCAAGAAGCTAAACTCATACAAATTATCGATAAAGTTGAACGTAATATAGCTGTTTTGGAAGAGTATGATTTTGTTGATCTATCGAGGACTTCCGACATTGCCTCATGTGCGTCGCCACAGGTGGCTTTGGAGATCGAAACTGATTCACTTTTACAGATGGATGACGTAGTTCAATGTGCTGTTGGTATTATACATGATTTCGGTGACACAACATCTGTTGCTGACTTGATGATGGTTGAGGATTTCTTTAAAAATTGCAGAAACGAATTCGCATTGTTACGTTGTTTGTTAACCAAAAAAATAAGCCATAAACGAGTAATAAGACTTCTACAAGAGTTCATAGCTTTGAAACAAACTATAAATGAGTTCAAGGTGAAGCAAAGAGAATTGCATTTAGCTGAAGATATTACAAACTCCTTAAGTACTTTCTTTAATTACTGTGATGACTGTTTAAAGAGTGTTCAAGATTCACTTATCAAAATAGTAGATTCACAGGCAAATTTGCTTTTTAGAGCACCTATTATGAAATTAGACAGCACTAGTGAAGTTCTAAAAGAAATTCTCGTCAGTAATAAATTTACTCCATTAGAAGATGTGGCAAAACGGTTTGTTAATATTATAGAGATAGCTAAACCTTGCTTGCAACGAGCTGAAACAGTTATTTACGATGAAATTAGGTTTAACGTCTCAGTTGTTGAAGACAGTGCCTTGTTAACTGCCATGGATGATGCTGAAACTTTTGTTGAGGAGCAAATACTTACTAAGTCTGAGTTAACTGTAGAAGCTAGAGAAATCATGCAAAAAATATTAATTTGTATTCAAAAACACCATGATTACAAAGATGCTGTAGGAACCGGAAAGACACTAATATTACTCAAATGTCTGTCTGAATGTTCTGATATACTTCAAGAAAATATATCGGAAAGCAAACAGGAATTAAAGGTCCATAAGTTCGAAGACACAGCTTTGAAGGTAGTTTTAGCTGAAATGCTAGTACCTTTACAAGCCTTGCATCATCAACTTCTAAATGTTCAAGAACGAGTATTGACTGGTGTAGAAGATGATGCCGTATCAGTTGACTTAACATCGACTGAATCATTCGCTCAAGCTATGGGTGAAATTCAGCACGACATCAAACAACTAGAACAACACATTAGTGAAGGAAAAGTTGTAGATAATGAAGAAAAAACAATGATAATGGAGTTGGATAAAGAGATTCATACTATACAAGATAGTATTAAATCTATTGATAGTGTGAAGAGTGCTGATAAAGAGAAGGTTTCAAAACCTATGGAAGAAATTGAAAAGTCTTTGCAAACTTTGCTTGCAACTGATGCCGAGAGTAAACAAGCCAAAGGTGAGTCAGTGTTATTTTTACTGAATAACAAACTGATTTTAAGGTATAAAATAATGCATTTACACATTTTTACATCTTATTTCTTTCACATGTTGATTAGTCATGTATCATTTGAGATTTCTAAATACCAAATTACGAGCAATATGACTTTCATCAATTAACATGGACAGAAATCCAATTATAAATTTTAGGTTTTCTTTGAAGGTTTATTAATTTTTGTATCATATTAACCAAATGTATCTTGGGGGTAAGCATATTTTCTGGGGCTTGTACGCCACCTTGTACCTTTTTTGACAACAAGGGCCGTTTTAGTCAAATTATCTTGACTGGGATGCCCGTCTCAAGATACGTCGAAGTTAACATCGAGCCATAGAAAACTGACATTTTTGACGCATCTTTAGACGAGATGAGTTTATTAATACGGCTTCTATCTATGACAAAAAGGATCCACTGAACAGCAAATCAATAAATGAAAGCTGTGTTAGTCGCTCCGATGTACTCAGTTTATTATCAAAAACTTTTTTTTTAGATATCAATTCTAACGTAGATTCACTGGAAAACGCCTTGGACCAAACTCTGAAAATTGATAAAAAATCAGCAAATTCATTGGCTATAATAACCGGTGTCAACATCAATGAAATCATTAAAGTTGCACAAGAACTAAAAATTGTATTTCACTCTTCTGAAGACCTCGAATGTTTTGAGAAAAGAAATAAAATTATACAAAATTTAAAGGCCATGTTATATGGTTATGATTGGTTTAATGCAGAAAATGAAAAATTTCATGACAGCGACAAAATAAATGAAGCATTTGTTATAATGTTACAACTAGCAACAACATTACAAATAGATGCAAAAGTTAATGAAGTTCAGCGAAAAGGTAATCAAGTGGTTTTAGTATGTGAAATTGGCTTTTTTTATTTATTGTATTGAAAGTATTGAAAGAGGTAATTATTATGAGGCGAAATTGGCACCAAATAATTTCTCAAATTTAATGTTTTCTCATGTATTTTTCAAATTTAATGTAACATTTTGCTGTTTGCTGTATCATTTAAATTTTACCCAGTAGCTTTTTAAAAATGCTTTTAGGCAGAATCATTACGTATTTTCAACCGTTGCTGGCAATCATTAAAATTATAATTATTCCCTTCTTCACGAATTTCCGGTTAAACTTATTTAGCAATTATCATACTTCTTTTCAGATAAATAATTCATACTTAAATAGTACTTCAAATCGTGTTGAAAAACGTTTTACACACTGCTCGTAGTTAATTATATTGAGAATTCAAATATAATTTTTAATAATAAAATTGCATTATTTAAATTTTATAAATCAGTTTTTTATCCGATTATACTGTTTCATTTCAGACCAAGCTTCTGACCTTTTACAACGTGTTGAACAATGTGTCGAACTAATAGAAGTAGTTGGAGAAATTGCAACAATTATGAAAATTGACAATGTAACAGAATCAGCCAATCTAGCCAGAGAATTAAGAGAAAGTATCGCCTCAATGGAAACCGAAATAAGGGAAGATAAACCAGAAAGTACCATTGAGTTAACAGAAATTAGTAAAAAACAAGCAGATTTGGCTATGAAATTGAAAGATGCACTTACAGGTATACAAGTGCAAGTGCTGGAGAGCACTGATGATTTAGGACCGCAGCTTAAAAAAGAAATGATACACCGAATTGAGCAAGTCACAGAACAACTACAAACAGATTTTGAGCATTTTGGTGTCACAGTTCCTGTGACTGTGACCCATTCCGCGACGGAAAGGCAAATTACGGAGAGTCGAGATGAAATCACAAAGTTGGAGACAGTTGGAACCGAAATAATAGAATCGAAAATACTGAAAGATTTAGAGCTTCACAAAGACATTCCTAAAGAAAGTAGTGAATCCAAAGTGGCACAAGAGACTGGTGTTGTTGAAACAATCAAACCAGAATCTCAAGCTATTGGTGAGGTTTATGAAATTATAACAACTCAACAGTTATCTACTGTGGAAACTTCTGTATCAATAGTGGTTGAAGGTAAAAGTGCTGATGTTAAAGATGTTACAGAGGCGGTCTTGAAAGAGGTTGCAGAAGTTGAAAAAGTGGCAGCGGGCACCGTTAAAGAAGAAGGAGTTGCTTCAACTGCAGTTGGTAAGTGTTGCGAGTCGTTCTTGAGTTTGGTTCCTGTTGGGAATGTCTTGAAGTTGATTGTAGTTGTACATTTAAACAAAAGACGTGAAGACGAGACCAATGAACAGAATCTCGCGTTTCTAGTAATAAATAGCGTGATCTTATATAATAGCCTGATTGAAGTTATACAAAACATAATGATACATGTTAATATGTTTTTGGCAGTATAAATAAAAAAATCTTTGTTTTGAATTGCAAAGCTGAAGTTGATCTGTTATCCAAATAAAAAAAAACTCATTTTATTAAAAGGGTTTTCTCGGTTTAGCATCTTAAAGTTACCTAACTCTTTGTACACAACTTAAATACATTTTGATACTAAACTGCGTAAAGTTTTTTTTTATAATACTTGAGAGTAGCTCAAATAACTGCATGCTAATGGGAACTAAAACTACATGAAGTATATCCATTACAGAGCTTATGCACCGCATCGATGAATATTTAAGTCAAGACATTCAAAAAGACGAAAAAACTGATCAAATAAATAAACCCATTAATAAAGCTAAGGAGCTTTATGAGACTTTGTCTTCTGAAGTTAACGAAGTAGGAGTTAAAGAAGTTGAACTTATGAAAGAATTATACACTTTGGTATCTGTACAAGCGCAAGAATTAAAATCTTTTGAAAGTGATGTGTCCCGATCTCTAAATGTTACGTTACGTTTGTGCAAAGCGTTAGATAGTACAATTAATGCTTATCAGTCTGAATTAAAAGATTTTGACACAACTAAAGATATTGGTAAAGAAACAGTACTTATCAAGCAAGCAACTGATGAAGTCAACAAGGCAGTTGATGCTTCGTTAGCAGAAGAAAAAGAAACTGAAAGTGATCTTGTTTTAATGAAAGAAAGTGAGAACATTATAATTGATAAGAATGTTGAACAACAAGTAACCAGCATAAGTCCATTATTAGAAGTTACAGAAAGCGAAAATGTACGCAGCGAAGATGTCAAACAGGAAATGGAAGGTAATATTGCAATTGCATCTACGGAAGTAGGCCAAGATTCAAATGACACTGTAGAATCCACTTTACCTGATCAACAAGTTTTACCAAGAGATAGTACAATTGAACCGAGTGAGCAATGTGAAAATATTGTTGTTGGAGATGGTGAAGAAAACCAGGTTGTTTCTTATCTGCAAAAACAACTCAAAGATGGTATAGAATTTGTTAAAAAGTTAATAACACACGATGAAGTGCCTGCGGAAAGCTCTACTCAAACGGCAGCTTCTTCCATTTTTGAAGAACCAAAAGAATCTTATGGAGAAATTGTGCCGGTGGAAAAGGCTGATATAAAAGAAGTTCAGGATGTAGAAATTTCTGAAGACACTGAAACATTACACAGAATAATTTCTACACCTACAAAAGAAGAAAAAGATATTGAAACAAAAATAGAAGAAGGGGTCATAGAGACGGTAGAAGATACAACTTCTGCCATTTTACCTCCTAGTGATTTTGGAAGAGATAAGGTAGAACTTGAAGTTCTAGAAATTCTGGAGGTAATCATTGATGAATCTAAACCAGTTGAAACTAAATCAACTACTTCAACTCCTGAAATAACATTGAACGTCAGTACGGAAGAAGTTGAAAAAATAGAGGAACCCAAACAAGAAATTTCTGCCGAAGATCAGTCTATAGACGTAAAAAAAGTCGAAGTTTTTGATGAAACAAGCAAAGAAGAAGCGGTGGTCAAAGATCAAGAAAGTCAAGAATTTGAAGCATTTATGGGTAAATAGATAGAAACTAGTTTCAGTTTCTGAATATTATAAATTCTTCACAAGATGTTCTTTTTACCTTGTGTAACTGTTAACTGAGATCCACCTGTGACTAAACCTTTTTCATAAGGCTGTATAACAATATGCATGGCATGAAACACGCCACGTATAAATTCTTCATTTAAATGTAATAATCAATGTATCCAATTTAAAATATAACTATTTTGAATTATGTATGCAGACGTTTTTACTAGCCAATAACGAAACCATTATGTAAACTACCCTCGCCAACCTTTTTTTTTTAAAGAAATACATTTTGTATACCTACATTTTTAATCTTACGGCTTGTGGCTTTTATAATTAAAGATCCTTTATAAGCCTTCGCTAAACTTTATTTCTTTGTAAACTCACGCATTTTTAAGAGTTATTAGATAAAATGTTGAGTTTATCATCCTATAAAACAATTTCAGAGACAATCGTGCAACATTTAGATGACTATGTAAAAGTAAAAGATACAATAGCCAACCTTTCAATTGTTCTACACAAAGAAGAATTCCTACAATCTATAACGATAGCAGAAACACTCGTTGATGATATAAAAGACAACATTGCTAAGGAAAATCTTTCTGCAAATCCGGTATCGATAACATTTACACTAAAAAAAGCTTTAGAAAACTTGCAAGTATACACTCTTGAAAATCTTGAGCTTTTAAAGAACACATTTGGAACGGATACGATAAATGCAATGACAGAAATAACTCAAACATTGACCAACGATTTATGTAATATAGTTACCGCTACCCAAATAGCTGTAAAAGATGGTAATTTAAAAGATAATGATAATGATCTAAATTTGATCAAAGATGAGTCCAAGGAAAGTGTTGACAAAGATACTATGAGTCAAGATACACAAAAACAAAATGAAGAAACTATACAAAAGACGGAAACAGATAAACTTCTTAGTGAAAAACCAGTAGAAATGTCACAGAAACAAGAATCAACATCAATCATTATACAAGAAATTACAACCACAGGTACTGAAACTTTGGAAAATGAAATGACGACTGGACTAACTAACATACAACACAGCAAAGACGTTTCTAAAGAAGCTTTAAAGGAAATTGCAATGATAATGGAAGGACAACAAATTGTGATTTCTCAAAAGATAGAAGAAGCAACGTTAAAGCCAAATTATGGTAAAAAAATGGTCTTTATAACACCTATCATCAGCTTAGCTCAAAACTTGGTCAGAACTAATATGCTTTCGGCTGTTTTGGGCATACATAATTTATTTTAGCAACTGTTACTAATTGTAATTGTAATTTTTCATCAGATATCAAACGATCAACGTTCAGATATCAAATAAGTATTTAAATTTGAATCTAACATTAACAAATGTGGAGAGAGCTTTTAAACTAAATTGCTCTCACAAATTATCCTTCAGCAGTGCTCTGAAAGTATCCACAGAATTTTCAATATAAAGAACTTTTTTTTTGGGAAGACGTTGGTGTTATTTCACTGTAATTGGCGTTCAAGTTTTAAATCTTTTAGTTAGTTGTATTAAAAGTGAAAAATAATAGAAAACAAACAGTATGATTAAGTATAACTTTTTGTTAATGATACTCGTATTCACTATCACAATTTAACATTCTCGCATTAAAATTTGATACAATGTTTTATTCTTAACTACACACAAATGTCAATTTCAGAAACACTTATACAACACATAGACAAGTTTGTATCAGAAACTATGTCAAATACTTTGCACGAACTGGCTGTTTCTGTCAACAATGAGGAACTAATGCAATCAATAGCCATCGCAAAAGAACTCCAAGAAAGTATTAAAGAAATTTCTACAAGTGAAGAAATTGGCGATAAAATAATAGAAAAAGCCGTTATTATACAACAATTACATAATGCTCTCAGCGTGATAAAAGTTTATACAGCGGAGACGACGGAAGAAATGAAATCCAAGTTGGGAGTAGAATTAGCCCAACTTACAGAAGTAGCCTCTTATCTTAATTATTATTTGGAAACTGTTGTTACCCAGATCAAGCAAGAAACAGAAGGTAAACATGATGTCGCGGTTAATCTAATTGATGATAGTATTTCGAGTGTCAAAACCGTCGATGACACACCTATTGACAGATCAGAGCAGCTAATTCCTCTACAAACAAGCCCAACAACAGATGACAGTACTAAAACGAGTGAAATGAAATCAGAAGATATAGCTGTTATTGAAATTGAGAAAAAAGTGGTTGTTGATACCGATTCTGAAGAAGTTATCGTCAAAGAAAGTAATGTAGATGATTTACATGCGGCATCTGTTGAAGAAAATACTATGATTGAGGACAGAGTTGTGAACGTTGACGAGGTTACATCTTTAGAAATTTTGACGTCTACAGTCGGAGAAGCCACGGAAAAGCTAGCTGCTATTTTAACTCAATCAATAAAAGACGAAGAGATACAAAAACTCAAGGATAAAACAGAAGAGGTTACAGACAAAGAACAAGATACTATAAATATAGTTAAAGACAATCAGGTGGAAGAATTTGCTGTAGTTGATGGCGACAAAAGAGAAATAGTTGCCAATACTGTGTCAGAAATGCAAAAATTGAGTAGTGAAGCAACCGAAGCCTTGGAAGTGAAAAAACCATTTGGTAAATTGCAGCTTAAATCATTTAACAATTTAAAGAAGCATAATGTGTTTAGTAGAATTTTGTAGTAAATCATATAAAACCATCAAAATATGTTAATTACATGTAACTCTAACATTATCAGTATCTTTTTGCTTCTTCATGACCATCTAAATAAAAACTACATAACATACATATTTAATCTCACGCCTTCGTTCCCAGAGTGGGGTAGGCAGAGCTACAGAATTACAAACATCTCTAAAAACTTGTTGATAATTCTATAACCACAATTTGCACAATTAGGCTAAGATGTTTACCAGCGTATTAGTGACAGGTTGCAAGCCCATCGCCTAACAGTACTACAAGCCTTTATTCCCTTAGTCGTCTCTTACGACATCCACGTAAATAAAAACTAATCTTTCGCAATTTCTCTTATGTTATATTGTAACGTTTATAGTGTATCTGAAATAGGACCGAAAATTAAAATAAACATCATAATAGTTAGGTTCTACCAGCTAAGTAAATTATACATTTCACATTTATCACCCGCTGTACAAATAGTTAAAAGACAATACATAGGGTAAATCCGGATTAGATGCCACACTTTTTGAAAAGGCCTCCTAATTTCAAAACTATCAATTTCCTATGAATATTTCCTTTCGATATAGCTAGTTTAGTCTTTAATCTTACATTACGGCTTGTTTTTGTTGACCTAATAATTACTGATTCTGTACAAATTGAGTTTTTGCGAGACCCTTTTTTTTAGGATAGATGCCTATCTATATGGATAGATGCCCCACCATGAAAATTCTAAGGAGGATAGTTGCCCTTTGGAATAAAACAATATACGCTAAAAACATATATGCTACGATTATTTATATAGGAGTATGGGGGGGATAGATGCCCCAAGGGCACGTATACCCCGGCGACTATCCTTTTTGATACGGAACGGTGCCTTTTTATTTTTTATCTAAACGAAATACAAAAAAGCGATAATTAATAGGTACATAATTGTACACTTAATGAACCAGTATATTGCTATAATAAAAACAGAACAGAAGTTAATACTCATTATAAAGTTATGAAACTGCAAATACTTCCATTTAAAAATTTGAGGCACTTTTTGCGGTCATCGCGGAGATTTTCGCACACACAAGCGAGACGCGTCTTTTCCTCGCGACGGCCTGCGGGGGCTGAGGTATTAGTATTAGGTAATAATAGTCTGAATAGGGAGGGCCCTTGCGCTCCCTATTTAGACTATTATTTCTTTGCTGCGATTTTGGGAAGTTAGGTTTTTGAAAAATAGGCGCCTATCCCTTTGCGGCATCTATCCCGGATTTACCCTACATGTATGGTGGAAGGCATCAGACTGCTGTAAATAGAGGGTAAATGTACCAGCCATAATCCCATGACTCCGTTCGCTCCAGTAGTTTTTGAGTTTATTTGTTACACAACATAACAACATAACATAATCTCACGCCTTCGTTCCCAGAGTGGGGTAGGCAGAGCTACAGAATTACAAACATCTCTAAAAACTTGTTGATAATTCTATCCACAATTTGCACAAATTAGGCTAAGAGTTTACCAGCGTATTAGTGGCAGGTTGCAAGCCCATCGCCTAACAGTACTACAAGCCTTTATTCCCTTAGTCGTCTCTTACGACATCCACGGGAAGACATGTTTGTTGTGGGTTTGTTCGTTACAAACATACAAAAATGCAATTTTTTCTTCTTTATAATATTATAGTGTATATTACCTACATAGAAAAGACCATTGTATTCTATGTAGGTAATATACTACTGATTAATGGAAATATATTTTATTTTTAGAGCTAATTATTTCCCTAATTATAGGCAACCTCAGTAGGCGCAGCGTACATCAACTTAGCTAAATTAGTTAAGTTACACATTCTAATTAATAACGCGGTCATACTAGGCCCGCATGTGACATAGGATACATAAACTGTTAAAATTGAAATACAATGGCAAAATGACAAATTATTAACATAGGTAGGTATATCGACGACGATATAAAAAATGTCGTCGAGTTTTAAAAGGTGGCTTTTCACTTAGTTATTTTACAAATACACTTAATTTCGGAGAAAATACTGACTCAATAGTCAAGCGTGCGATGTGTCAAGTTCTCTTATTCAAAAAATTAAAGGCGCAATAGTTAATGTGTTCTTAAATATACTTTGTCCTCATCTGTCATTATAGAATTTAAAGAACACAGAATACTTAACTAAAATAGGGTTATTATGTTTATGAATCAGGAGAAAAACATTATGAAATGAAATGAAATGAAAATAAGTTTATTTAGTGCACACAAAAAAGTACAAAGAAAATGTTTGATATATAAAATGTGGATAAATATTCCAACAAACTTACATAAAGGTACAAACAACATTAGGTGAGTTGTTTTGCGGCATTAAAAAGGTTAGGTGTATAGATATAGCGCTTTCGACTGAACTGTTTCGCAAGGTATTTGTGGTGTGAACCCAATGCGAGAATTGTTTGTATTTTTAAATTTAAGATGGTATATAGAATTATGTTTTTGTAGAACATTAATTTCACGTAGGAGTATTTACCCTCGTACACAAACTAAATATATATATATATAAGGTAGGTAAAAAACCTTGTCCATACGAGTCAATTTTTTTGTAAATTAGTCTCTAATTACTAGTAAATAGAGTTTATTAAAATATCTTGCTTTGGTTAACGGCTTTGCTATGTTAATTTTTATGTTGCCAGTTGCTTGTCAATACTGAAATTGAATGTTGTATGTCTTTTCACACTATCTATTACAATTTCAGAAACACTTTTAAAACACATAGATGACTATACAACAGAAATTGCACACACAGAACAAGCTTTAGTAAATATTGAAGTTATTAAAGAATCACTTAATATGTTAAGTGAACTGAAAATGATCATCGCTAATGCCGATGAAGTTGAGTTGGAAAACCGAGCTTCAGATATATTATTATCCGAAAATAAAAATATACTAGAAGTTACAGAGAAGCTCAAAACGGCTTTAAGTACTGTAGAGATGTTTGCGTTAGAAAATGCTAATGTTAACCCTGAGTTACAGAAAGTAGCTACTGCTGTCGCTATCTTAACGGCCGATCTGAATATTTTAGAATCTTCATCAGATAATGAAATATTAAAGACCATCATCAAAAAAACTGAAGTTCCGCATACAACTAAAGTATCCAGTGTTGAGTCGGTTTGTGTCTTAAATGATAAAAATGAAGGAGAAATTACCGAAATCGATAGTCTTAATGATACCACGGCTAATGTTACAGAAATTGTTAGTTTTACTGAAGACACAAATGTCCCCAACGCCACAGAATCAATTGTTCAATGCGATGAAAAAACAATACCTCTCCAGCAATCTTCTTATAACGATGATTTATCAGTAATGGCTCAAAAGGCACAGGTGCTTGAGGCAGTTACTCAATCAATTGACGCATTTGAGAATCTAGTAGAATTACCAGAGGAAAAAGACATAGTAAGCGTTTTACCTGCAGAAGAATTGGTGTTTGACGAAAATGTAATCCAAGAATCTGAACCTATTGTATTTGAAAATGTTGCTTTTACTGAGGTTTCTGAAATGCCTAAATCGAGTTATGACAAAACCGGTGAATCAGCTAATCTTATAGATGGCAATAAAAAATTTAACCAGATTTCATCCATAGAGGATAAAATCAAAGTCGTATACTTTGCGGGTGATTCAGATCTAGACAAAGGAATTTTAGAAAAAAATATTGAAAATGTAGCTTTAAAAATGATAGAGGAAGTCATTGAAGAAAGTTGTAGAATTGTTGAAGACATATTAAAAACAAATGAGATTGGCAAATTGGTCGAAATTGGTGAAAATGAGATGCATGAAGTAGGAATTGTTGAAAACACAAGTTCCATTGACATTATAAACCCAAGCGAAGATAATGCAATAAAAACACTTACTGATAAACGTGTTCCTATTGATAATGTTGATTCCGAAGCTATTGAAGAATCTGTAGTAGAAGAATATCAAATAGCCGTCGAAGCACCTGCTGAATTTGTAACCGCTGATGATATAATTCATATAAGGGATGATTCAGGAATCATCATTGATGAAGTAAAACCATCTGAATCAGAAGTACATGATAATCAACACGTAATTATTGATGCGCCCACTATTTTAGAAATGACTGCCAATACTATAGAACAATTTTCTTCTATTGATAAAGATCAATCTGATCAAAATATATCTACCTCCTCAACGTCAGAATCTGGTTTACAGCCCGCTGAAAAAGCAACAATTGATGTTGAAACATTAGCTGCTGAAATAATAACAGTCACTGATAAAGAGCAAATAGTTGACATAGAAACACCCGCTAAAGTTACTGAACAAAGTATCGTTAAAGACTCAGTCATTTCGACTCCAACTGACTTAGAAAATGTCATCCAAATAACTAATGCAAGCACAGATGAACACAATTCTGATAACGCACAAGAATTAAAACCTTTAACAGATTCAGTAACAGTTACAACAGAAGAATGCACAAGTGTAGTACAGGTAGCACAAGTGACAGGTCCTACTACTCTAGTAACTGTTGTTGATATAAATGAACCAAATAGTTTTTACCATTGAAGTCATACAAGAAGAAGTACCTATTGCCTTAGCCACGGCTGATAAAAAAGAAACAGAACCCAATGTAGATGCTGTACAAGCTTCAGTTACAGAAATATCTACTGAATCGGAAATGGAAATGGAAATAGTTGGTACAACAGAATTTACCACTGATTTAGATACAACAGAAACATGTCTGTCAAAGCAGGCGGTAACGGAACCAAATGATATCTTAGAAGTGGCAGAAAGTAAACAAGATTTTGTATTAGGTTCAGTAGCTGACATTTTACAACCCACATTAACAGTTGAAATAACTGCAGATGTAGTAAAGGAAAGTCTTACTTTAGAAACAGCCTCAGAAACAGTGCAGTCAATTTTAGTTGACAATACTAATAATGAATCTAATTCTGTCTCAAAAACCCTTAAAATTCAGGAAAAACCCACTGATAAAGAACAAGTTGAGCAACCAATTCCATCAGTATTGGAAACCGTAACTGGTAAAGAAAAACATCTAGAATTAACTTTAGACAATGTGGCTCCTGCAACTGAAATGGCAATCGCAATTGAAACATCCTTAGATTCAGCCAATATGGCAAAATTAATCGCTGTAGAGGCTGAACATGATAAAAACCAAGTGTTGACTGAAATATGTAATATTTTTGAAGAAACAACCGACGTTGTTGATATTTGTCAAACAGAAACTGCAACAGAATTAAAAGAAAGTGTTAGCAGCAGCGATGCAAAAGTTTCAGTTTTAGAACCAGTCTTAACTCATACTGGTTCGACTGATGTCGTCGGATTTAATAATGATTCAATGGGTCAAATTTCTGAAGATGCACAAATAGAGATGACCAAAGCAGATCAAGCTGGTGACATCGGTAAATTTCACTGTGACATTTAACATATTGCTCACGTACACATGCACATTAAACACTTAACATATCACACATGTACTGTCATCTAGTTAGAGCTTACTTTAAAACCAAATAAGCTTGCGCTATTTCTGGTTTAATTAAACAACAAAAGCAAAAGGGACTTAAGTCCCTTAAGAATATTTAATCGCCGTTACAATTTGTGACCCAAGCTATAAATTTAATCTCCTACAGCAATATAACTTACCGCTTATTCAGAATCTTTGGATTTTATTTCAAAGGTATTTGAACTGTTCATTAGCACCAAAAAAACTCTTAAGAATAATAATCTGGCTGTATTCTTCGTTTTTTATTTTTTTCCTACTTGGAAACTTGCCAATAACAATTCTTATATTGCCAGTGATAAGATTTGTTGATTTAATCAGGGTAGCATATTTTTTGAACTTAAATATGTGTTATTTTAAAATCCTTGCTTCATTGTTATTTGTTTATTAATTAAATTAAAATAAACTATGTAATTGAAATACGGTAAGTAAGTAGTAGGTAAGTAAGTAATAATATTAAGAGCTAATCATATCAAGAGTTTTTGCAGTGTTTGTATTGGGATTAATTAGTGTTATAATACTATTAATTATCAAAAGCGTTTTTGTTGTACTTTACAAGAATCTTATATCTGTATATAAGTGAATTTCAGTTTATAAATGTAATCCTAGATAGTTCATCTGTATGATCGCTTTATAAATATAATCAAAATAGAGTTAAGAGTTACGACTAGTGTATTTTTTTTAGGCAGGTAAGTTAGTTCGTGATTAGATGCCTACTTTAGGCAGTTATTATTCAATGTTTTCAATGTTTAGATATAATCAAAGATTAAGAAAGCGAATAAATTTAATTTACATGCATGCATGCATTTGTGTTTTATGTTTTAACTCCTTAAATATTACGTTAGCAGTAATATTACTTTACGCTTGGAAAAAATGTTACATGTTAATTGTATATTTCTTTCTACTGTAAAGTTCAAATTGTGACCGTAAGAGGTAAACATCGGATTGCAAAATGGCAGCTAAGTTACAGACAGTAACAGCGTTAACATATTGCCACTTGTGACATGTTTATTCTATGTACAAAATAGCTGTTAATTACTAAAAAAATTATAATATATATCGAAAATAATATGAATATTACTTTACAGAAACTGCTACTTTAGTTGAACATATTGAAGAATTGATGTCAGTATCAGTTTTAAAAACCATTGATGATGCAGCTAAAGTAATTGATACAACGGAGCTAAATAAATCAGTAGCTGTAGCGAAAGAGCTTAAGGCTATTATTACAGAAGTTCCTAAAGATATGTCGGTAGGGGACGTGGAGAAACAGAAAGCTGAGTTAGTAGGCAAGCTTCAAGAAGCTTTGGTGGCTTTCCAAGTCTTAGCTATTGAAAGTACTGATATTATTGCTGATAAATTAGATGCCAATGAATGGAAAAAAGTAAGTGAAGTGGTGACTCACCTTCATGAAGATATGGCAATAGCTGTCAAGGAAAGTATTGAATGTACTATAGGTGTACAGTCTGAGATAGTCAAGGCAGTACAGAAAACAGAAATAGATCTACCTATTGGTAAGGACAATGTTAACATACTAATTTTAACTTGTTTTTAATATATTATACATTAAAACTTCACTTTGTAACTTAGCATTAATATCACATGATCAGTCAATATATATTAACTGATCATCTAATATTTATGCTACAACGCGACGACGACACAGTGGCCTAGTTAGTAGTGACCCTGCCTACGAAGCCAGCGGTCCTGGGTTCAAATCCCGGTATTGGCAGATATTTGTGTGATGAGCACAAATATTTGTTACTGAGTCATGGATGTTTTCTATGTATTTAAGTATATATTTCTCTATATAAGTATTTATATCGTTGTCTGGTATCCATTCTCGTAGTACAAGCCTAGAGCTTAGTTTGGGACTAGTTCAATTGGTGTGACATTGTCCCCTGATATTTATTTATTTATTTATATGCAAGGCTTTTTTAAGATTAAATTATTTGTATTTACTTAACAGAAACTGCAGTTCTGGTTGAACACATAGAAGAGCTAACATCAAAACCTGTTTCTCAAGCTATTGAAGTTGTCTCCAAAGTGATCGATGTCACTGAACTTAAGGAATCCATAGCCATAGCACAAGAACTAAAAACCATAATCACAGAAGAAGCTGCGAAAGGCAAAACAACAGACGATGTTGAAGAAGAGAAGGCTAAACTAGTAATAAAGCTAAATACGGCCTTAGAAGCTTTCCAGACGGTGGCCGTAGAGAGTACTGAAGTTATTGCTGAAAAATTGGATGCAAATGAGTGGAAGAAAGTAAGCGAAGTTGTGACTCAACTGAAAGAAGATGTGGCGGTAGCTGTTAAAAGTGCGGAAGTTATACATCCTGAGCTGGTTAAACCCGTAGAAAAACCGGAAAAAGATCTACCCACTGGTAAATAACACAATAGCATGACCCTCTTATTTACAAACTCCTAAAAAATTAGTACCCTATGCATCTATTTTATTCTATCATTTAAATCTGGCAGACTATGACAAAGTTTACTTTAACAAAAATAGTTTTTTGTCCGTTTATTGTTAAGGGGCTTAGTTTTAACTAATCATTTTTAAATGCAATCGATAATATATAAAAGTGTGTTTAAACTTTTTTTGTCATTTGACGCTCATATAAAACTGTTTTACAGAAACCGCAGTTCTAGTTGAACATATAGAAGAACTAACATCAACACCGGTCACACAGGCTATTGAAGTTGTGTCTAAAGTCATCGATGTCACCGAATTAAAAGAATCGATAGCCGTCGCCCAAGAACTGAAGGCTATCATCACGGAGGAAGCTATCAAAGGCGAATCAGAAGAACGTGTTTCAAAAGACAAGGCTGAATTAGTAGGAAAGTTGCAACAAGCTTTAGTAAATTTCCAGGTCTTGGCTGTTGAGAACACTGAGATCATTGCCGATAAATTAGATGCCACCGAATGGAAAAAAGTAAGCGAAGTGGTGACACTACTTCAAGAAGATATGGCGATAGCCGTCAAAGAAAGTGTCAAAACCACTGAAGGCTTACAAACAGATCTGGTTGTATCTATGGAAAAAACTGAAAAGGATCTTCCAATTGGTAAATTTTTTATTACCACGTTTTAACGTATTACTTACATACTTTCACTGAAAAAATTACATACTAAGCGTTTATGCGAGGCACTAATTTAAGTACATAAAACGTAATCATTTATCAAAATTTTGAATGTTCTCGTTACTTGCATGTCAACATAATGCCAATTTTATTTTTTCGATTTATTACTTACACAAATTAATTTATTTTTACAGAGACTGCAAATCTTGTTGAGCACATAGAAGAACTGACATCAACGCCTGTCACTCAAGCTATCGAAATCGTATCGGAAGTAGTCGATGTCACTGATTTAATAGAATCGATAGCCGTAGCGCAACAACTCAAGGCAATTATTACGGAGGAAACTTCGAAAGATGAAATGTCAGAAAGTATTAAAGTCGAAAAAGCTAAACTGGTTGGAAAACTACAAGAAGCTATTGAAGCTTTCCAGATTGTAGCGGCAGAAAACAGTGAAGTTATTGCTGAGAAATTAGATGTAAATGAGTGGAAGAAAGTAAGCGAAGTTGTGACTCAGCTACAAGAAGATGTAGCGATAGTAGTTAAGAGTGCGGAAGTTATACAGCCTGAGCTGGTTAAAGCCGAAGAAAAATCAGAGAAGGATCTGCCTATAGGTAAATATTATCGTTGTATTATTTCTAAAATTATCGACGATATAAATTATAGTCTAGCATTAAACATTAATAAAATTGATTTAGTTATAATTTTTACAATCCTTTGTTGATATTATGTTTACAGAAACTGCTGTTTTGATTGAACACATAGAAGAACTAACATCAACGCCTGTCACTCAAGCTATCGAAGTTGTATCGAAAGTAGTCGATGTCACCGAATTAAAAGAATCGATAGCCGTAGCGCAAGAACTTAAAGCAATTATTACAGAGGAAACATCTAAAGATGAACTGCCGGAAAATATTAAAATAGAAAAAGCCAAACTGATTGGAAAACTACAAGAAGCTATTGAAGCTTTCCAGGTTGTAGCGGCAGAAAACACTGAAGTTATTGCTGAGAAATTAGATGTAAGTGAGTGGAAGAAACTAAGCGAAGTTGTGACTCAGCTACAAGAAGATGTAGCGATAGCAGTAAAAAGTG
This sequence comes from Acleris literana, assembly GCA_946894065.1. Taxonomy (NCBI): domain Eukaryota; kingdom Metazoa; phylum Arthropoda; class Insecta; order Lepidoptera; family Tortricidae; genus Acleris; species Acleris literana. The sequence goes on along the minus strand of OX335668.1, from coordinate 98,461,656 downwards.
CGGAAGCTATACAGCCTGAGCTGGTTAAAGCCGTAGAAAAATCAGAGAAGGATCTGCCTATAGGTAAATATTATCGCTGTATTATTTCTAAAATTATCAACGGTATAAATTATAGTCTAGCATTAAACATTAATTAAATTGAATAAGTTATAATTTTTACAATCCTTTGTTGATATTATATTTACAGAAACTGCTGTTTTGATTGAACACATAGAAGAACTAACATCAACGCCTGTCACTCACGCTATCGAAATCGTATCGGAAGTAGTCGATGTCACTAATTTAAAAGAATCGATAGCCGTTGCGCAAGAACTCAAGGCGATTATTACGGAGGAAACTTCGAAAGTTGAAATGTCAGAAAGTATTAAAGTCGAAAAAGCCAAACTGGTTGGAAAACTACAAGAAGCTATTGAAGCTTTCCAGATTGTAGCGGCAGAAAACAGTGAAGTGATTGCTGAGAAATTAGATGTAAATGAGTGGAAAAAAGTAAGCGAAGTTGTGACTCAGCTAAAAGAAGACGTAGCGATAGCAGTTAAGAGTGCGGAAGTTATACAGCCTGAGCTGGTTAAAGCCGATGAAAAATCAGAGAAGGATCAGCCTATCGGTAAATAATAATTATTATTGTATTATTTTTAAAACTATCATCGCTATAATTAACATTAATTAATTTTATTTTAGTTATCATTTTTACAATCCTTTTTTGATATTATCTTTACAGAAACTGCTGTTTTGATTGAACACATAGAAGAATTAACATCAACGCCTGTCACTCAAGCTATCGAAGTTGTATCCAAAGTAGTCGATGTAACCGAATTAAAAGAATCGATAGCTGTAGCGCAAGAACTTAAAGCAATTATTACAGAGGAAAGATCTAAAGATGAACTCCCAGAAAGTATTAAAATCGAAAAAGCCAAACTGGTTGGAAAACTACAAGAAGCAATTGAAGCTTTCCAGATTGTAGCGGCAGAAAACAGCGAAGTTATTGCCGAAAGATTAGATACAAATGAGTGGAAGAAAGTTAACGAAGTTGTGACTCAGCTACAAGAAGATGTAGCAATAGCTGTTAAAAGTGTGGAAGTTATACAGCCTGAGCTAATTGAATCCGAAGAAAATCTGCCTATTGGTAAATATAATTGTAATTTTTTTAATCATCAAACTTAATAATTGAATATTAAATTATGTATTTAATTCGGTAGTAACTTTTACAATCCTCTGTTGATATTATGCTTCCAGAAACTGCAGTTTTGATTGAACACATTCAAGAATTAACATCCAAACCAGTTACTCAAGCCATTGAAGTTGTCTCTAAACTAATTGATGTCACAGAATTAAAAGAATCAATAGCCGTAGCGGAAGAGCTGAAGGTAATCATCACAGAAGAAGCTTCTGGAGCTGATTTAGTAGACGATGTTCTTAAAGAAAAGGCCAAGCTGGTAGAAAAACTACAGGTGGCCATCGAAGCTTTCCAAGTAGTAGCTGCAGAAAATTCTGAAGTTATTGCCGAGAAATTAGATGCAAATGCTTGGAAAAAAGTAAGCGAAGTGGTGACTCAGCTTCAAGAAGATGTGGCGGTAGCTGTTAAAAGTGCGGAAGTTGTACAGCCCGAGATGGATAAAGTTGAAGAAAAATCAAAGAAGGATCTGCCTATTGGTAAATATTAACGTTGTATTACTTTTTAAATTATCAACGATATAAATTATAGTTTAGCATCAAACATTAATTAAATTGATTTAGTTATAATTTTTACTTTTTTTTAACTCATCAATATTATACATCATAGTTTCATTGAATACTTACCTATTTACTTATCGTGACTCAAAGTAGGCCTCCGATAAGAGTTGGCAGTACGGCGCTGTGTTTAGTGATGTCCTTCTACTGTCCTTGCTAGGTTTACACGGGCTTAGTAGCTAATGCTTAGTACTTGTCACTTACACTTGTCAGATGTGTGTAATGCTTAATACTAAGCACTTATACAACATGTTTACACACATGTGACAAGTGTAAGTGACAAGTACTAAGCATTAGCTACTAAGCCCCGTGTAAACCTAGCATTATGCAGAACGACGACCGACAAATTACCCCACGTATGCTGTTTTGAGCATCCTATCATCTGGGATTATTTGACAACTTAGTTAATTTTGTCATAACTTTTAAAATCCTTTGTACATGTATGTACATGCTCCGTGCTTGTGTGTGGGCATGCTTCGATGGTTCGGGCATTTAGAAAGGATAGATGAAAGACATATACAGAGCAAAAGTGAGTAGGAGGGTCGGAAGGGGCCGCCCTAGGCGTACTTTTTCGAATCAAATCGGAGAAATACTGGAAAAGGGCCAAATTTATTTTAAGTACCCGAAACCGACGTGCATGCATGATTCGATGTATGAATTTGGAAGCGAAAGAGATTTGTCAGGATCGTAGCAGGTGGAAAGAAGTGGTCTCTGCCTACTACTCTGGGAAACAGGCGTGATTTGACCCTATACTTGACATTGTGCATTTTTATGCACGTTACTCTTTGAAAAAATCTAGAGAGTAAATTAATGACTTAGCAATTATTTTTAACGCGCATTATTTTAACTGATATTACAATAAGTTGGAGTAATATTATTTTGTACTGCTAGGTTAATCCATTTTGACAGTAGCACGCAAAATAACGGACCGAAAACTTGCGTTCGATGTATGAATTTGGAAGCGACAGAGATTTGTCAGGATCGTAGCAGGTGGAAAGAAGTGGTCTCTGCCTGCCACTCTGGGAAACAGGCGTGATTTAATGTATGCATGTATGATATTATGTTTACAGAAACTGCAATTTTGATTGAACATATTGAAGAATTAACATCAAAACCTGTTACTAAAGCCATTGAAGTTGTCTCTAAACTAATTGATGTCAAAGAATTAAAAGAATCAATAGCCGTAGCACAAGAACTAAAGACAATCATCACAGAAAAAGCTTCTAGGGCTGAATTAGTAGGCGATGATCTCAAAGAAAAGGCCAAGCTGATAGAGAAATTACAGGAGGCCATCGAAGCTTTCCAAGTAGTAGCCGCAGAAAATACTGAAGTTATTGCCGAGAAATTAGATGCAAATGCGTGGAAGATAGTCAGTGAAGTGGTGACTCAGCTTCAAGAAGATATGGCGGTAGCGGTTATAGAAAATGTTAAAAGTACCCAAGATGAACAATCAGAGGACCGCAAAGTGGTAGAGAAAGTAGATAAGGATAAAACTCTAGGTAAAGTTTAAGTTTCTTGATTATTTTAAACTTATTTTTTTAATATAGTTAACATATATTTATTAAACTTATTTTTTACTGTGAAATATATCCTTCATACAAGAGCATAGTTTTTAGATGAATGAATGAATGGTTGTATTCGTTGTATTACTTAAACTTTAACAGTTACCTGGAAAACTAATTTTAACAGAAGTTTTAAATACATGAAATGATTATTACAGAAACCGCAGTTATGATTGAACACATAGAAGAACTAGCATCAAAACCGGTCACACAAGCTATTGAGATTGTGTCTAAAGTAATCGATGTCACGGAATTAAAAGAATCTATAGCCGTCGCGCAAGAACTGAAAGCAATTATTAGAGAAAAAGCTTCTAAAAGTGAATCGGTAGATGTTATAAAAGAGAAAGCAAAGTTAGTAGAAAAACTACAAGAGGCATTGGAATCTTTCCAAACAATTGCTATGGAAAGTACTGAAGTTATTGCTGAAAAATTGGATGCAAATGACTGGAAGAAAGTAAACGAAGTGGTGACTCAGCTTCAAGAAGATATGGCTATAGCTATTCAAGAAACAGTGGACACAGGTTTGTTACAAATTGTTCTTATTTTACTTATTACTATAGACGTTATCATCAGTTAATGTTATTTTTTCTTCAAACTTGATGGTAAAATAATAATACTTTTTTTATAGAAACGACGAAAGATACAATGCAACATCTCGAAACGTTACTTCAAGAAGTAACCGACAAAATAAGCACAACAGAACGTTTGCCAGATGATACAGAATCATTAACGAACAACCTTGATGAGATACAAACTGTGATCATTAAGCTGAAGAGGGATTACGACGGAGCGCCTGATGACACTCTCAATGAAACTCTAGAAGACTTAGAGTGCAGTGTGAGGAGTGTCCAACTGCAGATAAACGAGGACAGCCCTCCAGAAATGCTGCAGGAAGCCTGTGCTACTCTTAAACTATTGGTTAATAATATGAGCTCTTCAGAAGATATAACTGGTTAGTTAAGTCTTAATATTAATTGTTTAAATACACCTCCTTGCAAAGAAAACGGATGAGCGTGAGAAGCAAGTCACCTTCCACTGTATTATTAGGGACCAAAATAACGAACTTCCGGTAATTTGTTTACCTTTGACAAGAAAATTATTGTAAAAAAACATTACCTTAATTAACGCGTAAGTACACAGACAACAATAACATTAAAAACAACCTCATGTAGCAGAAAATATCGTATCTTATCCTGTCGTTACTGATATCACGGTAATTCACAGCTATTTGTTTTTTCTTGAAAAAAGGGCAGTTTACAACTATAAAATTTTTCTTTACTTACAGGTACAGTGACAAAAGAAATGAAAACAGAAAGTATTTTAGAAAAATGTTCCGAGGATACCGAAGTTACTGTTAAGCTACTTGATATAGCAATGGAAAACAAGGGTCAAATGGAAAATGTTGTAGCGAACCTTAATGTGTTAAGAGACGTGTTGAAGCATTTACGTAGTAGTTTTCTGGATGATGCTGATACTTTAATAGATAGGGGTATCGAAGTAATACAAAGCTTAGATCAAGTTGAAGAAAAAGTATTTGCACTTGAGAAAGACGTAGGAGATATTCCAGAGTCAGTCAAAGACAGTATATTAGACGCTGTACACTCTGTGTACGGAAGTATATCAAATATGAGAAGTACAGTGCAAAGTATACAAAAAAGATATTTGTATGAAAACTATGGCAAACCTTCAGAAGAAATTTTAAAATCCATCAAGAATATTTTGCAAAGTGATAAGAAAGAAGAATTTAAAACATTTACAAAGTCACTTCGTAAAGTTTTAAATCATTTCGAAGACATTAAGTTTTATATTAATTTAGATAAAACAGCAAGATTACCTAGTGACGCGGCATTTACTAAAATTATTTTAAATGAACTGAAAATGACTATAAATGAGACAGTGAAACCATTGACTGACGACAGACGAAAGGTTGCTAAAACGTACCAAGCTGCAATTAAATGCATTAACCTAAATTTAGACAAAATAGAATCTTTAGCGTCTTTAGAGGTGAAGCAGAAAATTCCAGTTTTTAAAGAATTAGCTGCAGTTTTACTAAAAATGACTGATGCTATTTCATTGTGTTCAGAAAGTGATATAAAGCAAGATAAAACTGATCATGAAATCGAAAATTTAACTGATTTTGACAGTATTAACGCTGCGATAGAACCAAAAGACGTTACCTTAGAGAGCGTGGAACATTTAGAATTAAGTTCTTTAAAAGAAACAACAGAAAAAAATATTTTGGCTTCAACTAGCAAACTTTTACAGGAAGATAAAGAAACCACGACTGCCGTTCAAGAAGATACAGACATGGCAGAGTTAAAAGAAAAACCAAAGGTTCAAAAAGACTTGAAAGATGAAGCACCCTCAACCTCAAGGGTTTCTGATACAGAACAGAAATTAGAGGTCAAAAACAAAGAAAAATCTGTAAGTAGTCAAAGCGAATTAGAAATTGGAAAAGACCAAGAGTTACCGGAAGCTGCAAAGAAGTCAAAAGATGTCGAGCCTCAACCAAGCACGTCAAAAACAGAGATAGGATCTGAAGAAAAAGATTCTATGAAGGAGAAAGAAGATGCAGATACCACAGCTGAGAAACAAAGAATAGAAGACGAAGCTGAAGCGGAAACTAGTATTCAAAAAGAAACAGATAAAGCAGAAGCTAAGGCTAGAAAAGAAAACAAAGAAGCTGAACCAAAGAGAACAAAAGAAAAGGCAGAGGAAGAGATAAAAAATGAGGAGGCAGAGGTTGAGATTAAAAAACAAGAGCAAGAAGAGGAAGAAAAATCTAAAGTTAAAAAAGAGAAAGAGCAAGATCAAGCTAAAACTAAAGCAGAAGAGGAAAAGGAGGATAAAGCCAAGAAAGAAAACGAAGTAGCAGAAGCCAAGGCTAAAAAAGGGGAAGAGGAAGCTGAATCTAAAGCCAAAGATAAAATGTCGAAATCAGAAGAGAAAAAAGAGACCACGGCAGAAAAAGATAGAGAAGAAGCAGAAAGGGCTAAAAAACCAGAAGAGGCTGAGGCCAAACTTAAAGAACAGAAGGAAGAAGAATTTAAAACTAAAAAGGGTGACGAAGTTGAAACTTTAGCTAAAGAAGAAAGAGAGGAAGCGGAAGCCAAGGCCGAAAAAGAGAAACAAGACGCTGAAGCTAAAGCTGAACAGAAACAAGAAGAAGAAGCTAAAGCTAAGAAAGAAAAGGAGGATGCAGATGCCAAAGAAAAAAAAGAGAATATGGAAGCCGAAGCTAAAGTTCAACAAGAAAAAGAAGAAGAAAGAAAGAGAGAGAAAGAGAAAGCTGAAGCTAAAGCTAAAGCTGAGCAGGAGGAAGAGGCTAAAGCTAAGAAAGAAAAAGAAGAAGCAGATGCCAAAGCAAAATTAGAGAAGGACGAAGCTGAAGCTAAAGCTAAAGATCAAGCTGAACAGCGACAGAAAGAAGAGGCTAGAATAAAAAAAGAAAAAGAAGAAGCAGATGCCAAATCGAAAAAAGAAAAGGAAGAAGCAGAAGTCAAGGCTTTGAAAGAAAAAGAAGAAACTGAAGATAAAGCTGAAACTGAACTGCAAATGGCGGAAGAAGCCAAAGCTAAGAAAGAGAAGGAAGAAGCAGAAGCCAAGGCTAAAAAAGAGAAAGACGAGGCTGAAGCTAAAGCTAAAGCTGAACAAAAACAGGAAGAAGAGGCTAAAGCTAACAAAGAAAAAGCTGAAGCAGATGTCAAAGTGAAAAAAGAGAAACAGGAAGCCGAAGCTAAAGCTAAAAAGGAAAAGGAAGAATCTGAAGCCAAGGCTAAAAAAGAGAAAGACGAAGCTGAAGCTAAAGCTAAAGCTGAACAGAAACAAGAAGAAGCTAAAGCTAAGAAAGAAGAAGAAGAAAAAGAAGTCGAAACTACAGCTAATAAAGAAAAGAAAGAAGCAGAAGCCAATGCTAGAAAAGAGAAAGAGGAAGCTGAAGCTAAAGCTAAAGCTGAGCAGCAACAGGAAGAAGAGGCTAAAGCTAAGGCAGAAAAAGAGGAAGCAGATGCCAAAGCGAAAAAAGAGAAAAAGGAAGCCAAAGCTAAAGCTAAAAAAGAAAAAGACGAAGCAGAAGCCAAGGCTTCAAAAGAGAAAGAAGAAGCTGAAGCTAAAGCTAAAGCTGATCAGCAACAGGAAGAAGAGGCTCAAGCTAAGAAAGAAAAAGAGGAAGCAGATGCCAAAGCGAAAAAAGAGAAAGAGGAAGCCGAAGCTAAAGCTAAAGCTGAACAGCAACAGGAAGAAGAGGCTAAAGCTAAGAAAGAAAAAGAAGAAGCAGATGCCAAAGCGAACAAAGAGAAACAGGAAGCCGAAGCTAAAGCTAAAAAGGAAAAGGAAGAATCTGAAGCCAGGGCTAAAAAAGAGAAAGACGAAGCTGAAGCGAAAGCTAAAGCTGAACAGAAACAAGAACAAGAGGCTAAAGCTAAGAAAGAAAAAGAAGAAGCAGATGCCAAAGCGAAAAAAGAGAAACAGGAAGCCGAAGATAAAGCTAAAAAAGAGAAGGAAGAATCTGAAGCCCTGGCTAAAAATGAGAAAGACGAGGCTGAAGCTAAAGCTAAAGCTGAACAGAAACAGGAAGAAGAGGCTAAAGCTAAGAAAGAAAAAGAAGAAGCAGTTGCCAAAGCGAAAAAAGAGAAAGAGGAAGCCGAAGCTAAAGCTAAAGCTGAACAGCAACTAGAAGAAGAGGCTAAAGCTAAGAAAGAAAAAGAGAAAGCAGATGCCAAAGCGAAAAAACAGAAAAAGGAAGCCGAAGCTAAAACCAAAAAAGAAAAGGAAGAAGCAGAAGCCAAGGCTTCAAAAGAGAAAGAAGTAGCTGAAGCTAAAGCTAAAGCTGATCAGCAACAGGAAGAAGAGGCTAAAGCTAAGAAAGAAAAAGAGGAAGCAGTTGCCAAAGCGAAAAAAGAGAAAGAGGAAGCCGAAGCTAAAGCTAAAGCTGAACAGCAACAGGAAGAAGAGGCTAAAGCTAAGAAACAAAAAGAAGAAGCAGATGCCAAAGCGAACAAAGAGAAACAGGAAGCCGAAGCTAAAGCTAAAAAGGAAAAGGAAGAATTTGAAGCCAAGGCTAAAAAAGAGAAAGAGGAAGCCGAAGCTAAAGCTAAAGCTGAACAGCAACTAGAAGAAGAGGCTAAAGCTAAGAAAGAAAAAGAGAAAGCAGATGCCAAAGCGAAAAAACAGAAAAAGGAAGCCGAAGCTAAAACCAAAAAAGAAAAGGAAGAAGCAGAAGCCAAGGTTTCAAAAGAGAAAGAAGTAGCTGAAGCTAAAGCTAAAGCTGATCAGCAACAGGAAGAAGAGGCTAAAGCTAAGAAAGAAAAAGAGGAAGCAGTTGCCAAAGCGAAAAAAGAGAAAGAGGAAGCCGAAGCTAAAGCTAAAGCTGAACAGCAACAGGAAGAAGAGGCTAAAGCTAAGAAACAAAAAGAAGAAGCAGATGCCAAAGCGAACAAAGAGAAACAGGAAGCCGAAGCTAAAGCTAAAAAGGAAAAGGAAGAATTTGAAGCCAAGGCTAAAAAAGAGAAAGACGAAGCTGAAGCTAAAGCTAAAGCTGAACAGAAACAAGAACAAGAGGCTAAAGCTAAGAAAGAAAAACAAGAAGCAGATGCCAAAGCGAAAAAAGAGAAACAGGAAGCCGAAGCTAAAGCTAAAAAAGAGAAGGAAGAATCTGAAGCCAAGGCTAAAAAAGAGAAAGACGAGGCTGAAGCTAAAGCTAAAGCTGAACAGAAACAGGAAGAAGAGGCTAAAGCTAAGAAAGAAAAAGAAGAAGCAGATGCCAAAGCGAAAGAAGAGAAACAGGAAGCTGAAGCAAAAGCTAAAAAAGAAAAAGAAGAATCTGAAGCCAAGGCTAAAAAAGAGAAAGATGAAGCTGAAGCTAAAGCTAAAGCTGAACAGAAACAAGAAGAAGAGGCTAAAAATAAGAAAGAAAAAGAGAAAGCAGATGCCAAAGTGAAAAAACAGAAAAAGGAAGCCGAAGCTAAAGCTAAAAAAGAAAAGGAAGAAGCAGAAGCCAAGGCTTCAAAAGAGAAAGAAGAAGCAGAAGCTAAAGCTAAAGCTGATCAGCAACAGGAAGAAGAGGCAAAAGCTAAGAAAGAAAAAGAGGACGCAGATGCCAAAGCGAAAAAAGAGAAAGAGGAAGTCGAAGCTAAAGCTAAAAAAGAAAAGGAAGAAGCAGAAGCCATGGCTAATAAAGAGAAAAAGGAAGCTGAAAAGCAAAGGGAAGAAGATGCTATAGCCAAGAAGGAGAAAGAAGAAGCAGATGCCAAAGCGAAAAAAGAGAAACAGGAAGCCGAAGCTAAAGCTAAAAAAGAAAAGGAAGAATCTGAAGCCAAGGCTAAAAAGGAGAAAGACGAATCTGAAGCTAAAGCTAAAGCTGAACAGCAACAAGTAGAAGAGGCAAAAGCTAAAAAAGAAAAAGCAGATGCCAAAGCGAAAAAACAGAAAAAAGAAGCTGAAGCTAAAGCTAAAAAAGACATGGAAGAAGCAGAAGTCAAGGCTATGAAAGAAAAAGAGGAAGCGCAAGCTAAAGCTAAAGCTGAACAGCAACAAGATGAAGAGGCTAAAGCTAAGAAAGAAAAAGAAGAAGCAGAAGTCAAGAATAAGAAATTAAAAGAAAAAGATGGACTTAAGAGCAAAAAACGGAAAGATGACGTTGATTTTAAATCAATAAAGCAAAAAGAGGATAATAAACGAACTTTAGACGATGATATTAAGGACAAAATCCGGAGCGAAGATGATCAAGCTAAAGCAATTAAACAGAAAAAAACAGATGAACACAGCATTGGTTTCCAAAGACAGACTTCTCTTGATAGACAAGAGTCGGATAGTACTTACCAAAAATACGATGTTACAAAGTATACAAGAAAAACAGAACATGACTTCCAAAGACGCGAAGACAATCAAAGTACTGACCTCAGAACAGTGAGACGACGTGAAAACGGGGATTCATACCAAGAAAAGTTAAGGGGGGACGATCGTAGTACTAACACCGACATTCGATCTTACAAAGAGCGAAATGTTGAGGAATGGGCAAAATCTGACTCACACAGAGAATTTAAGCATGATGATAGCGAAAGAAGGAAATTTGTTGATCACAGCCACAGAGACTATACGTCAGAATTTGCTCGGCCATCTGGCTATAGGGAAAAAACATACCAGTCTGATAATTTCAGTATCGATACTGCTAATAAAGGTATAACCATTTATAAGGCTCAAACCTTAGTTAAGGATGCACAACTACGTTCATCAGTGCCTCCTAGAGATATACGAAAAAGCGAACCGACCGAAAGACGTGTTGATCACAAACATAAAACTAAGGCAGTGAGCGAAGCCAGAAGTATACTATCAGAAAAACGTTCCAGCGTACCTCGAGATGTAAGAAGAAAACCTGTATTTTCCACTTATCTAACGGATAGAACTGCCGTAGAAGGTTCTAGAGTTAAACTAACCTGCAGTGTGCTCTCTTCAGCCGACCCTACAATAACTTGGTACAAAAATGGCGTGCTTATTGACAATAAGTTAAAGTACAGAACTAAGTTTGTTGATGGTTTGATCACCCTTGAAGTTCTTAATGCTGTACCAGCAGATTCCGCAGAATATAACTGTACAGTTGAAAATGAGAATGGATCGGTTAGTTCTACGGCAATCTTAAAAGTGTACCCAAGTTTCGAAGCGTCTCCCATTCCGCCTACTTTTACTAGATCTATACGAGGTAAGTTTTGTAGTTAGTCATGTCTTTAGTTATGTATTTATGTTTATACCTAGTTATGTATCTATTAAAAGAATATCGTTGACTACCAGTGCAGCTAGCACAAGATGTTTGTCGCTCAGTTTTCCCCTGAACTGAAAGAAAGGCAAAAAAAAACATATAATCCTATCTTGGGGTGAACTAAACGAACTTGGCAAGGCTTTAAATGTATCCTTTTCAAAAACTAGGTCTTATTTTAGCCAACCAGCGAAAGTCTCTCAAGCTCTATTATTATAAGCCATCTCTTCGATTGTATTGTATCTAATATCAATGTTCTCTCAACAGATAATTATCACCTAGCTGAAAATGAGCTCGTTCTTGAATGCAGAATCCGTGGTCAGCCTCTTCCCACCATATCTTGGATGAAAGATGACCGTTTGATCAGCAATAACGAACGTTACCAAGCATACTACTTGGCTGATGGAGTCTGTAGGCTGTCCATCAATGCTCCAACTCCTGAAGATAGTGGGAAGTACACCTGTAAAGCGGAGAATTCTGTGTGGTCAGATCAAATCACTCATGTAGTCAGCTTTACTGGTAAGTTGGTTGAAAATATGTATGACTACAAAATCTTTCTATGACAATATATTGTGGATTTTTAAATCAAAAGAAACTTCCATTATCGCCCTTGGTTTTATAAGTTTAACGAGTGTATAATGTGTGTCTTCGGCATCGGAGCTTCCAAATGTAACTATTTGGACGCGGTGTTAGAGAGTTCCCTACCCGAAAGATGCTTACAGGGTATGTCCGTCCGTCTGTCTCAACCAATAAGTTTTGCTAACTTAAGTACTCCAGCAGAAACAAACATTGTTTCGAAATTATAATATTAAAGAATTAATATAGCATTAAAATTTTCAGGAAAAGAATCCCGCCTTAGTCCAAACATTCAAACCATCGAACGTTCTCGCTTCACCCGGCAAGCGATGGAATCCCGTCGGCCCCATTTCACAAACGTCCTAACCGACTACAAAGTCGCTCGCGGTGGTACCATTGGCCTGCAAGTCGAAATTAGAGGAAGCCCTACCAGTGTAGAATGGTTGAGAGAGGGAAAATCAGTGACAGAAATTTATAGAAACGCTAAGACTTTCGTTGAACAGGGACTCTATACGCTGGCGTTATCTGATGTGACTGAGAAGGAGTCAGGACTGTACACATGCAGAGCTTGGAGTACTCATGGAAATGTGGATATGAATGCGGCTATTACGGTGGTACATCCGGAGTTAGAAGGCAAGGCTGCTATTATCGCTGGCAGACCTGAGAAGGATGTACTGATTTCGGTGGGAGAGGACTTGAATATATCTTTCAGAGTGCAAGGGGAACCGAAACCTAAAGGTAACGTAACCGGACTTCCCGATTAACAAGTGGGAATTATATTAGCTTAATTTTTGGTATGAGTATTTGGTTGTCTGAGGCATCGTAGTTCCCAAATGGAATGAGCAATTTGGACGCGGATAATCGGACAAGGCTAATTTAGATTCTTAGCTAGGTTTCGTGAGAAACGGTCTGGCCGTTAAGGAGATAATCAGCTCCAAAAGAAAATATTAAGTAGTATGTCAATAGAATAATCAAATAAGTTCTTCTACAATAATAATGAGATTTTTTAATAGAAAATAGGTTTGTTCTTGACTAACTCTTGCCCCGGGAGGGCGAAGATTTGTACAAAACAAAACTAAGCACTTCTTCTTAAATTTGTATATCAACGAAGACGTGCTTAATTCCGTTATTTGATTTTCCCTAATATGTTACCATTTTTCAGTTATTTATATAATTTATTTTCGTATTTACAGTTTTTTAAGCGTATTCTTTCTTAATAATCAAAAAATAATCTGGGGGCATAACAAAATTATAGAAAAACGTGGTAACGAAAATGGAAAAATCAAACGAAGAAATGTTCACCTAACAAAGCTCCCGTGATAACTCCGAATTTTGACACTTTTCCCCGCTCAACTATGCATGAAATTTTTATTTTTTATAATGCTAGGCTAAGTATGGTTAAGTATTTTGATCACCATAAGTAATATAAAAAATACTGCTTTTCTATTCAGCAGAAAGCTATTTGAAAGCGCTGTTAGATTTTCGACACGTAAAAGTGACCGTCTACTACATTTTACCTTTTTTATTATCTTTAAGTATAAAGCTTGGTCCTAGGTTAATTTCTGTGAAACTATCCCTGATTAAAAAAAACTTTTTTTTCACAGTGGTGTTCATGAAAGGCACACGTGACATCACCAACAGCCAGCGAGTGTGTAAAATGACTTCCGATGACTATGTCAAGTTTACTGTCAAGAGATCTGTCATCTCAGACGCCGGTACTTACTGTATACTGGCTAGGAACGCGTATGGGTGTGACAGGGCCTTTGTCACTGTGGTGGTAAGTTAATAACTATTTTAAAACTGTTATTACCATGGTAACGCTCATTATAGAATTGTTTTCCCGCTTTAGTTACGCTATAGGTGGTATTCTGATACCGTTAACTATATCAATATTAGCGGTAGTACGCGAGTAGAAAATAGGTAGTTTACGTGACTGGTGAATAGTTTTTTAGTATTTGTTTTATTCTTTAGGGTTTGTACTACAATCATATCGAATTTAACGCTTGTATAATTTACAGTTATCTTAAGACTTGTATAAATTTAATACGTTTCTTGTAGTGGAACCTTCTTTATTATTTTACTTTATTTATTTATTTGATAGATAGATAGATAAAACGTTTATTTGATGCTTCAATCACACACATACAATACAAATAAATCCGACGTACACACACACACCTTCTGAAAACAATAACGCGCTATCTAGTACGGTTCAACAGATTCAGCTCTTAAATTTTAGGACGGACGGACGGACGGCGCAGGCATAATAATAGGGATAGGGACGGTTGGACTCTCTTCGGGTATTACACGTAATTTCAGTATGTTAAAAATCTCATTGTATTTTATTGTTTGAAATTTTAGATACGGCAGCGGGCATCTTCGGAAAATTTGATCTCGGATTGGACGTACCCCTTGGACGACTCTTCTGTCTCCTTCGTTAGTCGCAATTATGGCTGTAAGTAGTCGATTTTAATTAACAACAACTACTTTTTTTAAAGTGGTCTGAAAAAATCATGCATCAGTTTTACTTAAAAAGCTTTTATTTTTTATTTTCCTTACTTGAAGTTTTGACTGTATCTTGGGGGGACACGACTCTAACAGATATTAGCACTTTAAATCTTAATATTTCACAAACGGATCCCTGAATAGATTTTGTTTTTCCACAAACCCGCAATATTTTGGAGAGACCTATCTAACGACACCCCACACCATGGGTAGACGAGAAAAAAAAACATCCATACCCTCCCTTATGTTACGTGTAGGGGAGGTATCCTAAAAATTAAACCACTTTTTCTGGCGTGACTAATATGTATATATGCACGCCAAATTACAGCTTTCTCTAAGAGAACTAAGAGTCTCTGAGCTAAACGAAACTATAAGGGTTCCTAATTTGACTACGGAACCCTAAAAAGCTCTCTAGGCATGATTTTTATCAGAACACCTTTTAACAAATCCTGCCGTCAATTGTTTAATATCTTCTTAAGTCTACTTTCCCGGGTTATAGCAATGGGTCCTAGTGAAAAAGGGTACAAGTCGACTTAACTCGTAATAAAAAAGGGTATATATATGAACGGAGTATACTAGACTTAAATTCTTTTTCACTTGATCCTCAGAAGACTTACTAGGACCCCAGTATTATTCTTAGAATATATCGCCAGTTAATCGATTGTAAATCAGTTTTACGTTTTACTAACGATAATTCTAAGAATAGTGAACCTATTCGGGAATAGTTACTATACCACCGTTTCGCGTGGAATAAGCGTTATTCCAAGAATAATTTAAAGGCGGCCACATTTTATCTTGTGCTGTCAGTGCTGTCAAATCAACTTAATACTTATTTTCTAATGACAGTTATTGTCTAATTCAATATAATACTATAAAAGTAATTAGGCATGAATGAAGCTTTGACATCGTTCTGTTGTACAGCAATAATTTTTTTCCGGGTAACACATCCGTTCATTATTCACTCTTTAAATAATTCCAAGCATAGTTATACCTAAAAATTACCACTCGTTTAGTTGAGAATAAAATTGTGGAATTAGTATAGTTATTCGCGAATTAATGTAAGTTTGGTCGAATCCACCCTTAAGTTGCCTATATCTTTCCCAATTTTATTTCCAATACCCACAGTTCAAAAGGTAAAACTATTATGGTTGTAGTCATAGTCATAGTGATATACTTTATTGCTTAATGTTGTACAATAGTACATTACTGCCTAGGCATGGTAGTAGGCAATTGCGGGCTGAGTATTGGATTAAGTAAAAATACGAAGCCCGCAATTGCTGTTCCTGCCGAGGCAAATATAGTGCTTTTCTCAAAAATCGCAAGAAAAAATTTGTGTTGGAGTCAAATCTTCATCGCTTGAACTCATTTTTTGAATTGCATACAAACAGAAACTTCATGTGAAAAAACCATCACTCCTTACCGCGTTTTTGATTATGACAAGGAGAAAGGCAATTCTTGTTTAAAAAAAAATAAGCTATTCCAGGCAAAAATAAAAAAGTTATGTTTCGAGTAAAATTTGGATGTATAAGACTTGTGCCCTCATTTTATTACGGACCTTTTCACTTTTTAAAAAGTTACAAGATAGATAGTAATGGAATTTGTATGCAACATTGCGGGCTTGTTTAGCGAGCACGCAATGTTTTTTTTTTTAAATTGAGAACTGTCAGTAAACTATGTAATTCGCGTCTCAATATGTAGATAGGAATGTCAACATTTCCGGACATTTTTGAGAAATAGTACATTATTGCCTAGGCATGGAAGTAGGCAATTGCGGGCCGAGTATTGGATTAAACGGACGAGCTTGCGAGTCCGTTTAAAAATACGAAGCCCGCAATTGCTGTTCCTGCCGAGGCAAATATAGTGCTTTTCTCAAAAATCGCAAGAAAAACATTGTGTTGGAGTCAAATCTTCATCGCTTGAACTCATTTTTTGTTTTGCATACAAACAGAAACTTCATGTGAAAAAACCATCACTCCTTACCGCCTTTTTGTTTATGACAAGGAGAAACGCAATTCTTGTTTTTAAAAAAACATAAGCTATTCCAGGCACAAATAAAAAAGTTATGTTTCGAGTAAAATTTGGATGTATAAGACTTGTGCCCTCATTTTATTATGGCCCTTTTCACTTTTTAAAAAGTTACAAGGTAGATAGTAATGGAATTTGTATGCAAAATTGCGGGCTTGTGTAGCGAGCACGCAATGTTTTTTTTTTTTAATTTGAGAACTGTCAGTAAACTATGTACTTCGCGTCTCAATATGTAGATAGGAAAGTCAACATTTCCGGACATTTTTGAGAAAAAGATCTTAAAAACTATTACATGCGTCAACACTAACCCTGCAAGGGCATTGCAATTTAATTTAATTTACCTGCTTAATCCTACTTAACTACCTAACTACAACCAATTACAATTACCATTAAACAGTTTACTAATTATTTAATTATCACTATCAAAGAATTCTTGTAAATTATAAAAGGAGTGTAATAATAAAAAAATATTTAACTCATTCATAAATATTGTGTCCTTTTCTATGTTTTTAATTGAGTGTGGTATCTTGTTATAAATCTTTATGGCCATGTGGTGGGTGCCCGCGCTCACAATTTTGAGACTAGTAGTATAACAGCCAACAAGTTTATTTCTCTTTCTCATATTAGGTCGAACATGATCATCTCTTTCCCGTCCAAACAGGTCTTTGTGATTTCTTAGAAATTTACAAATTTCGTAAATGTATATTGATACCAAGGTTAGAATATTTAGGCGGCGAAAATGTGATCTACAACTGTGTCTATCGTTAATGTTTGCCAATATCCTAATGCATTTTTTTTTGTAACACAAAGAGGTCGTTGACCTGTGAGCTGTTGCCCCATAAAATTATTCCATAGCTCAGCCATGAGTAAGCATAGGCATAATATGCAGTAACAGCCGTTTTTATGTTCGTGCATCGTTTTAGTTGGTAAAGAGCATACGCGAATCTGGATATTTTCCCTGACATTTTATTTATGTGGACCTTCCAATTTACCTCTGAGTATTTCTACTCCTAACAAACAACAAGACAAAACACTTTCTATTTTATCATTATTGTAAAAAAAAATAGTTTCGATTGGCGGTTTTTGTCGCGGTCTAATGTGAATTACTTTCGTCTTATCGAGGTAGACAGAGGAATACCTAGACAACGCGTATACTCTTTGAGATAGCAATTCAAACGACCGCATCAAATCACACATTATTATCTTTAGCAGTAGTAGATGGTTTACCCTTGTTTGGCATAAAAACGTTTCACAAACTGATTCAATTCTCAAACTTATTGTATGGGCAAACGCTTTTTTTCCCGAAACTAAATATTTCAGGATTTTTATAAAACTAACCTAACCTAACCTATACGGTTCTACAAGATGGTCCTCAAATAAATCCTGAAATATTTACAGCTTCGGAAAAAAAAAGTGTTCATCAGTTTGGGAAATGTTTTTGAGCCAAATGAAAGGGTACCGTAGTGGTTAGATAGACCTGTAGATTAACACCATATTACCAACGTGAAAAAGAGCCCTCATGTGGCCAATTTCCTGAATAAATATATAGAATTGTTGGTTTTGTTGAATTTGCAGACAAAGCTTCTGTCATTGAGTGTGTAGGCCTACCTTATTAAAGTGGTTTATTACTGGTGAAAGATTATGTTTTCATCTTTTCGAGCAATGTAGCTTTTGCAGTGTAAAAACAACAATTAAGATCACGGGTGTCTACAAGTACACAATAAAACATTAAAAAACAACAATTCACTGCATTGTTTGGCACCAGATATGGTGACAAACATAATCTGCCTTGAAAAAACGTACACGCGGAGTTAGATAGAAAGAAAAGATGCCGTCTTTTTTATTTATGTCTTTCCTTAAGGTTTCTGTCTACGATTATGTTTGACACAAGAGTTATGCTCACAGATATTGTCTACCTACCGCCAAAAACAAATTGGCATTAGGTACTAAAAAATATTCATCAATCGAACGTTACTAATAACAGACTGGCACCGAACTAGCTGGCAGCCTGTCAAATATCTTTTTAAGGTCATGTCTAACTACGTATCATGCTTTAGCTGTTCCTAGTATACCGAGCGAGCCGAGCGTGGTCGACGGCGGCAACAACTGGGTATCCTTAGCGTGGCCTAAGCCAGAAACCGCAACCCCAGTCTTAGCTTACAAAGTGGAGAGTTGGTTGCTTGGCAAAGAAGGAGGCGCGCGGTGGACAGAACTCGGAATAACTCCTCGAAATACCTTCGACATTTTCAACTTGAAGCAAGGAGAGCAATACCACTTCAGGGTCACTCTTCGCAACCGATACGGCTGGGGAGAATCGGTGCAAACATCCTCTCCGATTGGTGTAGGTTTGTCTGGTGATAGACCTGAGTTTATAGACATTTTGCCTGGGCAATTGAAGGTTTTAATAGGCCAGAAAGCAAGCCTAAGCTGCAGTGTCAAGGCTAAACCAGTTCCTGAGGTAGTCTGGATGAAAAACGGACATGAGATTGAAGACGGCCGGATGAGTGCTAGTTTTAATGGATATAACTGCTGTTTGGAAATCAGTGAGGTTACGGAAGATGATGAAGGTAGATACAGTTGTGAAGCTACTAATGAACATGGGAGGGCATCGACGTATGCCAGGATCGCAGTGGTCACCGATAGACTTGTTTGGGAGGCCGATGCTAAACTGAAAAGGTACGTATTAACTATTTTCTTTTGCGATTATAGATAGCCTCGGTTTATGGGAGGTTTTGGTAACACCATAAAATCCTTTCTATTGAATCATTCTATGTATTTATGACCGCATTAAAATCCGTTGCGTAGTTTGAAAGATCTAGGCGTACATACAGACGGACAGACGGGACGCGACTTTGTTTTAGACTATGCAGAATAGTTGAGTTTGAAGACTTTCAAGCGCAGTGCTGCCCTAATACCAAAAAGGCGGCTAACTGCATAGTAACAGAATAAGAATTTTAAATTTTATGTAGTTAACAATAGAGTATAGAATGCTTCGACTACATCGTTGCACTTAGTGACCTTTTTTGGTATTGAGGTAGAGTATTTTATGCCCACCGAAAATTCTAAACATATAAACAAATGCAACCTAATGCACTCGTATTGTCCGCGTTCTACTTTTAAGAGTTGAGTAAAAGCCCAGCCACACCGGATGCGCTTTCCACTGCGGCTTATAGTATGAATTCTCATACGACATGTCACTATACAACGCAGTGGAAAGCAACGCGCACGTCACGTCTACGCGCACGCATCCGGGGTGGCTGGGCCTTAACATCAACATTATTTATTTATTTATTTGAAATGAAGTTTGTAGTGCTACCAAAGCGTTACAAAAACACATAAAATTTTAAAACTAACTAATACTATCTTATAACTACTAAATGTTTGTCTTGTTCTTTATTATTATTATAGTATGAGATCCGAATAGGAGACGATTTGCACCGGGCTGTTTATTCAATAAAAAGTATTTATACCAAATTTAATATGCTCAGTAATATATGGCGAAATAGGTAGGCTGAAAAATTTCAGTCCAGTATATAATTAACTT
The DNA here is from genome assembly GCA_946894065.1 of Acleris literana. NCBI lineage: Eukaryota > Metazoa > Arthropoda > Insecta > Lepidoptera > Tortricidae > Acleris > Acleris literana. The sequence continues at coordinate 98,441,966 of OX335668.1, read as the reverse complement.
AAAATTTAAAAATTAACTTTAAAAAAAAAATGCAATAGCTTGTTTAATAGACAAATTACATTCTAATCGAAAGTATGAAGCCTATAGATTAAGCAAACGTTAGGTTGACTGTTTTTTCCCGTCAAACTATTGGGTAGGCAGGTATTAGCAGGTAAGTCGGTACTAATAATTTGCAAAAAAACTAACGTTTGCATATTCTATAGACTTCATACTTTCGATTAGTATGTAATTTGTCTATTAAACAAACATTTGCAATTTAAAAATAAAGTTCATTTTTAATAAAAAAATTAATGATATAAGTTCTGGACTGAAATTTTACAGCCTACCGATTCGCCACATATTATTTAGCGTATTAAATTAGATAAAAAATACTTTTCATCGAATAAACAGCCCGGTGCAAATCGTCTCCTATTCGGATCTTAGACCATTATGATTTGATATGAATCATCACCAGAGGTCGGAATAGGTAGTGCTTATTAACCTAAACTTGACTCATGTTCATTCATGCGCGAGTGAGATGGGAATACGCTGTTGAATGAAGATGCAACAAGTTTAGGTTAATAAGCACTACCTATTCCGACCTCTGATCATCACTACATAGTATAAAACAAAGTCGCTTCCCGCTGTCTGTCTGTCCCTATGTATGCTTAGATCTTTAAAACTATGCAACGGATTTTGATGCGGTTTTTTTTAATAGATAGAGTGATTCAAGAGAAATTATTATGTATAATAAGTTTTGGATTATGTACGGGTAAAACTGGCATAAAATGAAGCGAAGCGAGGGCGGTTCACTAGTAAATAATATTTTAAAAACTCTATAAGCAACGTATGTAATACTCGACTTAACTGCACTAAACATCTCTCATTCTTTATTTAATAAATCTATTATGATGGGAGAGGATGCACGAAGGAAGCAGGCGGGCGATCGATCGGTCTCCCGGTCGTTTCGCTCTCAAAGCCTATTAACTTGTAAGTGACTTTTACTTAAACCACAGAATAGGTAATACTGTCTAGACTACAGATTATGACATAAGAACAATATTGAAGCTCCGTAGAGACCCTACAGTAAAATTCTCTTTTAGTTAACACAAATATTACCTAAACACAAACGGGATGAATTGATAACCCTCGCCATTTTCGGAAATGAATAACTCTTTAAAGGTTGATAGAACATTCATTTTCATACTAGGCTGTGTGATCATTGACCTTAGTAACCTGTAAAAAATAAACTGGCTGTACTGGAAAAAAGGTTCCGAGGGTGGGAAAAAGGGCTGAATGGGTTCGTGTAAATTAAATATATACACTGCAGTATCGCAGACACTGATTAATGATAATTAGACCTATAGTTTACATTGATTTAGCTACTTTTAATAAACTTTACACAAAAGAAATATATGAGACGGTTATTAATAGACCCCGGATTTTTGTGGCATTGATAAAGTCATAATAGGGTAGTTTGGGCACTAAATGGAACTAACGGTTAATAACCGAATAAATTCTAATACATACATACATAATTTCACGCCTTCGTTCCCAGAGTGGGGTAGGCAGAGCTACAGAATTACAAACATCTCTAAAAACTTGTTGATAATTCTATAACCACAATTTGCACAATTAGGCTAAGATGTTTACCAGCGTATTAGTGACAGGTTGCAAGCCCATCGCCTAACAGTACTGCAAGCCTTTATTCCCTTAGTCGTCTCTTACGACATCCACGGGAAGACATGGAGTGGCACTATTCTAACTCGGAAACCACACGAGGCAATAAATTCTAATAAAAAGTTTTATTAGAATGTATTCGGTTATTCGGTAGGCATTCACGATAAAAATTACCTAGTCAATTGATCACCATTATCTTTCGGTATATATACCTAATAATTGAACAGTCTTCTTTTGAAACTTTGACGTATCTACGGTTTTATTTGGCTTGTATCTTATCTCTAGGGCTTTGGAAAAGTCGCTTAACGTCAACGTAAACGTTTTTCGATTTCCAACAAAATGTATGAAATAGCCGTAAGCACTCGACGCGACCGACTGGCAGCTTACGTAAATCCTATACATTTTAGATAAAAATAACGTTTGACGATAGGTAAGGTCTGTTCATCCTTACTTGTCTTATATAGTAAACAACTTTCTAACCTCAAAGTGAACCTTTTTCGGCTAAAACAGCTCTTTTATCGAAAATAAAATAACATTTTGGACATCACTTGGCCAATGTATTGTCTGTGATTGCTTTATTTTGTTTAAAATAGCTGTTTTAGCCCAAAAAAGGGTTCATTTTGAGGTTAGGAAGTTGTTTACTATATAAGACAAGTAAGAATGAACAGACCTTAGTCTAGGGTATGTAGGTAACAATAAAATGAAAATAAAAATGTACCAAAGCGAACTTATCCCTTTAAAGGATCTCTTCAAGCTAACCTTTGAGAGGATGAGAAAAGTGAGAGGTTGAATATCGAGTAGGAAAGTGTAATTTATTTTAGAAAATAAGCATTAAAATTGAACTAACCAACAAAATCTTATTATAAAAAATAAATACATTCAAATCTAATACCTTTAAACAAGCAATTCTTGTATAGGTAAATATACATATAATCTGAATCTGGGAAAAGGCTCCAACGATTTCAATGAAATTTGAAATATATGGGTTTACGTGGGCGAAAAATCGATCTGTCAAGTTGTCATCTTCGGGAAAATTCGTTTTCTACCCGAGCGACGCTTGGTCTTCCAGGTACTGTCTACATAAATACGTACAGAAATAGATATTCATACATACATACATTAACTCACGCCTTCATTCCCAGAGTGGGGTAGGCAGAGCTACAGAATTACCAACAACTCTAAAAACTTGTTGATAATTCTGTAACCACATTTTGCACAAACAGGCAATTCTACTATTCTCTATTCTTAAATACCTCGCTTGTGAGTATAGTAGGTGATTGAATTCACAAAATACGGTAGTATTTTCTACTGGTACTAACCACCTGCTGTTTACACAGGGAGCGTTCGTCTGAAGTGCCGGGCGACTACCCTCCGCAGTTCACAATGCGTTTGCGGGACCGGCGCGTGCAGGCAACGTATCCTGTGCGTTTGACCTGTCAGGTGATCGGGGGTCCCACGCCGAATGTCTCCTGGTATAGGGACGGCATGGAAGTATATAGGGACAGTAAGTAGACTAGTTTAACAATTATTATTTTGTTTTAATTTCCACATTTTACAAGCTTTTATTTAACTGGCAATGTATGTATGTACAGTAAAATGTTCCTACTTTGCTCCTCCATGGGTAACTATGCTCCATCCATAGTGACAAAAAGTCAAGGTCTTTGACAAATAACAATGCCAGGTCTCCATAGAATCTTTGATTAAGAAAATAATCGATGTATATACATCCAAAAACGAAGTGAGGGAAAGCAATATAATGATTTACGATGTAAATTACCTCAATATAACCATGGAGCATAATTACCCGTGGGGCAAAGTAGGAACATTTTATATGTATGTATGTACGGGTCAAATCTTGCAAGTTAAATTGGACCCACTTCCCGTCAACGGAATGGGCTGAAATTTGGACCACATAATATGTAAACCCGATGACAATGCAATATTGTGGTATCTAATAGCTGATCTGATGATGGAGTCGGAAGGTAGCAATACTGCGCTATATTTAACGTAGACCCACTGTGTTGGGACTCATTAGTTTGGTATTCATATGCAGATACACACTGCAAAAGCTTGCACCAATAATTTTTTTGTAGACTATTGTTTTCGGGGGATATAGGCGTAATTTAAATGTATTACTATGTCAAATTACAGCTTTGTAGTACCAAGAGTCTCTGAGCTAAACCGCAGACGGACATAAAGGCGGGCGTATACATGGCATAGTTTGTATAACTTACTTGCCTGCATCTGTTTTTAGAATTTGAAAAGGGGTTTAGAAATGGGGCCTAAAAAATGAAAGTAATTTGATGTTTTGATTATAGTTATATGTTAAAGGGCTATCTGCAAATAATTATTTAATAAGAGGAACATAAAATGACGTTGTCAAATTTTATATTTTTGCAACTGGTAACAAAAAATTAGGCTAATCAAAATGGACCTTATTTCGTAGCAAATAAAGTACATAATAAAATAACTATCTTCTTTGCGTTTTCCAACCATATTATCTTAAATACAGAGTCCGACTCGCATTTGACCATTCTTTTTCAAAACAGTCAAAATATCTTTACCTTTTCTTTCACAGACCGCCACACCCATTTCAAAGATGAGTTATTCCACACTCTGGAAATTGCCCCCACCACTCTGGAAGATGGAGGGGTGTATGAAGCCCTCGCGAGGAATAGCAGTGGAGCCGTCAGCTGTCGATGCAGTCTGGTGGTAGACAAGGGGATCAGGGCGTATGTTGCTCCAGAATTCTGCTGCGGTTTGGAGCCCTTGTACCGGTTAAGTGAAGGTATGGAATGGGTTGGAATGGAATATGGAATTTGTTGGAATTGAATAAGGAATTTGTTGGAATGGAATATGGAATTTTTTGGGTTGAAATAATATTTACCTATCTTTTCCATGAAGTACCGTTTTCGTTTCACGATTAAAATGCTTGTTTGTGGTTTCTTTTATTTATTTACTTATTAATATTTAAGTATGTCCACATCATACCTACGAGTATACATGGTGGAAAAAAATATGGGCCTGGAGAGGTACTGCCTTAAATTATGAAACAGTTTGATCGCGTCCGCTTCGTTTCGCGTAGCGCCGCCCGCACCCCGCGCCTGTATTGGTCACGTAGGACACTCCAATAGCTATCGACTGTTTGTTTCTTTCGCGCCGCGTCACTCCGCATCGCATTCGCGTGAAATTCGCTCACCTAGGTCGCCGCCTTAGTATCATGCCTGAGGGCCCTGCCAAGATGCATTGCGCTAACTAACGTTTCTATTCGTTTCATTTTTAAACCAATCGCGTCACTGGTAGGTCACGTGGTTTTTCGTATCACGGCATCTACCAGTGACACGATTGGTTTAAAAACGAATCGAATAGAAACGCTAGTTAGCGCAATGCATCTTGGCAGGGCCCTTTGTTCCTTTGCTAATAAAGACAATCTTTCCCCAGGCGAAGAGTTGCGTATCACAGCTGTTGTGGAAGCGTACCCTTCTGTTGGCGTTGCATGGTACAGAGATGGCGTCCGCCTGAGACCTAGCCGCAGAGCAGTCATGACACTGGACCGAGATGGCCAGATAGAACTGGCCCTGGCCTTCGTGACGTCACGGGACGCTGGAGTGTACACTTGCACGGCGTCCAACGAGGTTGGGAGTGCTTCGACCTCAGGGAAGGTGGAAGTGATTGAAGGGGCAGTGGTGGAGAAGAAAACTCCGCCAATGCTCGTCAGCCCTGATGTACCGTGAGTTGATTTGTTAATAATGATAAAAATTCTAGTATTGAGACGTGTGAGAGACGATCAATAGGTAATATTCATGACTTGTTTCACAGCTTCAATAAAACCTGATTCATGCAACAAATAGTTGAGAAATAGTATTTTTCACAATCGTAGTAATAGAGAGCTTATTAGTCGAGTACCCTAAAAAAGAGTGACACTATTCTGAACAATACTTTTTGTACGAGTTCATTAAATAGTTATTTCTTGAGGAGTTAAAGATGTTTCGTACTGTCACTACTCATTTTCTTAATTTTTATTTTAACTTTTTAAGCTTACCTTGAAAAGAAAAGTTATCACAACACCGCCGTCAGTAATGTTGCAGTACTGTGCTGTGATTGGCTAAATACTAGCCAATCAAAAAGCGTAGTATTTTTTTTTTATGCCCTGGATACAGCAGCAAGTTTAAGTAGATTTTTGACAGATGACGCGGTTCTGCTACGTTCCGAAACGCCATAGATTGGCAATTTTATATCGGATTGAGTCTCCTTAAAAAAGGGCACATATTATTTAAATAAGAAGTTCTATTTTCATTTTTTTTTCGGTTGTATAGAGCGTATCGAAACAGTTCTTTCGGTTGTTTCGGAAGCAACATAGACTATTCAACGATGAAAAGAGTGACGTTGCAGTATTCTCTATGAAATCTTAATACACAGATTTTATCGACGAGTACAAAAAACATTTTTTTAATAGCTATAAAAATAACCAAGATAGCAAAACAGAGTTAACATGGAGTTTATATGGTCGTTATATGACGTCACAGTGCATATCGGATCTCTCTATGTAATCGCTGTCTAATTAGCAGTTTTAGAATTCAATATTCATTGTTGATTTAATTGATATATTACCGAACGCGTCCATTAGCAATAAAAAGAACTATATGCAACCTATTGTGTTTAAAATCACGTAACTCGTTTTTTTTTTGCCATAATTAAATTACTCATAATGTCGCAAATATTTCGAACAACCTCATTACCGTTTAAATGGCCAAAATCTAACATTTGTCCTTTAAAACAGGTGGACAGCCAGACAAAGGGTTATTTTCTGTCTAAATAACTGTTTAACTTTTAAGTGTTAAACGCAGGCGTACTTAACTAATTTGCTTCCTAGGCCTTTATGAAATAAAATGTAGAAAAGTGTGATTTTCGGTAGAGTTGCGTTTCTCTCCCCCCATTCGGAATACAGTAAGGAGGTTTTAAAAAAGAGCGTACATAGAATCTGTCAAACGAGTCGTGTTCAAACAAAAAGGCAGCGAAGTAAAAAATGTTACAGGTGTCAACAGTAGAATACTAGAATTTTTGTAGTTTTTTTTTTGGTTAAAATAATGTTTAATGATGTACTAGCTTCGGCCTGCGACTTCGCGTAGATTTCGATTGTTGTAATTCCCTCGGGTACTATTAACTAAAGGGCAGATATTTGTGTGCTGAGCGCGTCTATTTGTTCCTCAGCCTTGGATGTTTTCTATGTGTTTAAATATGTACAAGTTTTAAGAGTAAAAAAAACAATTAATAATTAAAATTGGTCAAGTGTGAGTTGGGCTCGTGCCGATTCGATTCGAAATCGAATATACTACCTACTGTGCGGCGTTACAGAACCCTCGGTGCGCGAGACCGACTCGCACTAAACCGATTTTTTTAAAACTGCCCAGGTTATAAATTAAGCGTGTTCTTTTTCAATTGTCTTATTCTGGATTGATAACAATATTTTTTTATTACCAGATACTCGAAAGAGCCCATGTTCATCCGCAAACCAAGGTCCAGCGAAGCTTATGAGGGAGACTCGGTGATCATCGAGTGCGAGGTCATTGGGGACCCCAAACCTGATGTCTACTGGCTGAGGGACTTTTTGAAGGTAAGCTGAACTGTGGACTGTGGACTGTGGACTGTGGACTGTGGACTGTGGACTGTGGATTGTGGACTGTGGACTGTGGACTGTGGACTGTGGACTGTGTACTGTGGACTGTGGACTGTGGACAGTGGATAGTGGACTGTGCACTGTGGACTGTGGACAACGGACAACGGACTATGGTCTGTTGACAGTGGACTGTGGACTGTGTACTGTGGGCCGTAGACAGTGGACAGTGGACAGTGGACAGTGGACAGTGGAAAGTTGACAGTGGACTGTGGGCTGTAGATTGTGGACTGTGGGCAATGGACAGTGGATAGAGGACAGTGGACAGTGGATAGAGGACAGTGGACAGTGGACATTGGACAGTGGACAGTGGACCGTGGACAGTGGACAGAGGACAGTTGACTGTGGACAGCGGACAGTGTACCGTGGACAGTGGACAGAGGACAGTTGACTGTAGACAGCGGACAGTGGACAATGGACAGTGGACAGAGGACAGTGGACTGTGGACAGTGAACAGTGGGTAGTGGATAATGGACAGAAGATAGTGGATAGTGAACTGTGGATACTGGATAGTGGACAGTGGACAGTGGGCAGTGGACCGTGCACTGTGCACTGTGGCCCTAGATGATGCCCTAAGTGTGAACTTATTAACTCTAATGAGACCAGCAGTACAATAAAATTGAATAGGGTGAATATCGTTTGTGCTGGCCTAATTCGGCGGTTTAAATTGGATCGTCTGTTTCGTATTCATTCACACACGATTGGATTAAAAGAACATAGCTCGCAAGTTTGTTCTACGTAATATTACAAGTTGCTACGACCAACTAGATGGCGAGCGAAGTTTGCCGAGCGATATGTAAATCAATTAACACCACAAATAATCTCAGCATGACTGACCAGCTGTTTCCGTTAAGTTGACTACACGAAGGTTAAAGGTTATTAAACTTTGTTGTATACCTACCTACACATAAGTAGGTGTTTTTTCCTTTGTCTCCCTTTATTTCTCTCGGAAGATTTTTGGTACGTTTTCCTACTGAACTAGGCATGATATTTGATATTATATTTAATATAATATTAAGACCTCTATATAATGCTAGACTAAGGGCCTGTTTCACAATCGACAAGTAAATTTATCTGCCATTTAAAGTTGACTTTCTCCTTGTCTATTTTCAAGTGTAAGAAAGAGAAAGGGCTACATTTATCTGTCAAATACGCTTTACTTGTCGATTGTGAAACAGGCGGTAAATACCTTACTGAGTGTAATAAATAGAGATGGGCCGACTATTGATTTTGTAGACTGGCCAGTCGGCCGACTAATCGGTTTTCAATTTGCCGATTAATCGGCTGACTAGTCGGCAATGCCGATCGTAGGATTTTGCTAAGTTCGGGTGAACTCGGAAACATTGGTTTCGCTGCCTCCGTCGCGCTATTTGTTACCTACCCCTACCAATCCTACCATGCATTCATGATTTGACCAGTTTTGTTTACGTTTTTTTCTGTACCAGCGCGATGCACGACAAAAAACAATTAAATCCTTAATTATAGTATTAAAACGAACTACCTATTGCTTTTTATAACTATGCCGAATATTCGCCATTTCTTGCCGACTAGTCGCCGACTAATCACCGACTAGAAATGATGACGAATAGTCGGCTTTTCCGACTAATCGTCGACTAGTCGGCCCATCTCTAGTAATAATATGTTTAAAAAACGAATGACTGCTGATTATCTTGCGGCGTTTATTCTCGCAGTATTTGGCCTCCTCTTGGGAAGCGCTGTTAGATTTTGGACGTATAAAGGTGCCAGTGTGGCCTGCTTAATGAATAAAATTAAATGTTTTTTACACAACTTCCCCAAAAAAGGAGTGTAATGTTATCAGGGTTCATGTTTGTATGTACCTATGTAATGTATGTATGTTAGTTTCTTTATTCCACTATAACTTCTAAATCCCTTGGCCGATTTAGATGTGTGAGGTATCGTTAGAATCCTTACGTCATCCCGGGTGACATAGGATACCTAAACTGTTAAAATTGAAACAACAACAATGGCAAAATGACAATTATTAACATAGGTAGGTATACCGACGACGGTATAAAAAATGAAGTCAAGTTTTTAATGCTTGCTTTTCATATAGTTATTTTCTGTACCGGCGCAATGCACGACAAAAAACAATTAAAACCCTAATTATAGCATTAAAACGAACTACCTATTACTTTTTATAACTATGCCGAATATTCGGAATTTTTTGCCGACTAGTCGTCCACTAATCACCGACTAGAAATGATGCCGAATAGTCGACTTTCCCGACTAATCGTCGACCAGTCGGTCCATCTCTAGTAATAATACGTTTAAAAAATGACTGACTGCTGATTATCTTGCGGCGTCCATTCTCAGCAGTCTCCTCTTGGGACGCGCTGTTAGATTTTTGACGTATAAAGGTGCCAGTGTGGCCTACTTAGTGAATAAATGTTTTTTTATCTTTTATCATTCTCTCCCCTAGCCGGACTATTACCGCGACGCAACCCACTTCAAGCGGGTGGGAGCGGGGCCCGAGTACCGCTTCGAGATACCCCACGCAAAGCTGGACTATACAGGAGCCTACTCCGTGGTCGCGAGAAATGTCCACGGAGAGGCTAAAGCAATCATATCCCTTCAAATATTGGCTAAAGGTATGTTAAAACGTTAATTTAATCAGTTAAATGGTAGATAATCTTCATAGATTTAAAATTGCGTTGTCTAAACATTAATTGTTGTCTGTACTTGAATTGAATTTAATATTTGTACTTGAATTTAATACTACGTAAACACACATTTTTAACGTGTTACTCTGTACTGTATTACTTAATTGTGGCAACTTCACTGGTCAATGTGTTATGTAAGTTTTTCTGTATAAATTTTTCTTTACTTGTACCGTTTGTGCCCAAATAAACATTAAACATTAAACATAATGACAAAGCTGGTACAGTCAAGGACTTTAATTGTTATGCCACTATGGAACCCTGTCATAATGACAGCGTCAAACCACATGACAGAAATTACGCTTAAATTAATGATTTATGTTATGCGACAGGGTTTTATCGTGGCATAACAATTAAAATCCTGCCTTTTGGCCGAAAATAATTTGGCAAATGTATCGTTTTGGTGTTGGCCAAGTGTAATGTAACTGTAAATATTTCAGGATTTATTGTGTAACCCTACCTAAGGTTAAGTTAGTTTACATGAAAATCCTGAAATTCCTGCCGCATCTTCCGCCTTCGTCCTACGCGACAGAATTTCCACCACCATCATTTAGATGGTTGGCAGTCCACAACTGTGCGTTTCAATCGAAATTTCCTGCCTCGCACAACTAAACTGTGGAATGGTCTGTCGCCTGCGGTATTTCCGGATCTTTACGACCTTCAAACCTTCAAGAAAAGAGCGTACTCTCATTTGAAAGGCCGGCATCGCACCTGTGACTCCTCTGGTGCTGTAGGTGTCTATGGGTGACGCTAATCGCTTGCCATCAGGCGATCCGTCTGCTCGTTTGCCTCCTATACTATATAACAAATTTGAATTGAATTACAGTTAAAAAAGTGGGTCGGCAAATGAAACATAGTTTTGCCAAGAGGCAGAGAACCGAACCTGCCTACGAAGCTGGCGGTCCTGGGTTCGAATCCCGGTAAGGGCAGATTTATGTGATGCCCGTGAATCTTTGTTCCTGCGCCTTTGATGTGTTCTATGATTTTAATTATGTATTTCTCTATATAAGTATTTATATCGTTGCCTAGTGCCCATAGTACAAGCCTAGAGCTTAGTTTGGGACTAGGTCAATTGGTGTGACATTGACCCTTGATATTTATTTAGATTTCGTTCGTGATACTGCAATGTCGCGTAACTAACAAATTCAATGTTGCAAAATGTACCTTACTGACTTACTAGCTAAGTTGATTTTGCACCTTATTCAATTTGTTCGTTACGCAGTATTGCTGTACCGACGATTTTTTTTCCGTTTTATCTATATTTAATAACCTTTAAGTTCCTTAAAAATCGCTACAAGAATTATAGAAAGTTATTTTTTTTGCAGATAGTTCGATGGACGACTCACACAATGTTAGATATGGGTACGTTGTGTGTGTGTTCTCTACAGTGTGTAAAATCCATACGGACATATATTTTGACAACAGTTAACATGCATCCTAATTAACATAAAAACATGTCTATTGTTAACATTAGTTGTACTTTTTTTTCATACTGACTAATTCGCCACGCAATGTATCAAAAATAGCTCAATTATCCCTCAATTAAGTTTAAGACCGTTTAAAAATGAATGACACTAAATTTATTGGAGCTATTAACTTAATTCCTTCTTTAAACGGTTCACAACACTGCCCTACTAAGCATAATGGCGATATCTCAGACAAAACATCTGTAGAAATTGCAACCTAGTTACAAACAGGAGAGAGTTGAATCTGCTTTGGCTGTTGAATTTAGTTATTGCATTTTTGGTTAGGAGGGCAGAACACTTAAGTAACGATAGCTTTACTTAAAAGTCAATCAGTCCTAAAGAGCCAGGTGATTACAAAATAATAATAACTATATGAAAAGAAAGCTTTAAAAACCCGATTGCATTTTGTACACTGTCGTCGATATACCTACATATGTTAATAATTGTCATTTTGCCATTGTTGTTATTTCAATTTTAACAATTTAGGTATCCTATGTCACCCGGGATGACGTAAGGATTCTAACGATACCTCACACAACTAAATCAGTCAAGGGATTTAGAAGTTATAGTGGAATAAAGAAACTCGCATACATACACACATAGATACATACAAACATGAACCCTGAAAACATTACAGTCCTTTTTTGGGGCAGTCGTGTGACAATTATTAAAATTTGAAAAAATACATTTCAAGCACGTTGAAATTTTAACAGAGCATAATGTTGTTTTTTTTTATTACCATCATTCTGCCCTCCTAAATAAAAAGGACGCATGCGCAATTTCATAGTCAAAGTAAATTTAACCCTCTATCTTAAAAAATAAGGTCACTAATACATACGCGGTTCTATGAGACTTACGCCCTTTTTTCTTAGGAGGGCAGCATTGCTCTGCTCCCAACAAAAACACCTTTAAAAAATCATAACTTGGTTTAGCACCAATAACTTTCAGCTTTCATCTGTTTCTGTGTGTTTAAATATCATGAAATAAGTACTGTACAAACCTATTCAAAAATGCTTAACACGGGCCCATTCCAGAAAGCCACTCTGCAACTCTGCACTCCATAAATCTCACTCTTCAATCGTATTTCTGATCCACAAAGCTATTGCAGAGTTGAAGAGGCAGAGTCAAATGCAGAATGTGGATTTGTGGATTTGCAAAGTATTTCTATTCCACAAGACAATTGCAAAGTTGAAGAAGCAGAGTTAAATACAAAGTGTGGATTTGTGGATTTGGAAAGTATCTTTTAGGAACAGAATCTTTGCAGAGTTTGCAAATTACGCACAGTGTTTTCTGGATCACGTTTGCTCTGCACTTTGCATTATCGTGGATTTGCAAAGTGTAGAGTGCAGAGTTGCAAAGTGGCTTTCTGGAATGGGCCCCAGATCTCCTACTATAACTCTGTATTTGAAGCAAACGCGCGTAAAATCGCTTCTTAGTGAACGCTTTCATACAACGCCATATGTTTCAATTTAGTGCTGACCGCGCCTTTTTACGCGCGACGCCCCGCATCTCCTTTAACCAGCCCTTAGGCATGGAGCAGGTGGGAAAAATCGATATAACACTTCTTATTGACTAAGAAGCTTATTCTCTCGCTTTCTTCGACTCTAAGTTTTCTTTTGTAAATATTTCTAAGGAAGCACAATGAGTTGTGTTTATTCTCTTTTATATTTAACAAAACGATTACGTTTATCTTATAGAGGGCGGAAAGTTATGAGAATTAATTCAAATAAGTCTAGTGCATTAATGTGCTGTTGTTGACTAGTATCATTATACAGTGTGATACCGGCATACGGGCATTTATTAAAACTGCCGATAATATGTTGCTTTAGCAATTGTTTGCAAGTATTATCAATTAAAAAAAAAAACTTTGCATTTAATTTTCACATATTATAAGTACTCTAAGATGGGTACAGAAGCCGAAAGGCAAATGACCAGCATTACATTACCTGTGGTAGTGACAGCGATGACAGCTGTAACGTAATTTTGAAATTACGTTATCGAATATTGTAAGGTAATGAGATCCAAATTTGGAACATCTTCCAAAATTAACAGCTGTCATCGCTGACACCTACTACCACAGGTAATGCTGGTCATTGCCTACGGGTTTTAACCCATAATAGAGGACTTATGATATGAGCAAGGATCGGAAAAACGCCCGTCATTTTGAAAACATAACCCTGTTCCGTACAGGAGAGACTTCCTTCTGATGTTAATTAAAAATATTATTAGGTATTTTACATTTATTATACCATTATTTATATGTATTCAGCAACAATATTATTAATGAATAAAACCATACCTAATGGTTATGGGAAAAATACAATGTCGCCAATCAAAAACAATGTCTTTTTTTTAATTTTTCGCCTGATATTCCATAACGACGTGAAGTTAGGACCTATTTATGAGTCAAAAAAGTTTGTTCACAGTTTACGGAGGACATTGGGGCAATCGTTGACATTGGTTTACTGTTTGTATGTGTGTTTGTGTTTTCTAATTAACATTTCGGTGTCATTCATTAATAAAATTGTCGCTAAGTACATATAATTGTATAATAAATCTATAAAATACCTAATAATATTTTTAATTAATATCAAGGAAGTCTCTGCTATACGGAACAGGGTTATGTTTTCAAAATGACGGTCGTTTTTCCGATCCTTGGATATGAATGTAGATAAAGTATTGTCCGCGGCTCTGCGTAATGGGCATTACGCAACCGTCACGTAAACTACTATTTCAGCCTGTTTTTTTAAATATAAGCCCAGTTCTAATCTATTTATATTTTCAGCCGTGTCGAAGTAATACCGCGTTTTGAACGGAATCTGACCGACCTCCTGAGCTACGATGGAGACGCCATTGAATTTGAGTGCCGCGTGAGTGGCAACCCTGAACCGGACATCCGGTGGTACCACTACGCCGAGGTAAGTCCACTTAAGAAATGGGAAGTAATTAAATGGTCAGCCGTTATTCAAATTGATTCGCAAAAAAAAAGAAGCAATTTACTCATTTGGGCAGCATACAAAGATTTGGCAGGCAATAAATAAAAATCAGGCTGCAACTCTTGTTCAGCAAACAATTTACAAACGGTTAACATTTTAAACAATATCAATCTGCTTCTTTGGTCATTTGTCTGCCTAATAAACAGTCGAGCTGCAAAATAATTACTTGGGCAGCAAGATTTTACAATTGGTCAGCAGAGAAAACATGTCTGTAAGCAGTTTAATTGAGAGGTGTGCATATTAAAATAATGGTTATCTATAAATAAGTGGATTGCGTTTAGTTTGAAAAATCAGCAGTGTTCGTTATTTGCGGGCGGAGCGAATGCGAGATGCGTGATGCGAGTACCCAAGCGTTGGTATTTTTGAGGCTAGTAGTAATTACAAGTTACGTTTTGTCACACAAATTTAGGAATCACAATCACACCCTACATTAAACAAAATTTGTATCATAAATATGAGGTAGGTTAGGTTAGGTTCGCTTTTATATCAGGCCCGGAGGGCCAGAACAACCCAGAAATAGGAGCTCAGCGTAAGCGGAGCTCCGTCGACTCTGTTAAATTTGTAAATTTGATGGTGGGTTTGGCATAATGTGCGTTGCCGGCACGGCAGTAAATTTGCCCCCTTTTTTTTGATGGACAAAATGAAATATTTTGCTTACCTACTGATTGCTTACCAAAATTTGATTAACTGTGGGTCGCTCAATGCAGCTCAAATATTTAATTTGCTGACCAAAATGATTTAGAGCAGTTCAGTATATCATTAATTGCAGACAGATTTATAAATGTTTGCTAACCATTAGTTGCTTACCAACTAGCTATTTTGGCTGACCAACTACATATTTCTGTTCACCAAAATAAGAATATTTTGCTGATCGATTAAATGATACCCTTAAGAAATTAGTTGATAAACTAGGGGTGAGACGGCAGACGACTTAGTGTCCCGAGAATGCGGTCCCGAAAATACTGGTTCCACTAGTATTTAAAAATACGTGGTCGATTAATAGTAGTTTATGTGACTGTACATAATGGAGGGCATTAAACACGAGTGTGGGTTTTCATAATAACATCACACAAGTGTTTAATGCCTAATTATGAACAGTTGCATACACTACTTTATCTACCCACATATCATAAGCCTCCATGATGCATTCAGGAGCTGCATATTAAATTTTAACCGGTAATGGCGGTAATGAAAAGATTGAAAAGTTTTCTGGCAGCTGTCATAGTTTGTTTTTAATTCAGAGACTAGAGTCGGCTTCAACTATCATATCGTTCGATATCTTACTTACGTGCGACATTTGTCAAATTTGTATGCAAAATGACAATTCATTTCGAACTAAACGTCATCTCGACTGATATTAGAACAGAGGTCAAATCAAATTTCTTTGTTTTTCAGCAAATTAAGAACATTGTAATTGATGGTCTTAAGAATCCATAAGATCACTGCCGCAGATTAAAAAAATGCTCTAACAACAGAGTTGCGCCTAAAAACTATATCGTAGTTTGCCTGTTATGGTATTGTTATGACGTCAGCCGCCATTACTGTCAAGAAAATAAGAGCTATCAAAACGTTGACAATACGATAACAGATCAAATACGATATTGTTTTTACCTCCTCGTGTGGTTGCCGAGTTAGAATAGTGCCACTCCATGTCTTCCCGTGGATGTCGTAAGAGACGACTAAGGGAATAAAGGCTTGTAGTACTGTTAGGCGATGGGCTTGCAACCTGTCACTAATACGCTGGTAAACATCTTAGCCTAATTGTGCAAATTGTGGTTATAGAATTATCAACAATTTTTTAGAGATGTTTGTAATTCTGTAGCTCTGCCTACCCCACTCTGGGAACGAAGGCGTGAGATTATGTATGTATGTTGTTTTTACCGTCTTGAATAGAGCCGTTGATTATTATGCTGGTCATAATTTGCGGTTTCTGAACGCATTATAGAGCGCTTATGATATGAGTGTAGATAAAAGTATTTTCGACTAACGAGTCTGGATTGCACCGAGCGTCCAGTGGCGTAAACTATTGTCTTGAAATCGACGAACGGTTTTTATTGTGTACTAGCTTCTGCCCGCGACTTCGTCCCCGTGGAATAGTTACTTTGGGCTAACGCTAACTTTAACCCGCGACTTTGTTTACGTAGAAGGTTGAAACATTCTTCATTGGTGCTCCGCTCCTATTGGTCTTAGCATGATGATCGGGCTATCTAACACTGAAAGAATTTTTCAAATCGGACCAGTAGTTCCTGAGATTTGCGCGTTCAAGCAAACAAACTCTTCAGTTTTATAATATTTGTATACATATGAATACACAATTAAAAGGGTATATGATATAATTTAATAACAATTGACCTATGAGTTATTTAATGGAAAAAGTGGCCACATTATTCGGTTAAGTGTATACAAGCAGGTTAAAGGTTATTAAACTTTGTCATATACAGGGTGTAACATTTAAATCGGTCAGTATGGGAAAGTCTGGAAGTATAAGATATACGAAGATCAGGGGGGTTACCATGACATACTAAAGCAGTTCAGTTTAGGTTGAGAGAAAGGGACAGAGCTATATAACTGCGATAGCTCTGTCCCTTTCTCTCAGCCTACTGTCTACTATGTTGTGGTAACCCCCCAGGAATCATGTGATCGATTTTAGTAACAAGGAAAACAGCATTCACACTAGTTTAAGACACAACAGACCTATACGGGGGGTAGCGTTTATCGCGTGACAAAATGTAAATAAAGCATCTGTCGCTCTCATACTTATATACGTGTCAGAAAGTGACGGATGTTTTATCCACATGTTGTCACGCAATAAACGCAGCCATATTAGGCCTGCAGTACGTTAGAATTTGTAGGATTTTTAGATCTTTGCTCTATTTAATAGCTCGACAATGTTCACGTATTGCTCACAACAATCCAAAACTGTCCTTACTTCACTTGCCGGTCTTTATATTATTAAGACGTACTTTGCGTTAGCTATCTTTCTCTACTTTTTAGATTACGTATTACATGAGAAAAAATTAAACAAAAAGTAGGCTGTTTTTTCTTCTTTAACTGTCATTGTCACAAGGTTTTACACAGGGACTTCTTTGTCCTTCCTATAGGAAGGATTTGTCTTTCCTTGTCTATAGGTCCAAATCACGCCTTACTTGTGACGATGTACCAAAAAACGAAAAAACAGCTATAGATTCATCTCTTTCCAACTCCCTATGAAAACCATAAGTAAAAAGAAGTGAACCGTAATGTATTTTCAGCTTATTTAGTACGGTTTCCATGCCTTTAGTCTTTCTTCTGTGGTCTTTGTCACCTATATTCTCCATGACAGTGACAGTGACAGTGTCGCTAATCAATACACAATACACACGAGACAGCATGTGTAATCGTTTGCGTTACTACTTAGGTAACTTTAAATGCCCGAAGGGCAAATTGCCCAGGAATAGGAGCTCCGCCATGCGGGTCTCCGTCGACATTGCTAAGACAATCAAGTTAAAAAAACAATGTGGTCATATATTGCATACACTACAGTACTATCTGTTACCATAGTATTACTTATTAATTATTTTCCAATACTTACTGTGTTTCTCAATATTGTGTCTCTCTGTTCTTCGCGCCTCAATTGGTAGCAGGAAACGTTGTCTACGCGATGGAGCGAGCGTAATAACTAAGAAGATTATTTCCAGTAAACGTTCGTAACAGGGGACTGTTTTAAGAGAAATTCTATAGATTGAGAGTCATTTATTTCATACATGTTACAGTTACATTGCCCACATCTCAAAAGTATAGATGTTATAAAGTCAAAAATCTGTAAAATTCATTAAGGTCACAGCTCATTAGAACCACCCGGCACTCGACCCGCACCGCCTTGCCTCGCGGTTAGTATTAAAAAAGTAATACTTTTTCTAATAAGAAGATTACAGGAAGATAAGTACCAAGACACGAGTTCCCGTGTCTGGTTCTATTGAAATTTTCTAGAGAATGAGCTTAAGAATCGATATCCGAATAGATCATAAACAATTTTGAATTTGGAAAGATTTAGATCGAAATGTAAGAGTGGCCAGAGGGCTCAGACAAGAAGCACTACGCTGACTAACGTTTCTATTCGATTCGTTTTTAAACCAATCGCGTCACTGGTAGACCACGTGACTTTTCGTATCACATCATCTTTCAGTGACGCGATTGGTTTAAAAACGAATCGAATAGAAACGTTAGTTAGCGTAGTGCATCTTGTCTGAGGCCCCAGGAACGCAAACAAAGGAGGTTGTAACAACCTAGTTACACTCTAAACCATAATAAAAAACGCGGCTGCTGAAATAAAACTCATTTTTTTACAAACTTACCTACGCATTTCACTTTAATAAAGAGCTAAATATTTCATCGTACAAGCGTACAGTCTGGGGACTATGTCAACTTATGTGTGTATCGTATGTTTTTTTTTTTGTTTAGATGGTTCGAGATTGTCCTTACCTGGA
This sequence comes from Acleris literana, assembly GCA_946894065.1. Classification (NCBI taxonomy): domain Eukaryota; kingdom Metazoa; phylum Arthropoda; class Insecta; order Lepidoptera; family Tortricidae; genus Acleris; species Acleris literana. The sequence continues at coordinate 98,423,027 of OX335668.1, read as the reverse complement.
GTGCTCGTTCGAGGAGGGCGCTGCGAGACTGAAGATCAGACAGGTCACGGCTGATGACGAAGGGACCTACACGTGCGAAGCCTCCAACAGTCTTGGGAAGGCTTCCACCAGCGCCTGCCTCGTCGTCTATCGTGAGTTCTTACTATAAAAAATCCACTATCGCATTGTATTCACGCCACTGCTCGGAAATGTGGCGAAAGATGGTCTGTTCTTGGTCCCCAAAACCATCAATAGTTGTACATTGAATGAGCAGGCCAACTATGAATTTAAACTGACCAAAAATCTTAACATTGTTGGTCTGTTCCATTGAGCAAGTCGACCATTCACATCGGTCCGCTGATCACTGATTCGACCAATCAGAACAAGACTTGTGCTGCATATGAAATTAAATTGGCCAATGAGTCGTTTTATTTTTTAATAATATTCATCCCTTCACGGATAGGCAAAGGAATCAGATTCCTACACGTCTCCTCTCCGCTCCGCTCATCTCCACTTGACTGTTTCCATTGAAGCGGAGCGGAGACGAGATGTGGATTTCCACTAATATGATTGATCGATCCCTACACGTCGCCTCTCCGCTCCGCTTGTCTCCGCCTCAGTGGAGCCGCAGCTTAAATACTTATGAGCGGTAGTGTATGTGTTAGTTTTATTTTAATACTATTTGTCGAAGTTTGTTGCGGGTTTTATGTGTCAGTAGCTATTATGCCCTCCTAAATAAAAGGGACGCATGCGTTATTGATAGTCAAAGCAAACTTAACCCCCATCCTAAGAAATAAGTTCCCTAATACATACGCGGGTCTATGAGACATACGCCCTTTTTTCTAAGGAGGGTATTATGATTCTATGGAATAAATGAAAGATCGGCCTTATAAATAGCTGCCCATTTTAGTACTTTGTCACTTTAACGTCACATTCCAATTCATGTAATAATCTGCCCCGTCGTTAAAGTGACAACGTACAAAAGTGTACAGGTACTAATAAAGCCAACTGTACGATCACGGACTTTAATTATTGATCCGCCATAGAACCTTATCATAATGACAGCGTCAAGTAACGAAATAGAAATTACTTAGGAATTAATCGTAGATTATATGCGACAAGGTTCTATAGTGGTACCTCCTGAGGTTCCTTGTACTAAAACTAGTACAAAATACGGCCATTCAAATAAAGATCTAGTGAAAAGAAAGTAAAGTGTAATTTCTTTTGTTTTTATGAAATAAGATGAAATTGGAAAATTGACTTTATGTCATTCGTAATAGATTCATATTCCATTGACAAATTTCGTTGTATGCTGGGCCGTAGGAGGATAATAATTTCCCCTAAGCAACTGTCAATGTATAAAATTTTGAATTTATTATCGACCATATCGACGGCAAATTCTAGCTCCGGGCGAGCCTAATACACTGAGCCAGCGTTTACACCGCCCCCCCGCGCTACTGTCCGCCGCCTCCACCCCCCGCTCCACCCCACGCAGCACCCCCGCGCGCTCCATGTCTAGAACAAGAACTCCAGGTAAGTCAGCTTTGTTAATAATTCAATTCTGTTCTGTACGCAGCGCAGTACTGGAGACTTTGATGGCCAGGTAAACTTCTAATTTGGCTTATGCAATTTTGCTTTGAGACTTAAAGATGATATGACGTCAACAAATATTTCTACGATTTTATAGCAACGTGGGATAAATTAAAATAGAATGAAGGCCTTCTTGCGTGAGTAGCGGCGAATGGCAACCAACTAATGCAAGGAAACAATCTCTTTCGAGTGGATTTTGTACAAATATTTGGTCTACGCTTGTGTTATGGATACTAGACAGCGATAAATATACTTGAATAAATAAATCAATACTTAAATACATTTAAAAACATCCAAGTAAGAAGTTGTTAAGTAAATTGGCCTCATAAGGGCTCTTTTACACATTGATGTATGGAGTCAATTTTCTACGGCGACGGTGGCGATAAAGCTATTTCCCGCCGCCCACTGCCGCTACCGCGTAAAATCAGACGATGAACTAATTCATTTATGACTAGGCAAAAATCTGGAGGGAAAATTGCCCGATGAATTTAACCCATATATGCCCAGTGGGTTGTTTTGGAAATTTCGACCTATTAAAAAAAACCCTTCCCCCAACCCATATTTTCAATTAGAGACTCATTAGTACCCCGTGTGACCAAAAATAGTTCTGGGCATATATGGGTTAACGCGGTCAATTCGGCTCAACAAATCTGAGCAAATCAAGCTGCTATTTAGCTTCAGTGGGCGAGGTAGCTGTTAGGCCACTTCTTGATTTGGCAGTATTTTTGCACTAAAATGTATCGTCGTCAAATCGTTGCCAAATATTTACACACATTTCAATACGCCACATTCATAAAATAACAGATGAAGTTTGAAATCTTCACCGAATTTTACTTCGATTTTCAAAATAAACTGCAGCCTTTAGTTTAGTTTTTGTAAGATACCCCATAACAGGATGGATTGTAGTTGTTTTTTTATTGGGCCGATTTTAATAAGTGAGGCTACATACACACATACATTAACCTCAAAATTAATACAATTTTTATTTTCAGGCCCTGAAACAAAACGCCTTTGCAGCCCATCTCGACAAATGGCGCCCAAATTCGTCACTTATCCTTTCAACAAAGTTGTGGAAGAGGGAGAGACTGTGGTCTTCCAGTGCGCTGTCAAAGGCTTACCTTCTCCCTGGGCCACGTGGGACAAGGACGGCGTGATCGTAACAGCTTCTTCTCGAATCACGATCAAAGAAAAAGAGGAGATACGGATTTTAGAGATAGAGCAGGTGACACCAGAAGATGTTGGCCTATACAGAATATCCGTGGAGAATGATTATGGGAGAGCAGAAGGCTCGGCTAGATTGGAAGTTATAACGCAGAAAGGCAAGTTCTACGCTAATGTCAGAGCATACAGTGCCTCGCCTAGAAGATCGGCCCCGTATAGAAAACGGTGTCCATCAAATTCGAAAGACTGATTTTGGTCGGAGTTTGAAGTAAGTGTTAAGTCATGCAAAGCGATATTGGGTACCCATTTTATTCTGCCCCGCGATTTTAATTTACGCTGAGCTTGTTTTGATTTCTTTTGGAGAATGCTATAGCTTTTGCGTTTATGTTATATACATTATTTTTTTATAAGTATTCAAGCAAAATAAACCTAGCTAAGCTTTATTTATTTACAAGTATTCAAGCCAAATAAACCTAGCTAAGTTGTATTTTTTAAACGGCTGATTTAAAACAATACAATAACAGGTCAACGAAGACTGCTTTAGTATGTCATGGTAACCCACCCGTAAAGTTTTTTTATTTGTAGCCGAACGTTTACAAAATGCCACTTAGTACAATGACTAGTGTTTTTTTTTTAAATAAAACTATTGTCAATTGGCATATAGCTCAAGACAGTTTTAGTCTTTTTTTACAGTAAGTACAGATCTAGTGAATAATCCTTTCACATCGTGGAAACTCGGAGCTCACGTCTACTTCCGAATGATGCCGACGTGTCTATGAATTATTGAATTATTAAGTGACATGTTTGTATTAAATAAATAGAGTACTTTAATTATCAGTGTCAAATGTCAAACCATGAGTTTGAAGTATATCACATCGAGATGTTAAAACCACCACGATCAAATATATAGAAATTAGGTGTAGATAAACAAGAAGAAATATAAATAAATGTTGAAAATCATTTCACAGGCTTTTCGATCTAAACGTTTCCCAGGTCTTAATGCTTTCGGCATGACTATTAAAAAGAACAGAATACAAACTTGATCTTAATTAACAAAAAAATACTCTGGTATTAACCACTCTATATCGATTATCACTCTCGCGATGCGACGTTCCCCCACGTTGTCTTGATGGGTACTGAGTCAGACTGAAGTAGCATGACAAATACGAACATTTCCGAGAAAATACGATGTGAAAGGATATTTCACTACATCTGTATTTAACGTTTGTAGAATAAAACTAATGTGTTATTGTAAAATAATCTGTCGTTTACGGTTTCTTGGTAATAAAGAGTTTGAAATCTATAAAACGGTTTGGAGTCAAATTGGTTACGTGATCCAATTTTACCCAAAAACTGTACTGCTGCAGGCTTATGTGGTGAGTTGCCACTTGAGAATATTGTATTATTGTCCCCGCTCTCGCAATGTCAAACGCTTATTTGCAAAGCTATATCTGACCTTTTTTCACAACTCCTTTTACTTTTTTTTTATTAATTATTGATATTTTGAAAATTTATAAGATTTTTTTCCACTATTATTCCTCTTTGACTTTTGTTTAACCACTATTTATGCGTCCTTATAGCATTCTCCAAATCAAACGCGTGAGTTAAGAGCGTGAGCACACCGCCTATATATCCGCCTCACTCGCACATTTTTAAACAGATACGAGCGCAAGAGACGGCTATATGACGGTCAGCCCCGCCCTCTAACATTCTTAAATGCAATTATTCTTTTCAGGTTAGTAAGGAGTGGCGTGTGGAAATAATCTCCCTCTTATTTTATCTGTGCATTTTATTTTTAATATGACGTCATTGCTGTCGCAAATGGTTGATATTAAGTTTTTGTTTTTTGTTAGGTAGTGCCTTTCTTAGCTTCACGCATTTCGTCGCGACGTCTGCTATACAGTATTAATTCCGGTATAAATTTAAAAATCTTTATAGTTTTTATTGGTGACAAGGACAGAGCTATAGCAGTCATATATCTCTGTCCTTTTACTGCTTGAAACTTCAATTGTTTCAGTTTATAATACGGCTAGTTAAGCAAGCTATAAGTTACAACAAAATTTGTCTTGTCTAAACGTCCATGTCTTTTGGTGTCATAATCAAACTCATAGCTTGTTTGTTTTTTTGTTTGTAAGAATTCTCATTGTAATAGGATTAAAAAATACCTGTTTTTGTTTAAACTATGCTCCCAAGTATACGTCACTAATTTACTGTGTTGGTAATCATGATTTTTTTGACCTGACCATCAACTTGTTACATTAATAAACAATCTCGCTTTATAATAAATACTAATATTCAAATTGAAATGCCCACGGATTTTTTAGGGTTTACAAAAAACGTCCTATATTCAGACATATTGTTGGTACGTTGACGTCATGCGTGAAGTAACCATCCCTGACATTACCTTGTTATTGTATTGTACTATGTAATTTGCCAACACAAGGCTAAGCAGTAATAAGTACCAGTTACATTAAATCGAAAATAGTGCAGACCTACTGATCCAGTGTCGAAGGCTATATCGATTGTAAGCCATAGACACGACTTACAAAGACTCAACGATGAATTTTCGAAAATCTACATAATTTATAGTATCGAAGTAAGCTGAGGGCCCTGCCAAGATGCACTACGCTAACTAACGTTTCTATTCGATTCGTTTTTAAACCGATCGCGTCACTGGTAGATGACGTAACAAAAGACACGTGTCTACCAGTGACGCGATTGGTTAAAAAACGAATCGAATAGAAACGCTAGTTAGCGCAGTGCATCTTGCGCCCTCTGACGACAGATCGCGACAAATCCATGCATTTCGAGCCGATAGAAAACAAAAAAGTTACTTTAAAAGTAAGGGTCTTAGTGAAAAAGGGTAAAAGTCTCCTGAAGATCAAGTGAAAAAGGGTTTAAGTCTAGTATACTCCGTTGGTTTTTATACCCCTTTTATTACGAGATAAGTCGACTTGTTCCCTTTTTTTCACTACGACTCCATGCATCTTGGTTTTGGCTAATGTGCAATTTGACATAAAAGTTGACAATGGCACATAGCGGCAATGTTGATTGCGCTCTACGATAGTTAACGATAATCGAAAATTGACAAAATTTATGGAATTGAAACGCTCGAAGCAACCGGTACCTTACATCAATCCTTCACTTTTTTTGTCGTTAACGTTTACAGAATGTATCTTATTTAGACCTCCAACAAATTAACGAAATAATAAAGAACTAAAGCGATAAAACTTCTTGGACCTATTTGAAAAGAATAATTTAATTTATATTCTAGGTCGTGTATGTGAATCTTTGAATAGTTTTTCTTAATTACTGTATTTAAAATAATGCTTCTAAAGAGAATTTTCATTAACGTTAATACTAATTCGTTTTAAAAGACAGCTATATAAAGGGTACTAAACAATGTTGTTAGATTATGCATCGCATAAAGTTTTATAACACGTAGTCACCAGCTTTGTGTTGACAAATTATGTTATTTAATTATAATAATAGTTTTGCCTAAGTTAACCGTGGACCCTGGGGTATTGTAAAATAAATTTATTACGAGTTACATGAAGTTTTATTGATCACACTCAACCTGAAAGTTTCATCACCAGAGCTCGGAATAGGCAGTGCCTATTTACCTAAACTTCGCGGGAGGACGTAACTAAGAGTGGTTAAAACCACCAAAAATAATTATTTCTTATTATTGAATGCGGGATTTCCCGGGATTGACTGTATTACTCTAAAGGCTTAATACATTTAGCTTTAATTATAAATCTTGCTATATTGCATATTATTTATTTATTTATCTTGAAATAGCAATCAGTCATAAAACAATATAATATAGATCAAATTGAATCAAAGGGAGCCTTAAATTTGATATTTTGTTGATCTAAATATAATTATAATATCATATCATATATACATTCTGTATTCAACAAAAACAGATGTAGCCGACACTTCAGCTGTGTACTTACTACCTGCAGTTTGCGACCTGATTTATAAGTAAAGTTAAATGTATTAAGCCTTTAGAGTAATACAGTCAATCCCGGGAAATCCCGCATTCAATAATAAGAAATAATTATTTTTAGTGGTTTTAACCACTCTTAGTTATGTCCTCCCGCAAAGTTTAGGTAAATAGACACTACCTATTCCGAGCTCTGGTCATCACACTAAATAATGCATCGATTGTTGTTGATCGATCGTCAAGTAAATATGACAAGGTAGATCGATCAACAGTCGATCAATACATATGACAAGGTCAATCGATCGATCGGCGATTGATCCACGTTGATTGCTGTGATAGCTCCCTAAAAGAGTACTTAAGTATTTGAAATCCTTTGACTGTCTGTATTTCTTTGTGAACCTGTCACTTGGTTGGCTGGTGGTAGAATACTATAGATATAGGATTTCCGTAGATTGATACGTATAGCGGAGATCCTGTCGCACCTTCTGACTCCATCATTAGATCAGCTCTTTGATAATATAATAATGTAATGGGTTTACATATGTGGTCCAAAATTCAGCCTATTCCATTTACGGGAACTGGTTCAAAATTGTCTTGCAAATTTTGACGTACAACTTACATACATACGAACCGTGCAAGTTAAATAAAAGCTTGTAAAAATACTTACAAGTTACCTTCTGAACTGCTTTTAGTACTGCCATTTTGACATCTGTCACCCACCAACCAGGTAGCTGCCCCCAACGGGTGCCCTTCGATTGACCTAAAATTTTATGTGCTAAAATTTTTTGGTCGGAAATGTTTCCTACAATCTTTAATGGCATACTTCTTTTTTAGCATAAAGATTTTTTTGCATATATATTTTTGTTCTCCGAATAGCTCCGTATACGTACGATGGATTGTTTGCATTACATTGAATTTACGATTAAGTTTGTTAAAAAAACATCAAAAAGTAAAGTTTTGATTTTAATTAGTTGGGACCATAATGATTCAATTACTAGTGACCCATAGAGCCTCCGTTTTCAATATTCTCCCCTATTCTATCACACGCTGAATAGGTACTATTAGCATTATAAAGAAAACTTTCTCGGAAATTTCTAAGAATATTCTTAAATTTTGTATGGAAAGAGAACATTCTCAATGCTCTCAAATGTTTCCGATAATATTCTCAGTAATTTCTAGAGAAGATTACTTACCTTCTGAGAATGTTCTGTAACTTGTACATTGCTAGATACTATCTATTTCCAACTAAGGGTGATTTCTCATGAATATAATCATAGGTACAGAATCAGGTAGTACATTTAAGTACCTTCTTGAAGCTATTGATATAGGTACTCAAATCCAACCACCTTCACTTTACAATTAATACTTGCGACAAGGTACAGTCAAGGACTTTAATTGTTATGCCACAATGGAACCCTGTCGCATAACGTTAATCATTCATTTAAGCGTAATTTCTGTAACGTGGTTTGACGCTGTCATTATGACAGGGTTCCATAGTGGCATAACAATTAAAGTCCTTGACTGTACTAAAATGTGTAACTACTTCCGAGGACTAACAGAGAAGATAAATAAAACCAAGTTGTAGCTATTTACATATTTACATATATTTACAGCACTTAAACTAATAAGCTTACAATGTTATTTTAAAAACTAAATTAACTTATCTATTTAAATTATTGCTTTAACTAAGTAGGTAATGTACTTAATACTATTTTTTGGGAAGACAGCTGCACAATGAAGGGCATTGCCTAATAGTTAATATTATATACTTAAATATTACATTGAGCACTAAATTATCATAAGAATACTGCTTTAGGCGTGGCAAATGTGCGTGTTTATTGTAAACAACTTATCTATCTAGCTATCTATCTATCTTATTACTATTAACTTATCTATTTAAATTATTGCTTTAACTAAGTAGGTAATGTACTTAATACTATTTTTTGGGAAGACAGCTGCACAATGAAGGGCATTGCCTAAGAGTTAATATTATATACTTACATATTACATTAAGCACTAAATTATCATAAGAATACTGCTTTAGGCGTGGCAAATGTGCATGTTTATTGTAAACAACTTATCTATCTATCTATTCCAATTATTGCTTTAACTAAGTAGGTAAGGTACTTAATACTATTTTTTGGGACGACAGCTGAACAATTTAGGGCATTAACTAAGAAACTAAAATTATATAATTAAATATTACATTGAGCACTTAATTATCATAAGAATACTGCTTTAGGCGTGGCATTCATGTGCGTGTTTATTATAAACAACTTATCTATCTATCTATTTAAATTATTGCTTTAACTAAGTAGGTAAGGTACTTAATACAATTTTTTGTGAAGACAGCTGAACAATTTAGGGCATTAACTAAGAAACTAAAATTATATAATTAAATATTACATTGAGCACTTAATTATCATAAGAATACTGCTTTAGGCGTGGCATTCATGTGCGTGTTTATTATAAACCACTTATCTATCTATCTATTTAAATTATTGCTTTAACTAAGTAGGTAAGGTACTTAATAGAGGTACTACTTTTTGGGAAGACAGCTGCACAATGAAGGGCATTGCCTAAGAGTTAATATTATATACTTACATATTACATTAAGCACTAAATTATCATAAGAATACTGCTTTAGGCGTGACATTAATGTGCGTGTTTATTATAAACAACTAATCTATCTATTTAAATTATTACTTTAACTAAGTAGGTACTTAATACTAATTTTTGGGAAGACAGCTGAACAATTTAGGGCATTAACTAAGAAACTAAAATTATATACTTAAATATTACATTGAGCACTAAATTATCATAAGAATACTGCTTTAGGCGTGGCATTCATGTGCGTGTTTATTATAAACAACTAATCTATCTATTTAAATTATTACTTTAACTAAGTAGGTAAGGTACTTAATACTATTTTTTGGGAAGACAGCTGAACAATTTAGGGCATTAACTAAGAAACTCAAATTATAATACTTAAATATTACATTGATCCCTTTATTATCATAAGAATACTGCGGCATTAATGTGCGTGTTTATTATAAATAAGTAAAACGTGGGTGCTAAATGAAATATAATTTGAGCCGACGCGACGTGCACGTCAAGTGCCATAGGCTCAAATTATGTTTCCTTAACATAAAACCAACTTAAGTAAAATGGGCACAAACTTTAAAAAACTACCATAGCATGTTCCTTTCGCTATACTACTGTAAAACGGCTAAGTACAATGTAGTTGTCGAAACAATTTATACTCTATTTATAACCAAATTGAATTCAAAATGCTTTGCAGTTAGCCACTTTCTTTGGTAACAGGCAATAACAGAAAGCTATAAATGCCGTGGGTTCCAAATTTTTGAGCCCATCTTACTTAAATTGGTGGAACACGCCGAGAACGTTTCGTTAAAAGCAGGGGTACCGCGGGCAGGTGCGTCTCGACTTAGACGACTAAGATGTCAGCGTCTCTTTCCCCCACGGGTAATAAGCGGCTACAGCTGTCCAGCTCTAGTCGGTAATTACCCGCCTTAAGAAAATAATGATAAGTTAAAAACTGCTTGGTTTGAAATCATACCATTTTTTTTTTATAATAAGCTACTTAAAGTAATCCTTTAACGCATTCACTGCCACCGACGGGTATATGCGTCACCGTGACTTCCACCCAGTGCCATCAACGCATATGTGCGTTCTTACAGTAGGCAAGCTCCGTATAAAACAAAAGATGTGGCACCTGGCGAAAGTTCAAAAAACAGTACTGGCAGTGAATGCGTTAAGGAAAATTGTAAATAAACAACACTTGTTGAGTTAACTTACATTTTCAAACATATTAAACACAAAATAAACAAAAAACACAAAATAAATAAAATACTTATGTACATTTCTTTATAGCAAGTCGAAGGCACGCGTGCACTCAGGTGACCTCATGATAAGTGGGATCTGAGACCCATAGACATTTAAAATCTCAAGACTACAATCTCAAAACTGCAATCCTAAGACTTCAAATGCGTTGCCAACCCTGAGAACCAAGATGGAATGCCTCTATGCTAGTAATTTCACCGGTTGTCATATCCCCACACTGGAACACAGCAACGTGAACACTGCTGCTTGGCGGTGGGTTAATGGATAAGATGGTGGTAGCGATCCGGACGCACAAGGTCCCTACCACCACTAAAGTATAATCCTAAGAAAATCATCACATTAAACACAAAACAAAAAAAAGACTAAGCGCCGTATTAATAAACTCATCTTGGTTGAGATGCCCGTCACAAGATGCGTCAAAGTAAACGTCAAACCATAGAACACTGTCATTTTGGACGCATCTCGAGACGAGCATTAGAGTTGAGATTAGTTTATTAATACGGCCCTAAGCTACATAATCCTATAAACTACAATATAACCAAAATACTTCTTTACTACCCAACCTACAAACATGGAAGCCCTACTTAATAATTGGTTTGATTTTGGAATATCCTTCTCCTAGACGGATTGCAGCTCAAGGCTCAGAGGGCCCTGCCAAGATGCACTACGCTAACTAGCGTTTCTATTCAATCGTTTTTAAACCAATCGCGTCACTGGTAGACCACGTGAGATTTCGTATCACGTCATCTACCAGTGACGCGATTGGTTTAAAAACGAATCGATTAGAAACGTTCGTTAGCGTTGTGCATCTGGGCAGGGCCCTCAGGAGGCCCGTCTCCCCTGATATATGGTGTAGTATTCGATTGTGGTTGGCCGCATCTATTTAAAGAACACAATATATTGTTCTTTAACAAAGCCATTAGATTGTATTGCGGCACGCGATACACAGTAAAAAAAAGCGGCGATTTTGGTGATAGAAACTGCAACTAACACGAAATTTAAACTGATTTACAACTCACCTATCACCTATCACCTTAGCAACAACATGACAAATGCTTTAAAGTAATTTAGTTACAAAAAGCATTATGATGCCAAGAGCATCGTGAACTCCATTTTTTTATTTTCATTTAGTTCACTATGTTATTAATTTAACTATCTTGAAAATAGAGTCAATAATCAAATTAACTTTAAAACTGCTTGTAATTCCTTTATTTTGCGTAGTTAGTCTTGTTCTGTGGTCAACACACAATAATTAAGAACAATAGTTTTGGTGTCCAGAAACCAAAACCGAAATACTATGAAACAATAGTAAAATTAGTAGTTGAATTCCACATTAATAAATATTAAGGTTTTGTATAAAGCGAAGACAATAGAGAGAAATGATTGGGAACACTACGATAGCATAATGCAGGGCACTATCAAACATAGTTGCACTAGTGGACACTGATGGTGCTTCCGAGGATGGTTGTCTTCAATTTTACAGGTGTTGTAGCTAGATGTCGCTATATCAGCTCCCCTTGCTGACCGGAGGCCGATGGCGATGTGGTGCATTCTGTGCGTTGAGTTGCCACTTGCAATGTTCAGAGCTGCGTCAGTTGGGGAAATGGAGTGGAATGTTCAGTGAGTCGTGTAGATGGACGCAATGAGTCACGTTGACGTACGCAGTCAGTCGTGTTGTTGAGTGGGATTAATGTGCACACTGTAGACACCAAGCATGGAGTTGGTCAGTTTGCTAGTGGTGCACAGTGCGGTTTATCTGGCTTGTTGTGAGACTGCGTTATGTCCATCGTCTTGGGCCACCCATATAGGAAGTCAGGACAATAGAGAGATGACTCTTCAGTCGGGTGTTATGCCTGCGGATCGAAGACCATTGAGAAGACGTATGAAGTTGTAAATATGCAACTTATTGGAGAAACTTTGATGGCGTGATGCATACACTGAGTACGAACAGACCTCTTCTGACAATACATCACTTTACACGCTTAAAGCAGTTAAGTTGACTTTGCATTTTCTTCTGAATTAATTTATTTTCTTGCTCAAAGTTCACGGTCCAAGGGTATAACTTATTTAGCACGCCGTGCTAGGCCATGGTTCTTGTTGTAGCGTTGTTAAAAGTGTAGTAGCTCTCCCGCTTGCCAAAGGCGTCCTGGCAGCTCAGAAGTAGTCTATCTTGCTAGAACTGCGAGAGCTGCCGTGGCTTCCAACTATTGTAGGTCATAAGCCTGATTGCGAATATGACCCCCTCCCCTTCTCTCGTTTGTTAGTCGACCTCATTTTTTCACTGAGATTCCAACCACCACCATCCATAAGGTTTCTCGACGTAACAGTCCTTACCGCGGGTAGGTGAGAGCGGAGTTGAAGAGCAGAGGCTAGAGAACTTCCCTTGGAGATGTTCTTATATTGCGCATGACACTCCCTTAAGGCCCATATGATGTGGGTGCGGCTCTAACGTATAACAATGTTTGATATAATTTCACTTTATAAACGTTCATAAGATATAACAAAAGTTGGATATAACACAACATTATGTACTTAAGTATCTATTATTAAATGTAACTTTAAGCCAATAATAGTGGCGCCACTAGCGTCAATAGTCAAATTTAAACTGCTAATTATTTTAAATATGGTTTTATTGCATTTTAATACATTATTTGCCCTACAGTTGAAATATACATTAATTTATATAATTAACATTGTGAAACATAAATATTAAGATGGCACCGACAAAAAGGAAACCAACGTAAGAGGGGGGGACCTTGACAAAAGGTTAGTGGATGTCATTTTGAATTTAGAAGGAGAAATAGAGGAAATGAAAGATAAACTGACAGATTGCTATGACCTGATCTTATTGCAAAAGCAAGAAATGACGTTACATAAGACACAAATTGAGGAATTAATAAAAAAAAAACAAGTACAAGTCTATTTCAAAACCGAATTACAAGTACTTAATTAAGCAAAACATTCATTATGTACGGTCAAGGAAATGTATTCGCGTACCTTTTTCACACTTTTCACAATCACAGATTATAGGGTATGGTCACAATGACAATAATAGCCAAAAATGTACGCGGATACATTTCCTTGACTGTACGTACAAATACCTACGAGTATAAAACTGCCCTCCTAAATAAACAGGACGCATGCGTAATTTGTTAGTCAAAGTAAATTAAACCTTAATTATAATGAAATAAGGTCACTAATACATGCGTGGTTCTATGAGACATACGCCCTTTTTTCTAAGGAGGGCAGTTAAGGCATAAGGTGAAACATCACCTTATCGGCCAGAAATCGTAGTCAGAGTACCTATTATCCGGATAAGCTGCTCGCTCATACCCCTTGAGATAGCAATACCACTACATGACCACTACGGACAACCCGACCTCATCATATAATATCACCTCTAGCATAAGTTTTTTTTTGCTACCATATCGAGGCGTTTTACCGAGAGAAATTATTACCGGTCAAGAATTTCTTTTTCGTCTTTTCAAGCACTGGTTTTTGTAACCTAAAATACAACAGTTTAGATCAGAGGTGTCTACAAATCGAATTAAAACACGAAATTTAAAAGCAACAATTCACTTAATTTGTCCCCAGTTCTGGCGACCTTGAGAAAACGTATACGCGGAGTGAGATTGTTAGTTAAGGTGCCGTCTTCTTTATTTATATGTCTTTCCGTATGTATGTGCTTCATATTTTTTTTTATTAAAGTATATTAAATTTAAATGTAAACCACAGTTTGGTTTGTCTCGCTGCACCATTCCACGACAGCTATAAACATATAAAAAGGTACATAAAAGTGTATAAACTAAGTTAACCTAAGTTTACCTAAGTTTACTCGATGTATTTTTTTTCATGTCCCGTCTAGGTAATACGCTTAATTATTCGTACACATAAAACTAAGAACTTTAAAAAAAAGAAGATATTATAGTAAATTAACACAATATTGTCGCTGCTCTGTAGCCGAGTCACTGGGGTCATATCGGAGTTTTCATCTCCTAAACGGATTGCAGACCAAAGGCCCTAGTCAAGATGCATTACACTCACTAGCCTTTCTTCGTTTCATTTTTAAACCAATCGCGTCACTGGTAGATCACGTGATACGAAGAGTCACGTGATCTACCAGTGACGCGATTTGTTTAAAAACGAAACGAATAGAAACGTTAGTTAACGTAATGCATCGTGGCAAGGGCCTCAGGCCGTGCAGTTATCTATTTGTTTGTATCAAGCACCGGAGCATGTTTATAATATAATAGTGATGAGCAATTTTTGGAACATTGCAAAAGTGACATAATTATATGGAAGTGATACTAAAACTAAATAAATTGTTAAAATACAAGTAGGTATGTTTTATTAGGGAATATGCATCCATGCATGGACGACATAAGACTAAGGTGACTGATATTGTCCAAAAATTTTGCAAGCTGAAGTGGCAGTGGGCTGGCCATGTCTGTCGCAGAACCGACGAGAGCTGGAGCAGGAAGGTTCTCGAATGGAGACACCGCTTAGGCAAAGGTAGTGTAGGACGCCCCCCGGCTAGATGGACCGATGACCTGAAGAAGGCAGCTGGCATTGACTGGATGCAAAGGGCGGGAGATCGCGCGCTGTGGCGCTCCTTGGGGGAGGCCTATGTCCAGCAGTGGACTGCAACAGGCTGATATGATGATGATGATGATGATGAATATGCATGAATTTTTTAAATCGCATTTCTCAACAAAATATGAAAATACCGTAAAAGAGATCACCAAAAGTGGAATTAAAATTAAAATCGGTCAAGAAATACGGATGATACACGCATTTTAAACTGCTAATTTGACAGAGAGATCCGAAGTGCACCGGTGACGTCATTCTACAGTTCGGCCATATAAACTCCACGTAAAATTCTGTTTTGCTAGAAAGAGATAGGAACAAATTTTTGTTGGCTTATATCTTAGTTATTTATATAGCTATTTAAAAAAAAACTCACGTGTTTGTTATATGGATCAGCTTTTATTGAAGCTGTAAAAAAACATGCATATTCCCTATTGACATGAAGTTTCACAACTATATCTGTATCGAGTGTGTGAATACCGCACAGAAGATATATTATGGTTCACTTCTTTTTACTTATGGTTTTCATAGTGAGTTGGAAAGAGTTGAATCTATAGCTATTCTTTCGTTATTTTGTACATCGTCACAAGTAAGGCGTGATTTGGACCTTTAAGCACCTATAGTATTTGGACCTATAGACAAGGAAAGACAAATCCTTCCTATAGGAAGGACAAAGTAGTCCCTGTGTAAAACCTTGTGACAATGACAGTTAAGAAGAAAAAACAGCCTACTTTTTGTTTCATCTTTTCTCATGTAATACGTAATCTAAAAAGTAGAGAAAGATAGCTGACGCAAAGTACGTCTTATAGTCCGGTTTCTATGCTATATGTTTTTATTCTGTGGTCTACCGAGTAACACTTCTATCAAATCTTTGAGCTGTCCCCCACGATACAGGTTTGCCTAGTGTAGGGACTAGTAGGTATTCCTTCGGTCCTTGTACCTGTACTCTGTAAGATATATTTATTTATTTATATTTAGGAATACAAACCGTCACAAACACAATTCTTTGAAGCTTTTTTTAGGTACATATTTGATCATCGACAAACGTGTTCACGGTTGACGTGACAAAATATTAAGAGTCCTCCTAAACTACTGATACTGAGGTAGGTGCTAAGTAGTCGAACACTAACAAATTAAATTGTAAAAAAGAATTTAAAAGTAAACTGCCCTTTATTGTGGTTTGTAAGTACTTATCCTAAGAATTAATTATATCGATAAAATAAATATTTCACTTCTCATGCTCTTAAAATGTTACTTTAATCTCTGCACATCGGGACTAAAGCTCCTTATTAAAACCCTCCTTAGTACAAGCCTAGAGCTTAGTTTGGGACTAGGTCAATTGGTGTGACATTGTCCCCTGATATTTATTATTTATTTATTTAATCTCTAGGGATAAAAGTTTTTTTTTAATTTACTTTGGAAACCCCTAAACAGCCAATCTCGGTTTTTGTGAATGGAGGTTATCGCCATTTTAAATGATTGTGTATGGACCATTTTTAGACCATGGAAATAACCTCAAAATTAAAACTGTGCAAAAATATTTAAAAAAACGATCTAATTTCGTGAAACACGATTAATGATTACGGATATAAATCTATTTGAACATATTAAGGATAAGTAGTTTTATTTTATAAGGCATGATCCAAATAGTTTTCGATTTGTATCTTTTGGCTAAATATGCAAGCATTTGTGTCACTTTGTAAAGTGTCACTTTACAAAAAACTAACAACCGTGAAACACATTTGTCAGAAACTTTGTAAAATATTTGTTCAATATTGTAATTTTGTATAGAACGTTGTTTTTTTTTCCATGCATTCAAATTGAAAAGTTGAGTGTTTAACGCGAGACTAAACAACCATAACGCACTCAAACTATAGCCACTCTCGCTTGCTCGCTCGCTCGCGTGGCTAAACATCTCTTGTCATTATGGCTTGTTTTAATCTCTTGTTGAACAATCTAATATTTTTTATTTTTTTAAATCTTGTTTCAGAAATTAAACTATAGTTAGCCGCCCATTACTAGTTAAGATGCTTGCTAACCGAAATCGATATTGCTCCTCATCGATATAATGTGAAGAATAAGAGAGTTTTTTAAACCTACCATACCATACCAAGATTTGTATTGAGTGCAGAACTAGGAGTAGGTGTAGAATGATGTTGTGTAAAACAGTGTGTCACAGATTAGATTATGACGCGTGCTGTCAGCGCTGCCGCTGCCATAGATAAAATAGAATAGGTCATGTCGGTTTTCTGTGCTTGAACCATGTAAGGCTAAGGGACTGTTGCCCTTTCCGCTATCTGAGGACGGCCATGGAAAACTTTTGCGTTTTTTTTTTATTCTTATTGTTTTTTTTTCTCTAGTTTTTTTATTATTTTGCAATCATTCCTTGTTTTCAAATAATTATGTGTGTGTAACCTTCCGTGGTTTCACCTGATGGTTCCAACGGAAGACCAGCGCTGACTTTAATGCCAGCATTACGCTGAGTTGGGACCATTTCGTGGCTACTTCCTTATTGTACGTGTTAATCTGTTCTTTTTTTATGGATGTCACGAATAAATGATTTTTCTTTCTTTCTAAAATTCAAATTCAAAATTCAAAATTCAAAATTCAATATATTTATTCAGTAAATTGGCCACATGAGGGCTCTTTTACACGTCGGTAATATGGAGTGAATCTACCAGCGCTTCGGACAAGACCATCATTGCGGAGAAGAAGCGCCGCAAGAAACTGTAGCAGAAGGTCATTATTTCCAATCATAAAATACAGTAATACTTAAAAGTAACATTAAAAGGTAATACAGTATAATTATTTTAAAACTAACACAATTAAAATCATTACAAATGTAAGCTAAATTACTTAAATTAAAAATAGTGACTAGGAGAACAACATGACGAGGTCTCTACGTAGGGAACGACAATTAAAATAACTAACTGGAAAACAGGTCCTTGCAAGCGTGAACAGACCGGACCCCACGTAAAACGCAAAGCAATATAATCGCGTAGGTAATTCTTTAACAGTTTGAATCAGACTACCCAGTTATATCGCTCTGAATTCTATAATGTTTGTTTTCTTTCCCTCCTCGTTCTTTTCTGTTCTGTGGAAAGACGTAAATAAAGCTTTGCGATGTGCCTATTCAAACAGTAGGGCAAAATAATAGAAACGCGTAATTTTATACAAGATTTAGGTTCGAGGAACAATGGCCTGTTGTTTGATCGGTAGTTAAACTAACTAATGGTCAAAAAACGTTACCAATGGCCTGTTGTTTGATCAGTAGTTACTAACGAATGGTCAAAAAACGTTACTAATGGTTAAAATCTCAAGGAAATGTGTCAAATTTTCGATTCCTTTTTCGAATTTTAACAATTAGTTGAGTTAACTACTGATCAAACAATAGGCCTTTAAGGCCTTAAAGTTGTTTGATCAGTAGTTAAACTAACTAATTGTTAAAATTCAAAAAAGGAATGGAAAATTTGACACATTTCCTTGTGATTTAACCATTCCATCCGTTTTTTGACCATTCGTTAGTTTTAAAACTGATCAAACAACAGGCCTAAGACGTCTTGGGGTTGTTGATGTGTATGTTGATTGTTGACTCTGTGATGTAGTAGAAATGTAAAATGCCTCACTTTTTAATCTTCTTAACACTGAATACGTTAATAAAGAAAAAAACAAAGTGCGATTGGATAAAAAAATGATAATGTAATGTTTTTAAGATATTTATTAAATTTATAATAGTTAACATAAAACTATATTTAAATACATTCTATGAACACAATAAACAACAACGATATATAATATTCATCAGCAAACTAATTGTTTTACGGCATAAATCTAAAGTATTCATTAAATTTTGACATTTAAATTCAATGTTTCTTTTTCAATAATTATCTTATACTGGTAGAACACGAACACGAAATTAATTGATTATTTTCCGTCCTTTCACCCACCGGATATTAGCCACCGGCTAAGCTGGAGTCCCACAAAAAACAGTCCCAGCCGATGCCCAGGGTGCAATAGCCCAGGCGCTGCCCCTCTCCCCGAATCTCGCAGGGGGGTGATCGGCCGTTTGCCTATCCCACCACCGAGATCAAGAGAGAACTGCAGCCCCCAAGCCAACGTGGAGGTTACCAGGCCCGCACACCAAGGTTTCATCATGTCAGCCGAAAGACGTCCACTGCTGGACATAGGCCTCCCCCAAGGCTCTCCACTCAGACCGGTCTTGTGCTTTTCGCATCCACCGCGTTCCCGCGATCTTTACAAGGCCGTCACTCCATCTTGTTGGAGGCCTACCTACAGCTCGTCTCCCGGTCCGCGGACGCCACTCAAGAACCTTCTGACCCCATCAGCCATCAGTCCTGCGAGCGATGTGCCCCGCCCACTGCCACTTAAGTTTGGCTATTCTTCGGGCTATGTCGGTAACCTTAGTTCTACTGCGGATATCATCATTTCTGATTCTATCACGCAGAGAAACCCCGAGCACCACCGAGTACACCAAGGTTTGTACCCTATCTAACTCTAAAAAAACGAATTGCTAAGTAATGATGATTTATAAGCACCTAGCTAGAGCCTTAAACGATGTGTAAGTGGTCGGAGATTGAGACTTCCACGAAAAATACTGTTATTTTTCAAAATTTCCTTGATAAAACAGAACATTGTCGCTATCAAAACTATATTAAAGCGAAAAACGTCGTCGCGAATTATCGTTATTATCATCAACATTTCTCAGGTAACAACAGGTATGATTTAGTATGAAACTGAAATAAAGTATTCAGAAAAATCACAAATTTAAACGTAGTAAAGTGTATGGACCGAAAAATCTGAAAAAATCCTTACAAACAGCAAATTATTTATATTTTATGGGAAAAATAAAATGAAGTGTGCATATTTTTTAGTTTTTGAGAAATAACAAAAAGCTTTGAAAATCTGTATTAAAATCTAGGCTAGTCAAAATGGAACTTCTTGCATTTAAAATAAAGTTCACAACAAAATGAGTATTTTCTTTCGCGTTCACTAAGCATATTATCTTAAACCTGGAACCTTAGGGACTCGCACTTGACCGGTTTAAAAAAAAACTTGTTTGCAGAAATATGTGTCAAACATAACTGATTTGTTTACATCTTTTGCCATTTCTATTGATCCCGACTTTAGATGGTTTCACTGTGTTAAACCGTGTGTTTGTGTTGTAGCACACCCAAACGAAAACATACGGATCACATCTATTCAAATAATAGTACATTGTTGCCTAGGCGCAAAAAGTAAGGGATTTCCTGACGAGGTGGTTAGCAGGCCGAGCAATAGCGAGGCCTGCTAAAATACGAGTCAGGAAATCCTCGTTTCCGCCGCGGCATACATAATGCTTTTCTCGAATAATGCGAGGAAATGATACAGATACATGATTATAAGTATTTTTAAAAACCTTTGACGAATTCGGAGAGAATGTTTGTTTGTGACATAAGGTGACATACGTGTTTAAGATCCGCAGAGCCCCGACGTCGCGCGCCGCTCCTCACTGCGCCCCACAAGTTGGGTGTACGGGATTTTCTTCATAGTCCTTTCGATTTTATACCCAATAGAGAGCACTTCTGAAAAAACAATATGGACATGGACGGAATGTGTTTTCATATGGTTTTTTTACTCATAGGAGTAAAAAGAGGCATTTTCCGTTTTTGTGTTTCAATCGGAAAACCGTTCTTTCCGAGCATGTTTGAGAAAAATATATAACCTTCGTTGGAACGTCGATGCGGTTTCTTGATGTGATGTGCACTGGATGATGATGTCGTAAACGCAAAACTCTACCACCACTCGTTATGGGAACAAAACTAAGAACATGTTGCTCATAACGGAGAAGGTAGGAGTTCTGAGTTAAATCCGTTTTCGTCGTCGTTTTCCCAAAAACCAGCACTTTTATGCAAAGAGTTTTTTGCGTGAAAAATTATCTCATGTACCTACCTAATTATCGAACGAAACGAATCTGTTGGAATAGCAGCGCAAAAAGCGTGTCCAGAAGGCCCTGCCAAGATGCATTGCACTAACTAGCGTTTCTATTCGTTTCGTTTTTAAGCCAATCGCGTCACTGGTAGATCACGTGACTTTTCGTATCACGTTATCTACCAGTGACGCAATTGGTTTAATTACGAATCGAATAGAAACGTTAGTTAGCGCAATGCATCTTGGCAGGGCCCTCAGCTCTCGGAGCATTGACAAGGAGACGGGCTTCGTTGATGCATCGCTGAACGATTAATTTTAATTGAATTATTAAATAAAATGTACTAACATTAAGGCTGTATATTTCTTACTTAGAAATATGTTTGCTTGACATTATGTACATATTTTTTTAATTATATAATTAACTAACAAGTCTAACAAAAAGCAAGCTTTAAAAAAAATAACGTTACTTATCATGACGTATTTATTTGTTATTTCGCCAATTGCACATTTACATAATTTTAATATAGCCTATGACACTAGTGTTTAAGACGAATCTAAACACGTATAATTTATTAAAATCGATTTAGCCATTTAGTAGTTACGAGGAAACATAGAGGCGAACACATAACGCTCCTGTGGGCTTTGCCGCAGTCGGGTAAAAAAATCAATGTATGTATGTTAACTCTTTATTGCACATAAACAATTACAGAACATTTTTGCATCAATGTTTTGTCAATAACTCTTTGCTATTGTACAATTAGCTCAACCTTACTAAAAATCCTTTAAAAATAATGTTCTTATCAGTGTTTCTCAATAACTAATAGCTCCCTGTGGATCACTATAAAGCTTATATAAAAAATTATAGTACCGAATGCAAAATATGAAACGGGACTGATCGTGGTGAGCGTTCGCCAGCTGAGATACTCATCCACCGGGGATAAAGTTGCCCTCTGGTTATATCAATGCTTCTGAGAGTTTGCATTGGATTTATGGTAAGAAAACGTGAAATCCTTTAAAATTGAAGTAATAAACTTGTTTTGAAGTGATAACTTCTTTACGGAGAGTAAACCATTTCGTTACGTAACGCGCGTTACTAGACAGCCTGTCTGGCTTCCGTTTCTCTCACGCATACGGCAGCGTTAGTACTCATTTTTAAACAATTTTTAAAATACAAAAAGGTACTGGAATCGGGTGGGATTTGAACCGCAGCACCATGACGTCATAGACCTACCTCTCAGCCGCTAGGCCAATCGTAACTTTTAAATATGGACGAAAATGTTAAACGGTATTTGATCTTACCTGCTGACGTCACCCCGTATTGCGTTTCTAAGCATAAATACTGTTGACAGTGATCATATAACCTAAAACTATAACCGTTTTTGAAAGAGATTAGTTTAAGTTAGTTGTTACTGGTTCGACTGACTTGAAAATCGATATCTGTATCTGTATCTAATCGTAACGCGTTACGGCGACAGTCTGTCTGGCTTCCCTTTCTCTCACGCATACGGCAGCGGCAAGCAGGCTCTTCCTCTCTCACTCTAACTCACAGATTTAGATTAGTTATCACTTCTTTCGGGCGTCCGGAGACGCACATGTTTTTTTTTTTACAAACGCATCCTTAATTTCGTACTATTCATATATGAGCAAGGGACGGAGGTCGGACAGCTTCACCTAAATCGTCAAGTCACAAGAGCTTTAGTACAGTCACCACACGGGATTGTTGAGCCGCTTGCCAAAGTTCGTAATTTGGCCGTGTAATGCAAACCTAGTTAAATCGGATGTACTCGTGTATCCAGTATGTATTACTCGGCTAAATGACGAAGAGTAGCAAGTGGCTTAACATTCCCCTGTTGTGACTGTACGTGCATAGCCCCTAGAAAGACTACTCGCAGAGACGGGGTTCACGGTTACATCGCTACAATATAAATCTCGATGGAATTAAAACATAAGTACTAGCGTTCGATGAATATTGAACAGTAAAAAACAAAGATTAAATGAAATGACTGAAAAATTTGACAATCGGCACGCATTTTACTGCCACTCAGCACCACCAGATGCGTTTCTGTGCGTCTGGAATACATCATGTTTATCGAATTTACAGAATGTACATCATGCCAATGACGTAATAGTAGTTTACGTGACGGTTGCGTAATGCTAATTACGCAGAGCCGCATACTACTTTATCTACACACATATTATAAGTACTCTAAGATGGGTTCAGAAACCGAAAGGCAAATGACCAGCATCTGTGGTAGTAGGTGACAGCGATGACAGCTGTAACGTAATTTTGAAATTACGTTATCGAATATTGTAAGGTAATGAGATCCAAATTTGGAACATCTTCGAAAATTAACAGCTGTCATCGCTGTCACCTACTACCACAGGTAATGCTGGACATTTCCTACGGGTTTTGAACGTATAATAGAGGACTTATGATATGTGTGTAGATAAAGAATGATGATTCCCTAGAATCCAATGTTTATGAAAGACAAATGTGGCAAGTTTATGCAGTACGAAACAAACGATAGAAAGATATTCACATTCAAACATAAACCAGCACATACAGAAGTCAGCTCCGATGCAAGTCGGTGTAGGTAAATTTTCGCCGACCGCCGCTTCGCTCCGCAATCTTCGCTCCCCTTTTTGCTGGTCGTGGCAACTTGTAAAATTACGTAGAACGGACTTGCAAACTCTGTGCTCCAATACAAATTCGATCGTATGATCGAATGAATCCGAAACGTACTATCGAAGGGGAAGTCAGAATTAAGCTAGCACAAACAAAAATCACCCCTGATGCAAGTTGATGTAAGTGCTTGTAGTTCTCGCCTTGGGTGCGGAGTTCGCCGGACCCGCCATGCAACAAAGTTGTTCTCAATTGCCGATTGCTGCTACAGTAATGCTCCGGTTAATAAGTTCTGAATTTTTGGAACACGCTAGCCCTAATAGCGCACCGACAAATCCATCCCGTAAGAAATGTGATGTTCTAAGGGCTTGTTTACGGAGACGCGGAGCTTCGCGCGTGGCGTGCGGCTTGGCGTTGCGCGGCGCGTCGGGCGTTTTTTCCGTTTACAGAAAGGCGGCGCGTGCAGCGGACCGCGTCATCACACGCGCAAACACAAACATATGGCAATGTACGGTGTTGTTTATAAAGATGCGGGGCGCGTGGTGCGGGGCGTAAAGAGTAGCGGTGTCCGCTACATCCGCGGCGGACTCAAGCGTGTAGCGGAGCGCGCGGCGGAGCACAAGACTGTCAGAAGGTTCCGCCGCGGGCCCCGCTGCGGGCGCAGTGGCGGGAACTGCCGTTATTGACGCGTGCACCGCAGCGTGCAACGCGGCGATGCCATCCGTGGGCTCCGCCGCAAGTAACGCTGTAAGTACCTACTTGAAGCAAACGCGCGTAAAACCGCTCCTCCGTAAACGCTTTTATACAACGCCGTATGTTTGAATTGACAACAATTCATATGTGCTAAGGTAGTAAAATAAAATACCGTTTGTAGATTTTACACTGCTGATTACAGTAAAAATATTTTTGTTTTTGTTATGCAGTAGTTTATTTCATATTTAGGAAAAACAGTAAAAAAAGTCGGATTGTGAATGTTAGGAATACGCTTATAGTACCCATATACAACCTGTCATGTCCATTTTTCATCTGTCTGACGAATTACTTGATTCTAACGACACCATAACGACACGCTTTCGATTCTCGTAATACTATTGTTTTGATATACGCTATTTAAAATGATAGTGACTAACGGATTTGTAAAAGCGGATAGCCGCAATCTTCCCAAAGAATTTATGTTGTTACATTTGTTATGGTTGACAAGTGACATGACATGACAGTCAGTTCTGTTTCTGTTTAAAGTTCCTTTTTTTATTTTATATCATGCTAAGATCACGACATCAGTATTCCTAACTTTGTATAAGTATACGGTCTTTTTAATGACTATTTCTTTAATTAATTATTAACGACGAATTTAAGTTAAATAAAGAAAAACCGAGAAACACGGGTAGTCTAATTTTTAACCAGCTATAAGTAACGCGAAAAAACAATATTGCTTTTTTTTTTAAATGTTGTCAATTTAGTGCAGACCGCGCCGCCCAACGCTACGCGCGACGCCCCGCGTCTCCGTAAACAAGCACTAAGACATCACATTTTTTAATCAGTACAAATGTACCAGCTTGATTCTGTACGAAACAAATCTTAGAAAAGTATACATAAAATGAAACCAGTACAAACAGAACTCAGCGCCGATGCAAGCCAGGTTTTCGGTAGGACAAGGCCGCCTTGCCGCTGAGGCCCTCCATGCCAGTTTTGGTCCGCGCCGGTTTCCCGGTATCCCCTCATATCTGGGGGCGTCCCCCTATCCGCCACCTGGGGTCGCGTCCGATGGAAGACCTGGCAACTCCACACGGATGCCTAGCCACATGTTTTTGTATTTTTTTCATTTTTTTTTACCTTTTTCAACCTAACCTTACTTTTTTTATTTTTTTGGGTTCTTTACCTATTTTATTTCTAGCCTTATCTTACGTTACCAATTTTTTTCGTTATTTTTGACCTAACCTCACCAGAGCCAAGGGAAGGGTAGGTCCTTTTTGTTTTTTTTTTTGTTTCTAATCTTTTTTCTTAGCCTTAACATACCTAACTAACACCTTAGTCTAACCATATCTAATACCTTAGTCTTACCTTACCTTACATTACTAACTCTTGCACCACTCCCGACCCTTACACTATTTTTTTTTGTTTTTTTTTTACGAAGTGGAAATGCATTACGCATCATCCCCAGCCTAGGGAAGACCATACAAAAGGGGGTTATGACGGACTCTCTCCTACCCCCACTCTCACGAGAGAGGTAGTACCCTACCGCCTAAAACCACTCCGGCGTTTTTCTGTGCTGTGAGTGGGGAAGCCGTGGGTAGAACTTTGGAACTGACTTGGCGACCCCCAGCCGCTCCGAAGAGCCTCCGCCAAAGGAGGAGAGGATTGTGTACGCTCACAACCATCTCCCCAGACAGGTAGGGCCGTGCAATGTGGGCCCCTTACCCACTGGCCCTACTAGAAGTTCGGGCGAGCAGCGAACAAAGTTTGCTGAGTTCGCCTTCTCTTCCGCCGTCTGCCTGTAGCGTGAGTTGCCTGCCAGGTGGGTCAGGACACCGTTCGACAACTAACACCACACCCGACCCACATCTACTGAGTCCTCTGAGAGTTTCTCCCTTACTTTATGCCAAAGAGGTGGAATACACATGCCACTTGGTGGTAATTAATTGGGATCTGAGATTTAAATTCTCAAGACTACAATTCTTAGACTTGCTCCTTGCTAATTCTGAGGACTAAGGAGATTTCAGAAGGCACTGTAGATATGGGACCTTCTGACATTCTGAACAACACCTAGGTAGGTAAGGTCCGACCGCGACCGCTTTTTTAATCTCGGCCGAGAACGAGAATAAAATAAATTCTCGGCTGAGACCGAGACCGAGACCGAGACACGGAAAAAGGGGTATTTTTTCTATATTTGCATTTTATAACTATAAAAAAATTTATTATGGTTGTAACAAACTTAATAGGTACTCAAAATTGAAAAGAACAATACTTATTATACGACAAAACAAAGCAATTTTTTGGCGTCGTACACTGTCAAAAAAAATTAAATCGATTGCCGCGGTGTCTCGGCCGCGGCCGAGAATCTCGGCCGTTTTGGGCCGAGACCGAGACAGAGATCTCGGCACGATTTTTGGCCGAGATTTGCCGAGACCGAGACCGAGACCGAGATCTCGGTCGGACCTTATAGGTAGGTAATAAGCCCCACGTCAAATCTCGATAGTTCAAAAACGAATCTTATGTCAGTCAAGTTACGTTTGAAGTCATTTTGACATAATATGTCCTACATAAAGGCCTTTGGGCCTTACGAGGTTATGCCTAGGTTAAGTATGGAATGGTAAACAACGAATAAAACATTGTATATAGCAAAAATAAATAGAAAGTAACTGACATATTTTTTTCAAAATCAATGTTTTTAAATTTTTAACGCTTTTAGACAGTACAACATTGTTACATACTTAAAATCATCAAAAGAGCTTTAGTTTAAGAGATAACATTTCGCAAAAGAATGTAATGGCAGGCACTTGTCAAAAACATCTACAGAAAAACGAAGCAAAACACAATTGCAAAGCATGAATATAGCAATGGCACGTTGATATATTTTTTTTAAAGTTGTGACTGAAATTTTGCTTAATAGTACAATACTGCACAGACCGGGAAATAGGCCGTTGCGGGACGAGTAGAGTTAGCGTGGCCGAGACGCAGTCGAGGCCGCGATACATACGAGTCCAGCAACCGCCCTTCCCGGTCGAGGCCTGTATACTTAGTGCTTTTCTCCAAGATGTGAGGAAATTTAACACAATTGTTACTAATATTAAACACAGTCCCTACATTTCCTTGAAAAAAAGAACAGAAACGTACGATTTAGTATGACACTGAAATAAAGTATTAAATAAAATCACAAATTATTTAAACGTAATAAATTCAATTTGAATAAAATATAGTTTAAACTATAGCATTTATTACGCGGTTATGTTATTTCCGCAATTTATTTTGTTTATGAACGCAATTTCTATTAATAATAAGTCAAACTATTTGACACACTTTTAAATACGTTGTAAATGCTTTTTGTAAAGGCTTAACTTTTTAGTCTATGACATTTAAAAATTAAAATATACAAGGAAGAATTTTGATTGCACGAGTGTTTGGCTGTTTGGAAATAGTTATCCTAGTCCAAACATGGTTTTAAAAAGTAAATCACCAGGTTCGTAATGAAACATACATTTTTCGCGGCCGCTGCCGTTGGTAAATAATAACTTTGGTTTTTTTTTAATTTTGCCTGGGCCTGGAACTTAGAACTTCGCGGGCTGATTTGACAACAGTAAGGTTAACATTTCCGAGCATATGGGAGAAAAAGGAATTAAGTACACAACATTCTACGTCTACCTACCATATTACGTGGATGTAATAGGTAGAATGTAATTAGAATGTAACGATAGCCCTACCTAAACCCCTACCTTGAAACGAGGTCGGTTACAGCAAGAACCTATTTGATCTTTACACAAATATAACGTTATTTATTGATCAAGATTTACAATTTACTTTTGGTCAGTGGGGACCCAGTGCTATTAGCATTAGAAACAACTGGAGACCACAACGCTGGCAGCTTCCTCGGCCAACGCATAAGTATTGCTATACAACGAGGAAATGCTGCTAGCATCTGTGGTACTTTGCCACGGGGGCCCTTTCTTTTTAAACTCCTAAACGGTATATATTTCGAGGGTGGCGACAAGATATTTCGATTAAGATAGTTGAGCGACTATGACGAAGCATATTTAGGTTTAAATATATGACTATGACTTTCCCACGGCGTTGCTTGCGGCGAGATTGAAATGTTCTATTGTTTCTTGAGAAATGGGAGAATAACAGCATAATTATGATCACTAAAAAGTATAAAATAAAAAAAAGTTTAAAAAAACAAAAACCCGCCTTCAAAAAGCAAAAAATAACTTCTTTAAAATGGTAGGTAAATAGGTCAGTCCAACTGAAGTCTGCTTTTGGTTAAAATATTGTTGGACGCCGACTTCAGTTGGACTGACCTATTTACCTACCATTTTAAAGAAGTTATTTTTTGCTTTTTGAAGGCGGGTTTTTGTTTTTTAAACTTTTCTAGCTTGTATTTAGAATTACGAGTAATTTTATAGTTTTTAGCTTAGTTATATTTAGGTTTATTTTAGTTTTAATTTATTTATTTATTTATTTTGAATTTGCCATATTTTTGGTTTTAATTTTTAATTGTTACTTTGTATTATATTTTTAAGTATTTGATCTTAGATTTAAATCTACTACGTTATGTCCCCATATCAATTGACAAAGAATGTAAATGCAAATTGGTTCTTTCTTTGGATGGGGTCAGACCTCAATAAGACAAACTACCTTGCTATATTGAATCCATTCTCTCAACTTATGACCATACAAGCCATCAGTATACGTCTGGATTTTTAATCCGAATATTGCGGAAAAACGAAGAAAATTATAGTGTAAAGGGAGGGTTAAGAGTAGGTACATAAACAATGCGAAGCCGCCCATTCCATCATCAACGTTCTTTTACACAAATATAACAATCAGGACTCGGAAACCGTTTAAAAAATACCGGTTAGTGTCGGTTTATTTGGGTTATGCTCCGGACGTTTAGAGAACTTTATTTTAGCCTTTATCAACCGGTTTAATCCACGAGCGGCGAGTCGAGAAACCAACGCGTTCGTTTCAACTTGTGGTGTGACGACGCGCGCGGTATGCGTCTGGATTAACCAGATTGTTTAGCTCAATATCGGTAAATTAAAAAATAACTTTATATAAAGGTTCCTCCAAAAACCGGTTCAGAAAACTGATTTGTGCGTACGGAACCGAAATAAAAAGTTTTATACAATAGAAAAAAATATATGAAAAAAATGATAACGCGTTAATCCAGCCGTACAATGAATAGTTTTTGTCTGATCATTAGTTAATTAACACACACTTTTTTATCAATTCACACACACATATATCTTCAATACAAGGCTAACTATATGAACTAATAACACTCTATAAAACTAATTCAATCTCTAAATCAAACGATCATTATTTACTTACTTACTTATTTGTCCAAACGCGTTCGTATTTAGATCCTTGACCAACTACTTTCCTACCTTCTCTAGTGACTATCTAGCTCCTAGGTCCGAGACAAACTACCTTTCTCTTCCTAAGCTCAAAACCGACTGTCCTATCTCAAGGTTCCTGACCAACCAAGTATTTTCGGGAGAGAATGCAAAAATCCCTTCCCTTCTTAAATTAACCACCATAATTTTAACCAATCAAAATAACGCGGGAAACAGTATGTCACCAAGCCAAGCTCTATGGTTTTAAGGTTGAGTTTCGTTGCATGCTAAGACGATAGTCCTTTATTTTATTTTTTTATCTACATAGACACATCTCACACCGAGAAGGCAATCAAATATTGTTTCAAGCTTCGCTATTATAACAGAAATTTTAATTTCGATGATATCTACATCATACTTTCGATAAGGTTTATAAATATTTATTACACTATGATTTTTTGTGCGGCATTGTTTATTAAATGAGTAATTATCACAACAGCATATTATAATGTTCACTAAAAGTATAAAATAAAAACGATTAATTGAACTAAAAACAATTTTACTAATTATGAATTTTTTGAGCAATTCAAATGGGTCAGTAAGGGAATTTTGGAAACTATATGTGTTAAGATAATCTGTTTTTAAGAACCTCAGTTTCGCAAAATTTGACATATTTGGATTGTTTATTTGCAGTCGTTCCTTAGATTATTTACTATGCTATTTATCACAGCGCTCGTAGACCTTTAATGAGCAAAAGCGAATAAACTATCTACTTACTGCCCTACTTACTGAATAAACATCTTACATAATCAAGTGAAAAAGGGTTTAAGTCTAGTATACTCCGTTCATGGATATACCCTTTTTTATTACGAGTTAAGTCGACTTGTACCCTTTTTCACTAGGATCCCATAATTTTAACTACCCCTTCACAATCCTCTTAAGTAACTTCTACTAAATTTTATTTACTTATTGGGGAACTCTTCGAATTACGCACACTTGCTTAGTTTTCACATAACTTTCACTCACGAACATACAGTTCACTAAGGGCGCCGTTGCTGCGTTGGTGGCGCGGGGCCCGCGGGGCCTTTCGTCCCTGGACAGGCAAAGTCATCTCTATTCTATAGTGTTGTAAGACCTTTCCTAGTCAATGACTGTTTTCTGCGTCATACGAACACAAACGCCTCACAGACTGTGATGCATCAGTGGTCGTGAAGAACTTCCTCCTTCATGGACAATTTTGCGTAGTATTTTTACTTATTCAGTTTTATACTCTTTATGTACTAGTATATGTGGTTAACGGAGTTCTCGGGGTTTGTATATAGACAAATAAGCTTATTTTACTATCGGTTTTTGCTTCAATGTTTTCTTCAAGATTAATTATGTTTGTATTAGTTAAATATTTCCGCTTTAACTTGATCTTTGCATAATGTACGGAATTGGTATTCCTTACAACAGAAGTATGAATTCTGGTTAGTTATTGCTTAGCTTGCCGACAAGTTTCGACATGCGGCTTTGTTCGTTTTGCATTGCGAGTCATGACTTTCATCACTGAGATTTTCATCCTTGTCAATATACATTTTGCCAACCAATTTCTTCTCTAAAAGTCTCACGTAATATGCAGTGCTTCAAATGTTTTTCAGGTATGTCACGTAAGTGGGCGTCTTTTTGCAGATTGATCGCTGCGTGTGTATCTTTGGGGACAATCAACTTCATGATTCCTTTAGATGTTTATGGGGATAATATTGTTAAAGACATATTTATCTCAGCTTATAAGGAGAGGATCTCTAATATTATTATGTATTTATCAGTGGTTCGTGCTTTAATTTTAACAGCTGGCCAACATGGCGCAATATCCTATTGAGACAAATGAAAGCCATATTCTTTTAGTGACGTTTCTTGCTTTATTTGTTTTAGGTTTACAGTTGTCTTCCTCTTTTAGTTCTCGAGTGTGTTTTTAAGTAAAGGTGTCATATATGCAGTGCTCTAAATGCTTTCTAGGTATGGGTAAGTATGCGTCTTTTTGCAGATCGTTCGCTACGTATATTTCTTTGTGGACAATCAACTTCATAATATTTCCTTTAAAAGTTTACGGTATGGGAAATGGGAATAATATTGTTAAGGACATATTTATATCTGCTTGTAAAGAGAATATGGATCTCTTTTATAATGTATTTATAAGTGATTCGTGCTTTAATTTTTAACAGCTGGCAACCATTGCGCAATATCCCGTTGTGAACGCCATATTCTTTTAGTGACGTTTCTTGCTTTATTTTAGGTTTACTGTTGTCTTCCTCTTTTAGTTCTCGAGTGTGTTTTTAAGTAAAGGTGTCACGTAACATGCAGTGATCCACAGGTTTTTCAGGTATGGGTAATTATGCGTCTTTTTGCAGATCGTTCACTACGTATATTTCTTCGTGGACAATCAGCTTCATAATATTTCCTTCATAAGTTTACGGTATGGGAAATGGGAATAATATTCTTAAGGACATATTTATCTCTGCTTATAAAGATAATATGGATCTATTTTATAATGTGTTTCTCAGTGATGCGTGCTTTATTTTTTAACACCTGGCAACCATTGCGCAATATCCCGTTGTGAACGCCATATTCTTTTGGTGACGTTTCTTGCTTTATTTGTTTTAGGTTTTCTATTGTCTTCCTCCTTTAGTTCTCGAGTGTGTTTTTAAGTAAAGGTGACACGTAACATGCGGTGCTGCAAATGCTTTCCAGGTATGGGCAATAATGTGTCTTTTTGCAGATTGATCGCTTTGGGGACAGTCAACTTCATAATTCCTTCAGATGTCAACGGTATGGGAATAATATTGTTAAGGACATATTCTGCCCTCCTAAGCAAAAATGCAATAACTAAATTCAATAGCCAAAGCAGATTCAACTCTCTTCTGTTTGTAACTAGGTTGCAATTTCTACAGATGTTTTGTCTGAGATATCGCAATTATGCTTAGTAGGGCAGTATTTCACTCGGCTTATAAGGAGAATTTGGATCTCTTTTATTTTGTATTTATCAGTGATTCGTGCTTTAATTTTGGACCATTGCGGAACATGCGTGATAAGCGAAAGCCATCCTCTCTTATTGTCATTTCTTGTTTCATTTGTTTTACTACTTGTTTCATTTGGTTTACTATTGTCTTACTTCTTTAGTTGTCGAGTAAGTTTTTTAGGTTAATTTAATAACTGGATTCTTCATTATCCTACTTTTTGTTTTTATCGTCACGACTCTAACCTTGCCGACTTGACCCAGATGACCCTCGACAACTCTACCTACTTAGTGCCCATTTTCCCGCTGTCATTTAACCGAATGTACCACTACCACTTCTTCTTGTATAATATTCCGCTGTATGGTGTTCCATTTCTGCCTTGCTTGTTGGCTCAGATATTCAACTTTCCAAAGGATTATTGTTCTTGCATCTTCTTCTGTTTCTATTACTGTGACTCCAGCACTTTCTGTTGTAAAAGAATCTAAGTCTTCGTTGTTAATCATTGAGCAAAGTGACGTGTATTAAACCAAGTCTCCTGTTGCGCTAATATAGTATTCATCAAAGTTATGTTCACCTGCTACTCGCTTGAGGTGGTCTTTTTAACTTCTTACTGCTCTGTCTAACAATCCTCTTACACTCGGCAACGACTGTTCATTAAAATGCTATTTGATTTTCATTTGGGGGATATCACGTCCAGTGATTTGTCAACTTTGATTAAGTCTCAAATAGAAATTCAAGGCACTTCTTTTACTAGCCTAAATTAATTTTGTAGTATGAGTAAGCTCAGTGGCAAAATTTTGGTATGGCGTTCTACTTATTAGCATATTGCAAGTTCTACAATACAAAAATCTCCTTTAACTGTTGGCATATATCCGAGTGTTCCGAATGTGTAGTGCTTAGAAAAAGACTGTCTTCCTATGAGTCAATACATACCTTTCGGTTTTCTTTTTGCTTGGTCTCTCTTAGCTTTGATGCGGTCCTTCTATATCAGTCTTCTATCTAGATGTACCCTCAGGTACCTTATGGTATTTTGGTGCTGTAGGATTGTTTCACCCAATTTCTCTGGTGGATGGGTAGTTGTCTTTCCTAATGTAGTTTAACTTTACAGCGACTTACTCTGATCATTCATTTGTTTAACCAATGTTGGACTACCCTAAGGTGTCTTTGTAGCTTTGTAGTGGCTTCTTCTGACCAGACACTAGAAGCAATAATTGCAGTATCATCGGCGTATGTGGTAATCAAGCTCTCCTCTGATAATGACTGGTGGAAATTGTGTAGACTTCTAGAGGATAGGACCAAGGACAGATCCCTAAGGGACTTCTGCGAGTATTACTTTAAAAAGTGATCGGCTGTCCTTAATTTGCAACTAAAATACCCTTTCACTTAGGTAAGACTTAAGTACAACATATACATGTGTTTGGCAGGTTGGTCTGAAGCTGGACTGGAATAGGTATTTTGTAGCACTTTATGCCAGATTCGGTCAAATGTCTATTGTATGTCTAGGAACACTGATTTCGCGTTTTTTTTTCTTTCTAGGAACTGATGCACTTTTTTAGCTACTCTATATAGTGCTTTCTTGATGTTGATTGATGAGTGATTTGCATGGAATCGAATAATGATATTTTCTTTTAGGATCTGTATCATACGTATCAATATTATTTTCTCGAGCAACTTCGCAAATACAATCAGTCTGATCGGTCGAATTTTATTCGGAAGGTCTCCTTCAAAACCCACCATTTCCCCCTGTCAGCTGTGAGCCATTTCTCATCCACCTCGTCTCTGCGACCTTGGTGATGTCGTCCGCCCAACGTGATCTTTGTCAGTCAATGTTCCTGTGTCCAGTTCGTGGAAGCCACTCTGATATCTTTCTGCTCCATCTGTCGATCCCACTTTACGCAGCGTGATGCTCCCACTCCCAATTTTGGGTTGTAATTAATAAGATTCCTTTCTTAGGTAACTTTTGAAGTAATTCCGCTGTGGTACGAGTATGATCGAATCTTGGTACTTTTTGAGCTTAAACTGACGCAATTGTTTGTGGATTTCGCCAGATAAAACATAACTGCTGGGCACAGTTAATTGAGATTTCGATGTCCTCTCGTGTATTGACATATTTATGCCTGGGTCGTTGGGTTGAAATATGTCCGTAGTTCCTTACGGACATGTTATTTATCAATTTCCATAGCGAGTAGTAGTGTTGCCAAAGGCCCTTTGGTATGATTTTTGGATGCTTTATTCCACACAATTGCGGCATTTTAGTAACAAGATGTGGTCTTGTTAGGCCCTGTGAGATTACTCTGAAGTTATTCAAACAGATGCATTGAATGCTACCGAATTTCGTTGTTATTGACTCCACGCGTTCAACTCCGTGGTGTGGTATGTTTCATAAACATTTTATAAGCTTGTGTTAAATTGATTGGTTTTTCACAATTTCTCTTTCTGTGTTTCAGAATTGAGTTGTGGCTTTCGTCGTGAATTCCCGAGATTCCTTGGGCTCAGATTACTCTTTGTAGGTTTCAAAGTCAGAGTCATTCTACTTTCTCATAAATATTTTATGAACTTGTGCTTCCTCTCTCTCTCTGCGACTGACCAAATCTTGTTTTTGATGACTTTTCATGCTCTTAAATGTTTTTTCAATGATTGACAAATCTAGCTGTGCATCTTCAGTATTGTTGGATCACTATCACGTCGGGGTCACTTATGAAGGTAGCAAGGTCAAAAAGGAGATCTTTCTCCAGTCGAATGTAATGCCTGGGGAATGAAGTCTATTGGGATGAAGTTGGAAGTTGTATGTAGTATATCAACTGACTGGGGAAATATATAGCACGATGCAGCATACTATCAGATTTAGCTGCGCTAGCTGACGCTGGCGGCGCTGTCGGATACTCGCAGTGAGACGCGTCGAGGTACCTACGCAGGGAGTCGCTTTGTTGAGAGTAATGTGCACACTGTAGACACATGCTAGTGGTGCACAGTGCGGGTTGTCTGACTTGCTGTAAGACTGTGTCAAAGTGCTTGAATGTCGTCAAGGTTGAATTATTGGCCATTGTCGTGGATCACCAATGTAGGATGGCGATTGGTTAACAGAGTTCCTTCCAGGCGAGTCTCTTTATCTAGGGACTGAAGTTTATTGAGACGAAGTTGGAAGTGGTATGTAGGTATATCAACTGACTAAGGAAACTTCAGACTTAGTCGCTGTCATAGCTGTAATGTAACATTTTAGAACATCCTTAAATTGCCATTTTTCTGTCAAGGTTTTTTTTCAACTCCATGACCGTCCTTACACAGCATTAATGTTTCAGAATTTCATCATATTTGCTCGATCTGCTGTTTTGATCGTCCCCAAACAGGTGATTCTCTTAAACAACTCGCTCTTGAACTCGACGCACCAATTATTATCCACAGTGATGAAGTTGTTACAGCTGTTGTTATAAACCACATTTTAAGTGCCTTCTCAGCTCGTATAACTTTGCTCACTGGATCGATCGTCCGTCAGAGAGACATTTTAAGGGAATAATATTATTATTTGTTTGTTTAGTGTCCCGACTCGGTGATTTTTAGTCATCATCACTCGGTAGAAACTCTATCGCAGGCTTTTAAAAAGAGCATGGCTCATGTTTAGTAGTTAAGTAAATCTTCTCGGCATAAATACATATATTTTTTTTAAGAATCCACATTGGTGTGAGTTTTAAAATATAATATGCGATGATCAATCCAAGTAAAACATAGACTGGCAAATTTATCTGTAAATCGATTTACAACACATTTTTAATTAAATTAATTAAGTGGTTCTATTGAATTTGACGACACTAATGATTTATTATGCTAAGGACGCATTTCACCAAACTGGAATAAGACTTACTCCCAGATTAGTCTGTACAAATTCGGCGTTTAATCTAGGTATAAGACCTTATTCCAGTTTGGTCGAATGCGACCTAAGGGCCCGTTTCACAATCGACGAATAAATTTATCTGCCATTTAAAGTTGGCTCTCTCCTTGTCTATTTTCAAGTGTAAGAAAGACAAAGGGCTTAATTTATCTGTCAAATGTTTACTTGTCGAGTGTGAAACAGGCGGTAAGTATTTTTCTAAAAATAGATTATATATATCATTTCGTGTCTAAAACCAAAAAGAAAATCTGTAAAAAATTAGAGTTTATGTGAATAGTTATAGTACTAAATGCTTCTTAATAATAAAAAGAAAACTTAATATTTTTTTATACTATAAGATATTATTTCTAAACTACTGTTTTTTTGCTATTATTCTTAAGCTTGATTTTTGGCAAAATTATTTTTCTTTACATAAGTTGTACCCGGAGTTATAATACTAGCGTTATTTGCTATCTATTCTATTTTTATAGTAGGTAGGTATAAGTTATTATTTCTAAACAACTTTTTATATCTTTTATTTTTATATTTGTTTTTTGGCAAATGATCTTTTTTTTACAAAAGTTGCACCTATATACATATATATGTTACAATAACGCTACCAATTATTTGCTATCTATTCTAGTCCTAGTTTACATTTAAAACATATATAGCGTCGGTGAAACTGCAAAACCGCGTAACCAACAAATTTACTATAGAGCAAAATAAACCTTAACATCTTAGAAAAAAGGTGCAGTTTGCTTC
Organism: Acleris literana; assembly: GCA_946894065.1. Lineage (NCBI taxonomy): Eukaryota > Metazoa > Arthropoda > Insecta > Lepidoptera > Tortricidae > Acleris > Acleris literana. The sequence continues at coordinate 98,385,673 of OX335668.1, read as the reverse complement.
TCATTAAAAATTTACTTACGCGGTTTTGCAGTTTCACCGACGATAGGTAACTCTTATTTAAGTTAAACGGGACTTAATCGCGTACAATAATCATTAAGTTTATATGTGTGCCGTAATACCGAAGTAGGTAGGTAACTGCGATGTAGTAGCCCATGCATTTTATACTCTATTGGCAAACACATTAAATTTAAAATGCTAATAGTATTACTATTCAGTTAGCCGCCTCCTTTGGTGTGACGGTAGGTTTGAAAATAATGAAGTTTTAAGAAAATCCTAAAACACCATAAAATGACAATTAACCAAGTGAAATACTATTTTGCATGTGTTCTGTACAATAAACTTGAGAATTTAAGAAACATAATTAAAATACATATATTTTTTTTAATTGAGACGACTTTTCTCGTCTGGATTTTTTTCGTCAAAACGATAAAAATGATCTGTGCATAAAATTGAGTGTATATATATTTTTTTGTAACAAATTGACAATGCCACAATTGTTTTATCAAAAGCTTAAACTTACACGTTATCTGTAATTATATCTAAATAATTATATTAAATAACACTATTTATTTATAACTATGTAAATTGAATTAAATCTGCTATAACTTATTCTACGAATATAACTATTATTAGTTAAACTATTTAAACTCTTTCATACACATTTTTTAAACATATAGCCATTAAACGTAATGGTTATTATTCAAAATGTAAAAATATTATTTATTTATTTATTGTAAATATTTCTCAAGTACTTTTTTGTAATTAATAAACTTTAACACTAAAGGACCATTTTTTTTTATTCTTTCGCATTTTTTTTAATAAGTATTACTCATTTTATATTTTCTACGCGGGCTGAGTTCAGTAAACAGCTATAAAATATATTCTTAATCGTTTTACAAAACTATTGATTTAAAGTAATAAAATAGATATCAAATGGGAGCCCTTGGTTTCCAATAATTTTATTGATCATAATGTAATTGTTGACATAATTTTTGATAGTCATAATTTTGTATATCGTTGTAACTGTAAACTTTTCAGAAGTTCTGAAATATCTAACGCGTAGACAAGGCTAGGTTAGGTTTGATTTATAAAAATCCTAAAAAAGTAACAGTTTCTTTAAAAAACACGTTATGACTTGCGATGATTATGACCTAAAGCACATTATGACTAAAATAATTAAGTCAGTCAATATATTTATATCAAATATATTTATTTACTTTTGTTGAAGTTGGTTCAGTCATTACACATTTTTTATTATTCTTGTTTTAAAACGTGTTACAATATCTACTTGATATAATTATATTATATTTTTTCGATATATAAAGCAAAACCTTGTATTGACCTACATGATACATGGTTTAAAACCTTTTAATTCAGACGTAATACGTATTACAAAGTACGCTTTTAATGCTATAAATATTTTTATCATCAATTGCGATGAAAAAATATTAATTCACATTAAAAGTTAACAAATCCTGATGGTATATAAAAATAATGTTAAACATAGTACTAGGTACTGTTTACCTCTTTCTCCTAAATTTAAAAGGTCCCGATTTCACTTTCAATCGCTCCATACCCTTATTATGTACTAATTTAATTATAACTAATTTTTTTTTGTTTATTTATTCATGTGACTATATTAATAGTACATAAAAGGGGTTGCCGGCCGAAGACATATAGACGGCTTAGCAAAGCGAGGCCGGATAGGTCTGAGGCGGGCAACCCCATATTTCCCGCCGATGTATGTATAGTGTTTTTTTCAAACATGCGATGAGATAAATAAGAAAAAAATCAGTTTTACTTTTTTAATACGCATAGTGGCAGAATGTCATGATGCCTGAGCCACAAATGTATTTGGAATGGAAATTAAACAAGAGGACTTTGCCGGCCTAGGCCTGCACGATTTGTATGAAATTCCATAAACGACCTCTTGTCCTAGCCGCACCTGAAACGTCATACTTGGCGGCCTATTATAAGGAACATAGCATCAATATTTCATTGCATGTTTGAGAAAATGTTTTAATGATATTACCAAAATATATTACTAGGTATGTATTTTAACATGTATAAAACAGATATTATACGTAAGTATATGAAGAAAGAAAATGTATACGATGTTGGGTTTTAGTGACGACTAGTAACGTCAGGAATAGGTGCAGTCAACAGCATAAATAAGTGATCCTTTATGTACCTTGTCGCTTTTAATCGTTTCACAATTTTGTATGACATTTCAAACACGACGTTATAGTGACAAGGTACATAAATGATCACTTATTTATGCTTTTGACTGTACCCGTGTACCAGCACAAAGTAAAATACAAAAAATAAAACAAATTAACATTTACAAAACCAATATTCTTATTATAATATTCCAAACCTATTCAACGTAATGTCTTCCTTTTTACTTTATATTTTTTTTCTATTGTTTTTTCCTCTGTGTCCGTTGAATAAATGATTTGTATTGTATTATATTCTATTCTATTCTAAATAAATCAAAATAATTTATTTCTTGAAGCGTATCTTCCATTCGCATTTTTACCCTTTTATAAATATAACCACACTAAACTACTTATCAAGGTCGAAAACTTGGATTTTTACGCATCTTTTCTTAACAATGTAGATCAATAAAGTGCACTATGGTATAGCACGCAAACGACAATGCCATTGAATACAAGTAAAGAGTAGAGCCATTCGGGAACTCTCTCCTCATTCACGCGTCCAGTGACCTTGACTCCACCAGAGTAATTTTTTTGTCACTTCATAGGTTGATGGAACCAGTAATGGACAAAGTACGAATAATGGAGCCTTGATTCTTATTTTACAGAAGATAAGGGTTATTCATTTGTTTTGCAACAATCAATATACGACCGTATGAAATTTGAATTAAGAGTGAAGCGTCCATTACTGGTGCCTGTCAGCTAAAAGGGTCCATCATTGGTGGCGTCACCCTACGTAGCGTAAACAGCTATGTTATACGTTAAAAAAGTATTAGGAATGGTATACATATATTATATTAAAAATCTCTCATCTTTGGTTCATGCACTGACTGTTAGTAAATATAAATCTGCACCTAATAATATTTATATATGATATTATTATCGGTGATCGGATCAAGGATGCAATTTCCCGGGGTTTAAGTCCGTTATTTTAACATGAATATGAATATGACGAACAATCCCGCGAGCCTTTTTGTTACCAACCTTTATAAAAACGTTAATTTTAAGTAGTTTACACTATAAAATTAACAAAATATATAAATCTGTAAAAGTAATAATTATCATTACTATTTTGTTAATCTTATCACCAGGGCTGCCAGGGCTCGAACATTTAGTGCCGATGACGTTGCACCGGACATAGGATGACTTATAAAATAATATATTTGTTCTATTAAAATTAGATGCGAGCAAGCAAGTAATAAGTCTGAGTGGAGAGCCTTGGGGGAGGCCTATGTCAAGCAGTGGACGTCTTTCGGCTGACATGATGATGATGATGATGATGATGATGAAGCAAGTAATATAACTATACTTTTCAAATTGATGCTTCTGTAGTTGCTGTGTCAAAATTCCGTGACACAAACAGACAGACTGGCAAACACTGAAGTCTCACGGTAAGTTTTTCGTTGCGAAACCCTTATAGCTGTTTGATAAAAAAGTCGTCTTATAATATTTTTCATTTTGGCCCGCTTCTCACTAGGACACCATGGCGGCGCAACCAGTCGCCACCACCAACAAAATGTATACAGCTCTATGGAGAGTATCCCACCTGGTGTCCGCTTGGTTGCGCATCGTTTCATACATTTTGTTGGTGGCGGTGACTGGTTGTGCCGCCATGGTGTCCCGGTGAGAAACGGGCCTTATTATTGTGCCTGTGAAGGATATCATTTGACAAATTTAGTGAAGTGGCTAGTGAACATCGCATACATTTCTTTCGATTCTCGACTCGGTTTATAAAGGAAATTTAATCGATTCAAAATTCGGTTATAAATTTTTGTTAACTTAATTTAATTTATTATAAAATAAGGTATCATAAATCGTCTAACATCACGTTACAACTATAACCATCGTATGATAAAGTCTAGATTGGTGTTTTTAGGTTTTATTCGGTTTACTAATGTTTTGACGAAAATTAGCAAATTCTTAACTCCCCAAACTACGTACCTATCCCATATTTTTATTTGGACAAATTTTTATTTCCCAACTCAACGTTTCGCACTGATATCATTTCCCAACTAATGATTTGATAAAATATTGTTTGACAAATTATTACCTGGGATTCTTTTAAGATGTCATTTATGTTTTCGTCAAATGTATCTATTGGCATACCTTCATTTAAAAATAATCCTAACCTACCTATCTCTGAGAGCAGTTTCGCTTTTAGGGTCATAAAAGAGAACTCTAACCTACCTATCTCTGGGAGCAGTTTCGTTTTTAGGGTCATAAAAAAAAATGCCTTAGCAAATCATTTGCTACAAAATTATTTACCACATAAAATTTGACGTATTAAAATATTGCCATATAAAAATGTAGCGAAATGAAAAAATTACGAAGTAAAATTATGCCAAGGATTGGTTTGCTAAATAAAACTTCGGCGAAAAGTTGGTTGCCAAATGAAATTTGACGAAACATAACTCGGCAAAAAGGCAGTATAGGTAAAAAACTTAAGTAAAGCTCCTCTTGCGTGTAGTAGTAACACATCTGTATAGACCGTTTGACATTCTATATTTGAAATTTGACGTAAATTCCATATTAGTTTTGTACACAACTACATGCAAGACGTCATTTACTTAAGTTTTTTACCTATACACCTTTTTATTCTCTTTCATATTGAGACAGAGCCTTTGAGAGGAAAATTATTCACACGCGTAGGTTGCTCGATTGAAAAGACATGCACCACAAGAAAGAATTGTGGACTTGGAGGAAGCACATGGAGTTAGCTCCCCACGCGCTTCTGCCGATTCCGATGCGATCTTACAAAATGGAATTGATTCGGTGAAAGAACGAGGTTATTGTCAAACCGTTTTAACGGTCTGTTTCGCATTATAGGTTGTTGAAGTAGTTTAATTATTTTGTTTTTAATTCCATGAAATACTTGCATAATTTTACATAATTCGTTTATAAAAATGCGTTAAACAATAAATATTGTATTTTGAAACCAATTTATTATAGATACCTATTTTTTAAAGTTAGTTGACTGCTCAATCTGTTGAAACAACTTTTGCGTGAAATGTAGAATCTCGATCTGATACAGGCACAATAGTAAATGAAAATTATTATGGTCTTATTTACTTACCGAAGCCTCTCGTGGTTTATTACATCTTAGTACTTCTTCTGGTACTAGCCACGTTCATCGGTAGCTTTTTGGGACCACCTCCGGCGATCAACCAAAATTAAAGTCACAACTCACAACTTAAGCACACAGTCACACAGGAAATAGTCACGTCACAGTGGCGCTATTTTAGTAAATTTTAGGAGAATTACTTTTTTTAAATTGAAACTACGCGATAGCTTGTTCAAGTTTAATAATCTCACTTCCGCACATCTAATGTTTCTTTTGGGATTAAACTATAGTCTTTGTCAATTAAAATTGCCAAAGATGTAAACAAATTAGTACTGTTTGAGACTTAACCTCAAATATTCATCAACCGTGTTTTTATTTAAAATAAAGTATAATGAAGGTTCTTGTCTAGCTGTCATTTTGAAAACATCTGTCTATTTATTTCATTTTTTGTAAATTACTTTATCGTTGATTTTGGTTCGCAAATCCAGGGCAACTTTGTGAAGTAACCTCCAACACTGACGAAGAATATGCATCAAATATAATAACAGTGAAAAGTTGATTCTGAATGAGCAAGCGGTCAAGAACACTCCAAGCCAATCAAGCCATTGAAGTGGATGCTCGCCATCTTCAATGGTGTGCCGACTGGGACTGGAAGACGCCGACGACAACGACGATTCACCGTACAATTGCTTATATATACTTGACATTGGCAAAATTACATAACTTGTAGACGCCATTAAAATAAATAAATAATAATAATAAGTATAATGAATAGTTATTTAATCCCAAACTTAATGTGAAACTAAAGATTAACCCCCTTACTAATAAACGTTGAGTAACGGTGGTATAGCTATACAATGTTTTGCCCTTATCTGTCAAATTCAAATGTCACAATGACAGATAAGGACAAAACATTGTATAGCTATACCACCGTTACTCAACGTTTATTAGTAAGGTGGCAAGTGCATAAATCATTGCTAAGACCTCGCTTGATCTTTAAAAGCACAGGTAAATTGATTCGTTTGGTTGTGTTCCTTCCTTCCAAATTTTCAATTGGCACAGACAATATGTCTAGGGATCAACCAATGTCACTCCTGGTTCACCAAGTCACAACTGAAGCGCACAGTCACACAGGAGACAGAGTGGCACAAAATATCAAGAGAATGCGTTTTTAAAATTGAAATTATGTGATGTCTTGCGCAGAGGCCCTACTTTGAAATTCGAAGTTCGAAGTTACGATAGCTTCATCCCTTTCTCTCGATTTAGTCTCGAATGACGAGTGACAGGGATGGAGCTAACGTAACTTCGAACTTCGACTTTCAAAGTAGGGCCTCAGGTTTAATACTATCACATTCGCAGCAGCGTTCACGAAACTTTTCTCAACCCCTAAATCAGTGATCCCCAAAGTAGTCTATGGGTCCACCCAAAACCATTTTTGTAAATTTTTGGCTATGAATGAAAAAGTACGTAAAAGAAAATTATAAAAAAAAATAGTTTTAAAATGTGCAGACTGAGTCCTTTCATATGACACTCCGTTTGCTATAGTCAAATCACTTTCATTTTTCAACCTCTAGACCCTTTTTCAAATATTTAAAAAAATAAATTCATTTATTTTACTCAAAACGCCAATTTTCAAGTAGATAGTTTCTGAGAAAAACTGCTGTGACATACAGACAGACACCGAAGTCTCACCATAAGGGTTCTTTTTTTACCATTTAGGTACGGAACTCTAAAACATCTACCTTATCTCCTGAACAGATTACCAGCCGATACTGTTCTGGAAACCAATAAACGTAGATTTAAAGCTAGGTTATATAGGCATCTCCTGGATTCATTGTGAATACGATGCTCACCTATACTTAAAAAATATCCTTATTACATACTTATATATTAGTGTACATCTAATTAAGTACTGCTTTTATGTTATGTGTAGTGATCAACAAGCTGGACTGAAGACTCCGCAGTCAAACTGTGTAAACAGTTTTGTGGAACAATGCATAATATGTAAACTTTGTGTTTGTTATAATAAATAAATAAAAATAAATAATAATAAAATAAAAAATCCTTTCTTTTCAGTGAACTAGCTTTATCACCCCTTGGAGTACAACGACTAACTTCAGACAGCCTGTACATCGGTAAACTTTTTCCTTTCGGCCCCTTCCAAGTACAAGATAAGCTAGACGTTATATGCCCACGCGTTTGAATTCATGTTTAAAACTGACTCCAATAGGAGTTGTCGGGATTGACTCAGTGGAGTTTACTAGGCGATAGAAAAAGGATCTACAGGTGGTTCGCCTCGCTGAGTGGGCTGGATTGGGAGGCAACGCCATTATATTTCTTGTCAAATATAATATCCAGACATAGAAGTTTTTGTGGCAAAAACGTCAATTTTAGAGACGCCCTTCCGATATTAAATTTATTGATAACTGTTTCAAATACTTATTTCAAAGTGACATTTCGTAGATAGGAATTAAGTTCACCGGATAAAATAGAAAATAACTAAAATACTAATCACTACCCATTAATATTAGGTAGGTAACGTAATATTATTTCCATCAACTAATCGTACGTATACGTAGCAATGTACAAGTTGCAGAACATTCTCAAAAGTTAAGAAATCTTCTCAAGAAATTACTGAGAATATTATCGGAAACATTTGAGAGCATTGAGAATGTTCTCTTTCCATACACAATTTAAGAATATTCTTAGAAATTTCCGAGAATTTCTCATAAGAGACTTTCACAATTTTAGAAGTTAGTTTTAGGTACAATGCTACAAGTGCGCGATAAAATCATCTTGTAGGTTTTAGTAAGGCAACAACTTTTGATGCGCCGTCAACTTTTACCGGGGTCTCCCTTAAACAAATACTGTTTTGCTTTCATCCCTGTTCATATCTACAGGCTGATTATGTTGTTTCGATCTTTAATTTATTAAGGGCAACCCCGTGACTGTTATTTTCCGCCTGCCTGATTGTCGCGACACTTTGACGTAAGTTACGTATGAAGGAAACAAAGGTCATAGGTAGTTAAGTTATTAGAACAGAAGTAATTATTCGGAAAACCGGTTCATAGCTTAACATTAAAGAAAACAGATTTTTAAATCACAACTAAAAATCTTACAACATTTAAAAATATTTAGGAACGTCAAATATTGTTTCCAATTTAGGACCATTTAAACCTGTATTGATATGGTTATGGTTATTGTACAGGGGGATCTTTTATGTACAATAGTTTACGGATTTGATTACCAATTTCCTGGCGCAGCGGGCATGGCGGCATAATTGAAAAAGCATCGGTCTACAGAGGCAAAGCGCGGCTAGCCTAGCATTGTACCGAAAAGTAACTTCTCAAATTGTGAAAGTTTCTTATGAGAAATTCTCGGAAATTTCTAAGAATATTCTTAAATGTTGTATGGAAAGAGAACATTTTCAATGCTCTCAAATGTTTTCGATAATATTCTCAGTAGGTAATTTTTTTAGAAGATTTCTGAATTTCTGAGAATATTCTGCAACTTGTACATTGCTAGGCTAGCTTATGTTTTTAATTTTTACTTCAGCCATTAATAGCTTAGCAACTTATTTGGTATCAACGCGGTGCTATGTGTGATGAGGAGGTTATATTTAGGTAGTCTAAGTAGATCTAGCATAGACCTTAATACAGAGGGATGGAGAGAGACTGGAAGCGTTTGAGATGTGGTGCTGGAGAAGGATGGAAGGAATTAGCTGGACGGAAATGGTATCAAATCAAGAAGTATTGGCGAGGCTAAAGGAAAAAAGAAGGATATTGGAGATTATAGAGAACAGAAGAGGAGGCAAGATTGGCCATTTATTGAGACACGACATGCTGATCAAAAACATTATAGAGGGGAAGATTGAAGGAAGGAGAGGCAGAGGAAGACCAAGCAGAAGCTACATGGACCAAATCAAGGAGAAGGTGCATGTCGTACAAGCTTAAATTAAGAGAGAGAGAAGTAGATGTGTAAGATAGGACGATACCCTGAGTATTGAGCGAGATCGCGGTATTGATCTATTTATTTTTAAATAGTTTATACAAAAAATATACATGATTATTAAACGAATGCATTGACATGTTTCTAAACCAATTTCGATGAAATTTGGTATGGGAAGATTCGACGGTTCCTGAGGGAATAGCGATAAACGTCGCAGCAATGCCAGTTGTCTATTTATAATAGTGTCTAAAAAAGACAGGATAGTAAGCATTTTTGTAAAAAATAAATAAATATCAGTAAATGAAAATCTTTGCCAAAAAATGCTTTGCATTAAAGAATAACTACAAAGTAAGTAAGGATTATGGGCACATATTAAAATATAAATTCGAGACTGGCTAATTATAAAAATAAATTAAGTTACAATATTTTGCACTAAACATACGTCGCTGAGCATAGGTCTGTACGCAGGGTGTTTATTTTTCAGTGACCTTAAAAATAAAGGGAGTTCTCAAGTCGACTGTACTTTTAAAAAATATCTGAGGACATACTGTTATAAATCGAAAACGGGACATAATCGCGTAAAAACATTATAACAAAGGCGAAAGCTTAAAACAAAATACCTGAGTCCATACATACTTAAATATATAAAAACAACCAAGACCTCGAAACAAATTCTCACGCTCATCACGAGTTAGGACTTTTGGTGGCAAATCGTGGTTTTAAAATCCATGGAGTCGCTAATTCCTATTTATAATAATACATACCATTTTGATTTTGACTTACAGTGTTTTAATTTAATATATACCTAGTTAAGTACTTCTTCCAGCTGATACGTGGGTACATAAACAACCCGTCACTGTTAGCTGTTATTCCGTGGCACGTTCCTCCTGTAGCCAAAATACAGCTCCGTCCACGTCGCCGGCCTCTATTCGCCATCCCGCCGGCGTGCACGCTAGAACTCTCGCATTCACCGTGCGCTGACACTCCTCAACGACATTATGGACAGCGACAGCACAGTAGACATATTTTTCAACTCTGAGTCTAAATTCCTTGCTCTAGCCAGCCGTCACTTAGAGTCTATTGTCACACACAAGTTCTTTTTGTTTGTAGTGTTTGTATTTATGTACTTATAACTTAGTTATAACGAAGTTACAATGTGTTTCTCCATGATTTAATTAACATGTGTGGCTTGACTGTTAATGTTAATTATACGATCTATAAATAAATAAATAAATAAATAAGTAAATATTTCAAAAATCATTTATTGACTAGACCGCTAAACCAATTTAAATGAATTTTGGTATGCAGGATAATTCTGCTGTGAAAGCGTTACAAACAAGCAAATATTACTAAGTATGGAATACCCAAACAAAAGATGTATTTAGTTCGTTTGAAATATGACCATACTGAAGGTCAAAATCAAAGTGTCATGTATAATAATTAGGAAATAGCGACTCCATGGTTTCTAGAACCACGATATGCCACAAAAATCCTAACCCTACTCTTCACACATATAATTATGTATTTGCCTGAACCGGGAATCTCACCCACGACTGCTAGCAAGCCTAAACACGTCGTCAAATTTTAACCTCGTCACGTGCTAGCCAAGGGATCCACGGAAAACAAATGAACAGATGACATTTAAAAAATACGCCAACATTTACCTTATCGTGACGGTTTTTAACTTTAGTATCATTTTTCATTCTCTCATGAAGGGTTTGACACAATTAAAATAAATAAAACACACTAGAGTTGCGACCACAAAACTCGTACAAAAAAGTATACCCAAACTTAAAAAAAAGTCTCTTAATGCCTTAAAGATATCACCCAATTGCCAACTCATGTTTAACGCGAACGCGAGTCACTTTTTCAACAATACTTTTAATTTCGCTATCTCTGACAGCTTTGCGAGCTGGACGAGCTGCCGAGAAGAGGTGCTCTCGAGGCTAGCTATGCGCAATGAATGACGATGCACTCCGCGCAGTGCAACGGTGGGCTTGGCCGCTTATTCTCCGCCCAAGAGGCAGAACCACTCGCCCACTAGCGAAACATTTACACAAAGGAAACTAACGAGCTTAAAGGCTGTTGTTACACAGGGATGAAACTATTTAAATATTTGTTAAAAATTAAATTCGTCCCAGGCAATATTCGGGTCGTTTGAGCTCTGAGTACAGTTATGAACTTAAATTTGGTCCACCTTAGGTCCAAAGTCATTCTGGCATTCTACAACAATAAGGTTGAGTCTCCTATAAGTTACAAATGATTTAGCATCTCTAATGACATTGATGACTTCAAGCCTATTTTTCTTGATGGTCACAAATTAACGATCGCGATAATATGTTCTTCTTGAGATTCACTTCCAGCACTGAAATTTAATTTACCAACAGATCGTAGCAACAAACGTTATCCTACTGATGTACAGGATGTTCATATATCGTTTGATGTCACTGTAATATTTACGCTCTTCGATCTATATTAATATGCGCCTTTTTAACAGCAGTTTTATAATTTGAAAAATGGCGCGAACTTTGTCTTCAGAAATCAAGACAACCTGCGTAAGCGACGCTAAGCAGTCAACAGGTAAGCTTACAAGCAAATACTTAGAGATAGTGTTTGTCAAAGACTGTGGTAATTTATACGTTCGGGACAGACGAGACATTTTGAGTTGGGGTATACAGGGTGACTGCGGGGTCGTGATCCTAACTTAATTTTCCCAACGCAGTAAATGGTTGAGATGCTCTTAGTATAGTGGTTTTTGAAACAGTTAAAGTTTAGCTTTTTATTCAAATAATATTAGGTTTCCATAATTATTACTAAAATTATGGTCACCGAACGTTTTCCTGTTGAAAACTTAAAACCAATTTGAAATACGAACGATCAGACGAGTAAGAAATTGAATAGTAGGGTGGCCATGATCCCGAATAAAATAAATTCATTAAATGTTTAATTGAATAAAAAACAAAGAAATTGTCTTAACGCTTTTAAATCTATTACGTTGTGAGTTTTAGTTTACTTTGTTGCTCAACGACCCCGCAGTCACCCTGTATTTACGTACAATTTAAGGGATGATATTTTTATAGGTACAGTGTGTTTCTTGATCACTCATTCATTTGCGTGAAGTTTTGAAGAGAATGACACGACAACGTATAACAAATTTCACCATATGTTCTGAGTAATTATTTCTCGGCTTATTTCCGTTCTCAATATACGAGAAAAAAAAAACTTGTCAATGGGCAAGTTTTTCGATAATCTTCAAACCCAGAGCATCAGTTTCCAGTTTCAGTATTGGAGAACCAACCAATCGTGTATTATACCAACTTCACCCTGTGTAAACATGATTATTCTTTGACACGCACTTCAGTTAGCAACAATACATGTGACTCTCCCACATAATATTCTGATATTCGGTTATCGATGATGTTTTGTTACGAAAATGTCTAGACATGTAGCGAAGAATAAACGTGATTAATTACCGAGTGACGAAATAATTAGAGTATAATTAGCAGAGCTTATTGATTAAGTTCAGGTTACACACAAGACAACGTTCGTGTAGTACCCATTATTGTAGTCAGAAACAGAAGTAGCGACGCAACCGCAGTAGTTAAACTAACTAATCGTTAAAAACCGTAACTAATGGTTAAATTTCAAGGAAATGTGTCCAATATTCGATTCCTTTTTCGAATTTTTACAATTAGTTGAGTTAACTACTGATCAAACAACAGGCCCTTAATCACATGTGCTTTTATTTATGAGTTTTCAGAATTTTTGTATTTTTGTTTGGCTGTATGGACACGTAACTTTTTCGAAAATTACGCGTTTCCAGTTCAATAGTTTCTAATCTAAACAGCCTCCCAAATATTAAAATTGATAATTTAACAGTTAGTATGTCAATGTAAAAAAATTGGTACCTACCCTTTTTTTAACATTTAGTTTTACAACTTTGTCGGCGTGATTTTTTGGGCAAAACATCGTATTTATCCGAATTTCCTTCACATTTAAATAAATATCAGGGGAAAATCTCACTCAAACTGACTTAAACCTAAACTGAGTACTAAACAACCTTAAAAACGCATTTTGTTTTCGCTTCGCGTAACTTCAAAGTATAAAAAGTTTATTCATCTCGCCACAAAGGCACTTTTACACGTAAAATTCTACCAGCGCTTCCCAAGAGGAAACCAACGCTGAGACGAAACGCCGAATCTTCTACTTCTGCCAGTCAGCATTTTCTTTGATATCCGGACCATTGCGCCGGTCTGTCAAAATTTTTCTTCCCTACACGAGGCTAGATAGACTGCAACATTTGCTCCATCTGTTGTGATCCCTACGACGTATCGCACCTTTAGAACAATAATGACCTAATTCAAAATTTGTGCTTTCAAACTTCGAATCATAAATTTATTATCATAGAGACCTAACTCGAAATTTAAAATTTCTCAATTAGGTCACTATTGTTCTGACGGTGCGAATGGTGCCTATGTTTATTTAAGCCTGGCAACATGGCGTCCCACATCAGTGACTTAAGTACAGGCACATAAAGTTTGTTTCTCCATACTAGGTGTCTTAGTGTTTGTTTTTCACTTCGTATGGAAAAAACAACTTTATTTAAATACTTGAAAAGTTGATTATAAAAGAAACGAGCAAAAGAGTTTAAAAACTTCGCTGATTCGTAATGATTGTATGTAAGATACAACTGAAAAACTTCTAAAACAAAAATGAGGGTTTTCGTGACGAGGACATAAGGGAAAATTACAAAAATTCAGATTAAAATGATCAATATCTCCGAAACTAGTAAAAATCGCTGAACATACATAGGGGTTAAATCGATAGCTTTTAGCAGCTCTATCAGCCCTAGGCGGGTTGACGTCGATTTATGGGACACCCTGTATATTTGAATTGTGACATTATTGCGGTAAAAAAGTAAACTTTCGTATGAATTCCTTTTTTGCATAGTGTCACTATTGAATTTAACGTGCGATGGTCTCGTTTCTGACCTTATCCGATATTCCGAGCTTCTTCCGTTCCATTTTCCGCTAGGAACTAGAATTAGGGTGCTATAAAACGTACAGGTCGATTCACAAGAGTTAGCACGAATGGATTGAATGAGTGAACGAAAGTATACAAGTGTGTAAAATAATAACAGGTTTTAGGTTTGAAATTCGAACATCGGTTCAAAGGACGGCACACACAGTGATAGGTGACATTACTTTTGTTTAATCCATTCGTGCCATCTCTTGTGAATCGACCTGGAGGTTCGACAGTGAATAACTACATGCTGATAATAAATCTTGACAAGAACATCGATTTAATATTTACTTGAATAATATTCTAAAATTTAAATGTACCTTGTAACACCAGCCTTATATTTGCACTTCGCTGCATTCGAAGTAACGACAGCGGACAGCTCTGACGTAATCGTAGGAGGCGGAGCCAACTAATGACGAACAATGAAAACCCAGCTCTGCTAAAAAGCCTTATGTGCTATTCTGTTCTTGACAAAAGTGGTCTTTAAGTCGTTTTACCATTAACTGCTTATCCTTATCGCTTAAGGGCGTACCGGAACAAACATCGATTAAGTGCTAAATAAAAACTGAAGAATTTGACTAGAAGAAATATATATCTTGTTCCCACGGAATATGTTTCATTTTGGCTTGGAGATGAAATAGAATGTTCTAGAAGGATATGCATGTGTGCCAACCCCCCGCAAATATGAGCACCTCATGTTTGTGTGTACCTGGTGGACGTCAAACGACATTCTCGGAATAACGTAGTGAATAGAAATTATGTTTCCCACTGAAATATGTCACCTGGAAATTCTCCTTCATTTCTAGCATTATTTATCGAAGTGGAAGTTTTGTTAACACGTTCACGGACACAGCACCATCCTCGAAATACACAAATAAATCTAATACAACATTTTCTACGGCCATGGACGAACTGCCACATTTAACGCTTGACAAACATTGTGCCACTTTATGGCGTAAAATATATGTATGTAATTTCGTACAATAAAAATCTTACCTAATGTGGCAGCTCGTCCACAGCCGTTACGTCCACAGCCGTGACGTGCCACAACACGCGTAGTTCCCCTTTTAGAGTAGTGCATGAGGTTGAGGTTGCCCTAGAGCTTTTTTGCTGTGACACTGGCGGCTTGTGTTAAAACCAAAAACGGCACAGAGTCCGCGCTTCCTATGAATGCTATGGAAAATAGCCGGCCGTGGACGGAATTCCGCTTTTGGTGTCATTACGTCGTGACGTCGTGCTAGCCTAGTTGGTAGTGAACCTGCCTACGAAGCTAGCGGTCCTGGGTTCAAATCCCGGTAAGGGCAGATACTTGTGTGATGAGCACGAGTATTTGTTCCCGAGTCGTGGATGTTTTCTATGTATTTAAGTATATATTTCTCTATATAAGTATTTATATCGTTGTCTAGTACCCATTGTACAAGCCTAGAGCTTAGTTTGGGACTAGGTCAATTTGTGTGAGATTGTCCCGTGATATTTATTTATTTATTTATTTTATTAAAAACACCGGCCACAGCCGTAGTGCCATATCACGAGGGTCTCAGTTTACGTCTCTCGACGTACTGTCCGTGAACGTGTTAATGCAATACGACTACCTACACGTTATCTGCAAAATGCTTTTATCTTTGTACTTTTGCAATTGAAACAAATAGAAACCTTTATACCTCAACGTGGAACTGAATCTATGGTGTAAGCGCCGTATTAATAAACTCATCTTGGCCGAGATCTCGTCACAAGACACGTCAAAGTAAACGTCAAACCATAGAACACTGTCATTTTGGACGCATCTCGAGACGAGCATTAGAGTTGAGATTAGTTTATTAATACGGCCCTAAGATCCGAATAGGAGACAACCTTCAACCAGGGGGCCGAATATGGCTGCGTTTAACGCGTGACAAAGTGTGGATAAGGCATCCGTCACCCTCTGACACGTAAATAAGTACGAGAGTGACGGATGCTTTATCCACATTTGACACGCGATATAGCCGCAGGCATTCTAGGCCCTCAGCTGTTTATTCGATAAAAAGTATTTTATATCTAATATGGTAAGTAATATTATATGGCGAATAGGTAGGCTGAAAAAATTCACTCCAGTACTTATATAATTTAAAAATAATATGAAAATGAACTTTTTTCAAATTGCAATTGCTTGTTTAATAGACAAATTACATACTAATCGAAAGTATGAAGTCTATAGAATATGCAAACGTTAGGTTTAGTGAGAATTATTAGTAGGTACCGACTTACCTGTTTAACCTACCCAATAGTTATGATGGGGAAAAATAGTCAACCTAAACAAGTAGTTGCATTTTTTGTTTTTAACTACTACTACTATTGGACCGTAATTTTTCAGCCTACCTATTCGCCATATATTACTTACCTTATTAGATATAAAATACTGTTTATCGAATAAACAGCTGGGTGAAGGTCGTCTCCTATTCGGATCCCCTACTACTAGTATTGAAATTTGTAGAATGTGACGCCAATGGTCCCACTAAGCATGCAGTATGCGTAGTACTTGGTGGCACAACGCTGGTTTTCCGTGTATTCCTTTGTGATTCACACAGGACGGCGAGTGATTGTCGACGCCATAAGAAAGAAAACATGTATTCACCAATAACGAGCCTTTATTCAAAGTATGTATGATTGGTAGTTTATCTAAGTTATATAAAAAAAAGTTTAAAAAAACAAAAACCCGCCTACAAAAAGCAAAAAATAACTTATTTAAAATGGTAGGTAATGGTTGTTTTTTTGAACTTTATTTTTATTTTATACTTTTTAGTGATCGTAATTATGCTGTTATTCTCCCACTTCTCAATTAATAAGAAACAATAGAACATTTCAATCTCGCCGCAAGCAACGCCGTGGGAAAGTCATAGTCATATATTTAAACCTAAATATGCTTCGTCACAGTCGCTCAACTATCTTAATCGAAATATCTTGTCGCCACCCTCGGAATATATACCGTTTAGGAGTTCCGGTGGCCATCTGTGGTCTTCATCATCAGTTCCACTTCACCAAATAGTGCTTTCCAAGACCAAATACACGAGTTACAATGAAAAATACCAAAATCGCTATAGGTGTGCCTATAAATTTTGAAGAGTTCCGTCGATTCCTCATGGATTCCACCATCAGATCTTCATTTAGAATGTGACCAATCGGGAAGCACCAGCTATCAAATAAAAAAGAATCATCAAAATCGGTTCACCCAGTCGAAAGTTCTGAGGTAACAAATATAAAAAAAAATATTAAAAAAATACGGACGAATTGAGAACCTCCTCCTTTTTTTGAAGTCGGTCAAAAAAGGAAACTGACTGACATATCTCGTATGTATAAAAGTTTTTACTTCATACTCGTCAAGGAAGGCTCACTTACTGGTCTTTGCACGGTTCCCCTATACAATTCCTAATCGTCATTTGTCCTAATGCATCGTTTGTCCGAATTTTCATTTATCCTAAAACCATTTGCGCTTAAATTTTAAAACTTATTAGTGTTGTTATAATACAACCCTAACCTTACCTAACGGCAGATATAATTGGAAAACTTAAAAAGTTGCCTGACTCATCTGAAAACCAGTTTAGGGCAAATGAAAATTCGAACAAACGATGTGTTAGGACAAACGTTGTTAGGGATTCCGAGGGATACCCTCTTTGCAGTAATGTACTATAAATACTTTTTTATTTACATCATATTTTAATGTACACAATAATTAAATAAAAATATTAAATGTATATTTTGACGACGCGATAGCCTAGTTGGTAGTGACCCTGCCTACGAAGCTAGCGGTCCCGGGTTCGATTCCCGGTATGGGCAAATATTTGTGTGATGAGCACGAGTATTTGTTTCTGAGTCTTGGATGTTTTCTATGTATTTAAGTATTTATTTCTCTATATAAGTATTTATATCGTTGTCTAGTACCCATAGTACAAGCCTAGAGCTTAGTTTGGGACTAGGTCAATTTGTGTGAGATCGTCCCGTGATATTATTATTATTATTATTATTATTTTAATTTTGTTTATGCTTACATAAATGTGCGTAGCGACAGACTTAATACCTGCGAGGCTTCATTTAGATGTCCCTGTATATAATAGGTATCGATGTGCCTGCGAGAACTGCCGTCTCGCTCGCACAATGGATAGAATCACAGGAAAATGTTCAGCTATGTGGCCTTTACTTTACATATTAGCCATTCAAGATATATATTTTCGCAACACTGCTCGGAAATATGGCCACATATGATCTTGTTTGGGGTCACAAAACGTCACTTATAAGGACAGACCAAGAATGTTTTTGCCGGCGTGTTTGCTGATTGGTCGAGAACATTGTTGTCCAACTTTACGAACCAATGAAAATCAATCAATCAATTTTGTGTCATAGCTCCTTAAAATGAAAAATTGAAATCTACCAATCAGAACACACCATTTTGTGTCGTAAAATATTAGGTGTATTTTTGCTAAAAGATACACAGACTAAAAACTATGTCACTGCTTTAATTTTTAAACCTGGCCCCTAATCTCGAACCACTAGAGATGAAATTACATGGGAGATATGGTGAAACAAATACAATTTAATATGGAGTTGACATCTTCATCTCGCATGTTAGTTTATTAATCTCGAGTGCCACGAGAATAGGGGTCCAGATTAAAAAAAGTTGTCTATGGAAAAATTGGCGGTGATCACACATTAACATGAATTAAAATTTGAGTTTTGAATATGATTTTTTATTTTATTTCCTCTCAGTAGTTGTGAAAAGCACTATGTCTGCCTCGGTAGAAAGTGCAATTTATGGAATCGTACACTAGAGGGCCTCAACTACGTTTCGGCCCTCTTATATGACTCGTCCAAAAATCGCGTACTTTCTATACTCTGCAACAATGTACTATTGTATGATTATGTTGTTTGATGGGTAATTATCTCAACCACATTTTTTGAGCGGCGGACGTGATAATTGGGGTGTAAAGTACATGTATTGGAAAACTATTTATTTTATAAATAATCTTACTCAAAGTACCATATTGAGCCAAAGTTAAAATTATTATTAACTTATTATATTTATCGTAAAAAAATATTTTCAATCCAAAATCAATTTTGGTGTCGTGTCCTGTACTTCCCGCATATACTGATATGTCGTGGTACAAACTTATTAAGCCTCAACTGGACTTATATTTTAGTTATCTGTATTCCTTATTAGTTGAGGTATTTTAAAATGTATCAATTATTGCATTTGCAAGTAAAAGGAAACTGGGAGCAGTGTAAATAAAACTGTCCAAGCGAAATAGTTAATTTTGGTGGTGAATATTGAAATTGATTTTATGATCGAACGAAACGTGATTAAACAAACAAATATAGCGTCAGATGTTCGTTCAGTTTCACTCCAGCAATAGACGGTGAAAGATTTGTACCATCTTTCTGCGTCTTCCCGCTAAGCACATAAGTATCTAATTTTGGTGCTATGAAATACACTTTATTAATCGTGATAACTTAGATAAGTCATTATTTCGCAAAAAGTTTTGTTGTGTGATAGTTTTTTTAAGTATGTTTATGGTGTCTTTTTAACTGTAACGAGTTAAGTTTTTGTTAAACTAAAACATTTGTTTTTAATTTAAAAAAAATGTTAAATTTTATAATTTTGGTGGTACAATTTTGGTGGCTTTTGCGAAACACCAAAATTATCAAAATTTCTGGTCTCCACCAAAATTATTTAAACAACAAATAATCATTATTTATTATATTAGAAACTTACGTTTTGGATTTTCAAAAATAACAAGGAAGATTCCCTAACGATTATATTTTAATTAGCCCGATATGTTATTATTGATCGTGAGTTTTGCTAAGAAAAGTAATTTTGGTGGATAATAACAATTTTGGTGGTACATAATTAGTAAAATCGTTATATCTTAAAAAACACTTGGTATAATAAAGGGCCATTTTAACACTGTTTTTATAATGACTAATGACGTCACTTAAACGTTTAATTGTAAACCCTACTAAGAAAATAAAAAATACCACCAAAATTAGGATAATTTGACGCTTGTTGAAATTCAACCTGATATATTTTTGTGTATCCGTTCCTGAATATGGTGCTGGTCCTGTAATTAAAATAACTAACTGGAAAACAGGTCTTTACAAGCGTGAACAAACGGGACCCCACAGTAAAAGACAATTTTAAGTTGTAAATAACAAACCAAACGTAATTTCAGTACAGTCACGAACTTTAATTTGGTACCCACCTTAGGTCCAAAGTCAATCTGACATTCTACAGCAATAAGGTTGAGTTTCCTATAAGTTACAAATGACTTGACATCTCTAATGACATTGACGACTTCAAGCATGCTTCAAGCATTTTTTTTTTATTAAACTCTTTGGAATCAAATCCACCGATCTCTTTTTATTAGATAAATTTAGTACAAAATTTAATATTTTAGTTCTATTCAATTTGTTTTTATAAATATTGACGATTAGGAATATCAATATCGACCCGATAATGTTTCTATATATTTCGACAGTAAGTGCTAGCAACTCGCTCGGAGGGTTGTGTGTGTTTATAGACAGTGTTATGGTCTTAACCTTCTTGTGACGGTGACATGACAGCAGGAGTAGCCTAGTTACGTATTGTTATTTGTTAACGCACGGCATATGTGTGACACACACACACATGCACACGCAGCGATGGACCGCGGATGACGTAGCGGCGACCCCCCCACACATTTTTACCTGCTCTCGGAGAAGACACCCGCATTCATGTATTTGTTATAAAATGCATTAAACTTTGTAAAAAATCATAAGGACTTCTTCATTACTCAAAAATCTCCACCGTTCGTCAAGCTGCAAGACGCACCTGTTCTTCATTTTGCTCCTACGACCGGATTTGCCATTTTTGGATGCTTACGAACCTGCCAAGAACAAAGGAAAGCGCAAGTACGGCGGACCGTTACGTGGATGATTTAGGAGAGAAGCTCCACGTCATCCCGATTGCCGACGGATAATAACGAAATTGGAAGTCAAGAATCACGCCTACTTCGACTGGAATTTATTGTGATGAGTACCTGAGAGAGTAGCGTTATCGTGAGTTCGTTCCAATTACCTATCCGTTAAGCTTAACCGCCCTATTCTTATAAAAAATCCTACTTACCTATTTATTTTCGCACTTTAAAAGCGAACATACTTATAATACGTAATTTCTGTCTTTCCGATCCCTATTTCACACTTTAAAAGTGAATATATACTTAATCTTAAATACATTTCTTATCTTCTAGTAGCAAAGTCCCGCTTATATCCTAGTACTTTCTAAATTTCTAGTGCTTATGCTTCTAAAGTTTTAAGTTCACGGTCCGACATTCTGTGCCTTATCCTATTTATTAAGTGTTAACTTAAGTATTCGGTGCATATTACAGCTGATTGCATTGTATGCGCGTGACCGTGACCTTGGGCGCTTCCTCGCTTGGAGACCGGCGGCCGGCCGGCTAGGCTTAGCGCAGCTGACCTTCAACCTTATCTTACTGCATTCTCGCTGCGACCCGCTAAACAAATTTAAGTATACCTTACTTTTTCTTATTTTAATAAGTGCATCGTTGTTTTAACAATTATCATTACATTTACAGCTTAATTATTTGTGAGTGAGTACATAAGTTACGTAATAAGTACAAAATGGATTTAAAAAATCTTATTAAACAACGAGCAACCTTTAAAACTAAAATGACACTCTTCGAAAGTTATTTAGATACATTGAATAGTTGTCCACGATTAGGAAATTTACAGTCCAGTGAGCTTAATATTCGCTTAATAAAAATCGAAGAGATGTATTCAGATTACGATACCGTGCAAAGTGACTTAGAAAGTATTTGTGAAATTCCAGAGGATCAGTTCCAAGACCGAAAGGATTTCGAGTCCCGGTACTTCGGCGCGATCGCGCTCGCGCGGGACGTGCTGGCGCGGAGCCAGTTCCCTGCGGGCGTCGGCGCCGCCGACGTGGACTTCAGGTCGGTCTCAGGCTCTTGCGTGCACCAAGGTAGGCCAAACTTAAAGCTTCCTACTATACACTTACCTAGCTTTTCGGGTCAATATCATAACTGGCTGGAGTTTCATGACACCTTTAGCTCGCTGATTCACTTAGACGAGTCTATACCAAAAATAAACAAGTTTCATTACTTGCGCGCAGCGTTAAAGGATAGTGCCGCTCTGATAGTGCGCTCGCTTGACTTCTCGGCTGAAAATTATGACGTTGCTTGGGAGCTGCTTTGCGACCGGTTCCACAACAAAAGGCTTCTGGTCAACAATCACTTACAGGCTATTTTTAACATAGAATCTTTACCTAAAGAGTCGTCAAGGTCGTTGCGCAACATCATAGACACTATAAATAGAAACTTGCGTGCTTTAAAAACACTTAAGCTGCCCACCGAGCACTGGGATATTCTTATCATATACATAGTATCAAGTAAATTGGATTCAACGACTATTCGTGAATGGGAGACTCACCGTAACACGCTACAGGATATACCTACGTTAGAAATATTTTTAAACTTCATTAAAAATCGTTCTGATCTCTTGGAAACTATGGAGGATATTCGTACCAAACGCCGCCATAGTGACGTCACGCACAGTCACCATAAATCGTTAGTTGTCAACTCTTATTCTCCTCCCGCAGACAAACAATTTGTTTGTCCGTTGTGCAAAAATAACCATGCTATTTATCGTTGCATGAAATTCAGATCCCATACGTTAGACGTAAGAATGCAAAAGGCTAAATCGTTAAAGTTATGCCTTAACTGCTTGCGACAAGGTCATCACGCTAACGCTTGTCGAATTGGACCCTGCCGTTTGTGCAACCAATTGCTGAATAGTCTCCTACATTCTCACGAAACGTCGGTTGACGCGGCGCCGCCGGCAACGCGCAGCAGCGTGGCACTCTGCGCGGCCCCGCCTTTGCCGTTAAACCCCCATGTAGCATCTGAAATAAAACTTCCTTCAGAGAATACATCACAACATAACGTAGTTTTATCAGCTGTTCATAGTAACTGCGTGCTCTTGTCCACAGCGTTAGTTCAAGTACAAGATTATAAAGGACAAAAGCACACGGTACGCGCTTTACTGGACAACGGAAGTACGTCATGCTTTATAACTGAAAAAATATTTATTAAACTTAACTTACCGTACTCGCCGACCTCGTCATTAGTCGAAGGGTTAAACTCCCAAACTTCCCGCTTAACCAAGCAATGCGGTGTCACTTTATCATCGCTTATAGATTCTTACGAAGCTAACCCGACGTGCTTTGTTGTTCCACGCATTACGCAGCCGTTACCTTCGGTGCGCATAGATTACGCGCTACTTAACATTCCACCTAACATTACACTAGCCGATCCAACCTTTAACGTCCCGTCTGAGGTAGACATGCTGCTCGGCGCAGATATTTTCTGGAGCGTGCTAGGTTCCCATAATATTTCATTAGGTAACAATATGCCAACCTTAAGCAAAACCAAATTAGGCTGGTTGATTTCCGGCCTTGTACAAACAAATACTTACCCAACTACAGTCCACTGCAACCATGCTATCATATCACCTGATGATCAACTTAACGAGCAACTCACGCAATTTTTTGAGCACGAGAACGTCCCTGATCACAAACAAGTCTCAATGGAAGAGCAACAATGTGAACAACATTTTTTAGAAAATACCATTCGTGAGTCTGATGGAAGGTTCGTTGTTACTATTCCATTGAAACAGTCTCCTGATAAGTTAGGCAACTCATACGAGCGAGCTGTGGCTAGGTTTGTGTCATTAGAGCGCAGATTTAACAGGGACCCATCATTTAAAAAACAATATTGCGAATTTATTCAAGAATACTTAGACCTAGGACACATGACTGAAAATACAGATCCTAAAGCCGATACACATACGTACGTACTACCCCATCACGGTGTTGTCCGCGAAACCAGCTTATCGACTAAGTTGCGCGTCGTTTTCGATGCTTCTGCGGTCACGACGACGGGCCTGTCATTCAACAATATTCAAATGGTTGGCCCAACCGTGCAGGATGACCTCATAAGCATTTTAATTAGAATGCGGCAGCATCAATTCGTTGCAACCGCGGACGTTGAAAAAATGTACCGCATGATAAACGTGAATCATAACCAACATCAGTTGCAACAGATATTATGGCGTTTTGAACCTCATGAAAGCCTAAAGCTCTATAAACTTAAAACAGTTACTTATGGTACTGCATCCGCCCCTTATCTTGCAACTCGGTGCTTAAAACAACTAGGCGTAGAAAGCCCTGACAAATCGATTTCTGAGGTCATTCAGCACGATTTCTACGTCGACAATCTCATTACTGGGGCTTCGTCTGAAAAGGAACTCATTAACATATGTAAGGGTGTAACAGAACAACTTAAAAAAGGCCAACTTCACCTGCGAAAATGGCACTCTAATAAACCCCATATAATTAACCAAATATTAACTGAAACCAGTAGCGACGGGTTATTAAATCTTAGTAGCAATGAGTACTCAAAGACTTTAGGGTTACTTTGGGCCTGCAAAGAAGATAACTTACTGTATTCAGTAAATATCGAAGAGTCTAATAATTGTAGTAAACGTCACATATTATCCGTTACGTCGCAAATCTTTGATCCTCTAGGATTAATTAATCCATGTATTCTTACTGCAAAACTTATACTACAAAAATTATGGGCTTTAAAAATTTCATGGGACGAGATTGTTTCAGCTGACATTCAAACGGCTTGGAAAGGTTTCGTTAACTCATTGCGCGATATTAATAACATTAGAATCCCAAGATGCATTCTTGGCGACTCTTCTGTAAGCCTTGAAATTCATGCCTACAGTGACGCCTCCATTCAGGCATATGCGGCATGTGTTTATATCAAGTCTAAATCGGTTAATAATGTCGTAACAGTTCACTTAGTGACGGCGAAGAGCCGTGTCGCTCCATTGAAACCGACAACAGTTCCTCGGCTAGAGCTGTGTGGCGCGCTTCTCGCCGCTAAACTCGTAGAGAAAGTAAAAGCCTCCTTCAGACTGCATTTTACTAATTGTATATTTTGGTGCGACTCCACAATTGTTTTAGGATGGATCAAATCACCTAAACAAAATTTACTGAAGCCCTACGTTTTTAATAGAATTCAGGAAATCCTAGAAATGTCCGATCCAGCTACTTGGCGCTACGTGCCCACTGCCTTAAACCCGGCCGACATAGGGTCACGCGGCGCTAGTGCCGCAAGCTTAGACAATTGTCTATTATGGTGGACGGGCCCTCCATATCTGTTACAGGATGAAAAAACATGGCCCAAACCACCTAATTGTCCTAAAGACACTGAACTGCCAGAATTTAAAGTTCAATGTAATTTAAGTACAAAACAAACAGATCATTTTACTTATATTTCAGATTTTATAAAACGGCACTCTGATTGGAATAAATTACAACGTATTGTAGCTTATGTTCTACGCTTTTTACATAATTATTTGTATCCCAATAACAAGCGTACTGGGTACTTACGCATTAAAGAACTAAATTTAGCACTGATTTCACTATGTAGGTTTGCTCAACGCGAAAGTTTTCTAACAGAGTACAAAAGCTTAAAATCAAATAACACGTTACCTGTTAAAAATCAAATAAATAAATTAAACCCATTTTTTAATACAAGAGATGCCTTGGTACGAGTAGGAGGCAGACTATCAAACTCTTATTATGATTACGATACAAAGCACCCCATACTGCTCCATTCGTCACATCATCTTGCTACGCTCTTGTTTAGATATTATCACGTTCTACTCATGCATGCTGGACCGCAATTGCTTCTCGCTTCTTCGCGTCATAAGTTGTGGGTTGTTGGTGGCAGGAGCCTGTCCAGAAAAACGGTACACAAGTGCATTAAATGTTGCCGTTTCTCGGGAAAGGTTACCCAACCGATAATGGGCAACTTGCCTAAACAACGACTTCATACTGAGTTTCCATTCTCAAGTACAGCTGTTGATTATGCCGGCCCAGTAATGATATTGAACCGAAAAGGTAGAGGTAGTAAGCTGATTAAATCCTACCTTTGTATTTTTGTTTGTATGGCTGTTAAGGCTGTGCACATCGAGCTTGTGACCGATCTGAGTAGTGACACTTTTATGTCTGCATTACACAGATTTACCGCCCGCAGGGGAAAGCCCGCCAACATTTTCTCGGATAACGGGAGGTGTTTTTTAGGCGCGTGCAACGATCTTTCAAACTTTTTAAAACTAAATTCAAATAGCATTAGTGAACATGCCTCAAGCATGTCAATAAACTTTCACTTTTCACCAGCGTACAGTCCTCATTTTAACGGTTTGGCAGAGAGTGCAGTAAGATCCGTCAAACACCATCTTAAACGTACTGTAGCCTCTGCTAACTTAACTTACGAAGAGCTAAACACGGTTTTGGTACAGATTGAAGGAATCTTGAACTCAAGACCTCTCACTCCCTTATCTTCAGATCCTTTGGATCTTGCAGCTCTAACTCCTTCCCACTTCTTAATTGGACGAACGGTAGCGACACTCCCATCTCCACAGGTCAAAGAAACAGCTGCTCCCCATACACTCTCACGATACATGAGAACGCAGCAATTGAAAAATCATTTCTGGAGAAGGTTCTACACAGAGTACGTTACAGAACTCCAAACTCGTCAGAAGTGGAACAAGGACGGAGGACAACTCAAACTAGGCGAAATGGTGCTTGTGAAGGACGACCGGCTGGCTCCCAACCAATGGATGCTAGGGCGCGTGACTCGCCTCTACTCCGGCTCCGACGGCGTGACCCGCGTCGCTGACGTACTCACCACGTCAGGAACCGTCCGACGTGCCTTCAACAGACTCTGCCCGCTACCAGTAGAAGACCAGGACTGCAGCCCTGGGGGGCCAACATGTTAACGCACGGCATATGTGTGACACACACACACATGCACACGCAGCGATGGACCGCGGATGACGTAGCGGCGACCCCCCCACACATTTTTACCTGCTCTCGGAGAAGACACCCGCATTCATGTATTTGTTATAAAATGCATTAAACTTTGTAAAAAATCATAAGGACTTCTTCATTACTCAAAAATCTCCACCGTTCGTCAAGCTGCAAGACGCACCTGTTCTTCATTATTATTGAATTGTGTCATTCTTAATAAATATGTGAATTTATCAGTGGCGACGAATATGAGTACTTTCAACATAAAAAAAGCACGGCAAACCAGAGGAGCACTGCACGGAACACTTACGCGTTCCCAAACGCTCATCTTACAAAAGGAAAGTTTTACAAATGACGAAATTGATTTACGCCTACAGGCGTTAAACGAAAACCTACGAAAATTCAACGAAATCCAAACAAACATTGAATCTGAAAGCGAGGAAAATGACATCGATAGTGAATTACAATACAGACAAGACTTTGAAGAAGCAACTATACAATTAAAGTTAAAATTAATGTCTTTTAGGAGCAGTTCAAGTTTAGATTCTCAAACGTTCTTAAGTGCTACCAGCAACGTCGGCGTAGTACCTTCAGTTTTCCCGGACCAACGTCAAAGAACACCTAAATTACATTTTCAACCCTTCCATGAAACCGAATCCATGAAAAACTTCATACAACGACTAGAACTATTCATTATGCTTAACAACATATCTGATGCGAAGGTAAAAACATACACATTTCTTTCGGCATTACCACCATTACTACATGAACAGATGTATATCCTGTGCTCACCCGAAAATCCCTTAACAATGGACTTTAAGCAACTAGCACAAATTCTAGAAGAATTTACCGATCCAAAACCGAGCACCTGGTTACTACAACATAAATTTATTACAAGAAAACAAAAGAATGATGAAACTGTAGCACAGTACGCCTCAAAATTAAAACAGCTAACGATGAATTGTAATTTCGAATGTCAACATTGCAAAAAACCAATTTCGGAAAATTTCCTATGCTTACAGTTTATAAGGGGTATCCACGACGGAGATATTCGCACGAAGCTTCTTCAAGATAATAAAAATTCCACGTTTACCGAACTAATTCACATGGCTACAACCATTGAAATGGGTAAATCTGAAAACAAGTTGATATCACACCATGAAAACCTAACTGTGGACTACACAAATAAACTTACAAGCTCACAACAGCCACGTTACAATTTGCAACCGCACACAAAAGGAGGCAATATCACCCTTAAAGACCTTAAAGGTAAGTGTTATAGATGCGGGCAAGACACTCACAGAGCTAACCAATGCGAACATATCAATACCGTTTGTAAGCGATGTAACCGAAAAGGCCACCTACAAAAAGTCTGCTTGCAACAAAACCTGGACAGTAAACAAATACATTTAGATAACACAGACTTTCCAACAAATATACATGAAGAGTACAATTCATATAACGTTCTTGTGAACGATGATACAAACGTGGCAGTCGAAAGTACGTGTGATATAAACACTATTAAAACGGAATCTTCAAATAAGTACATGATTACCTTACAAATTAATACCAAAACAGTACAAATGG
This sequence comes from Acleris literana, assembly GCA_946894065.1. Classification (NCBI taxonomy): domain Eukaryota; kingdom Metazoa; phylum Arthropoda; class Insecta; order Lepidoptera; family Tortricidae; genus Acleris; species Acleris literana. Next base: position 98,356,911 of record OX335668.1, on the reverse strand, counting down.
AATTTGATACGGGAGCAGCGCTGTCATCGATGTCTCTTAAACAGTACAAGGAACTTAATCTGGCAAGTAAAATATACAAAACTGACATCAGATTAAAAACTTACACCGGAGAAGTTATAGTTCCATATGGAGTTATTTTCGTAAAATGTACCTACAATAACCAAAATTTTAGTGGAAAACTCTATCTAATCGATTTAGATGTGGATGCGATTTTTGGACGAAGCTGGATGAAAGAATTCAAATTGGAACTTGCAGATATAAGAATGCTACGTTTGGAACAATTTCCAAAACTCGATGAAATATTAAAAGAATTTACATCCACCATTTTCAAATCTGATCTAGGAAAAATACCAAATTACAAAGGTCATATTAACTTACATGAAAACACACAACCCATATTTATAAAACCAAGACGAGTACCTTACGCTCTGAAACAAAAAGTGGACGAAGAGATTGAAAGACTCTGTACATTGGGAGTAATCACTAAAGTAGACCAAGCTGAGTGGGGAACACCAATTGTTCCGATTGTTAAACCCAATGGTTCTATTCGATTATGTGCCGACTACAAAGTTACTCTGAACCAAGTGATTAAGGATGAACAGTATCCGATTCCGATTATTGAAGATATTTTATCACAAATGAATGGTGGGAAAATATTTTGCACTCTCGATATAAGCCAAGCTTATTTACATATGGAAATGGATGAAGAAAGTGCATTACTACAAACATTAAGTACACATAAGGGTACATATAAAGTAAATAGATTAATGTTTGGAGTCAAAACTGCACCAAATCTATGGCAAAGATTTATGGACCAACTTCTCCAAGGAATCGATGGAGTACAATGTTTCTTCGATGATATCATCATCCAAGGGGCCTGCGAAGAACAACTACTCGATCGCTTAAAAAAGGTATTTCAAAAACTCCAAGACAATGACCTGCGAATAAACAAAGAGAAATGTCAATTTTTTCAAAGCAGCATAAATTATCTTGGACACACAATTGACAGTAATGGATTACACAAGAACAAGGAAAAAATACAGGCCCTCACAAATACCAATTCCCCATCGAATATAACTGAACTACGGACGTTTCTTGGAATGGCAAACTACTATAATAGGTTTATTCCGAACCTAGCTTCTATAACCAGTCCCTTAAATAAACTACTTAAGAAGGGTGTACAGTACGATTGGTCCAAGGAATGTGAACAAAGTTTTACAACAATTAAGAAAGAAGTATCAAGCGACAGAACACTGATTCATTTTGATCCAAGAAAAACTGTTATTCTGGCGACGGATGCGTCCCCGAGGGGTCTGGGCGCAGTTCTGTCACACCGCTTACCTGACGGCTCAGAGAGACCTATCGCTTTCGCTTCCAGGAGTCTTTCAACAAGTGAAAAGCAATATAGCCAAATTGATAAGGAAGCAACAGCAATATATTGGGGCCTTAAAAAATTCTTTCATTATTGTTACGGACGAAAATTTATCTTGATTACTGATCATAAGCCTCTTACAAGTATTTTCCATCCAAAAAGAACCCTTCCGGCAATGAGTACGATGCGGTTATTTCATTACGCTCACTTTCTTTCTGGCTTTAATTATGATATTGAATACCGCACTTCTGCAGCTAACTCTAATGCAGACTATTTATCAAGATTCCCGTATGAACAAACTCAAGACAACATAATAGACCAACATTCGGCGTACCAATTACAAAAAATACATTCTCTCTCAGTCAATTGTGAAATTATTGCTAAGGAAACAGCAGACGATCACGAGTATCAAGCAGTACTACGAGCCCTACAAACAGGGAGGAGCTTGAGAGACCTGGGCTATAATGATAACGAGTTTACGTTGCAAGACGGCTGCATTTTAAGAGGGATCAGAGTCACGATCCCCGGTGCGTTACGTGAGGCCGTGCTAGAAGACCTTCACGCCGGACATCTCGGTATCGTTAAAATGAAACTGTTAGCCCGCAGTTTTGTTTATTGGAAGAATATTGACCGGGATATAGAAAATAAGGTTAAATCATGCAGAGCTTGCAGATTAACACAAAACGAACCAAATAAAGTAGCAGTTCATCACTGGGAAGAACCGACAGAACCATGGCAGCGGATTCATATCGATTTTGCTGGCCCTATCGCAGGACATCAACTATTGATAGTGGTAGATGCATTCACCAAGTGGATCGAAATTATTCCAACGAAGACTACAACGAGCGCCTGGTGTATCAATAAGCTCAGAGATTTATTCAGCACCTTCGGATTTCCATACATTTTAGTATCAGACAATGGCCGTCAGTTCACCTCGAGTGACTTTACTCAATTTCTTAAAGAAAACGGAGTCTCTCACAGAACGTCTGCACCTTATCACCCAGCTTCCAATGGTCAAGCAGAACGATACGTTCAAACTGTAAAAAAATGTATAAGAAACATGGAGGACAACACAGGCTCTCTTGCCGACAAATTAAACGTGATTAAAATGCAATTAAGACGAACCCCAAATATGACAGGAAGCAATGCGTATCAATTAATGTTTGGTAGAGACATACGCACAAAATTACATTTAATGCTGGGGGAGCTCGTAACCAAAAAAGGAAATCCAATGAGGTACGGACCCGTACTGGATAAAACATTCGTAGAAGGTCAAAGGATCCAAGTCCGTAACTATTCGGACCTTAAAAGAAAGTGGGAGTTTGGCAGAGTAGCCGAAAGATTAGGGCGCCTACACTACCGCGTGGTTACAGACGGTGGCGAAAGCTGGCGGCGCCATGTAGACCAGATGCTGCCGGCTACTGGCGTCCCCGAAGCGCAACAGGTTGATTAACGGCGGCGGCTGTTATGGTCTTAACCTTCTTGTGACGGTGACATGACAGCAGGAGTAGCCTAGTTACGTATTGTTATTATTGAATTGTGTCATTCTTAATAAATATGTGAATTTATCAGACAGTTTTCGCCACAAAGCGGAATCAGCTACGACGCTACGAACGTAGCGCTACGAGCCTAGCGCTACGCGCTACAAGTATACAGGGTGGAAAAAACGAACGCCACATGAGCGGCCACTACCTTACAGTACATTGTATATTAAGGGTGGTAAAGACAGAATTACAAACGAGAGTCTGTTAGAAGCCCGAAGCCGAAGGCTTTGTATTTCCTTTACCACCCATAAGATCATATTTTTAACTTACGATTCTCACTAGTAATTTTAGCCGCGTTGGGCGTTGGCGATGTCCGGCGGAGTCACATTATCCATTTCTTCTGATGACGACATGTTTTTTATTGATATATAAATCATAATATGTGTATGTGCACAAAGACACCGTTTTAATTATTATTTTGGAATCACACAGTTTATAATCAGTATTTATAAATTAGCGGCAGACTACATCATTGTCTATGACTTACCACAGATAATGTCTAACGTGTTCAGGAGTCCGATTCTAGTGACAGTCGAGATCAATAGTTTATATGCGAGATTTCAAAAAATTGTATGCAACTGACATTTCATCTCGAACGAAACTTCATATCGAATGGCTCAAGAATTGGGGTCCTGACTTATTATGATAGTTTGAGTCCACGTATTATATTTTTTAAAACAGCTATTACCCACGATAGGGCGTAATGGTAAAAAAATGCCCGCGGGTATTATTTCGGATTTACGGTCGATTTTTCTAGCATATTAGGACACTATTTAAGAGCAAGTGTGATAAAAAATATTAGAAATAGCAAATTCTACGCAAAGGAGACTTTTATTTATAAAAACTAAAAATACAGCATTATTGAATAAAAAAAAAAAACACCTTTTTTTAACCGAGAATCATCGAAAACATCCCGCCATCTTCTACGGTTCACAAGATACGGCTTTTAAATGTAAGATGGACGGACGGACAGTGTAGGCCATATTAATAGGGTCCCGTTTGGGCTTCGCTCGAGTACGGAACCCTAACAACGAAGCTTAGCGAAAACAGTCTCAAACAAAAGACGCACGTGAAATTGGCACCATGATCCAATGATATATTATTATATACTCTGTAAGTATGTTACCTACTGTATCTACACTCATATCATAAGTCCTCTATTATTCGTTCAAAATCCGTAGGCAATGACCAGCATTACCTGTCGTAGTAAGTGACAGCGATGACAGCTGTTAATTTTGAACGATGTTCCAAATTTGGATCTCATTACCTTACAATATTCGATAACGTAATTATAAAATTACGTTACAGCTGTTATTGCTGTCACCTACTACCACAGGTAAGGTAATGCTGGTCATTTGCCTTTCGGCTTCTGAACCCATCTTAGAGTACTTGTAATAAGTGTGTAGATAAAGTATTGTACGAGACTCTGCGTAATTAGCATTACGACACTCGTGTGATCTATTATGAACCACACTCATGTTGTAATGCCTGTCATTACACAACCGTCACGTAAACTACTATTATTGTACGAACAGGAAAATAACAAATAATAAAATAGTAGAGAACATGCAAATAAGGATATGAAGGTAAAAATATGCTGAAGGTAAGTAAATTGAGCATAAAATAGTTACATGGCGGGTTTTTTAATATAACTACATCAGTCAGCGTTACAGACGCGTTAAAAACGGGACGCAGTAGACGCGTTAACGCATTCACTGCCACCGACGCATATATGCGTCACCGTGACTTCCACCCAGTGCCCTCAACGCATATGTGCGTTCTTACAGTAGGCAAGCTCCGTATAAAACAAAAGATGTGGCACCTGGCGAAAGTTCAAAAAACAGTACTGGCAGTGAATGCGTTAAGTTGTGTCAGCGAATTCGGAGTTTCGTGTGGTCGGCCCTTTAGAAAATTATTTAAAAAACTACAATATATTATATCCAATCCTACCTCTTTGCGTAAATTCAAATTTAGTATTTGTGATGTTTTTTTTAACAACTGGCCGTCAACAATCTATCAATGACACTTGTTACAAAATATTCAAAAAACTGAAAATCATTTTTTGCTCAAACATTTAGAGAAAATAAATTATTAAAATTGTAAAAGTTAATACAAGTCGCAAAATGGAATTATTAAAACATATAACCCACACGTTCGAAAGTATAAGAAACACCATTAAGACGAAGAGTTCGACGGAAAGAGTGACGGCCTTGAAGAAGGACATCCAGTCAATAGCTGCTGACTTGGCGCTACTCAGGAAGGAAGACGAGGGCCAGTTCATCCGGTTCCTCGCCATGGAATGCTACATCGCCCTTTTGTCCGCGAAAACGATGCCAATAACCCTAATAGAGAAAAGAAACGTGCTACAAGTGGCTTTCGACAAGTTAAAGCCTTACGCACTCAGAGAAGAATGCCTTTTCATTTACCTGCGCATACAGAATCTCTTCTGCTATTATCTCATCCAGCTGGACCAGACAGCGATGGCTCGCGAGATCCTCGAGGCGACTGAGGATCTCTACGACAAAATATCGAAGTGCCAGCCCGATAAGTACATGGATGCCGAAGACTTGTTCACATCGGATCCGCTCTCGCTCGTTAGACGCGTGAACCCAGAGAAAATAGACAAAGTTATCACCAATAACGTTCAGATGCAGGCGTTTTTATACAACAAACTGAACATCCCCGATAAGTACTGCCTTTACAACCACACGGCGTTGAGGAGGCAGTTAGAGCTGAAAGAGGGGACTCCTCAGGATTGGGCGCTCCGCACGGCACGCCTGGGGAACTATTTCACGTATCTCCAACAGCTGGGCAACTCGAGACACCATCTCTGCGCCGCATACCACGTCCTCCGCACCTGCCACGACAACTGCAAGATGATGCCAGCAGAATTGATGCTGCAGAAGGCGGACTTTGAGATCCACTTCCTGGAACTCAGCCATCACTGGGTAAAGTACGGGTTAACTCTGTTTAAACTATCCAAAAAATGTATCTTGAGCAAGTTTTTTGCGGATGACAGTTGTAAAGCGGACCTCTGGAAGACCTTGGATGTGATTCAGCCAGATAACGTGGAGAAATTCGAAGATGACAACATGAAAGATATTGGAGCGGAAAAATCGAAAGGTGATGCAACACAAGAGAAACTATTCATGTTTCCAACGTTAGATTTGAAAGAAATGGAGGCGGGGGTGCCTAAAGACGTAGTAAACAGAATCGAAGAGGCTAGGAAGCTGTTCGCGTTCACTCACAAATGGTTGATGAGGACGAAGCATTACTACGATTTCGAGCATTTTCCAGCGCAGTACATATCCTGCTCGTTGCAACTTTCTGAACTTTACGAGCACCTGGCTTTCTTCGAGAGAAATCTGGACAACCAGTACGCCATTCAAAAGCGGCGGGCGGACGTCTTGGAGACTCTGAACTCCTTGCTAAAGACCTGCGACGGTGTAATGTCAGTCCAGATTGACGTTATTCGGGAACTATCCCAGGTGCAGTTGGAACTGATGGCCTTGAATCTGCAGAGGCTCTGGCGAGAGGAATCGACGACGAATATTTTCCCCGGGGATGCCGATACGGAATCGATTATTAACTCTTTAAGTTCTGACTCGAATAAAACCGTAGGAGGCAGGTTTAATGGGGTTTCAAAGAATGCTTTCCTCAGAAAAATGGAGGCTGCTACGTCTATAAACGGGAAGCTGTTCAGGCTAAGTGGCCAGATCGGGTCTCGTAGCCCTTCTCAGCTAAGTTTTGGTTCAGGCCTTCTTAAACTATGATTGTTATATATATGACGTTCTGGAGACAATCACTATAAGTCCAGTATTTATTTTTTTATAACTTATTATGTAGATTTTTTTTATAAAGTTTGTCATCTTCTGTCTGAATGTGTTTTGGGGTCGAATGTACCTTTTTTGTAGTTATCCCCTTATCCTATTATTTGTAGTACAGTCAGCGTCGTATAAGGTAACATTCAAAGTGCTCAAATAGTTCGGTACAACATATTATTATGGTGTTTGAGCACTTTGATTGTTACCTTACATAAGTTATGTTATGAATTCTCTTACTAAGGCCGTATTTCACTGGAACTGGAATAAGGTCTCATATAGTTAAGGAAATATGAATGGCCGTCTGTAATCTTCACTAAGATCTTTTTGTTAACATTAAACAAAAGGTAATCGTAAAACTGGCCTCGTTCTTCAAACTGCACAGTGGGTTGAAAGGTTGATTTACTGTCATTAGGTAAAAATGGAAAATCGTTCACGTGAAATAACCATTCAGAAGTTAGGTCAAAATTAATAGTATCCAAAGTGAATTTAGTCAAACGTAATTGTGCTAAAAAGTATAACCAAATTTATTTTCGTTGTAAATTAATTAAGTCCCAATGGCTCAGGATGACTTCGTCCACAATCCTATTTCGTCACCTTCTTAAATCGTCCAAAGTGCCATGTCGTCAGTCAACAAATCCTAAATCGTCGCCTTCCTAACACGTCCACTTTCTGATATTGTCAATACCCCATTTTGTCTACATTCCTATTGTGACCAAAGTGCCAACTCGTCCACTTTCTTTTATCGACCTCAGTACTCCTTGGTCAGCAGTGCCAACTCGTCTGCATTCCTATATCGACCTCAGTGTCAACTCGTCCGCATTCTTTTATTGACCACAGTGCTACGATAAACGATAAGATAAAGTCTATTAAAAGGCAGTGATTCTTTGAAAAAGTTTGCCATGTCCTGTGTTTATTAAAATCATAGTACAGTAAAGGGCATAAATATATATACGTTCCCAAAGTTTCGAATTGTAAAAGTGCCCTTGTGGCCTACTTACAGAAATAAATTATTTCATTTCATTTACCGTGCCGCTTTCGGCATACATTGGACCCGATTCTACAGTGGCCTCTAAACTTCCTAATTTTATTTAGGTGTCGCTAAAACACTTTGCTATTCTATGAGCAGCTGTCATAATCAAATGACAGCGCTAATTTGAATCTGACGCTTCTTATTTTAGGCGGTCTTATTCAATATTATATTGACATACTGGAATAGCACTTGTTAAATCTGCCGTCTAAACTAGGTCTAAAAGTTTGACAATTTAGTTTTAGGCTATTTAAGCGATGTGCGCGTAGAATCGGGTCCATTGTGTGATGAGCATGAATGTTTGTACTCGAGTCTGGGTGTTCAATATTTTTACTATATAGTTTATTTATTTATTTTATTAGGAGAAAAAACAAGATACAAATATAGAAAGTAATTATACAGGTAGAGTAGTACAATCGTAATGAACAAATTTGACCCCATGAACAATTCTCACAAAGACACGATACGATAAAATAATCAGAGCTGAGAATGAACTATACCTACGACAAGATACTAACGATAATCAGACAGTTACTCGGACATAATATAATGTGACAAATACATATTTGTGATTAAAAACCAATTTGAGATGCAAACACCAAGTACAAATAATACAATAACTTAAAAATACATAATAACATCGTAACATATATAACAGAAACAGTAACAACAAAAGTTCAAAAAAAAACAAGTTAAATAAGAAGAAGGGAGTTGTCATCGGCATGGCGAGGACGCGGCTTGAAAACAACCGGTGTGATTCGCAATAAAAACAAATACCAGAAACTGCGACGGTGTAAGATATAGGCAAAATCATTTCCCTGATGTGAGGATTTTACTCATCTCTGACCTAAAGGGCATTGGGTAAATTTGTTTGAAGAATATTGTCATTTTTTTTTTCAGCGGCCACAGATGATTTTTACATAGTTATTTAGAGGACCTCTAAATACACATAGATATATATAATTTATGGCGTTAAATCATATCGGAGCGGAGATTTTAAAGATTTAAGTATTCAGTTTTTAGTACAAAAGTACGCCCAAGTATGAATATTTAAATATCTCGGCTCCGATCCACTTTAGAGTATTACATTACATAACAAAATATGTTTATTTTTAATAATTCTATCATAATTTACCACTTTTACGAATGGCCGCTCACCTTGAAAATGCATGACTTTTACATATGACAACACTTTTAACACAAACCCCTTTGATATTATTTACGGAGAATATGTCAATATTTAAAAACTTCTTGTTATACAAGTTTGTCATGCGATAGATCGGGGCGCGTCGGCCAGCATTTGTGCGTGTCTCAGGCAAGTGAAACAATTTTTTTGATCTAGTTTTTATGTTAGATACCACATATTTTACTTTTCCTACTAAAGATGGACAAATTACGTTGCTATGGAGGTGTTGATATCCACCAATCATGTCATTGGTCCACATAGCATAGCACTGGTGGAAACGCGTAGCTTTAACATTCTCGCAGCAAAGCTGCATAGCACATCTCTGGTAGAAAGGCAGTTACAGTCGGGAACGGTCCATTAATACCTAAATCCGCGCCCCAGCGGACCCTCAGTACGAATTCTACTCCGACGGAGAATACACGCATATTTTTACGACAATTACGCGAAACTTCGCGTTGGGAACGACTAAGCGATCAAAGAAACACGTTAACGTTTCGTAACTTTTTAGCTTTTACACTGGTAGAAACGTAGACGACAATCAGTGACCGATAATGTATCAACTCGTGTTACAAGCTTTGTAAGTGTTCTTAATTACTAATCAAATCACGGGGATTATTCCTGCATAATTACTTATTCTTTTTTTTTAGTGCTTAGCTTCAGTGCAGTGTCTAGTTAAAAATCATAGTGTTAAAGTGGTCTTAAATACTTATTAGAAAAAGAACATTGTGAAAGAGTGTTACTCAGTCATCTGTCCATAATGTAAGTTTCCCAAAGTATCATCAATTAGACAAAAAGCAATGATAAGAAAAACTTATAATTAAATTAAGTAATAATTAATTCATCTTCATAAAATCGTTGCTACACCTTTACAATGCTAATTTACAGGCATCATCCAAAAATAATATACCAAGGGCCTTGCCAAGATGCACTACGCTAACTAGCGTTTCTATTCGTTCCGTTTTTAAACCAATCGCGTCACTGGTAGATCACGTGACTTTTCGTATCACGTCATCTACCAGTGACGCGATTGGTTTAAAAACGGAACGAATAGAAACGCTAGTTAGCGTAGTGCATCTTGGCAGAGCCCTCTGGAAGCAATTAAAGAATGCTGATTAAAATCGCGATTGTTCTTCGCTCGGTTTCCATTGAATTTCATAAAATACATTCACTCGAAGAATATAACCCTTATTCTGACGCAGTTGGGTAAAAGTTTGTGTCAAAAATTTCATTTTAAGGTCAAGGTTTTGTTGCCGACTGTATTTTTTTTGCGGAGTCATTATCTGCTTATCAAGACCAAACAAATGAGTCCCAACTCGGTGGGTCTTCGTTAAGTATAGCGGAGATTCAGTCGCCACCTTCTGACTCCATCATCAGATCAGCTCCATGTTATAATAGTGTTGCATTGTTATCCAATTTACACATGTATGCAAATTTTCAGCTACGTCGGAAAACGGAAAGTGGGTCAAATTTAACTTGCAAGATTTGACCCCTAACATACATACATACATACATTGCCAGTTAAAAGCTTGTAAAAATTAAACTTAACACGTTAAATTATGTAATAATAATAATCGAATAATAACTTTAAACGAGCAATTTAATTCACTATCTGTTGATGAAAACGCACTAAAATCCGTTGCGTAGTTTGAAAGATTCAAGGAACAGACAGAGGGAGCGACTTTGTTGTATACTATGTAAAGATAGAGATGACACAGCCGTCGCCAGGGCCGCCTTAAACTATGCTGGGGCCCTAGGGCTCACAAGAATTTGGGGCCCCTTTTGGAAAGTAATGAAAGCGAATTATTACTAACATTTTTCTACTATGATCTTCTATTTATAATGGTTAATAAATTGGCCCCTGTGGATGGGGGCCCTGGGCACGGGCTCCGTGTGCCCTTACGGTAAAGAGGGCATTGGCCGTCGCCAGCTGATTGTATTCCAATTTCCAAGCAGTTTAAAAAAATATGAGAATTTACTGCAGTGATATGAATTGCAGTAAATTCTCGTAGCTCCTAAACGGATGGACCGATTCGAATGTGGTTGTTTTAAGTTGAAAGTTAGATTTAACACGGTGGCTCTCAGCTAAGTTTTATCAAAATCGATCGAGCCGTTTAATATAAGCTTTCAAAGTAGAAACGCAATTACTTCGATATCTATTTGATAGTTATGATAGACTTAATACTCGTACTACTTTGCTTCGATCTACAGTCATGGAATTTAATTTGTGACCCACCTTAGGTCCATAGTCAATCTGACATTCTACAGCAATAAGGTTGAGTTTCCTGTCAATTACAAATGACTTGGCATCTCTAATGACAATGACATCTTCAAGCAGATTTTCTTTGAAATGGGTAGCAAATTAACTTCCGTGACCGTACCTTGAAATTAGAGGTACATATTAGTCACGCCGACCAAGTGGTAAGATAAAATCTGGATAATAATTTTTATTTGGGTCCTCCCCTACACGTAACGTGGGGGTGTTTTTTTCCTCATCTGCCCCGTGGTCTGAGTTGTCGTTGGATAGGTCTTTTAAAAATATTGAGGGTATGTATAAATAATTTTGCGATTAAGGGATTAGTTTGTGAAATATTTAAGATTTAAAGTAGGTACTAATTTTTGTTACAGTCAAGTGTCGCCTTACAGCCAAAATAAAACTAAAAATACTTACTAAAAATCTGAAAAATATCTTAAATTAAAGCACATATATCTAACGAATTTTGAAGGAAAACTATAACGTTTAAGTAAACTTGTTTGGTTCCTGAGATACAGGCGATTAAAGTGTTTATACCTACTAAAATCATCTAAGACATCAATCACCAAATAACTTTAAATAGAAAATTAGTTCATAATTTTTGGTTTTTTGAGATCGTATTTGTGTAATAACGGCTTTGGAACCCTACGATAAGCATGATCAGACATGCTCATGCACAGTTTTTTAAATGACAACGTGCGTAAATGCCTTTCAAAAATTAACCCCTTTATTAAGTGTTAACTTAGTCTAACCCAACGCGTTTTAAAAGTTAATAATGCCGTAATACCAAAGGTCGCCAACTGTATTTAATAGTTTAAGCATTTTGAATTCAATGTGGATATCTATAGAGTACGGAATGCTTTGACTACTACATTGACTACATTGCAGTTGACACCTTCTTTGCTAAGCTCCCATAGCCGTATCGTATCCTGTAATTTGCGATGTCGTGCCAATATAAAGTCGCTGACAGTATCAAATATAGATCGCCAAACAGCACCCAACCCCCCCTTTTCCTTTGTGAATTCAACCCCCTTAATTAATCTCACAGACGAGTGTAACGTATTATTTAATTCATTGGACAGTGGACGGACACTTCAAATGATTCGGGCACGGGCAGTCAATAAAGCTGACCCGAACGAACAATAAACCTTTTTTAGTTGAAGTATTTTGTATAACAAATCATAATTTTAGCATTTAATGTCTGTTCATGCTTACTTGTCTTTTACAGTAAACAACATTTTAACCTCAAAATGAAGCTTTTTTGGGTAAAACAGCTATTTTAAACAAAATAAAGCAATCACAGACAATACATTAGCCAAGTAATGTCCATAATGTCAATTCAGTTTACTTTATTTAGGTACGATAAGAGCTGTTTTAACCAAAAAAGGTATATTTTGAGGTTAGAAAGTTGTTTACTATACTCGAAACTGTAATTAAAGACCAACGTGGGTTGCCACTAATTAAACAAATATTTCCCTTAGTATATTTCCACTTTTTAAAAGACCGCACTAAGAATATTTATTTGTAGGTAGTTTTAAACCTTCCATTTAAATAAACAAGTTAATTCAAGTTACTTACACAAATACAAGATGGCCTATTAAATATTTAACCATAGAAGATTTTTGGTAGCAAAACTGTTATTGCACTTGTAATACTTCAGGTATTAATAACATTTGGTACGATAAATAAACAATAGTTGTAAACAACGTTAGATGCAATTTAAATATTACATACGTTTAGCTATTCGACAAAATAACAGGCCAAAAGTGTGTAGCTCACTTTATAATGACAATCATAGGGCATTTTACCAGCCATGACACCATGGGGTCCATGGGTAACTGTCAAGTTTAAATCAAGCATAAGTGTAAGGCATCCGAATTTAGTTTGTCATTTTGTTTTAGCTGATAAAAAAATCGCCATTGAACACAAACACCCGCCCTTTAATTACTTAACACACTATATGAGAAAATATTTGTTTTGGGATATTTTAATGTTTTGAATATCGGGTAGAAAAAACATTGAATGCATATTCCCTATTGTTAAATATAACTTTTGATATTGAAAATGTTAGAATTATCTACAAATATTAACAACAATTTGATTATCAATGCAAAAAGGTTGGCTTACTCTGAAATGTTCGATCGACACCGACATAAGTGACTTTGACACTTGTGACAGTGACGTATCTGTCGTAGTTTTTTTGGTCTTAAATTACAGTTTCGAGTATATATAAGGATTCTCTTTGGGTTTTCGACAAGATGGCGTCGCTTTCTTAGTTGTAATTATTTTTTTGCATATTTAGTTGTTTAATGGATAGTAATGATGTATTAATATGCAGTAAATTAACATTCAAATGTGCAGTATAATGAAGAATTCAAGTTTGAACACGTTTCGCCTTTGGAAGGATTGCTCCAAGAAAATCCCATCTGGTCTTCGTAGTTACATCGCTTCACGGAGGCTAGAGGATCACCGTACAACGTCGACTTAATATTTTTTTTTGATATCATTTACACCGATCACGTGTAACTTCCAACCTCGACACTGGCAGAATTGTCCCACTGGACAGAAGCCATATATCAAAGAATTGAACTTGAGTATATATAAGACGAGTAAGAATGAACAGACCTTAGGTAATTTGTTTTTACGAATAAAAGGGAAACACGGAAAAATAATAATAATGAAACGAAATTGTATTGGCAATGATGAAGAAAATCTTCTATCTTTTTAAACAAAAACACGTGTCTTTGCTAATTTTTACCCGACTGCCGAAGGAGGAGGGTAATGTGTTTATCAGTCTATATATGTATGTTTGTTCCTTTGTGGCGCTCTAGAAACTAAACGCGTGGACCGATTGTGATGATTCTTATGTCAATCGATTTGTCTTAATCTTGTGAGTTCACTAAAGATTTCACAGTAATAAAAATTCAATATCGCGACAACCAGACGCCATATTGTAAAAAAAAAGTCGATAAATTGTGACAATTGGGGTATCGTTGCATAGGTATTTTAAAACCATCTTTAGGTTTCTTTCATCATTTTTCATTTTGAATGATCATTTAGGATTTATAACGATTTCAAGTTGGTTAGCAACATTCGGAATTTTAAAGTTTGCTTTTTGTTATCTAGGTGTAGAGAGCAAATTTGTATGTAGATAATTCCGTATAACTTCGTTTGCCCAAATTTCAACTGCCATAATTGAATCACTTGCCAATTTGCAGATTGATTAAATAATTAAAACTAGTAATTAATGGTTAAAAAAATTCCGAGTATCTTAGAACACTTTCTGCATAAAACCTTATTAAACTTTCGGAGTTAATCAACACTGACATTGACATATCGAGAGTTATAAATAAACTACTAAATAAAAGAGCACCCTGCCAAAATTTCGTCATTTTAAAATTCCGACATTGGCTCTAAAAGTTCGAACCGAATGACCCTCAATTTAAACTGCCTTTTAATTACTTAACATCATTATTGTACTATACTGAGGGCCCTGCCAAGATGCACTACGCTAGCTAGGGTTTCTATTCGATTCGTTTTTTAACCGACTTCAAAAAAGGAGGAGGTTATACGTTCCACTGTATGTATTTTTTTTTTTTTTATGTATGTTCACCGATTACTCCGTCAATTGTCGACCGATTTCAAATTTTTTTTTTTGGTTTGATAGAGTATACTTCCGAGGTGGTTCCATTGTCACCAAATCTGTATCTGATGAGGGGATCAGTGAGGAATTGAGGGAACTCCTCAAATATTGTAGGCAAACATATAGCGATTTTAGTATTTTTAGTAACAAGTCCAGCATTTGCATTCAGAAAGTATCATTTGGTGTAGTGGAACTGATGATGAAGACCACAGATGGCCACCGGAACTCCTCAATGGTACCGATTTCAAGGGTGGCGATAAGATATCTCGATTAAGATAGTTGAGCGACTACCTACAACGAATAATATTTACTTATTGAAATATGACTATGACTTTCCCGCGGCGTTGCTTGCGGCGCGCTTGATATAAGTTAAAGTTTCATTTTAACTAAGAAGTGGGACTACGTAACAGCGTATTATGATCACTAAAAAGTATAAAATAAAATAAATGTTTTAAAAAACAAAAAACCGCCTTCAAAAACGCAAAAAATAACTTCTTTAAAATTGTAGGCACCTAATAGGTTAGTCCAACTGATGTCGGCTTTTTGTTGAAAATGTTGTGGTCGCCGACTTCAGTTGGACTAACCTATTAGGTGCCTACAATTTTAAAGAAGTTATTTTTTGCGTTTTTGAAGGCGGTTTTTTGTTTTTTAAAACATTTATTTTTAAACCAATCGCGTCACTGGTAGACCACGTGACTTTTCGTATCACGTCATCTCTCAGTGACGCGATTGGTTTAAAAACGAATCGAATAGAAACGTTAGTAAGCGTAGTGCATCTTGGCAGGGCCCTCTGGACCCAATTCTACGCGCACATCGCTTAAATAGCCTAAAACTAAATTGTCTAATTTTAGACATAGTTTAGACGGCAGATTTAACAAGTGCTATTCAGAATGTCAATACAATATTGAATGGACCGCCTAAAATAAGAAGCGTCAGATTCAAATTAGCGCTGTCATTTTAATTATGACAGCAGCTCGTAGAATAGCAAAGTGTTTTAGCGACACCTAAATAAAATTAGGAAGTTTAGAGGCCGCTGTAGAATCGGGTCCACTGAAAATATTTCGAGTCGAGTTTTTCCGCCCAGCATCAGAGCCGAGGCCGGGCGCTCCCTCCGCCCCCTCCGCCCACCCTAGACCACAACGCTTTTAAAACTTTTTAACACACATTATTGCTGGCGTTTCTATAATGACTCGGACACCTTTACGGCTATAGACAATGTGAAATAGACATGTTTTTTTTAATATTTAACTAGCGACACGCCCTCGCTTCGCTTCGGTTAATGTAAGTTTTCTGTAACAGCAGCCCTCTTGAATCACTCTATCCGTTGCTGAAAACTGCATTAAAATCCGTTGCGTAGTTTAATAGTAGATTGTTCAACAAGGGACTAAAACAAGCCATAAAGACACGAGATGTTTAGCCACCCAAGCGAAGCGCGGGTGGCTATACTTCGAGTGTCATTATAGTTGTTTAGTCTCGCGTTAAGCACTCTACTTTTCACTTTGAATGCGAGAAAAAAAAACATCGTTCAATGCTGGATTAGCCACGTAGCAAGAGTAGCAAATGCTACGAGCCCCGCGCATTGGGTGGCCCCGCGCATCCACGTCTAACCTCTAAAATGCTAGTCTGGTAGACATTCGCCTGTTTTGGTACTTACATCAGTATGCGTGTACTCATATCCATCAGGGTTGACGATAGGATGAATAATCCAGTCGATATTCTGAACAGCTACTTGTTTATACATATAGTAAGTCGCCCGAGCACAATGTCACGTAATAAAACAGCTCTTCCCAAGAAGAAACTTGCTGAGAAGGAAGAAGCATCGCCATTGTACAGTCAAGGACTTTCATTGTTATGCCACTATGGAACCCTGTCGCAAAACGTTAATCATTCATTTAAGCGTAATTTCTGTCATGTGGTTTGACGCTGTCATTATGACAGGGTTCCATAGTGGCATAACAGTTAAAGTCCTCGTCAAAGTTTAATAAGTTCCTACAATATAATTGAACAAAAGAACGAAACTACGAATAAAATTATAAAAGAATTGCGCAAGCTTTGGAGAATTTCAATGTCTGTATTGTCGTCATTTGAAAACCCAGCTTGAAAGGGTGTTGTTTTTTGGGCGACTTTTTTTACTTTAACAATTTTTTAACACGTATTGTTTGTTCCTTTTGAAGTTATGTATGCACGTTATGTAAAGATAGAATAAAGACTAAATAGAAAATGTATTTCTTTTGCCACGTTCGTATTTACTTTACAGTTTGAAAAAACTCTATCTGTAGACAACAGTTTATTAAATGAACTTATTATAACAAGCTCATAAACTGGATCAATTTGTTTAAATTGTGTCAGTTGATATCGTTATCTGTCAGTTATTATATAAAAGCTGGCTTTAAATTTGCCTGCCCGCGTTTATTTATATTAATTTGTATACATTTGGTAAAATATTAATAATCAGCAAGTAAATCCAAATATTATGGGAAAAAGAGAAATTTATTATGGGAGGTCTCTAGGTCAAAAGCCATAACTGGAATAATTAACTGAGCAACAAGTCCTTGCAGACGTGAACAGACCGGACCCGACAAACAGCACCCGTTCACGAGTATGACGCGTATCTCAACCATCGCCTCCCTCAACCATGTGTTCGGGAAGGTGGCGACCCGATCAACGACGCCACTATTAGGAAAGCATTTAACTGTGTCTGTCTTGTTATAAAAACCTTAATCTCAAATCATCGCGAACGTTCAGAAGATTTTTTATTTACTAGTTGATACTTCTAACTCTTCCAACCTCTTAATCCGGTATCTAATCTGTGGTTTTATAATAAACAGCAATTATTTGAACTCGACGCCGCAAGCAAAACGCGCGCAAACTCTCCATCTCACGTTCTTCGCGCGGAAGCACATAAAGCCCTCCCTTTTGTTTCTAATGTGGGCGTGGCAGCAAATATGGCCTCTTAAGCTGTACCTGCTTCAATCTAAATCGATTATAATCGTTTCATATCTTTAAAAAATCAGTTAAGTTATGACAAAATTTAAGGAACTATACCATTTTAAATCCATATTTGAAACTTAAACTAGATCTATGAAACCATAAACATATTTCGTAACAGTTTACACATAATTCTTTAGAAAAAACACTTAAGTGTTTTCTTATCTTATGCGATACTAAAATAATCCTAGCCTAATTTTTAAAAAAATATTTCAATATAATAACGAAAAAACTGGACAAGTGCAAGTGGAACTCGCCCACCGAAGGTTCCGCACATGACACGGTTAACTCAATTCAAAATTTGGACCGCCGATCATTGCATAAAGACCCTGTTTTATGTGATTTCATTAAAAATGTATTTTACATTTTTCCCTATACTTGTAGTATAAGACGGTATTACTTACCGAATTTCATAGTTCTAGGTCAACTGAAAATACATGGAAAATACCCTATAAATTTTGATTCCCTTGAGAGTATCGAAATATACGTTTTTTGCGGCATAAGCGGCCGTATCTTTTTTTTACGTGATCTTAGAAGTTTGATTTTTTCACAGCTTCAACGGACTGTAGACCTGCGTATATGGTTTTAATTTCAACTCGATCCCTCGTTGCGTTCTCTAGATAAAGGGTTTATCATCAAGAAATCGATTTAAGGCACTTCCACACATTTGTCCATATTTCGTTGTTGCTTTTTGCGACCTCAAATTTCGAGTTTTGTAAGCTACGTAAGTGTTTGGGCCTAGCTTTTTTTCTTTAAGTTTTTAATGTTGTTGTTATACTGTGTTACGATTAATAAAGCTATTTATCTAAAATGCTATTTTAAATAACTACTCGTAAATGAAAAGCAAGCGTTTAAAACCCGACTGCATTTTTTATATTGTCGTTTGTTAGTTAATAATTGTTGTTATTTCAATTTTAACAGTTTAGGTATCCTATGTCACCCGGGATGGTTAAAGGATTCTAACGATACCACCACATCTAAATCGGCCCAGGCGTTTAGAAGTAATGTGGAATAAAGAGTCGTACATACATACCGCCTTGGCCAAAGGTGTTGAGCATCCCTTGTTTTCTTTGTAACTTATAATATAAATAAACTATTATTTTTCAATTGCATAAATACACAAAGACGTGAATGCTCTAAGTGGGGACGCTACGCGTATTATGCCCTCGAGCAGAAAATCCCGTTTAAAATAAAAGTAAGAATCATACAAAATCATTCGAGTAAGGATTCTATTGCTAAGTGAACAAAGTTCATTTTAAATAAATGTACCTACGTTCGCAGATAATTTTTACCTTGTCGTACACGCTGGTAAATAATCTGCAATACATTTTGTCCAATAATAATATCTGTCTGAGCTTTAAATACCTAATTAATCTAGGCTTGTAAACTACACAACCAATAAACATACTTAATAAAAAAAAGGTCTACTGCGAATTGGACTAGCACACCGAGGTTTCTACCGCTGCATAGTACTGCCCTCCTAAGCAAAAATGCAATATCTAAATTCAATAGCCAAAGCAGTTTCAACTCTATTCTGTTTGTAAATAGGTTTTAATTTCTACAGGTACTTTGTCTGAGATATCGCCATTAAGTTTAGTAGGGCAGAGTAGGTATCGCTGCACAGTATGAATTCGATTTCAAATCGACCCCGCGCAATCCCAACTCACACATCAATTTTTCTCCAAGCCTAGGGTGCGCCTCCACTGAGGCGGAGACGAGCGGAGCGGTGCGGAGCTGTGCCAATATTAACCAATAGAAGGCGCATGCGGTCACGTGGAGCTCGCCTTGCGCACGTTAGTTTAGATTCTATTGGTTAATATCGGCACAGCTCCGCACCGCTCCGCTCGTCTCCGCCTCAGTGGAGCCGCAGCCTTCGCATTCCAGGGGCCCGGGCCCTAACATGGCGTGACAAAGTTTGGATAAGGCATCCGTCAAATAAGTACGAGAGTGACGGACGCTTTATCCACATTTGAAACGCGATATAGACGCAGCCATAGTAAGCCCGCAGCTCGCTTCTAAAAACACAACATGAACACGTCAACCCTAAATTGGACTCGAAAATCAAACCCCTTTAAAGCCTTTATTAGAGTTACTAACAGAACTAGTTTCTTATTTCACCTTTCTTTGTACACTCAATGCGTCGCCATTTTCTTGTTTTCCACAGGATATTATCCGCTGTACCACTCCCTCTTGAACCCTTATCTGTGGAAATAGCTGGAAATCAGAGCTCATATACCTAACTGGTAACTACTTAATACATACATTATATTTCGTTTCGAGGAATATGAATAATTTAAAAAATCAATGCAAGCGTGTTCTATAAATCGGGAAATGTATTTCGTTGTATTTACAAGGTTTCATCCAGCCAATATTGTTGATAGCTTTTCCACAGCGCATCATCCTAAGTGCAGAAAAAGTCTGTGAAAGGCTTAAAGGCGATTATTTTTGCCGTAATACGAGAGAAGGTGGCTAACTGCTTTGTAATAGCCAAAACATTATTAGATTATTACTTTATTGGTACGTCAAGTCTGGCAACTTTGCCTTTGCATACTAAATTTGCCACCTGCTGTGTGCTATAACGATAACGCCTATATTTTAAATACGGCAATATTTTTTCATTGTTTGACACCCTGAATAGAAAATCGGATTATTAACCTGACACCACTGTTTTATGTATGGCGTTCCTACTGATAGTGTAAACTTTTAGTTGACATCCAAAGTTCGCCGATAACTTAACCTAACTTTTTTGTGGTCTGGAACTTTCAACGAATTTGTGCATAAGGACTGTCTAGCCTGGCCAAAAAGTCGAGAAATTAAATGAGGGCGCCACTTTCTACGTAACTGTCACATTTTTGACGTAAAATGCGTAAACATGGCAACAATTTTGTATGGAATTTTTTTAGTTGCAGCTATCACCACTGGCTCGACTTTTTGGCCAGGCTATAAGTGTGTACACTTTTTTGTCAACGTGTTTAATATCCCAGGGATTCAAATACTTACAATGATTTTGATCCATTCATAGTTAAACATTTCAAAAATTGCATTGGCAATGTTACCATACCGGTGCAGAAAGGATGGGAAGTCACGTCAGTTTGCCACGTTATGACATGACCTAGGGTTGTCAATTTTATTATCATTATAGTCATTATAGGTACCTAGTTTTTCACAAGTTTTACGATTTAATTTTGTGAAAAGTTTTTCTTTAAGTATATAAATTTTTTTTTTGACTTGTTTTTGTTATTACTTTCATCATTTAATTAAAACCGAGTCAAGACAAGATTAATGTGCAATAAAAAATGCTGATAAAATAATTTTAAATGTTTCAGTTAGTGACAACCCTGACGACAATCTTTGGCATTATATGAAAATTGCATATAGGGGTGTTCAACATTGCCACTTATTTGTTATTCATAGTACTTTAAAAGAAAAATATTTTACAAGATGTTAGGTCTACTGTATACGAAACAAGCAACATTACATCTTTGGACAGCAAGAAGAAACACGGTCGTTTTATAAACACAAATCTAGTTGGAAAAGTTACCACAGTGTAGTGCCTTCTTTGCCACTATTTGTTTTATCTTTTTTGTTAATTAAATCATTTTGTATATTCCATTTTGAAGGTAACCGTAATAAATTAAAAGGCGTATAGGTACAGTCAACAGCAAAAGAAACTGATGAAATAGGGTCTCAAAATAGAATAGATTATTGTAATTGAGCATAAGTAAATTATTCCGCAATGTGTAATAAGTGAGATGCCATTCAAACAGATAAAGTCATTACTGAGTGTTTCAAATTAAGCTGATTCTCTAAAATAGCAATAGGCACATCTACTAGATGAATTATATTGCACTTCCAACCTTATTATAACCCTTGAGAGTTTAATATGCTTCTATGAATTAATTGCACTTGTGCCTTTTTAACCGACTTCAAAAAAAGGAGGAGGTTCTCAATTTATCGGGATATTTTTTTTTTTTTATGTATGTTCCCCGATTACTCGAAGACCACTGTACCGATTTGAAAAATTTTTTCGTTGTTCGAATAGGTATACTTTCTAGTTGGTCCCATTGTCACCACGTCAGGATCTGATGATGGGAACATGGAGAAATCAAGAGAACTCCTCAAATATTATAGGCACACCTATAGCGATTTTGGTATTTTTCACTGTAACTCATGCATTTGCTTTTGAAAAGTACTATATGGTGAAGTGGAACTGATGATGAAGATGGCCACCGGAACTCCTTAACGGTACCTATTTCAAGGGTGGCGATAAGATATTTCGATAAAGGAAGTTGAGCGACTATGACGAAGCACATTTAGGTTTAAATATGACTATGACATTCCCGCGGCGTTGTCTGCGGCGAGCTTGAAATGTTCTATAGTTTCTCATTAATATTTAGAAGTGGAGCTACGTAACAGCATAAATAGGATCACTAAAAAGTATAAAATAAAATAAATGTTTAAAAAGTCGGCGTCCAACAATATTTTAACCAAAAGCAGACTTCAGTTGGACTGACCTATTTACCTACCATTTTAAAGAAGTTATTTTTTGCTTTTTGAAGGCGGTTTTTTGTTTTTTTAAACATTTATTTTATTTCCTTAGTAGGGCATAATAGTCAGTAATACTACCAAACTACCATATGCAGAGCCCGGATCTTTCGCGGCAGTTTTGGGCTGTCGTAGTGACTTCTCATTTATCGACTTTCAATGTACCTACATATCGATGTACTAAACTTCTAAATAGATAGTTAGCAAGTTATCGTGTCATGCGGGAGCGAGATAATAATATGGAATGAATAGGACAATGTTATTTAATTATGAAGAAACTA
The DNA here is from genome assembly GCA_946894065.1 of Acleris literana. Classification (NCBI taxonomy): domain Eukaryota; kingdom Metazoa; phylum Arthropoda; class Insecta; order Lepidoptera; family Tortricidae; genus Acleris; species Acleris literana. The sequence continues at coordinate 98,334,250 of OX335668.1, read as the reverse complement.
AAGAAACACTAGTTAGCACTAGCAACAATACTGCCCTCCTAAATAAAAAGGACGCATGCGTAATTTGTTAGTCAAAGTAAATTAAACCTTAATTATAATGAAATAAGGTCACTAATACATGCGTGGTTCTATGAGACATACGGCCTTTTTTCTAAGGAGGGCAGAATAGATTACGTATTTTTAGCCGTACCTATTTGGGAACTGATTTAATATGAGATATATTGTTTTCCGAGTAATTTTTATATTTAATTGCATAATTGCATATGACGATTAAAAACTTTCAGCTGCCAAAAGGTTATCTGGAAGAGATTGCTCTTTAGCTTTAAGACCGCCTGCTTGTTGTTTAACGTTTAAGTCTACTCTTAATCTTCTTTTGATTTTTATATTCTGTTCTGTATTGAATTGTATCGATATATGTATATCGGAAGTCGATAAACGAGAACTCACTAGCGTTATTGAAAATTGCCGCGAAAAATCCGGGCTGTGATCATAATTGTAAATGAATATGAATTTTTGGGACTTTATGACCTCTCAAGACCCCCTCGGAATACAAGTCAGATGTTCGGTTAAAGTCGGTTGTATTCGTTAGGGTAGGTCTACGCTAGGCGAGCCGAGCACGAGCCGAGCACGAGCGGAGCATATATGTATATCGGAAGTCGATAAACGAGAACTCACTAGCGTTATTGAAAATTGCCGCGAAAAATCCGGGCTGTGCTTATTTATATTAAAATAATAAAAGACTCTGTAGTGTTCACATTTTTATATTAAATCCTAGCACTACTAACATTAATTTAATTACAATTTTATTTACAAAACAATATATTAATAAGAAAATACAATTACAAGATAAACGTTACAAACAGTCGAAATACTTACAAATGCCGCAGTGCACAATTTTTCTCACAAAGGCGAGTTAATTTTAAATGACGCTTTTATATTGATAAATGGGCCATTCTACTTTTCGTTGTACATAAGTTTTTGTCACGTTCTCACTAAACTATTCATATTTCAAAAAACGGTAAAGTGCTGCGTTTTCTAATTTGAAACTAGAAAAGGGATGTAAATAAGCTTATATTTATAATTATCCTAATTCATAAAAAGTTATTTGTAATAACTATAAAGTGAGTAACGCAGTGGACGTTGATGTCCCCGCGTTTTCTATGGAAAAAGTGCAATTTACCACTGAGTTACCAAGATTCTTCAACGATAATTGAGTAATTTAAGAGTTGTTTTTTGAAAACCATTAAACTTAAACATTCTAAGTTCATGTTATTTATTTATACGCGGGTTCATAATTTGGTATACTTTTTATCGGATGAAAACAAAAGTGTACGCTGAAAAGTAGAATGGCCCAAATTTCATATTTTTTACATAATAGTAGTAATCCGTAGCAAAAGTATAGTCAAACTATGGAAATTTTAAGTTCACCTTACAATCTTAATTTTAGAACAAAAGGGTCAAGTAATAGTGGTTCTGATAACACATATTATAATATTACATAGAATAATATGTGTCGTTATATATGAAAAGGGACCTTATAGTTGATGGCGCTTCCGCCATTATTAAAGATCCCATATAAATACAACGTCGCGTGACGCAGTGCGGCGTAAGCACCATCGACAATAAGGTCCCTTTACATAGATAATGACAAGAAAAGTTGCAAAATAAACTAAGAAACTAATACAGTTGAAGTCAAAACGGAAGACGCATTAAAATAAATGACTGAAGGAAAGTATTCCTTGATATCTAAATACATATTTAAATTTTCATAAATTGCGACCCGCATCGAAACTCAATCCGTCATCTTAATATGATTTTTTTAATTAACTTTAATAAACCACATTATCTGCTATTTCTCTTTCTAAAGCACTATTTCCACCAGACCGCAACGGATCGGATCGGAAAGATTTTATGTTCTTTAAACGATATTAAATCATATTCCCAGTATTTAAAGTCTATATTACCAAGCCGCGCAGCAGCTTGACCGCGGGCGTCTTCCGCGACACGCGATCGTAGCCGAACGTATGCCGCGACGCGCGATCGGCTCCGTCATAAATAGACAATAATAATTTTAACAGACGCGATCGGCTGTCGCCGCATCCGTCCGTATCCTTTCCGATCCGATGCGATGCGAGACGTTTGGTGGAAATCATTCTTTAAAGTAATTGTGCAAATAGCCACTCAAACATAATATTCTCTATCCATCATAAGAAATACATTATACATTGCAAAAATAGGTCAGGACCAAAAAGTTGGGCCATAGTTAAGCGTAGTCAACCGTACTAACACCGAAGTCGAAAAAAGTTCCGTTGTGCGTCGAAAGGAATCCCATTGTACGACTAATTTTCGTGTCGCAACGGAAAAGTTTCATAGAAAATTTAACAGGGAATATGCATGAATTTTTAAAAACGCATTTCTCAACAAAATATGAAAATACCGTAAAAGAGATCACCAAAAGTGAAATTAAAATTAAAGTCGGTCAAGAAATACGGACGATACAAGCATTTTAAACTGTTAATTAGACAGAGAGATTCGATGTGCACCGGTGACGTCATTGTGCAGTTCGGCCTAAACTCCACGTAAAATTCTGTTTTGCTAGATAGAGATAGTTCATTTTGGTCCGTATACAATTTAAATTAAGTGTGAAGTGTCCATTACTGGTGCCTGTCAGCTAAAAGCGTCCATCATTGGTGCCGTCACCCTAGGAAGAAATCTTTGTCGGCTTATATCTTGGTTATTTTTATAGCAATTCAAAAAAAATAATCAACACTGTAGCTGAAGCTGTAAAAAAACATGCATATTCCCTATTGCGTGAGTTAGCATGCCCAACGTTTTGGACCTTACCCAAGTGTCTTTAGTTCCTACTTCAACGGGATTCAAAAATGCGAACAATCCTGCTTAGGGATAGGTTAAAGCATAAGAGTAGTGATAATTACTGGCATATGTGATCTAAAAGTGTCAAACACTGGTGCCATTACCTTAGTAGGGTGATGGAACCAGTAATGGACAAGGCACCAATAATGAACACGTGATTCTTATTTTACAGAAGATAAGGGTTATTCATTTGTTTTGCAACAAATGAATAACAATCAATTTTGGTCCGTATCCAATTTGAATTAAGAGTGAAGTGTCCTTTACTGGTGCCTGTCAGCTAAAAGTGTCCATCATTGGTGCCGTCCCCCTTAATTATTTTACAAAGTTTAGATGTGTAAAAAATATTAAAAACAGTTGTCATATTTGTATTATTTGATATGTAATTAGGGATTTGTATTTATTGGCCGTTTGAAGGGTAAACAGACGGAACATGACTAGTCACTTTTTTTAAATAAGATTTGCTATGAAATTATTACTTACCACTTAGTTACAGAAATAAATGTAAGTAAAACTTTTATTTATTCACTTTGAAAAAACCTTACATGGTTACTTTTAAATGGCGAGAAATCAAAAAAATATTAATGTGACTCGACATGCACTTTCCGTGTACCCCTTCGTTCGTTCGTTCATTTATATTCTCTCTTTAACAATTTCAAAATAGGTTTTGTTGCGTTGATATTTAACATACGTTTATCGTATTAATAAATTTTATTAATGTTTGTTTTTTAGTAATAGTTTATTGTTGTATTTTTTCCTCTTTTTTTAAATTTATTTTATTTTTCCCCTCCGTCCACTAGGATCCATTGACAGGATCCATTAATGGGGTCAAGTGGACTTTTTGTACATTAAAATCCATTAATGGAGTCGAGTGGGCTCTAATGTACACTTTAATCCATTTGGAATCATTTACATTTTTTAAGACGCTGGGATGCATCAATGGATTTAAGTATACTATGAAGTCTACAAAGATGCTATAATGGATTCTATTTAACTTTTTCTATACCGGGATCCATCAATGGATACTAAATGTCCACGAGTATCCATCAATTGATGAAATCAAGTGTATTAAAAGATAAATAGAATCCATTGATGGATTCCGGAGTATTAAAAAGTGTAAACGAATCCAAATGGATTTAAGTATACAACAAAGCCCACTGTACTCCATTAATGGATTTGAATGTACAAAAAGTCATCTTGACCCCTTTAATGGATTCAGCAATGGATCCTAGTGGACGGAGGGTATTTTAGTGATGTGTGGCTTGCCGTGAAGTCACCAAATGGACTTGGAATTTGGCATAGTTATGCAATTCCGGTGACAATACAAACATATGGTACCTCCGAGGAGGTATAATGGAAACGGAAGGCGGCCATAAAAACTCATGGTACGGTCACGAGCGTTAATTTGGCGCCTATTTCAAGAAAAATATGCTTGAAGTCGTCAATGTCATTAGAGATGTCAAGTCATTTATTACTTTTAGGAAATTCAGCCTTATTGTTGTAGAATGTCGGATTGACTTTGAACCTAAGGTACCAAATTTAATCTCGTGACTGTAGATCCGTCAAGTTTGGATGAGATTGTTTTTTTTTATAATGAGTAAGGTATCAGGAATACACAAAAAAAGAGAAAACTTATTACAATTTAATGACTGGATGATAAACATCCAATAATTCAAAAAAATTCGTCTGAAAAAAAAAACATGGCGCCAGGCTCTAAATACGAAACATCGGAAGCTCCTTTTCACTCGAATGTCGTTACGCGATCGAGTGAAAAGGATAAAACTAACATTAGGGTGATGGCACCAGTGTTTGACACTATACGCTGTCAGGCACCAATAATGGACACTTATCTCTTATTCCTACGGTCTAAATTGATTGTTGTTAAGCAACTTAATAACCCTTATCTTCTGTAAAATAAGAATCAAGTGTCCATTATTGGTGCCTTGTCCATTACTGGTTCCACCACCCTACTTCAAGCTTGAATTTATTTAGCTCTTGTTTTGCGAGGATTTCCTGTAATAATTAAATATTAATGGAATGTTATAATTAATTAACAATACTACAGTACTATAATCAAGTTTTTTTATTATATAAGTAAAAAGTCATTTACAAAAGCAAAACAAAAACAATAGAGATCTATGATGAAAAAAATTTAAATTTAGCGACGTACATACATATTTCTAGTGACGGGAATTAATCGCGTAAAAAAATACTATGTAAAGAAGATAAAGATTAGCTAGGGTGACGGCACCAATGATGGACACTTTTAGCTGAAAGGCACCGGTAATGGACACACCACTCTTAATTAAAATTTCATACGGTCCTAAATCGATTGTTGCAAAACAAATGAATAACCGTTATCTTCTGTTCTTTAAAATAAGAATCAAATGTCCATTATTGGTACAGTCAAGGACTTTAATTGTTATGCCACTATGGAACCCTGTCGCATAACGTTAATCATTCATTTAAGCGTAATTTCTGTCATGTGGTTTGACGCTGTCATCATGACAGGGTTCCATAGTGGCATAACAATTAAAGTCCTTGACTGTATCTTGTCCATCACTGGTCCCATCACCCTACTAATGTTTAGTTTTATCATTCCAGTACCTTTATTAAGAACCTGGTATTTTAAAACGCTGTTATTTTGAAAGCGATCGAAGAAATTGCCCGCCTGTAATTAAAATACCGTAATAAATTCAACTTTCGGTCCTCCAATTTTCGCGGCAAAACAAAAGACTGTCGCTATCTAGCTATTGTTAGAAATATTTTTATCGACATATCGATAGAAATATTTTTATCGATATGTAATAGAAGAAAAAACGGAAATCGAACTACAAAAAATAAAAAAACATGTTACTTGAAGTTTGTATAGAATTTATGAAGAAACATGCAATTTCTTCTTCGAAATCCACTTCAGTACACACAGCAACACATGGCATATTATTTGGTTTATAATAGTGCTATATTCCAATCTCCATTTACTTTAACGACCTAGTACTGGAAAAGTGCAGTTGCGCGTGATTGGCTAATGAGAATCCGCTAAAGCCGCACTCACAATGGAGCAGGCAATCAGTCGGCTCTTACATCTGTACGGTGCGGACGCGTTTGTTTCCCTTCTTGCGACTTATTGTTTATCGTCTACCTGTGACTTGGGTAGTGAAACCGACCGATGTCTCCTTAATCTTTTATTTTCAAATTATGAACGAGTCCTAGAAGCCTATACTAGGTCGGTAAAGTAAATGGAGTATAGAAGTAGATAATCATTAATTTCTCGACATTCTCTGGGAGTAGACAGATTCTGAAGTGTCTATTATATCCAATGAGGTATTATAGTCACTTCATTCAAAGTTTTACCTCATAGTTACCCCACGGGTTATTTTATTACTTGACATGATGAAGTAGTGGTATCCTATCGCAAACACTAAAAACGTTTGCCAGCTGTTTCATTTGCCATAATTTTCATTTCCCATAATTTTATTTTATTCTGAACCCAAATACTTTTCAAAACGTTTAATGAGATATACTTACAGAACCTGTAGGTTAGGTTAGGTTTATTTTATAACAATTCAGGAAAGTTAAACGGTTTCAGAGAAAAATGACTTTCGGACAAATGAAACGGCTGGCAAACATTTTTTAGTGTTTCATATAGGTAACCTAAAGTGTTAAGATTTAGATGGAATAACACATATACAACTGTCGCGAATGATTACAAAATAATGTAAATATATCGGCATGATTTTTTTTATATGACAATACTCGATGTAGATAAAAAAGTGTATCGAACACTAGCTAGATTGCGATAGTCTTTTGTTTTTCCGCAAGAATTCCGCAAATATAAATAAGGTCGATCAAATTTGCACGAGCCCTGAAGTCGTTAGTGTATACAGACGGCCAATTCATATTTCCTGAACTATACCTACTCCTTTAATGTAGGTAATTGTTAAAAATCTTGACTAGCAATCGAATATATATCCGAAATTATCGTTGATAACATGAATCACCGTAGTATCGCTATAAAAAATAATTAAATTAATTAACAATTAACAAGAAATGCAAAAAAAAACATTAGGGAATGTTAAAATATCTTATGTTACAAAAGATGCCATTACGAAAAGGGCGATTTCGAGCGAGTTTAACAACAAAAAAACGGGTGCCTGCCGTTTAGCAAAAATATGTTTGCCAAATGTATCGTTTCCCAACTTTTTCATTAGCCTACCCAGTGTTATATACCAGGATTTATTTCAGTACCATCGTGTAGAACCCTAAACGTTAAGTTAGGTTAGGTTAGGTTAGGTTAACAGAAAACAAAGCGGGTTGGCAAATGAAACGGTTGGGAAACGATACATTTGGCAACTATATATCGCCGAAACAAAGGTAGGTAACCCAAAAAAAACACTTACTTAATCCCTTAAATTTAATTTTTTTCATCTATCCTGTTTGGATAGTTAAGATTTTTATAACTCGATAGCGGGATGAAAATTTGGGCATTTCCAACCCTAGGAAGGAAAGTGACATTATGAAAAGATTAGGGAATATATATTTTATAAATAGCATTTCTCAACAAAATATGATAATACCGTAAAAGAGATCACCGAAATTAAAAAATAAAATTAAAATCGGTCAAGAAATACGGATGATCCAAGCATTTTAAACTACTAATTAGACAGAGAGGTCAGAAGTTCACCGGTGACGACATCGTGCAACACGGCCATATAAACTCCACGTAAAATTCTGTTTTGCTATAAAGAGATAGGAACAAATCTTTGTTGGCTTATATCTTGGTTATTTTTATAGCTATTCAAAAAATGCTTTTTCTCACCTGTTTGTTACATGAATCAGCTTTTATGGAAGCTGTAAAAAAAACATGCATATTCCCAATTATAATCAAGCAGTCAGCCATTTTTATGGAAAAAATAGTGGAAATCGGACTTAATTTGTGGGGTGAGAATTTTTGTCGCATTTTGTATGGAAATTTCCACCTTCACAATCCTCTTAACCTCGTGCCTCCCAGGGGCACTTTTTATGAAATAACAAGTGACGTTATCTATGAAAAGGGACCTTATTGTCGATGGCGCTTCCGCCATTATTAAAGAAGCTCCGATATAAATACAACGTCGCGTGACCAAGTGCGGCGTAAGCGCCATCGACAATAAGGTCCCTTGCGATAATGGCTCATATTTAAACTTAAAAATGACATAAGGAAAGATGTAGGCATGACGTAAGGTGCGGTTAAACTACGCGTCGCACAGTCCGAACACACGTCTACTCGAGCCTTGGGTCATGGAACCAGTAATGGACAAGGCACCAATGATGGACACTTGATTCTTATTTTACAGAAGATAAGGGTTATTCATTTGTTTTGCAACAAACAATTTAGGACCGTATGGAATTTGAATTAAGAGTGAAGTGTCCATTACTGGTGCCTGTCAGCTAAGTGTCCATTGGTGCCGTCACCGTACTCGTATAAACGCGTTAATCACAACAGCGAGAGGGGAAACCGAGCCGAAGATCGCGCGCGCAGCTTGATTGTTTAACCGATTCGTTGCGTCTTCCATTTTCGAAAACTTTTGGCTGTGGCGGCGAACAATTATTTCATGACACGCCCGGCGTGCCATACGCCGTAGGCATCGTCCGAATAGAACACGATTGCGCGATTATCGCAAGTTCGCGCGACTGTTTGTATGTAAACAGTCATATAAACAGTCGTGCAAACTTGCGATGATCGCGCAATATCGTTCTATTAGGACGATGCCATAGAATAATCCGCCACACGTTAAAAACATTTGATGACACGCCTGGCGTGTCATTCACACTGAATCGGTTAAGCAAGGTACTCGCTAGCAACCTGCAACTCTGCCTAAGCCAATACGCAGTAACTAAGATAAACCTCCTGTAGTAATATCAACCTTATTACTAACAAATTAGAATTGAATCTGCTTTAGTGATTGAATCTGAATTGAACCGTAGCCGAAGAACTGTAACCGTAGCAATTACAGTAACAAGCCTCTAGTGAAGAACAGGGCGAGCAGGGCTTGGGAACGGTTAAAAAAATACCGGTCAATTATGGTTCTAAACCAGATTTTTCCGCCTCGGAGCGGAACTGGTTAGCGAGCGTTAAGATCGCTTGGATTAACTTGGTATTTTTGTTTTTTAATTCCTGCAGGTGGATGGCGTGGCGACTATGACGTTTTAATGATAAGGCCTTGACTTCAAGGTGAGCAAGTGAAAATGCAACTAAAGAGCTAGCTAAAACGGTAGGAAAGACGAGAAAACGATGGCGGTGCGAACAAATTAGTGTGCGAAAACCTTTATTTCGAGCAGGAACACTTTTATTTTAATTTTTTCGCAGAATCTATGGAGCTCCGCTGCGGAGCTCTGATTTCTGGTTGGTTTGGCCCTCCGGGCCAGCTGAAGTAAACTAACACAACCTTAACCTACCTCATATTTATGATACTAATAGGGTGCCTTGGGTCCGAAACTGAAATTTTTCATTAGTATAAAATCTGCAAAAGTGTATAAAATGCGAATAAACTTTTATTTTGCTTCATCAGAGCCGAAATAATACCGATTCTGTTCGAGCGGAATCGAAATGAAAATGCTCTATTTGAGACGTATGGCGTTTCTGTCGAGCTGGTAAAAAAAAAACAAGTAAGTTCGAAAAAGAATCTTATGTCAGTCAATTAAAGTCAAAAGTCACTTTGACAGATGTCCTAAATTTAGAACATCGGGCCTTACGAGGTTAAGGCACGATTTTACGTGCAACAGTAACAGTTTCACCAGCCGAAGAATATTAATATTCTGTTTTACTGTATTTTTTTAGTTTATCAATGACCTTTAGTATGCCGAAAGCGTTTCATAAATTATTCCCATCGTCGCTGACGTCATCAGTGTCACGTGACCAAGTATAATTGCTAGCTCGAAAGTGATTTGACGTTAGGAGCAACTGAATGTTATCTATGATTTTTTGTTTTTTTTACATACTAATTAGAGCCCTATGTATAAGAAGGTAAAATCCAATTTTAAATAGCATGATTAAATCCCTTACGTAGTACGGCACTAGACCAGCGTCGCTATTACCTAACGCACTCGCAATCGCAATCGGCTTCACAGTGGAACCATTGTTTTCATTTTGCATGAAGACTTGCCTTCGACTTTTAAAATGAAAACGATTGCGATTGCGTTAGGCAATAGCCCCCCAGGATAGAGACGGATACGGGTCACGGCATAAGAAAGTTGCAATTGCAAATCAATATTGAACCAGCGTCGCTATTGCCTAACGCACTCGCAATCGCAATCGGCTTCAAAGTGGGACAATTGTTTTCATTTTGTATACAGACTTACAAAATGAAAACAAATGTTCCACTTTGAAGTCGATTGCGATTGCGAGTGCGTTAGGCAATACGCCAGCAGTACCCGTTTTTGGAATGGACTGGAATTTCTGATCCTCGTATCTGATCGAATAGATAGATTAGAAATTAGATAGGAAAGTAGTCTTTATTCTTTACGGAAAATGAGTGGCTTTTCCTATATAACTATTCGATCAGATACGAGGTTGAGAAAGTAAAGGGACGATATGTAAATCCGAAGACAATGCAATATCGCCCTTTTACTTACTCAACCTCGTATCTGATCGAATAGTTAGATAGGAGAAGCACCCATATTACCTAAAGAATAAAGACTACTGTCCTATCTAACTATTCGATCAGATACGAGGTTGAGAAAGTAAAGGGACGATATTATGGTTGGAAATCTGATCTCATGGAGTTGCAAGGGGAAAGTATGTTCAGCATACTTAAAATAGACCACACATTGTTAAAGGTAGAGATGGGCCGACTAGTCGACGATTAGTCGGGAAAGCCGACTATTCGGCATTATTTCTAGTCGGCGACTAGTCGGCAAAAAATTCCGAATATTCGGCACTTTATTGCCTACACGAAATATCGTCAAAAAAAGTCCACACACGCGATTTTCTTTTCGACATAGTTACAAAAAGCACTAGGTAGTTCTAATTGTTTTTTTAGTCATGCAGAAAAAACGTAAACAAAACTGGTCAAAACATGGTAGGGGTAGGTAACAAAGCGCGACGGACGAAGCGAAACGAACGTTTCCGAGTTCACCCGAACTTAGCAAAATCCTACGATCGGCATTGCCGACTAGTCGGCCGATTAATCGGCAAATTGAAAACCGATTAGTTGGCCAACTGCCCAGTCGGCAAAATCCGTAGTCGGCCCATCTCTAGTTAAAGGGCATCAGGTAAGTTTGTATGAAGAAAATTTTCATTTTTTTTCAGCAGCCAGATGATTTTTACATAGTTATTGACAGGACTTCTAAATACACATAGATATATAGAATTCATGGCGTTAAATAATATCGGAGCGAAGATATTAAAGATTTAATTAATCCGTTTTTGGTACTAAAAGTACGCCCAGGTATGATTATTTAAATATCTCGGCTCCGATGCACTTAAGAGTATTACATTACGTAACAAAATATGTTCATTTTGATTAATTCTATCATAATTTTACATTTTACGAATGGCCGAACTTGAAAATGTATGACGTTTGCATGAACACACCCAAACCCCTTTGAATTGTACTATTCCGTGTTTTTTTTTGTGATGTGAACACAAAGATTCGTATTGAATTTTAATATAAAGGACTCGTTGAACAAGATAAAGGTAGGTAAAGTTAGTGTAAATCTAAAAACATACTACCAGATGTGCAAAAAATCACACGTTCCTTCAAAATGTCTCAAAAAGGCTTTTTTTATCTCTATCACTGTATTGTCATATTGGTTGTCAAGTAGCTCTTGTCTCTCCCGTCTCGCCTCTGTAGCACCTCAAAGAGTACCGTGTTGGCGTCTATGTCACTGTCGTCGCTCGGATGCAGCCATTTTTGTTCCAACAACGGCTGACCATCCTCTTTGGCCGAACGGGGCCGTTTGACAGTTTCGAAGTCTTCAGAATCTATGGCAGCCACAGTGCCTGTGACCGATTTGATGAAAAGTAGCTGTAGATTAAAAAAAAATAGAATTTAGTAGGTGCCGTCGGGCTTTTAAGCAAGTACATAATCAGTGCAATATATATCGCACCTTCAGAACAATAGTGACCTAATTGAGAAATTTTAAATTTCGAGTTAGGTCTCTATGATAATAAATTTATGACTCGAAGTTTGAAAGCACAAATTTTGAATTAGGTCATTATTGTTCTAAAGGTGCGTATATAAACTACAGCCTTGGCCAAAAGTATTGAGCACCAGACTTTTTCCTTTGTAACTTATAAATAAAGTATCATTACATAATTTCAAAAATACACGAAGATTTAATAGTAGTTTATGCAACTGATACATAATGAGAGGCCTTAAAATACGAGTGTGGTTTTAGTATCACACGAGTGTTTTAACGCCTAATTATATACAGTGGCATACACTACTTTATCTACCCACATATCATAAGCCTCCATGATGCATTCAGGAGCCGCATATTAAATTTTAATCGGTAATGGCGGTAAAGAAAAGTTCGAATAGTTTTCTGGCAGCTGTCATAGTTTTTTTTTAATTCAGAGACAAACTAGAGTCGACTCCAACTATCATATCGTTCGATATCTTACTTACGTGCGACATTTGTCAAATTTGTATGCAAATTGACAATTCATTTCGAACTAAACGTCATCTCGACTGATAATAGAGAGGTCAAATCAAATTTCTTTGTTTTTCAGAGATGTTCGAAATTTAAATGTCATAAGAACATCGAAATTGATGTTCTTAAGAATCCATAAGATTACTGCCGCAGATAAAAAAATTGCTCTAACAACAGAGTTGATTATTATGCTGGTCATATTTTGCGGATTCTGAACGCATCATAGAGGGTTTATGATATAAGTGTAGATAAAATATAAAATGTGTTTGTACATTATTAGTAGATTATCATTATGAAGTAACTATTTTCGTGTGAATGTGAATTACGCTTTACGTCAATAAATATGACTATTTTTTCGATAGATATACAACTTCCCATAATGTAAGATATAAATGCACCTTTTAAGGTTTGACTTTTATATGAAAAACGCATGGGTGCTCAAGACTTGGGCCAAGGCTGTATATTGTAACGAGGATAAAGTTCATTTCTGTTTGTTTCTTTGAAAATGGCATTTTAGTGCAAAGGTAAATGAACTTTATTTCCTTACTAGTACTGTTCAAATCGGTATCGAAACATTATTTATAGTTTCCAGTGCCGCCATCAGCAATGCACCGAGTCAGACCTTTCATTAAAATAAATACAGTCTGTGCTGATCACTAAGCCCCGTTATCTAACGCTCAGTGCCCCCAGCACGCTAAAATAGTGATGTTGCTTCACATCGTTGGTTGATTCATATTTACTTATAGAGTTATTTGTCAAAATGAAAATCTTCTGAGGAAGCTGATATTGATTGATTGATTGATTGTAAACAAAAACTGCATGAAGCATTACAAAAAAACTACAGTTTTTGCCAGTTACATCTGTAGAGGTCGAAATATCATTTTTATTTTTAAAATAGATTTTTACAAGCAGGCGAAAAAGTTTGAGTTCATACAATTTGGAAAAAATATTGTTAATTTATTATGAATTATTCAATCATTAATAAATAAATAAAAAATATTTAATTTCATAATAATTTAAAAATCATTTTATACCATTCCCCTATAAAAAGCTTATTTTATTCACTGAAAACAGGTTTTATATAACAAAATTTATCGTTACCTTTTCGTCATTAAATGTCTATTTTCGGGTAAATCTTTCTTTTTCTCGTAGTCATGGTATAAAGTATAGTATGCAACTCTTGAATAAAACGGATTTATATCGAGGGCCATGAATCACTCGCGTCGCTCAGGATTCTAACACTTTAGTATCCTTCACTTGCTCGTGAGTCATCTATGGCTCTCACTTTAAATCCGTCCTTTATTCACTAATTGCATAATATACTATTCACAGAGCTTAAGTATGAATCAAATCTTTTGATGTTAGTGAGTGAGTAAATCAACTTCATTATTTATCGATTCAGATTATCGAAATTGCCCCATCACTTGCCCCCAAACTGAGCGTAAGATAACGGGGTTTACTGATCACCCAGTGTGTTTCCTTTGAGGTTATGGGCTTATATTCATTTAATATAACTCGTGTGGTTGCCGAGTTAGAACGGGACACGGATGTCATAAACAGACATAGGAATTAAGGAGCAAAATTTTATGACAGGTAGGGAGTTCCTATATCGATAAACTCAATTATCGGTGCTTTTTCCATATACTAGTGATCGCCCCCAGCATTGTATGTATTTTTTGTAAGTATTGTTCTGAAGACGAGTGTCACACAGCATTAAAAAAATGTTATGCCCCTATTACCTCCACAGAAATTGAAAAGTCATTTAGCCACCTGAAATAGATTTATCAGCCAAGACGGAGACGTTCGACGCCCGAAAATTTGAAACAAATTCTCATCGTTTATTTTAACAATAGTAGATGGGACAATAATGAAGAAAAAATAATGATGAATAAAGTTTTAAAAATGTTTTTGAAAAATTAAGAAGAATTACGTTGTTATTTTGCTTAACATTTACACTTTTAATAAGAAAATGTTTTTACAGGCAAAACTTGGAGTGATCACTAGTATATAAAACAAGCATCGATACTTGAGTTTATCTATATAGGAACTCCCTACCTGTCATGAAATTTTGCCCCCTGGATTCCTATTTCCGATTCATCTTTATATGCGCATATCAAAGGAGTTGAAACGACAAAAGTATTATGGGAAAAGCTTAGATGAAAGTAAAATAGCGGAAGATAGGTCACTAACTTTCAGGACACTCTTTCTTACATAATTGCGATTAGAAATAAGTATGACATTGTACATACATACATACATAATCTCACGCCTTCGTTCCCAGAGTGGGGTAAGCAGAGCTACAGAATTACAAACATCTCTAAAAACTTGTTGATAATTCTATAACCACAATTTGCACAGTTAGGCTAAGATGTTTACCAGCGTATTAGTGACAGGTTGCAAGCCCATCGCCTAACAGTACTACAAGCATTTATTCCCTTAGTCGTCTCTTACGACATCCACTTAAGACATGGAGTGGCACTATTCTAACTCGGCAACCACACGAGGCATGACATTGTATTCTTAATTATTCACAATTCTATATTACTTGTATTTGTGGTAGCATTTGAAGTGATTGTCGTTTGTAGTTTAATTACTATTATTTTGACCTATTTTTGTACGCCGTAAAACAGATCACAGAGGTCCTTTCTTATTGCATTTATAACACCTGTAATAACCTGTGTTTCACAAAATAAATGATTACTGATTACTGATTACTAACACGGATGCCATAAATCAGGCCCAGTGGACCTAATTGACTCAGTTGCAATCCGAGT
This sequence comes from Acleris literana, assembly GCA_946894065.1. Taxonomy (NCBI): domain Eukaryota; kingdom Metazoa; phylum Arthropoda; class Insecta; order Lepidoptera; family Tortricidae; genus Acleris; species Acleris literana. The sequence goes on along the minus strand of OX335668.1, from coordinate 98,318,969 downwards.
GTTATTCACGTCACCCGCGGACTAGTCAAGATACTTTTATGTTTTTAGGCAAAATAAAGGGACGACAATGCCTTACTGTGCTTTTAATGGTTGTGCAAATCATTCAAGAAGAAATAACAAATAACCACAGCATTACTTTTTACTCGTAAGTACATGTTTCTTATTAAATATAACTCGATTTATTTCATTTCGTTGGCGCAAGCGTTCGCCATTTTGAAATATGCGACAAGTTAGGCACACTCTGCAGTTTGATTTCACAGTAGCGTCAGCAATAAAATATCAAAAAAATACAAATAATATACCAAATATCTATTTTTTTAAACAATGTAGTAGATGTGGTTGAATTTTAAAAAACGATAATTGGCATAATTTTTTATTGACAATAAATTGCTATAACTTAAAATTTTACGTCTATCGTCTAAAAACACATAATAAGCATGCAATTTTTCAGTAACTTTAGATACCCTAAGGTATTTTGTAAATTTTAAGTAGACATGTTTAAATAAATAAAACTGCCGTACTGTTGTAATTTGTTATTAAGTAGTTGTTACAATTTTATTGTACTCGTACTTACCTGTAATAATAACATTAATAAGTAGTTAGTACGGAAGATTTAAATTGTTATAGAAATAAATAAACCAAACAGATTAACACTTTTTTTTTGTTGATCCTACTAAGCGGAGATAAGTCATTTGGTTAAATGACCTCGCCGAACGTTGCCGAACGTTATCGAGTAACTGTCTACACGAGTCACAGCAGCAGGAGTTCTACACCCGCCACCTATTTGCGTCTTTCTGTCTCTTTCTCTGTTGACATCTAATATTAACTTGGTTGGTGTGAGTAAATGTATTTGTGGTAGTATCACATCCACTATTTGAGTACGGAACATATGAACGTCACCTTCTGACGGTATAGGGTAGTATAACGAGAGACCCACACTCTAATTGTAAATAAATGAATCACTTTTATAAATTATGTGTTTAATACTTTTTCTAATAATAAGATTACAGGAAGATACGAGTAAGATAACAAAAATAAAATAATTAATTTTAAAGAAGCACCAAGACACGAGATCCCGTTTCTGGTTCTATTGAAATTTTCTAGAGAATGAGCTTATGGATGATCGATATCCGAATAGATCATAAACAATTTTGAATTTGGAAAGATTTGATCGAAATGTAAGAGTAGCCAGGAACGCAAACAAAGGAGGTTGTAACAACCTCGTTACAACCTATCTTCCGCTAGTTTACTTTCATCTAAGGGGAAAAGTTCAAAAATAAGTTTTCCGATTCAGGTTTCACACGTCGAATAAGTCTACTTCGAAATTTGATTTCGATATGGCTAGAAAACTGTGATTCGATGACTGCATACGTGACTCAAATCATCGAAACATCCCAGAAACTTAGCGGCACCGTTTTTAATATAAACGACGAATGGACGCGCTCATTGCTTTTGGTGAGGCTGACGGAAACATATGCGCCAATGATCATGGCAATAGAACATACCGGGATGAACGTAACGGCTGATGCAATAAGCTGTTGGATTTTGAGGTTAGATCCGGCTGTGTGAGCGGGACAGAAAATGCTTTCGCGGTAACGGCCTGGCCACGACATTGCGCGAATTGCGGCGCGGCCAGCGATTTCCTAATACATTGCGTGTGATGCCAACTAACTGCAGAACGTTGCGCGTCTCAACCGTGCAATGAATTCAGAAAACGCTCGCCGCGCCGCAATTCGCGCAATGTCGTGGCCAGGCCATAAAAGGGGCGAAGTATAGGCATCACGCCAAAGACAAGGTAAATTCATGGAAGAACGCATCCCATTTGCAAACGTCAAATGTCAATGTGAGAAGTGAAAAAGAAAAAGTCATGCGATGTTATAATTGCAAACAAACGGGCTATTTTAAGAGTAAATGCCCTTATAAAGTGCAGTTAGCATAAGAATAAATAATAACTACACGTAGAAGCGAATCTCCTTTACGCAGGTCCAACATGCCGCGCTTTAAATACCTACTTCCCCCTTCACCCCGCTACGCCCCTCTGTCTTCCGCGCCCAAAGTTAGGGCTGTCACTTGCGAAATATTTTAATCGGTTTATGGATGTGGTATACAAGTTTAGTCACGAAATGTTATTAAGTTATTAATGTTTTACTTCAACGTAAACATTGTTGCAAAATGTTTTTTTACATTTGCGTTAAATTAGATACTAATACCTTTTGATGATATTAAGATATATTTTGCCGTAAATAGTCGTTCACTTTTTAAAACACTATCTTAGTTCAACCATAAACACTAAAATCAACACAAATACGAAAACCATTTCAAGACACAATATCAATATCTCGGTTAATATATATTCCGTGTGTGACGCCCCTGACTGACTAGACACCTCAGGTGTCGCCAGGCGGTAGGTATCTAACGTGAAGAGCGCGCGTCCGGAGCCGGGAGTTTCGCTTCTACGCGTAGTTATTGTTTATTCTTATGCAATTAGTGCCTAAGAACAAACAAATTAATGCTTTTTCTCAAAAATGTCAGGAAATGTTGACATTACTATCTGCATATTGAAACGCGAAGGACATAGTTTACTGACAGATCTCAAATTAAAAAAAAAAAACATACATACAAATTCCATTACTATCTAGCTTGTAACTTTTTAAAAAGTGAAAAAGCCCATAATAAAATGAGGGCGCAAGTCTTATACATCCAAATTTTATTCGAAACATAACTTTGTTATCTGTGTCTGGAATAGCTTATGTTTTAAAAAAAAACAAAGCTTGCGATTCTCCTTGTCATAAACAAAAAGGCGGTAAAGAGTGATAGTTTTTTCACATGAAGTTTGTTTGTATGCAATAAAAAAAATGAGTTCAAGCGATGAAGATTTTACTCCAACACAAAAAAAAACTTGTGATTTTTGAGAAAAGCACTATATTTGCCTCGGCAGGAACAGCAATTGCGGGCTTCGTATTTTTAAACGGACGAGCTTGCGAGTAAACAATACTCGGCCCGCAATTGCCTACTTCCATGCCTAGGCAATAATGTACTATTAATGCAGGTTTTTAAAATGGATCGTTCAGTAAACGCGACTAGTATATAGATTCGGTAGCAATGGATCGATTCCTCAAGTATACGGCTGTATGTGTAGCTTCTGCCAAAAAACTCTTCGTTAGATCTGCATCAAATAGTAAACAATTTGTCTTTTCCACAATGATGCGATTTATCCCTTCACAAAGACCATTTTGCTCTAGCGTGTATGGATTTGTTCGTTGGTGCAGTATCTCATTATTTTTTAAGTAATAACCAGAGCTCGGAATAGGTATAGATGTATTGAAATATCCTTTCACATCGTATTTTCTCGGAATTGTTCGTATTTGTCATGCTACTTCAGTCTGAGTCAGACTGAAGTAGCATCCGACTCAGTACCCATCAAGACAACGTGGGGGAAGGTCGCATCGCGAGAGTGATAATCGATATAGAGTCGTTAATACCAGAGTATTTTTTTTGTTAATTAAGATTAAGTTTTTTTTCAGTTCTTTTTAATAGTCATGCTGAAAGCATTAAGACCTGGGAAACGTATAGATCGACAAGCCTGTGAATTATTTACAACATTTATTTATATTTTTTCTTGTTTACCTACACCTAATTTCTATATATTTGATCGTGGTGGTTTTAACATCTCGTTGTGATATACTTCAAACTCGTGGTTTGACATTTGACACTGATAACTAAAGTACTCTATTTATTTCATACAAACATGTCACTTAATAATTCATAGACACGTCGGCACCATTCGGAAGTAGACGTGAGTTCCGAGTTTTCACGATGTGAAAGGATTATTCACTAGATCTGTAGTGCCTATTTGCCTAAACTTCGCGGGGGGGCGTAACTAAGAGTGGTTACAACCACCAAAAATAATTATTTCTTAATGCGGAATGCGGGATTTCCCGGGATTCACTGTATTACTCTAAAGGCTTAATACATTTAACTTTACTTATAAATCAGGTCGCAAACTGCAGGTAGTAAGTACACGGCTAAAGTGTCGGCTACATCTGTTTTTGTTGAATACATTCTATACGATATTATAATTCTATTTAGATCAACTAAACAAGATCAAATTTCAGGCTCTCTTTGACTCATTGATCCATATTATATTGTTTTATGACTGATTTCAAGATAAATAAATAAATAATACGCAATATAGCAAGATTTATAAGTAAAGTTGAATGTATCAAGCCTTTAGAGTAATACAGTGAATCCCGGGAAATCCCGCATTCCGCATTAAGAAATAATTATTTTTGGTGGTTGTAACCACTCTTAGTTACGTCCTCCCGCAAAGTTTAGGTAAATAGGCACTACCTATTCCGAGCTCTGCTAATTATCAAATGCAATATTGCAGAACTCTTTGCCAGTATCTGTTCGAAACACCTTAATCTTCTTATTTTTCTGGGTTTCTACCATATTCTTGAATTTTAACTCAACTCACTAGACAGAAAGTCATTTACTGGATACTGTTTTATGTTAAACGGTTCTGTTATTTCATGACAAACCAAAAAGCAAAGCACTGTGGCTCTGTCAAGTACTGAAGCCGAGTATATGGCTATTTCCGAAGATTGCAGAGAGGCAATTTATTTAAGGCAGCTTTATAAAGAGATTACTGACTTATTATGTGTTATGGATGTGTACAATGACAGTCAAGGCGCTCAGAAAATATTACTTTTCACAACACTGCTCGGAAATATGGCCATAGATGGTCTTGTTTGGGGTCACAAAACGTCACTTATAAGGACAGACCAAGAGTGTTTTTGCCGGCGTGTTTGCTGATTGGTCGAGAACATTGTTGTCCAACTTTAAGAACCAATGAAAATCAATCAATCAATTTTTGTGTCATAGCTCCTTAAAATGAATAATTTAAATAGACCAATCAGAACACACCATTTTGTGTCGTAAAATATTAGATGTATTTTTGCTAAAAGATACACAGACTAAAAACTGTGTCACTGCTTTTTTTTAAATGTAATTCGAACTGGGTCCCTAATCTCGAACCACTAGAGATGACATTACATGGGAGATATGGCGAAACAAATACAATTTTATATGGAGTTGACATCTTCATCTCGCATGTTAATTTATTAATCTCGAGTGCCACGAGAATAGGGGTCCAGATTAAAAAAAAGTTATCTATGGTAAAATTGGCGGCGATGTCACATCATTGTAACATGAATTAAAATTTGAGTTTTGAATATGAATTTTTATTTTATTTCCTCTCAGTAGTTGTGAAAAGCACTATGTCTGCCTCGGTAGAAAGTGCAATTTATGGCCTCGTACACTAGACTATATGACTCGTCCAAAAATCACGTACTTTCTATCCTCAGCAACAATGTACTATAATCAGATGTTGCATAAAAGATCCAAACACATAGATGTACGCTATCTCTTCGTTAAGGATCTAATTGCTAATAATGTTATTAAAGTAAATTATTTACAAACCATTCACATGCCAGCTGATCTATTAACAAAGAATTTGCCTCCTGTAAAACATTATTTTTGGCTAGAGAAGTTAGGAGTGCGCCTGTCATATACCCCCTTACTAATAAACGTTGAGTAACGGTGGTATAGCTATACAATGTTTTGTCCTTATCTATCAAATTCAAATGTCACAATGACAGATAAGGACAAAACATTGTATAGCTATACCACCGTTACTCAACGTTTATTAGTAAGGGGGTTAATGTGCAAGTATTTTTGAAAATTTTATATTGAAATGTCTCGTTACAGAGGAAGTGTTGAAACTAGCGTTGAAAATTGCGGGAAAAATCAAATGTTTTTTTCAGAAGTTAATGAATTTTTCGTTTTTTTTCCGTTTTTTTCGGGTTTTTTAGGAAAAATAACAATTGAATATGACGATATATTCATAGTCAATCACTGTCGCTCTCGCCACCTATTTCAATTGCTTCTGCCTCCATGTCGTCGATGTCGCCCTTTTGTAGGTGCAAATAAGATCGAATATAGATTAAGATAAGAACAGAAAATTTAATTGTATTTTTCCATAAAAATCCGAAAAAAACGAGTTATTTGGAAAAAAACGGGATTTTTTCCGGACTTTTTCAACGCTAGTTGAAACATGTATCGAAACATTATATATAATTTTCAGTGCTGCCATCTGTAATGCACCGAGTCAGATCTTTCATTAAAATAAATGCAGTCTGTGCTGATCACCCAAATTCAAATTCCCACAAAAAATATTTAGTAGGTGCCGTCGGGCTTTTAACCAAGTACATAATCAGTGCAATTTAATTTAAACTCTATTGTAACAAGGATAAAGTTCATTTTTGTTTGTTGCTTTGAAAATGGCATTTTAGTGCAAAGGTAAATGAACTTTGTTTCCTTATAGTCCGGGCGGCGGCTGCAAATTACCTACCCCATCGAGTAACAGAAAAATATCGTCTTCCACGAAAAGAACACCTAAAATAGGTAAGAAAAAATGTGGTCTTCCGGGGCTCAGCTTGGGGGGTAATACGGAATGAAAAGATATATAGTCCGCTTCTGACCATAATTTTACCTCATTTAGTTACCAAATGAAAACTTTTCGTTGGTTTTAGACACGATTAATAGAGTCTAAAAAAACATGTCTGCCGAGCCTAGTCTTGGAGGGTTCCGCAGTCCAACCATTTTTAGCAGCCAGATGGGGAGGTCGATTTTACCCCATCGAGTTACAGAATGAAACCCAGTGCTCGTAGTACCTAAAATTATGCTCTTTAAATATTAATTGGTCTGCTAGGTCGCAACGTGGTAGTTTTTACAGTCCAACCAATTTTATAATATTTGGCTGAAATATTTTTTTTGTTAGCTTTGTTGCTTATTTGCTTTATTTTTATTTACTTTCTTGTCCCCGTACTTACCTAGATACGTAGGGTGGGGAAAGTATTGCAATGCCGAAAAAAGTTAAAATTTTAATTATAAATATCCTCAGCTTATATGGGAAAACCAAATGCTTCTTTAATAATTAATGATTAGGCGACAAATCAATTTTAATGTACATATTAATTTTGCATCAGTAATTAAGCAAGATCTTTTTTATGATGTCGTTGATGGGCTGGGTGAATAATCACCAGTATGAAAAAAGGTGTCCGCGTCATGTATGTTTATGTAAAGATGAAATCACTTGAGTATTTGATGCTTTTAGATTTCTTGTTAACTGTTGCAAGTGGCGCAGTCACTTAAAATTGTCTTTCTATTACTATACAAAAAATAAACTTATATTGAGCTGAACGCTATCATTATTTGTGTCCCAACACGACTTACGTTTATATTTTAGAAATTATTATATAAAACAATGACATAAAAAAATCAAGGTATGGTCCAGATTATACATAATTAAGTAAGCTTTAAAGGGGTAATGAAAATACAAATATTAGAATTACAAAATAACTCAAAACCATGAGTTAAAAAAATGGTACGACTCTTTACAATAATGACGCCACGTTGCTTACTTCGAGTGCCCTGGCTAAGGACTGTGTGTAAGAGTGAGAAGGATGCCTTGCATACCACCCGCACACCTCTCTCATTTAACAAAGTAAATAAAAATAAAGCAAATAAGCAACCAAGTTAACAAAAAAAATATTTCAGCCAAATATTATAAAATTGGTTGGACTGTAAAAACTACCAGGTTGCGAGCTGGCAGACCAATTAATATTTAAAGAGCATAATTTTAGGTACTACGAGCACTGGGTTTCATTCTGTAACTCGATGGGGTAAAATCGACCTCCCCATCTGGCTGCTAAAAATGGTTGGACTGCGGAACCCTCCAAGACTAGGCTCGGCAGACATGTTTTTTTAGACTCTATTAATCGTGTCTAAAACCAACGAAAAGATTTCATTTGGTAACTAAATGAGGTAAAATTATGGTCAGAAGCGGACCATATATCTTTTCATTCCGTATTACCCCCCAAGCTGAGCCCCGGAAGACCACATTTTTTCTTACCTATTTTAGGTGTTCTTTTCGTGGAAGACGATATTTTTCTGTTACTCGATGGGGTAGGTAATTTGTAGCCGCCGCCCGGACTATTACTAGTAGATTCAAATTGCAACACAATAATCTCCTTGTTTTCAGTATGGTGGGCCTCACGAGGCTAAGGGGCTGCACATTTTTGTACAGTCGAGTTCATAAATATGTGTACGCTTTAGTACCTTGTCTATTGAATGTCATGTTTCAACTGCCGTATATGAATTGTCACAGCGATTATAGAGACAAGGTACTAAAGTGTACACATATTTATGAACTCGACTGTACAGTATCGTAAAAGTGGCAAAGCCTAGACCCGGTTATTTTGTCCCATTAAACATCCCTTTTTACCCGACTGCTGAACGAGGAGGTTTTGTGTTTATCAGCCCATACGAGTACACGTTGATTTATATCGGTGATCAGGGGCCCGTTCCAGAAAGCCACTCTGCAACTCTGCACTCCACAAATCCCACTCTTCAAACGTATTTCTGTTCCACAAAGCTATTGCAGAGTTGAAAAGGCAGAGTCAAATGCAGAGTGTGGATTTGTGGATTTGCAAAGTATTTCTGTTCGACAAGACAATTTCAAAGTTGAAGAGGCAGAGTCAAATACAAAGTGTGGATTTGCGGATTCGCATAGTATCTTTTAGGAACAGAATCTTAGCAGAGTTTGCAAATTACGCAGAGTGTTTTCTGGAACACGTTTACTCTACACTTTGCATTATCGTGGATTTGCAAAGAGCAAATGCAGAGTTACAGAGTGGCTTTCTGGAACGGGCCCCTGGATTTGAAAAATATTAATTACCAACCAAAATTGAATTCAATATGTCTGTCAACTTCGGTGTCCACCCCAACCCCCTCTCACCTTGTGCACGCAGTGTCCCGTGATGCCGAGTAAACAAACGCCGAGCCCGGCAACATTGATCCCACTGAGTCTGTCCCCGCTCACCTCCACTGCTAGGACTAGGATGCACATCTCCTGGAAATTAAAAAAAAAAACAGACAGTGAATAACTATTTTTTTTTAAATGTCACACTTACACGGCTATTCACGAGAGTTGGCACGAATGGATTGAATGAGTGAACGCAAGTATACAAGTGTGTAAAATAATACCAGATTTCGGTTTGAAATTCGAACATCGGTTCAAAGGACGATAGGTGACATTACTTTTGTTCATTCCATTCGTGCCAGCTTTAGTGAATGTACCTGTACACTACCGCTCAAAAGTATTTAGACAGAATCAAATTTCATGAAAAATCAGACAACATACATAAACTCACGCATTCATTCCCAGAGTGGGGTAGGCAGAACTACAGAATTACCAACAACTCTAAAAACTTGTTGATAATTCTGTCAGGTCCACAGTATGCACAAACGGGCTAAGATGTTTACCAGTGTATTAGTGACAGGTTGCAAGCCCATCGCCTAACAGTACTACAAGCCTTTATTCCCTTAGTCGCCTCTTACGACATCCACGGGAAGACAAGGTGGCACTATTCTGAGCCAACAACCACACGGGAAAAATCAGACGAACATTTCATTAATAGCGCTTATTCTAACTACACCTCCAGATAATAATATGCTTTAAATATTGAATACGAAAAATCTGCATTAATCAGAAATAAGTCGGTAAAATAATAAATTTATCAAATGATAATTATTTTTAAGGTCACAGCTCATTAGAACCACCCGGCACCCGACCTGCACCGCCTCGCCTCGAGTGGTTAGTCTTCTTTATATGGATTTGTATGTGCATCAACTACGTATCGTGGAACCACCCGGCGTAGCGTAGTTGATGTAGTGAGCGCATGCCCATACAAATCCATATAAAGAAGACTAACCGCTCGAGGCGAGGCGGTGCTGGTCGGGTGCCGGTTGGTTCTTGAGCTGTGACCTTTAAACGCGATAATTTTGGTAATAAGCAATTTTTTTTAATGGCACCATTAGTCTATATTTTTGAATATTATTTTTCAATCATACCACATTATTATTTGATGCTTTTAGCCGTATAATAAAATATATATGTATAATTAGACATATGTATTATGTCAGACTTCAGCACTTATTGAAAAACCGTTTTTTTTTGTTAAATTCTTTATTCTTTCGACGGTTTTGGAAAAACCAAGGAGATATCGCTGGAGGATCGCGCCATGGTTGTTGCTGAGCATATACTAGGGTTAAAAAACCGTACTACCGCAAGAAAATTAAAGATGTGCCCTGCCACAGTTGATATAGGTATCATCAAGAAAAACACCTCTGGTAGTTTACTGAGTAAAGCTCTAACGTAATGTGTCTATTGTATCATAGAATTGGAGGGGTGCCCTTGGACTGACCTAAAATGCTGTGCTAAAATTTTTTGGTGGAAAATATTTCCTATAATATTGAATTACATACTTCTTTTTTAGCATAAAGATTTTTTTGCATACTTATTTTTTGTTCTAAAACACTTTTGGTCTAAAATTGTTTGGTCTAAAATTTTAATTACTAAAAGGCTAAATCCATAATTTTGTTTGGTCCAAGCCCATCCCAGTATAAAACACCTAGGTCTCAACTAATCTATACGTTAGGTTAGGTTAGAATTGTGTCAAGGTGCGAAGCGCCACAACTACGCGGAATAGGAGGTCCGCCAAGCGGAGCTCCGTCGACTTCACCTCACGGTCAAATGTTATACTAAACAATTTTTCGACCAAACAATATTATGCAAGACATTTAAATCGTTAGACGAAACGTTGGTATGTAAAAAAATATGATGCGAAACAAAAAAGGGCCAATTTTTTTTAGATCAGCCGATATAGACCCGAATTCGGGTTACGCCCTTTCAGAATAAGTACATCTTAATAAATGAATAATAAATTAACAATTAATCCTAGGATAAAAAACTATTGTTGTCATCCTTCTGCCAATCAGTATACAGAGAACTAATAAAATTAGTATTAGAAAAATCTTGTCAATAACTTACCTTAAATATACCAGCTATGGACAGCGTGAGGCTGGAGGTGTAAGTGACCACCAGGAACTCGCTGATCTCCATCAGAAATGCGATGGTGGCGCCGCCAGAAACCTTCACCAGGGTTGGGACCAGCTGTTCCTTTGGGAGGGCTAGCAGGTACTCAAAGCAATGTCCACCTATAACAGTTAAATAATAGGTTAGTAGATGGTTCAAGGGACGGGACCCTATTACAGTCGAGGAATTGAATTTGTGACCCACCTTAGGTCCAAAGTCTAATTCTAATTTTAATTAATGGCTTTCACTCCTGTTAAGGTGTATTTCGCCAATGTCAAGTTATTTATAGACACTCCCATGGACTTATTAGAGAAATAAGTCCATGGATATCACTCGCGAAGACAATTGTTCGGTAAAAGAGTATTTTCTCTAATGGACTAAACAGAAGCACATGGGGTTAGCGCCACGCGCTTCTGTCAAGTCCAGGTCTAAAGTCAATCTGACATTCTACAGCAATAAGGTTTAGTTTCCTATCAATTACAATTGACTTGGCTTCTCTATTGACAATGACATCTTCAAGCAGATTTTCTTTGAAATGGGTAGCAAATTAACTTCCGTGACCTTACTTCCTAAGCCTTTGTTGTCGGTCCGTCCGTTGAGCTATGAAGGTTATCTTTTGAACCGTAACAGAATAAACTAAAGTATTTCCTTGAAATCGAAGGCTGGTTTGTTGTTATACAAATGAATACACAATTTATAGGGAATATGACTAGGGTTGCCATCCATCAGTTTAAAGGGCGTCCGGGGAGCGTCCGGGCGGAGTTTCATTTGTAGTCCGGGTTTAAAAGTTTAAAGTCTTGGGCCGACGCGACGGACGCAACTCGCGTGCCGCGGTGTGGACAACCGACGAACCGTCCTGGTTCTAGGCTCCAAAATCTGGGGTTTCTACACGTCTTGTCCTGGTTGCCAAATTAAAGAGATGGCAACCCTAAATATGACATAACTTAATTGAACTATGAGTGGAATCTTGTAAATTGTGGTTAAGTACCGTTTGGTAACCAAAATTTCGTAACCACCTTTAAATTTAATGTAATTCTGTACCTGGTTACGACATTTTGGTTACCAAACGGTACTAAACCTAAATTGTCGCCTCTTGAGACTAAACATTTTCGCCATATTAGTAGATAGTGAACTATCCAAGGAATGGACTGAAAATACTTAAAAAAAAACGATCATTTACTTCAACAATAAATTTCTAAGACTCTTGCATTAACGTTTTTTTTAGATTAATTGTAGTCATATCCATATTATGGATATCGATAGACATTATTTTGTCGTAACTTTGATCCTTTAGCCATTAGCGACATAACAGACACTGACTGAGTCACTGGCAAGAGCTAAGGATCTATAGCAATCGCTATAGCAAATAGTTGCAAAAATCGCAAGCAAAATAAGCATACCGTTACCACTTTGGAAAAAACTCATATCTGATATTTCGAGATGTATGAGTTTGAACTTAATTCTCTTCGCATTTAAGTTTAAAATGGTACGTCACGAAATATGATATACGAGGTTTTTTCAAAGCAATCACGATGTGTAGTAAGAAAGAAAATATGTAAATGGCAGGCGTTTTACAAGTACAAAAAATATCAAATTAAAACACAACACTAATATTACAAAAGAATTTCACTAAGTACAGTCGGAAGCATTAAGAGGTGGTGAAGTGACGCATAAATCGAGTAGCTGTCAAAAGTTTTCCATACAAATTATGGTCCGGGCGAAAACGTTTCACGATTTTTGAATATGTTGTAGTTATTATGAAAAACTAGGTTTATGTACTAGGTACGTTTCTGTTTTTATTTTTTTATATTTGTTTGTTTCCATTTTTTTTAAAGGAAAACGTAAAGATCTAGGTAGTTTCACAGAATGTAACATATTAAAAAATTGTAAAGATCGAACTAGGTTTAAGAGAGGAACTTGACCATATTTTTTATAGTAATTTTCAGCTTTACAATCCTCTTAATATCTACACAGCCATCGCTTCAAATACATGCATGGACTTTATAGTTAGTAGCATAGGGGTGTATATTTATGACGATGACTGTACCACAAGGAAAACTGAGAGACATACTTTTTGTCTTATTGACATTGTGACAAGAGCGAAAATGGTATGTCTTTCAGTTAACGTTACGTGCATAGTTTAATAACTACCAAAACGCACTTTACCCAGTTAATGAACTAAAACGTGTGAAAACTTTTCTTTACGCGGGTTTTCAGTGAAGCCGGAGGAAAAATATAACTAGGTACCTATACCTATATAACTAGGTTTATGATTTTTGGTGGCATACAATGGTTTTAGAAATAGAAATAGAAACATTTATTCGACGAACACAGAAAAAAAAAACTGAACAGAGAAAAACATAATTAAAAAAAAAAAAAAGGATGGCAACACAAAAATAAAAACAAAAACAATATAGAAGGAAAGAATAATGTTGCCATGGGTGATTCTGTGCCGTCGAAATTGACGCCACTCAGCACTATGTCACAGCATAAACCGCGACGCTGGTTTTCAGTGGCGCCAACGTGACACACGAACGAAGAGACAGTGTTTAATTAAAGAATATAATAAATAGTAGTAGATTCACAAGTAAGATAATAATAAATAAATTAAATACATTTTTTAATATGAAAACTGAGTAAAATAGGGTTTTAGAATCCATGGAGTCGCTATTTTGTAATTATTATTTACACTTTGATTTTGACCTACCGGAATACCGAATTTTGTAATTTGACAATAGTCACATTTCAAAATTCATTCATTCATTACACCACTGAACCAATTTAAATGAATTTTGGTATAGATATCTTCGCTGTAAAAGCGTTACAAACAAACAAATATTAGTACCTTTATAATGAACCGAATTAAAAATTTCATTAGCATTTTGAAACATGGCAATACTGTAGTCAAAATCAAGGTGGTACATATATAATAATAAGAGCGACTCCATACATTCTAGAACTACGATATGCCACTAAAATCCCTAACCTACATATCTGCCTTCCTAAGCAAAAATGCAATAACTAAATTCAATAGCCAAAGCAGATTCAACTCTCTTCTGTTTGTAACTAGGATGTTTTGTTTGAGATAACGCCATTATGCTTAGTAGGGCAGAATGTATAGTGCAAATTTTTGACTAATGAATTGTCCTTCAACGTAAGGGACGTCTCATTCTATTTCAATTCGTGCAATTTAATAAAAAAAAAAAAGAGTATAATGCCAGATCTTGGCTTAAAACACTTTAAAAAAAAAGCCCGCGGATACGAAGGATTTTTTTATGACCTGTTTTGTATGAGATTTAAATTCAGTATTTTATTACTTACAGATTTAGGGAACTTATACGAAAAATAGCGCCCTCTATCAAGATACTTTGTAAATAAAATTGCGAGTAACGTGTTGTTACGATTATTTCTAAATATTAGTTCTTCAGAAAAACTAACACCACAGCATTGTTTAAATATTTTTCTACATCAAATAAACCCAATTCTATAATTATCCGTCACAATTTTTTCTTAGGCCAAATCTTCTGTGAAGACCCGGCATAATCGTTTCAGTAATTTGTTTAATTTTCTTTTTCATTCACTGGTATTTTTGTTATGTGTTTATACGCATTTCGTTGACCTATCTTTTTATTTGTGTTTTTTTTAATCCTGCCATTTGCCGGGTCCGGCAGCAATCCTGAAAAAAATCCTAAAATCCTGACATTTTGTTTAGACGACGCGCTGACCTAGTTGGTAGTGACCCCTTCCTGGGTCATTATTCGAGCGTTTCAACCGCCTCACTTTTGTGGACATATTTTTGAAGAATTGGGCGTATATTTTGATGCCGTTTTTGGATATTTGTTAGATGTCCTGTAAACTTAGATACCTAACCAGAAACGGAATCGAAATATGCAGCCACTTCTATAAAAATGTCAACAAACGCCCAAATAATGACCCTCCTACGAAGCTAGCGGTCCTGGGTTCAAATCCCGGTAAGGGCAGACATTTGTGTGATGGGCGCGAATATTTGTTCCCGAGCCATGGACAGTTCTTTTAAAAACACTTTAAGGTCCTAAACTTTTTTTTGAATAGACGGATATTTTCGGAAATAATCGCTGTGAAAGTCGCATAAATTGTGTCCCTCCTTTATCTTGTAAACCGTATGTCAATAAATACTTCAAACGAAAATCATTTTCAACGTATTCGTATATAACGTTTTTGAGTTATTGCCGAAAAACTGCGCTTCTCAACAAAAGGACGTAAGTGCCATGAAGATATGTTCTTTTACTGGTGTATTTTTTTTAAATATTTTTTGTGTAGTAACCTAGGGTAGGTTACTGCTAAACCCAGTTTTTTTTTTCATTACCATATGGCAACTACACCAAAATAGTGACGCAATCAGTACGCAACATTGTAACATCTCGCTACCCGGGCACTAATTTCAACCGGGCACGAAAGCAAATAACCGGTTTTTACCGGTTATATTTTTTATACAAAAACGTCTAATAACCGGCTAAATTGCATTCCCTGCTAGCTAGAGTACGTATCATATATCGCATCTATAAATAACCTACTTATCTTAGGTCTCGATTTACGACTGTGTTATGAGTATAACAATCTGGTGGGTCTTAAGAACCAAACGTGGCAGTCGATAAGCAACCGAGACCATTAAGAGATAAGATCTGTAATTGTTTGTATATTTAGAAGCGAGTTGTGTTCGAAAATTATTGTTGTTTCACGTGTCATTGCGCGTGCAAAAATCGCCTTTTGCATTTTAGATCTTAGACAGTTTAAATAAAGTATGAAATCCTTTAAGTGAAAGCAAACATAGTGATGTTTGCACGCGCAGTGATAAAGGTGTATCTAGGGGACTCCCCAGAGTAAATAATCTCATAGATAAAGGCACAAGTCGTGAATATTTGTCCTAAAGTAACTTTAAAAGAGGATTAATTTAAAAAAAAAATGATTTCTCAAAAAACGTGTTTGTGCACATCTATACATAGTACCAGAGGCCAGAATTCTCGTAGCACTTTTGAGCTGTCATAGGGCTTCTCGTTTATCGACTTCCGATATACATATTTTATCGATACATTATAGAACACAACATATCAAAGAAAATTAAAAGTAGAGGTAAACAACAGGCGGTCTTATCGCTAAAGAGCGATCTACACATACATACACTCACGCCTTCATTCCCAGAGCAGTGTAGGTTTACCAACAACTCTAAAAACTTGTTGATAATTATATAACCACGTTTTGCACAATTAGGCTAAGATGTCTACCAGCGTATTAGTGACAGGTTGCAAGCCCATCGCCTAACAAGCCTTTACTTCCTTACGACATCCACGGGAAGACATGAAGTGGCACTATTCTAAGCCGGCAACCTCACGGGGAAATATACTGTCCTCTAACGAAAAAAAGGCACATCTACTATATAAATTGTATTGCACTTCCAACCTTATTATAACCTATGAGAGTTTAATATGCTTCTATGAATTAATAACACTTGTGCTTTTTTCCCGTAGGAGAGCAGTATAATAGAAGCGAAGACATACTCGTATACATTTTATTCCTTAAAATTTAACAATATGAGAGAATAGCGCTAAACGATTCTTACGCGGATGAAAAGATATGCAGGCTTATGGCCTAACGTACTCGCAATCGCAATCGTTTTCATTTTGACTTTCCGAAGGCAAGTCGTCATACAAAATCAAAACAATCGTTCCACTTTGAAGTCAATTGCGATTGCGAGTTAGGCAATAGGCCAGCAGACCTCGGAAACCTGGTTATTTTAATCAGATCTTCATAAACGCCATTTATAAATAGAGCATTTTCATTTCAATTCCTATCGAACAGAATCGATATTATTTCCGTTTGATTAAGATCAAAATAAAACTGTTCCTGTTTGATTAATTGTGCCCTCCTACGGAAAAAAGGTACATCTACTATACCGTCGGTCTAGATGTGACACCTCGTAACTATTTTTTTTTGGTAAAATGAGATTTTGATGCAGAAAGTTTCAAATAGTATTTCCGGTGTTAACTCGTAAATGTCTCCTGCGTTATAATTGATTTTGACGGAAAAAAACGACTAGGAGTGACACCTCGTAACAAGCATTCAACTGGTGTAACCTCGTAAGATCTACGTGAAACCTTGGTAATATTATCACGGAACAACTTTGTTAAGGTGGGACCTCGTAACTAAAAAGCAGTTTTTGGTCTCTCCTGAAAAGTTTCTCACTTTGCATATACGAGTTGTCACATCTAGACCGACGATATTCATTGTATTGCACTTCCAACCTTATTATAACCCTTGAGAGTTTAATATGCTTCTTTGAATTAATTGCTCATTTGCCTTTTCTACGAGGGCATAATTTCGCTCGCTAATTTGTTCGCAACGCCCATCGCACTTTTCTCTTATTTCCTACCCTAACAGTTAGATCTTTAGTTGCATTTTCACTTGCTCAGCTTGAAGTCAAGGCCTTAGCATTTTAAAACACCACAGTCGCCACGCCATCCAGTGAAGAAAGTATCATTTACGGAAAAAACTGGTTAATCCCAGCGATGATAACATTGATAACGGTCGCGAATCCATTCCGCTCCTAGCAAGCTTTTACGAAGAACCTGGATAAGAACCAGTATTAACCGGTATTTTTCGAACCATTCCCAAACCTTGGCTATAACCTCCTGAGGTTCCTTGTACTAAAACTAGTACAAAATACGGCCATTCAAATAAAGATCTAGTGCAAAGAAAGTAAAGTGTAATTTCTTTTGTTTTTATGACCAGAGGTCGGAATTTTCACGGCAAAACATAAGACTGTCGCAATTTTGCTGGTGTTAGAAACGTTTTTTTATCGATATCGATAGTTGTGTAAGTAATAAAAGAAAAAAAACGGTTCAACAAATACAAAAAAAATATTTAATACAGAATGTTACGTGAGCTTTGTATAAAATTATATAGAGACAGATGCAATTTCTTCTTCGATGTCCACGTCAGTACACGCAGCAGCACATGACCTTTTATTTGGTTTGTCATAGTAATAGATTAGATAATCATTAATTTCTCAACATTCTCTGAGAGTAGACTGTTAACCTACTATACCAAATTAAACGTTTTAATGAGGTGGTATAGTCACTTCATTAAAAGTTTTACCTCTTTGCTACCCGACTACGCCAAAGCCAAAATGAAGGGTTATTATGATAAAGTATATGTAGTTAAGATTCAGATGTAATAACACATATAAAACAATCTTGTAACTTACCACTTCTTTTGCATATTTTAAATTAACTGACACGAATGATTATAAAATAATGTTGGTAAATATATCGGCTCGACTTTTTTTTATATAATGATACTCGATATCGATAAAAAAAAGGTTCTAACACTAGCAAGATTGCGACAGTCTTATGTTTTGCCGTGAAAATTCCGACCTCTGTTTATGACATAAGATGAAATTGGAAAATTGACTGTATGTCATTCGTAATAGATTCATATTCCATTGACAAATTTCATTGTATGCTGGGCCATAGGAGGAAATTACCACAGACAGACCCATACGAAGAAGAAATACAGTCACGAGATTAAATTTAGTACCGACCTTAGGTCCAAAGTCAATCTGACATTCTACAACAATAAGGTTGAGTTTCCTAAAAGTTACAAATGGCTTGACATCTCTAATGACATTGACGACTTCAAGCATATTTCACTTGAAAAGGGTCCCAAATTAACGCACGTGACCGTACATTTATTCACCAACCATAAGACGCATTAATAGGTATACAAATGATTCAAGAAAACATTGAAGGTAATATTGAAGGGAATAGCACGCAAATATGTGTCCTCGCTGCGGTAGACACCTATACTGCCCTACTAAACTTAATGGCGATATCTCAGACAAAATACCTGTAGAAATTAAAACCTATTTACAAACAGAATAGAGTTGAAACTGCTTTGGCTATTGAATTTAGATATTGCATTTTTGCTTAGGAGGGCAGTATAGCGCACACAAGTTAATTTTATAACTAGGGTTAGGACTTTTGGTAGCCTACCGTGGTTCCAGAATCCATGGAGTCGCTATTTCATAATTATTATAAACATATCAACTTGATTTTGACCTTCAGTATTGTTACAATATTTCAAAATGCATTCATTTGTTAAATCGCTAAACCAGTTTAAATTAAGTTTGGTAAAGAGGATATCTCCGCTGTGAAAGCGTTACAAACAAACAAATATTCAAACATAAAATGTCGTTGGTTTTATTTGTAACATGGCAAAACTGGTCAAAATCGAAGTGGTATGTAAATAAAAATTAGAAAATAGCGACTCCATGGATTAGAACAATGGCAAAGTCCAACAACTTAACTTCATACAACTTCAAAAAATTAACTCACCTTCAAAAAACACCGTAAACGGCAGCAACGACAGGAACATCCACGGTTGCACGTGGAACACCATATCCACAGGGTTGTCCAGGCCAAGTTTGGACTTCTGCATCAGTAGCTGAGCGAAGGTCCACCGGAGGCCGCCGGCGAAGGACGCCACTAGGAGGAAGTTGAAGCCCAGGAGGTTGAACTGGGTCGCTTGGTACGTGAACATGATCAGGCCTGTCGCTATCATGAACACTATGCCGACTAGGGACCAGGACTGTAAAGAAAAATTACAATTTGACACATGCCTACTGATACGTTGTTTGGTAGATTTTTATATTACTTTTAAGACGTTTACATACATAAACTCATGCCTTCATTCCCAGAGTGGAGTAGGCAGAGCTACAGAATTACCAACAACTCAATTATTTTTTTTATAATTCTGTGACATTTTGCACAATTAGGCTAAGAAATTTACCAGTGTATCAGTGACAGGCTGCCCATCACGTCGTTAACAGTCCAGTTCATAAATATGTATACACTTAAGTACAATGTCACTTTAATCGCTATGATAATTCGTATATGGTAGTTTGAAAATGACATTAAATAGACAAGGTACTAAAGTGTGTACATATTTATGAACTCGACTGTACGACGTTTAAAAGTAATTAAATTATAAAATCTGTTCCTATTAATGCCTAATAACACCTTACTAATACCCTCCTGCTACCTCTCCTCCTAATTTCCCATGAATCCCTACCAATATCTTACTAATGTCCTACTTATACTAATAAAGCTACTAAAGTCTAAACCTCGCTTTAGACTAATTTTCAAGTTAGAAAAAGACAGCCAAATTGTGCTTCTTCCTCTAGAACAGGGGCCCTAACCTTCAGAACAATAGTGACCTAATTGAGAAATTTTAAATTTCGAGTTAGGTCTCTATGATATTAAATTTATGACTCGAAGTTTGAAAGCACAAATGTTGAATTAGGTCATTATTGTTCTAAAGGTGCGTATGACAAAGTGTGGATAAGGCAGCCGTCACCTTCTGACAAGTAAGAATGTTCGAAATTTAAAATTCAAAGTATTTATTCAGTTAATTGGACACATGAGGGCTCTTTTACACGTCGGTAACATGGAGTGAATCTACCAGCGCTTCGGACAAGACCATCATTGCGGAGAAGAAGCGCCTAAAGAAACTCCAGCAGAAGGTAATTTTTTCCAATCATAAAATACAATAATACTTAAACAACAACAAACATTACAAGGTAATAAAGTAGTAACTAGATAATTATTTTAAAACTAACACAAATAAAATCATTACAGATGTAAGCTAAATTAAATTAAAAATAGTGTCTAGGAGAACAACATGACGAGGTCACTACGTCAGGAACGATAATTAAATCCATTCCTACATTCAGACTTATTCTAGAACGTCATCTTGAAGAAAACCTGCAATATGGTATCAAAAGTCAAACCCACCGAACCAGGCAACCCTAGATATGTGTAGTATTTTACATTGCTCCTATAGTATATTAGACTTAGTCTTAGGACTTAGTCTCATCCAGCCCCCATCACATGTTAATTAAAATTTACAACCACTTACCAAACTATATTAAATGCATAGAAGATACCAAGATCTTTAATAAAACCTTAAAACTATTTCTAATAAATAATTGCTTTTATAATTTGAAAGAATTCTTTGATGTCGCATACACATAATTATAATCCAACACGACCGCAATTAGTGTAAGTAGTTTTAGAAAATAATTAGTAACTAGATTATTATATTGTATTGTATTGTATAGCTGCTCTCTGTCTGATGTTGCTGTGCCCTTGCAGGGCGTCACATGCAAACCTCCTATTACGTTCCACCTATAAATATGTTAATGTGACATGCAATAAAATATTTTGATTTTGATTTTGACTATGTAGATTTAAAATAATAGTGACGGATGCTTTATCCACATTTGACACGCGATATGGACGCAGCCATAGTAGGCAAGAGTGAGACAGCAGTCTACTTCTTCAATTTTTAGGGTTCCGTAGTCAAACTAACCCTAACCTAACGTAACCTAACCCTTATAGTTCCGCCATGTCCGTCCGTCCGTCCGCAACCTAGCTCAGAGACTCTTAGTACTAGAAAGCTGTAATTTGGCATGAATATACATATTAATCACGCCAACAAAGTGGTAAAATAAAACCAATTTTTTTTTTGTGTTCTTGCCCTACACGTGACGTGGGGATGTAATTTTTATTTCTCGTCTACCCCATAGTGCGGGGTGTCGTTGGATAGGTCTTTCAAAAAAATATGATAAATATATTGCGGGTTTGTTTTAATAATTTTTCGATTAAGGTATCCGTTTATGAAATATTAAGCTTTAAAGCGCTAATTTTTGTTAGAGTCAAGTGTCCCCCCCCCCCTACAGCCAAAACTACAAATACTAATAATCTGAAAAATATCTTAAACAAAAGCACATATAATGAATTTAATAGGAAAACTATCACGACTAAGTAGCCTTCATTGGTTCTTGAGTTACAAACGGTTTAAACGTTTATACCTACCGAAAATTTATTTGCGGCGTTGGTAAACCGACCGCGACCTATGTCGATGTATGGGGAGAACAGTTTTCCAACGGCAAAGTTAAGTTTGTCGAGAGGTGTAATTTGTTTGTAGTAACGGCTTCGGAACCCTACACTGAGCATGGTCCGACATGCTCTTGCCCGGTTTTATTGGTTGTCTACGCCGCGCTTAACGATCATAATGCACTGTGTACATTCTGAGCAGCGTACCAAATCACAACATTTTGGTAAGTCTTTTCTCAAGCGTTCTCAAGCGTTTTCAAGAACATTTCGAGTTAATTTAACATAACAATATGCGATGAAACCGATAAGAGAGGTGTTACATGTTGCAAAGCAGTGGCTACGCCGTATGTTTTCCTTTACCTTGATTATCGAAATGAAATTTGATTGTATTCTCATTATCAAGGCTCGGAAAAAACCAGTCATTTTAAAAACATAACCCTGTTCCGTACAGCAGAGACTTCCTTATGATGTTAATAAAAAATATTATTAGGTATCTTATAGATTTATTATACAATAATTTATATGTATTCAGCGAGAATGAATGACAGCGGAATGGTAATGAGACAACACAAACTTAAATATGCCCCAATGACGTCCGTAGACTGTGAACGAACTTTTTCGACTCATAAATGGGTCCTAAATTCACGTCGTTATGGTGCTAAGAGAAAGCGTGGCCGCCCCAGGAAGAGATGGAGTGATGAGTTGAGATCATGGGACAAGAACTGGAGGGACACCGCTCAAGATCGGATAGAGTGGAAGAGAGGCCTTTGCCCAGCAGTGGGACATTATGGGCTCAAAATAATAATAATAATGACGAAGAAGTGAAAATTTTGAAAAAAAATCTTCATTCTTTTTGATTGGCGAAAGTGTTTGTTTGTGTCAGTCATTAATAAAATTGTCGCTAAATACATAAAAAATATGGTTTAATAAATGTAAAGTACCTAATATATTTTTATTAGCATCATTAAGGAAGTCTCTGCTGTACGGGACTGGGTTATGTTTTCAAAATGACGTTCGTTTTTACGAGCCTTGCTAATAATTCATTAACTCCCAGCAACTCGTAACGTGTGAATCGTGTAATGCAAAAATGCCATTAACATTACCAATTTCGTGATAATAATGTCAGAACCGTTCACCGCAGCGGGCTATGGAAAGAACTATACTTCCCAGCATAGTCTTAACCACAAATTAAGTTTTAAATTATTAACCGTATAAATAAAGATGTCACTTCAAAACACGATATTTATTTACGAAGTAAATATGACGCGGTAAAAGGTCATTGTATTTGGGTAAAGAACGACGCAGATTAGCGTCATCGGCAATAACGATGAAAGTCTACCCCCAACGACAAGAAATAGGGGGAGTAGCGGGAAACTAATTCTGCCTCCCTGCGGAGAAAAGGCGCATCAACTATAGGAATTGTATTGCACATCCAACCTTATTATAACCTTTGAAAGTTTAATATGCTTCTATAAATTAACTGCACATGCGCCTTTTCTACTCGTACGAACCCAACTAACAATTTAACGTCGTTCAAAAGTTTAGTAAACGTTATCTTAATACCTTGATTGTAATAGCTAACTCACACTAACGTTATAATAACGTTTACTAAACGCGAAAATGGCCCCAGTTATATGACCTACAAAACAAGATAGTGATCGTTTTATAAACGTCACTGTAAAAACGTATATACAATGCTACATTATATAAATGTCATATAAAGGTTTTTCAAACACCTAATTTGGTCAGTTCAAATCGTTTAATGGACTATATAGTTTAGTCTTACCAACGTTGCTAAGACCAGTGTATTATGACATATTCATCGCACAACTAATAAGTTAAATTAAAGACGTCTATAGGACCTAGAAGTCATCTCATTACCATTACAAGACTGCTATCCAACTTTATGTCGTATAAGTCAAGACTTATACGACGTGTTTGTTTGTTGTGAAGTCGCGGGCGTGCTCTCGTCTGTGATAAAACTGATAAAGGAGACGCACTGAGCGACAAGCGAGATAGTACAACTTGCGCTAGACGTACTATCGCGATCGTTAATTTGTGACCCATTTCGCGAAAAATAGGCTTGAAGTCGTCAATATCCTTAGAGATGCCAAATCATTTGTAACTTATAGGAGACTCAACCTTATTGTTGTAGAATGTCAGAATGACTTTGGACCTAAGGTGGGTCCCAAATTAAAGTTCGTGACTGTACGTACAGCCCTTAATATCATTAGACGCGTGCTAGCTCGGGGCACGTTCTAAGGATTTGATATCGATATATATTTTCTCAAAAATGTCCGGAAATGGTGACATTCCGATCTACATATTGAGCTGCGAAGTACATAGTTTAATGACAGCGCTCAAATTAAAAAAAAAAAACATTGCGTGCTCGCTATACAAGCCCGCAATGTTGCATACAAATTCCAATACTATCTAGCTTGTAACTTTTTAAAAAGTGAAAAAGCCCATAATAAAATGAGGGCACAAGTCTTTTACATCCAAATTTTACTCGAAACATAACTTTTTTATTTGTGCCTGGAATAGCTTATGTTTTTTTTTAAAACAAGAATTGCGTTCCTCCTTCTCATAAACAAAAAGGCGGTAAGGAGTGATGGTTTTTTCACATGAAGTTTGTTTGTATGCAATTTAAAAAATGAGTTCAAGCGATGAAGATTTTACTCCAACACAAAAAAAAACTTGCGATATTTGAGAAAAGCACTATATTTGCCTCGGCAGGAACAGCAATTGCGGGCTTCGTATTTTTAAACGGACTCGCAAGCTCGTCCGTTTAAAACAATGCTCGGCCCGCAATTGCCTACTTCCATGCCTAGGCAATAATGTACTATTATACATGTGCTCATTTAAAAACCTCTCCTACTGTGAAGAGGCTCGATATCAGACATGAGTGATAATAAAATTACAGTATTCCCAGCTTCTTAAAAGCTTTCGGCTGGCTATCGCTATCACGCTTGCACTCGCAACTGACAGTATAGTGTCTAGGCTATTACTTGTTTAAGGTAATTTCTTAAGTCTAGGTTATTTCTGATATTTCTATCTTGATAAAAATGCATTTAAGCAAACTGTGTATTCAAACACGAAATTGTATGTGTTATCACACAATATTACTTTTATGTTGTCCGGCAGCATGAGCACGTCATGCTCGCTCAAAGGTCTCTGCTTACGGCGGCGTCGTTGATCGGGTCGCCACCTTCCCGAACACATGGTTGAGGGAGGCGATGGCTGAGATACGCGTCATACTCGTGAACGGGTGCTGTTTGTGGGGTCTGGTCTGTTCACGTCTGCAAGGACTTGTTGCTCAGTTAATTATTCCAGTTATGGCTTTTGACGTAGAGACCTGGTCGTGTTGTTCTCCTATTCATTATTTTTAGTTTAATGTATTTGACAAGAAATATTTTTAATTTTTACATTTATTTGTAATGTCTTTAATTTTTGAATTTATAATGTTTTTATTTTTGATAGTTCTAATAATTTATATTTGTTGCATTATTACCTTGTAATGTAACTTACTTTTAAGTATTATTGTATTTAAGTTTGAAAAAATGACCTTCTGCTGGAGTTTCTTGCGGCGCTTCTTCTCCGCAATGATGGTTTTGTCCGAAGCACTAGTAGATTCACTGTATATTACCGACGTGTAAAAGAGCCCGTATGTGGCCTATTTACTGAATAAATATTTTGATTTTGATTTTGATTTTGTCACTCGTGTGTCATAAAAACGATGATTGCCGATCACTATTAAGAAAATGGTTGCACTGTACACTTCAAGTTATTATGGACTCTTACCGGAATACTGCCTCAAATGTTATTGACTCCTACATGATGGCACTGACAGAACATTGTCTTGTTTTGTTTGAAATGACATGCATATAAAGTCCATTCGCTTAGATAGTGTCGCTACACTCGCACGTACTTGTGGTTATTGTTATAAAATACAAATATAATTCGAAGCAAACTGCCAATTTCACTTGCGGCGTAACACCCGTAAGTGAATTCGGCGGTTCACATCGAAATATATTCGTATTTTATAACAATAACCACAAGTACGTGCGAGTGTAGCGACACTATCTAAGCGAATGGACTTTATATGCATGTCATTTCAAACAAAACAAGACAATTTTCTGACAGTGCCATCATGTAGGAGTCAATAATATTTGAGGCAGTATTCCGGTAAGAGTCCATAATAACTTGAAGTGGATATTTTCATCTAGACGGCAATCTTAATTACCGAATAATATGGGAAAAATATTGATTGTTTACTATGAAAACCATTTCAAAATAGACAATTTTTTTTTTAAAATTTAAATTATAGACAGAATGAATAATCTTTATTTATGTTGAATAAAATCTTGATTTCGACAGTTACATCGATATAATTTTTTGTCGCAAAAATATTTTGCCCCATCACTTTAGTATTCGTGCCCCGAGTCAGCACACGTCTGCTTATTATGGTCGCCTTTATCGCTGTGGATAAAGCATCCGTCACTTTCGCACTTACCAACTAGTCAGAAAGGAAAGAAGTTTTATCCACGTTTGCCAACATGGATAAACATAACCACAATAGATCCGCAGGTGGCTATACAAATTGTTATTAATTAAACGTCATTACGAAAGTCGTATAGTGATTTATAACCGAGTTTAAATACACAGGTGCCGTCATTCAAACATTAATTTGATTACCAATGTATGAGTTACAGGGATATAGCATGTTGTTTATTCGGAGAACGTAAAATGTAGAGTTTTCAATAAGGCTGCACTACTGGATTGACGTGGCACGATTGCGTAAAAGTAGAGTCAAAGCATACATACACACAAACACACACACACACACACACACACACACACACACACACACACACATACACACACACACACACACACACACACACACACACACAGAGACAGACAGACAGACACGCAGACACGCAGACACACGCACGCACGCACGCCGCACGCACGCACGCACGCACGCCGCACGCACGCACGCACGCACGCACGCACGCACGCACGCACGCACGCACGCACGCACGCACGCACGCACTGGTCGGTTTCCTTAATAAGTAAATAACTTTGGACCTTATTGGACCTTATTTCAATCAAATAAGGTCGTGGATATAGTTGTTTTCGACTGTACGCGAGGCTTAACCCTTTATAAGGCCCCGTTAAAGTACAAATACTAGACCAAAATTAAATACAGTCATGGAATTGCAAGTCTCTAAAGAGTAATTATAGGAAATTAATTCAGGAAAATACAATCAAAAAAGTATCATAAAATGTAGGTAGTAAAGTTCAATTTCAGCTTAGTGTAATGTGGTCAGTGTAGAGCCTCTGCCTTATAAAGGGTTAAACATATACGCATACATCTACTCACTCACGCCTTCATTCCCAGAGCTACAGAATTACCAACAACTTTAAAAACTTGTTGACAATTCCGCAACCACATTTAAAGCTCTAATAAAAAACAACCGAAAACAACGTCTTGTACAACAAATATAGGGAAAAATCTGAAAACTATACATTTTTAGTTAAATCACATAAAAAACAGGGTCTTTATGCAAGGAAAGGCGGTCCAAATTTTGACATTCCTGAACTATTTATAATATATACATACGGAACCCCCGGTGTGCGGGTCCGATTCGCACTTGTCCGGTTTTTATTTTGAATTGGGTCACAAATTAACGTTCGTGACCATACATGAGATACCCTTGACAGACAGACGTACAGCGGAGGCTTAGTAAAAGGTTCCCTTTGGCACATATTAGGTACAAAACCTTAAGAACGAATATTCGCACCTTGAGAACAATAGTGACCTAATTCAAAATTTCAGCTTTCAAACTTGAAGTCATAAATTTATTATTATAGAGACCTAACTCGAAATTTAAAATTTCTCAATTAGGTCACTATTGTTCTGAAGGTGCCAAATATACTACTTTTACGCGGGAAAACTCGCAAATCAAAACTAGTTCCAAGATAATTACTTAGCAAGTTATCCAAGGTTAAGCCATCCGATTCATTCAATAGTTTCTTCGTGTTGTTACAGAATAAAGGACGTTTTTTGTCAGTCGCTAACAGGAAAAACTATTCATTTCTTGCACAAGTGTAAAATGGCTACTGTATTGAAATAAACAGGCATGTTATTTGGGCTTAGACGAAATAGAATGAAATCACTGCTTGACAAATAACTTGTATCAAAAATTCCGACTGATGACTTTTGTCTCTTGCGTCAAAGTACGATCTACTTTTATAGCCTTCCGTCGCTGAACATGATATTCTCAAAACATGATATTCTCAAAATGTGGTATTCTCAAAATATGATTTTCTCAAAATATGATATACTCAAAATATGATATTCGCAAAACATGATATTCGCAAAACATGATATTCGCAAAACATCATTAATAGCGAGACATAAATTAGACAGTGTCGACGGAGCTCCGCTTAGCGGAGCTCCTATTTCTGGGTAGTTTGGCCCTCCGGTCCTGCTGTAAAACTAACATACCTTAAACCTACCTACGTTTCTATAACCTAACTCCACTATTTGCAAATATCATATTTTGAGAATATCATGTTTTGAGAATATCAGGTTTTGAAAATATCATGCTTTGACAATATCATATTTTGAGAAAATTATATTTTGAGAATATCATATTTTGATTATATCCGATTTTGAGAATATCATGCTCAGCGACGGATGGTTTTATAGTAGTGACTGGTGCATAATGGGAGGCATTAATACACGAGTGCGTTTTTATGAAACGAGCCGAAACGCGAGTTTCATAATAAGATCACACGAGTGTTTTAATGCCTAAGCATTTGTTCAGTCGCATAAAAAAAATTATCTACATGGATATCATAAGTTTTGTACAATATGTGAGAAACCTGTATCTGGGGATGCTCTGTAACTTAATGTTTACATTAAAGTATCGGTCATATGTGAACATTAAAATACAACCACAAATACAAGTTTCTAAATATAGGCCATTAACTTATCGTTTCTTAATAACAATCAAGTCATTCCTCGGTGACAATTTATCATACACAAATTGTCGGACCGCCGGAAGCACAAAAAATCTATCTAAAAAAACAACAAGTTGGAAATAATTTACTATTTTTAGTTAGCTCAAGAGTCATATTCATACTCATACTCATACTCATATCCATACTCACATTCATACAACATCTATATGATTGTAGCCTGTAAATTACCTTTCTCTCCAACCCCAGCAGTATAGCGAAGCCGAGGATGAATATGATAGTCGTCGACTTGGTCATGGTGTACAGCGATATGGTGACCAGCTCCAGTGCCCAGTTGGAGAAGCCCACGTCGATGCCGCTTGCAAGCCCTGGACAATGTAATCCAAAGTTTTAAACTAAATTATTAAATTATTATATTACTTGAAAGAATCATTAATGTCCAAAGCTATAGATATTATCAATGATATAATATAGTAAAAAGAGGTAGATATTTTATACGCACTTTGATAGTGGCACCCTAAAACCAAGCCAATTGGTACACCTTTACTTAGTCTTGCGCCGACAACGGAACTGTGAACTAGTCTGCAGAGCAACATACACTCGTCTCTGTTTCGCTCCCGGAAATTAGCATACCATGCTGCTTTCACTTGTCATTTCATTAGTGTGTAATTCAAATATTTACTGATTATGTGTGCGTAAGCCGGGCCGTTTTTACACGCGGAATACCGTATAGGTAACATATCTACCTCTTTTTATAATATATCATTGGATATTATAGAGTCGAGGAGTATCTAACAGACAAAAATGCCCAAATATTCACGCTCATCACACAAATATCTTACCGGGATTTGAACCCGGGACCGCTAGCTTCGAAGGCAGGGTCACTACCCAATAGGCTATCTTGTTGTGCAAATAAAAAGTACCTGTGGGTGCCACAGAGCGGATGCAGGTGATCAGCGGCAATACCAGCTGGCTGGTACCAGTGAAGAGGTGACGCACCGTTCTCACCATCACCGCGAGGACCCATTTCACTATCAAGTGGTACATCACCACTGTTAGAGGGTAGTGGAACTCCTGCGAACAAGTAGAGAGGGTTAACCTTTCGAGCGCCTTACGTAGAATACAAAATGGGTAACCCACACGCTAAGCATGTTTCGCTATGCAAATATTACAACTTAATTAATACGAAACGTCTCTTTTAATCTTGAACTTTTGACGTCTGTATTTTAATGTAACACCTTTCATACTTTTATGAAATGAATTTGAATTCTAATAGCTATTTACTATGAAAAAGCAGTCCTTACAGGAGCCCTAACGTTTTTCTTTTCTATCGCTCAAAATGTATGGGATGACAGTTGACCAAGTTTATCATATCGCACGAGAATGTCATCCCATACATTTTGAGTGATAGAACAGAAAAACAGTAGCGTTTGCATCCTGGCTAGGGCCAGTGGTTTATTTGTGACGTTATCTATGGAAAGGGACCTTATTGTCGATGGCGCTTACGCCGCACTGCGTCACGCGACGTTTTATTTATATCGGAGCGTCTTTAATAATGGCGGAGGCGCCATCGACAAAAAGGTCCATTTTCATAGATAACGCCACACTTTACCTTGTCTTCACTTACGTCTAATGGGGTCCTAGTGAAAACGGGTACAAGTCGACTTAACTCGTAATAAAAAAGGGTATATACATGAACGGAGTATACTAGACTTAAACCCTTTTTCACTTGATCTTCAGACGACTTATACCCTTTTTCACTAGGACCCCAGTATTGTTATGGTGAGCCGGCCTAGTATGGTTGCGTTGATGACAAGATGTGGATAAACCATCCTATACTCTCGTAGTCATATATACGTGTCAGAAAGTGACGGATGTTTTATCCACACGCGATAAAAGCAGCCATATCATATTAGACCTCCAGGGATTTTGGTTCGAATGACGGCCAAAATGATGCAATTTTGCACACAGGGTGCTCTCATTTCGCAGGTAGTTAGGTATTTTTGGTTTAGATAAATATAGAATATGAAATAAAAGCTATAAAATAACTATATGAAAAGCAAGCTTTATAAACCCGACTGCATTTTTTATACTGTCGTCGATATACCTACATATATTAATAATTGTCATTTTGCCATTGTTGTTATTTCAATTTTAACAGTTTAGGTATCCTATGTCACCCGGGATGACGTAAGGATTCTAACAATACCTCACACATCTAAATCGGTCAAGGGATTTAGAAGTTATAGTGGAATAAAGAAACTCACATACATACATACAAACAAACATGAACCCTGAAAACATTACACTCCTTTTTTGGGGCAGTCGTACAATAATTAACCGCAATAAATACTGATTACTGGAAGTTTTATTTTATTATTACTAAAAACTAGCATCTTAGTCTGTTTGTGCAAAATCTAATTCCATAAACCCAACCCTTATCTTCTGTAAAATAAGAATCAGATGTTCATAATTGGCGCTTAGTCCATTACTGGTTCCGTTACGTTACTAAGAAATAATGATTTTACGAAATTGATCTATTAAATTCAACCATTGTAATAACCGAAACTTAGTCAATAATAATTTATTCAAATGCAAAAGCTTTATCTTGTCTAGGGGACACCGTTGATGTAGGAAAACATATCGAAACTTTTATGTGGTCGTCTTGTACCGTCTTATATAAACATAAATAGGTGTTTTTTTTTTCCTTTTCTCCCTCTGTCTCTCTCGTAAGATTTTTGGCATGTTTTCCTGCTGAACTACGCATGTTATTTTTATAAGTATAAGTAATTTAATATTTATTGCTTTATATAATGCTAGACTAAGTAGTAACCATTGTAATATGTTTAAAAAATGACTGACTGCTGAGTTTCTTGCGGCGTTTCTTCTCAGCAGTGGTCTCCTCTTGGGAAGCGCTGGTAGATTCTTGACGTGTAAAAGTGCCCGTGCAGCCTACTTACTGAATAAATATCTTTATCTTTATCTTTAACCAGTGATCGTAAAATGCGAGTAAAATTCATTGAAGTGCTAGGGTTGTCACTTATAATATAATCGAATAAATTAAATATGTACCTATGGAGGAATATATACTTATGAAAGCACTTGTTATCATTAATAAATTACCCTATCAGTGTTCATGGTTTATCTACAATGTTAAAATAAAATTTATTAAAATTGATACGTACATTGTCTATACATAGATATACGAGTATTATCTTGTCATGTTTGTCAATCTGATTGTATTATTTGCATTGTCTCGCCATCGTACTTGAAAAAATTATTACTTACTATCCCAAGTCTAGAATTGGGAATAATTTTATTTGAAATTGTAAATAAGTATAATAAAAACCAGCCATTAGGTAACCCGGGTTTCCGATTGTGTGCAATTTCATGAGTAAAAAAAATATTTATTTGTACCTAATATCTTAGATCATAAAACCTTCCCTTCTGCCCTTCCCTTGCCTTCTGCAGGTCGTGGCGGGGAGGCTGGACAGCGCTCTGTTTGACAGGTTCACCGAGCTACACGTTGTGTGTGTGACTCGGTGACCCGATCAGACAATTCTATTTTAATTTTATCTTAATTTTTAGTTTTAACATAGTATATTAAGTGTAAATTACTAACAGCCTATGGACCCCTGAAGTCTGAGAATAAAGATTTTTATTTTTATAAATTTAGATCCTTCGCCAACCCTAACTGGTTGTCATACGTCATTTCAATGGATTTTGCTCGCTTAAGGTTTAAAGATAGGCATTTTAATCCGAAATATCGTTAGTTTTGGTAGGTTCCTGATCAAACGATATCTAAAGCAGTCAATATAGATACAACGTTTATCTGTTATTATTACCTACCTATAGATAGTAGAACTTAATTAGCGTAACACGAGTTACATGATACTGGGGTGCTAGTGAAAAAGGGTGTAAGTCGACTTAACTCGTAATAAAAAAACTGCCAAGTGCGAGTCGGACTCGCGCACGAAGGGTTCCGTACCATTATCTATACAACATTAGCAAAAAAACGGAAAAAAAAATTATAAATATTTATTTTAAATTTAATTAATTACTTTTAAAATGAAAATACAACTAAATATTTTGTGAATTTTTTAAGCGTCTACCTGTTGCCGTTATCAATATAAAAAACGGCAAAAAAATAACGTTTGTTGTACAGGAGCCGGGAGCCCCACTTAAATATTTATTTTATTCTGTTTTCAGTATTTCAATTTCAAATTCATTTATTTTGCTAAAACATTACGTACATTATTCAAGATGGAAGATAGATACATAGTTTCAGTAATGTTTGCCTTATTTATTTTTTGTTAGGCATGCAAAATACAAAACAAAATTATTATAACTTTGTTGTTATAGCGGCAACAGAATTACATATTCTGTGAAAATTTCAACTCTCTAGCTATCAAGGTTCATGAGATACATCCTTGTGACAGACAGACAGACTATACAGACAGACGGACAGCGGAGTCTTAGTAATAGGGTCCCCTTTTTACCCTTTGGGTACAGTACCCTTAAAAAGGGTATACACATAAACGGAATATACTGCCCTCCTAAATAAAAAGGACGCGTGCGCACTTTTATAGTCAAAGTAAATTCGACCTCATATCTTAAGAAATAAGGTCACTAATACATACGCGGTTCTATGAGACATACGCCCTTTTTTCCAAGGAGGGCAGTATACTAGACTTGAACCCTTTTTCACTTGATCTTCACGAGAGTTGTGCCCTTTTTCACTAGGACCCTATATGTGGCGTTATCTATAAAAAGGGACCTTATTGTCGATGGCGCTTACGCCGCACTGCGTCACGCAACGTTGTATTTATATCGGAGCATCTTTAATAATGGCGGAAGCGCCATCGACAATAATGTCCCTTTTCATATATAACGCCACATATTATTGTTTGTAGTTCCAGTACTTACTGCAATCATTTTCATCTACATACAGCCATAAGAATAAATAATAACTAAATGTAGAAGCGAAAGCTCCCGACGCGTTAGATACCTACCGCCTGGCGACACCTGAGGTGTCTAGTCAGTCAGGGGCGTCACACACGGAATATATATTAACCAAGATATTGATATTGTGTCTTGAATTAGTTTTCGTATTTGTGTCAATTTTAGTGTTTATGGTTGTACTAAGATAGTGTTTTAAAAAGTGAACGACTATTTACCGCAAAATAAATAGAAATAATTGATTGAATGAAGGAGTTTTATGAGATAATCTTAATATCATCTAAAAGTATAATTACCTAATTTAACGTAAATGTAAAAAACTCATTTTGCAACAATGTTTCCACGTTGAAGTAAAGCATAAATAACATTTCGTGACTAAACTTGCATACCACATCTATAAACCGATTATAATATTTCGTAAGTGACAGCCCTAAATTTGGGCGCGGAAGACAGAGGGGCGAAGGGGGAAGTAGGTATTTAAAGCGCGGCATTCGGGGCCTGATCAAAGGAGATTCGCTTCTACGTGTAGTTATTATTTATTCTTATGATACAGCCTTGGCCAAAAGTATTGGGCACCCCACTTTTTCCTTTGTAACTTATAAATAAAGTATTATTTTCTAATTTCAAAAATACACAAACATTAAAAATATAAAATGTGTTTGTACATGTGCAAATTATTAGTAGATTATCTCGAAAAAATCGGGTTTTACAACAAAATGATTAATTGTATTTTTTTCCATGGAATTACGCTAAACTTCAATAAATGTGACTATTTTTTCCGATAGACATACAACTTACTATAATATAAGATATAAATGCACCTTTTAAAGTTTGACTTTTATATGAAAAACGCATGGGTGCTCAAGACTTTTGGCCAAGGCTGTATGCATATTCATTTCAAAAGATAATAAGGTACTAAACATGGATAATGTTAGGATATAGCAGTACAATATATAATTAGTTAATTAATTAAAAAAGTACTCATATTAACCTTATTATTACGATGGTATTATTAACATAAGCAGCCAGAAGGTAATATTAAATAAACCAATTATAAAGGCATCCTTTTTCTACAAATAAAAACCAACAGAGATTAAATATTTTCTATGTCTAATCGTAACTAATTAATTTTTTCAGGTACTTGACAAGGATTTTTTTATGGGAAATGTGCATAATTTTTTTAAATAGCATTTCTCAACTAAATATGAAAATACTGTAAAAGAGATCACCAAAGGTGAAATTAAAAGACAAGGCAAGAAATACGGAGATAGACGGAGAGATCCGATACGCCGAGGGACATCCAGGGTTCGAAAATATCTGATATTAACTATAAATATCCAATTATTTCATATTTGATATTTATATCTGACATATTGGGTAAATATCAATGCATAATTGAAATGAATGTCAATGATAACCAAGATAATAGTAATTAAAAATAATAGTAGTGGCACGTTTTGTCAGGAGGTTCCTCTCTCTGCAGACCTAACCACCGGTAGCTTGAGCCCTGCCCCGCTGCCGGCGGCTCGTAGGTTACGTTTTTTATAATGTTTATTTTTTGTATCAGTAATGTTATTTTACTGTCAGATTTGAATATTTGTTATAAAAAAGCTACTTTACAGAAAATTTAATAAATATCTATAATATTAATAATAATACTATGATAAAATATGTAATAATGTAAAAAATGGTCGGAATAAATGGCTATTTTATTTATTTTTTATTAATAATTGAAATGAAACATGTATTTAAATTTGTAAGTACTACCTATTTATTGTGAATCTTATTCTGTGGTGTTGAGGTTTGAAAATCAATATTAAACTTATAACAACCCTCTTTTTTATAGTCAACAATATGATGCACAGCTGTTCTTTTAATACAAAAGAGCTTTGAGTCCATAAATAATTCTATGTACATAAGGCAACACTGCCATAAAAGAAAAACACTATAAAATAGTATTGAGTTCATATACATATACCACCTTTTTGCATCTGACAGCAAAACACCTGAGCTCACAGTTATCAGTTATTTCACTTTGCAGATAATAAACTTCTCCATGTAACACTTACTATAGAACATACAACATCCTGCCTGTAACCTAGAGTTAAAGCAGGCGCAGTATAAAATTGCTACATGAATTTTAATACACATAAATAAGAAAAAGCAAGCTTTAAAAACCAGACTATTGCTAACCAACTTTAAATTGTTATAAATCCTAAATGATCATACAAAATAAAAAATGATGAAAGAAACCTAATTCAATAATACCCCACTTGTATGTCATGACAAATATAAACATCTGTTCTCCATCCCTCATAGTAGAACAAACTACTCTAAGAACATAATATTTATAAAGTGTGTATGTACGCTATATAATAATGATAAGAAACTTAAAGATATAGACATATTCAACTGTACTATAGGCTCATTAAAAAGTGTTTTTGGAATGCAGAATTAATAAGTATACTCTGTTTTTCATGTTAATGTCAAGTCACTGTTTTCTTTTTTCTTTTTTAAATATGTTTTGTAACGCACAGAATAACGCAAAGTTACGTAGTTACCAAGTGGCTTAAATTTACCAACCTGATTACATGGGAAAAGCTGTTCTCTGGGTGCGTGCTAGACATAGCCTTGATAAGAGATATATGTCAAACAGCCTTCCGTACCAAACATGTAGCAAACTAGCTGCCACAATAACCCTTGCTTTGTAACTTGTGGTTATCTTGTATGGTCTTAGCATGTAGTCTACTAGTCTTATCTTCTCTTATCTTACAGATGGCCCTTTCGCATACACTTCGACCCTTTAGGATCTTTTGTGCAATTACTTTCTTTTACACACTTAGCTGTTCAAGTGTGCAGGTTTCCTCATGATGTTTTTCCTTCATGGTAAGAGCATCGGGTAATGCACTTAAGTTAGAAAAACTCATTGCAACATGGTGACCGCGGGGGTTCGAACTCGGAACCTTACGATCACGAGTCGTCCCCATAAGCCACTAGGCCACCGACGCTCAAGTCTATTAGTCAGTTTTTGATATCATTTTCTATGAGAGGCACTTTATTATCGCAGATGAGGATTTATAACAATTGCCTACAAGTACCTATCAATAAAAACACCGCGTAAATCTACTGCGAAAGTTAAAATAAGATAAAAAAAAGGTTGAAATGATAAAAGGCTTAGGGGTACCTTTAACAGCCATCTCTGGTAGAACGTCAATCCGATGGACAGCGTGAAGTAGAGAAGGATCAATCCAAGAGAGAGAAGACCCTTTCGACACCATATTTCCGAACCTTTCTTCTTAGAAGTAGTTGTAATCAACTCTTCTTCGGTATCACCTTTGGTTGCCAGCTGCTCATATTTTGCGCCTGGCATGGCGGGCACAGGACGGTCCGTGTATTTTTAACTCACTAAGCTGCATAGCAGCTAGCCTTCGTAATTATCTAATGTGTTTATAATCGTTTGTTTTTATTATAATTCGCGTTTTGTTCGCTTTATTCGCGGACAACGAACGTCACAACTGACGGCACCGAGTGATAAACATGCAATCATAAAAAAAAACTCAAAACTAGACAGATAAGAAATATGAATGATAGTTCTGTCATCGTGCTGCCACATTTACATCCGTCTTGAAATATAAAACTTAAAAACAAACGTTTCCTTTTAAGTAGTTTATCATAATCGATCTCTGTAATTCACTATCAATAATTTCTTTTTATATTAAAATATTTAAATTAATTGTAATTCTTGGGACGTTTGGTTATTTTATACCCATAAAACTATTTTTCGAACGGATGAAATTGTATTGATCAATTCGGACCGATGCACTATTGATTTCGTCACAGCAACTGCATACCTAATCAGTTATTATTGTCTGTCTGTTATTTTTGTGATGTAAAAATCATCAGAAAACATCAATACAATGTGTTGTGGTTTATTGGTGTCAAGATTATAAAGCGTCTGAAACATCAACAGATCTAAGTTGTAAGTATTGTTTTGTTGTTAATATAATGCATTTACGCAACGGCGCAATATTTTAGGTCGTCATTTCGTATTACATTTTGTAAGAATTAAAGGACAAAGGTTGGTGGTTCAGGGTCAATTTCAAGTTGAATGTTTTCTATGTATTTATTTAACTCTATTTACATGTTCTATCCTACGCGAGCCTGATGAGATGACAAGGTCAGTTTATATAGATATACAATAGAGCTAAGGGTAGTCTGCGCAGAAAAACTCAAACGAATTGAGACTCCGATTTTGTGCCAGATCTAACACTTATCTTATTTATAATTACAATTTTATAAAGGAGGCTGAAAAATATAATTAACTAGGCAGTTAGATATTTCATAAAATACATACAAAATTTATTTCTGTAGAACTTAAATGTTACAGTAACTAAATACATTGTAAATTCATTAATATTTTTGCTCGCGCGATGATCGAGCATTCGCGTTCTATTAGGACGATGCCTTATGCTTCCAAACAAAATTTCCAATATTAGGAACACCGCCAGTAAAATGACTAATATAGGAATTCCATCTTAGTCCTCAGGTACCTATTACAAATGTTTATAGATCTTATACATCCCATCCTAGACTTGAGAAAGAATAAGGATTATACTCAGTTTCTTTAGGTACTTGCTAAATGTAAACAAACAAACAAACCAACCTGTAACACAGTCAATCAAAAAAACAGTAATCAGTTATTTATTTATTAATTAAATCATTCATTACATAGCATTACAGTAAGAAACAAAAGCAGTAAGGTAATGGCACCAATGTTCGACACTTTAAGCTGACATGCACCAACAATCGACACTTAACTCTTAATTCAAAGATCATACGGTCATAAATTGAGTGTTACAAAACAAATGAATAACCCTTATCTTCTGTAAAATAAGAATCAAGTGTCGATCATGAGTCCTTGTCGATTACTGGTTCCATTACGTTACACATATTCATCTAAACTAACTTACATTCTAAAGGTGCCTAACTTGGTCACGCTCTAATACTCAGTGTGACATATCTGTGTTCTACTTCTACCTACCTATTGGCTGAACAACTAACATATGGTTTTTTTTTACATCTAGTTTAATCCTAAACAAATGAAGTATAATAGGATTAGCCCGTTGTATTTACTACTATTGTTTCTTCCTCAGAACCTCAGAATGACGGACTCCAGTTCATTCTCTTCGCTTCTGGCATTGGTAGACAGTCACTTGTCCAAAACCAGCATACAGGATCAATCTGAAGGCACTACGCACAGCTTAAGTGATCACATACAAATCCCAAAGATGACCAGACCAACTGGACCCCAGTCAGACACCAAGCTGAGCTTCTCACCGGGCCAACGTATCGGTATACCCACCTTCAATTTTAGCACGAGCCCTGTATCCATAACAGATGTGTTGGCGCAGCAAGTATCAAACATGCTCAAAGCGAAGGAATTGAAACGGCAACAAGAGGAAGAGCACCAGAGGCTGGTTGAAGAAACGAAGCGGCTGAAGCTTGAGGAAGATAACTGTGTTATTGATCTCATGGTAGCGGTTCAGACACCGTACAAGCCTGAACCTGTGAAGCAAATGAGCAATGCTAGTTCTATGGAGTCCTTATTCGATCCAAAATTCAGCGATTGCGACGAAGAAATTCCTATGGCCAAAACACCTGAGCCTGAGTTGCCATGTACCAATGACATGTCATACATACTACAGCAAAAAGTGAAGCGGGGGCAATGCTCCGCTTTCGGGAAAGTTTTATCATCGCGCTTGAAACCCGTGGCTATTCCTTATATGGACGATAACCTGGATAGTGTTGTACCCAGGTTTGACTTCAACACTCCATCACCCTGCGATATAATCAAAGAGAAACTGCGAAAGCCTTCCTCTTACAATACATATAACTTTAACATATTTGATATGATTTAGGGAACGCCGCGGCCACCAGCTCGGCTCACGAGGACTGGTCGGTCCACTAGAATATCTAGGACTTCTATTTGGAATAGGTTGCCAACCCACGTGTTGGGTAGGTCGGCTAGACCTTGCAGAGGACATCCGTGCAGATGTGGTCGAATACCTTGAATCAATATTCCGACCATCCAAAGAAACATATTTTAAAAACCTTTACAACATTTACTGCCGCACTCAGAGACGTCAATTAAGTTTAATGCTAGTTTAGTGATGTGTTGTCTTATTCTATTACTATAGCAAAGAAAGTGACAGACGCAACTTTAATCAAGCATTAAATTTAATTGACGTCTCTGAGTGCGGCAGTTAAATCACTAGAGTTGCTCTAAATTGACATGAATTTGATATTGCTAATGTAATAATGATGCAATTTTCTGAATAGTAAATACTAAAACTTATTTATTTTTATAATCCTCTAACGTTTAGAATTACATCATTTGTGTAATAATTATTAGATATTAATTAACTTAATTCGTTCTAAATTGTATGTTAACTATGAATAAGTAATTTGTTTTAAAATCTAAAACACCTTTATTCTTTAATATTGTAGATATACTATATTTTCATACATCACTATAACATTATTTTAAGTCACATTCAGCACAAAATGACAAGTTCTGAGACTTGGATGAGTTTTTCACAAATGCATTTTTTTTAATCATTCACTGCCAACGAACTTATAGTCTTCCACTAATATTTTAATTATTTGGTATAGGTACCAAGGACTCAAGCCTTGTTGGGGAAACTAGTTCCACTGTTCTAGAAGTGATTTTAACCTTAATATAATAAATGACCCCTCTTAAATCCACGAAACATAATTGAAATCATTACCAGAAGGGTACCTGCATTCAAGCAAGCATTTCGAACAATTAATGTAATGATGATAATAAATAGAACAATATTTTTTTTCTGGATTGTTGTATCATTTATGCCGGAGTCCCACTGCGGTGTGATACCAAAAAAGGCCCCTAACTGCAATGTAATAGTCGAAACATTCTATACCATGGAGGTATATTAACTAAAGGCACAAATGTCATTAAAAAGCGACTCATAAAACGTGCCTACAACTATCACGAAGTAGCTTTGAAACCAATAATAATTGAACAAAAGAAATATATCTATCTCTTTCACACTAATACGCTAGTAATACGCAGTCATATGGAATAGACAAAGACGGCGCTCAAGTGAAAAGTTCAGTGTTGCCTACAACATGAAACTTACCCCCAAAAATGTAAACTCTTGGATAATAGATTACAGTTAATAAATTACGTTTATATATTCTATTTAGTTTTATTTGTAGCTTATAAAAATGGTAGTAATCAGTTATCAATAAGTTAAGCGCCCACAAGAGTAACCGTTAAGAAACATTTACAAATTGATCTAATTTTATTTATTTTATGGATGGACGAAAATATTGAATTCCCATGGAAACTCGGGGAAACGAAACGATGTCTTACTTGCTACACTGGGCCCAAGAAAATAGTCTCTAACATTTTATCAAAGTTTTTGTATTAATTACATTAATTTTAACCCAGAAACAATATATTAACCGGTAAAAAAAAAAACCCGACGAATTGAGAACCTCCTCCTTTTTTTGAAGTCGGTTAAAAAGTAATTCCTTGTGCCTTAGTGTGTCTTTCAGATTTTGATAAGACACGCGTATTTCCTAATTTTTCGCAGCTTGTTTTACGGTCGGCGTCTGTTTGACAACTAACTTGACAAATGGCCAATAAGAGCCTGCAGTGTGGCCTGCAGGCTCTTATGACGTGGCACGGGTTATGCGTTGTTACTGCCCCTCCCTCTAGTAAATATACCTCAATGTTCTATACTATTGCTATGTAGTTAGCCGCCTTCTTTCGTATTACGACAGCACGAACACTCTACTCACGCATGCGTGTATTATCAAACCACGATTATAATATTTTCTCAAACATGCAATGAAATATTGATGTTATGTTCCTTACAATAGGCGGCGAAGTATGACGTTTCAGGTGTGGCTAGGACAAGAGGTCGTTAACGGAATTTTATACAAATCGTGCAGGCCTAGGCTGGCAAAGTCCTCTTTTTTAATTTCCATTCCACATAAATTTGTGGCACAGGCATCATGATATTCTGCCACTATGCGTATTAAAAAGATAAAACTTTGATTTTTTTGTTGTTTATTTCATTGCATGTTTGAAAAAAGCATTATACATACCTCGGCGGGAAATATGGGGTTGCCCGCCTCAGACCTATCCGGCCTCGATTTGCTCGGCCGTCTATATGTCTTCGGCCGGCAACCCCTTTTGTCCCGGCCTCTGTAGTAATGTACTATTATAATACGATTCTAAAATATCGTTAGCACAATATTACTTCATCATCATCCTCCTGCACCTTATCCCACACTAAGTGGGGTCGGCAGAACATGTCTTCTTCTTCCACTCTCCTCTATCTGCTGTTAACTCGGTACTCACACCTTTCATAGACATATCATTCTTCACACAGTCCATCCACACCTTTTTTGGTCTTCCTCTACCCCAATATTATAACCGGGCGAACAAACTCACTTGTAAATTATTAGTTAGTAAAAAAGGGTGTACCTTTTAGGGTCGATTTAGTGTACGATAGAACCTACCTAGGTACCTAATTACTGCATCAGATGTGGGTGAGGACGAAACAACGAAGTCGAAAAAAGTTCCGTTGTACGACGAAAAGTATCCCTACAATTATATGCCTAATTTTGGTGTCACAACGGAAAAGTTTCATAGAAAATTTAATTGAGTGGGTTAGTGTGCCCAACTTTTTGGTCCTTACCCGTGTATCTTAATATTTGTCATATTTAAATGAGTCAATATTTTTAAAATCTAAACAGCGAAATTTAAATAATATGGTAGCAGTCGGGGGGATGTTGTAACGATTATTCTTTAAATTCAATTGTTTTATTTTATTTCGGTCTGTCTATTAATTTAAATAACCTGGGGCCCATTCCAGAAAGCCACTCTGCAACTCTGCACTCTGCATTTTGCAAATCCACGATAATGCAAAGTGCAGAGTAAACGTTTTCCAGAAAACACTGCGTAATTTGCAAAATCTGTTCCTAAAAGATACTTTGCAAAACTATAAATCCACACTTTGTATTTGACTCTGCCTCTTCAACTTTGCAATAGCTTTGTGGAACAGAAATACGTTTGAAGAGTGGGATTTGTGGAGAGCAGAGTTGCAGTGTCTTTCTGGAACGGGCCCCTGGACACACCAAAATTGTGCATTTGTAATTATAAATACACGTTTTCAATCCCCGGCTTGTAATTTCGCAAATACCATATATTAGTGATATAATAGACTAGCTTAGTTTCGCGGCTTTGTCCGCGAATGACTTTAATTGACCACTGCCAGATTTTAGCAGTAGAAAGTATTCTACGTCCTAAAGGGACATGGATTGAGCAAACTCACTTGTAAATTATTAGTGTAAAGAACCCTTAGGGGAAATATAGCCTCGTAAGGCCCACCATACTAAAAACAGGTAGTTTTTTGTGAGTGGGACTTTGAATCTACCGTCAAGGCAATAAAGTTCAATTACGTTTGTTCGATAATGCCATTTTCAGTATATGAATATAGGAAAATAAACCTATTCCCATTGGAACACGGTTCAAATTAAATTGTCTTGATTATGTACATCGTATTGCACACTGGGCCTCACGAGGTTAGAGCAGGATAGAACTAGATACTTACTACATCGGATATATTTTAATCATTATATTTGTCGTGTTTATGGTTAAATACTTTTTAACTTAAAAATATATTGTACTTTAAAATTTAAATAAATTACCTTAAACACTAGTTTTACATAATTGAAGGTACTTTAGTTAATAAAAGAAACTTCTAATTGTAACTATATTAGAATTCCTCTTTTCTAAGTAGGTAGGTACATTTTTAATGAAAAAAAAGCGACTGACTCGTGGACCCACTATTCGCCTACGCCTACGTCAGAAATCATTTTTATTCCGTAAAAGTAGTAGGTTAGGTTCGTTAGGTATCTTTATATGCCCGAAGGGCAAATCGCCCAGAGAGAGGAGCCCTGCCACGAGACAGGGCTCCGTCGAATA
Source organism: Acleris literana (assembly GCA_946894065.1). Classification (NCBI taxonomy): domain Eukaryota; kingdom Metazoa; phylum Arthropoda; class Insecta; order Lepidoptera; family Tortricidae; genus Acleris; species Acleris literana. The sequence goes on along the minus strand of OX335668.1, from coordinate 98,275,051 downwards.
GCAGTGGGATAAGGAGTAGTGGGTCCACGAGTCGTGCGTGGAAAAAAGGTTAGAGCTCGTTACCACTATGTCGTATATCGGTCCGGATTTTAATCGGTCGTTCCAGTGGCAGAACGTTTTATATGAAGCTATTCACACTCGTCCGACAACGATTTTGTGTCGGATACGACCAAAAATATCGTGTGTTTTGCCAGCCCTCTCGTCCAGATAGAAATCGTGTCGGAACTCGCTCGTCTTTGAGTAAGTATGACGCTGTTCACATTGGTCGGATGTCGGGGCCGACCCCGCCCCGCCCGCACCCCTTGTTCCGCCAGCGCGTGGCTGCCATAGTGGCCGACAGCCCACTAGTGTGAACAGAGGCGCCGACACCCGATTAAAATCGGAATCCGAAATACGACATAGTGGGAACGAGCTCTTACGCTCACCTTACTAAAACGTTTCCGATACTTTCACCTTAGTCGTAATTAATCTAAGGGCCCAGATTACCTACAAGATCTCACTCGTAAAGTTTATAATTAGGTACCTAACTGCTGTACATAATGCTTTGATACATTTTTTCTTGTTTTAACTCATTGATGCCAAATATCGTCCCTTTACCTTCTCAACCTCCAGTTAGATAGGAAAAGCACTCATGTTCCCTAAAGAATAAAGACTACTTTCTTATCTAACTATTCGATCAGATCCGAGGTTGAGAAAGTAGAGGGATGATATGGAATGTAGGTAATTAGTGTAAGAGGTACAATTACAATCTCCGATGTTAATGAACAAAAAATCATGATTTAAAGATAATTATTTATAATTCACGCGAAAAATATAATGACGTCAAATTTTACTGTTGGAAAAAATATCAAAATACTTTGAAAATCTGTATTGAACTTTAGGCTAGTCAAAATAAACCTTATTGCGTAAAAAATAAAGTTCTTTCTTTTGAGGTTTTCAACCATATAACACACACATCAAATGTTAAAATTCATGGTCTTCCTTTTATTTCTGACACTATGTTATTTCTGCAAAAAATAATCCTTATGATGAAGCCTTTCGATCGGTATGATAAAGCTACATGGTAATTATTTTTATCGTGTAACGGGTTCAATTCCCGGTTCAACCATGTAATTATTTAAATCGATGGGTCCTACGTAAGTTATGGTAACTTGAAATATGCAACTTTACAGCAGAGCAGTTTAAAGTTGAAAATTGATGCCGTTGATCCATTTTTTAATGGATCCTGTTAAAATTTGGTACGAATGTCGACAATAATTTAGTGTTTAAACTTATCTTACTAATATTTTAAAAAAGCCCTTGGTTTAGCTGCAATTGTTCTTAAGATACTTTTAAGTGGATTAAAGGTTTCGATAAGTATTGTTTGTGATACTAACCATGTTGTACGTCGGAATAGCTTGCGCATAAAATATCGTAAGTACAACAAACCATAACTTACGTGGCAATAGTGCTATACTAATGTAGAACATACCACAATGTACTACGGGAAGTTAAACCAAAAATGTATAGAATCTTAAAAAAAAAAACTTTAATTGTTATTTTAAGATGGATAAGTATTAAACGGTCATTCTCTAGAGAGCCATTTCTGTATGTCCTCGGGCTTAAAAAATCTAAAACTATTGAATTTGGTATAATTTATATTTTTTGTTCCTAGAAGGTACTCGTATTGAGGTGTACATGAATTTTCAAGTAAATATTCAATACCTTTCTAGGAGAAAAAAAATATCAATACCCCATTCTCCTAATTAACACCGCGCGTCCCACTTCCGAAATCACTAATATAACTATTTTCCCCGATCATATACAAGAGGAAAGATGAATAAAAGTATTTTTATTTAATGAAAGATAAGATATCCAAATTACAAAAAAAATACCAAATTTATTTAGTAATATATCACTAAGATATAAAATAAAGAAACTTTGTCCCGATACGTGTACTAATTCACGCGCCGCTTTCATTCTTGTCCGTGCAAGGCCATTGAAGAAATAGACAGACGTCTGTAATGCATTTTGCGTGAGCAGACACTCATGTCAAGACCCTCTTGAGAGAAAGACGTGTTAATGTTGTGTGGATCGCACACTACAAATGTAAGTATCTAATTCGCATGTTTTGGTTCTCGTAAATTCTAATTAACACGTTCACGTTTTTAAAATCAGCCAATAACTCTATAGCTCTGTAAATTATTGTATACATTAAGAACCTCAGTATTTAACAGTTACTGGATTATGTAGTTTATCACATGTACCTAAAAGAAGTTATATTTTTTTTATCAAGAATCCCTAATACACACGTCTAATTCACGGGCCAAAAATGAACGCGTTAATTAGTTTAAGAGTATTAAAAAAGGTTTTTGGTACATAAAAGTATTTTATTTCTAATTGCTCGCTTAAGCTAAACCAGTTTAAATTAATTTACAGGAATAATTTTTTTACAAAAATGTAATTCCCGGAAGAATGATGGCATGATTAGAATGACATATATTATGTCAAACTGGTGTTATTAGAGGGGCCCTAACCTTAAAATCATCCTTATGATCGTATCTGTGTGCTTAAGTGTTTGGACAATATGTTTTTTAGAGGTTATTTTATTTTTCCTAGCATATTTCTCTTGGAAAACATGAAAATTTTGCTGACCGCATTAAAAAGTTGCATTTTGACAATAAGTGACAACTGTCATTCTAATCATGTAAGGAAAATCCTAGGGACCCGGCATCATTCTTCATATTTGTATAAATTATGTATTAAAACCACCCGCAATAACATACTTGAACTACATACTTAAAGTTGAATGTCTGTATGTTATGTTACATAACTTATGTATGTAAAGCTTAAACGGCTCGACGGATTTTAGCATTATGAGTTATGAGGTGTCCTTAGATTCAATAAAATTAACTAGTTTATTTATATCCTTTTAGTTCATCGGGTTTTTAAATTTTAAATTACTTTTTTTAAAGACAGATAGGGAATGTAAAAAGTAGGAGGAAGAAGTATTATTTTTTCTTTAGCAGATACGGCAATTTATTTGTTATCGTTTGTTCATAATACCTAAGGTATAATATAAAGTTATTAATTCTGATTTTTTTTATCGTTTTCATTGTTGATTATAGAACGATTATTTCAGTGAAATATTAGTTAGCTTATTATGTATGTATATCGTGATGGATATTTTATGTTCCTAATAGTTTCAACGTTGCAATATAATAAATATGATAAAATTAATAGACAGTCTGAGAGTTTTTGTCTTATTTCCTAAAAATATATATATTTGGCATGAATATTTATCTAATAAACGCGTAGTTTTTTTAATTCGCAAGCAAGTAAACCCAATTAACGCATCGCTTTTCTAATTCGCGCGTCACGCAAATATTAAAACCCTTCTAGTTAATTAACCGCTAATAATAATTAAGTGCCCAATAAATATTAAAGTTTGAATGGTCGATATGTTACTACATTTTGCATAAATTTTATCAAAAACCAAGTGGAAAAAAAGGGCGGTGTTAATTAGACTGAGAACACAATTCTGGAGAATGACCGTAAAACACATTACTTCAGTTAAAAAACGTTTATTTATATTGACAAAATATTTTGTATTCTTCGGTGAATAGATTATCTCTCTTTGTTAAAGTACCTACCTACTAATAGTATTTTTTGAGATGGTTTTAAATGTTGATAAGCACCGAATTATGTACTAAATGCGCTTAACCTTAACCGCAGTTTTAATGAGATCAATTTAATACCATAACAAAATCCACACTTATTTTGATGCCACACGAATAGGACAATATAATACCTTTGAAGTCGGGGTTGGATGATAACAGATGTAAACAAATTAGTATTGTTTGACACATAACCACAATATTTCTGCAAATAAGATATGATTTAAAAAAACGTATGGTTAATAGTTATTCAATCTTAAGCTGAATGTAAAAGTAACAATCAAGCGTGTGCATCGTATACCTCACGCGACGTTCAAAAGTACGTGATTATGGTGTAATAATGGTTAACAGACCCGTTTGGTTTTGTTTTGTTTTATCATTTCTATTGACCCCGAATTTATATCCAGAGGGGTTACTATGACGTACTAAAGCAGTTCAAATTAGGATGAAAGAAAGTGACAGAGCTATAGCAGTTATACAGGTCTGTTCCTTTCTCTCAACCTAAGCTGAACTGCTTTAGTATGTCATGGAAACCCCCAGTTCTTAAATCATAATATCATCATAAATTTAATGAGATCAGTTTAATACCGAAACAAAATCCGCAGTTATTTCGAGGTCAAACGAATATAAGAACAATAATAAAACAACAATAATCATATTATGAACAAACAAAAATTCTAAACAATTCTAGACAAAATAAATGAGTCTTAATTTGTACATTAATCTAATTTGGCGATAAACACTGGTAAACGTTAGGACTTATGTATTTGTACTAATTTATGTTTAATCTATAAAAGTCTTAAAAAAAACACTTTGAGTCCTTAAGATTGAACTTGTTACTGCATACCTCTAAACTTAATAAATCATCATTTGGACTTGACAGAAGCGCGTGGAGCTAACCCCATGTGCTTCTGTTTAGTCCACTAGAGAAAATACTCTTTTACCGAACAATTGTCCTCGCGTGTGATATCCATGGACTTGTTTCTCTAATAAGTCCTTGGAAGTGTCTATAAATAACTTGACATTGGCAAAATACATTCTAACAGGAGTGAAGGCCATAAATTAAAATTAGAAATCATCAATGTTTGCTTTCGAAATAGACAAACGATTTGAATAAAACGGAGTGCGAGATGATGGATCTGATTTATTTGCTATATAGTCTGTATTTCAACAGCTTTTCCCCAAACCGGAATACTGTACGACATAACACTACGAAAATAACATAAAAAGGGAGCTGTCTCAACATTGGTGAGTTGCCTGATTTTCCTGGCAGCATACTCGTAAGCTGCCGAACTTAATTTACCGGTGGTACTGCAATATTCCACTTCATTGCAAGTTTTTGTCTATAGTTATCCCTAAGAAAAGCACCTTATCTCTAACCATTTAGAAATATTCCGACCTATACCTCTAGATTCTACCGGTCTAACATTAGGCAAAGCAAACTTAATATAATTAATTTTCTTAGCATTGAGTAGCAAATTGTTACTAGTAACGGCCTGGTTACGAGCACGCCACTATAAGAGGTATCGTAGCGCAATGTGATAAAAGGCTAAACACACTTACCCCCTTACTAGTAAACGTTGAGTAACGGTAGTATAGCTATACAATGTTTATTTGTCAAATTAAAATGTCACAATGACAGATAACGACAAAAAATAGTATAGCTATACCACCGTTACTCAACGTTTAGTAAGGGCGTTTCAATATAGATGTGTACTTAAAGAAAAAATCGTGCCTCTTATAACCCAAAATCATACCCAAGTCAGCGATTCTAATAAAACCAATAAGCTTACTCTGCGCCAAGTTAGTATCATTAGAACATAATAACATGCTTTTGCACATGCGGTGCGTTGTAAAGCAAAGCCTCATCATCCTTGTCTTGAGGATCGTCACGGATTTCCTTGTCACTTTCGCTGAATACACTTTTCCAAGTAGGTAGATGCATTGACCGGTTATCAGGTCCAAATGGAAGTGAATATTCTGTAAGAAAAATAAAAATGAAGGCAAAATTTGTAACTGGTAATCGGTATAATATCGTATGTTTATTTCTCACCCGGAGTAAACTATAGCAAGTAAGACATACAACAAATAAAATGAATCACAATCCGAAGTATACTATTGTAAGTAATTGTACCACATGTTTTTTTAACAAAAAACTCATCGTAAATAATCGTAAGTCATACATACAATAGCTTTTAGATGCTAGGCTCCAACGTAAATGACCGTTAGTAATAGTTACCATATTGTACGCTGGAACCTACAATTAAATTAATATAGAATAAAAAAATTGAAATCTAAATGCACTTACCTGATTTCGTAGATGTATCCGATGCAGTGTTATTTCTACGTCTTTGTTCTTTGGGAGTTTCTCCTCCCACAGCCTCATCGTTTGAATTACAACTGTTTTTCGTTTTTGGGCTATGGCTTTTTCGTATAATAATTTCGTTTTCGACGAAACGTTCGGTACTTTATTTGCATAACCAGAGTTTTTGTTAATATTACGTTTCACATGGAGCATCTAAACCACAAATTTTGTTATTACCCAACTAAAACATGAACACTGGCGCCGCCCCGCGTAGCCGGTCGCAAGTGACACATGCGATGCGTAAGCGCGCGCGGCGCTCCCCGCGCCGTCCCGCGTACTTTGTCGCCAAGGTACTTACGATAGAAAACGTCGGAGCCGTTTGAAACATACCACAGTTTACGTTTCTAAAAACTGGTTTAAACTACGAATTTGTTTATTTTTGTTTTAGATACTAATAATAATGGAATAATACAATGCATTTTTGCTATAAACCGAATTTTGCCATTTTGTGGGTTACGATAACTTACGTAGGACCCATCGAAATATCTATGAATGCAGTTTAAATTGTTTTTTAAATTCAAATAATGTCTTCTTTCAGTAAAATGTTACATCTGTAATATTTAAGGTACTTTTCTTCCATGTGGCATAGCCGTGGGACGCCCTGTATATATTTATTTATGACATACCGAGTGAAAGAGATACTACGATAATGTTTATCAAATAACAGCCAAGTGTGGTGCTGCCATGGTTTCTGTGCATATATTATGATATGATCACTTCGTTGTCCGCCTGTGTCGGTCTGTTTTTTTAACAGACTTCAAAAAAGGAGGAGGTTATACGTTCCTCTGTATGTTTTTTTTAAATGTATGTTCACCGATTACTCCGTCAATTGTCGACCGATTTCAAAAAAAATTTTTTGCTTTGATATAGTATACTTTCGAGGTGGTCCCATTGTCACCAAATCTGAATCTGATGAGAGGATCCGTGAGGAATTGAGGGAACTCCTCAAATATTGTAGGCAAACATATAGCGATTTTAGTATTTTTAGTGACAAGTCTAGCATTTGCATTCAGAAAGTATCATTTGGTGAAGTGGAACTGATGATGAAGACCACAGATGGCCACCGGAACTCCTTAACGGTACCGATTTCAAGGGTGGCGATAAGATATCTCGATTAAGATAGTTGAGCGACTACAACGAAGAATATTTACTTGTTAACCGACTTCAAAAAAGGAGGTTATTGAAATATGACTATGACTTTCCCGCGGCGTTGCTTGCGGCGCGCTTGAAATAACTTAAAGTTTCATTTCAACTAAGAAGTGGGACTACGTAACAGCGTATTATGATCACTAAAAAGTATAAAATAAAATAAATGTTTTAAAAAACAAAAAACCGCCTTCAAAAACGCTAAAAATAACTTCTTTAAAATTGTAGGCACCTAATAGGTTAGTCCAACTGAAGTCGGCGACCACAACATTTTCAACAAAAAACCGACATCAGTTGGACTAACCTATTAGGTGCCTACAATTTTAAAGAAGTTATTTTTTGCGTTTTTGAAGGCGGTTTTTTGTTTTTTAAAACATTTTTTAAATTAGGAACAAATAGTTACTTACGCTTACAGTTCTTTATACTCAATGCAACCACAAGATACAGACACGTAACAGTCGTTTTAAAACAAAATGACCATATGTGATCGTGTCCTTTATGTAAAACGAAAGGTAGTCATACAAGCTATATGGGTAACTTTCGTTACACAAAGGAATCAATAAGGAATATTCATGCTTCAATAAATCTTATTCATGTAACAAACAAACAGTTGAGAAAAATATGGGCGTTTTCACTAAAAAGTGTACCAAACTAAACCCTGAAATTAAGGAACTTTAACTTTGTCAGTTTTGTGACGAAAGCTATACATTGACGGCCGAAATGTATAGCTAATTTTCGTCACAAAACTGACAAAGTTAAAGTTCCTTAATTTCAGGCCTTAATTGGGTACACTTTTTAGTGAAAATGCCCAAATATTTGTTTAATTAGCTATAAAAATAACCAACAAAGATTTGTTCCTATCTCTTTTACCGAGGCCGACCTGTTACATGACGTCACAGTGCATATCGGATCTCTCTGTCTAATCGCTGTCTAATTAGCAGTTTAAAATGCTTGTATCATCCGTATTACTTCGCCGATTTTAATTTCACTTTTGGTGATCTCTTTTAAGATATTTTCATATCTTGACAAGAAATGCGATTTAAAAAAATCCATGCATACCTACTCTATTAAGTTTCGTTTTAATTAAAGCCCTTAACTACGTTCATGTTTTAAGAAAACGGCTCTTATGGCGCATATTTTGACACTAAAATATATCGTGATTCTACTGAAATTCGGCGGAGCCCCGCCCTGCGGGGCTCGTACTTCTGGGTGGTTTGCCCTTCGGGCATCTGAACGTACCCGACGAACGTAACCTACCTACCTTTACAACCACCGTTCACCAAATCTAGATGCACTTTTTGTGCAGTAGAACAAATATGTGGCATTATCTATGTACAGGGACCTTATGGCGGATGGCACTGCCGCAATTATAAAAGATGCTTCGATATAAATAGAACGTCGCGTCACGCAGTGCGGCGTAAGCGCCATCGACAATAAGGTCCCTTTACATAGATAAGGTCACATATAGTGGGACCACTAGGAAACACGTGAGAAAACTACCAAATTTGCTTTATTTTAAATTACTCCCAAATACACAACTAAGTTGAATAATGTACTTTATTTGTAGTTATAACTTATAACAGGGACCGTAAAATGCGAGCAAAATTCATTGAAGTGCTAGGGTTGTCACTTATAATATGATCGAATAAATTAAATATGTATAGAGGAATGTGTTTATACTTGTTATTATTATGGTAATAAATTGCCCCTATCAGTGTTCATGGTTTATCTATAATGTTAAACTAAAAGTTATTAGAATTGATAAGTACATTGTCAATATATTTACGAGTAATATCTAGTCATGATTGTCAATCTGATTGTATTATATGCATTGTCTCGCCATCGCTCTTGCGAAAATTATTACTTACTATCCCAAGTCTAAAATTGGGAATTATTTGATTTGAAATTGTAAATATAATCAAATAATATACCAACCAGTAGACTGAGTTTCGGATTGTGTTCAATTTCATCAGTAAAAAAACATTTAATTGTATTATTTTAGTACCTAATATTTTAGTTCATAAATTTAGAACCATCGCCAACCCTAACTGCTTGTCATACGTCATTTCAATGGATTTTGCTCGCATTTTACGATCCCTGCTTATGATACCTAGATTGGTGGGGCCTGCTAAAGGATTAAATAAAACCATCGAAATAATTCAAAATGGATTATATAATATCAGTACAATGACACTTACTACTATAATTGGCTTTGTTATTCTATTATTAAACTTACTAGACTATATAATTAAAACAATAATACGTTTATAATTGAGCTACTATTACTAAAAGGCAAGAGTGACGCTTCGCGACGTTAACAAAATGAGGTGAATTCAAATTTTCATACAAACTACATTGCATTTTATTATAGTTACTAACGGATATGTCCACAGAGGCACTAGACAAGATGCATTACACTAACTAGCGTTTCTATTCGTTTCGTGTTTAAACCAATCGCGTCACTGGTAGATCACGTGATACGTCGAGTCACGTGATCTACGAGTGACGCGATTGGCTTAAAAACGAAACGAATAGAAACGCTAGTTAGCGTAGTGCATCTTGGCTAAGACCTGAAGAGACGTTGTTCGGCAGAAATAGCGGATTAATAAACGTTGAATAGGTTAACATAACAATTAATACATTTAACATATAAGTGCAATCGTCGGTGATACTGCAAAACCGCGTAACCAACAAATTTATTATAGAGCAAAATAAACCTTAATGTCTTACAGAAAAGGTGCATTTTGCTCCTCATCAAAAATGTTACTTACGCGGTTTTGCAGTTTATAATATATTTTGTATGTAAACCTAATATTACAACGGGCCTAAGAGGCACAAACATTTGGGAGATCTACATTTGATAGCAAAGAAATCGAGCCACTTAGTACTGAATTTCCAGGGTTATGCCCACCTGTTACCACCAATTTGTTACCACTGGTAACAGCTGGGTATTTTTTCCCACCTGTTACCTCTGGTAACTACTGGGAATAAAAATTCCCAGCTGTTACCACTAAACTAATTGGTGGTAGTTATCACCAAATATTTTAGTGGTAACAAATGGGAAAAATATTCCCGCTTGTTACCACCGAGTACTTTAGTGGTAACAGGTGGGAAAAAAAATCCCACCTGTTACCAGTGGTAACAAATTGGTGGTAACAGGTGGGAATAACCCAATTTCCATAGAAAGTGGCCCGATTTCTTTGCTCCCAAGTATATTACACTAAAACCGCGCCTAGAATAGCCAGGCAAACCCTTATTGCTTTTGACGTGTTATCGTATTGTCAACGTTTTGATAGCTCTTATTTACTTGACAATAAAGGCGGCCGAGTGGTGGTGACCATAACAGGTGAAAACCAATATTGTTACCCCCTTACTAATAAACGTTGAGTAACGGTGGTATAGCTATACAATGTTTTGTCCTTATCTGTCATTTTGACATTTGAATTTGACAGATAAGGACAAAACATTGTATAGCTATACCACCGTTACTCAACGTTTATTAGTAAGGGGGTTATAGTGGTATTTTTCTAAAATGTCCAATTGGTTGTTAACAGCTTACACTTCCGAGCAAAACAATTGCATCACTTTTCATTTTTTCATGTCCTCCCATTATCTTTGTAAACCGGCTTTTCTATCTGAAATATGTAAATGAAATAATGTTTCGATAATTTCCATGTTTGTTTACTTCTTGTAAAGCTTAGATTACAAGAAACATGAACTCATTTAAATATTTCAGAAAGAAAAGTCGGTTTACAAAGATAATCGGTGGACATCAAAATATGCAAAGTGATGCAATTGTTTTGCTCGTAAGTATATATGTAACAGTTCAGAATATGGTGGCTTAACAATAAAGTTGAAGTTGTCTTTACAATATTACAATACTTTAAGCGTACAATAAATCTATTCTAGTTAAAGTATGCTTTGTCTCTTTCTGTCAAATTCACATGTCACGATGAAAGATAATGACAAACCATACTTAAAGAATACTTTTGTTATTGCGCGTTTATTTCAAGACAGTTAGTCTTGTAATACATTAGTTTTGGCAAGATTAAGAAATTAAGTACAGCCTTGGTTAGTATGTTAGAAGAGCTGAGGGCTATTTTGTTTTGTTTATAAGGGAAAGAGCGGTGTATAATCGTCCAACCCAGTATTCTTAATAAAGGACACATTTGGTAGTTTCTGCCCGGGAATTTAAATTTTATATGTAAAATTGTCCTTTGTAGAGGACATTGGGCAGGACAAGGATAGCTAAATTCAGGTAAGCTGGCTTGAATAGAATTAAATCTAATGACATCTATTTTTAAGTCCTTCCCATTAAAAACTTAAATGAATCTGGGAGATACGGTGCATGAAACAAAGCAATTAGGCATTAAGTTCACCTTTTGTACTCAAAGGGCATTGGGGTAAATTTGTTTGAAGAATATTGTCATTTTGTTTTCAGCGGCCACGGATTATTTCTACATAGTTATTTAGAGAACCTCTAAATACACGTAGAAATACATAATTTCTGGCGTTAATATCGGAGTGGAGATTTTAAAGATTAAATATTCAGTTTTTAGTACAAAAGTACGCCCAACTATGAATATTTAAATATCTCGGCTCCGATGCACTTAAGAGAGAGATTACATAAAAAAATTGTTTATTTTTAATAATCCTATCATAATTTACCACTTTTACGAATGGCCGCTCACCTTGAAAATGTATGAATTTTACAAATGACAACACTTTTAACCAAACCCCTTTGTATTTTTGTGCAATAAAGATTAAATTAATAAAAAAATAAATAAGCAACTCTACTCATTCAAGTAATTTGACGAACGGATTTTTTTTTAAGTTTTCTAAAAAGATAGCTCATATAGGTTTATCAACAGCATTTTTTTTTGTTCTTAATTACTAAAAATAAAGAAACATTGCAAATAATAGCTAAAAAGATAAACACCACATGGTCTTTCTACGTCACTGCTAGTGCCGGACTTGAAAAAATAAAACCTGGTTACGAAAAAAATGACGTCATTCCGATCACATTTTTTTCTCCATATTTAAAAAAAAAAAATGCTTTCGAGACAAACCCCTGTAAGCATGATTTTTGTGAAAGCACATTTAAAAAAAAAACCTGTAGTATTTTGTGTGAAATTTGGCCTACATGTAGCCCAAATCCTAAATTAAACCAAATGTCTTTTTTTAATCACAATTCCACAGCTTCCATGAAAATGTTCAAGGTTGCGATAAAACGTTAATAAGTAAACAATTTCCCGAGGTGTGCCAAAAATAGTATACAAATACTTCCTATTTTGTTACCATTCTGGTAACACATACACCTTTTTGGTAACACAAAGAAATTTTAATACTCATGTAGAATAATCTACAAAATATTTCAATCATTCAGAACGTTGATCCACCTAGCTATTGGCTATTAGCTATTGGTGAAAGCTAAAATCAACTAAGATCAATGGCAAGATTAGTAAGTAAAATATGTTATTATTGAACAAACTGTGCTAACCTAAGTCTATGGATAAAACAAAGGATTTGTTGGAAATTTCACATTTTTTTAACCGTTTTTTATATTTTTTAAACATGATTAGTGTGTACAATACAATCTATATTTATTTATCGAGTGATTAAAACATAATACTGAATTCCATTTCGTGACCCAGAAAAAACTAAATCGAAAATGTGCATTGATTTTGGGTAACACTCTGAGGACTTTCAATTCAGATTCAATTACATATTATGATAATTAAGTCTCTTTGTTACCAGTTTTTTTTTTAGTATTATAATGTTTAAAAACATATTGCTTTGTAACCATACAGAATACAAATTTCTTTAACCTATCGATCACAATCTATAGCGCCATTTGTTATCCAACTAAACATTGGCAGAAATCGAGATATACAGCGTGTATATTCCATACGATCCTATATTTTAAGGGCAGTTAGATAACACTCTAATTAACGTAAATTGGTACATTAAGTTAGCAAAAGAAAACATATATTTTTTCATACAAATTAATTCGGCACGCAATGTATTCAAATAACCAAGTCGTCTACGTAAGCACTTTGTGATCATTGATTTATTGACGACGTTATTGTCAACTCAATATTTGCATTACATTGCTGGCCGCGAAAACTTTAAAATAATCATTACGCTTAATTATTGAGAGTATTTGTTAAAATTTATTACTGTACCTCTTAATACTGCTTAAATCTATCGTATGTTAAAATTTAGGATCGTATGGAATACTCACGCTGTATAAGGACATATATCCAGTGATCGGAATAGGTAGAGTATATTTACCTAAAGTTCGCAAAAGGACATAATATAGAAAGGTTACGTTTTTTAATTGAATTCCCGATATCAGATATTTTTAGTGCTAAATATACGTAATATTTACTTACGTTTTGGGATATTTTATGTTAGTTTGTAATAAAAAGGGCCTGGAACTCATTTCTTTGAAGTATCTAATTGATAGATGGATTTTATTTACCTAAACTTCGTAGAACAGAGACATAAACTGGATACTTCCTTGCTACTACATTTACTAGTACCAGTAAAATACCGGAAATCCGGAATTCAATAAAAATAAATTAATACCACTCTATATTAAGTCCTTTTGCAAACTTTAGGTAAATATACTCTACCTATTCCTATCACTGCATATTACATCCTAGAAACTGAACAATCGGTTACCCTTACCATGGGTTACAATTACCGTACTCGCTATCGAGTCGAATTCTTTGTACTCTTCTTACAGAGAGGGCTCTGTATTCTTCAATAGTCTGTGCCAATAGGCTAATGTCCTAAAAAAATCTAATTAATCCGTAATTTACATTATCAAAAAATATTGAACACATCTTTTTTCTTTTGTCAATTAAACAAAAAATTACGTAGATACAGTGCGCTGAAGTTTCGCGTGACGTCACGCCGTGGCACGCTTTATACCACGTTGTGACGTCACGAGCCCCCACTCCCGAACTTTGATGCGCGTTATATTTGTCAATTTTGATCGATTTGAAAAAGCAAAAAATACGTGTTCAATATTTTTTGATAATCTTACCGACGGACTAATTAGAATTTTTATTTTTTTACCTAGGACAGTCCCCTAATCTGCCCTCCTAAGCAAAAATGCAATAACTAAATTCAAGAGCCAAAGCAGATTCAACTCTCTTCTGTTTGTAACTAGGTTGCAATTTCTACAGATGTTTTTTCTGAGATATCGCCATTATGCTTAGTAGGGCAGAATTGAAATTGGCAAACAAGTAAACACAACCAAACGAACCCATTTATCATTATTACTCGATAATCACGTGCTTTTAAAGATCAAGCGAGGTCTTAGCAATGATTTATACAATTGATCTTTACTTTCACATTAAGTTTAAGATTAAATAACTATTAATTATACTTCATTTTAAATAAAAACAATGAATATTTGAGGTTATGTGTCAAACGGTACTAATTTGTTTACATTTTTGGCAATTTCAATTGACACAGACTAGAGCCTCGTGTGGTTGCCGAGTTAGAATAGTGCCACTCCATGTCTTCCCGCGGATGTCGTAAGAGACGACTAAGGGAATAAAGGCTTGTAGTACTGTTAGGCGATGGGCTTGCAACCTGTCACTAATACGCTGGTAAACATCTTAGCCTAATTGCGCAAATTGTGGTTATAGAATTATCAACAAGTTTTTAGAGATATTTGTAATTCTGTAGCTCTGCTTACCCCACTCTGGGAACGAAGGCGTGAGATTATGTATGTATGTACAGACTCTAGAGTGCGAGGGACAGAGAATTCGACTCGCTACCGAGTTCATTAACTGTAATGGTAAGGGTACTGAACTAAACACTTCGTATTTCGCACCCTTCCGCAGTAATCGGCAGTCTTAAGGCTGGTAATGTCTACCAAGGAACTGGTGAGGGTCGAGGTGCTTCCTAGTCGCTTGATACACGTCTCTCTCCTTGTCCGGGTATTTAGTTGGTAGGTTCGGCGAGTGTAGATGTACTTTGGCTGCGTATCTAGATAAAAAAAACCTATGTAAGTTTTGACATTACCGACAAATAGTAGCAAGTCTGAAAAAGCAAGCTTTAAAAAAACCGACTGATGCTAACCAACTTGAAATCGTTATAAATCAAAATTAAAAATTAAAAATTAAAAATGATGAAGGAAACCTAAACATGATTTTTAAATACCTATTCAATGATACCCCACTTGTCATACCTAGTTCGTCGACTTTTATTTTTTACAATATGGCGTGTAGTTGCTGCCATACTGAATTTTGATAACTGTCTCTTTAGTGACACTCACAAGATTAAGACAAATCGATTGACATAAGAATCATCAAAACCGGTCCACGCGTTTAGTTAGCGCCACAAAGGAACAAACATACATATATAGGCTGATAACCACATTACCCTCCTCCTTCGGCAGTCGGGTAATACATTAATAAAAACCCGCGATATAATTCTAATAAATCCGTTTGCTAGGTAAGATGCCACAGACAAACACATTAAACTTATAACCTCCTTCCTTTTACGTCGGGGGTTAACATTATGACCAGAGCCCGGAATTTTCGTGGCACTTTTCAATAAAGCTAGTGAGTTCTCATTTATCGACTTCCAGATTTATATAATCGATACAATAATATAATACGAGTATATATGTATATCAGTGTATGTCAATAGTAAATGGGCAAAAATAGAGGAATTTAGATTTAGACTGTACTATAGTTGTAAGATTATTGTTATTTTTATCTACTAATTGTATCTTCTAGAAATAGGCGTTACATATCGGTTGCTGTCGCACACGATCTGGGCTTCACAGAATACCAGCGTTGCAGCACTAACAAGTTTAGTGTCGCAACACAATGCTGAGTGAAGACCCATATTGATGTCGCACTACCGCACCCCAAAATGTTAAGATTAAGTAGTAATTAAATTATATGTTTAAGTTGGTGATGGTGCTGTGTGTGAGATCGATTAAATATTTTCATTTCATTTCATTTTCATACAATACAATACAGAACACAAAATTCAAAAAAGTTAAACAACAGACGGTTTTATGGCTAAAGAGCGATTTTTTCCAGATAACATTTTGGTAGCTGAAAATTTGAAATCAACAGGAAGCGAAAATTTTAGGAAAGTGCCATCATAGGCAATGAATAGCAGACATTGTAATTAACTAAGGAAAGAGACGATGTAATTAACTATAAAAGTTACTTGGAAAAATATACATCTTAAAAAATCAGTTCCAAATACGGCTAACAATTTCTATTACTAATCTATTTCTGCATTTTTAATTTCATGTTAAAAATAATTGATATCGCTTACAAGTGTTTCTCTAGTTTCTTCATAAATAAGTAGATTGTAAAAAAAAACTATTATCTGGTTACCCGCATGACACAAGTTTCTAACAATTTATTTAGAAGTTTAGTATATCGATATTGAAAGTCAATAAATGAGAAGTCACTACGACAGCCCAAAAGTGCCACGAAAATTCCTGTACCTGATAGTAAAAACAAATATATTTATTATGACTTACCTAATGCCAGCTATGTCGATTTCGTAGTGACCGCTCAACACGTAATCGTTGTTGATTTTCTGCGGAACCCCGTTCGCGTCCAAGTTCTGAACGAAACCGAGGCACACCTGTAAAAAAAAATGTGTTTTTAAGACACGGAGAACTCAAACGAGCACGCCATCTAAAGGTCAATGGGCTCTAACACCCGTATTTATAGTCAATAATAGTAGTTAACGTAACGGTTGCGTAATTACAGGCATTACAACATGAGTGTGTTTTATGAAACGAGCCGCAAGGCGAGTTTCATAATTGATCACACTCATGTTGTAATGCTAATTACGCAGAGTCTTGTACAATACTTTATCTACACACATATTATAAGTACTCTAAGATGGGTTCAGAAGCCGAAAGGCAAATGACCAGCATTAATTTACCTGTGGTAGCGTAGGTGACAGCGATGACAGCTGTAACGTTATTTTGAAATTACGTTATCGAATATTGTAAGGTAATGAGATCCAAATTTGGAACATCTTCCAAAATTAACAGCTGTCATCGCTGTCACCTACTACCACAGGTAATGCTGGTCATTGCCTACGGGTTGAACGCATAATAGAGGACTTATGATATGAGTGTAGATAATAGTAATTACTTGAGTAAAAGTAATGACTAAAGTAACGATTGTTATATGACTTTTGACATTACTAATACTCAAGTAATTACTTTTCTTGACTTTACGAGTGTGAGACTTTGGTCTTAGAACCCACCTACCAATAGATGGCATTTATGGTCGTTTCCCATCTGAAAGTGTCAATCAACTCAAAAATCTTTATTTTTTATAGTACTAAAATTAAACGGCGCACGTAGTTACGTAGTAAAGTACAAATTCCGTGTGTAATTATTTCTACAATTCTACACTGTAAAAATCATGGTAACGCAGGGGAGAGTAGGGCTTAATCCACCTATTTTTCATTTTACCCTTTTACCAATACTCCTAGAACTCAAAAGAACTTAGTGTCAAAATACCTAAATCACAGAATACCTAACTTTTTTTCTCAAAACACCATATTCTTAATATGGCCGAATTTAAAAATGCGTTAGTTTCATAATGGAGAAACTTCACAACACCTTTATCGCAGAACGCAATAAGTTCAAAACAACCATGTGCCAGAATACCTAAATTTCAAAAAGGCTAGTTATCCTTCATGTACGAGTATAAATATTAAATATGCTTTACTTATCTTCTTTAGTGCTGGCCACTTACATTGAAGTACCAATATTAAGATTGTGTATGAAGTGATACGTCAGGCAATCGTCGTCGGTGTCATCTATTTGGTTACATTTTCAATATACCCTATGGCCGTAACAAAACGGACAAGGTTCCCAAAAATATAGGACATTTTAGGGGCACTTTTTCACATATCAGGTTGAAAAAAGAGCTCAAGGTTCTTGGTACAAAAAAATTAGGCATTTTGAACCTGTGACATTTTGACATTCTGGAGTTTTCAGTTTAAGTTATTTAGAAATTTTGTCGTATCTGTGATTCGGTATTTTAAGGAAATGTACATTTCAAAATTTAGACATTTCGGACATGAGACGTTTTAGGTCGATGTCATTATGACATTTGTGTATCTTAGGAATGAGGCTGTTTTATTTTTAGGTATTATGAGCTCTCGGTAATTTGAAATTTAGCAAAATTAGTGAATAAGGTATTATGAAAATTAGGTGCGATAAGCCCTACTCGCAGGGGACAATACTGTGTTACCAACTTAGCATATTTATCATAATATATCGTCTGATTTCATAAATAGGTCTCATTATAAACAAATTTTATTTGTTTGAAAGGTCACCGAAAGTTTTCATTATACAGTAACTAGCGCGTCCTCGCTTCGCTTGTTTTTGTTAGTTTTCTTTAACACCCGTGCATAATTCTGCCCTACTAAGCATAATGGCGATATCTCAGACAAAACATCTGTAGAAATTGCAACCTAGTTACAAACAGAAGAGAGTTGAATCTGCTTTGGCTATTGAATTTAGTTATTGCATTTTTGCTTAGGAGGGCAGAATTCAAAAATAGCATAAAACCTGCCTCTTCAATCACTCTATCCATTGATAAAAACCGCGTTAACCTCGTAAGGCCCAGCGTGCAATAGGATGTACATAATCAAGGCAATTTGAACTGTGTTGCTATAAGAATAAGGTTTATTTTTCTATGTTCATAAACTGAAAATGGCATTATCGGTCAATCGTAATTGAACTTTATTGCCTTGATGTTAGGTTCAAAGTCCCACTGACAAAATACTCCCTGTTTGCAGTATGGTGGGCCTTACAAGATTAAAATCCGTTGCGTAGTTTGAAAGATCTAAGCGTACAGACTTTAGTGAATAATCCTTTCACATCGTGAAAACTCGGAACTCACGTCTACTTCCGAATGATGCCGACGTGTCTATGAATTATTGAATTATTAAGTGACATGGTTGTATTAAATAGATAGAGTACTTTAGTTATCAGTGTCAAATGCCAAACCATTAGTTTGAAGTATGTTAAAACCACCACGATCAAATATATAGAAATTAGGTGCAGGTAAAGAAGAAGAAATATAAATAAATGTTGAAAATAATTTCACAGGCTTGTCGATCTAAACGTTTCCCAGGTCTTAATGCTTTCGGCTTGACTATTAAAAAGAAATGAAAACAAACTTAATCTTAATTAACATAAAAATACTCTAAAAAAACACTCTATATCAATTATCGCTCTCGCGATGCGACGTTCCCCCACGTTGTCTTGACGGGTACTGAGTCAGACTGAAGTAGCATGACAAATAGGAACATTTCCGAGAAAATACGATGTGAAAGGATATTTCACTACATCTGTATATAATTTGCCGCCAAACAGTCATTACCTGTATTATGGAAGCGAATTTGTACTATGTAAAGATATTAAGGAATCATCAGTTCTCACCTGTTTTTTAAAGGTAAACCCATAGCTAGTCGTCGTGGTCTGGCCGCAGTACTCGTTGTCGCGGTATATCGGCTCGCCGCCCCACGACCACAGGTCTAATTCGTGGTCGTGGTCGGTCAGTAGAAGCTGTACGTATTGACGGCGGATGCCTTCCTCTCGTTGCTGGAGGAGAGCTTCGCGTCCGATGAAGGGGATGTCTTTCTGGAGTATCATACAATTTTATTTAGGTTGGGAGCAAGTTGAAAAAAATAACTACATTGTTAAGGGGGAGTTTTTTGGCGATTTTCGGACCCACCCCTCCCCCTTGTTGAGATGTCGTGAGATTTGGCCATCACCTCCTCCCCGTCCCAAAATCTCACGGGAGATTTTTCAAAAGGCTTATTACTTTTATTTCAGTCATTAGGACGGTACCTATTTATTTAAGATTTTAGTGAAGACGTATTTTACTTAAATTTAACCCATTTTTTTCGCAATTTCCCTCAGTTTTTGTGCAGAAAAAGATTTACTTGATATTCGACGATATATCGATAAAAAAAAACCTAACACTAGCTAGATTGAGAGTCTTTTGTTTTGCCGCAAAAATTCCGGGCTCTGGTAATGTGATATGTAGAGTTAGGATTTTGGTGGCATATCGTGATTCTAGAATCCATGGAGTCGCTATTTCCTAATTATTATGATACAGGACGCTTTGATTTTGACCTTCAGTATAGTCTTATTTAAAAATGAACTAAATACATTTTTAGTTTGGTTATGCCGTACCTGGCATATAAATATTTGCTTGTTTGTAACGCTTTCAAAGCAAGAGATATCCTTCATACCAAAATTCATTTAAATTAGTTTACCGGTTTAATGATCAATGAATTTTGAAATATTAGAATACTGAAGGTCAAAATCAAAGTGGTATTTATTGTAATAAATAGGAAATAGCGACTCCATGGATTCTAGAACCACGATTGGCCACCAAATGTCCTAACTGGATATGACTAATATGGTTTCTCACGTCAAACTTGACTCGCCACGTCCGCCCACACTCCAGCGGGGAGGTTGTGGTGTCCAGGTCCTGGCCCCAGAACGCGAAGAACTTCTCCACGCGGAGGGCTCGCGATGCGTAGTAACCGACGTGTGAGGCGCCGTATTTGGCACCGACGGACATTAGACGCTGGTATACGTGGAGAGCGAACTGGCGACAAGAAAAAAATACAGCGTCAGTTTTGTTACCCAGTTTTATTTTAATAAAAAAAAACACGATCGCAATTTGATAAATATATACTATTTTTTATCATTGATGATGGTGTTCATTCGGTTAATATTACTTGGTAACACAAATTTCATGAACTACTGAAAAGTAACGCAGGACGGACCGAAAAATACACTTTGTCCGCTGCGTTACCAAAACTTTTGTAACATCATAGTCTTAAAAAAATATTTTAAAAACTTAACGGGATAAAAAATATCAGTCTTCCTAACGTAATGAGAGCAGAATGTACCTGAATAAAAAACAAGACTCACCTCATTAGGAATATACAGCACATAGCCCAGTTCCCCAGTGTGTGTCAAATTCATCGCTCTGATGCCATTAGCCAAGCCGACGTCCAGCTCCTAATATTAAAAAAAAAACATTATAAATCCTGTTGTCCCCTTGTACTCCACCGGCAAGCATAGCTGCCAGCCCCAAAAAGCAACGTAACCCGCCGGCAAGCATAGCTGCCGGGTGGTTTCCAGTACACAATGATTCGATTTTCTGTCCTTAGTCTCTCACATAATACATAAATTCCCACTTGTATGTCAATGGATTCAGTGTGAAATTAGCTATAAACCAACATCACTTAAACGGAAAAAATCTAAATATGGTCAGGTGAACTCATGGTGAACTTCAGTCTACTTTATCCAATCGTTGCGTGAGTGCATGTGCAGTGATATATCGCACCTTCAGAACAATAGTGACCTAATTCAAAATTTCAGCTTTTAAACTTCAAGTCATAAATTTATTACTGTAGAGACCTAAATCGAAATTTAAAATTTCTGAGTTAGGTCACTATTGTTCTGAAGGTACGACTTTTTTATTTATGTGATCTACTGTTAGCAGTTGAAAATGCTTGTATCACTTTTAGCGATCTCTTTTACTGTATTTACATATTTTGTTGAGAAAAGATTTCAAAAATCAATGCATATTCCCTTTATTAATTTATAATAAAAATATTCCTTGGCGCTATTTCATTAATTTGGTTACAAGGGTCGCGGGAAACTTCATATTGAGCTTACAATCTACTTTCAGTCGTAGACCAAAATAATATTAAAAAGGTATAGAAGCTTTAGGACCGCATCTCGTAAGGAATAGGTAGCAAATACGACCAGAGGGCCCTGCCAAGATGCACTACGCTAACTAGCGTTTCTATTCGTTTCATTTTTAAACCAATAGCGTCACTGATAGATCACGTGACTTTTCGTATCACGTCATCTACCAGTGACGCGATTGGTTTAAGACGAATCGCAATACATTTTGGCAGGGCCCTCGGATCGCTTTGCGCCTACATCTCGATCTGACTACATCGCTTTGTGCCTAGGTCGCAATACGACTACATCTCAAAAAGTCCGAGTTGCAAAATGACCGCTTCGTTTGCGTTACTACGTAGGTTAGGTTCGTCATTAGGTTTGCCGAAGGGCAATTTGCCCAGGAATAGGAGCCCCGCCATGCTAGGCTCCGTCGACATTGCTAAGATAGACATAAGATGAAAAAAACAATGTAGTCATTGTTTTTTCATTGGACCTCAAGCTTCTATCTATTATACAAAAACATGTACCGTAAAACGGAGTGAGTAGGGACACAACCTATAATAAGTCATAACTTGTTACAAATAAGAACAATTATTAAATGGACAATAACGCTACGTCTATTGGAAATAATTTCAGTCTTATAATTAATCGGCTGCTACTCATGTAACCGGAATAGAAAAAAAATAACAAACGTATATGACTAAATATGGTTTTATTGTTTTTCAAAATATTCTCCCTTATGATCGATGCACTTTTTCATACGTTGAAACCAATTTTTAAATATTTTTTTCCACTCTGACTGAGGTATCTCCAAAACGTGCTGTTTGAACGCGTCGACTGCATCTTCACGGGTCGAAAATCGTTGACCACGTAATTTATTCTTTACATTTGGGAATAAATAGAAATCATTGGGTGCCAAATCAGGGCTGTACGGCGGATGACCCGTTAATTCTATATTTTGACCTTCCCAAAATCGAGTCGTTTCGCGTGATGTATGACAGCTGGCATTGTCATGGTAAAGAACGATTCTGCGTCGCTGGTTGTTTTTACGTATTTCTTCAAATACCTCCGGCAAACAAATGGTCGTGTACCATTCCGAATTAACCGTTTTACGATTCTCTAGTGGCACTGTAGCCACATGGCCATTAATACCGAAAAAGCAGGCGACCATTTGCTTCAAGGTGCTTTTTGCACGAGTTACTTTCGTAGGGTTCGGCTCATTTTGAAACACCCACACTGTTGATTGTTGTTTAGTTTCCGGATCATACGCATAGATCCAGGATTCGTCACCTGTGTAGATATTATAAACAGCTTTTGAGTCACCACGGATATAATTTTTTAACATTTTCTTGCACCATTCGACGCGAGCCTCTTTTTGATCCTTAGTTAAATTGTGAGGGATCCAACGGGAACAAATTTTTTTTACAGCTAAATGATCATGTAATATCTAATGAATGCTCGTCATACATATGCCCAGCGTCGCCTCTATCTCGCGATATGTAACATGACGGTCATGCATTATAAGTTTTCGCACAGCTTCAATATTTTGTGGTACAACGACCGATTTCGGGCGACCTTCCTTAACTTCGTCCGTGAGCATACTACGTCCACGATTGAACTCACTAAACCAGTGGTACACAGTGCTTTTCGATGGAGCTTCATCACCAAAAGTCGAAGTTAATTGATCTATGCACTGTTGTTGCGTTAAACCACGCCGAAAATCATAATAAATCATAGCACGAATATTTTCACGAGTGAGTTCCATTCTTGCAGCGAGATGACATTTTGATCCCGCCACAAACAAAAGACTAGCGTACATAAGAAATAAAAATATAGCGGCCAGTATTAAAAAAAAATTCAAATTTTACCATGGAGGTCAGATATAACGTTTATAAATGTTGGAATCCCAGATTCCGGACACATAAGTAGCAGCCCTCGTAGTAGCATATTCTTTCATTTGAAGTTGTGTCCTCATCCCGTTTTACGGTATGAAAAGTAAAAATCTTGATCTATTCAAACTAACCTTGAAGGTGAAGAATGGAAAGTTGCTAGGCGCCAGGTCGGTGTCAGTCAGCTCCGACATAAGGTTCCTGGTGAAGGGCCCCATGACGCACACGGCCGTGTACATCGGCGTGACGTCCGTGAGCATGACGGAGCCGTCGCGGGGAAGGTGCCGTTTGATCCACACCTTGCACCGGGTTTGCTGAATCGTTGGTGCTATCATCATGTAACTATTGACAATGTAAAAAAAACTGTCAAATTCATTTATAGGACAAGCTTTTGTCGCCGACTGTCGAAAAAAAATAATTATCTGCTTATAGCTGAGTAATTCTATGTATTCAATGTATGGGAATATCAATCAAATCAATAAAGTTTTAAAACTTGTGTGATATGATACAGGTCGATTCACAACAGTTGGCACGAATGGATTGAATGAGTGAACGAAAGTGTACAAGTGTGTAAAATAATAACAGGATTTCGTTTGAAATTCGAACATCGGTTCACTCGCACAGTGATAGGTGACAGTACTTTTGTTCATTCCATTCGTGCCAGCTTTAGTGACTCTTGTACATTTAGGTGTGGTGTTTCAAGTTCACTACTCTCCCCTCCTCGGCCGCTTCCCCCCACTCCGTGAATTGTGTCCCCGTTAACGGTATTTTAACATTCCTGGGACAACTATAATAGATACGAAAAAAATGTCAGGCACAAAAATGTTCCTTATTAAATTCTAAAAAGAAAAGGTTATTTTTTTTTTGTAGGTTCAACGGTTTTCACGCTATAGCTTCAGGTACCGGCCACTAATATATCGCCTTCGTACTTACATCTCATACGACTCCATACAAATATGACTTACCAAAATTGACAACCAATCAAGAATTAATAGACCAACTTAGCTTTGAAAAAGTCCAGAAAAAATCCCGTTTTTTTCCAAATAACTCGTTTTTCTCGGATTTTTATGGAAAAATACAATTAAATTTTCTGCTCTTATCTTAATCTATATCTTATTTGCACCTACAAAAGGGCGACATCGACGACATGGAGGCAGAAGCAATTGAAATAGGTGGCGAGAGCGACAGTGATTGACTATGAATATATTGTCATATTCAATTGTTATTTTTCCTAAAAAACCCGAAAAAAACGGAAAAAATACGAAAAATTCATTAACTTCTGAAAAAAACATTTGATTTTTCCCGCAATTTTTAACGCTAACCAACTTTACTGCTTTTATCGTCGTTGAGTAGTGAACTTTAAACACAACACCAAAATATATCATGACACACAAATTTCAAAACTTTATTAATTTGTTTGTCAAAAAACATTAATTACTCAACAAATCAAGACCAAACGAATGAGTCCCACCGCGGTGGCTCTAAGTTAAGTATAGCGGAGATTCTGTCGCCTTCTGACTGCATCATCAGGTCAGCTCCATGTCATAATAGTATCACATTGTCATCCAACTTACGCATGTATGCAAAATTTCAGCTTCATCGGAAACCGGCAAGTGGGTGAAATTTAACTTACAAGTGAAACTGGTGATACCTATATGAAAAGCAAGCTTTAAAAACCCGACTGCATTTGTATACTGCCATCGATATATGTTAATAATTGTCATTTTGCCATTGTTGTTATTTCAATTTTAACAGTTTAGGAATCCTATGTCACCCGGGATGACGTAAGGATTCTAACGATACCTCACACATCTAAATCGGTTAAGGGATTTAGAAGTTATAGTGGAATAAAGAAACTCACAAACATACTTACATACATACAAACATGAACCCTGAAAACATTACACTACTTTTTTGGGGCAGTCGTGTAAAAATGTAAACACAACCAAACGAACCGATTCACCATTATTATTCGATTATCACGTGCTTTTAAAGATCAAGTGGGGTTTAAGCTATGATTGATCTACTTAATTTGGGCAACTGATTATTTTTTACAAGCCTTTATTTAACTTGCAACGTATTTACAGTGCGATAGCTCTTACAAGATGCTTCGGGTTTGTACTTGTGCCTCACTCTCTCTCATGCGCTTTTATAAAGAGCGAGTGAGAGAGAAGTACCAACCCGAAGCACCTTCTAAGTGCTCACAGACTGTAATGTATAGCCTGTGTCAATTGAAATTGCCAAAGATGTAAACAAATTAGTACTGTTTGACACATAACCTCAAATATTTAACAAGCTTGTTTTTTTTTTCAAATTACGTATAATTGATTGTTATTTAATCTTAAACTTAATGTGAAAGTAAAGATCAAGTATATAAATCATTGCTAATACCTCACTTGATCTGTAAAAGCACGTGATTATCGACTATACTCGAAAATGTAATTAAAGACCAACGTGGGTTGCAACGAAAAAAAAAATATATTTGCCTAAGTACGTTTCCACTTTTTAAAAGACCGCACTTAGAATATTTATTTGTAGGTAGTTTTAAACCTTCGATTTAAATAAACAAGTTAATTCAAGTTACTTACACAAGTACAAGATGGCCTATTAAATATTTAACCATAGAAGATTTTTGGTAGCAAAACTGTTATTGCACTTGTAATACTTCAGGTATTAATAACATTTGGTACGATAAATAAACAATAGTTGTAAACAACGTTAGATGCAATTTAAATATTACATACGTTTAGCTATTCGACAAAATAACAGGCCAAAAGTGTGTAGCTCACTTTGTAATGACAATCATCGGGCATTTTACCAGAAAAGACACCATGGGGTCCATGGGTAACTGTCAAGTTTAAAACAAGCATAAGTGTAAGGCATCCGAATTCAGCTTGTCATTTTGTTTTAGCTGATAAAAAAATCGCCATTGAACACACACACCCGCCATTTAATGACTTAACACACTATATGAGAAAATATTTGTTTTGGGATATTTTAATGTTTTGAATATCGGGTAGAAAAAACCCCTTCCCTATTGTTAAATATAACTTTTGATATTGAAATTAAACAATTTGATTATCAATGCAAAAAGGTTGGCTAACTCTGAAATGTTCGATCGACACTGACATAAGTGACTTTGACACTTGTGACAGTGACGTATCTGTCGTAGTTTTTTTGGTCTTAAATTAGATTTTCGAGTATACATACATACATACCTTCACGCCTGTCTCCCAATAAGAGACTATGGATCCCGATAAGAGACTAGAGACTATGGAACGCCAGGTGCACCGGTCTAAACATATAACTTTCGCTTCCTCTTCAGTGTCGAGTAATAATGGTAAATCAAATCATTTATTTCAGTCTAACACATAAGAAAATAATACATTAACATATTATCAGCAACAGGCTTCGTCAAAACGTTTTACATAGGAATGATCATCGGCAACCGCTTCGTCAAATCTCCTTAACACTAACAAAACAAATTTTAAAACACAGACTTATCCTAACACCAACCCCGCACCGTGGCTGGCTCAAACGTTCCCATTACACCGGCCGCATTGCCCCGCTGGATTGCAATGGAAACCTGCTGAACCAGCCACGACCCAGAACGAGGATCCCCCCCTCTGTCACGCAGACGACGGCCTAACTCCTTAAAAAGCCCCCTGGCTTCCAAACCCCAAGGTCCCGATGTCTCCACCGCGACAGGGACAAAATCGTACATTGGCTCCAAGGCAGAGTATTTAGAGTGCTTCATCTTCGCAGAGTGCTTCTTGGTAAATTGGTTCGTTGTGTTTACATCTTTGCCAATTTCAATTGCCACAGACTATAGAAGAAACGGTGACGTGATAACATTAAGTTGATTTGTAGTCAGATTTTAGTTTAAAGGTCCCAGCTCGTTAGAACCGCCCGGCAACCGACCCGCACCGCCTCGCCTCGAGCGGTTAGTATTATTTATATGGATTTGTATGGGCACGCGCTCACTAAAGTCTATTCCTATTCAGACTGCCAATAACAATAACAAGTATACCTGACTGTAATTGTCTTTAGATAGAGGATGAAATAGTAATGAGAATAATGTTCCCTCTAATTGGTTTATTAAAAAGGCTGAATATATATTCATCATCATCATCGTGTTATTATGCTGGGTGCGACAGAGACGAAAACCTCTCTTATCAATCAAATCTCTCAAACCTCACTACATTTTCAATGTTAGAAATAGTTCGAAAAAAAATACCTTTATGACAAGACTCTGTCAGTGTAACGGTGTTTTCAGCGAACGTGCTTTTCATCAAAAAATACAATATTAAATAGAGATTACTACCTTAAAATGGACATGAAGACAATGATAAAGTGTATAAATAAATAATATGACTAGGCTCAACCTTCAAAAGTACGCGAATATGGAGTTATAATGGTAAATCGATTTGTTTATAAGAGTGACGGAACGAATAGGGACAGACTTTACATCAACTACGCTACGCCGGGTGGTTATACGATATGTACTTGATGTAGTGAGCGCATGCCCATACAAATCCATGTAAAGAATACTAACCGCTCGAGGCGAGGCGGTGCGGGTCGGGTGCCGGGTGGTTCTAATGAGCTGTGACCAATAACTTTAACTTTTTAAAATCTACAATACTCACTGGTTCTCGGAAATGCGAGCTATACTACAGTCGTTCTCGTAGCCGCCCCGTTCGTTCTGCATTCCCGTGTGTATGATGCTGCCCACTGGAACGTCCACGTCGTTGGAGCAGAGGTATTGGAGCAAGTCGACCACCTCGCGGCCTTTGGACTGGCAAATAAATACATTATTAGGGGAAAATCTCACACAAACTGACGAAATCCTTCATAAATATGTGTACACTTTAGTACCTTGTCACTTTAATCGCTGTGAATATTCATATATGGCAGTTTAAACATGACATTAAATAGATAAGGCACTAAAGTATACACATATTTGCGAACTCGACTGTACTACTAACACGGTGGGTCTACATTAAGGGCCGTATTAATAAACTCATCTTGGCTGAGATGCCCGTTACCAGACACGTCAAAGTAAACCTCAAACCATAAAACACTGACATTTTTGACGCATCTCGAGACAAGCATAAGAGTTGAGATCAATTTATTAATCAGGGACCGGACCAGCTTACCGTAACCCGGGTCTTTGAAAGGGTTTTTATAGCGCAGATTTTTATAAACCCGCACGTTTCGGTAAGCGCTTGATCGGGTTACACATTAAACGGATAATCCAATCGATTGAGTTAATTTGGCTTGTACCGCTTACCAGTATCAAAACCCCCGAATCGGTTACCGCTTAAAATACTGACTGACTACCGTCAAGCAATTTTAGTTCTTAGAAAAACTATGTACGACATATTATTCAACCGCTTAAACTCAGGCGACGCGCGCGCTTCAAGGTCACAATGGCATGCGACGCGCACAAATATCAAATCCAACAACATTCGGTAAGCGCTTACCAAAGGGTTATGGTTAGGGTATCCCGGCTTATTAGGGCTACCTTATTGTTGGGTAACCCGATCACGAGGTTACCGAAACGATTGGGTTATCGTATGAACGGGTAAGCCATTCGAACGGCTTAAGCAAAGGAACGGGTTTTCCGGTCCCTGTTATTAATACGGCCCTAAGAATAGCGGAGATCCTGTCACCACCTTCCGACTCCATCATCAGATCACCTTTTCGATACCATAATATTGCATTGTCATCGGGTTTACATATGTGGTCCAAATTTCAGCCCATTCCGTTGACGGAAAGTGGGTCAAAGGGGTTTGGGTAAAACTGTTGTCATTTGTAAAAGTGTGCGGCGGTACGAAACCCTCGGTGTGCAAGTCCGACTCACACTTGGCCGTTATTTTTTTTAATTACCTGTAAATCAATCTTGGTGAAGGACGAGTAATCCGCGATGCCCACGGCTTCCCTGCACGCCCAGTACTCGCGTTGTACTGTGTCGAACCAGTGCGGCTTGCCGAACGTTTTAGTGTGGGCTATCTTGAACGGGCGAGGCTTTTCAGGCTCACCGGGACCTTTGTCTGGTTGGAACAAGAACAAATTGAGGCTGCGGCTCCACTGAGTCGAGCGGAGCGGAGAGGAGACGTGTAGGGATTGACCCATCATATTAGTTGAAATCCACACCTCCGCTCCGCTTCATTGGAAACACTCAAGCGGACTCTTGGGATACTGCTTAAGGCTGCGGCTCCACTCAGCTCCGCTCGTCTCCGCCTCAGTGGAGCCGCTGCCTAAAGAGGCTAAAGTCGGCAGTGCTCCGAAACTGGATCTCCATAACCATAACGCGAATGTGTCTGTTCTTTGTATATACTCAGCAGCAAAAATAACCACCCACGAGTCTTTTATTCGTACAGGTGTTAACAAATATACCTTCTTAACTCATATAACGTCAAGAATAATCAACCAAATTCACTTCAAGTTTGTTTTTAACTGACTTCAAAAAAGGAGGAGGTTATACGAAAACTGTTCTGTGAAACTGTTTTTTTTTTTCTATGTATGTTCACCGTCTATTATGGTCCTATTTCAAATAGTACATTATTGCCTAGGCATGGAAGTAGGCAATTGCGGGCTGAGTATTGGATTAAACGGACGAGCTTGCGAGTCCGTTTAAAAATACGAAGCCCGCAATTGCTGTTCCTGCCGAGGCAAATATAGTGCTTTTCTCAAAAATCGCAAGAAAAAAATTGTGTTGGAGTCAAATCTTCATCGCTTGAACTCATTTTTTGAATTGCATACAAACAGAAACTTCATGTAAAAAAACCATCACTCCTTACCGCCTTTTTTGTTTATGACAAGGAGAAACGCAATTCTTGTTTTAAAAAAAACATAAGCTATTCCAGGCACAAATAAAAAAGTTATGTTTCGAGTAAAATTTGGATGTGTAAGACTTGTGCCCTCATTTTATTATGGCCCTTTTCACTTTTTAAAAAGTTACAAGGTAGATAGTAATGGAATTTGTATGCAACATTGCGGGCTTGTGTAGCGAACACGCAATGTTTTTTTTTTAAAATTTGAGAACTGTCAGTAAACTATGTACTTCGCGTCTCAATATGTAGATAGGAATGTCAACATTTCCGGACATTTTTGAGAAAAATACTTTTTTTGTTTGATAGAGGGTGGACGGGTGGTTTGTGGATTCTTTGATATTGATGACTTCAAGCAGGGTCCTTTTACGTTCGTGACCGTATATTATGTACTCGTGAAGGTTAATATTTTTTTAACCATGTTTCCGATTCTCTTTGTGTTTTTGACAAGATGGTGTAGCTTTCTTAATTGTTTTTAATTTTGCATATTTTGTTGCTTACTGGATAGTAATGATATATTAATATGCAGTAAATTAACATTCAAATGTGCAATATAATGAAGAATTCAAGTTTTAACAAGTATCGCCTTTGGAAGGACTGCTCCAAGAAAATCCCATGTGCTCTTCGTAAAGTTCTACCTACATCGCTTCACGGAGGCTAGAGGATCACCGTACAACGGTGCCTTATGTTTTTTTTGATATGTACTTAAATGTAAAATACAAACTTGACATTGGCAGAAATAGTTGCTCGATATTGCGACCGGTTGCCATTAAATAAATAAATAATAATAAAAATAATAACCATGTTTTCATAAGAGTATTGTTTTTTATATTTCGACGGAACTATAGGTCCTTCTATAGTTTTTATAGTTACATCTTAGTGTTATCTTGTTTTTATGTGGCTGTAACAGTGTTACTGTGTGTTGCTATGTGTTATGTGTGTGATAGGATTGGGAACAGTTTAATAAGAGAACGTTGTGGTTTAGTGGCTTGGTCATTTGGAGAGAATGGATGAAGTGAGATTAAAAAAACGAATATATGTTGCAAGAGTAAATGGGAATGTTGGAAGGGGAAGGCGAAGGCGAACGTTCCACGATCAGATCGCGGACGTATTAAGAAAGGGCCAGGTCAGGGTACTCTAAACCGAAGCAAGTGTTTGAAGAGACTTTATGAGTGTGGAGGAAGCGAGGGAAGTTTCTCTGGATCGTAGCAAGTGGAAGGAAGTGGTCTCTGCCTACCTACGGGAAAGAGGCGTGATTGTAAGTATATTCCCTAAAAATAAAGAGGAAACTTTAAGACCCACCGACTTGCTCGAACCACGTGGGTCTCTCGTACCCCATGACCTGTCCGAACACGGCGCCGCTGTCCCGCAGCGTGGGGTATATCGGGGACGTTCGCAACTTGCGCCCGGTTTGGAACTCGTGGAAGGGGTACGGAAGGCCGTAGTGGACGCCTGTGGAACAAACAATAATAATAATATGTATGTAAACCCTACATTGTACTAAAACAGCTTCATAACAGAAATATTAAGTATTTATGTACTTTACTTTATTTTACATTTTTATATTTTTTATTATATTATAATCTATTATATTCTATTTCTTGCCCAGCAGTGGGACACCCAAAGAGGCAAAAAAAAAATCAATACGGGCATTGCCCCCATAGATAACTTCAGCAGCCCCTATTTTTTCCTGAGGGCCTAATGCCCCTCCTTCAGCGCCCACTGGGGGACGGTAGGGACCACTTTGGGAACCTATGCCACATAGTAATAAACAGCGTTCGGAGTTTTCATAACACAGAAAGACTAAAGCGAGCTATGGAGTCGACATTCAAATTAAAACTCGCGTCATATTACTCGTCATTATTTAATTATTAATATACATAAAAAAGCTTTAAGTGTTTTTATAGTATAAGGGTCTCCCCAGATCTATCGACGCGGAATCGGCTTGAGCCGGTAACTAAGTTTTATGTCCATGCAATAAGAGCGAAAACGACGTCGTTCCGTTCGCAACGCCGCATCGAGCCGAGCCGAGCCGAGCGACGTCGTTTTCGCTCTTATTGCACGGACATAAAACTTTTTCTTACCGGCTCAAGCCGATTCCGCGTCCATAGATCTGGGGAGACCCTTACCGGACAAACAAACCATTAAATAGAGTATTTCTTTTTGATAAAAGTAATACTATCATAGCGAGCTAAGAATCTACATCCATTAAGCAATTAGCTATAGAAATAATGCGTTTCATCAGTGTATAAATAATACCAACGGCGATGGTTGAAGAGGTATAATGATTCAGAATAATAAAAAGTACAACTTCTCGCAATATAAATGCGTTAAATAAGGCAGCGTGCGCTCGGCGCAAGTTCGCTGGCCGTAGTGGTGGTGGAGAGGCGTGGCCTGGTGGCGGTGACTGGCGTTAACAATCAGATAATGTTAAAGTATAACAAGAAGTTGATATAAATAGAAATATTTTTTAATTTTTTAATGATATGAATAAACTGGAATGATATAAATGATGGAGTATGAATATGACGCGAGTTTTAATATAAATGTAGACTCCATATCTCTTTAGTCTTACCGAGCTATAAAAACTCCGAACCCTGCGACCCCAGGAAGCCTAATATGGCTGCGTTTATCGCGTGACATGAGGATAAAACACCCGTCACTTTTTGACACGTATAAGTACGAGAGTGACGGATTCTATATCCACATTTTATCACGCGATAAACGCAGGTATATTAGGTCTCCTGGGCCCGTATTATGGTCTCCTTTATCGCGGTGGATAAAGCATCCGTCTCTCTCACTTCAATACTGTTCAGAAAGTAACAGATGTTTTATCCACATCGATAAACAAAATAAACTCACCAGGCACTTCCTTAACTCGGTCCCTCAGAAAGCGCTTGTTATTATGCAGCCCAAGGAAACGGTTGACTCCCAATTCGTACATGTCGTACTTGGTGTACCCGTCGACCATCTCGTCGACGGTCGCCTCGGCGACGCCGCCGGCGGCCGATATGCCGACGGTCTTCATGCCGGCAGCGACGTAGTAGTTAAACATCTGGGAGATTGGGAATGGTATTAAATTATAAGGCAGGAGAAAATACAAGGGCCGAGATTCTACGCGGTTAAAAATAGTATTATCAAATGATTTTTCTCACCTGTTTTTTACATGAATCAGCTTTTATTGAAGTTGTAAAAAAAAACATGCATATTCCCTATTGGCATAGACTATACTTAGACCCTTAGACCGAGTACTCACTAGCGAACTGTAACTGTAACCGTATCTGTTACAACAACGAGTTTCTAGTGGAGAACCGGCTGGCGAGCCGCGTACACATCACGATGTCAAGCCGCGTACGGATACCCCGTACCCTGCTACGCGTAGTCGGTTACGCGTGTCCTGGAACGCTCTATCCGTACCTGCAGCTACGCGTACACTTTTGGAGCACGCGTGTCGCGCGAACTGGCTCGCGCGCGAGACGCCGGCTGTCGGTCTTTGGTCGCGCGTCAAAAGGGCGCGCTCGTTCTGGTACGCGAGATTTGGACGGCAAAATTGATGACATGCTTTATGGATCGATTCAACTCGCGTCCAGTTTCGCGGCGGTCCGTACAGGAGCTGTACGCGTATCCAATGTACGCGTAAACACACGCGTAACCGATTACGCGTAGCAGGGTACGCGCTATCCGTACGCACCTTTACGTGCAACAGTTACAGTTACGGCTCGCTAGTACTCAGCTTTTCTCTTATACATGGCACAGAGAACCCAAACGAGCACACACGCCACATGATGTCAAATCTCAAGACTACAA
The DNA here is from genome assembly GCA_946894065.1 of Acleris literana. Taxonomy (NCBI): domain Eukaryota; kingdom Metazoa; phylum Arthropoda; class Insecta; order Lepidoptera; family Tortricidae; genus Acleris; species Acleris literana. The sequence continues at coordinate 98,240,615 of OX335668.1, read as the reverse complement.
TCTCAAGACAATACAAGTGCGTCGCAAGGATTAACATGGAATGCCTCTATGCTATACTCCATTTACTTTAACGACCTAGTATAGGCTTCTCTCACTCGCACAGTGCCATACTAATGACAAGGACAAAGGATAGAGGTAGGTAGCCGTGGGCGGCAACAAACGATAATCTTCTAAGGACTCGTTCACAATGGTATTTGAAAAGAAAAGATTAAGGAGACATCGATCCGTTTCACTAGCCAAGTCACAGGTAAACGATAAACAATACGTCGCAAGAAGAGACACAAACGCGTCCGCGCCGGACAGATGTAAGAGCCGACTGATTGCCTGCTCCATTGTGAGTGCGGCTTTAGTGGATTCTCATTAGCCAATCACGTGCAACTGCACTTTTCCAGTACTAGGTCGTTAAAGTAAATGGAGTATAGTGAAGGGCATTGGGTAAATTTGTTTGAAGAATATTGCAAGGTGAAGGCACGGAACCCCATAATGGTTTACAATTCTGGGATTCCGTACCCTTAGGATGCCAAACAGGGCCTTCGGTGTCCGTCCGTACGTCTTAACTTGTATCTCTTGAACCGTAGGTGGACGGTTTTCAAAAAAAGTGTACATAGTTAAGGACTAAAATAAAATTAAGGGACCGTTAATTTTAGTCAAGTGAGTCACGAAAATAAATCATTTATTTATACACCGTGCCCGGGACGTACCCAAAGGATTTTAACCATCGATTCTAGATCCTATTTGGAGTATATAATGTGGTATAACATGTAGTCCAAAATCGCATAATTTCCGAGATTTTTATTATTTAAAAAACAATTCAATAGTTAATTTAATTTGAACTCTGTCGCCTTAACTTAAAGCATTACTTACTAAAAAATTGATTAAATTAATTTATGTTGTACGTTGATGATATTGCTACTTACAACATGAATCTTTCTTACTAAATAATGCTTTAGGTTAAGGTGACAGAGTTCAAATTTAATTAAATATGGAATTGTTTTTTAAATAATAAAAATCTCGGCAATTATGCGATATTGTACTACATGTTATACCACATTATATACTCTAAATAGGGTCTAGAATCGATGGTTGAAATCCTTCGGGTACGTCCCGGGCACGGTGTATACTGCCCTCATAAGCCAATAGGAGGTATCTCAAATTCAATAAACGAAGCAGATTCAAGCTTCACCCGGTAGTAATACGGTCGCACTTGCTACAGGAGTTTTGCCTGAGATACCACCATTTGTTTTATAACGGTATAGTTACTTTTCGTGACTCACCTTACTAAATTTACGGTCCCTTAATTTTTGCCCTTAACTAAAAACACTTTTTTTGAAAACCGCCCATGTACTAGATACACTTACGAGGAAAACAATTGCATCACTTTTTATTTTTTAATATACCCATCTATCTTTATAAACCGGCTTTTCTATCTGAAATATGTAAATGAAATAATTTTTCGATAATTTCCATGTTAGTTCACTTCTTGTAAAGCTTAGATTACAAGAAACGTGAATTCATTTAAATATTTCAGAAAGAAAAGTCGGTTTTCAAAGATAATAGGTGGACATCAAAAATGCAAAGTGATGCAATAGGGTATTTGCCTAATTTTTTATTAGTATTTAAATTGAAGCTTTTTTACCTTCCGAATAGCCTAGTATAAATAGTTTTTAAATATCTTTAAAAATAAGAAAGATATAAATGTTTAAAACTTGCTTTTAGACAGAGAGGAATATACAGTAATATGACGGCATACGACTCAACCGCCATATGAATTACACGCAAAATATCATTTCGTGAGAAAGAGATAGATAAAAAACTTTAAAAGGCTTTAACTTTTTTATTTTATTACCAATTTCAAATTTGATTTTGAATTATTTTATCATACTACGTATATTGATATATTATCCAAATTAATATATGAAATTAAATATCAGGCAAATACTCTATTGTTTTGCTCGTAAGTGTATAGTTGATCGTTTCATAGAACCTTTATTATATTATAACGGACGAATTGGTAATAAAAAAAAAAAGATCGATGTAACAAACGTTTATATTTCAAGGATTTTTGTTTTTGGGCAAAACAGTAAGACAAAACAAGGGTCAAATTTGGCATAACCTCGTAACCCCACAATACTACAAACAGGGAGTTTTTGTAAGTGGGACTTTGAATCTACCATCAAGACAATAAAGGTCAATTACGTTTGTTCGACAATGCCATTTTCAGTTCATGAAGATAGGAAAATAAACCTTATTATTATTACAACACAGTTCAAATTAAATTGTCTTGATTTTTTACATCCTATTGCACACTGGGCCACTACACCTGTCCTATATCTTTGTCCAATGTGCATGATGACTTCATCAAAGGATAGTGGGCAAAATACACCCAGCTCCGCCAGCCATATATTTAATATAACTCGAAATATCTAACAAAAATAAGCATTTTTAATTATGACGCATTAAAAAAATATCCCTGGGATCTCATTACATAAAACTGTGTAGGTATCACTGATAGTGTATTGTATAAAGAGATAGATGTCGCACTAGCGTGCAGGAAGTGATGCTCTCAAAATCAGTCAATTGTTTTTGAGCCTGGCAAAATATGAAGAGAATATCCACAGGCCAGCAAGCCTTTCGCGTAACTCACTCGCAATCGCGATCGGCTTCAAAACAAAACAATTGGTTTCATTTTGTATGCAGACAAGCCTTCGATTTTCAAAATAAAAACGATTGTGATTGCGAGTTTTGTTACGCGAAAGGCCTGCAGCTCTCTTCTTGGACTCAATAATAATAGATCGTAATGATAATTAAACACTGTTAAATTGTTTTTTTAGTTTATAACGTTATTATTGAGTTTATTTTGTTAAAAAAAAGGTTTAATATGTTATGCTTGTTTAATAATGCTCAGTAAGTTAAACCCATTTGACTTATAATAAATAGAGAACCCATGGACAGAATTTGATGCACATTTGTACGGAAGTACATAGCTTTGATACCTTCCAAACAAAAGTCGTCTAAACTCTGGCGGACTTGGGTGTGCCGTCCAAACATTTTTGCCCACTATCCTTTTCTAGAAACACCAAGATTTGATCAAATGTTACGAATGACATTTAATTCAAAATGGCGACGCAAATAGTATAAAAACTTGAACCAAGATATTGGATAAGTGGAATGGGCTTCCATTAAAGAAATTTGATTAAATATTGGATATAGAAATTGGATAAAAATATTGGAATACCACCCTTACGAGGATAACTATAGTTCAAACATTAAATAACACATAACTAGACCCCGTTATCTTGTCGCACTGACGTCGTTTTTTTGTAGGGATTGAATGTTTATTTTATCGACTATCTAAATGTCGATGGTATTGTGCTTAAAGTTATATGTCATGTCCCTGACAATGAGTCAAAGACAATAACTACTAGAAATGTGATAAAAAAGAATGGGAATAATGTCGCGGGTGTACTAACTAAATAACTTGAAAAATTAAATTTAACCGTTTATTGAATTCTCAGAATACCTTAACTTTGAAAAGCATTACGTCGAACAAAAATATGTCACTCACGCGCCAAACATGTTTGCTATGCTATGCAAATTACAACCTAATTCATACGAAACAGAGTCTCTATAACATTGTGTCGGCTGTGGCCGTGGAGGTCAGTGGTACGAGTTTCATTTGACGGCCAGAGCCGACAGTAGCATTTAAAAAGTTTAACCTCTTGACCGCCATCATCTAGTCGTGACAGCCAATGACAGGGCTCACACGCCAACGTCATCTACAGGGTGTCCCAAAACTCAACGATAACCCGCCTAGGCGCTAACTAAAAGCTATCGATTTAACCCCTATGCATTTTTAGCGATTTTTACTAGTTTCGGAGATATTGATCATTTTAGTTTAAATTTTTGTAATTTTCCCTAATGCCTATGTCCCGAAAAATCCTTCATTTCATGATTTATTTTAAAACGTTTTCAGTGGTATCTTACATAATTAGAATCAATACGAATCAGCGAAGTTTTTAAACCTATTTGCCCGTTTTTTTTCAGTTCTTTTTTCCATACATCGCACCTTTAGAACAATAATGGCCTAATTCAAAATTTGTGCTTTCAAACTTCGAGTCATAAATTTATTATCATAGAGACCTAACTAGAAATTTAAAATTTCTCATTTAGGTCACTATTGTTCTGAAGGTGCGACATATTAAAAAAAATCACTGGGATACCGAGTATGGAGAAACAAACTATGTTATTACTTAAAAAGTTGATTAAAAAAACGAGCAATTAGGTTTAAAAACTACGCTGATTCGTAATGATTCTAATAATGCAAGATACCACTGAAAAACTTATGAAATAAAACATGAAATTAATGATTCTCCGTGACATGGACATAAAGGAAAATTACAAAAATTCAGACTAAAATACATACAGACATACATAGGGGTTAAATCGATAGCTTTTTAGCTGCTCTATCAGCCCTTGACGGATTATCGTTGAGTTTTGGGACGCCCTGTATACATGACCAACATTCAACTCGAAATTAAAACTTATACGATGGAATTTAAAGTTCCTATTTGTCTACTAGACAGTTTGTTTCGTGGCGTACAGAGCATAAACTTCATTCGCGTCGCGGTCAAGAGGTTAAATATCAAAACTGCATTCGAATCAGTCCATCCGTGGCAGTTACGACGGCGAGACACACAACCGAACCCCGGATTGACGAGTGCAAAAAAGTACCAGTGATTAATTAAATATCGACTAAGTTTTATCGATATCGTTAACCTCTTCGCCGCGATTGACTTGATACAAAAATCATCCACACACGCCAATGACAGGTGAAAACCACAGCTAATTTCAACCTTACGTCACAAATACTCAGGTTTATTTTGCACTGTAATCCTCGACTTGATATGAAGTCATGGCGCGTGCGGGCACTAAATGTACTGACTTTATATCGGGTCAATGGCGGCGAAAAGGTCAACCGATATTTGACATTGACTCTTCACTCGAGTCATTTTGACAACCTTTGAAATTACATTGCATTGAGAACCTCCTCCTGTTTTTTGAAGTCAGTTAAAAATGCCTCGCAAGAAAAAATATCGTTCATCTTCATAGATAGCTGGGGCCTGTTTTATAAAGAATTGCTCTCGTCAACCCGGGGTTTGCACACAACGCATATGGTCCCTCTACACGTTGGCGGATCGTGGGCCAACGGAGACGCATTTACACCTTAGAGTGAGCAACATATTCTTGCGTCTCCCTCTTTTGATTGCTCCGTCCCTTTTGCTGGCCCATGATCCGCCAACGTGTAGAGGGGCCAATACACGATGCAAAAGAGCGACACAGATACACAGCAGATACACACGTTATACATATAACCCCCTTTTTGCGTTGGGGGGGTTAACGAATTCTTCCTCGCAGACAATGCATACGCAGGACGTTCGATGTCACGAATTTAGCACGTTGGATACGGCTAGGTATTCGCGACATCGCCCGGCCCGCGCACGCTCAACTCGACGACTTAAAACAAAATTAAATTACTAAAAACAAGCACTTGATTATCACTTTGTAGAGCCCGTCGAGATGTGGCACCTCTTCCAGACGCACAGAAAAAAAAGTGTCCTTTCTGAGCAACACCGTTGTATCACGGTATTGCCATAGGAATAAATAATAACTACGTGGGAATTAAACTCCCGCTCCCGACGCGCGTTAGGCTTGAATCCCTCCTACGCTGACATCGGTCGCTGACGTCAGTCGAGCGTACGAATATAAACCAGTGACGCTGACGTCCGCGGCAGATTTGCCATAATATTCGAACGCTCGACCGACGTCAGCGACCGATGTCAGCGTGACATCGGCCACTGACGTCGGTTGAGCGTAGCGTCAGACGCGTATGAGAAAGAAAAGTCCCGCAGTGCGAAACCGATCGCTGTACGGAACAGTATGTGCTCGCCTGCGCTGCGCACGTGCGTACACCCAACCGGTCAGCTTTGCACTGAGCGCGCGCATAGTGGTGTATAGCGCGTCAGCGCACCGACGTACGCGACGCTGACGAGCGAGACCGACGCTCACGATCAGCGGAGCGTAGCAATAAATCTGCCGCGGATGTCAGCGTCGCTGTGCGGTGTCTCATAAAACATGGTGTATAGTCGTACGCTTGACCGACGTCAGCGACCGATGTCAGCGTAGGAGGAAAATAAGCCTTAGATACCTACCGTCTGGCGACGCCAGTGGTGTCTAATCAGATAGGCAGTGCAGAGCGGCGCGGTTGTTGCATTTGTTTCGCAGTGCGTGTCGCGATTAGATTTTTTTAAATGGACCTATTTAATTAACCATGGCAAAACATTATTGCAGTCTATTTGGCTGTAAAAGTTTTTTTATAAATGATTAATAGCCACATAATCTCTCTCTATCTCTCCCGTAAGATTCTTGGCATGTTTTCCTGCTGAACTACGCATGTTATTTGATATTATATTTAATTTAATATTAATAGCTTTATATAATGCTAGACTAAGTAGTACCATTGTAATAAGAAATATGTTTAAAAAATGACTGACTGCTGAGTTTCTTGCGGCGTTTCTTCACAGCAGTGGTCTCCTCTTGGGAAGCGCTGGTAGATGGTAGATGTTTGACGTGTAAAAGTGCCCGTGCGGCCTACTTACTGAACAAATTTTTAAGCGATGTAATTTTCTGGAGACAATCTTAATATCATCAAAAAGTACTATTATCATATCAGGTTGAAGAAAAACAAATAACATAGTGTGACTAAACTTGTATAACACATTCATAAACCGATTAAAATATTTCGCAAGTGACAGCCCTAACTTTGGGCGCGGACGACAGAGGGGCGTAGCGGGGTGAAGGGGGAAGTAGGTATTTAAAGCGCGGCATTTGAGGTGCGGTCAAAGGAGATTCGCTTCTACGCAGTGTTATTATTTGTGACATTATCTATGTAAAGGGACCTTATTGTCGATGGCGTTTACGCCGCACTGCGTCACGCGACGTTGTTTTTATATCGGAGCCTCTTTAATAATGGCGAAAGCGTCATCAACAATAAGGTCCCTTTTCGTAGATAACGTCACATTTATTCTTATGGCATTGCTCAGAGTGAACACTTGATTTTCACTTTGTCTCCCCGTCGAGATGTGGCTCTTCTTCCAGACGCACATAAAACAATTGTTTCTTATTAGCAGTTTTATCGTAAGATAAGCCTGCGAATAATAAACACTAGTTTATCTTTTTCTTGCAGCTTTCGCGACCTGCCTTTTCTGCCAGACGCCTAGATGATATAAAACACGCGTTTTCTGTTAGCTTTGTTATATATGTAAAACAATTATACACCGTATCCGAAGTATTTTAACCATCGATTCTAGACCCTATTTGGAGTATATAATGTGGTATAACATGTAGTCCAATAACGCATAATTTCCGAGATTTTTATTATTTAAAAAACAATTCAATAATTAATTTAATTTGAACTCTTGTCACCTTAACCTAAAGCATTATTTACTAAGAAAGATTCATGTTGTAAGTAGCAATATCCTCAACGTATAACATAAATTAATTTAATCAATTTCTTAGTAAATAATACTTAAGTTAAGGTGACAGAGTTCAAATTGAATTAACTATGGAATTATTGAAATAATAAAAATCTCGGAAATTATGCGTTATTGGACTACATGTTATACCACATTATATACTCCAAATAGGGTCTACAATCGATGGTTAAAATCGGGTACGTCCCGGGCACGGTGTATACAATACAGTTTTTATAATATGTATTTAAATATTATCATTGCGAGTGACAAGAGACAATAATGACAAAAATTGAGACATTCAAGTTGGGTGATAACACCAATTATGCACAAGGACCAACGTTAGACACATAATTCTGATTTAAAAAAAGATATGGGTTATTCATTTATTTTGCAACAATCTTAAACCTTACGCTTAAATAGTAGATTGTTACACAAGAGACTAAAACAAGCCATAATGACAAGAGATGTGTAGCCACGCGAGCGAGCGAGTTATTTAGACTCGCGTTAAACACTCTACGTTTCACTTTGAATGCGAGGAAAAAGTACTACGTTCTATAAAAAGTTACAATATTTAACAAAATATCTAACAAAGACTATGACAAACTTGTTTGGTGTTAGTTTTTTGTAAAGTGACACAAATGCTTGCATATTTAGCCAACAGATACAAGCTTGCAAAATATTTGGACCATGCCTAATGAAATAAAATTTTCCTTAATATATTTAAATAGATTCATATTCGTAATCATTAATATTGTTTCACGAAATTGAATCGTTTTTTAAATATTTTTGCACAGTTGTCATTTCCAGGTTATTTCCACGGCCTAAAAATGGTCCATACACAATCACTGAAAATGGCGATAATCCTCCATTCACAAACACCGTGATTTGTTGTGTAGGGGTTTCAAAAGTAAATGAAAAAAAAACTTTAATCCCTAGAGATTAATAAGGAGCTTTAGTCCCGATGTGCAGAGATTAAAGTAACATTTTAAGAGCATGAGAAGTGAAAAATATATTTTTTCCCATAAAGTAAAATTGGAAAATGAAATCAACGTCATACACCCAAATACAGGTAAAAAAACATGCAATAAAAAAACACAGTCTCTGAAAATGTTGACTGTCTACCTATTAATGTTCATGAGATACAGTCGGGTGACAGACATAAAAACTTTAAAAAAAACGGCCAAGTGCCAGTCGGACTCGCGCACCGAGGGTTCCGTACCGCAGCACAGTAGGTATTATTATATTCCAATTTAAATTCGATTTTGAATTAAATCTGCGCGAGCGCAACTCACACCTTCAGAACGATAGTGACCTAAGTCAGAAATTTTAAATTTCGAGCTAGGTCTCTATAATAATAAATTTATGACTCGAAGTTTGAAAGCACAAATTTTGAATTAGGTCATTATTGTTATAAAGGTGCGATGACGCTTTCATGTTTTACCGTTTTTACCATACAACAAAAATAAAAAATGTTCCTTGTATTATTTCACGTTCTTTAAAAAAACTTGTTGATAATTCTGTAACCGCATTTTTCACAAATAGGCTACGATGTTTACCAGCGTATTAGTGACAGGTTGCAAGGCCATCGCCTAACAGTACTACAAGCCTTTATTCCGTTACAGTTTGGTCGTTCTAAGAGGGCCGATTTGACAGCTGTCAACTGAGTACAAAATATGTGTTTGAGGTTATATTTTATACTGCGTTGACAGCTGTCAAATCGGCCCTCTTACGACTTCCACGGGAAGAGATGGAGTGGCACTATTCTAAACCGGCAACCACACGGGTAATAATAAATTACACATATTCTGAAAAAAAAAACGTACTAAATGTATGGGAGCGTTTAAACTTAATATTTTAAATATACTACTTTTATTTAAATAAAGTAATTAATGTGCTTTTATTCATTGGATTAAGTACTTTCGATATCAGTTTAAAATTTTCTGATATCTTTTATATTTACGGAATAATCGCCTGGCTACACTTAACTATTACACCCTGTGTATCATCTGGAGCACGATTTATAAAATTACAAGTTACAATTTTACAGGTCTAAACTGGCAACACTGCTCAAATGGCTGGTCGTCATTGGTCGGGGTTGTGTCAAATGGAAACTTGTAACCTGTAAATTGTAATTTGTAGCTTTATAAAACAGGCCCCTGGTAGTCTTATCGAACTAGGTTATTGGTCACAGCCCATTAGAACCACCCGGCACCCGACCCGCGCCGCCTCGCCTCGAGCGGTTAGTATTGTTTATATGGATTTGTATGGGCATGCGCTCACTACATCAACTACATATCGTATAACCACCCGGCGTAGCGTAGTTGATGTAAAGTCTGTTCCTATTCGTTCCGTCACTCTTATAAACAAATCAATTTACCATTATAACTCCATATTCGCGTACTTTTGAAGGTTGAGCCTAGTCATATTATTTATTTATACACTTTATCATTGTCTTCATGCCCATTTTACGGTAGAAATCTCTATTTAATATTGTATTTTTTGATGAAAAGCACATTCGCTGAAAACACCGTTACATTGACAGATTCTTGTCATAAAGATTTTTTTCGAACTATTTCTGACATTGAAAATGTAGTGAGGTTTAATAGATTTGATTGATAAGTGAGGTTTTCGTCTCTGTCGCACCCAGCATAATAACACGATGATGATGATGAATATATATTCAACCTTTTTAATAAACCAATTAGAGGGAACATTATTCTCATTACTATTTCATCCTCTATCTAAAGACAATTACAGTCAGGTATACTTGTTATTGTTATTGGCAGTCTGAATAGGAACAGACTTTAGTGAGCGCATGCCCATACAAATCCATATAAAGAATACTAACCGCTCGAGGCGAGGCGGTGCGGGTCGGGTGCCGGGTGGTTCTAATGAGCTGTGACCTTTAGTCTCGTGGGCATTTAGGCCGGCATTACACCTGTAAGTTATTGCTGTAAGTTTTGAGACACAACTATGGGTAAGAGTGAGTGGCAAATATCTGCATCTCTCTCTTGCATATAGCTTTGTTTCAAAACTTACAGTACAGATGTAGTGAAATATTCTTTCACATCGTATTTTCTCGGAAATGTTCCTATTTGTCATGCTACTTCAGTCTGACTCAGTACCCGTCAAGACAACGTGGGGGAACGTCGCATCGCGAGAGCGATAATTGATATAGAGTGTTTTTTTAGAGTATTTTTTTGTTAATTAAGATTAAGTTTGTTTTCATTTCTTTTTAATAGTCAAGCCGAAAGCATTAAGACCTGGGAAACGTTTAGATCGACAAGCCTGTGAAATTATTATCAACATTTATTTATATTTCTTCTTGTTTACCTACACCTAATTTCTATATATTTGATCGTGGTGGTTGTAACATCTCGGTGTGATATACTTCAAACTCGTGGTTTGACAGTTGACACTGATAACTAAAGTACTCTATTTATTTAATACACACATGTCACTTAATAATTCAATAATTCATAGACACGGCGGCATCATTCGGAAGTAGTCGTGAGTTCCGAGTTTTCACGATGTGAAAGGATTATTCACTAGATCTGTAATAATGCCGGCCTTAGACTACACGGTACCCACCTCTGGCGCCTCGCCTACTATCCAGCGACAGTCCGGGGAGAAAGCTTCGAGCCCGTTGCACAGCTTATGTAACTGCGCTTGGGCAAGGCTCGGTGCGCGCTTCAACAACTCTTGTAGGAGGACGTGGAAATGGTCCCAGTCTTCGTGCACGCAACGATGCGCTGCCGTCTCGACTATTGAGAGTAACAACTAGGGTTAGCACTTTCGGCAGCTTACCGAGGTTCTACAATCCAAGGAGACGCTATTTCTTAATTCTTATATACGTATAAGGTCTGTTCATTCTTACTTGTCTTATATAGTAAACAACTTTCTAACCTCAAAATGAACCTTTTTTGGCTAAACCAGCTCTTGTATCGTAAATAAAGTAAACCGAGTAAACATTTTGGACATCACTTGGCCAATTTATTGTCTGTGATTACTTTATTTTGAGGTTAGAAAGTTGTTTACTATATAAGACAAGTAAGAATGAATAGACCTTAGGTAAATAACTTAAGTAAAGGTCCTCTTGAATGTAGTTGTGTACAAAACTAATATGGAATTTCCATCAAATTTCAAATATAGAATGTCGAACGGTTTATACAGATGTGTTACAACTACATGCAAGAGGACTTTTACTTAAGTTTTTTACCTATACCACCTTGATTTTCACCTTTAGTAGGTATTGTCATGTTTGAAAATTAATTACTTCATACAGCTGAACCAATTTGAATGACTTTGAGGACTTCCCCATGGCACTACTAAACCACACTACTGACCAAAACGAGTATCATAAATATGAGGTAGGTTTAGGTTTTGTTCGTTTTGCGGCTCCGTCGACTCAGTTCGATTCAAATATAAAATAGAGATCATTGGTCAGTAATGCGATTTAGTAGTGCCGTGGGGAAGGAGGGACTTTCTGTATAGTAGATATGTCCGTTATGAGGTTTTTTAGATTAATAGGTATAGATAAACCAAACCAAAAATGTCTGTAGTTTAATTTGTAATATAACAATACTGAAGGTCAAAATCAAGGTGGTATTAATAAGAATTAGGAAATAGCGACTCCATGTATTCTAGAACCACGGTGTGCTATAAAAAGTCCTAACCCTTAATTCCCTACATTTGTACTTTATGATTACTGTGTGCCTAATATGGCTGCGTTTATCGCGTGACAAAGTGTGGATAAGGCATCCGTCACCTTCTGACACGTAAATAAGTACGAGAGTGACGAATGCTTTATCCACATTTGACACGCGATATAGACGCAGCCATACTAGGCCCGCTGGTCTGTTAAGAAATATTTTTTATCTACACTCATATCATAAGTCCGCTATTATGCGTTCAAAACCCGTAGGCAATCACCAGCATTACCTGTGGTAGTAGGTGACAGCGATGACAGCTGTTAATTTTGGAAGAAGTTCCAAATTTGGACCTCAATGACCTTACAATACTCGATAACGTAATTTCAAAATTACGTTACAGCTGTCATCACTGTCACCTAGTACCACAGGTAAGGTAATGCTGGTCATTTTCCTTTCGACTTCTGAACCCATCTTAGAGTACTTATAATATGTGCGTAGATAAAGTACTGTACGAGACTGCGTAATTAGCATTACAACACTCGTGTGATCTATTATGAAACTCGCCTTGCGGCTCGTTTCATAAACCACACTTATTTCGTAATGCCTGTCATTACGCAACCATCACGTAAACTACTATAACAATACATGAAACCATGCAAAAGATTTAGCTCCTATAAGACAATTTTTATGAATTTTTGACACAGAAAATAAGTCTATGAAATAGTTAATTAATCCGTAAATGCTACCAATATTACAAGTGCGAAACTAAGTGTTTGTTACTCCTTCGCACGGCAACGGCTGGACGAATTTGGATGAAACTTGGAATGGTGAAAACCGGCCAAGTGCGAGTAGGAGTCGCGCACTAAGGGTTCCGCACCATTATTTATACAACATTAGCAAAAAACGTCAAAATAACCACGTTTGTTGCATGGGAGCCCCCCTTAAATATTTATTTTATTTTATTTTAATTATTTATTTTTAAGTGAATATACAACTAAATATTCTGTGAATATTTCAAGCGTCTACCAGTTGCCGTTATTAATATCGAGCAAAATTGGCAAAAAAAAAAAATAGTTGTTTGGGAGCGCCCCTTAAATATTTATTTTATTCTGTTGTTATAGCGGCAACAGAAATACATCATCTGTGGAAATTTCAACTGTCTAGCTATCACGGTTCATGAGATACAGCCTGGTGACAGACAGACGGACAGACGGACAGCGGAGTCTTAGTAATAGGGTCCCGTTTTCACCCTTTGGGTACGGAACCCTAAAAATAGTATGCTAATATACCGTAGTAAAATCTACGCAATACACTTACTCTCTTCTTCGTTGACCGGCTTGGCAACAGGTTCGAATCCACCCGCCAATATACAGCCGTCCCTTTCCCTCATGTAGATATACCCGTCTGGATCTCTCACCACTATAAGAAAAAAAAAACATACTGGTGATGCTTCTAGTGGTTTTCTATAAGTCATGGAGAAGAGAAACGAGTACACATCGTCCCTTTACTCTCTCAACCTCGTATCTGATCGAATAATTAGATAGGAAAGTAGTCTTTAGTCTTTATGGAACATGAGTGCTTTTCCTATATAACTATTCGATCAAATACGAGGATGAGAAAGTAAAGGGACGACATGCCTCCTGATGGTAAGTGGGGTCTGTGACCCATAGAGCCGCCTCACACCTAGCGTCTTTCGAACGTCAGCGTCTCAATAACGGCCGCGCAGCGTCGACGCCAGTGGGGGGAGGGACGCTGCACGGACGCTGACGAGACGTTCCGACATTCGATAGTCGCCACTGACGTCGCGTAGGCACTGCGCGAACGCAGCGTCGACGCTGCGCGGCCGTTATTGAGACGCTGACGTTCGAAAGACGCTAGGTGTGAGAGAGCTCATAGACATTTCTGCCCTCTTTAGCCAGTAAGCAGTATCCCAAATTTAATAACCAAAGCAGTTTTAATTCTCTTCTTTCAGTAATAAGGTCGATATTGCTACAGGAGTTTTATCTGAGATATTGCGTATTGGATTAGCAGGACAGATTTGCTAAGCCGAAAGCCCTTTTCAACGCCATTTTAAATTGTTTTTTTTTAGTCATCTGCTCTTTCAAATGTGTGTATGCGTTGAATAAATTATTTCTATTCCTATTTCTTTTTCTATTTGCATTCTCACGACTACAATCTTAAGTGTGCAAATGCGGTGCCAAATCTGAGGACAAAGACGAAATCGTCCCTTTACTTTCTCAACCTCGTATCTGATCGAATAATTAGATAGGAAAGTAGTCCATATTCTTTAGGGAACATGAGTGCTTTTCCTATTTAACTATTCGATCAGTTACGAGGTTGCGAAAGTGACGAAGTGCCTCTATGCTAGTAAATTCTCTTTCTTTTTCTATCACTTCTGCTCAGCGGTAGCTTAACCTCGTAAGGCCCAGTGTGCAATGGAATGTACATGATCAAGGCAATTTAATTTGAACTGTGTTACAATGGTAATAAGGTTTATTTTCCTATCTTGATAAACTGAAAATGTCATTATCGAACAAACGTGATTGAACTTTATTGCCTTGACGGTAGATTCAAAGTCCCACTCACAAAAAACTCCCTGTTTGTAGTACGGTGGGGCTTACGAGGATAATGGAGAAGAAGGTGATAGCGATCCGGACGGACCCTGCACAAGGTCCTATAGAACCCTGTCGCAGAAAGACAATCGTTAATTTTAACGTAATTTATTTCTTTAGACTTGACGCTGTCATTATGACAGGGCTCTAAGGGTGCTCAATAATTAACCTCGTAAGGCCAACTATACTAGAAACAGGGAGTTTTTTGTGAGTGGGACTTTGAATCTACCAACAAGGCAATAAAGTTCAATTATGTTTGTTCGATAATGCCATTTTCAGTTTATGAAGATAGGAAAATAAAGCGTATTCCCATTGCAACACAGTTCAAATTAAATTGCCTTGATTATGTAAATCCTATTGTACACTAGGCCTTACGAGGTTATAGTTGTTGACTACGAGGGGCGGCTGATAAGTAATCTCCTTGGTCAGAAATATATACAAAAATAATGCTGGCTGGTATGGATTTATATTCGTTTGTTATTCTATTTTCAAAATGTATTACATTCATTTGTTTATTGCATCACGTTTATTTGTCTCCTACAATTGTTTCAAACATGTCGGTAGAAAAAGTGAAAATGGATAAAATCGAGCAGCGTGCGGTGATTAAGTTTTTGACTAAAGAAGGGAATACGCCTTCGGAGATCAGACAGCGTATGTTACGTGTGTTTGGCAGTTTGTGTTCTTCCGAATTTGTTATAAAGTTTTGGTCAAAGCAGTTTAAGTTAGGTCGTGAGAGTCTGGAAGATGATCCTCGTAGCGGAAGACCAGTTTCGGCCGTCACCGATGAAAATGTAGCCAGGGTGAAAAAAATTATATTAGAGGACCGACGAGTGAAGCAGTGGGAGATAGCTAGAGATGTGGGCGTCAGTAAAGAGCGAGTCAATGAAATAATTCATGAGCATTTGAACATGTCCAAGGTTAGTGCACGTTGGGTCCCCAGAATGTTGACTGCATTTGACATGGAGAGGCGTGTCAAATGTTGCGAAGAGTTTTTGGAGATGAGTCGAGGGAAAGAGGAAGAAATAATTTCTAGAATTGTAACATGTGATGAGACTTGGATTCGACAATGGGACCCGGAAAGTAAGCAAGAGTCGTTACAGTGGAAATTTAAGGATGAGAAGCCGCCTCGGAAATTCAAGGTCTGTCCATCGGCAGGTAAACTTATGGCTACAATCTTTTGGGACACAGAAGGGATTTTGCTCATAGATTATTTACCGAAGAAAACTACAATGAATGCTGATTATTACTCAAACTTACTATACCAACTAAGAGAGACAATAAAAGAAAAACGGCGAGGTAAACTAAACAAAGGTATTCTGATTTTGCACGATAACGCACCAGTGCATACCGCCCGCACAACGAAGCTAGCAATTAAAGACAATGGCTTCGAAACCATTGACCACCCCCCTTATAGTCCAGATTTAGCCCCCTGTGACTATTTTCTGTTTAGACTTCTCAAGAAAGACCTCAGGGGACGAAGGTTTATGACCGATGACGAAATGAAGGCTGCGGTTACTGACTTTTTTGACGACAAACCGAAAGATTTTTTTTTTAATGGTTTAAATTCAATATTTGAAAAATTTAATAAGTGCATTTTACTAGCAGGGGACTACATAGAAAAATAAAAAAAAATTAGCCACGACAGTCTTTTGTTTCATTGTTAGGTAGATTACTTTTCAGCCGCCCCTCGTATATTTACCCGGTGTCATGGGGTCTAGGTTCTCGATCGGCTTCGTGTGAAGGTAGTAGTGCTCGCACGGGAGCAAGGGCACCTTCACTTGGGGTTTCGCTAATTGGCCCACCTAAAATAAGAAAAAGCAAGTTTCAAAACCCCGACTGTTGTTGCTAACCAACTTTAAATCGTTATAAATCCTAAATGATCGTTCAAAATTAAAAATGATTAAGCTAACCTAAAGGTAATTTTTAAATACCTATTCAATGATACCCAACTTATTAATTGTACGTCGATTTTTTTTTTCTTTTTGACTGATTTCTGTCATATCTTTAGTGACACTCACAAGATTAAGACAAATCGAAAGACATAAGAATCATCAAAATCGGTCCACACGTTTAGTTTCTAGAGTGCGATAAAGGAAAAAACATACATATATACTCGTATATAGGCTGATAAACAAATTACCCTCCTCTTTCGGCAGTTACGTAAAAACAAGGAAAGAACGACACACCCTGATTATTACACTCTTTTTTTGCTACCCGCCGTTATAACACATATCCTGAAAGAAAAAACCGGCCAAGTGCGAGTCGGACGCGCGCACGAAGGGTTCCGTACGATATATAAAAAATCACGATTGTTGTATGGGAGCCCCCCTTAAATATTTATTTTATTTTAATTTAATTATTTATTTTTAAAGTGAATATACAACTATATATTCTGTGAATATTTCAAGCGTCCACCTGTTGCCTTTAATATTTATTTTATTGTTTTTAGTATTTGTTGTTATAGCGGCAACAGAAATACATCGTCTGTGAAAATTTCAACTGTCTAGCTATCACGGTTCATGAGATACAGCCTGTTGACAGACAGACGGACCAAAAGTGGAGTCTTAGTAACAGGGTCCCGTTTTTACCCTTTGGGCACGGAACCCTAAAAACAACCCTCTATCTATTACGGTACAAAAGATTCAGCTGTTTAAAGTAAGAACGGACGGACGGACAGCGTCGGCATATTAAGAGTCATACACGGATTTGGGTTACCATGTTTCCCGTGGACATACCTACACGAAGTTAACGTTTTTAAGGCCTAATTTACTGGCTGAACCCACATGCTCATAAGCGCCGCCAGGTCTACTTTAGTCCTAGCTAATAATTAACAAAAAGCAAGCTTTCAAAACCCTACTGTTGCTAACTACCTTTAAATCGTTATAAATCCTAAATGATCATTCAAAATGAAAAATGATGAAGGAAACCTGAAGATGATTTTTAAATCCCTATTTAATGATACCCCACTTGTCATACTTGGTTGACTTTTTTTTGTAAAAATTAAAGTACTTTTATTACAATTAAATCAGATATAAAGTTTAAAGAACAAACGCAAAGCGGATAAAACTAAGTTATATATGTAGGACGTATTTGTGCATTTTATTAATTAATTTAGCAACTCCTTCTATTATAACGTAACCACTGAAATACTACCTTTAGACTTACTTAATAACTAAGGTAAATAATGTATTTATTTAATTCTTTCATTTTAACGCTCTTTACTTAATGTGTTTGTTACAAATAATGCACAAATACCATATTATGCTGAGCCAGTGTCCGATTCACTGCCGCGAAGACACACTCACTACTCTTTTTATTGCTGTTTTCTGTTTTTAATTTTGTTTTCTGTGTGTCTTATGTGTGTAGTGAATAAATGTATTTTTCTTTTTCTTTTCTTTCTTTTCTTAAATCAAGATTCAAACTTCGTTGATATCGTCCTACAATTATTATCGTAAAGCACGTGATTAAATACGGAACTAACAATTTCATATGGTAAAACCACACTTTGCGTAGACAGTGGCGCCTTTGAGAGCTTCATTTGAAATATTGTCGCACGTTTACTCCAAGCTCCTATTCCGGGTGCCTGGCAACCCGCTAGTGTTTGCTGCGATAAGTAGTCCTGGACTGTTGACAGGCCACGCGAGAGCGCGCGTGGTGGGGATGAAGTTACCCTTTTCTAAGGGTTACTATCGAATTGTCTTTATCGCCAAACGACCATTTCGGCTAGATGACATAAAAGTATAATACACAGTCAGCAAAGAGTCAATTCAGCTGGACGACATGAAAGTAGAATACTTAGTCAGCAAAGCGTCAAGTAAGCAGGACGGCTCAGAATTAAAATGAGCAAGTAGCCAAACGTTTTGAAATATAAATAGTCCGTATGATTAGAATATCTAATTAGCTGAGAGTAAAATTTGTTAATTGACATGAACACAGAACGACTTAGTAGCAAAACGTCTGGAAATTAAAATAGTCTGTATAATTACAGTAGGTACCTAATTAACCGAAAGTAAAATTAGTTAATTGTCATCACCACAAAACGAGTTAGTAGCAATACCTAATTCGTCGAAAGTAAAATTTGTTGATTTTATTTATCAAGTGTCTTATCAATACGCAATTTTAAGATCCAGACGTTTTGCTAACCGGCCATTTAGCGGTCATGTCTATTTAGTAATTAAGACATTTTGAGATACAAATGTTTCGCTACCGGGCCATTTAGCTTTTATGTCTATTAAGTAATAAAGACATCCTAAGATAAAGACGTTTCGCTACTAGTGTATTTTAATTTGTAACATTCTAAGATCCAGACGTTTTGCTAAAGAAACTTTTAGCGTTCATGTCTATATAGCAACAAAGACATTACACAATCCAGACGTTTGAGCTATATTGTCATTTGGCGAAAAGGGAATTTTGATAGTAACCCTTTTCTAATAGTATTTATTCTTATGGTGTGGGTGGAAGTGAAGTGAAATAATAAGTTTACCTGTCTAGCCCAAAATCCGGCACAATTGACGAAGTAATCACATTCTATAGCGCCATGGCTGGTTACCACCGACGATACGCGATCTTCTTTGGACAGTACCGCTGTTAAAGAGCAATTCTCCATAACGCCCACACCTAGAAAAAATAAGGAAGGCATTTAAATTAATGTATATCTGATTAATAAACAGTGATCGGATCTAGGATGCAATTTAAGTCCGTTATTTTAACATGGATATGAATATGACTTACAATCCCGCGAATCTTTTTGTTACCTACCTTTATAAAAAGGTAAATAACTCGTAATTTTAAGTAGTTTACGCTATAAAATTAACAAAATAATTAATAATATACGAACTGAACGTAACTTGCACGTCTTGTCTTTTATGGTATTTTTATTATGTTTATTTGTTTATTAGGTTAACCCTCGACAAAAATTATTAATTATTAACAATAACCCATTTCCCAAAATCCCGGGAAATCTCGAGTCACATCCATGTTAAGCATAACGTTTGAGGTCGTTCACCCCAAATTGCATCCTAGATCCGATCACTGTTAATAAAGGATGATTTCCACCAAACGGCTCGCATCGCATCGGATCGGAAAGGATACGAACGGATGCGGCGACAGCCGATCGCGCCTGTTATAGTACATTACTACAGAGGGCGGGCAACCCATATTTCCCGCCGAGGTATGTATAGTGCTTTTCTCAAACATCAAACATAATAATAATTCATTAAAAAAATTAAAACAAAAATTACAAAGTCAAATTACTAGGAGTGCATAAACATTAAAATGATTTAAAAAACAAAAAACCGCCTTCAAAAACGCACAAAAATCACTTCTTTAAAATTGTAGGCACCGAATAGGTTAGTCCAACTGATGTCGGCTTTTTGTTGAAAATATTTATATTTGGCTTTATATTGTGGTCACCGACTTCAGTTAGACTAACCTATTAGGTGCCTACAATTTAAAAATATAATTACCTTTGTTCTCCTAGTACTTTAGATAAACATGCAAACACTTTGGATGGATGCACGGCTTAGTATATTAAAAAAAGCTATCTAGCCTGATCATAAACACAGCCGCCATGTTTACACTAAAAAAATAATCGTTTATTGATTTTTTTAATACGCATAGTGGCAGAATGTCATGATGCCTGTGCCACAAATTTAAGTGGAATGGAAATTAAAAGAGGACTTTCCCGGCCTAGGCCTGCACGGTTTGTATGAAATTCCATAAACTACCTCTTGTCCTAGCCGCACCTGAAACGTCATACTTGGCAGCCTATTATAAGGTACATAACATCACTATTTCATGGCATGTTTGGGAAAAAAATATTATCGTCTATTTATGAAGGAGCCGATCTCGAGTCGCGGCATACGTTCGGCTACGATCGCGTGTCGCGGAAGACGCCCGCGGTCAAGCTGCTGCGCGCGGCTTGGTAATATAGACTTTAAATACTGTGAACATGATTTAATATCGTTTAAAGACCTTAAAATTCATTCCGATCCGATCCGTTGCGGGCCGTTTGGTGGAAATAGTGCTTAACTTCTGCTTGATTTGCGGAAATAAAAAAAAAAACCTGATGATACCGGTAGTGTCATCTAGTACAAATTATAAGCACGAATTATATTTTGTACATGTTATGGCCCCATGGCTGGGCTAAGGAGAAGGCGTCCTCCTCCAATGACATGTCATGAGATACTGAATTAATATTTTTGTCGCCTTACAATGCACCTACTGTGTTTAACAAACAAATTATTCATTCAGACGTGGGGATTCGTGAATATATATATACAGTGGTGGTCACATAATTAGGGATATGACTTTTCAATTTTGACCACCGTTCAAAAAGTTCTAAACTAATTTAATATTTGGTTACACTCATCATTCATTAATGATATGATAATGATAGGTTTAAATGTAGGTACCATTCATCTCTGTTGAAAACGGATCTTTCATTTTATAAGGATTTGAAAAAATAAATACCTCGCGTTCATACAAAGTTGTAAAACTTTATATGGACGAGTCAGCACTAAGTTTTTAAATCCCTATAAAATATAAGGTTCGTTTTTAACAGTAGTTCATTGTACATAAATTTAAACCTTAGTTAATGATCTAAAGTAAATTGTATTTAGCAATAAAATTGGTCAAGAACTTTTTGAATGGGGGTCAAAATTTAAAAGTCATATTTGTAGGCAATTGTATGGGAAAAAAACAAGTGTCCCTAATTATGTGACGACCACTGTATATATTTTAAGGTGAATGTGAATATATTACAATAAGAATAACGTAAGCCACAGAGATCTATAACAATCACGAATCAGTGCAT
The DNA here is from genome assembly GCA_946894065.1 of Acleris literana. Classification (NCBI taxonomy): domain Eukaryota; kingdom Metazoa; phylum Arthropoda; class Insecta; order Lepidoptera; family Tortricidae; genus Acleris; species Acleris literana. The sequence continues at coordinate 98,219,005 of OX335668.1, read as the reverse complement.
TCATCGAATACCTAGATGAATTATTTACTTACCTTGAAATAATTTTACATAACATTAATAATAACAAAAGGAATAATCACAGCTATCTGATCTAATATAGTAAACAACTGGGCGATATCAAAAAAAGTGTACATAGTTAAGGACTACAATTAAGAAATTGTAATTTTAGTCAGGTGAGTCAAGAAAATTAATCATTCATTTATACACTGCCCTCATAAGCCAATAGGAGGCCAACTACATTCAAATGTCGTATCCTATAAATCCACCAACCTTGGGCAACTGCTTCTCTCATCAGCGCCATACAAACTAAATGAGGATCAGCCACTCCGTCCCCCGGTATATACATGCCTCCCAGGATATCTTCCACGTTGAGCATGGGACAGATCTCCTGGCAACGGTTTGAGGTGACGAGCTCGCATGGTATACCCCAAGAACTGTAAAGAAACAGACTGTTAGAGTACTTCGTATTAACAGTTGTTCTGGATTCCGGATCCATTTTATTACAAGCATTTTTTTAAGTATTGAAAACAACTTAAAATTAGAATAAATACGTAAATCCCATACGCGACCAATGCTTAATTATGAAGTGTTGTTGCTAATTAGGGTTGCCAACCGTACTATAATATATAGTATTGTACTATATTTTGACTCTGTGTACTATATACTGTTGAAGAAATATATAGTACGCAAAAATAATATATATATTTCGGTTAGTCCTTATACATATGCGGTTTGAATTGGCTATTTCAACCTGAATTTAAGCACCGATGTAGTTGGAGTGGAGAAATAGGCTTCTTTCAGCTCAGATAGTTGCCCCAACCCCCAACAGCAGGCAGAATGTTAGGAAGTAGTAAATATTGTACATTATTTTTAATGAATAAAACACACTTTTTAAAAGTACTTTTTCTTCAAAGTACTATAATTTCTTTCTGTGTAAAATATAGTTTTTTATACCTTGGACTGGAAAATACTATATTTGCCCAAGAAATAGTTGGCAACCCTATTACTAATATAAATTTGAATTGTTTAAATTTCGGGGATTTATAAGTCTTATTAGAAAAATTCAAGCACAAAAGAGATTAGGTATACAATATGACAATATAATATTACTTGTCCACTCACACAGCTTGGCTCTTCATACGCCTGTAAACGGTCATGCGGTCCCTTGTACGAGCGAGAAGGAGTGACCCGCACTGCTTCCAGCCTGTTGCATGTCCTTTTCCTTCCAACTCCTCGAGCAGACGTATCGAGGACTGCGCCAGCTTGACCTGCGCCAGCGATGGCTTGAAAGCACCGATGAGACCGGAGGAATGCCATCGGCTCCCCGCACCTACCCTGAAGAATTATGGAGATTTCAATTAATATTATGCTGTTTTACTGGTAAGCCATTGAGAGCCTAGTGTTAAGTTTTTAAAATAAAACCATATTAACAATTTGCATTGTTAGGGTCTGATTTTGACAATATTTTCATTAGTATCAATTGGCTTTTGTAATTTATTTTGTCGGTTTAAAACACATTATAAAGAGTTTGGAAAACAGTACACTCAACAGCATAAATAAGTGATCATTTATGTACCTTGTCACGTTAATGCCGTGTTTGAAATGTCATAAAAAAATTGTGAAACGATTGAAAGCGACAAGGTACATAAATGATCACTTATTTATGCTGTTGACTGTACCCAAACAACCAATAAAAATAGATGCCCTCAACCATGTCATGATGGTTACCATGTCCTTGTCACTCGCTACTCGAGACAAAATGGAAATAAACGGACGGAGCTAATGTAATTTTTTAACGTAGGGTCTCTTCTGGTCAGAGGTATAGAATAGGTAAATCAATCTAATACAAGCTAACCTAGTCCTGGACTAAACTCTAGGCTTGTGCAGCAGCTATTAAATATATATCAGCATCTATGGCGCTCACAAACTCAACCATATTGTTATATGGTGCCACATCTTCAATTTCAATTAGCCTTTATTCCAATGACCAGTATTAATACATTTCAAAAATTACTTTGATGAATAAATAAACTAAGCTAAACTGACTAATATTCATTAAGTATTGCTATTTGCTTGGTCATGCTGTCGATTCTCGACATAGGCCTCCTCTAGTGTCCTCCACATTTTCCTGTCTTGTGCGACCCTTCTCCATTGTGGTGGGAAGTCATCTTCCCATCTTCGCACCAGTCTTCCTCGACTCCTTTTCCCATCCCTTGGGTACCATTCTGTGATTTGTTTTGTCCATTTGTTTATTTTTGATCTTAGCATGTGGCGTGACCATTTCCACTTCCTTTTCCTAATTGTTGTTGTCACTCCAGTTTTTTTATCCATCCATTTATCCTTCCTTTTAATGTTGATCATGCTTCTTTCCATTGCGTGTTAGCAGACTGCTAGTTTTTGGGTGTTTTTCTTAGTAACAGATTAGCCACATCTTACCATATGGCAATAAAGAGTACAGATATTTATGATGGCAACAGTACTATGGGCACTAGACATGTCTATAGAATAGATAAATAATAAAAACATAAAACACATAACTAATAAGTTGCTGTACCTGAGCCATATGTTTCATGTTGGCAGCTGTCTTAATTTACCAACACTTTAGTTTGTCAATTCAAAGCATTTTGGCAACAAAATTAAAACACTAAGATGAACTACTCTCAAAATCTTACTGTCTCTATGCACTTGTAACTTTTAAATACCAAATTTGACATTTAAGTTAATTACAGTTATACTAATTTCACTTAGAGCAGGTTAATTTGATGTTTTATAAAGACTATAATCGTTTGAAAACAATTTTAACTAAACTACGCACGAAAAATCTTCCTGTTGCAGACCCGACCGCACTTCGCGCCGCTCAGAGGCGAAAGGACTATAATCGATCACGTATAACAAAAGGGCTATTTATAGCTATATACGTAATCTCACCTGCTCAAAACAATATTTATTGGATATTCATGAAAGCATAAACAGTGCAATTTACATTTTACGTCGGAGACAAAGATAATGAATTCAAATGTAGGTACTTACTTTTCCTTCTCGATCAGTATAGTCTTCTCGCCCCACCCTCGCTTCGCAAGATGGTAGGCTACTGCCGCCCCCATGACTCCTCCGCCACAGATGACCACCTTGGCCTTTTGTGGTAGCTGCTGAAGACTTCCATCAAGCGTTTCTTCATGGTCCAAGGCATTTAAATGGCTCGAAATGTTCCGCGAACCTGCACCAATTATACTTAAACAACGCGTTACTCCGCGTTTATGCACGCGCCTTATCAACATATTTACTAAAATCCACTCTTAATAATAAAAGTTAAGAAAATTTTGATTTAAACTATTTTAACTACATTTGATAAAAGGTAAAACGTCTAAAAATAAGATCCGCAAAAGAATAAACACAGAAAAAATACATTGTATATTGACAACTGAGTGGCAGTGTTGCTAGCGGTGATAATTGAAAATTCTAGAAAAGAGTCAATTGTAGCGATTTTGCTGTTGCTGAGCGGCGCCAGTGTCCTTAGAAAATTGTTCTGGGCATGCGCATTTGACCCTGGATCGGAAACACAAAGAAAATGCATAGGAAAATTTTTAGTTCCCATTTTCGACACCCGCAAATTGCCCTAGATAGAATCCCTTATACTTATAATAGAAAAGCATTATAAATATAATAATAATTACTGTGGGTATACGTTTTTATTATACCTAAAATTTTCTTTTTTTCCACCGTTATTTAAAAATTGTGATCATGGGTTTTCACCTGCCTTTGCTACCGTCGTATTTTTTAAAGTCGACGTCTCACCGTTTCTATGGAAACATTAATTACATCGAACATTCTAAGTTCAATAGAGCCGTGCGTAAATTAATTTTCGCGTTTGCGTAGTTTCTAAAGATATATTGTATTTTTTGTTGCCATTAATTTTGAGGAATGTCGCTTATCGAAATCGTAAGCCATGATGAAGATATTTACACAATACTTGACAAGCCGCCACCGGATCCGCCGAAGACTCCCAGGTTAACTTCTATTTACATACCTACTAATTATATAAATATAACAATTAATTTGGTTTAAATTAATCTTCGGTATAAATCTTAAAATAAGTCGCTTTAATAGAAAGGTGGGAATGGTGGGAGGGGGTGGGGAGGGTTGGGGAAACCCCCCCTCCAACTTTCCCCCCGCCGGAGATGCTTGGTTTCTGAATTGACAACAATTCATATGTGCTAAAGTAGTAAAATAAAATACCGTTTGTATATTTTATACTGCTGATTACAGTAAAAATATTTTTGGATTTTTTTATGCAGTAGTTTTTTATATATTTGGGAAAAACAGTAAAAAAGTTGGATTCTGAATGTTAGGAATACACTTATATTGCCCTTAGTCCATTTATTACCATAGGAATTGAAAAAAATATACAACTGTCATGTCCATTTTTCATCTGTCTGACGGATTACTTGATTCTAACGACACGCTTTCGATTCTCGTAATACTATTGTTTTGATATACGCTATTAAAAATGAAAGTGACTAACGGATTCGTAAAAGCGGATAGCCGCAATCTGCCCATAGTCGACGAAAACATGTTGTTACAGAGGCCCTACTTTGAAATTCGAAGTTCGAAGTTACGTTAGCTCCATCCCTGTCACTCGTCATTCGAGACTAAATCGAGAGAAAGGGATGAAGCTATCGTAACTTCGAACTTCGAATTTCAAAGTAGGGCCTCAGTTGTTATGGTTGACAAGTGACATGACATGACAGTCAGAGGCCCTACTTTGAAATTCGAAGTTCGAAGTTACGATAGCTTCATCCCTTTCTCTCGATTTAGTCTCGAATGACGAGTGACAGGGATGGAGCTAACGTAACTTCGAACTTCGAATTTCAAAGTAGGGCCTCAGTTCTGTTTCTGTTGAAAGTTACCTTTTTAATTTTATATCATGCTAAGATCACGACGTCAGTATTCCTAACTTTGTATATACGGTCTTTTTAATGACTATTTCTTTAATAAATTATTAACGACGAATTTAAGTTAAATAAAGAAAAACCGAGAAACACGGTTAGTCTAATTTTTAACCATAATAAACGCAAAAAAACCAAAATGCTTTTTTTTTTGAAATGTTGTCAATTATTCATGATTATAATTTGAGGTTATAACAGTGCCAAAGATTGTAATGCAGAGGGGGGAGGATGAGGTGGACTCCGTGGTGGCTCCGGCGCTGCGGGAAGCGCAGCCCCGCCGCCCTGGCGTAAGAAAGTGCGGCGCCAATGCTCGTCTCCGCAGCTGCCCTCCCTCTGCGCCTCCGGACTTATTTATATACACTCTAGGGGTAGGGACCACAAAGACCACGTTGAGTCGGGGTTGACAAATTCGGTTCTTTCACGTAATATGAAATGAAATCAAAAAAATAAAAACTTATCTCCGGCGGCTAAAATTGCTTTAAATCTTTTAAAAACAACCCAAAAAAACCCCACACAGCGTCAGTTATCCTCAAAAAAGGCGACTTATTTTTAAGATCCAACCTTAATCTTCTTGACTATGATATCATTGACGAGCTAGCTTTCCCGCGACTCCGTTTGAAGTTGTTATTGCGACTCCATCGAGATTGATTTCATCGTTGTTCGATTTTCCGAGATAAAAAGTGCCCTTCGGGATATTTAAACACCGATCTCTAGCATTAAGTACAGTCGAATTTAAAAATAGGTGTACTCTTTAGTACCTTGTCTATTCAATGCCATGTTTAAACTGCCATATATGAATTGTGATAGCGATTAAAGTGACAAGGTACTAAAGTGTACACAATCATATGTATGAACTCTATTGTGCTATGTATTGTGGGTCTCCGACACAGGTATTCTTATACTTAAAAAGAGACCTCAACCTTGTCTCTAGCTATATGTAAGAAAGAAAATAATAAAACATTATTATCTTATCTTTTCTCTTAATCTGGCCAATGCCAGGGTGACATTTGAAATGGAGATAGCTCATAGCTAGGGTATTACTGGGGCACGTTTTATAAAGCTACAAGTTGCAATTTTACAGGTCTAAACTGGCAACACTGCTTTAATGGCCGGTCGTCATTGGTCGAGGTTGTGTCAAATGCAAACTTGTAACCTTTAAATTGTAATTTGTAGCTTTATAAATCGGGCCCCTAAGAACCTCCTTCTTTATTTAAAGTCGGTTTATTATATTCGAAGATAAATTTGTAGGTACCTACTTTTTAATCTACTAGCTTCCACCCGCGACTTCGTCTGCGTAGGCTTCGATTAACGTTATTCCCTCGGGAATATCTAAATATTTCGGGATGAAATGTAGCCTATGAGTTAATCCGGGATAAGCTATCTCCATTTCAAATTTCATCCAAAGTCACGGGCGTCCTCTAGTGTAATATAAACATCTCGTGTCATTATGGCTTGTTTTAGTCCCTTGTTGAATAATCTACTATGAAGTATACCTACTTATGTAGGTGTCTTGTATAAGCCGCTACTAAGTTTGGTAGTTAAATAACAAAAATAAATATTTCTAGCATTGGACACTGCATTGTTGACGACACGTTTTTTCTATGTATTCTATGTATTTAAGTTTATGTATTTCTCCATAAGGTAAGTATACACTTTAGTACCTTGTCTGTTAATGTCATGTTTAAACTGACATATATGAATTGTCACAACGATTAAAGTGACAAAGTACTAAAGTGCATACATATTTAAGAACTCAACCGTACAAGCCTAAAGCCTAGACCTTATTGTCGCTGGCGCTTACGCCGCACTGCGTCACGCGACGTTGTATTTATATCGGACAGTGTTGGGCAAAAAATAACTTGCATAAGAATAAGAATAAAACAGAAAAGTTATTCTCATTCAAATCGATCTGAATAAGAGGGCCATTCTACTTTTCGTTGTACCTACATAAGTTTTAGCCACATTCTCACTAAACTAGTTTTATTTCAAAAACCGGGAAAATGCTGCGTTTTTCATAACTTGAAACTCGAAAAGGGACATAAATAAGCTTATATTTAGAATGATCCCGATTCATAAAAAGTTATTTGTAATAACTATAAAGTGAGTAACGCAGTGGACGTTGATGTCCCCGCCTTTTCTATGGAAAAAGTGCAATTTACCACTGAGTTACCAAGATTCTTTAACGATAATTGAGTACCTAATTTAAATGTTTTTTTGAAAACCGCTAAACTTAAATATTCTAAGTTCATGTTATTTACTTATACGCGGAAACATATATTGGTATACTTTTTATCGGACGATAACAAAAATGTACACTGAAAAGTAGAATGGCCCAAGAATAATTCTTGTACCTCGTTAGTTGAAATGGAATACTAGTGAATAAATCATGGTAGGTACTTTTATTTTAAATGAAGAATAAAATTTGAAATAACTATTTTGGAAATGGGATTATTCTAACATTTTATTCAACTAACATGTTATTTGAAATAAAATTAATTTAGTAGTACAATAAATATCGGTTTTGGCACATTTTTTCAATGTACTTACGTGTAAGTAAGTTTAATGACGTGTTTTTTGGTATCTTTGATACGATGGTGATGAAGTGAATCCCGGAATTCTTTCATGGCTAAATGAACCCTTCGCATTAATATATCTTAAGTTAATATGTTTTGTTTGTTTATATGAGTCGAATACATTTGATGTCATTGGTTTGATAATGAATCCAGGAGATAGCGGAGGTTTTTATTGACGTTGTAGTATACCAGCGTATGGTTATACCATAAAGCAGTAATAAATTTACGTAAATATTACGTAAGTTACATTTACCTACTGTATTCTTATTCAGATACTTTTATTCAAAATAAAAAATCATGAATAAATGTAATTGACTAAGAATAAGTTATTTTTATTAAATTTCCCCACGTACAAATTATTCCCGACGAAATTATTTGAATAACTTTGACAGGAATAAAATCGAAATGATTTTATTCTTACGAATCTTCATTCAAATAATGATTTTATTCTTGAGTGCCCAACACAGATATCGGAGCATCTTTAATAATGGCGGAAGCGCCATCGACAATAAGGTCCCTTTTTTAACCGACTTCAAAAAAAGGAGGAGGTTCTCAATTCGTCGGGTTTTTTTTTAATGTATGTTCCCCGATTACTCAAAGACCACTGGACCGACTTGAAAAATATTTTCGTTGTTCGAATGGGTATACTTTCTAGTTGGTCCCATTGTCACGTCAGGATCTGATGATGGGATCATGGAGAAATCAAGAGAACTTCTCAAATATTATAGGCACACCTATAGCGATTTTGGTATTTTTCACTGTAACTCATGCATTTGCTTTTGAAAAGTACTATATGGTGAAGTGAAACTGATGACGAAGACCACAGATGGCCACCGGAACTCCTTAACGGTACCTATTTCAAGGGTGGCGATAAGATATTTCGATAAAGGTAGTTGAGAATACATAGCTGAAATTAGTTTATTTGTCAAAAAAAATCAGCACTTCTTTAGAAAGGCCTTTCAAAGGAATCCTGGGGCGATGCGTAAACGCAAGCATCAGTTAATGGTCCCGAGGAGTAACTTAGCTGTTTTTCGCAATAATGTTGTAGGAATGGCGGTAAGAATTTATAATAAGCTTCCGTCTGCTATATCGGAGCTACCTCTACCCAAATTCAAACGTGCCCTCTTAAAGTGGCTATCTAATAATAATTTCTACTCGTTGCGAGAATATTTAAACTAATGAAAACTAAACTCAAATTAATGTTGATTATTGACATATTAATGCTAAGTAAATTATCATCCTTTATTTTATTATATTTTAATTTTATTATGGTTCGGTTATATGAAAAATTATAATTACGTTTATGAAGGCTAGTTGAATTGTTAATTGTGTATTCATTGTAAGTAATAATTTTGTTTTGTATTTTGCATGCCTACTATAATAAGGTAAACATTACTGAAACTATGTATCTGTCTTCCATCTTCAATAATGTACCTACGTGATGTTTTAGCAAAATAAATGAATTTGAATTTGAATTTGAATTTTGAGCGACTATGACGAAGCACATTTATGTTTAAATATGACTATGACATTCCCGCGGCGTTGTCTGCGGCGAGCTTGAAATGTTCTATTGTTTCTCATTAATATTTAGAAGTGGAGCTACGTAACAGCATAAATAGGATCACTAAAAAGTATAAAATAAAATAAATGTTTAAAAAAACAAAAACCCGCCTTCAAAAATGCAAAAAATAACTTCTTTTAAAATGGTAGGTCAGTCCAACTGAAGTCGGCGTCCCACAATATTTTAAACCATTAAAAAACAAAAAACCGCCTTCAAAAACGCAAAAAATAACTTCTTTAAAATTGTAGGCACCGAATAGGTTAGTCCAACTGATGTCGGCTTTTTGTTGAAAATGTTGTGGTCGCCGACTTCAGTTGGACTAACCTATTCGGTGCCTACAATTTTAAAGAAGTTATTTTTTGCGTTTTTGAAGGCGGTTTTTTGTTTTTTAAAACATTTATTTTATTTTATACTTTTTAGTGATCCTATTTATGCTGTTACGTAGCTCCACTTCTTAGTTGAAATGAAACTTTAACTTATATCAAGCGCGCCGCAAGCAACGCCGCGGGAAAGTCATAGTCATATTTCAACAAGTAAATATTATTCGTTGTAGGTAGTCGCTGAACTATCTTAATCGAGATATCTTATCGCCACCCTTGAAATCGGTACCATTGATGAGTTCTGGTGGCCATCTGTGCTCTTCATCATCAGTTCCACTACACCAAATTATACTTTCTGAGTGCAAATGCTGGACTTGTTACTAAATATACTAAAATCGCTATATGTTTGCCTACAATATTTGAGGAGTTCCCTCAATTCCTCACTGATCCCCTCATCAGATACAGATTTGGTGACAATGGGACCACCTCGGAAGTATACTCTATCAAACCAAAAAAAAAATTTTGAAATCGGTCGACAATTGACGGAGTAATCGGTGAACATACATAAAAAAAAAAACATACAGTGGAACGTATAACCTCCTTCTTTTTTGAAGTCGGTTAAAAAGCCGAATGCAGTTGGACTGACCTACGATTTTAAAATTAAGTTTATGTTTTTTTAAACATTTATTTTCATAGATAAAGTCACCTTTATTTAACTAACCGACTTCAAAAAAGGAGGAGGTTATACGTTTGCATGTTTTTTTTTAATGTATGTTCCCCGATTACTCCGTCAATTGTGGACCGATTTAAAAAAAATCTTAGTTTGATAGAGTATACTTCCGAGGTGGTCCCATTGTCACCAAATCTGAATCTGATGAGGGGATCCATGAGGAATTGAGGGAACTCCTCAAATATTATAGGCAAATAGCAAATAGCGATTTCAGTATTTTTAGTAACAAGTCCAGCATTTGCATCCAGAAAGTATCATTTGGTGAAGTGGAACTGATGATGAAGACCACGGATGGCCACCGGAACTCCTCAACGGTACTGATTTCAAGGGTGGCGATAAGATATCTCGATTAAGATAGTTGAGCGACTACAACGAAGAATATTTACGTGTTGAAATATGACTATGACTTTCCCGCGACGTTGCTTGCGGCGCGCTTGAAATAACTTAGTTTCATATCAACCAAGGAGTGGGACTACTTAACAGCGTATTATGATCACTAAAAAGTATAAAATAAAATAAATGTTTTAAAAACAAAAAACCGCCTTCAAATACGCAAAAAATAACTTCTTTCAAAATTGTAGGTACCTACCTAATAGGTTAGTCCAACTGAAGTCGGCGACCACAATATATTTTCAACAAAAAAGCCGACATCAGTTGGACTAAGCTATTAGGTACCTACAATTTCAAAAGAAGTTATATTTCGCGTTTTTGGTGGCGGTTTTTAGTTTTTTGAAAACATTTATTTAATATAAATCCCCAACGTTTTTCTCAGGTACCAATCAGCTTTAGAGAAGAAGCTCAAAGAGACGAAGATTCCTCAGCTACGTAGAACTTTCGGGTACGCGGAGACCCCAGTCAACTCTCCCGATAAATTCCTAAGGAAAGGCCAAGGGTATCCCCAACCCATCAAGAAGTCTGACCATAAGTGCTTCACCACGGGCTTGCTGCCACCAGTACCTAAACGACCGCCCCCGGGTAAAGGACCAGAGAGACCTAAGGTCAACTTCAGAGTGGTTAATATTAAAAAGGCTATTAAAGTGAAAGGAAGACCTGTGCAGCCAAGGTACTTTAAACCACAAATCGTCCTACTTTATCAACCTCGTCGATCGAATAGTTAGATAGGAAAAACACTCATATTCCCTAAGGAATAAATACTACTTTCCAATTTAACTATTCCATCAGATACGAGGTTGAGAAAGTAAAGGGACGAAATGTAAGTTACATCAGCAATCTTCGTCCACGGAGACAGGTGCCCCGAAGATAAATGAACGTAAACATCAATTTAATAATACACACCTGTTGTGTTATGCGTAAGGTGGAATATGCAATGACAGCTAAACTTGAATGGCAACTGACGCATCACTAAATAAAATGGCGGCCGCAATGGCTGCCGAACATTTGACCAAAAGCCGTTGAAGATTTTACTAAGTAATTAGGTCTTGATATAGTACTTTACGTGACGGTTGCGTAATGCCAATTACGAAGAGTCGCGTACAATACTTTATCTACACACACAGATTATAAGTACCTACTCTAAGATGGGTTCAGAAGCCGAAAGGCCAGCATTATATCATTACAGCATTACCTTACCTGTGGTATTTAGTAGGTGATAGCGATGACAGCTGTAACGTAATTTTGAAATTACGTTATCAAATATACTAAGGTAATGAGATCCAAATTTGGAACATCTTCCAAAATTAACAGGTGTCGCTGTCACCTACTACGACAGTTAATGCTGGTCATTGCCTACGGGTTTTGAACGCATAATAGAGGACTTATGATATGTGTGTAGATAAAGGTAATAATCATACTATTCAATGCGAATGTTTATAAGTGTGTATAGTTCAGGAAATATGGATTAGCCTCCTGTAATCTTCAGATCTTTTTGTTAATATCAAACAAAAGGTGGAGCTGAACCAGATGCTGGATGGCCTAGCCTCAGCCTCGCGATGCATTGGTCTTGGCATGAATTGGGATAAAACTAAAGTCATGATTAATTGCCAGATTGATCCGGGACCGGTCGTCGTACACGGCCACCTTCTTGAAATTGTTTCCGAGTACACTTACCTCGGGCAGATTCTGCAGTTACGTAAAAACAATTTCGAGAAGGAGGTCAAGAGGATGATCCACCTGGGCTGGACAGTGTTTGGGAAATTACGTCGAGTCTTCTCGTCATCCAACGAAAGTTTTCAATCAGTGCGTCCTACCCGTTATGACCTACGGAGCTGAGACGTGGACACTCACGGTAGGGCTGATCCACCAGTTCAAAGTCGCTCAGCGAGCTATGGAAAAAGCTATGCTCGGAGTTTCTCTGAAGGATAGGATTCCTAACGAATACATCCGACAGAGAACCAAAGTTACCTATCGACATAGCTCAAAGAATCAGCAAGCTGAAGTGGCAGTGGGCCGGCCATATCTCGCGAAGAACCGACAACCGCTGGGGTAAACGTGTTCTTGAGCGGAGACCGCATCTCGGCAAACGTAGTGTAGGACGCCCTCAGGCCAGGTGGGATAACGATCTGCGAAAGACTGCAGGCAGATGCTGGATGCGGCAAGCTAAAGACGGGGCACTATGGCACTCATTAGGTGAGGCCTATGTCCAGCAGTGGACTAATATAGGCTGATGATGATGATGATGATTTACGTCAAGACTTTGTCTGCCACCGACCCGCTAGGCGGGTCCATTTTGTATGTAATCAAAAAAAACATACAAAAATATATACATATATTTTTTTCTTTTTTTTAAATTTATAATTACCGTTGACCGTTATTATTCAAACCGTTTTTTTAAACAGACTAGTAGATACCAGAGACGGTCACATAAAGACGATCAAAGGATCCGGGGAGGTGCCGGAATTCAGTATGAGGCCAGGCTTCGGGCACATGCCGACGTACTTGGTGAAACGGAACGCGCGTATAAAGAAAATAAGGGATGCTATTCAATACCGTAGAGACAACAGGGAGAGCCTCTGTAAACAAGTAGCTGATGAGGAGCGGATGCAATTGCTTGACGTAAGTAATATTCCAAGAACTGTTTAACGTTTTAAACGAATACAAAATGTGTCGCTTGCACGCCAAACATGTGTGCCATGCTAATGCAAATTACACCTTATTGAGACGTAGCTAAGGGCCGGTTCAGAGGGACAGCATCACTGCAACCCAGCTACAAAATGGCAGTTCGAGGGCAGTTCTGATGCAGTTGACGTAACTGCACCAGAACTGCAATACAACAGTGCTGTCCGCTTGCAGTTGGCGTGCAGTCCCGTCGACCGCACGCCGACTGCAAGCTAGCTGCAGTTGCAGTTGTAGTCCTGTTGCAGTTGGGGCAACTGCAATACGACGGCAATAGAACTGTATTGCAGTTCTGATGCTGTTGTCGAAACTGCATCAAAACTGCAAACCAACCGTGCACGTAGCTTGCAGTCGGTACGCGGTCGACAGGACTGCACGCCAACTGCAAGCTAGCTGCTCGGTTGGTTTGCAGTTATAACAACTGCATCAGAACTGCCCTTGAACTGCCATTTTGCAGCTTGGTTGCAGTTCAAATGCAGTCCGTCTGTACCGGCCCTAAGTCTCTTTTAGTCTTGAACTTTTGACGTCTGTAGCCGTCGCGGCGTTAATAAAGGTTAAGCACTTTTGAGTAGTTTTTTAAGGCACCATGGAAACATACAGCACTTCTATAATGATATTTAAATACAAAGAGACCGACCTGTGGCCCGTTTCACGAAGCTACAAGTTACAAATTACAAGCGGAACTCTCTTTCTAGCATAAAATAAATGTTTAAAAAAACAAAAAACCGCCTTCAAAAAGCAAAAAATAACTTCTTTAAAATGGTAGGTAAATAGGTCAGTCCAACTGAAGTCTGCTTTTGGTTAAAATATTGTTGGACGCCGACTTCAGTTGGACTGACCTATTTACCTACCATTTTAAAGAAGTTATTTTTTGCTTTTTGAAGGCGGTTTTTTGTTTTTTTAAACATTTATTTTATTTTATACTTTTTAGTGATCCTATTTATGCTGTTACGTAGCTCCACTTCTAAATATTAATAAGAAACTATAAAACATTTCAAGCTCGCCGCAGACAACGCCGCGGGAATGTCATAGTCATATTTAAACCTAAATGTGCTTCGTCATAGTCGCTCAACTTCCTTTATCGAAATATCTTATCGCCACCCTTGAAATAGGTACCGTTAAGGAGTTCCGGTGGCCATCTGTGGTCTTCATCATCAGTTCCACTTCACCATATAGTACTTTTCAAAAGCAAATGCATGAGTTACAGTGAAAAATACCAAAATCGCTATAGGTGTGCCTATAATATTTGAGGAGTTCTCTTGATTTCTCCATGATCCCATCATCAGATCCTGACGTGGTGACAATGGGACCAACTAGAAAGTATACCCAGTCGAACAACGAAAAAATTTTTCAAATCGGTCCAGTGGTCTTCGAGTAACCGGGGAACATACATAACAAAAAAAAAAAAATATCCCGACGAATTGAGAACCTCCTTCTTTTTTTGAAGTCGGTTAAAAAGGAGTCAGAAAGAGACTTCCGCTTGTAATTTGTAACTTGTAGCTTCGTGAAACGGGCCTCAGGGGCACGTTTTATAAAGCTACAAGTTACAATTTTACAGGTCTAAACTGGCAACACTGCTCAATTGGCTGGTCCCAGGGGACTGTTTTATAAAGCTACAAATTACAATTTACAGGTTACAAGTTTCCATTTGACACAACCTCGACCAATGACGACCAGCTATTTGAGCAGTGTTGCCAGTTTAGACCTGTAAAATTGTTGTTTGTAGCTTTATATAACGTGCCCATGTCATATAAAGCTACTAATTACAATTTACAGGTTACAAGTTTCCATTTGACACCACCTCGACCAATGACGACCAGCCATTTGAGCAGTGTTGCCAGTTAAAACCTGTAAAATTGTAACGTGTAGCTTTATAAAACGTGCCCCTGGTTAGCCTGGTGATTAAGGCTTTCAAAAATATTTTACAATTAGAGGTTCTTTTGTGAAATATTAAGATTTAAATTATTCGGATTTCATTTCAGTTTTTCTCTGCTATGATAACCAGCTGTTTTTATTATTACCTATTCAGAAATATGAACACAACCGACCGACCTACTTTTTTAGTATCTTAACCTTTTCAACCTTTTTTCAACGGTATAATTTCAAATACTAGTCGTCAATCACACGCTAATGACAGCTCAGCACCGAAGCTATTGTCAACCTTACCTCATAGACCCTAAGATCTATTTTCCGCTGACAACCATGACGGATATAAACATATTTGGCGTTGAACGTTGATATATCCGTTAATGACGTTCAAAAAGATACGTACTGGGCTGTTTGCCCGTGGATGGCAATAAAAATAGTACATTATTGCCTAGGCATGGAAGTAGGCAATTGCGGGCCGAGTATTGGATTAAACGGACGAGCTTGCGAGTCCGTTTAAAAATACGAAGCCCGCAATTGCTGTTCCAGCCGAGGCAAATATAGTGCTTTTCTCAAAAATCCCAAGTTTTTTTTTGTGTTGGAGTCAAATCTTCATCGCTTGAACTCATTTTTTGAATTGCATACAAACAGAAACTTCATGCGAAAAACCCATCACTCCTTACCGCCTTTTTGTTTATGACAAGGAGCAACGCAATTTTTGTTTAAAAAAAAACATAATTAATATTATAAATTTGGATGTATAAGACTTGTGCCCTAATTTTATTATGGACCTTTTCACTTTTTAAAAAGTTACAAGGTAGATAGTAATGGAATTTGTATGCAATTTCATAAAAAAAAAATGTTTTTTTTTTTTAAATTTGAGTACTGCCAGTAAACTATGTACTTCGAGTCTCAATATGTAGATAGGAATGTCAACATTTCCGAACATTTTTGAGAAAAAAAACTTATGACACCCACTGCCCCAGCCACCGCTACGGGTGCTACGCTGTAGCCCGTAGCCGCATTTTTCCCGCTTTGTAGCTAAAATCTGCTACGAACAGTGTATAATCCGCACCACGTAACATGAAAATGAAGTATAGAGGCCCGTTTCACGAAGCTACAAGTTACAAATTACAAGCGGAAGTCTCTTTCTAACTCCTTTTGCTAGAAAAGGAGTTCCGCTTATAATTTGTAACTTGTAGCTTCGTGAAACGGGCCATAGGTAGTTCCACGAGAGTTGAGGTGAATGATTACGCACACAGCTAAATGAAGTACTGATTGCAAAAAAAGTGAATGAATGAAATGAGTGAGTGAATGTAAATGTAAATAAAAATGATTAATTATATTTTTAATAGGTATCAAAAGCAGTAAAAAGAAATGCTTTTCTAAACCATCGTCACTCGGAATATCTTCATCTGATTCGTTAAGATTAATTACAAGGTTTTCGGTTAAATAATATCCTGTATCTTTCTTCTTTTTCTTATCACTTGGAAAATGCAGTTGTCGGTGAAGAGGTTTGATAATGAAATAAGAAAGTAATGAAAATATAGGTATGTAGGTAAAGACAATTATTTTAACAGCTACATAAATAAAAACAAGGCGATTTATTACTTAATTGTCTTTGGTTTCTACGATTAATATTATATTCATATACCTACGCATATCAGACCTTTATTTATTCATATAACTCATTTATTTAAATAATATCGCCCAAAATATTTAATTTTCTGTTTTTTTTGAAGACGCTGAATTGTTCTACATAATACTTAACAAAATAGTTTAAATAAACTTTTTGGTCTTTCTTGCAGTTCACTGTTGAACTTGCTATCGGTACAATATAAGAACAGTATTTCAAAATCCCGCTGTCATTACATGACAGTGTCGTTGTGTGCGTGACCTCAACAGACTCTCGTGGAACTATCTGTAATATGGCGGTTACCGCGCAGGTAGCAATGCGGTCGCTATGGTAACGCGCGCTCCTCTCACCGCGTAGCTTACCATATCCATAAGAATAAATAATAACTACACGTAGAAGCGAATCTCCTTTGACCAGGCCCCAAATGCCGCGCTTTAAATACCTACTTCCCCCTTCACCCCGCTACGCCCCTCTGTCTTCCGCGCCCAAAGTTAGGGCTGTCACTTGCGAAATATTTTATTCGGTTTATGGATGTGGTATAGAAGTTTAGTCACGAATTATTATTAATGTTTTACTTCAACGTGGAAACATTGTTGCAAAACGAGTTTTTTACATTTACGTTAAATGAGGTAATAATACTGTTAGATGATATTAAGATTATCTTATAAAACTCCTTCATTCAATCAATTATTTCTAATTATTTTGCCGTAAATAGTCGTTCACTTTTTAAAACACAATCTTAGTTCAACCATAAACACTAAAATTAACACAAATACGAAAACCAATTCAAGACACAGTATCAATATCTTGGTTAATATATATTCCGTGTGTGACGCCCCTGACTGACTAGACACCAGGTGTCGCCAGGCGGTAGGTATCTAACGCGCCGAGCGCGCGTCCGGAGCTGGGAGTTTCTCTTCTACGTGTAGTTATTATTTATTCTTATGCCATATCTGTGACACCTAGAAATCTACTTTCGCGCAGGCTCATGTTACGTGGTGCGCATTATACCCGGCTATCGGGTCGTTAGCGCTGAATGTGTTATGCTGCCTATTTAATCAAATCATCAATTATCCAGGACTTGAAACACAACTGGCAACTGATGACGAAGGCATTCCTTCAGCTTCCAACTCTCACCGATACCACTCCCAAAATCTTGAAGAAGGCGAAAATGGAAAACGAGTTGAGGCAGCTCGAGAAAGACATAAAACTTATTGAAGATAACCCGTATATTTATATTTATGATGATCAACCAGAGGCGAACTAAATTTGCATTGTAATGTGTGCTTAATTATAATAAACCGTGTGATATTTTTGGGTGTTTTTACTGTACGATGTACCTATGATTTTCCGCGTCTATCCCACTAGATAGTAGGGTGGATCACTGAATGTATGAAAAAATTTTTTTTTGCTTCAATCCGTTCCGGCTACTATGAATAGTTGTTAGACATGTCTAACATTCATAATACAAAATATAAAAGAGATACATTAATATTTAGTACTGCCCCAAGCTAACGGAACTTTAACAACATAGGGAAAAATACCATTATTTTAAAGTTCTGATTGACTTGTCCCCTAATGGGATTACTGAGGCTTTTTCGTCCTATCAGTCCCATGGTACAAGTCGCACTAATATTTTTGTCCCAAAAGTCCGAGGTAAACTTAGGGTTATGTTTGACTTGTAAAGTTTCGCTGTAATGTATCTCGCTGACCTAATATGGCTGCGTCTATATCGCGCGTCAATGTCAAATGTGGATAAAGCAACCGTCACTCTCGTACTTATTATCGTGACAGAAGGTAACGGATGCCTTATCCACAATTTGTCACTCGATAAACGCAGCCATATTAGGGCCCCGTATTATGGTCGCCTTTATCGCGGTGGATAAAGCATCTGTCACTTTCACACTTACTGGTCAGAGAGTGACAGATGTTTCATCCACGTTTATCCGCACCGATAAACACGACCACAATATTATTATTACTTTGCGGAAAGTCTCCAAAAACTTTGGAAATATTCTAAGAAATTTTCGGAAACTTTTACTATAAGAAATTTAAATTTAAAATGGAAAGTTTCAATCCCCAAACAAAATTGTGAGAAGTTTCCGAAATTTTTATACATCAAATGTTCCGCAATTTTGGAAAGTTTCCTTTGACACATCAGTAACCCATAGTAGACCCACTGCGTGCCTTACCTTATCGCACCCATCAGGATAAGGGCCGCGAATCTTCTGACCCACGGCACAACTGCGCTAACTAGCGTTTCTATTCGTTTCGTTTTTAAACCAATCGCGTCCCTGGTAGATCACGTGACTTTGAGTATCACGTCATCTACCAGTGACGCGATTGGTTTAAATACGAAACGAATAGAAACTCTAGTTAGCGTAGTGCATCTTGGCATGGGCCTTTGAGCACAAATGACCAATGATTTCTATTTCAAAATCAAATTTAACAGAGTCGACGGAGCTAGTGGAGCTCCTATTTCTGAGCGTTTTGGCCCTTCGTGCAAGCTACAGAACTAACATAACCTAAACCTACCTCATATTAAAATATGATACAAATTTGGGCAGTTGTGCCGCGGGTCCTTAAAAAGATAAAAGATAAAAGAAATTTATTCAGTAAGTAGGCCGCACGGGCACTTTTACACGTCAAGAATCTACCAGCGCTTCGCAAGAGAAGACCACTGCTGAGAAGAAACGCCGCAAGAAACTCAGCAGTCAGTCATTTTTTCCTTCACTCCGCGAGTGATACATTACCCCGAAATTTGAAGAGTCAGTCGCCATCTTAAAACAAAGCACGAAATAACATAATGTACCTACTTCATCTACACTCATAAAGTCCTCTAGTATGCGTTCAAAACCCGTAGGCAATGACCAGCATTACCTGTGGTAGTAGGTGACAGCGATGACAGCTGTTAATTATGCAAGATGTTCTAAATATGGATCTCATTACCTTACAACATTCAATAACGTAATTTCAAAATTACGTTACAGCTGCCATCGCTGTCACCTACTACCACAGGTAAGATATTGCTGGTCATTTGCCATTCGGCTTCTGAACCCATCTTAGAGTACTTATAATATGTGTGTAGATAAAGTATTGTACGAGACTCTGCGTAATTAGCATTACAACACTCGTGTGATCTATTATGAAACTCGTCTTGCGGCTCGTTTCATAAACCACACTCATGTTGTAATGCCTGTCATTACGCAACCGTCACGTAAACTACTAATAGAAAAATAAAACAAACCACCAACATTGAACAATTTTCATTTTGACATTTTACACCAATAAAAACAATATTACAATTAATATATTTACAGTAATAAAATAATTATTAAAATAGTTTTGAGTGAAAATCGAGTTTACACGATTTGACTTAACACTACGGCGGCGCATGACTGATTACAAATAACCCCTCAATTGGACATGACAGTAAAGGAAAATTATTCCTAGACTACTTTGGACTATGTCAAAGTGACGTAATCAATCAAGACTTAAGAGACTTGTCATAATTTTATTTACAGTGTCACTTTGACAGAGTCCAAAGTGGTCTAGGAATCAATTTAATTGAGTGTACATACTATGTTCACTTTATATTTAATGCCGCATCCACATGCTTGGTGTTTACAAACACTGCGGGACGCAACTATAAGTGAGCACGATGTATGTCTATCTCACTCTAACGTAGTTGCTTGGTGTTTGAGGCACGAAGCATGTGGATGCGGCTTTTTAACAATTTTGTGGAAAGGGAATTGAATTCTCTTTCAGGGTTTGTTTGAAATGAGTCTTTAAGCTTATAGTACAAGATTGACTTTTGCAATTCCTTTTATTTTAAGCTAAAAACGGAAAATAACGGTGTTACAAGGTAAAAATGTGTATCTGTGCGTCTCGGTAGCTCCCAAACGGATAGACGTAGAGTTTTATAAACAAAAAGCTAGTTGAATTAATATGGTTCTTAGCTAAATTAAATGAAAATCTATTGAGCTGTGTAAGATATCAGGGGGCCTAATACGGCTGCGTTTATCGCGTGACAACATGTGGATAAAACATCCGTCACTTTTTGACATGTATATAAGTACGATTTTGTCACGAGATTAACGCCATCATACTAGGCCCGCAGCTCTGCAAGGGGTCGACATGAATTTTACGTATACTTCACCTTTAAATAACCTCAACATTTAATATTAATAAAGAAAAGGTTGCGCAGTTTGTGTGTATTGGTATAGCTAACATTACTTGTCTCTGTCACTCGCACCCACAATGATATTGCTGTCGCGCTTGCACAGCGACAGCGACCGCCTGCATCATTGATTGTAAACCTTTTCATAGTAATACGACGTCCTACAGTACAGGTCAATGTACGAAATTCTTTGTCGTAGGCGTAACACTCGTGTATGTGTATGTAAAGCTTAAGCGTGTTAGAATATAGTTGAATGTAAATAATCAAAATATTATATGTCAATTCTATACAAGAAGTTTATATACTATGGAGAATTACATTGGGATTGAAGCTAGAAAATATAAATTACTTAACCTATGTTTTGTTTCTCATTCTTAAGGAATTAAAAAAAAGATATTTTTTTCTAGCTTTGTAAGCCGTGCACTCTCCATAGGTTAGGTACTATAGGCTTCTTGATTCTATACTACCCCAAAAATATGGAACATATACAAAGTGTATTGCTACTTTTCTACGATATATCACGATTATATAGACGTGTAATTGAAGAAATGCTTGTATAATTGTACTGGCCTCATACCAAAAAAGGTAGCTAACTGCATAGTAATAGTTAAAGCATTTTAAATTAAATTTTGTTACCTATAGAGCATAGAATGCTTCAACTACTGTATTGCAGTTAGCTACCTTCTTTCGTATTACGGCAGTGTAGTCGTACTTAACTATTGAAGTGAAATTCTTAAACGTAGTATATGCTGTATTGTTTTACTTATACGGTAAGATTTAGGTAATACGTCTTATGATGTAATAATTGTTCTTACGATAGTTAAATCGAATCTTGTCTTTCCTTTGAGTGTTTCGAACAAACTAATTAGAGCAAAGGTATTGTTTGATTGGATACTATTTTAAAACGTGGTTACATTATATCACTGCTAATACACATTGCTACGACATATTGACTTTTTTAATAATATATTTGATGGAAGTAAATTAGCGGAAGATAGGTGACTAGCCTTCATCGCACGGAACTCATGAATGAGGTCCAGTGGACCTAATCGACTCAGTCGCAATCCGAGTGGCATTCGCATCACACGCGTGCGATATTGTGATTTTAGGCAAAATATAGTAGTTTACGTGACGGTTGCGTAATGACAGGCATTACAACATGAGTGTGGTTTATGAAACGAGCTGCAAGGCAAGTTTCATAATAGATCACACCAGTGATGTAATGCTAATTACGCAGAGTCTCGTACAATACTTTATCTACACACATATTAAAAGTACTCGAAAGGCAAATGACCAGCATTACCTTACCTGTGGTAGTAGGTGACAGCGATGACAGCTGTAACGTAATTTCGGAATTACGTTATCGAATATTGTAAGGTAATGAGATCCAAATTTGGAACAACTTCCAAAATTAACAGCTGTCATCGCTGTCACCTACTACCACAGGTAATGCTGGTCATTGCCTACGGGTTTTGAACGCATAATAGAGGACTTATGATATGAGTGCAGACAAAATGTATAATAATGCCTTATGCCTTTTATTGGTTGTACAAATCAATAACGAAAAAAAAATCAAATCATTACATTACTTTTCACTCGTAATAACATGTTGTTTAATATGTCTCGATTTCATTTCGTTCGCATATGTGTTTGCAATTTTGCAGAACAGGACAGAAATATACGATACGTAAGTGCGCGACAAGTTAAGTGGTAGGCATGTGCCGTCGCTACCAACCCTACTAAGCGAACGAAATGACCTCGCCGAATGTCGCCGAACATTGCCGAATAACTACACAAGTAACAGCAGCGATACTTCGTCTTGCTCGCGCGCTACCGGTTTGCGTCTTTCTGTCTCTTGTTTTTTTTTTTTGTGGTAACTTCATTTGAGTGAAATGTATTTGTGGTAGTACCAGATCCATTATTCGATTGCGGAATATATTACCGTCACTCATCTTCCGCTATTTTACTGTCATCAATAGACTAACATGTATCACTTATAGTATAAGAGTATATAAAATATGTATTGGTGACTTTGCAAATATTTCTGTAGTTGTACAATCAGATTTAATACTTTAAACAAATTTAACATTATTGTTGCAACTGCTATTTTCTTTCGGGGCCTCTATTCCACTGTGTTGAACCATATTTATCAAATTATTATGATACCTTCAAATAACGTTATCTTTATATCGGTATTTGCAACGTTATAACGGTATTAATCATAACGATATCCTGGTGAGCTCCACCATATTTCAAACAGGGACATTTTTAGGAATTTGAATCTAACAGTAAGGAAATAAGGTTCAATTTTGCTCTTAAATGCCATTTTCATTTTGGAAACAACAAATGATCTGTATATTATAGCTCTTATTAATTCGACCGTAACCATATTGCAAAAAGCATTATCATTTGAAAAGCAACGATGGCATAACAAAGTGGAATAAACGGCCCTGTGATCTTGATATTAAACAAAACGATATTTTCTCTTTATACAAAACGAATTATTATATAATTTGCCCTTTAAAAGCTTCTGGCGAAAACATACAACTTAAAACAATACGGTTTACAAACAATTTCAACTCAACATTATAAATTGGTCGACTACAAAAAGATGTATCCAATTTTGGACCTTATTACAATGCAATAAGGTAAAAAGTAGATACATTTCTTTCTAGTAGACTGCATAGTGCAAATTCTCAAGTCTTTCAGGTTAGGGCCGACTTTCACTGGCAAAGCATCATCGTCTTTGGGCGTGTTGAAATAAGATCGAAATTAATAAACACCACAAATAATCTCCGCAAGCATCCAAATAGCTTATGAGAACGAGACACAAACCCGAAAGATATTCCAAGAGCAGATAATATTGTAATCATAAAAAATGCGATTATTTTCACGTTTTTTCCAGTCGCACATTTTCCCTCGAAACTTCTCCTTAAGTTCCAACTTGTAATTACAAGAAAAAAGGGAGCTTAGTTATACCAAAGAAAGCGGCTAATTGCAAAGTAATGGTGCGACCACACTGCTGTTTAAAATACGGAGACGGTACGGAATCGCAGTGACGTGTCGTAAATATCAAGGTAAAGTGACGTTTACGGCACGTCACTGCGATTCCGTACCGTTTCCGTACTTTAAGCAGCGGTGTGGTCGCACCTTAATTGTGCAATCAAGGACTTTAATTGTTATGCCACTATGGAACCCTGTCATAATGACAGCGTCAAACGACAACAGAAATTACGCTTAAATGAATGATTAACGTAATGCGACAGGGTTCCATAGTGGCATAATAATTAAAGTCCTTGACTGCACAAGCATTTTAAACATTGCAATTAGCCGCCTTCTTTGGTATTATGACGTCATTCGACATTTTAAAATGTATTTTATGGAAAATAACGCGACGGAAAAAAAGCGAGATTTTTTATTTAAAAACACGATTAAAATAATCATATTACAAATTAACGCTTTTTGGAAATTGATCTAACTAACGAAATCACATTTATCTATGCTATTTATCGATTTTTTTAACTATATGATACACAAATCATACATAACTCTTAATTTTTGGTAACAATATTACTTATACTAACCATTTTATTTTAATAAAGTATTTTTAATCAACGACGGCGCGCTTGTCCTCGTGAGGCCCCAAGGGAATTCAATTTGAACCGTTTTACAATGGGAATAAAGTTGATTTTCCTATGTTCTTAAACTGAAAATGGCATTATCAAACAAATGGAATTGAACTGCCTTGCCTTGCTGGTAGATTCATAGTCCCATTCACAAAAAACTTCCTGTTTTTAGTATGGTGGGTCAAAAAGACAAAACATCGTCATTGCTTTCAAAAACCTTGTATCTCAACTTTTGTGACGTACGCTTTTAAACTTAAACGTGAAGAGAATTAAGTTCAAACTCATACATCTCGAAATATCAGATACTAGTTTTTTTCTAAAGTAACGATATATCGAAAGCACAAGTGATTGACGGTAAAAAAGAACGATCCATGTATTATCGCGATCGTTAATTTGTGACCCATTTCAAGAAAAATAGGCTTGAAGTCGTCAATGTCATTAGAGATGCCAAATCATTTGTAACTTATAGGAGACTCAACCTTATTGTTGTAGAATGTCAGAATGACTTTGGACCTAAGGTGGGTCTCAAATTTAAGTTCGTGACTGTACGTATTCAGCATCGCCTTCGTGGATTAAAAACTTTGGTAACATTATCAAGCACATTCAGCCGTAATACCAAAGAAGGCAGCTAAGTGCATAGAAGCATTTTAAATTTAATTTGGTTACCAATAGAGTATACAATGCTTTGAATACTACATTGCAGTTAGCCCTCTTTGGAACTGCGGTAGCATTTCAGCAGTTTAAAAAAATAAATATGAAAGGGTTACAAAGACTTAACGCATTCGCTGTCGTCCCTTTGCCCAGTACCCTTACCATGAGTTACGATTAACGTACTTCGCTAGCGAATCGGATGCTCTGTCCCTCACTCTACAGTACAGTAAGGGTACAGTTGGCTTGGATATAACGCATAACTACTAATGTGCAAAAGGAAACTTTCCAAAACTGCGGAACATTTCATGTAGGGAAATTTAGGAAACTTCTCACAATTTTGTACGGGGATTGAAACGTTCCGTTTCTTAAATTTAAAATTCCTAGTGAAAGTTTTCGGAAATTTCTTAGAAATTTTCCAACTTTTTGGAAACTTTCCGCAAATTGCATATCAGCACGCATACCGATAACTTTGGCTTTATCCTTCTCGATAAAACCAAATTTCTTTTGACATGTATCGAATTGTTAATGGCCGCCATTACTGTCAAGTAAATTAGAGCTATAGTAACAACGACAATACGATAACATGTTGAAAGCAATGTGGTTTTGCCGAGTGAGCCCTTGAAATAATGTACGGCGTTGAAATAGGCGACTGACGCAGTAGGTCAGTAGAGATAGGACTATTGGTAGCTAATCGTGTTTCTAAAATCCATGGAGTCGCTATTTCCTATTTATCCAACCAACCAACATACATAACCAACCAGGGATCGGATCGGATATTCGGGTAGATGTTTACCTAAAGTTGTCAAAATCCCGGAAAAAGTAAAGCAAATATGGCGTCGGCTTCTTAAAAATATTATTATTATAAGTTACGGGATTCGTGTTGTATAAAACGTTTAATTTATGACTTTACAGTTAGGATTAAACTTTACGTCAATTAGCTCTTGAAACTTCGTTAGTTTAATGAGTTACAAGTAAGTTAAATAACATTAGTATATTTATATATGGAAAATAACTTCAAATTGTTAATGGAAATACTAAAATATGAATTTATGTCGGCGTAGTTTGTTTATTAATAAGTAAATCCCGGAAATTTTATTAATAAACTAAAATTGAGTCCGCTTCCATACAACTGAACAACAACGCCGCCGCCAAAGTTTAGGTAAATATCTATCCGAATATCCGATCCCTGTACATAAGCACTTTGATTTTGACTTTCAGTATTTTAATATTTCAAAGTTCATTAAACCGCTAAACCAATTTAAACGAATTTTGGTATGGACGATATTTCTGTGTGAAAGCGTTACAAACTAGCAAATATTAGTAGGTATGGAATAACCGAACTAAAAATTGATTTATTTTTAGTTCATTTTGAAATATGACCATACTGAACGTCAAAATCAAAATGTCATGTATTAAAATATTTAGAAAATAGCGACTCCATGGATTTTAGAACGACGATATGCCACCAAGTCATCAACTTACGTAAATTCTATACATTTATGCCGCCACCTGAGCCGTGTTTTGCTTTATATTAAGCTCGCTTGCTGTAAAAACATACATACGCGTTCAAAGCATTGGGTGAGAGCCGTAACGCCTATATGCGTTTCCGGCAGTGAATGCGTTAAAACACTATTTAGCGAATACATACATACATACATAATCTCACGCCTTCGTTCCCAGAGTGGGGTAGGCAGAGCTACAGAATTACAAACATCTCTAAAAACTTGTTGATAATTCTATAACCACAATTTGCACAATTAGGCTAAGATGTTTACCAGCGTGATGTTTAGCGAATAATGGCGTAATTAGCCAGTGTACTATAAAATTGCTTAATTACTGCTTAGAGTCAAATTGTATTTATTTGGATATTTATGATAATTATTATTATATTCACTAACGACAATTACAAATATTAAATATTTTTTTTTTTAATCCTAATCAATTTCGATTCTAATTTTATTGCAAACAATAGCTAACCAAGGTTTTATTGCGCATGAATATGTCAAGATGGCAACGTCTGAAATAACTGTGAAATTAAAAAATATTATATATTTTTGATATTATAAATAGTTACAGGCTCTGACGTGTTATGGTATTTTTCTTAACTCGACCGCTATTCTGCCGTCCTAAGCCAATAAGCAGTAAATAAGATAAAGTTTCTGAAGTAATATCAACCTTATTACTAACAAAATAGAATTGAATTTGCTTTGGTGATTGAATTTAAAATACTGCTTATTGGTTAACGAGGGCAGTATTACTGTCAAGTAAATAAGAGCTATGGTAATTGAAGATACGATAGACACGTCAAAAGCAATATGGTTTATTAAAATTAGTCATATAGCCGTCCGTTTTGTTGTCGTTTATCGGATTAGTTCCTGATTCGCGGATTATATACAACGCCCGCGATTTCCTAGGCGTAGAATTAGTTTCCCGCTACTCCCCCTATTTTTTCCCGTTGGGGGTCGATTTTCGCAAAATCCTTTCTATAGTGGTACCAAGGAATATACCCTCCAAATTTCAAGTACCTAGTCCAGCGGTATAAGATGTGCGATGTCTTTTAGTTAGTCACTCAGCTACGGTAGGTACTGTTTTATATCGTGCCTTTACTTTCTCAACCTTTTATCTGATCGAATAGTTAGATAGAAAAAACACTCATGTTCCAAGGTTTATAAAACCTATTTTCCTATCAAAATAATCGATCAGATACGAGGTTTAGAAAGTAAAGAGACGATATACAGTAAAGTTAATTATAAAAAGCGGTAATTTTTTTATTTTACCAGTGACCTGCGACTTTGACCGCAAAGGAATCGGTCATGTAACGATTTCTGAGGGAATCGTGTATTTTTTGGGATAAATGTAACCCCTGTAATAATGTTTAGTTTAATTTTAATCACGAAATCAATCCTACATATCCTAATTACTTACATTTATTTGAATTTGTAAAATTATTTGTACAATAATACAAAAATAATTATACAAAAATAAAGATCTATAACTACTCAAACAACCATTTTGTTCCTAAACTTAGTCAACGTAAGTATTAAAAGTATACCTACCAGTAAAAAGATTCTAAGGAAAAGTTATAACATTCTATATCTATATCTATATATAAAAGGCAAACCTGACTCACTGACTTAGATATCAACGCACAGCCGAAACTACTGTACCTAGAAACTTGATATTTGGTACAGGGGTTCCATTCATGATGTAAGTGAGCACTAAGAAAGGATTTTTGAAAATTCATCCCCTAAGGGGTTAAAATAGGGGGAGTAGCGGGAAACTAATTCTACGCGTACGAAGTCGCCGGCGTCCTCTAGTGTACTACATATATATATGTATAATAAAATAAATTTATTATAATTGTATAAATATGTTTTCCTTTTATTTAATAAATAAAAAAGGCACTACATTGGTATTGGTGTCGTTGTATTGAATTGAAAAATCCCCGGAGAAATAAGAATCCGGCGAAACAAGAATCCGGCGAAACAAGAATCCGGCGAAACAAGAATCCGACGAAACAAGAATCTGCCGAAACAAGAATCCGGCGAAACAAGAATCCTACGAAACAAGAATCTGCCGAAACAAGAATCCGGCGAAACAAGAATCCGGCGAAACAAGAATCTGCCGAAACAAGAATCCGGCGAAATAAGAATCTGCCGAAACAAGAATCCGGCGAAACAAGAATCCGGCGAAACAAGAATCTGCCGAAACAAGAATCCGGCGAAACAAGAATCTGCCGAGACAAGAATCCGGCGAAACAAGAATCTGCCGAAACAAGAATCCGGCGAAACAAGAATCTGGCGAAACAAGAATCTGCCGAAACAAGAATCCGGCGAAACAAGAATCTGCCGGAACAAGAATCCGGCGAAACAAGAATCTGCCGAAACAAGAATCCGGCGAAACAAGAATCCGGCGAAACAAGAATCCGACGAAACAAGAATCTGCCGAAACAAGAATCCGGCGAAACAAGAATCCGGCGAAACAAGAATCTGCCGAAACAAGAATCCGGCGAAACAAGAATCTGGCGAAACAAGAATCTGCCGAAACAAGAATCCGGCGAAACAAGAATCTGCCGAAACAAGAATCCGGCGAAACAAGAATCCGGCGAAACAAGAATCCGGCGAAACAAGAATCCGACGAAACAAGAATCCGGCGAATCGGGAACTAATCGTTTAACGTGTGACCTTCGTTGATGTTGGACGACGGGCCGCCATACAGTCAGTCCGCTCAAATAGTTTGCAGTACACCCACACACGGTTATGGAAATACCATGTAATTTATCTCATTGTTATTGAGATAAATTTGATATTGTTATTGAGATGAATTATTAAAAACCACATTTTTGAATAATTTAATATGTTTTAATGTTTTAATGTTTTAATGTTTTATATATGCACATATTCTTTTTGTAACAAATAATCAAACATATTTTGATCAATTTCTGCTCTGAAATATTTATTCTCTTCTTTAATAGCATGCCCTACATAGGTATTTGTTCCACAAATCGGGAGTTACATTTGTCAAACTGCTCTAATTAGTTGACATACTGTTTGTCGAATCACAATAGGGAATATGCATGTTTTTTTTACAGCTTCAATAAAAGCTGATTCATGTAACAAACAGGTGAGAAAACATTTTTGGAATAGCTATAAAAATAACAAAGATATAAGCTAAAATCAGTCGTTCCTATCTCTTTCTAGCAAAACAGAATTTTACGTGGAGTTTATATGGCCGTACTGCACGATGACGTCACCGGTGCACTTCGGATCTCTCTGTCTAATTAGCATTTTAAAATGCTTGTATCGTCCGTATTTCTTGGCGGATTCTAATTTTAATTTCACTTTTGGTGATCTCTTTTACGGTATTTTCATATTTTGTTGAGAAATGCTATTTTACGCATTCTCTGTCAGTGCGGTTTTTAGAACTTTCGCCATGTGCCACATCTTTTGTTTTATACGGAGCTTGCATACTGTAAGAACGAACATATGCGTTGAGGGCACTGGGTGGAACTCACGGTGACGCATATACGCGTCGGTGGCAGTGAATGCGTTAAAAAATCCATTCGTATTCCCTATTTATGTGCCTTAATGTCGTGTGTTACCCACACTTGCTCAATGGGATAAAATATGCAGTGGTACGGCGGAAGACGCACAACTTCGAAGCCATTTGCTGCTCCTATTTCTTCAATCACGTTTTTTTTTCGATGCCTGCTTGTTTCACATTATTTTATTTAGCAACGTACACACAACCACTTGCCGCAACTTACCAGCGCACACTGTGGATGTACATCCGTTTGATGCCACCGACACCGCTTTGTGCGCGCCGGGCGGCTTCTTTGTGGCGGCACTTCAAAGCACGCAAACTATTTGAGCGGACGGACTGTACTTGGGTATGTTATTATTTGTCAGGTTGTGGTGACCTATGAACATTTATTGCAGCATTTTGAAGTGATAATTTCTTATGGGAGGGTAAACCGCTTCGTTACGTAGCGCGTTACGGCGTCAACATAGAGGGAGTATAAAAACAGCTAATAGAATAGTACTCTTCACACTTGTTACAAATGCCCTTCGTTAAAAAGAGACGTCTATATATGATCTCTTACAGTGTACAGTGTACCACTTTTTAGGTTTGTTAGTGTGGCACTCTGCATTAGTGTGCGTAAGTTTGCAGTCAGTTAAACAATTTCAATATTAAATAGTGCAGCTTAGATTAGTTTAAGTTATCACTTCTGTCGGGCGTCCCGAGACGCAGACGTTTTTTTTGATGCAACTTTTATCGCAACTCAGCTAGGTAATCACATTTTCAATAGGATTTTTTTAATGCTTTAATTTTTAACATTCGAAACTCTAGTGTTATAAGTAAGGATCGGAAATTCGGATGCTTTTATTCTTTTGTTTTTTTTTGTTGTATTGATGTTAAATAGTATGGAGGCGGACTCAAGTTAATTTTGGTCATATTTGGGATTTCCCGGAATACCGGATATTAGGATACATATACACTACACATATACATACGTATTTAAAGTATTTAAATAACATATTTTAGTTATTTCTTTTTACAAAATATGTGGTTTGGTTAACTAACAGTACCTACACTATTCTTTAACATCAAACTAAATTAAATTTATTAAGTTACATATTATTCTTATGAAAACGAATGGTACTAACGTTCAGTGGCGAAGCGTCACGTAAATAATTAGACAAGCCGGAGCAAAAAAAGGTGTATGGCGTGAGTACGTGTTTGCCCCTTCCATTAATTAAAAAAACATACCTACCTTAATAAATCTTTTAGTTCCCAAAAAGCAGTGCTGAAGTAAGTGCGGTAACTGTTTCTACGTGCGATCCTTGCAGTTAGTGTTCACCACCTTCGCCATACATGACATCACTGGTATTACATGAAGAGTGTATGTCAAGTATGACAAAAGTGGCTTTGAAAAAAGCCGTTAGTTGCGTACGCACACGTTAAACACACAGACAATATATATAGTTAATTTACGTTAGAAATCAAAACACAGTAAAAATTAGCTTGCCTTATACCTATCATGCAAAATAAAAAGTTGTCCTTTGTTAAAAACAAAACAAAAATAAACCAAATTAAGTACATGCACTGCAGGTCTGCACACAGAAACCAATTAATTACAAATTATTTACAAATTCGTGCAACAAAATCAACCGAATAAAGAAAACCCACAGCCCGCGGCATGCGCCGTCCGTACCCGCCTTCTGTACCTGTTAAGAAAACCATGACACGCATACACGCATTCTTTGAGTACCTACAGACAAAAATATTTAAAAACCACGAATATAACCTAAATAAGATTTGGGTAAAACCTATAGGTACCTAACGTACGTAAAATAGAATAGAAACACCAACCTCCGTCGTCGTGAACAATAACAAATAATCCAAACAGTAGGTAACTACAAACAAATCATCACAGCACATGAACACCGAACGAACCGAACACTTAGCGAGCTAAATTTTACTAGTTATTTGAATCATAAAACACTAAATAAATAGGTAATTCAAAAAAACTATCACAAGAATTTCACTGTGTGTCTTTGCGCGACAAGACGCTAACTAAAGAAAGTAATGGCGTCGCGTATTGCGTAATTGCGTAATGAAAAAAGGATACAAAATTTATGATTAAAGTTTGAAGGTCGTAGGTGGCGGTGGCGGCGTCCTCGGGAAAAGAAAGTGAACGCGTGCTATACACTTAAAGTTTAAAATTGGATGAAATAAGCCGCTCGGTGAGCGCGGACTAATGCACCATCTCGCTCTGATTTTTAATACGTTATACGGGCCGCCGTGTCTGTGTGTGGGTTCGAAGCGCTAGCAAAATGTTTCAATGTGTTAAGTTCGAGTCCGGCGAAAAGCGACCGCAGGACCTGAATTATTTTGTGATTGTAATAAGTTCGCGCGCAGTGAAATGTAACTGCGCGTGTGTACGAATATATATATTGTTATTGCTTCTTTCTTGTAGGTAAGTGAATACGTGCGAGCGAGTACTGCGATAGATTTCGGCTTAGTAGTAAATAAATTGCGTTTTGGTTATGCATCGTATTATGAAGGCAAGGTAAAGCTATAGTATACCGGGTTATTTTCGGTTTTACGTTTTGTTTGTATGTATACCTACTCTATGCATAGGAATTTTTGGTAAAGCCGTAAATAATCGGCTTGTATGAACGCCTCGCGACTGCTAACGTTAGTGGTTTTGTTAAGTCACCAAATTAAAACAAATATACATAGTCATACAAAATTGAACTGTTTACCAACGTGTAGGTATGTTAACAAAATTGCTGAAAAATAGTCATAACCTAAATATTTTGACTGTTATCACTATATCCTGATGTTTCATACAATCTCGGAACCCCGGAATTTTAATAATTAAAATAATATTTTTAAGAAGCCGACTTCTTACTAGCTGAGCTTTTTGCGGAAATTTTCTAATTGTAGGTATAAAAGCATCCAAATTTCCGATCCCTAGTTATAAGTTGTGGCACTGTAGCTCCTTAACGGATGGACTGATTTCGACGCGTTTTTTTAGTAAACTTTATTTCATCGAGAACGTTCTGAACTAGGTTTCATGAAAATTGGGTGCGGGTCGAAATATGGGGTTTCTATTTAATAGTTACACACTAAAATAGTGAATATTCATTACTTTTTTCAGAGCTTCAATAAAAGCTGATTCATGTAACAAACAGGGGAGAAAAATCATTTTTAAATTACTATAAGAATAACTAAGATATAAGCTAACAAAGATTTAATTTCGTGCTATCTCTTTCGAGCTAAACGGAATTTAACGTTATATGGCCGATCTGTTACATGACGTCACAGTGCCATATCGGGTCTCTATGTCTAATTAGCAGTTTAAAACGCTTGTATCATCCGTATTTCTTGGCCGATTTTTATTTTAATTTCACTTTAGGTGATCTCTTTTACGGTATTTTCATATTTTGTTGAGAAATGCGATTTAAAAAACCTATGCATATCCCTATTGGTAGTAATTAAGTTTGAACCATGTTCAGTGACAACCTTTTTGCAATCTCACAAAAAACATTTCTATACTAATTCTAATATCTAAATTAAAAACATAAAAAAAAAACAAAAATATTGTTATTTCCGAGGTTGCCAGTGTGACAGATTTATAAATATTTAATTGTTGCCAGAAACACACACATAATTACTGTTTCAATATATAAAATGTATTTTGAGACCTTGTTTCATTTGAAACTACTTAGAGTATACCAGACATTGAACTTGACCTTATAATGAGTTCACACTACAAAACAAATATGTTATAGTTGGTTCAAATACTTTGCATGATTTGATGATTGCAACAAAGAAGCCACCGCGGCGCGCACAAAACGGTGTCAGCTACTTCAAAGGGTTGTAACGCACACTATTTGAACGAACGGAGTGTACATAGTGTGGACTAATCATTAGATATAGTTATGTTCTGGCTTTATCTATTATAATTAACTTTATTACTGTTAACCCAAAAAATAGAAATCTGTACTATCCTTGTTAAAAGAAGTTTTAACTGCGGTGGCGACGTCGCATTTTTGACAGCAAAAAAAAAATACCGACAAATATAGGTTTTTCAGAAAACATCCCAATAGAGAACCAAAAATGTCTCTCCTTTATAAATGCAATTAAATTGGTGGAAGAGGAAATCGATACTATATTGGATTAAAACTGTGAAAATGGCTTTTTGGAACTAATTCAATTAAATATAAGTATATACCTAGTTTGAAATAAATAAATATCGGGGGACAATTTCACACAAATAAACCGAGTCCCAAAGTAAGCTCTAGGCTTGTACGGTCACGAGCGTTAATTTGGGACCCATTTCAAGAAAAATATGCTTGAAGTCGTCAATGTCATTAGAGATGTCAAGTCATTTGTAACTTTTAGGAAACTCAACCTTATTGTTGTAGAATGTCAGATTGACTTTGGACCTAAGGTGGTTACCAAATTTAATCTCGTGACTGTACTATGGGGTAAATACATAGAAAACACCCCAGACTCAGGAACAAATATCATCCATCAATGACCGGGAATCGAACCCGGTACCGCTAGCTTGGTAGGCTCACTACCAACTGTGTCATCGTCGTTGTAACTATTGAAAAGTAAATTTTATAGTTGCATATCTTTATTCTAAAGAATCTTCTCATAAATATGTTACGAAGTTGTTATTACACGGGAATAAGGTGCATTGGGACCTATTTTTGAGACGTTGCGTTCTCCCATATTTTTACACTTGGTGAAACTGCAAAACCGCGTAAGTAACAATTTAAAGAGGAGCAAAATGCACCGTTTTTCTAAAACGTTAAGGTTTATTTTGCTCTGTTATATATTTGTTGGTTACGCGGTTTTGTAGTATCACCGATGACTTGAATTCCAAGGCTACGAGCTGGACAAAAAAGCGACATTGCCAACCACGCCGTGATGCCAAAAAAGGAGCTAACTGCATAGTAATAGAAGCATTTTAAATTGTATGTGGTTAACAATAGAGTATAGAATTCTACGACTACTACGTTGCAGTTAGGCAACTTTGGCATTACGGCCGATATTGAGTATAAATATTAGTACTATAATAAGCGAGCAAACGAAAGACGCAGCGAACTAATTGACAATACGTCGGTGAATTTGCAAAACCGCGTAAGTAACATTTTCAATAAGGAGCAAAATGCAACTTAATAATTGAGTCAGTAAGGTGCATTTTGCTCCATTAAATTTGTTATTTACGAGGTTTAGCAGTGTCACTGACGAATAGGAAATTTATAAAAGGTGGCCTAAAAAAATCATGATTATACAGGGTGGTCTCAGGATCATACAATTTTTCTGGTTCATTATTTACTGAGAAAACAATTGAACTTCTGCATTAGGCTAAAGACCTTAAACGCCACTGCTTTTCAACGTCACAACTAAAGTCGGATGTTTATTGTCACAGAATAAATGTAAACAAAGGTGTTGCCGTTAACGAAAAACATTTGCAACATAATGTTGCAAATGTTTTGAATGTTGGCAACATTCAAAATATTTATACTTTCCTCATTTATAAGAAATCGACTTTCTATAAAAATAACTATATTGTAATCAAGATTAAATTATTTAATTTCTCGATGGCAAACTTTATTCTTATATAAACTCTTTGTTGTACCAATTTAAAACGAGAATACTGTTTTTTTATGCATATTTTATTTATTGCAATGGTATCATTGACGATACACCCGTGTCAACAAGTTGAGGGCCGCTTGAGTGATGTGAGACGTCACTCCACTCGTTTCGCTTCACAATTCGTGCTCTCGTCGTAATCGCTTTCCAGTGACTCATTTGCGCTATCTTAATTTCAATTATATCTCAAATTTATTTAAATATCACGATTCGAGCGAAATGATAACTTAATATTATATTTCTCGCTGGCCCAAACTTTGAGATCCCCTGAAATGTCACTTTGACAGTGACGTAACTTTGTTTACATTTTTTCTGTGGGAATAGAAATCCGACCTCAGTGCTAGCCTTAAAAAACAAACCGCGGTGTGGTATTTTTCTAAATCCGAATAAAGAGTTATGTTTAGCAGTTTACAAAGAAATAGCTACCTTCCGGTCGAAGCTATAGGGTTCAAGTTGAAATGGCAACCCCCAGTATCAATATGTTGCGGTCGGAGCTCACCCAGGTAGACGGCCGCTACTGTTTTTAATGTCAAGCCATTACAACTTGAACCTTATAGTTTAGAACGGAAGGTAGCTATTCAAGCTGATTATCTTTTTACATAAATAATTCCTTTCGTTTTTAACTGCTAAAGATCTTTATGACCATTCGGATATCTTAGAAAAAGACCACTTTACAAAGGAAACAGCGTCATTCCGAATGCGGGCGTATCAAACACTGATAACATTCATTATTTATTTTCTCAGTAAATTATGACAAAAATCATAGAAAAAAAATGTTTTTAAGATAAACTTCAAAAACCATAATCTTTATCAGGACACCTTTTAAAAAAACCTATTCGTCGCAACTGCAAAACCGCGTAAGTAACATTTTTCACAAGGAGCAAAATGCACCTTTTTAATAAGCCAGTAAGGTTTATTTTGCTCTATCATAAATTTGTTAGTTACGCGGCTTAGCAGTATCATCGACGTATTGCTATTTTCTATACTAGCGGCAGTTTAACGTATAGACTATGGCATCACTCTCTTGACTTGTCTTTCATTAGTCTTAAACAGTTAAATATCCGAGTCCAAATTAATAAGTAGTATTCCACTTTCAGCCATATAGGCGCGGGAGCGGCCCCGGTTTTCGTCTGCAAACAATAGAATAGAATATAATAATAGTACATTATTGCCTAGGCATGGAAGTAGGCAATTGCGGGCCGAGTATTGTTTAAAAATACGAAGCCCGCAATTGCTGTTCCAGCCGAGGCAAATATAGTGCTTTACTCAAAAATCGCAAGTTTTTTTTTGTGTTGGAGTAAAATCTTCATCGCTTGAACTCATTTTTTTAATTGCATACAAACAAACTTCATGTGAAAAAACTATCACTCTTTACCGCCTTTTTGATTATGACAAGGAAAATCGCAAGCTTTGTATAAAAAAAAACATAAGCTATTCCAGACACAGATAAAAAAGTTTGTTTCAAATAAAATTTGGATGTATAAGACTTGTGCCCCCATTTTATTATGGGCTTTTTCACTTTTTAAAAAGTTACAAGCTAGATAGTAATGGAATTTGTATGCAACATTGCGGGCTTGTGTAGCGAGCATGCAATGTTTTTTTTATTTTTATTTGAGATCTGTCAGTAAACTATGTCCTTCGCGTCTCATTATGTAGATAGTAATGTCAACATTTTCATACGTTTTTGAGAAAAATAATTTTATTTCAGTCAACAAGTGATACTTACAAATACCTTACAAACTAACATCCATATCAATATACAGGATGTCACAAAAACCAACGTCAACCCGCCTAGGGCTGATACAGCAGCTAAAAAGCTATCGATTGAACCCACAGATATAAATACACATAGATAACGTAAACACCTCAATCTGTATGAAAACCTATCGTGTCACTTTTTGCTACCAACTGGGACACACCAAGAGAAGTGAATTTTCGGGCTATTGCTGTTTATTATCACGCATTATCTTAATTTTCACGGCCGACCGGCTGCAACAACAGGCGCGCGGGACGTCAGTAGCTAAGGCTAACCCCGACGCTTGCTCAGAGTTTAAGTCGGGATTCGGACACGGGAAGTAGATGCATTTGCGTTATCTATGTGTATTTATATCTGTGATTGAACCCCATATATTTTTAGCGGTTTTAACTAGTTTCGGAGATATTAATCATTTTAATCTGAATATTTCTTATGTATTATCTTATGGCCATGTCACGAATCCTTCCATTTCATGTTTTATTTCAGAAGTTTTTCAGTGGTTATTGGAATCATTACAAATCAGCGAAGTTTTTAAACCCGATCGGACTGTAACACGGCAGAACAGAGTGTGGGTCACGATCGCAACTGACTGACCTTGCTACTGCTGCTGGCTCTCCACGATCAGCGTGATGGACTAGTGCTAGTCGTGCATGGAGGGCACGGAGCGCAGGCACTCGATCTGGTGGAACGCCCAGTCCTTCTGGCAGTACTGACGGTGGGTCGCGATTGCGACTAACTAACCTTGCTACTGATGCTGGCTCTCCACGATCAGCATGATGGACTGGTGCTGGTCGTGCAAAGGGCACGGAGCGCAGGCACTCGATCTGGTTGGGACGCCCAGTCCTTCTTCTGGCAGTACTTAGGTAACAGGGCAGAACAGACGGTGGGTCGCGATCGCGACTGACTGACCTTGCTACTGCTGCTGGCTCTCCACGATCAGCATGATGGACTGGTGCTGGTCGTGCATGGACGGCACGGAGCGCAGGCACTCGATGGTGGGTCAAGATCGCGACTGACTGACCTTGCTACTGCTGCTGGCTCTCCACGATCAGCATGATGGACTGGTGCTGGTCGTGCATGGAGGGCACGGAGCGCAGGCACTCGATGGTGGGTCAAGATCGCGACTGACTGACCTTGCTACTGCTGCTGGCTCTCCACGATCAGCATGATGGACTGGTGCTGGTCGTGCATGGAGGGCACGGAGCGCAGGCACTCGATGGTGGGTCAAGATCGCGACTGACTGACCTTGCTACTGCTGCTGGCTCTCCACGATCAGCATGATGGACTGGTGCTGGTCGTGCATGGAGGGCACGGAGCGCAGGCACTCGATCTGGTGGGACGCCCAGTCCTTCTTCTGGCAGTACGTCGAGCAGTAAGGCGTCCGCCGGCAGAGAGAGCATTCCGCTGACGCTTCTCGGTTGCAGTTGGCACACTGAAATAAATAAATAGTATACAAATACAAAATACAATACCTTTATTTTAGGTTACGAGACCCGTATTTACAAATACCTTACAGGCCATATACAGGGTGGAAAGTTGAGATGGGGCATTAAGGGCAGCTACCAGATCCCTTGCTGGCACGCGAAAATGATCTTAGGAGACCTTTTCCTACTTTTTGAGTGAAGACAATCGACATTCACAGATTTTTGATAAAATGTACAGTCAGCGAGAAAATCGTCAAAATTGAGTTTTTTTTTAATGCCAGTCGATCCCATTTCCATAAAGGATTAAAACACTCTTGACGATTTTCTCGCTGACAGTACATTTTATCAAAAATCTGTGAATGTCGATTGTCATCACTCAAAAAGTTGGGAAAGGTCTCCTAAGATCATTTTCGCGTGGCAGCAAGAGATCTGGTAGCTGCCCTTAATGTCCCATCTCAACTTTCCACCCTGTATATGGCCTCAATTTAGAGAAGAATAGAATATAATAGAATAACTTTATTTCAGGCAACAACGCCCATTTTTACAAATCCTTACAGACCAACATACATAACAATATATAATTTAAAATTAACATGACTACTAAAATACTTTCGGGTTGTCAGTTAGCCAGCGGCTACGAAATCGCTGAAATATGACACACCTCGGCCAGAATTCCTCCTTTAAAAAGGTCGACAGATCTTTGGTACTCGTACCACAAACGATTGAAAAATTTAAGTGTACAGTTAAAAGCACTTATACGGCCATCCTGCCCTAATACCAAAGAAGGCGGATAACTGCATCGAAGAAGTAGTAGTCCAAGTAGTGCAGTAAGGTTCAATGGCATATTGATGATTATTCACAAATGATGAAGATGTTTTATTCATATAATTCCACTGACTAAAGTTGCAGTGACGTGAGCGAACAAGTCTAGTCAATGCAAAACGGACTCCGTTAGGTTTT
This sequence comes from Acleris literana, assembly GCA_946894065.1. Classification (NCBI taxonomy): domain Eukaryota; kingdom Metazoa; phylum Arthropoda; class Insecta; order Lepidoptera; family Tortricidae; genus Acleris; species Acleris literana. The sequence goes on along the minus strand of OX335668.1, from coordinate 98,179,027 downwards.
TTTTATATACCCACAGAAATGTTACTGCTTTAATGCATCCTTGCAAACGATACGTATTTAAATTTTATGCAAAACAACTTTAGTCCTTATAATTGCTATGCATCATCATCATCATCATCATCATCATTTCAGCCTATTGCAGTCCACTGCTGGACGTAAGCCTCCCCCAGGGTTCGCCACAAGGCCCGATCTCCCGTTTTCGCCATCCAGTCACCACCAGCCACTTTTTTCAGGTCGTCGGTCCATCTGGCTGGAGGGCGTCCTACGCTACGCTTGCCGAGCCGTGGTCTCCACTCGAGAACCCGTCTACTCCACCGATCATCGGTTCTGCGACAGATGTGACCAGCCCACTGCCACTTCAGTCTGCTACACTTCTGAACTACGTCAGTGACCCTAGTTTTATGCCGGATCATCTCATTCCGGATTTTGTCCTTTAGCGAGATTCCGAGCATACACCTTTCCATAGCTCGCTGGGTGACGTGTAGTCGGTGGGCTAGTTTCACTGTCAGGTTCCACGTCTCGGCTCCGTATGTCATGACCGGCAGGACGCACTGATTGAATACCTTGGTCTTCAGGCATTGCGGCATGGTTGACTCATAGACGTGACGTGAATTGCTATGCGAACATCGTGTTTTGCGAATATGATATCCAGCGACAGAGGGAAAAAATAGTCGCGAAAATCGAAACTGCAAATTATGCTTTTAATATTATAACTAATACTAATTTTAGTCTACATTATAAAATGTCAGCGTCGCAAAATGATCACTCACGGTTACTAGGTAGGTTCGGTTCGTTAAGGAACTTCATATGCCCGAAGGGCAAACCGCTCAGAATTGGAGCACCGGCTTGTAGGGCTCCGTTAACTTTGCTAAGTCAGAGATAAAATTAAAAAGGCAATGTGGTCATTTTGCGACCAAGTCAACCTACTACTAACCCCAAATGGTACCTAACCAAAATAAGGTTGCATATCGTCATTGATTTGAATAAACCTCGTTTCTCGTATTTCGTACGTACGATTTTAAACTTAAACGTGAAGAGAATTAGGATCAAACTCATACATCTCGAAATATCAGTTACGTGTTTTTTCTAAAGAAGTAACGATATCTCGACGCCCTACCTTCTTGTTGGCGGCGTCATCCGCGTCATGCAGCGCCACCTGATCGTCCACGTGGACGCCGACGCTGGCCGCGAGCAGCGCGGACGCCCTCTCCTGCTCTACCCGCTCCAGCTGTCTCGTGCTGACCATCTTAACTTCCTCCACGCACTGTTTCAGGTCGCCAGCGAGACGTACGAGGGTTTGGCCGATGTCGTCAAGGCGTTTGACGACACCGCCCATGTCTGGAAGGCCTGGGGACAATAGGTTTTTTTTTCATGGCATGGAGAAGTCAAACGTGGGATCTATGACCCATAGACATGCTCGAGACAATCTTAAGACTGAAATCTCATGACGCGTTGCCAATGCTGAGGACTAAGATGGGATGCCTATGCTAGTAATTTCACCGGTTATTATCCCCACACCGGAACACAAGGTTAACCCTTTCATTGCCAAAGCGTCCTCAACCACACTATGCTGCGATGCCGACGTCTCCTCAAGCTTGACACCGGTCGTCGTCTGCAGTATCCAAGACGCCCATCGGCGTCACCGGCACCCTGCTATAGCCAAATGGGTCTGCACTGCGGACAACTAGGATTTTTTTCCCAGTAGTCCACAGTATGGACATTGGACATACTGCGGACACCTGGAAAAATAATCACAGTTCGGACAAAGTGCGGACAACTGGGAATAGCCGCTTTCAAAGCTGTAGCTCTATTCTATTCGATTGAACCATATTGCTTTCGACATGTTATCGTATTATTATTAGCTCTGCCACCTTTTCCTATCTTTGCTCAGCGCAGCTGGATATTTTCCTCGCCACCTCGCATAGCTTTATACACGTCATTACAAACTTGGCTAAGGCTGCATATCCATCAAAGCGCATACAAAGCTAGAATGTATTTTTACCCGACTGCTGAAGGAGGGTAATGAGTTTCACAGCCTATACGAGGGCTGCCTTTTAAGTTCTGTCGTTTGCAAAACTCCCGTGATTATTAAAAAAAACTAGTATCATCTTAAAATATTTGAATTTAGAATTCAAAAACAAAAGAATGTCTCGAGATCGGCCGATTCGTTTTAGTACAGCGTCGGTTCAAAGTTGACAAGTCGGTTGTGAAAATGGAAATTTCGAAGGAAAATTTACGTGCGATAATATTTTACAACTTTAAAAGGGGTTTAACGCGTCTTCAGTGCTTTGAAGAGCTGACTACGGTTTTTAAAAATGAAGCACCATGCATCCGGACTGTGGAACGTTGGTATTTGGAATTTCAACGTGGTTGCTCCAGTCTTAGTGATAGGCATCGTGAAGGCCGACCAAAAACAGCTGTAACCCAGGAAAACATTGATGCTGTACGGCAACTGATCGTCGAAGATCGCCATGCGACATACCGCGAGATAGAAGCTTCATTAAGCATTTCAGGGACCAGTGTTCAAAATATATTGCATGATCACTTAGGTGTAAAAAAATTGATCTCACGCTGGATACCACATTTACTTAGTGAAGACCAAAAAACAGCTCGCGTTAGATGGTGCCGCAAAACTTTGCGGCAATTCAACCGAGGAGACTCTAAACACGTTTATGACATTATCAGTGGTGACGAATCTCGGATATATGCCTACGATCCGGAATCTAAACAGCAGTCGACTGTTTGGGTGTTTCAAGATGAGCCAAAACCGACCAAAGTAATACGCTCACGGAGCACTTCGAAAAAAATGGTCGCCACGTTTGTAGCGATAAGTGGCCACGTTGCGACCATCGTGCTCGAAGATCGTAAAACAGTTAATGCTGACTGGTATACCACTGTTTGTTTACCAGAAGTTATCGGCGAGTTCCGAAAAAATAACCCAAGACGTCGTATAGTACTGCACCACGATAATGCTAGCCCGCACACCGCCCGGCAGACAATTGCGTTTTTAAAAGAACAAAACGTCGAAAATTTGGATCACCCGCCGTACAGTCCAGACTTAAGCCCTAATGACTTCTTCACTTTTCCAAAAATCAAGCAACGACTTCGTGGTCAACGGTACCGGACGCCTGAAGAAGCGGTTGAGGCATACAAAACGGCCATTTTGCAGACACCGACTTCGGAATGGAATAAGTGTTTCGAAAACTGGTTCGATCGAATGAAAAAGTGTATTACATATCACGGTGATTACTTTGAAAAACAATAAATACCATTTAACACTTAAATTGTCTTTAGTTTTTTCAAACGATAGAACTTAAAAGGCACCCCTCGTATATGTATGTTTGTTCCTTTGTGTCACTATAAAAACTAAACCCGTTGTCCGATTTTGATGATTCTTATGTCAATCGATTTGTCTTAATATGGTGAGTGTCACTGAAGATATGACAGTAATCAAAATTCAATACAACGGCAACCAGACGCCATATTGTGCAAATTTAAAAAAATAGTCAACCAAGTATGACAAGTAGGGTATCATTGAATAGGGATTTAAAAATCATCTTTAGGTTTCTTTCATCATTTTTCATTTTGAATGATCATTTAGGATTTATAACGATTTAAAGTTGGTTAGCAACAGTCGGGTTTTGAATGCTTGCTTTTTGTTAAAGTTATTGATTAAACGATGTAAACTTTCGCTAGTCTTGTCTTGTCGGCTGTTTTGAAGGAATAATAAGCAGAAATCGGTTTGTAATAAATTATTTGTGACGACACGTTAGCCTATTTGGTATTGACGCTATGAAGCTAGCGGTCCCGGGTTCGAGTCCCGGTATGGCCAAATATTTGTGTGATGAGTACGAGTATTTGTTTCTGAGTCTTGTTTATTTCTCTATATAAGTATGTTTATCGTTGTCTATAGTACCCATAGTACAAGCCCAGAGCCTATTTGGGGCTAGGTAAATTTGTGTGAAGTTGTCCCGTGATATTTATTTATTATTCCTTGCAATAATAATTCGACTTCATTTTCTTAGCAGTGGCCTCTTGGGAAGCGTTGGTAGATTTTTGACGTGTAAATGTACTCACTGAATTCCGTAATTTGCTCACTGCGCAGGTAGGTCGCTCAGGGCTCTTTTTACGTGTGTCAACCAATGATATTTTATATTTATATTTAGATACGTTATGCTCATACTAAACGCATTCGAAAACCGTCGCCAATTACTTACAGTTGCTACGTTGCCATATTTCTACAGACAAAGACGGCAATTCGTAGCCTATTGTTAGAAAGAGATAAATAGTTGTTTCAAATTGCGTACCCAAATGACGCGGCGTGCCCGCTCATGGCTGCCATTTAGCTACCCGTCTTTATCGCACTCAAGCAATATCTAATCGTGTATCTCATGTTTCACAGGTGACAGTGACGCCACCAGTGCAAATTAAACAAAGTTTGGCGATGTAAAACAAAATGTAAAAAATATTTACGGTACTCACGAGTGAAATGAGACATCCTTTCTTCCTTTTATAGTTACAGTATAATTTCGGCAGCCTCGAAAAACATAACAGGGCATTTTTTATGACTTATATTTGTTGCATTTCGGTAATAAAACTTTACTGTTTTTGACGCGTGCGTGTCAGCGGCCACTGCGCGTCTGAACGATAGTAAGGCAATTACCTTCATTTTCGAGGAACGCTTTTGCGCGCAGATGACGTACCTTAATATAAAATATCATTGGTGTCAACTTGTTCAAAGCTAGAACGTATTTTTGATTAAACGATGTAAACATTCGCTAATCTTGTTGGTTGTTTTGAAGGAATAATAAGTAGAAGTCGGTTTATAATAAAGTATAACTTGTAATAATAATTTGACTTTATTTTCTTAGGAAACGTCTCCTCTTGGAAACCGCTCGTAGATTTTTGACGTGTAAAAGTACCCTTGCACCCTATCCACTGAATAGGCTGGTGTCCTAAAAAATTCTAATTAGTCCGTCTTTTACATTATCAAAAAATATTAAATTCTTTCGTCAATTAAACAAAAAATTACGGAGATAAAGTGCGTTAAATTTTCGCGTGGCACACTTTATACCACGTTGTGACGTCACGAGCCCCCACTCGCGAACTTTGATAAGCGTTATAATTGTCAATTTTGATTGATTTGAAAAAGCAAAAAATACGTGTTCAATATTTTTTGATAATTTTACTGGCGGACTAATTAGAATTATTACTTTTTTACCCAGGACACACCCCTATTAGACATGTTCTCTTTACAATCTCATATCAGCTAGGTGCAGCAGCTATCAGCTCAAAATCCTTGTTAGTTCTGTTTCGAGTTCATAGAAGTCGTATTAAAGTTGATTTTTAAATACAGTTGTATTTTGAGTTACTACTGTTTTAATCTAGCAGTGCGAAATGTTAAAGTTACTTTGCGCTTTCACAGCTAAACCGCAGAACCAATTTTAATGAAATTTGGCATGTAAATAGCTTGAATCCCAAGGACATAGGGTACATTTTTCCGCGAGTAGCGATAAACGACTTACGCGAACGGAGTCGCAATGCCACAGCTAGTTTTTATATGTATAGTTCGCTTGAGCAGATTATTGATTAAAAGTTGTTAGCTATAAAGTAAATTTCGCAGTTAATGAATACGTACCGTTTTAAAAGAAGTTATTTTATGTGTTTTTGAAGGCGACATTTATTTTATTTTATACTTTTTAGTGATCATAATAAGCTGTTATGTAATCACACTTCCGAGTTGATATGAAACTTGAAGACATTTCAAGCTCGACGCAATCAACGCCGCGGGAAAGTCATAGCCATATTTAAACAATTAAATGTTCGTTATAGTCGCTCACCTATCTTCATCGAGATATCTTATCACCATCCTTGAAATAGGCTCCGTTGGCGATCTGTGGTCTTCATCATCAGTTCCACTTCACCAAATTATACTTTCTGAATGCGAATGCTAGAAATACTAAAATCGCTATATGTATGCTAATAATATTTGAGGAGTTCCCTCAATTCCTCGCAGATCCCCTCATTAGATTCAGTTTTGGTGACAATGTGACCACACCTCGGAAGCATATACTCTATCAAACAAAAAAGATTTTTTAAAATCGGCCCATTAACGACGGAGAAAACGGTGAACATACATAAAAAAATACATACAGTGGACATAGAACTCCTCCTTTTTGGAAGTCGGTTAAAAATATTCATAAAGCTAATTCGCGCTAGCATTTCCGTGGCTGTAGTGTAACGCAAGCGCAGATAGATGAGCATAGCATTCTTATAACACCGTCTCATATTTCATATCATTCGCAAAGATAAATGAAACGGGCTTTTAATAACATCGCATTGCAGGAATTCAAAATGGCGGCGCAATCTGAATCGTAGACACATACATATTCTACTATAGTTATTTTATTACTAGCGATCAGCCCTGCCTTATCTTCGGTTTATGTTAGTATTCTGTAACACCGTACAATATTTCAGAATTTCACTTTGTAATTGGGTCAATCCACTTTTCGTTGCACCTCGTTGCCATGGTGACGTCTCTTGGGTCACTTCTTAAAACTATGATTTCGAAGGATATTAGTCAACTAAAAATCAGTTTTATTGGCAACACACCCATTATTTTATGGGTTTTCTTCTGAGTGTGTTAGAAGTAACCTATTATAACATTTTTTCTATGAAACTCTATCACTGTTTTCCCCTGGCTTACGGGACAGAATAACAGCAACAAAAAGTTGATCCACCCAATTAATTAATTACCCTACGAACTGTATGGAAAAAGTTTTCTTTAATTTTGTGGGTGTTCTAGTACTCTAACCTTAGTTGGTATCAAAGAGTATTTTAATCCTTGATAGAAATGGGATCGATTGGCATTAAAAAACTCACATCTGTCGATTTTATCGTTAACTATACATATTATCAAAAATCAAAAAGTTAGTAAAGGTCTCCTAAGAGCATTTTCGCGTAGCAAGGGATCTAGTAGCTGGCCTTACTGCCACATTTCAACTTTCCACCCTATATACAGAGTTGGACAGTTGTTGTGAAACGGTCATAACTCAGCATGTGCCGCTGTTAGGCCAGCGCTGTTCTTCTGTTGGGACCGCTCGGTGACAGTACGGAAGGTGACACAAACAATAAAATTATTAAAATTATAGATGTAAAAAAATAAAATACAAAGAGAACACAGAAAATAATAATAATAAAAACAAGAGAAAAACACAAAATAAAAACACTTAACGAACAACTGTGTAACGTTCTCAATAGTTTACCTGCAGTGGGATCCGTGCTTGTATCAGCTGCTTCCAGCAAGTGATAATCAGCATTGCTCTCCAAACCCTCGGCTATGGACTGCCAAGCCTCCTTAGAGTTGCTGTTATTACTGTTCTGGTGTATATTATCCAAGTCACTGTCCCCCAGGCTGCTGTCTCTCTTCACCTTGGGTTTCTTGTCCTCGCAATCCTGGTTGCGTCTCCTTCGTTTGTACGGCGTGAATAGCCTGACAGGACCCATGGCTGGAAAGAGAAGGGAAAGTTTACGTTGAAGAGGAGCACGTGACTTTGTAGGGTGGTGAAACCAGTAATGGTCACACCAATAATGGACACCTGATTCTTATTTTACAGAAGATAAGGGTCATTCATTTGTTTTGCTACAATCAATTTAAGATCGTATGAAATTTGAATTAAGAGTGAAATGTCCATTACTGGTGCCTGTCAGCTAAAAGTGTCCATCAATGGTGCCGTCTCCCAAGGATAGAATAGAAGATGATGCTGTCCTCATAAGCCAATAGGCGGTATCTCAAATTCAATAGCCAAAGCAAATTCAATTTTCTCCTGTTAGAAATAAGGTTACATGTGTTACAGGAGTTTTGTCTGAGATACCGCTGTTTCTCTTAGCAGGGTAGCTAGGTCTAGTGCTTTAGGTTTTGCTTTGTCTGTCAGTTGGTCGCGGAAGAGTTCATACGAGGTATTAGAGATTTTGACAACTCTTTTATTTGTTATTATTTTCTGAGAAAGAAATATTGAAAATTATCAGTGTTTGCTGGGTGAATCAACTTTTAAGGTACTCCTTTTCTTTTGCGGTATTAAAACTTTCCTGGTGACTTATGGTTAATAATATTGTATGTATATTAAAATCAGACCATCAAATTTACAGACCTCACGTTAAACACCTCAAATATTTTTTTACCTTCGAAAAAACTTGGTAACGCGGGGGAATGCACATTTTTCATACAATAACTGGGGACAACATCGTCCCCTGCGTTACCAACTATATTATTATTCAAAACTATATTATTTTAAAACAAATAATTTTAAATGTCTTTAAATAATTTTAAATGTTTGTCTGACTTAAAAAACGTGTAAGCCACGTCGTTAGCAAATATATAGTTTTTCTAAAACCATAATTTGTGAAACATGTCGAAAAATGGGGGGGGAGTACCTTAAAAGTTGATTCACCCTGCTATGCCCACTTTGGAATAACGTCATTATGCTTGTAACCGCGTTTTTTCAAATGAAACACTAGATGTTACGTGGAAAAAACCATCTGGCGTGTAAGCTTTTCAAGCCTTTAGCGGAAATTTGTTTTATATATTTTCTCAGTAAATGTTGAAAAAAAAAATTGCATGCTCTTGCGACGCACCTCTATAACCATGTTTTTTTACAGAACACCTTTTTAAATTTTCCTATTGTAAATAACGGGGGCCTAAGGCTGCGGCTCCACTGAGGCCAAGATGAGCGGAATGGAGCGGAGCTGTGCCAATATTAACCAATAGAATCTAAACTAACGTGCGCAAGGCGCGCTCGACGTGACCGCATGCGCCTTCTATTGGTTAATATTGGCACAGCTCCGCTCTGCTCCGCCTCAGTAGAGCCGCAGCCTAATACCTAAGTTTATTTCGTTGTGTTGAATACTACTTTTGAACGCCTTACGTCGAATACAATTTGTGTTCCACACACGTTAAACAAGTTTGCTATGCTATGCAATTTACATCTTAATTGATACGAAACAGAGTCTCTTTTAAGCTTTACTCACTGCGCCCGATCCGATTCCTCGATACGATCCTATAATACAGTCAAGGAATTTAAATTGTGACCCACCTTAGGTCCAAAGTCAATCTGACATTCTACAGGAATAAGGTTGAGTTTCCTGTCAATTACAAATGACTTGACATCTCTATTGACAATGACATCTTCAAGCAGATTTTCTTTGAAATGGGTAGCAAATTAACTTCCGTGACCGTACTATATTATTGTATTGTCATCAGAACTAAAGGTGTATACAAATTTTCAGCTTACATACATACCTACATTGTAAGTATGTATGTATGTACAGGCCAGAGCCGTCTGTGGCGTTCACAAGGTTAGTAAAAACGATATAGCGCGACAATAACGATATAAAGATAAAGTTATGGCAAAATAGTGATTAATGAGGGTCTGACATGCACGCACACAAACAAAAGATGCAAGGCCAAAGCAATGCATCAATGCATATGTAAATGTATCACATTCACACTTTTTAAAGTATGATATTATTCCATTGAGTTTTTTCATATCTATTATCTATATTTTAATGAAAATCTCGAACAAGAGCCGATTTAAGTTTACAATACAAAAGTGCAAGACACCAGAGAAGGAGGCCAAGTGCAACGTTGTCGTCGAAGCATTCTATACTCTAGTCAGGAAAATATCTAAACATTGTAGGTTTAACCTCGTAAGGCCCACCATACTGCAAACAGGGAGTTTTTTGTAAGTGGGACTTTGAATCTACCGTCAAGGCAATAAAGTTCAATTACGTTTGTTCGATAATACCCATTTTCAGTTTATGAACATAGGAAAATAAACCTTATTCTTATTGCAACACAGTTCAAATTAAATTGCCTTCATTATGTAAACACTGGGCCTTACGAGGATAATTATTGTCTAGGGGACACGGTTTCTGTAGGAGAATGTATCAAAACTATGTGGTTGTTTTGCACCGTCATGGGTAAGTATATGTATATATATATATATATATATATATATATATATAATTATTATTATTAATATTTAAGAGTTCATCTGAACATACTGAGTTTTGACACATTTTCCTGCTCAACTACGCATGATATATATATTTTAATGTTAAATTCATTGTTTTATATAATGCTAGGTTAAGTTCTATAATTGTATAAGTAATTTTTAAAAAACGACTGACTGTTGAGTTTCTTGCGGCGTTTCTTCTCAGCAGTGGTCTCTTGCGAAGCGCTGGTAGATTTTTGACGTGTAACAGTGCCCGTGCGGCCTACTTACTGAATAAACATCTTTTATCTTTTATCTTTTATTGGCAACTACATTTAATTTAAAATGCTTTAACAATTACTATGCAGTTAGCCGCCTTCTTTGGTAACTATAATGGCCCTTATAGAGTTGGGCGAGACGCGAAGCCGTACTCCCGTCCCGACCCGACCATTGCCTCCTTTTAGTATGTTTTGCGTTAAATTCTATCGCGTTATTTCATTTTATTCAATGAATTTATTAGAATACATAAAGAATATCCTCGTAAGGCCCACGTCAAATTTCGTTAGTTCGAAAAAGAATCTTATGTCAGTCAACTAAAGTCAAAAGTCACTTTGACAGATGTCCTAAATTTAGGACATCGGGCCTTACGAGGATATATTAACTGTATTATTCTTCTTCTTCCTGTCTGCGATCAGTATTTTATATGAAAAGCAGATGTATCGTGCAAGTCATGTTATTTTTACATTTTTACATGTAATAAAAACGATGAACTGACTCTAAATTATTATTATTAAGGAGCGCCGTTGACTTTCCATGGATCTCATGGCCAGATCGTGAGCTACCTTCTAAGACCCACCATACAACGAAATTCGCCAAAGGAAAATGAACCTATTACGATTGCAATAAAGTCAATTTTGTATTTTAATTGTCAGTCATAAAAACAAGGGGAATTCTACTTTATCCCCTTTGCAATAGATCTACCTTGTAAGGCCCACGTCAAATTTCGTTAGTTCGAAAAAGAATCTTATGTCAGTCAACTAAAGTCAAAAGTCACTTTGACAGATGTCCTAAATTTAGGACATCGGGCCTTACGAGGTTATTGGAATGGCCGTATTATGTTTTTTTTTTGTACGCGGTGTCTTACGAGGTTAAATAGGACCACTCCTGAAATATACCCCACTTTTGAAAAAAGAATCATAATAATCGGTTGACAATTAGCGGAGACCAAGTATAATACCCACAAAAAATTAAGACGAATTAAGATCCTCCTCCTTTTTTTAAATCGGTTGATAAAGGCCTTTCTTTAATGACGTTTCTCATAGCCTATTGAAGTAAGCTTTATACAGATCTAGTGACTAATCCTTTCACATCGTGAAAACTCGGAACTCACGTCTACTTCCGAATGATGCCGACGTGTCTATGAATTATTGAATTATTAAGTGACATGTTTGTATTCAATAAATAGAGTACTTTAGTTATCAGTGTCAAATGTCAAACCATTAGTTTGAAGTATATCACACCGAGATGTTAAAACCACCACGATCAAATATATAGAAATTCGGTGTAGGTAAACAAAAAGAAATATAAATAAATGTTGAAATATTTTTTCATTTCGTCGATCTAACCGTTTCCCGGGTCTTAATGCTTTAGGTATGACTATTAAAAATAACTGAAAACAAACTTAATCTTAATGAACAAATAAATACTCTGGTATTAACCACTCTATATCGATTATCACTCTCGCGATGTGACTTTCCCCCACGTTGTCTTGATGGGTACTGAGTCAGACTGACGTAGCATGACAAATACGAAGATTTGTGCCTGATTCGTCATATTCCTAACTGGTCATATTCCTGATTTGTCATATTCCTAACTGGTCATATTCCTGATTCGTCATATTCCTAACTGGTCATATTCCTGATTCGTTATATTCCTAACTCGTCATACCATGTACATTTGACTGCACAAATTTATTATAGAAATCCTCTGTGGTAAATGATAAGAACCTCCTTAGATAATTAATAGATGAGTGTTACTTGTCTATCATTAAGTTAATATCATTGTCACTTAATTATTTATATTGTGTCATACAAAATCATTTTAATCGGAGAAGATGGCCTCTCAAACTTGCAATAATAGTACGGACGAAGAAATGCATTTGACTGTACAATGACGAGTTAGGAATATGACGAATCAGGAATATGACCAGTTAGGAATATGACGAATCAGGAATATGACCAGTTAGGAATATAACGAATCAGGAATATGACCAGTTAGGAATATGACGAATCAGGAATATGACCAGTTAGGGTTTGTTTCCATAAGCGAGATCCTGTTACTGGCTTAGTTGATGCTATCTTATGTTTTTATATTGTTTTGTAAAGCTGTTGGTTCTCCTCGAATAAATAAATAAATAAATAAATAAATAAATAAATAAATAACTAATCAGGAATATGACCAGTTAGGAATATAACGAATCAGGAATATGACCTGTTAGGAATATGACGAATCAGGAATATGACCAGTTAGGAATATGACGAATCAGGAATATGACCAGTTAGGAATATGACGAATCAGGAATATGACCAGTTAGGAATATGACGAATCAGGAATATGACCAGTTAGGAATATGACGAATCAGGAATATGACCAGTTAGGAATATGACGAATCAGGAACAAACCAATACGAACATTTCCGAGAAAATACGATGTGAAAGGATATTTCACTACATCTGCACCAAGTTTGTTAGGATGAGTTCTTATTCTCTATATCTGCAATACAAGTATCATTGAACAACTACCATAAGAATAAATAATAACTACACGTAGAAGCGAAACTCCCGGCTCCGGACGCGCCCTCGGCGCGTTAGATACCTACTGCCTGGCGACACCTGAGGTGTCTAGTCAGTCAGGGGCGCCACACACGGAATATATATTAACCAAGATATTGATATCGTGTCTTGAACTGGTTTTCGTATTTTTCTTTGTTTTAGTGTTTATGGTTGAACTAAGATAATGTTTTAAAAAATGAACGAGTATTTACGGCAAAATAATTAGAAATAATTGATTGAATGAACAAGTTTTATGAGATAATCATAAACCGATTAAAATATTTCGCAAGTGACAGCCCTAACTTTGGGCGCGGAAGACAGAGGGGCGTAGCGGGGTGAAGGGGGAAGTAGGTATTAAAAGCGCGGCATTTGGGGCCTGGTCAAAGGAGATTCGCTTTTACGTGTAGTTATTATTTATTCTTATGCAACTACTCCTATATCCTATATGCGTGTTATTTTATATTTAAAGATGTCTTCTCTGGCATTTCGTTTGCGTTGGTTGTTCGCTTTCTAGCAAGTTCGTTACGATGAGTCTTTTTAAGTATTTTACAATATCTTCTCATCTATTCAGCAAATCCTCTATAACTGTACTCAAAACGTTATTGGATTTAGGCATCCGTTATGCAAACTGGGGCATTAGGTTTCTTAGAATAATATTTTGCATTCTTTGTAGAATGGAGATGAACATCATGCACTTCCCCAGTTGTATACCATGCATCCATCCCGATTTTAAAACGCAAAACACACAACGCAGGCGCGGCTCGGGTCTTTTTTTGTACGGACCACGCCCGACACAAGTACAGTTAAGGACTTTAATTGTTATGCCACTATGGAACCCTGTCGCATAGCGTTAATCATTCATTTAAGCGTAATTTCTGTTATGTCGTTTGACGCTGTCATTATGACAGGGTTCCATAGTGGCATAACAATTAAAGTCCTTGATCGTACCCCGTCTGTGTGTCGTACTATATAGAGATAGGCGAGTAGACGCGCCGAACTACCGACCCGTGCCCGCGCCGTGTCTTGCGCATAAGAGTCTTGCAAGTTGATTTTAATGAAGTTTAGATAAGAACAACAGAACATGGTATCTTGGCACAAACAATGGCAGCCGTGATTGACATCTTAACCTGAATATTTTATATGGCACGGAGAAAGTTGTGAAATCCTTACGTTTTAAATAATCATGAGATTCATGAGCAACAAATAAACACTTATGAAATTGCTAAAGATCATACACTTAACTAGTGAGAGTTGCAGGTAATACTAAGTTGAAGACAAAATTGTGGGTAGTTCTCAATTAACTACAATAGACAATCAATAACTACCCACAATTTTGAGTTTGCGATACATGTGCCTATGGGCCTGTGCCCACTTACCATCTGGTGACCTGTGCCCTCGTTTGCCGTCTCCATACCATAAAACAAAAAAATTGAACCTTAATACCATTATTAGGTCTACTTATAATGGTAATCAACATGTTACGAACTAAAATAATGATAATGATAAAATTGTGTGGAATTAAGTTGAATGTAATTTTTATTTGTTGAATAGATTCTTGAGTGTGATCGTGCTGATATAGGTTGCCAGTTCTGGTATTGTTTTTAATTCTTGTACAAAGCATTATTCCCGGAAGCAACTATTACAAAAATAAATAGAATGGTCATAGCCGGTGCTGTGGCTCTGGCTACAGCACATGCTGAGCCGAGTCCTATTTAAGGCCCAGCCATACTGGATGCGTGACGTGCACGTGCGCGTGCGCGTTAGCTTTCCACTGCGTTGTATAGTGTCATGTCGTAATGAGAATTCATATCATACAACGCAGTGGAAAGCGAACGCGCACGCGCACGTGCACGTCACGCATCGGTGTGGCTCGACCTTTAACTGCACATTACAGTGCAACTCCAAATTTTAATTTTGCTGTCTTTTATCTGTGCCCTTATAGTATTAAAACGGTACGGTATCCAATGATATTTTATATTAAGGCTGTGACTTTACGTTAGAAATAGAAAAATAAATCTTTAATGTCAGAAGTGAGTGTGGTTACAATATGATGTTATTAAATAAGGCAGCGCGTCACTATCAACCGGTTTCCGGTGTACAATAGTCATAGTCATATCATTTATTGCATTTATATGTTACAATGGTGTTACAATGATAATAATATTATAATAATATAATATTTTATCTTTGAGTGTAAGTTTTAATAATAATAAATAAGTATGTGTCAGTGATAGAAAAAATGGAAGGTAATTGGTCATGGTATGGCCATGTCATGAGGAGGGATGAAAGTCATGTTTATTTATTTATTTATTTTTATTTATTTATATATAAGGTAAACCAACAGCTAAAATATACACATTAGAGATATAAATACATTCAGAAAGCCAATTACAGGTTCTCGCCGATAGAAATATAGTATCAATAATAATTCACATCGCATAAAGCCGACATTGGAGCATCGACAAGAAGGGTAAGTACAAAAGGGTGGGCAAGGTAGGGATTATCAATGGGAAGACTGAGAGAAGGCAATCATAAGGAGAGGGGCACGCTCATTCGAAGTAAATATTTATTAAAGCACGTCTTAGAGTCTGGGTATTGATGTTAAACACATCAATGTCGAACTTTTTTGACAGTTTGTTTATATTCTTACTCGCACGAACAAGAAAACTGTTCTGCCTGTAGTTAGAGGATGCAAGAGGAACAGAAATGGGGGGAAAATATCTCTTTTGCCTATTGGGAGTGATGAATGAAAGACTACTGAGCAACTCAGGACATGTTACGAGAAGAGTTTTGAGTAATGTGGAAGGTTATAAAGCAGGATGAAGACCTAAAAAGAGATGCATGGATTGTGTAGTATGAGAGTGAAAACGAGCATTTTATCCAAAAATGATGCATTTTGAGGTTATAAAAGTGTTTACTAAATAAGCCAAGTCTGTTGGAATGGACCATACGTGTAAATGCAACTGTCATAGTAAAATAGTAAAATATGTCTGTTCGGAACGAACCGTGGAATGGCGCGTGGCGTTTCCCGCGGTCCGAACTTTACGTGTAAAGGCCGCTATTGACTTGACCTCATGCTAATGCCAATGCAGGCATTAGTACTATTAGGAGAAAAATAACTAGTATAAATGAAAACAAAAGCTTTAAAAACCTGATTGCATTTTTTGATATAGTATTTTGCAAAATATAATATCTCTTTTGCCTATTGGGAGTGATGAATGAAAGACTACTGAGCAACTCAGGACATGTTACGAGAAGAGTTTTGAGTAATGTGGAAGGTTATAAAGCAGGATGAAGACCTAAAAAGAGATGCATGGATTGTGTAGTATGAGAGTGAAAACGAGCATTTTATCCAAAAATGATGCATTTTGAGGTTAAAAAAGTGTTTACTAAATAAGCCAAGTCTGTTGGAATGGACCATACGTGTAAATGCAACTGTCATAGTAAAATAGTAAAATATGTCTGTTCGGAACGAAACGTGGAATGGCGCGTGGCGTTTCCCGCGGTCCGAACTTTACGTGTAAAGGCCGCTATTGACTTGACCTCATGCTAATGCCAATGCAGGCATTAGTACTATTAGGAGAAAAATAACTAGTATCAATGAAAACAAAAGCTTTAAAAACCTGATTGCATTTTTTGATATAGTATTTTGCAAAATATACCCGCTCATTACTTTGAATAAAATATTATTGCCTATATCACTCCGACAACCAAGACAAATCTAACGACACATCATGTTTCCAATAAGCTGTTTAGGCTGCAGAGTGAGACACAGAAATAGACATACATACATGACATAGTCATGTGTTGAAAAAGTTATACTGAGTTTAAAATGTCTGGTTTTCAGTTTGTGTTCCTGTAGTTTGAATAATAAAATTGGAGGGTGGTGTTGAGGAATGGACTCGCTATTTAACCACAAGAATAATAATTTTTTATAGCAATCAGTAGTTTATTTAGGTGGTAATAGTAACTAAATTTGATTGCTAAGATTTGGTGGCCATTTACTAAATTTGGTTCGCTGATACAATTTAGAGTACTTGCAGACACTAAAATAGCTGGAATATTACAATTTATAACATTCATAGGTGGTAATTTTGCTTGCTAAGATTTGGTAGTCATTTGGTCTGCCGAGGCAATTTAATTTGGTGGTCGTTTTCTGAATTTGGTGCTTAAAGATAGTTTTGGTGGTCATTATATTTGTTGCCTTTTCTATGTACCTATTCAATAACTTTTATATCATTGTCCACCCGTAGCACAAGCCTAAAAGTCATGCCTGGAGCTAAAAGAACTTCGGCTTGCATCTCTAACTGTGATTTTTGAATGAAAACAAATGTGCAAATATTTATGCGATAGTAAAACAAGCATTGTGAACCTACATTAATGCTGTTTTGCTAGAAAGAGTTCCTTCTGTACTTAATTTTTCTGATATGATTACAGTAATTTAGGACTTTTCTATATGATTGCTACTATATGATTTATTCCTTTCTATTTAACATAATGACTTTGTCATATCCCGGGGTTGAGGCAGAATACCAGTGTTTTGCCCACTAGAGCAATGTTATGCTGAGCCATGACCTTTTTGTACTGCTGCGACGCACACATGGGATTGAGATTGTTCCTAGTTCGTAAGTTCCTTATATATTGCTTCTTTTCCACTTATGACAATTGTTAAGTGTGATTGAAGCATTGGGGCAGAATACCAATGTTTTGCTTACTAGAGCAATGCTATACACTGAGCCATGACCTTTTTGTACCGCTGCGACGCATACATGAGATTGAGATTGTTTCTTTTCCAATTATGACAGTTATATGTGTGATTGAAGCATCAAATAAATGTTTTATCTATCTAAGTATCTAATATTTATTAGTTTATTTATTAATCAAAGTAATGTTACATGGCATAACAATTACAGTACCGGCAAATAATCTATCTAATTTGTACTTATATCTCATATAATTATAACCTCATTTAATCAGCTAACGAATTGAATAATAGCAATAAATTGGTCAACTAGTTCTTGATTGGTTGTCAATTTTGGTAAGTCACATTTGTAGGTAATCGAATGAGAAGTATGAATATGATAGATTATTTGCCGGTACCGTATATGAACATAAATTAAGATTGATCGACAAATTCAATATTAACAGAATAAAAGAAACTACAACTGCTATTAACCATCAACTCTAGATGCACAGCAGCTTCCGGAGCAGTGCAAATTTATAAATTCTGCACTATATCTAAGTCTAGGACCAGGTTAATTTGTGCAACAAAACAATCTCGTGAAACTTGGCTTACAGTGTATATCATGAGTTTAAACCTCAATACAGCTTTTGTACAATTAATGTAAATGTTTCGTAATGATCCTCTGACTGAATAAAAAATTGCTATTCCAAGCATAAATTGCAAAAATATTTAGGTGTGCAATTAGTGTGTTATGTTATAACGCACATACAACAGGCACCGGCAATGCATATAAGTGTTACTAACTCACCCGGTGCTTGAAATGCATATGCAATAGTAAGCAAGTTTTAAAAGATTCAGAGCACCTGAATTAAACCAATGAGTAGATTTTTGAGAAAATAGCTATTTAAAATGTTATACGATTATGATTTCAAATTGTGGTTAGTTGTGACATTCTTTTCGATACAATGTATTTTCTAACATCTGTTATTAAAGCAGTCGCTTCTCAAAAACCTGTAGGCTACGATGATGGCAGTTGTTGGGTAAAAAAAAACTGTCTCTGTAAGCAGGTCATTATGCACTATTTGATGATATTTACACAAGTTAGTTAGTGTTGTTACCTAGTACCCGAAGCTTAGAAAATTAGAGTAATATAATGTGATGCCCCCTAGACACTATTATTTAAAATACATGGAAGGCAGTGACTTATCAGCAATTACTTTGCCTACAAGGCATGCATCCCATAATCGACACTCAGTAAGGTCCATTATTTGTGTGATCAGCAAGTCATTATTCCTGAGGCTTGGGTGTTTTCTATAAATCTTATTATATCTAT
Organism: Acleris literana; assembly: GCA_946894065.1. Lineage (NCBI taxonomy): Eukaryota > Metazoa > Arthropoda > Insecta > Lepidoptera > Tortricidae > Acleris > Acleris literana. The sequence goes on along the minus strand of OX335668.1, from coordinate 98,160,187 downwards.
TTACTTTATCTTCAATGGGTACTTGAGTTAAGTAGCTACTTTTAATGAGATAAAAGTATGTGCACCCAAAGTACCTCCAAGCCTTAGTTTGGGACTAGGTCAATTTGATTGAAACTGTCCCCTGATATTTATATATTAATTGCAAATAAATCCTCACCTGACTGGTCGTCACAACAGGCTCCGCAGGTACAACTTGTAGCATGAGGTGTGAGCACTCCTTCGTCAATCAAAGCCTGGATACTCCTCCCCCCAAACCTTATAGAGCGTTTCCAGTCTTTGCTGGAAGCTCTTCCGCATAGAGCCTCGAATTCACTAGGAGTGTACCATTCCAAGCCGTATTTGATGCATCTGCCGCGACCGCCGGACCCAAATCTTTGCTTATGCAGCTCCGCGGAAGTATTCTTACATCTGACAGGTAACACGGGCATGTTCGCGGTTTCCGCCCAAGACCGCGTACTGTTTCGAGCAGGGGCTTGCGCGGACTCGTCATGACTAAGTCTTCCCGTTGGCGATGGAGGATTCTGTATCACTATATGAGTAGCTTTTATGTCCTCAGATACCGGCCCGCCAGATATAAACCCGTTGTCGACGCATAGCATAGGTTTGAAATGCGGGAGTTGGTCCGAAGTTATCACATTGAAGGTCGTCCCGGTTATTAGAGTTCCTACTGGAAGGGAAACCGGCACAGTGACTACTCCATTGGAGTCCGCGAGTCGAGCGGCCTTGAGCGAGCTTCCTTCGCGTTCCAGTCGCCCAACTTCGCGCTCATTCGCCGCCAACGGATCGGGCTCGGTAACTTCGGTAATGTCCGGCATAACGACGTCGACCGAACTTCTGCGCTCCGCCATCGCCGAATGGCCACCCCGATACACGCCGACTACCTATTTCAGCTATTTGCTCGAAACACATCAACGTTTGACCCACTCGTTCGCACACCGAACGATTAATGAACTTCGCTCAGCCACAGTCCGCCATAATTAATCGAAATTATGAAAACATTTCACACACGTACGCTCCGAGGTTATGGCGGCAAGTTCGAATTTCGATTTGAATTTCAATAAACAGAAGAGAACTATCTTGTTTTATTCCAAAGAAGAGTATTTATTCGTAAAATTTACATTTTACAGAAGAACATTACAATTTATGCTAATAAAATCAATATTTAATCAGGATAAGATTTCACTCGCTTTGACTGTCATAAATGTCAAAACTTTGGTTAAATCAACAATTCTCTTGAAAAACTATCAGTAAAACAGCCAGTTTCCATAAAAATAAAAGTTTCAAATGCATCTACTTTAACTAAAATAATTCAACTTTATTAATTTACAATTAAAAAAACAACAATAATATTGTGTGTGAACGCTGCTATAATTCCGATGTTATTGATTTTTTGAACGCCATGTTCTTACGCAATATTATACGACCAAGTTCAGTGGAGATGTTCTTTGAATAACAAAGTGCGGGATAAGGGTAGCTTTTTAAGTTTTGCGGCAAACATGCGTTAGTTTAATTTCCTTTTCTGTTTCACGGTACGGAACGATCTGCCAAACAAAATAAAAATAAAGGAGGGAAATATCAAAAAATAATATGGTTGTCAATTGTATATTCAGTAATTTCGGGTTAAATACCGCGTAAATTTATTAATTAATGTTGCTTTATTGAGAAAAATGTGTTTTATATGATTTGAGCGCCGGAAAATCTCAAGTGTCTAGAAATCGAGACGTATACTTTCACACATTCGAGTTAATTTATCAATTAAAATGGAAGAATTGCGTTCGAAACACAAGTCCCTGCATAATGCTGCGCATCACATCGCATTGGAATGCATTAATCCTCAGGTAGCAAAGTAAAAAAAATAGATATATAAGAAATTATCAAATTAACTTACATTTCGCTTTATCATTAAAATGAACTAAAATGATACAAATATCATATATCCCACAAGACTAAACAGGTGTTAAAGTTAACAAAAAATTCTATATAACTTAAGAATCATTTTTGCATATAACTTAACAGCTGTTTACAATGTTGAAATTTCCCACATAACTTAACAGTTTCTTTGTTTTAAACTATTGCGAAGTTCACACATACTCTAAATATTAAAAACTGGACATAATCGCATATACAGATACATAGTTATCTCGCTTCAACCATATGGCAACGGTTGTGGTCACAAACGAAACGCACTTGGTCTACTATTTGTTTTATTGTAATACCATTGAGGTAGCTATTAGCTATCTGTATGGTTCTGATAGCTATTTGGACCTGCGCGAACTAATGGATGGCAGGGAAGTTGTTTTTTAATATTTCTATTGAAAGGAGGTACTAATAAAATACAATGTGCTAAGACCAACCTTGGGATTTCTCTCGTCAGTCTCAGAGCATTGAAATTTATACTTTATTTCAATTTGAGTTATATAAATTAATAAATTTAAAATCCTTTGCCCTGCCTTCTGCCAAGGCGCAGGCTGTAATATAATAACTATCAGAGCCACAAGATAGCTGATAGTACCGTAACTATGACATGGTGAATATTGCTGGCTGTGAATGCATTAATAAACTAATGTTGAATTTTACGAACAATTTAGCGGACGATTTGAGTGTTAAAAGCTGTCAAAATGTCTGAACTAACAGATGATTAACATTAATTTTGAAACTGTGGATAGATAAGGTTACTCTGGGAAAAAAATTACACTAGCCACATACTCAATGTGTCTATTTTTAATTTAAAGTAACCTAATCTATCCGCGATTGGGACCAGACATTACAGGTTGTAGACCAAGATTTATTTACTGGTTGACCTATCAGGTCATACAAATAACATATTCATGCATGTCTTGCATGTTGGTATTGTTGGTGTTGAAGTGTAAACAAGGCAACAAACACGAAAAACTACACGTTCACGATAGCCAGATTTAAGGTGAGTATCCACCAGAACTGTGTGAGGTAGTGGAGTGTTGTACGAGGAAAAAATCCACCAATCAGAAAGCGGCAATGAGCGAGGCTAGGAACATATTTAAAGTAATTTTATTGGTGGATTTTTTCTTCGCACACTGCTCCGCTACCTAGCACAGCTGTGGTGGATACTCACCCGTTGTGTCACAGTATGGCAAAGGCCTCCAGTCTTTTCTGCCTTTCGTCCCTAGTAAGTGCATGCTCCTGTCACTCTTTAAAACGTGTCCTAGTCATCCCAAACGTACTAACAGCGTCTGTTAGGTTAGGTTAGGCGAGGAAAACATCCACCAATAAGAGAGTTCAGACGAGCGAGGCTAGTAAAAAGAATGAATGGTGGATTTTTTTCCTTGCACACCTCTCCGCTACTTCACACAGGTTTTTTGGATATTCACCCTAACCAATGTATCCTGGCGAGTTCGAGAGAATAGCTGTACGTTTGCATGTAATATTTTACAGATGTTCCTGTAATACTTGTCTTTTGCAGATGTGTTAGTTAAAAACCAAACATGAAGAGCCGGATGCAATCCAAACACAACAGAGATGCGTTCACAACAGACAGAGTATATTTTATTCTGTGTTTGTTTGACATGAACAATTTTGAATGTGTGTTGAGAATATATAATTAATAGAAGGAGAATTCTATACTGAGTTTATTGGAATATGTAATAGCGTACCGCAGGGGACACTTTGGGAACCACTAAGTTAACCGCTTCAGCATTGTTGACTGACAACAATTTATTATTCACATCAATGGACGGTAAAAAAATATCCTGATGTGTCCATAAAATGTGGTAACTTGTCCACTTTGTTATGAAAATCCAATAAATATTCTCAGTAACAAAACAGACAATTACCATAGGTCCAAGATTAAATTTTATACAAATCGAAAAAAAACTGGTTCTATTTTTAAACTCCCCATTTAAGTCAGTTAGCATTACAAATAATAGACTGCCTAGCTTCATATTTAAAGTGGGTATAAAAAAAAAATGAAATTCCTGGCCCGTAATTCAATGACCAAAAGGGGATTGTGTCTATGTATTATAGAACAAAATGCTCATAGTTGGTCAGCCATTACACCCTCCTTTTATTAAATGTATATTCTATATCACCAGTGTTTCGCACTAGCACTAAGAGTGTCTACACTATTTCAGTAACGTCTCGGGACGGAAATGATAATCAGAGTCTAGAATTTACGTTACAGTATTTTAAATATAATAAATAAATGTCAAGCTACAATTTTATACAAAATTTACCAGTTCCTAATTAAGGTGTAGCCTTATAATTTACTCTTCCTCTCTTTGGTCCTTTCTTCATAAGTGACATATGCAATACTAATTCGCTCCCGTCCTAGTCTTTCCTTAAGGGCCGCATCTTTGTTTTATAGTATACAACAAAAATCTATTAGTCAATTTTTCAAAAAGATTGTTTATGGTATGGCAATTAAGGCAAGTTTTGACAATGATACTTTTAAAAAAGCTATTAATAAGTGGTTATTGAGTTTTACTCTGTTGAAGAATTTTTGAATAATAATGGTAAATTATAAATTCAGTACAATTTTACGAAATAAAGTGTTATGTAGAACATTAGGTTAAGTCATACATTAATTATTGTACACCACAAAATTAAATATGGTAGATTATAGTAGGATACGATTATTACTGTATCACCTTATGTACCTATAATCATACAATAAATGATATTTTTGATTTGATTTTGATTTGAAAAAAAGTTTATTGTCATAGGCTATATACATATTATATAGCCTATGACACTAACCAATAACGTGGCTTTCTATTGGTAAAATAATTTTCAAAATCGGTTCAGTAGATCCGGAGATTACCCCCTACAACGTCACAAACTTTATCTTTTTATAATATTAGTATAGATTGTTTCCTGATATTTATTTATATACTATTGAACCAACTACTGTTCATTAAACACGACTATTGAAAGTAACGAAATTCCCGACTATGTTATCAACACGTTCACAAATCTCACAACCATTCAACTTTTAGACGTGAAACGCACAAGCTTGTTCACAGTTGGTTTGTCCCACCCATGTCTGTACTTGGAGCAGTCCCACTCTCCGTATCACGTGCACCCGTACCCGTCGCCGGTCCGCCTGCAGCATGCCTTCCAGAGCCAGAACAGCCCTAAGATGTTTCATCCTAAGGGGCTGAAGCCCATTGTTGTAAGTATTGCCATTAATTTTGGTATTGCCATTAATTTTGAACCACCTAATCGGCGTGACAAAGGTTAAGCGTCCCTTCCCTGCTGCTCAGCTGGCCCCCGCTTACGCCTGGATATAGGGAGGCCTCCTCAACGTATGCTCCGCGGGACGGAGAATTCGATTTATTAACTAGTATTTGTCGATTTCTTACGGTAACCATTGGTTTACGCTTCAAAACTGGGTTCGAAAAGGACGAATTTGAGTGTAAACCTCCTGAAAAAAAATAATTATAGTTACAATAATATAGATTAATCAAACTCTTGTTTCTTCTTTGTGACTACGTATCGGTCTCTCTTTAATGTCTAATTTATAAAAAAGTCTATTCCTAAATTCGGCTTGGTCAATAGTTAGATAATCATGTATACATTTGGTAACGCAGTGGACATCTAGTGGTATGGAATTTTCTGCTATGTTACTGGTTTTCCGGTAGATTTACTTATGGTTTTTGTATACCGACCTGGGTAAGGCAAGGAATACTTTAATCTGTAAAGGAAATACTACTAAATAAGTAGCGCCACTTTAAAAAAAAAAAACGAAGATTGATCCATATAGCCTTATGCGGCTTGTTTGTGACTTGTGTTGTTTCAGGTGACCCAGGTATCTACGTAGTTCTTATATATCTTAAACAAAATGCCGTTTGCGATTTTTCTCAGAAAGAATGTTTGCTTTCAGCATTATGAAAAAGAAAATAAATACATACGCAAACCATTCTCCCGTAGATACAATAGTCCCAGGTCACCTTTTCTTTAATTTTCGCTTCTAAGCCCGTTATAGTGTTAAAACCAGACTTGTCTCCTGTAAGTTACAAATGATTTGGCATCTCCAATGACATTGACGACATCAAGCCTATTTTTCTTGAAATGGGTCACAAATTAACGACCGCGATAGTACAGATAGTGTAGCATCATACCTACTCGTGTAATTTTTAATTTTGTTTCACTGGTTTAAAATGTACCGAATGTTTGTATCACATTCCGTGGTTTCACCGAGCACTTCCAACGGAAGACCAGCGTTGGCTTCACGGCCAGCACATGCTGAGTTGGACCCTTTCCCAACACTAGCACTACTTCTCTCATTTCCTTTTTATTACAAGCTTTTAACTTTTACTGTTCGTATATTTGTTTGTAAGTTCTCCGTCAAAATCTGCAAACCAATTTTGAACCATTTCCCGTAAATGGAATGACCTAAAATTTGGACCACGTATGTAAACCCGATGACAATGCAATATCATGGTATCTAAGAGGTGATCTGATGATGGATTCGGAAGGCGGCGACAGGATCTCCGGTATACTTACCGTAGATCCACCGTGTTGGGTCTCATTAGTTTGGTCTTGTTAAGCAGGTAACGACTTTTCAAAAGAAGTACAGTTAGCAACAAAAGCTAGTTTTTAACAGTGACTTTTATTTCGATCTATGTCGCTGTCTCTTCTATTCTACATTAACACGTTGACACGTCATAATAATACAACCACTGGGGCCTGTTTTATAAAGCTACAAATTACAATTTACAGGTTACAAGTTTCCATTTGACACTACCTCGACCAATGACGACCGGCCATTTGAGCAGTATTGCCAGTTTAGACCTGTAAAATTATAACTTGTAGTTTTATAAAACGTGCCCCTGAAGGTCAAAATAACTTTCCAGGATGGCCGTGCGTATAGCACACCGACAGACAGCCCCATACTCGGCCGGGCGCTCTGCTTCACGCCCCGGGGCAGCCCCGTGCCGGGCCGAGTGTCCCACTTGAATGAGAAGTTCCAAGACTCTCTCACGCTCTCCTCGGATACGGACGCGCTGGTGACCAAAATAAGCGCCATGTTTCCAACTGTGAGCGAGACACATATCAAGATATTGTTGAAGAAGTAAGTGGAAGGAATCGACATTATTGATTTTTCGTTTGGCTTTAGATAGGGACCCCCTATCCCTTAATGTTTTTTTTTATAAATATTAGGTTTTTCCTGTGCTCGGCATTTTGGATCAGGCCCCCCTCAGGCTGGGGACCCGTGGCATTTTGTCCTGTCTGTCACCCTATACTCGTAGTCGTCAGTGGTACAGAAATTCCGCGTAACGAATTCATTAAGTTGCAAAATATACCTTACTGTATTACTTGCTAAGGTATATTTTGCACCTTATTTACTTTGTTAGTTACGGGGAATTGCAGTATCACCGATTTACGCCACTGGCTTTAGTAACGTATTTCGGGTAAAGGGCTTATATAGGAATACTTTAGGATTTTATCTCCTGTGGTTTGAGGAAGCGGCTAGCCTTCTCTTGTTTAGCGAGACAGTGTCGGAATACATAGCTCCGTCCCATATCGAAAAAATATTAAATTGGTCTATGTTAAAGACTAATCATCCCGGTTTTTTTAATTCTTGTGCCCCAGACCAATTACCTTTGAAGATAAAAAAAAAGATAAAAGAAATTTATTCAGTAAGTAGGCCGCACGGGCACTTTTACACGTCAAGAATCTACCAGCGCTTCCCAAGAGAAGACCACTGCTGAGAAGAAACGCCGCAAGAAACTCAGCAGTCAGTCATTTTTTAAACATATTTCTTATTACAATGGTACTACTTAGTCTAGCATTATATAAAGCTATACATATTAAATTAAAAATATAGTATCAAATAACATGCGTAGTTCAGCAGGAAAACATGCCAATTAAGAATCTTTCGGGAGAGATAGAGAGAAAAAAAAAGTACATACTTATGTGTATATAAGATGGTGCGAGACGACCTCATAAAAGTTTCGATTTGTTTTCCTACATCAACGGTGTCCCCTAGTGTACATTGATACCGTTTTCAATTAAAGAATGCGCGTGCCACCACTCAAATTAACGTTGCGCGGTTGAATTTATGTCGATTGCGTACACTATAACTAGTAAAATTGAATAGACATATACCTTCATTAATGATTACTATGAAATACATCCTTCGCATAATGGCAACCTCTACTTTCAGAGCTAAAAAAAAACCCTCCGTCCACTAGGATCCATTGATAGGATTCATTAAAGGGGTCAAGTGGACTTTTTGTACATTCACATCCATTAATGGAGTAGAGTAAATCCGTTTGGAGTGGCACTTTTTAGTCAGGAATCCATCAACGGATTTAAATATACTATGAAGCTCACAAAGATCCATGACTGGATTCTATCGAACTTTTTATCCATGGGTGTTAGTATACTACAATGTCCACGAGTATTCATCAATTGATGGATTCAAGTGGATTAAAAGTTTAATAAAATCCATTGTTGGATACTCATATACACAGAAGTGTACTAACAGTCTAAGATGCATTGATGGATCAAAGTGTAATTAAGAGTTCAACAGAATCCATCGATGGATCCCAGCGTATTAAAAAGGTAAACAACTCCAAATGGATTCAAGTGTACATTAAAGCCAACTCTACACCATTAATGGATTTGAATGTGCTAAAAGTCCTCTTGACCCCTAGGATGGATCTTAGTGGATAAAGGGAAAAAAATTAAACGTTGCAGTTTTTTTTGTAGCTATGAACAACCCTAATTAAACTAGCTTAAAATTAAAGAATACCGCGTCCAAATATGTCCATCCGTCCAGGAGCTACAATACAACACTTTCTGGCTCTACAATGTGTCTGGAACCTCGTAAGGCCCACCATACTAACACAGGGATTTTTTGTTAATGGGACTTTGAATCTACCATCAAGGCAATAAAGTTCAATTACGTTTGTCCGATTATGCCATTTCAGTTTATGAAGATAGGAAAATAAACCTTATTTTCATTGTAACAAAATCCATTTGACCAAGGACACTCCACCCAGGTATTACAATCGCGAAGCCGTCGTCATCAGCGCATTGCAAGTGGAGAAGCATCCTATAACGACTCCTGGCCCGCTTACAATGTCACCCTGTGCAGCTGCAAGGATGCAAAAGGGCGCTATGGGGGTGTATTCGGCACTACAGCTGGCTAAAGGCGTTTCGGGATCTTTACACTCAGCGCATCTTACCCCGCTCTCTGGGACGCCGCAAGGTAAGACAGTATTATATACAGGGTACACCTAGACTGCCGCCGTACGGAAAAAAGGCACAAGTGAAATAAATTCATAGAAGCATATTAAACTCTCAAGGGTTATAATAAGGTTGGAAGTGCAATAGAATTAATATAGTAGATGTGTCTTTTGTCCGTAGAAGGGCAGTAGTAACTTGCCTCTAAAATAGCAGTTACTGGCGCCTAGTGATTGTTGAATTATCGTCTCTATTACCTTATGTTAAAGTTCAAGGGGCCAATAATCGGTAGGCGGCCAGCAATAGGTCAGTTTACCCCATTTTGCGTTAGCCTTGTTGATGCTTACGAAGTTAGAGCTCCCGGGGCCGGGTTAGGTGCAAATATATCATTACTACCTACTTTGGAAAAAACTCGTATCTGATATTTCGAGATGTATGAGTTTGAACTTTATTCTCTTCACGCTTAAGTTTAGAATCGTACGTCACGAAATATGAGATACGAGGTTTTTTCAAAGCCATGACGATATGTGTGATGAGCGTTAGTATTGTTCCTAAGTTTTGGATGTTTTCTATGTATTTCTTTATATACGTGTTTTTATCGTTATTTTTACTCGACTGACCAAAAAAGGAGTGTAATGTTTTCAGGGTTCATGTATGTATTTATGTACGATTATTTACTCCACCATAACTTCCAAACGCCTGAGTCGATAATTATTTTTAGTCATAATGTGTTTGAGGTCATAATATTACCGCAAGTCACAACGTATTTTTTCAGAAACTTACTTTTTCAGGATTTTTATAACTCAAACCTAACCTAACCTAGCCTTGTCCACACCTAAGATTTATGAAATTATAGACTTATGATTTTATGTACAATGTCACTTTGACATAGTCCAAAGGAGTCTAGGAATCAATTTCCTTGACTGTACAATGTTTTTATTTATTAGTCACAGGTAGTGATGGGCGATTTCTGAAACATTGCATAACTTTCCTTAACTGTGAAAATTTCAGCTTGTGAAAATTACATAATTAGATGGAAATGATTCTGACACATGTAAATTTCATTTAAATTTCATGAAAAGTTTCCATTACTTACGTTACATGTCAAAACTATAGTAATTTTCAGAAATTAAACGATGTCACTATTGTAACTTTCAGAATATTGCAAGCAATTTTTGGTGAAAGTTTCTCTTTTAAAACTTTCAGAATATAGCAGAAAATTAAGTGAAAGTTTCACTTTTCAAAATTTCAAGCCGCCCATCACTAGTCACAGGTGACTCAGTTATCTATCGCTATCGTTGTTACGGTTCAGATAAGAGTAACTCTAAAATCACTGATAGCCGTAAAATATCCCTCTTCAGTCAATTCGGTTTGGTAACGTGAATGATGACTTAAATCGTCATTACTTTGAAAAAACCGCGTATCTCATATTTCGTGACGTGCGATTTTAAACTTAAACGGGATGAGAATTAACTTCAAACTCATACACCTCGAAATATCAGATACGAGTTTTTTCTAAAGTAGTAACGATATTATTATATGCCAAAGGGCGTTTGTTTGGATTTCTTCGCTTTTTTTTTATTATAATGAAATGTTGTCTCATAACAGACTAATCCAAAGAAGTTAGAAGTGTATCGCAAATTAATACAATAAATTATTTAAAATTATCAATTAAAAAAATATGAGCCGTAAACAAGCGAAATAGAAAGTACGGTTCCTCTATTTCGTGTAAAAATATTTTCCGCTGCGTTACCAATTAAAAACTGTAAAATTTGTTCTTAAAAATGACAAATAAATATTTCGCTTTCATCTCTATGACATCGTCGGCCTAAATCGCATACCTCGTAACTCCATTTTTTTGAAAACACAGTTTTTTACACTTTTTTTTTACATTTTTAGAAAGTACTATTCTGAACGCATCTAACGGACTCTTAAATACCAAAAATAAACAGTTTACGATTAAAAAGCAAAATAGAAAACCTCGCAACTCCCGACCGCCATTTGTCGACCGCCGTTTTTTGTGCCTCCTGTAAAATTTGGTCAGATTGAGTTACGAGGTTTGCGATTTAGGCCGACGACATGTATTTGAATATTGTGGTCATCATTATTTTTCCTTGAAAAGCCATCGCTATCTGCATGCTAGTGTTAGTTAAAACGTTATGAATATACGCGTGCGAAACTACAGGAAAACGCTTGTATTTCTATAGCAAACAGTTGACTAGATTATCAGAAATCCAACAATTTTCAGTATGTTATCAGTTCTTGCCCAAATCAGTATTACATCAAGAATAACAAAATGGTTCAAGAGAAGTTTTGTATCAAACTACATATAATGTTTTATAGTGTGTATAGGAAGTTTGGATTTCATTGCGCTTCGGGTAATCTAAATGTATTGTAATGTATTTTTTCTACTCGCGTAATATTGATATCGTTAATGGTACCACAATACCACCTATAGCGTAACCGAAACGTGAAAACTATTCTATAATGAGCGTTGCCATCGTAATAACAGTTCTATAATAATAATTATAGCATTGTTATTACCATGGTTACGGTCATTCCGGATATCAATCTTGGCGTTTAGTGGAGACTTGACATCCTTAATTTGTATAATAAACCGTTAAAAATATTTTAATACTAATTAAAATTACGTATATTAAAAACATAATTAATTTTGAGACTAATTATGTGTTTAAAATTACATTTTTATCAAATTACTAAAAATAGATGATTAATATCCATCGATTTGTTATTTGGTTACCATGGTTACGTTCAATATGGATACCAACAAAATGGCGTTTCAGTTGGCATTCCAACTTCTATGATAAAATTGTCAGAACTGTTTTATTAACTATTAAAATTAGCATGAAATTTTAATTACATAAAACAATAAAATTCACAAACTATTAACGCCAACCGGAACAATGAAAATGACTTTGCTGACAAGTAATTTGTTAGCAGAAAAATCGAGGAAAGTACTGCCCTACTAAGCATAATGGCGATATTTCAGACAAAACATCTGTAGAAATTGCAACCTAGTTACAAAAAGAAGAGAGTTGAATCTGCTTTGGCTATTGTATTTAGTTATTGCATTTTTGCTTAGGACGGCAGAGTAGGTATACAAGAAAAGTTAGCAATTGTTTATTTACAAGTCCTTTACCTAATCTACATAATTAATGTTATAGATATCCCGAAAACATCATGGTTTCGATTGTAATAGGTACAGTCACGAGATTAAATTTGGTACCATAGGTCCAAAGTCAATCTGACATTCTACAACAACAAGGTTGAGTTTCCTAAAAGTTACAAATGACTTGACATCTCTAATGACATTGACGACTTCAAGCATATTTTTCTTGAAATGGGTCCCAAATTAACTCTCGTGACCGTGGGATGGGTTATTGACTTGTATGGATTAAATTGGGCCCAGGTTCACCCAGCCTGCTTAGACCCACTTCGGGAGCTTCGAGCTACTATGGAGCAAGATCGACGTCCGGGCAGACGAATCGCCACCAGTCACCTAAGATGAAACTCAAGTAAACATCCATACTAATATTATGCGATATGACGCCTTCACAGCTGATCAATAGGGTATTTGCCAATTTTTTTATTAGTATTAAATTGAAGCTTTTTTACCTTCCGAATAGCCTAGTATAAGTAGTTTTTTAATATCTTTAAAAATAAGAAAGATATAAATGTTTAAAACTTGCTTTTAGATAGAGAGACAAATACAGGAATATGACGTCATATTACTCAACCGCCATATGAATTACACGCAAAACATCGTTTCGTGAGAAAGGGATAGACAAAAAACTTTAAAAGGCTAACTTTTGTATTTTATTACCAAATTCAAATTTGATTTTGCATTATTTTATCATATACGTACACGTATATTGATATATTATCAAAATTAATAATTATATGAAACTTAATATCAGGCAAATACCCTATTGTAATTTTATATGGAGATAACTTGAACCTCAGGATGGATAGGGCTTTTCCCCAATTCAACAGATTTCCATTACAGATTCCGCGTAACCAACAAATTTACTATAGAGCAAATAAAACCTTAACGCCTTAGAAAAAAGGTGCATTTTGCTCCTCATCACATTGTTACTTACGCGGTTTTGCAGTTTCACCGACGTTATGTTGTTTGTATTTGTAGATACTTGAAGAGTGTATTCCCTAAAGCTGAGGAGACGCTTATATTGGATATCCTGGCGAATAAAGACAATAATGTCCAGAAGGCTAGTGAAGAGCTCATGACGATGGGGTTTACTAAAAAGGTAATTATTTATTACCAGAGGCCGGAATTTTCGTGGCACTTTTGAGCTGTCATAGGGACTTCTCGTCTATCGACTTCCGATATAAATAATTATTATGTATATCGATAAATACAGAATACAATATTTAAAATATGATTACGAGTAGAAGTAATCAACAAGCAGTCTTTTCGCGAATGAGCGATCTCTTCGAGATGGTACCTTTGGATACCAACTTTTTGTAAATTATGAGTAGAAATTAAAATAATAATATTTTATTGTTTCTTGTAAATAATTTTTGGATTTTTATGCCTTTTAAACACATTTTGCAACAAGAATTGCTATCGATTGTTTTCATTGCAAATCTCTATTTCACATTTTCAACTACTCAAAAGAGAGCGCTCTTTAGCGATAAGGTCGCCTGTTGTTTACCTCTACTTTTAAACTTCTTTAATATGTTGTGTTTAATAATGTATCGATAAAATATGTGTATCAGAAGTCGATAAACGAGAAGTCCCTATGACAGCTCAAAAGTGCCACGAAAATTCCGGCATCTGCTTATTACTTAACTAGAGGCCCGCCCTCGCTTCACTTCGGTTTATTTGAGTTCTCTGTAACACCCGTACATAAAACATAATTTATTATACATAGAAATGTTCCTCTTGTTTGTTATATCTAAGCGTACATACATAGGCACAGACGGCGGGAAGCGACTTTGTTTTATACTATCTAGAGATTACCTTGTAATGAAACTAACTTGGTGTTATTAATAAGACTGAAAAATTACTTGCTGGAGTTTCTTGCGGCGCTTCTTCTCCGAAATGATGTTTTTTTTCGAATTAGTATGAGGATCTTCTTTTTTGTACATATTAATAATAATAAAAAATCGTAACGCAGGAGAATGGCCACTGCGTTACCTCGTTTTTTGTGTTATTTGTGCTTGACATTTTGTTTAATTAAATACACACATACATAATCTCACGCCTTCGTTCCCAGAGTGGAGTAGGCAGAGCTACAGAATGACAAACATCTCTAAAAACTTGTTGATAATTCTATAACCACAATTTGCACAATTAGGCTAAGATGTTTACCAGCGTATTAGTGACAGGTTGCAAGCCCATCGCCTAACAGTACTACAAGCCTTTATTCCCTTAGTCGTCTCTTACGACATCCACGGGAAGACATGGAGTGGCACTATTCTAACTCGGCAACCACACGAGGATAATTAAATGTTTTATTTATTTACAGGAGATCGTCAAGAAAAAGGAAGAAAAACCGCAGCCGGCCAAAAAAGTGGTCACCATTCTGAAAACAACTGAACAGAAAAATGAACGTAAGTAGACAGTGGATAGGGCCAACCTGATATTAAAAATTGTGGAATAGAAAAAAACATGCAGTTGAATTCACTATTTTTTTTGGAATGTATTCGCCTTATGGACTTCATCACTTCATCCCGGCGTTAAAGCCCTTATTGAACGCTGAAATAGGGGTCCACAAAATGGGCATGTCCACTCCACTGCTTCCGGCGTCTGAAACCGCTGACCACGCAACTTATGGGTGATTCCACGGGCGTTTCAACCGCTGTCAGTCCGCTGTCCTAAGTATTTAAGAAATAGGCGATAACATACTTGAAATTCGATCAATTGTGGCAAGAATTACGATAACAGTATAGCTGTGTGAATGTTAGCTGCTTGGTGTAGCTCATTCTTTCAATGGTTATGACAGCGGACTGACGGCGGTTGAAACGCCCGTGGAATCACCCTTATCCATGATTGTGGGGAATGTGAAAAAGTCATTGAGACAAGTCGGGGCTGTATGGAAGATGGTCCAGTAGTAAACTTACCCACCTACCAGATACTCAGTTGTATTCCGAGCGGCGTGAGGGTTGGCATTGTCGTGATAAAGGATGATGCGGGGACTAGATTTTTTTTTCATTGTTCAGCAAAGATACTCGGCAAACATAGTTCTGTAACATCGGCATTCGACCGTTCTATCTTAATCTCTAAATAAGAGGGTCGCATGCGTCATTTGATAGTCAAGTCAAATTTTGCCCTGTTTATTAAGAAATAAGGTTACTCATACATACGCGGTTCGATGAGACATGCGCCCTTTTTTCTTAGAAGGGCTAAAAATAGCCACGTGACCCGATTTGGAGCCAAACGTAGCCATCGTTCTGGCCGTGCTGCGAGAACGAATAACTTTTGTCGACTTGAGCTCGTCTTCGTAGATTCATACTCGTCATTGGATTTTAGTTTCAGGCTAGACGTTGTCTATGAAAAGGGACCTTATTGTCGATGGCGCTTCCGCCATTATTAACAATGCTCCAATATAAATACAACGTCGCGTGAAGCAGTGCGGCGTAAGCGCCATCGACAATAAGGGTTCTTTATAGATAATGCTACATATTTCAACGACTTGTCCCCTGATACGACACTAAAATTGCATTTGAGCTGCCTCCATTGAATTTATTCAAAGTTTTGCGTGACTAATTGACATGAGTCGTTGTCTGCTCGTCAGACAATAGGTATGGATCTAATGGAAAAAAACAACTTTCGCACGCCTAATTTTCTTCCTGTAAAATAATTTGCATTTTACTCATTCAACCCAAACACTCTTGGATCTCCCGATCTGTCACATGTCTTCCTTTATCAGCTGACGCACAACATCAATGTTTTCTTGCGGACTGCCGATTTTGGTCGACCTTCACGCACGTTATCCATGAATCAGTCATTCTGAATACCATCAATATAATTTGAACTTACTACTATAAGCATTCATTACTAAAAGCAGCAATTATCCGGTCTCCACATTGTTTTTGTATTCATCCATTTTTACCATTGCTTTTTAGACTTCAGAAGTTAAATCAGTAGATCTATTCAAAATAAATATATTTTGGTATGTAATCTTTAAATATTTATGCCAGGGCGTACTTAGTAGGTACCAAAAATTCAATACTTAAATCTTTAATATCTCCGCTGTGACATTATTTAAAGCCATTATAAGAAAATAAATATAGAAATTCAATATTGTTCATACAAAATTACTCAATGTAATTTCAGTGAAGCAAAAATTACAAAAAAAATACAACACGGTCGCCGAGCGCGTCATCTCTATCGCTCTCGATAGCGTGGAGTTCAATGAAGAGAGAGCGGAACAGATTCTCACCTCAATGCTACAGGATGACCCCCCGAAAAATAAAGTCGAGGTCACTGAGGTCAAGAGGTCAAGGTCACCTGAGGTCAAGCCTGGGTAAGTACTATAACGATGCGAATTAGGGTTTGCCTTCGCGTTATTAGTATTTTTTATTTTAAGGTCTAATTGAGGAGATTTGATAAGAAATAATATTAATTTTGAAGAAGACGCAACACTGTACAGTGCTACCATTTTCCTACTAGATATCGGCAACCTTCGTTTTTCTATGACACACGTGTGACAAATATACTGTCAGTTGCGAGTGCAAGGGTGATAGCGATATCCAGCCGAAACCTATTACAAAGCTGGGAATACTGTACAATGTTGTTTTTTATTTATGACTTATGGCGCTTAAAATAAGTACCAAAATCGATAATATTTTTTAAGGTGTGGGAGTATTCTAAAATCCAGGCTACAACTGGAGTTATTTTTACAAGCCTTAAGCGTCTTGAAAATTAAGAAAGGGGTGTTAATTTTTAATACACGAAACATACTCACTAACAACTATACAGGGTGGAAAAAACGGGAGCGCCAAAGTTCAACTAAAATTGCAACTCCTATTATCGGAACTCCGAAAATGAATTTTTTATACCGCTGGAACCGTAAACTGTTCAGAAGTTCTGAAATATTCAATGTGTAGATAAGACTAGGTTAGGTTAGGTTTTATTGATAAAAATCCTGAAAAAGTAACAGTTGCTGAAAAAAATACGTTAGGAGTTGCGATGATTAGGACTTATGAGTCGTTATGAGTAAAAATAATTAGGTGAGCCAATATGGACCCCACATGGACGGCGACTACTTTAAATATTGGAAATAGCGAATGCTACGCAGACCGACGCTTACTTTTATTTTTGAAAATAATAAATACTGCAATTATGGATTTTTGAACGCGAACCAGGAATCGAACTGGTCTGAAATATGAAAACAACAAGTTTCGGTAGTTTTGCCGTCTATGTGGCATTTGTTTTTTCCGGGTCCATATTGGCTCACCTAATTATTTTTACTCATAACGACTCATAAGTCCTAATCATCGCAACTCCTAACGTATTTTTTTCAGCAACTGTTACATTCGTTTTTTCCACCCTGTATTTACAAAATCATACAAGATTAAAACAATACCGAAGCCTTTTTAAAAACTCAGTTGTATTGATCTCAAACCTCCATCTTGCTAAGATATACAATTATACGATTCTGGGCAAGCAAATATCATCCTCGACCCCGTCACTTAACATCAGGTGAGACAGGTCAAACGCAACCCCATCTTTGATAAAAAAATACTTTAAAATTAATTTCGCGCAAATAGGAAGTTTTAGTTTTCGCATCAACCGACGGTACTTCCAAGCTAGTGAATATTTGACAGTCCAGCTTATTTGTCTGTTGTTCTTTTTTTTTTCTATCCATAAAATGAAATGATATTTATATGAAAATGAGTCCACTTGTACAAAAAAATGTGAATTTTGGAAGCATGATTAAAAAAAATGTAAATTGGACAAACTTCCGCTGCCTTGTTTTTTTTTCATAAGTACATTAAAATAATCCGTATACTGTCGCTAGTTGAGAAAAATACACTACAATGTTATTATGCATATTTAAATATTAGCTTCTGCCCGCTACGACCGCGTTTTCAATATTCGTATCCCTCGGGAACTGTTAAATTTTCCGATATAAAAAGTGGCCTATGTGTTAATCCAGGGCGTACGCTATCTCCATTTTAAATGTCATCCAAATCCGTTCAGCCGTTGCAGCGTGAAGGAGTATCACACAAACTTTCGAACGTGAACTTGCGAATTAGTATATAATTATTACAGTAACAAACTGGTGAATTAGTGCGTTCTTATAATTTGATATTTATAATTAAAACTTTTCTATGGATTTGTGAATTTAAATTCGTCGATACGTATTATTCGAGGCTGTAAACGTAAGTTTTTATAGATTATTTTTTTATATAATTAAAAATATTTCCGTAACTGTTCTACTCAGCTAATATTGTGTATTATAGCAATATAGAACATTTGATTCTCGTTCATTTGATACCGCACACATGTACGAGTATATAGGGTTCATAGAATCAATTATTCGCAATTTTCAAAATACATCGGCCGCCATTTTGATGACGTCATATCTCCGGATCCAGGTACTTTACAGGTGGGGTCCCGACGGTTTTTAACATAGAATAACATGTTTAACAACATCAGTATCACAAAGTGAACCTAACTATTTGCTACCTCAAGTCGTATTTTTTTTAATGTTGGTAAGAATAGGAATACTGTGGCACCATTTGTGCATTTTCAGTTCTCAATCTAGTTCACCTTAACAAAATACAATAGCACATTTCTTGTCTTGTTGTTCATATCAAGTATAATTAGCTTTGAAGTACCGCTCTATATCGCCGCTTATTTATGTTATGACTCATTCATTGTTCATAAGTGTTGTTTTAAACAAACCTACTATAAGTTCTAAATATCACTTACTTTACAAACTAAGTAATCTTGCTACTCTTCGCATTTCGTTGTTCTTGCGACAACTCTGATGATAACGTATTGAATTGTCGATTTTATGTGTGTGTATTCGGAATAAAACCACATATAAACCGAAATAATGGACCCGATTCTACGCGCACATCGCTTAAATAGCCTAAAACTAAATTGTCTAATTTTTAGACATAGTTTAGACGGCAGATTTAACAAGTGCTATTCCAGAATGTCAATATAATATTGCATAAGACCGCCTAAAATAAGAAGCTTCAGATTCAAATTAACGCTGTTATTTGATTATGACAGCTGCTCATAGAATAGCAAAGTGTTTTAGCGACACCTAAATAAAATTAAGAAGTTTAGAGGCCACTGTAGAATCGGGTCCAATGGCAACTTTTAGTTTTTGTTTTAGTATAACTTGAAATTTAATGTGGCGTTTTTCCGACTGCAAAAAATTATGTCAAATCTAGTACACTATATTTTTTATAACAAGAGGCGGCTACGAATACACTATTATCTTGCAGTCACATTACACACAATACACTGCAGTCTTGGGATTGCGGACTTAAGGTCGCAATTATCTTTAGGCCTTACTTAACATCAGCTGGCCTCTATTCATTTGCCTTTTTCTTTACCATAGAACAATCGAATACATAGTCCCCTTGTGGTAAAAATCAGTCTTAAGAGAGACATCCATGGGTCCGCATCGTACTTATTAAGTGGGTTTATTATTAGAGCCTGGCCAGATCAACACGGTACGGCGTCGTTAACGTGAAACGGCGCGGCACCGTAGAAAGGCACGTTGCCACATTGTGCACGTACACGATGCCGTGTTTAATTTTACACACATACATACATTAAATCACGCCTGTTTCCCAGAGGGGTAGGCAGAGACCACTTCTTTCCACCTGCTAAATTTTCATTTACGATCTTGACAAATCTCTTTCGCTTCTTCCACATCGAGTCATGCGTGCACGTCGGTTTCTGGTACTTAAAGATTTGGCAATTTTCCAGTATTTCTCCGATTTGATTTGAAATTAGCAACTCTTGCATACACAAACCCTTATCATACTCTTTAAAATCTCGCATACAACTGTCCATGAATAAATTGAACAGCCTTGGTCCTGACACACGCTCTGGAGCCCTCATGAAGGGACCTCAAAGCCTGCACGAGGTTGCGGGTTTCATTTTAAAGTGCAATAATAAGTCGAATGTCCTGTGTGTAGAGATTAAAAAAACCGCCTTCAAAAATGCAAGAAATAACTTCTTTAAAATTGTAGGCACCTAATAGGTTAGTCCAACTGAAGTCGGCGACCACAACATTTTCAACAAAAAGCCGACATCAGTTGGACTAACCTATTGCATTTTTGAAGGCGGTTTTTTGTTTTTTAAAACATTTATTTTATTTTATACTTTTTAGTGATCATAATACGCTGTTACGTTGTCCCACTTCTTAGTTGAAATGAAACTTTAAGTTATTTCAAGCGCGCCGCAAGCAACGCCGCGGGAAAGTCATAGTCATATTTCAATAACCTCCTTTTTTGAAGTCGGTTAACAAGTAAATATTCTTCGTTGTAGTCGCTCAACTATCTTAATCGAGATATCTTATCGCCACCCTTGAAATCGGTACCGTTAAGGAGTTCCGGTGGCCATCTGTGGTCTTCATCATCAGTTCCACTTCACCAAATGATACTTTCTGAATGCAAATGCTGAACTTGTTACTAAAAATACTAAAATCGCTATATGTTTGCCTACAATATTTGAGGAGTTCCCTCAATTCCTCACGGATCCTCTCATCAGATTCAGATTTGGTGACAATGGGACCACCTCGAAAGTATACTCTATCAAACCAAAAAAAAAATTTTGAAATCGCTCGACAATTGACGGAGTAATCGGTGAACATACATAAAAAAAAAAAAATACATACAGTGGAACGTATAACCTCCTCCTTTTTTGAAGTCGGTTAAAAATAGTTTGAAAGGTACCTTCAATCTACACGACGCGGCAACGTGTCACTCTGCGGCCCCGCATTGTTTTACGTTAACCACGCTGTGCCGTGCTCATGTGGCTAGGCCCTTACGCTTCAATTAAATTTTTCGTACTCCCAAACTGATTCGACCGAATAACGTCGTGTTTGCATTCCGCAAATCATGTAGCCTTGTGGGTCTAAAATGGGTACTCGATGGGTTCAGAAGCCGACGACTTGACGACTAAAATGGCGGCAACACAAACTTGTGCTGTGTCAGTGTCACGAATATGAAGGGTTTTGTTTTTTAAATCATAGACAAACTAATAAAGTCCCTATTCTCATATATACCGAGTTGACGTTTCAATTGGTACTAGAATTGAGCCTATTTAGAGAAGATGTTCCAAATTTGAAACTGATTATTTTATAATATTTGATAACGATTACGTTAATGTTACTACCACAGTTAATGCTGGTCATTGCCAACGGGTTTTGAACGCATAATAGAGGACTTATGATATGTGTGTAGATAAACATGTAAACTATACCAAGAATTCTACAATCCGTTCGATAATGGGTACGATGTGGACCGGTCGGTGTTTGACTTTGAATTATCTTTGTTAGATTTGGTGTTGAGGTGACACGTTTTCAATACAGAATAGTTGTTTTCTAAATTACGTTCCAAGAAGGATCCAATTTAAGCTACGTCTACTTTTCTCGACAATCCTGCTTTTAAACACTGTTGAGTTTCTGTGCCACTGTTGCCTTTTTTACGTAAAACATTTTCACAAACACATTATTTTGTGTGGATAACGGTAGATCACCTTCGTATTTATGAATAATCCCTGGTAGATATTATGTGTTATCCTCGTAAGGCCCAGGGTGCAATAGGATGTACGTACATAATCAAGGCAATTCAATTTGAACTGTATCGCAATGGAAATAAAGTTCATTTTCCTATCTTCATGAACTGAATATGGCATTATCGAATAAACGTAATTGAACTTTACTGCCTTGATGGTAGATTTAAAGTCCCTCTTACAAAAAACTTCCTGTTCGTAGTATGCTGGGCGTTACGAGGTTATGGAGAAAAACTATATTATTTTCGACATTTCGTCAGCAATGAGAGGAACCGCGATAAGTTTGCCGAAATTAATCTTTGGCCAGAAAAGCGCTGTGGCTGTTACTCATAGTAAGTCACGAATTGTTTATGAATAGTTCTAAATTTCCTTGTTAGAAAGCGTTATTTGCTCGAAAACAATAATGCAGCTGTCGAAGTTTTGAAAATACTGTAGCTATTTTTTATCGACCAGGGATTATATCACTAGTCTATTTTTTATTAAACGAAGCAGACTGACAGTTCACTATTCGTTACTTTGCTTAAATTTAACAAGCAAAAAAAAGTCATCTTGTGTTACGTTACGGTAACAAATGTAGTTATTTATAGTAACGCAAGTGGACATATTTTTAATTTTTACCACTAATATTAAAATATGATCGATCTTTCACTGTGAGTTGGCTTAGTTTAATAAAAAAATCTTTATTTACTGTTGTATCGGTGTTGTAGTAAGTTATCGAAGGGCTTCTTCTACTCCGCAAAACTATATTGCTTTTGACGTTGTAATCGTATTGTCAACTTTACTTTAGCTCTTATTTGCTTGACGGTAATGGCGGCCGAGTTAAAAACAATACTATAACATATCAAAAGCAATATTGCTTTACCGCCTAGTATAGAGGCCCTGGGATTGTATCTTTGGTAATATTTTCATGGTTCTAGAGAAATGGAGTCGCTATACCCGGGTTATTTGTTACTAAATAATGGTGTATTTTTAAAAGACATTTAAAATAATACACCTGTGGTGATGGCACTAGTGTTGGACACTTTTAGCTGACAGGCACCAGTAATGGACACTTCACTCTTAATTCAAATTTCATACGGCCCTAAAATGATTGTTGCAAAACAAATGAATAACCCTTATCTTCTGTGAAATAAGAATCAAGTGTCCACCATTGGTCCTTGTCCATTACTAGATCCGTCACACACGGTAGTTTTTTGAAGTTTTATCATAAGCATCTAATGAAAATTGATGGGAATTTTTAATACATATTTCATAAAGCATAAGTAGGAGAAAGGTTTATAGAACATTAATAAAAATGTTTTTTTTGTTTCTTAAATTAATTTAAAAAATCCTTGGCTAATAATCTCTGAAATTTACTACAAGTTTTTGTTATAAAAATATAATGTTATCTTCTCCGTACATATATCTCTATAGATAGTACAACAGTTTATTTCAAAAATGCTTAGTAATATGTTAGCAATAGAGACTCCATGTTTTTCTAGAACCCCGGCGTGTTACTAAAAGCTCTTTACACCATATTCGCTTGGTATATAGTTAAAATATGTTATGTCCTTTTCTCTAAATTTCAATATCCACGTGTTAGATAAGGACATCAAATTTTAATGATAGCTTGATGTTATTAAACTAAGAGGGAAGGTTTGAACCGATTAGGGAGGCTGAGCGGGACCGGAGTGCAGTTACGCCGTGCGTGATATCCATCGAACGCCGCCCGTACGTTTCTTTATGTTTATTTTATATTAGATGCGCAATGGGTTGTGCCTTTGTTTTTTTGCCCCTATTAACTTGTTGACCCACATTTTGTCTCGTAACACAGGGGACATTTTTTTAATTTATTAACATTTTGAATTTATCTCTACGGGATATGAGTATTTACGGGTTGCTTTAAACATATACTATAAATTTAAATTTGGATTATAATAGTGTTGAGATAAATAATTTTTATGTTTAATGTTTGAGTAACACAGGAGACAAAATGTAGGTGGATCAAAAAAGACATGTCCCGAACTGTAATTTTAAATAATTTCGTTGAAATTTTCTCAGAATAAATACCTACTTACTGACTGCTTACTTTTAAATATTAAAATAAAGTCTTTAATTTTTCATTTCATCATTTTTGATTTAATAGCGGTTTCTCCCAGTTGACCTATGGATGCAATCGCAATCCACCGCAGACATTATAAATACTAGCTTTTCCTGTGACCTTGTCTGTGTGAATCAACCTATACACATATATATCTCTCGGTTTTATTCATCAGAACATGATAGAGGCTAGCATGTTAAATTGGAAGACTATCTATCTGTTCAGCGATTTTGCGTGATGCCTTCATAAATAAACAGACAAAATAAATCTGATTTTAATTGGTCCCTTTAAATAGATAATACATTTTTTTCTTAATTTATTCTATGTACATACACTTCTGTTACAATTTCATAATAATATAGATAATAATTTTCTGCGCTTTTATTTTTGCATGTTATGGAACACGTTGTAACTGCTGTCAAATAACGTTACTACTTTAGAAAAAACTCGTATCAAATATTTCGAGATGTATGAGTTTGAACTTAATTTTGAAACGAATTAAGTTTAAAATCGTACGTCACGAAATATAGGGTACGAGGTTTTTTCAAAGAATTGACGATAAGTAAAATCATGCTAAATAACTTTATAATGCCTCATGCTTTATAGAAACGAATAAAACCCCAGGGTGGCCTTAAAGACGCGACGTGATGTAAAGTTTCATTTAAGACAAATTTTGTGAAACCTACACGTTACCTCTAGAAGTCACTCTGTATAACGTTATTATAAAATATAAATTTAAATCTTCACCCATACAGGAATGAAACATCAAACATTGATCACATCACGCTTGACGTATTAGGCGAAGTTATCTCTTGGTAAATATCTTTTTTATTTTTATGTCTTGCTATAGATAAAGGAAATCATACAGAAAGGCATCGAGATACAGCCAAGCTGCACGCATTTACTTGTAGTAACTCACGTATAGTATTTAGCTATTTCATTTCGTTCACCATCCCTACATGTAGAGTAAAATCATAACCTATTCTGTCGGCTAGTCTCCCCTGTATAAGATTTCCTTTATTTTTAGTTCTTGTGTAGTATTAACGCATACGCTGCTATTAGCTGCTACTCCGGGAGTTGCAACTTTTGTTTTACATGAAGTTCGAATTCTGTAAAACGTACATACATTATATTAAAGTCGGATAAACGCTTGGAGCAGTGTTCTGGCAGTGAATGCGTTAATATTCGTGTTTTTATTTGAAGTCAATCAACTATTAAGGCACTCCTTTTTTTGTTCTACAAACTTACCTGGTGATCTAAGGTTAATCAGATAAACGTCTATTTATAATTAAAAAAAACAAATATTTATATATTTTCTACAATCTAGTAACACAAGAGAAATTTCTTATTTTCCCCTTGCGTTACCAACTGTTAATATTAAGAACTATTCTCATTTAAACTTATTACTTATTATGTATGTAAAGTGCATAAAAAAATTGCTTATAAAATATTTAAGAAAAATAAATGGAGTGTCTTTGAAGTTGATTAACCTTTTTTTGTCTGGTGAAAAGAGTAATTTCTGGTTCTCTTAATAACTTCACGAATTGAAAATAGTTTTATTCTAATTATTAGCAAGTTTTTAGCTTTTATTTTTATTCGTATTCATGTTCATATTTTAATTGATTTAGCATTTTCGATATTAACACACACAATTACAGATCGATAGATTACATTAGATATGATAAATGGTATCAAACACTACATTTGTTTTATTAGAACTTCATTAAATTCACTGGAATAATTTAGTGCAATACTTTAAATAGAAAACATTAGTGTTTTCATCATAAAAATAGGCAGAATTTTGTTAAATATTTTCTTAAAATATAATAGCGTCTAGAGTGATTTGCATGAATAATATCATTGTAAACAATAAGTTTTCGGTTTAATAATCATTCTTTTTATATGAAATAATACTTACAAATATTTTTATTTAAGTATTATTTCATACAGAAAGTTGGGTTTTAAACCTAAATCGTTTACAATCATATTATATTTTAAACTACTTATTGTACTAATATCTAAGTGTTTTATTTTGATTATAAATATCAGGAGCTGAGTATTTTTTGCAATTCTCAAACATTTCGTCTAACCCAATTTCAAAGATATGTATGCATACGATACAATAATATTTTTTCTGTGTCCATATGACTTTATCAAATCTTCTTTTATAGTTACCAAAAATGAAATAAAGTTGTAAATTCGTGTTTTTAATATTTTTAGCAAACCCAATTTTTTGGTTGGATAATTCCTATTTCCAAATTGGTAGATATGGGAAAATAAATAAACTTAAAGTACTTTCACTTTAATCGCTTTGTCCCATTTGGCGTTACTAGTGAGTCAACGCAAACAATCAATTTATAGTCAAGAGCAATGAAAACGGGTCACATTGTATTAAATTGCCATGGAAAGTGACCCGTTTTCATTGCTCCTGAGTGTATTAGTTTCTTCCCCACTCAGCTCTTGATTGTTTTTATCCATAAGTATTTTTTATTATAGGAGTGTGTGAAGCTAACTGCCGTTTTAACTTTTTGGCCGCCACTATTAAAATGTAATAGCTAAATCATGATAGGGTATATCTTAATTTCTACAAATGTGCCGCGGTGTGGTTAAGTAAGCAATTCTAAAAATGATGGACACAGACATCTCCCAAATTAAAAAATAAGACTTTGCAATAATTTAATAATGTCCTAATGTGTTCCAAGATATTTGTATTGAAACTTCCTATTTTGTTACCAAAAACGAAATGAATTTCGGTCACGAAAAAGGAACTTCCATACGAATATTTTGTGGACAAATAAGGTCTCCCAAATTAAAAAATAAAACTTTGCAATAATTTAATAATGTCCTAATGTTTTCCAAGATATTTGTATTGAAATTTCCTATTTTGTTACCAAAAATTAAATGATATCGGTCACGAAAAAGGAACTTACATACAAATATTTTGTGGACACAAGGATGATATTTATTTATAATATAAAAAAAATCTGTAGATACCAACCGTGGCCAAGTCTTTTAGACATAGTAGTCATAGTTTATTAGTCGAGTGGTAGGACGCCCATATCTTCGGTGATACTGCATTACCGCGTAACTAATAAATTCCACAAGTTGCAAAATGTATCTTACAGACTTACTTGTTAAGGTGTATTTTGCACCTTATTTATTTTGTTACTTACACGGTTTTGCAGTATCAACGACGATATGTCAGCGAGTCGTTCTACACTTCATATCTTTTGCGTCAGCATAGTGGCATCCTGGTGTGAAATCACAGTAGATCGTGGCGTCCAAACGGCTAAACGCAGTTCACGGTGTTTTTTCATACTTACGATGACTTTATCAATTCTTTTGTTTTCTGAAAAACTATTCTGTCACTAATGAATTGTAAAAGTTATCGAAAATTAAAAAACACCATGTATAAATCGGATTTTCTATTATTTTCATCATTGTAAACTACAGGCCGATTTTAAAAACGAGGAGCTCGAGTGAGAACAAATACAAGTCGCACTACGCAGTGTCCGGGACCGGGCCAAATCTGGCGATCCGACATGGACCGAAGGACAGCTTACTGTTGTAAGTATTCTTTTGTAGCGTTCATGCCAAGGGCATCGCCAGTAGATGATCAAGTGGGGAGCTATAGTGGCCGGCCGTTGAGAAGTCACATGACACCTGTCATTACAGTACAAATTATAACCTCAAACCCAAGAATAGGTTATAAATTGTACAATGATGACAGGTGTCAGGACTAACTTCTTCACGGCCGGCCACTATAGTAGAAGTATAGAGTATGGGAGAGTATGGCGGCGCTTGAATATCAACATTGACAAAAAATAAACGCTACCTTTTTTCGATTCTCGGGCTTCGATTTCGACGCCCCCTGCCCCCCTGGCGACGCCCTTGGTTCATTCATACCTTGGGTGTACAGGTCGCACTGCTAGATCAAAACAGTAGTAAGTCAAAATACAACTGTATTTAAAAATCAACTTTAATACAACTTCTATGAACTTGAAACAAAACTAGAGAGAATTCTGATTTGATACCGTTTTGATCTAGCAGTGCGAGGTATGTACACTCCACAACACTGATATCTATACACCTATAGCGTATATACATATACTGTCGACTCGTCCTCGCTTTATGTGATTTTTGAGTAAAACCCGTTCATAAATAAAAATTTATTATACACAAAAACCTTCCCCTTGAATCACTATATATTGATGAAAACTAATTATAATCCTTTAAGTAGTGTAAAAAATTTAAGCGTACATACAGAGGGACAGACGGCGGAAAGCGACTTGGTTTTATACTATATATAAAGATACATAAACCTTATTGTCAGTGGCATAGAGGCGTGTAGATATTTTTGACGTTTTAGGAACATGCGTATGACTTTGACTGTAGGGTAAAAGTAACGTTTGTGGCAACTGTACCCTTCTTAACCACTTAAGGTTAAAATGAGTATCAAAAAACTGTAAATTTAAAAATAATATTCATAAATCGTAAACACTGAAAGATTCATATTAAGATAAAATATAAAAATATTTTTGTGATTTCATAATGCTTTAGATATTAGTTATAATTTAGAATGGCCAAAAACGGTCTTATGATGGCCAAAACTGGTACTTGAACCCTACGTAGTATTATAACTAAGAATATGTACAGTCACGAGATTTAATTTGGTACCCACCTTAGGTCCAAAGTCAATCTGACATTCTACAACAATAAGGTTGAGTTTCCTAAAAGTTACAAATGACTTGACATCTCTAATGACATTGACGACTTCAAGCATATTTTTCTTGAAATGGGTCCCAAATTAACGCTCGTGACCGTACCAATGTTTATTTTGCAATTATCTTCCACACTCGTCTCTTCGAATGTGCAGGTTTCCTGACGATGTTTTTTTTAGAAAAGCTCATTGGTAAATGTTGACCGCGGGGGCTCGAATTCAGGACCGTACGATCGCAAGTCAACTCCCTAAGGCCAACAACGCTCTCTATAATAATATTATCACAAGTAGCACAGTTTACTACCTTGTCGCTTTAACACCTTTGACTGATTAGTGGAGCAGTTCAAACTTGTAATAAAAGTGACAAAGTATAAGCAGCTACTTATACAACCAGTACCAGATATCTGCCGTAATACCAAAGAAGGGGGCTAACAGCAATGTAGTAGTCAAAGCATTCTATACTCTATTGGTAACTACATTAAATTTAAAATGCTGATACTATTACTATGTATTTTTCACAACACTGCTCGGAAATATGGCCATAGATGGTCTTGTTTGGGGTCACAAAACGTCACTCATAAGGACAGACCAAGAATATTTTTGTCGGCGTGTTTGCTGATTGATCGAGAACATTGTTGTCCAACTTTAAGAACCAATGAAAATCAATGAATCAATTTTTGTGTCATAGCTCATTAAAATGAAAAATTGAAATCGACCAATCAGAACACACCATTTTGTGTCGTAAAATATTAGGTGTCTTTTAGCAAAAATACACTATGTCACTGCTTTTTTTTTAAATGTAATTCAAACTTGGCCCCTAATCTCGAACCACTAGAGATGAAATTACATGGGAGATATGGCGAAACAAATACAATTTTATATGGAGTTGACATCTTCATCTCGCATGTTAGTTTATTAATCTCGAGTGCCATGAGAATAGGGGTCCAGATTTAAAAAAAAGTTATCTATGGTAAAATTGGGGGTGATGTCACATTAACATGAATTAAAATTTGAGTTTTGAATATGAATTTTTATTTTATTTCCTCTCAGTAGTTGTGAAAAGCACTATGTCTGCCTCGGTAGAAAGTGCAATTTATGGACTCGTACACTAGAGGGACTCAACTACGTTTCGGCCCTCTATATGACTCGTCCAAAAATCGCGTACTTTCTATCCTCTGCAACAATGTACTATAACCGCCTTCTTTGGTATTAAGGCAGATTTAAGTATCGATTATCAATTTCCAGGGACGACTATATGGCTTGGAAAGGTCCGAATCCTGAAAACCGCAGAGGCCCCTCCGCCACACCGACGGGCCCTGAGCCCCGGGAGAAGGGCTACTCCCTGGCGAGGGGCCCTTCCGACATCGCGAAGGGTCCCGCCGGAATAGCCAAGGGCTCCATCTATCAGAAGATGAACAAGAAGTCGGCGAAAATGTAAGAAAATATGTCTAGCAAACGTATGTACAGTGAGAATACGAGTTAACTACATAGTAATGGTATAAGCATTTTAAATCTAATGTGTTTACCAATAGAGTATAGATTGCTATGACTACTACATTGCAGTTAGCCTTCTTTAGTATTACTGCCGTATATCGATCAATCGCCATAAAGTGTTGTCCATATTCAACAACCTATCCCGACTACAGCCATCATACCAAAAAAGGCAGCTAACTGCATAGTAACCCCCTTACTAATAAACGTTGAGTAACGGTGGTATAGCTATACAATGTTTTGTCCTTATCTGTCATTGTGACATTTGAATTTGACAGATAAGGACAAAACATTGTATAGCTATACCACCGTTACTCAACGTTTATTAGTAAGGGGGTAATAGTATAAGCATTTTAAATTTATTGTTACATTGCATTTAGTCGCCTTCTTTGGTATTTACTGCATCATATCCTTCAATCGCCACGAAGTGTTGTCCATATTGAACAACCTATCCCGACTAAAGAAGGCAGCTAACTCCATAGTAATAGTATAATCATTTTAAATCTAATGTGGTTACCAATAGAGTATAAAATCCTTCGACTACTACATTGCAGTTAGCCGCCTTCTTTGGTATATCCTTCAATCGGCATGAAGTGCTGACCATATTGAACAACCTATTCCGACTTAACCACTGATTCTCAAAATATCATATAAGCAAAACATCATATTCGAAAAAACATGAAATTCGCAAAGGAGCTCCTATTTCTGGGTGGTTTCGCCCTCCGGGCCTACTGTAAATCTAACATAACCGAAAACTACCTACGATTCTATAATCAAACCCAACTTTTTGTAAATATCATGTTTTGCGAATATCGTGTTTAGCTAGTATGATGTTATGCGTATTATGATATTCTGTGTAGTAACGGATTAATTTCCCATATCGTAATACGTTTTTTTATTGTTGCAGTGTCGTTTAGGAGGAGAAATCAAGCATTCGTTAGTAATAAGATATGTCCACGGGTTGAAACTTTTATTTCGTAAGTTAAAAATGATCTCAATAATTATAAGTTACTTTGAGTATACGAAGGTTATATGATTTCGAATTTTAAGGCTCGTTTTTTTATGGTTTTGTTGGTATTAATGTTTACTTTATAGATTTTCATTCAGTGTTTTCAAATTAATCCCTTTTTAAAGTATATATATATATCGATTTCAACTTCAATTAATTTTTATATTTCGAATGTGAAAAAATAGGCCTCCTAGGTCCGATTGTACGTAAATGTTAACTCTAGGTTTACAGGTTAATTTGTTAAAATTGACAATTCTCATATAAATCTGACATTCTTTAATAATGTAACCTAGAAGGGTTAAATTTACGTGCAACCGGGCCTTATTGGTAACATTAATACTTCGTATCCTCATTATAAACGTGCAATATTATCCTTTGGTCTAGTCATTTTGTTATAGCAATTATTTAATTCATCTTTTTTTAAGTCAGTCTGTCTGTCTGTCGAGGTAACTTATAAACCGTTAGTTAATAAGGCACGGAGACGAGCTGGTTGTTTATGGCAGACAGGCGGACATAAAGTCATAACGTAATAGTATTTTTTAATACAGTTGCTCAAAAAGTGGTTCTTTTTGTAGCTGTATATCGTGCGGAAAGTTGGATTATTCGCACTAATGTTTTTTTCACATTTCCATTTTTCGTGTAAAATGACATAATCTCCAGACTTGCATCAAAATGTAGTATTTTATTATTAAATCGGATTACTAAATATGATCGAAACTTAATTTGATATTTTTAAATAATTTTAAATCATTCCGCTGGCTTAAATGTTTGTTATGTAGGTAAACTATCGAAGACATAATCAAAAAGACCTTTGCTCTTAAATAAAATATACAGGGACGAAGGTATATTTTTTGGACTCTATATTAATTTAGGTATAGTTGAATTTCGTGTAAACTAATATTAGTCGTTTAAGCTTTCTTTACTCTTAAGATGTTTTGAAATCTTGACTATGAAGCTGACATAGAAAAAATCGCTGTAGAGACTTAATGTATACAAATTAAATTATGAGAGAATTATTTGTAATTTAGTAAAAACATTTCTGCCCTGCGTTTCCATACTTGTGCGTAAGCATACATTTAATCTTAATCGTTGGATTCTATCTTCTATCCTACAGTCTAAATGGAAATTAGAAAACTAAAAAATATTGGTCATATATTACAAAAAAAACTTACCAACCTGAATAGTGAATAAAGTAAATGGATTTAAGTAAAATCGTCAAATGGACAAAGCAACATAATAGGGGTATTGACGACTTTTTTTCACAGCTTCAAATAAAGCTGATTCATACTGGGTGTCCTAGAAACCGACGTCAACCCGCCTAGGGCTGATAGAGCAGCTAAAAAGCTATCGATTTAACCCCTATGTATTTTCAGCGATTGTTACTTGTTTCGGAGATATTGATCATTAACCGACTTCAAAAAAAGGAGGAGGTTCTCACTTCGTCTGTTTTTTTATTTTTATTTTTTATTTTTTTAATGTTTGTTACCTCAGAACTTCGACTGGGTGAACCGATTTTGAAGATTCTTTTTTTATTTGTAAGCTGGTGCTTCCAGATTGGTCCCATTTTTTCAAAATGAAGATCTGATGGTGGAATCCATGAGGAATCGACGAAACTCTTCAAAATTTATAGGCACACCTATAGCGATTTTGGTATTTTTCATTGTAACTCGTGTATTTGGTCTTGGAAAGCACTATTTGGTGAAGTGGAACTGATGATGAAGACCATAGATGGCCACCGGAACTCCTAAACGGTATATATTTCGAGGGTGGCGACAAGATATTTTGATTAAGATAGTTGAGCGACTATGACGAAGCATATTTAGGTTTAAATATATGACTATGACTTTCTCACGGCGTTGCTTGCGGCGAGATTGAAATGTTCTATTGTTTCTTGAGAAATGGGAGAATAACAGCATAATTATCACTAAAAAGTATGAAATAAAAAAAAGTTTAAAAAAACAAAACCCCCTTCAAAAAGCAAAAAATAACTTCTTTAAAATGGTAGGTAAATAGGTCAGTCCAACTGAAGTCGGCGTCCAACAATATTTTAACCAAAAGCAGACTTCAGTTGGACTGACCTATTTACCTACCATTTTAAAGAAGTTATTTTTTGCTTTTTGAAGGCGGGTTTTTGTTTTTTTAAACTTTTAATCTGAATTTTTGTAATTTTCCCTTACGTCGATGTTACGAAAAATAATTAATTTCATGTATAATTTCATAAGTTTTTCAGTGGTATAGATATATAGTGGTACAAAGTGAAAAGCAAACACTGGGACACCTAGTATGGAGAAACAAACTTTATGTGATTACTTAAAAAAAAACTGGAAAAAAAAACGAGCAAATAGGTTTAAAAACTTTGCTGATTCGTAATGATTCTAATTATGTATGATACCACTGAAAAACTTATGAAATCAAACATGAAATTAATGAGTTTTCGTGACATGGACATAATGGAAACTAACAAAAATTCAGATTAAAATGATTAATATCTCCGAAACTAGTAACAATCGCTGAACATACATAGGGGTTAAATCGATAGCTTTTTAGCTGCTCTATCAGCCCTCTCAGTTTTAGCGTTGGTTTTAGGGACACCCAGTATGTACCAACAGTTGAGAAAAAACATTTTTTGAATAACTATAAAAATAACCAAGATATATGCCAACAAAGACTTTCTCCTATCTCTTTCTAGCAAAACATAATTTAACAAAGAGTTTATAATGGGCGACCTGTTACATGACGTCACAGTGCATTTCGGATCTCTTTGTCTAATCGCTATCTAATTATTAGCAGTTTAAAATGCTTGTATCATCCGTATTTCTGAGCCGATTTAAATTTTAATTTCACTTTTGGTGATCCCTTCATATTTTGATGAGAAATGTGATTAAAAAAATCCATGCAATTTCCCTACTAGGTCAAATCGTAAATACGTCCTGCCTGAAATATATAAATATATTCAATCTATAAACGAAACTTTGAAGCTATGGCCAATTTGATCAACTCACTTTCAAGCCTACTCTACTAGCCTCGTTACCTCTCGCCTATGCCTTCCAACGCGTGTCCCCCCGCGGCAATAATTTTAAATAAATTTGTGTATGACCCGTTAATAGGTAATTTATGAATGTGTAGTAGAATTGTATTTTTTAAGGCGTGATAATTTATTCAATTAGGTTAATCAAATGCCACACTAGAATTATATCTGTATTTTAATATCAGTCTTTTGATATACGCACTGTTAGATAAAAACAGCAACAACTGAAAATACAACTGTATTTTAAAATCAACTTTAATACAACTTCTGTGAACTTAAAACGAAACTAGCAAGTTTTTTGAGTTGTTACTGTTTTGATCCAGGATGACGGAATTTCGTATCTAAGTTCATCCATAAACTGATTGGCCCCTGTTGGTTAGACACAAAATTCATTTAACACTGAGCCGAGCCTCCAGTGGCGCTCTTATTACTATTATTGTGTTTACTAATAAACTAAATAATCGTTTTGAAATCGAAGGATGTTTTTTTGTTGTACAAAATGAGTACGCAATGTATAGCACGCACATGACAATCAATTCCGTCTTAACACGAAATATGACAGTGTTCAAAAATTTATTCTAATTTCAAACTAGTATAAATAGTTATGCATTACAATTTCTTTTTGAGTTAATACTGTATTGAATGTCATGTGTGTGACAAAGTTTAATAAACTAACCTTTGTGTTACTCACTCATAGTTAAATTGTTACGAGTACCTATTAAGTTCTGTCTTATGTCATATACCCTATAAATTGTGTACAGATGTAGTGAAATATCCATTCACATCGTATTTTCTCGGAAATGTTCGTATTTGTCATGCTACTTCAGTCTGACTCAGTACCCATCAAGACAACGTGGGGGAACGTCGCATCGCGAGAGTGATAATCGATGTAGAGTGGTTAATACCGGAGTATTTTAAAAAAAATTAAGATTAAGTTTGTTTTCAGTTCTTTTTAATAGTCACGCCGAAAGCATTAAGACCTGGGAAACGTTTAGGTCGACAAGCCTGTGAAATTATTTTCAACATTTATTTATATTTCTTCTAGTTTAACTACACCTAATTTTAACATCTCGGTGTGATATACTTCAAACTCGTGGTTTGACATTTGACACTGATAACTAAAGTACTCTATTTATTTAATACAAACATGTCACTTAATAATTCAGTAATTCATAGACACGTCGGCATTATTCGGAAGTAGACGTGAGTTCCGAGTTTTCACGATGTGAAAGGATTATTCACTAGATCTGTATTCATTTGTACAACAGAAAACTAGGGCGCCACTGGATGCTCGGCAATCCGTGGCGATTTTATTGGAACGGGCCGCAAACTATTATCAGTATTAAACTAGTGTGGCTTTAACATTTGTATTTTGAATATGGTTGCCAAATTACTAACAATTATACACTCTTTTTATTATTAACCAACTGTGCAAAACTATATATTACGTGACTAGTGTCCACTTTTATTAAATTACGCAATATTATTATATATTATAATTATTATTAGAAATCACAAAAAATCGTCTTGGACCAGTTTAGATACAACCATCACTAAGGTCTGTTCATTCTTACTAGTCTTATATAGTAAACAACTTTCTAACCTCAAAATGTACCTTTTTTGGCTAAAGCTGTTTTAACCAAAATAAAGCAATCACATACAATACATTAGCCAAGTGATGCCCATAATGTTTATACAGTTTACTTTATTTACGATAAAAGAGCTGTTTTAGCCAAAAAAGGTTCATTTTGAGGTTAGAAGAAGGTACTATATAACCTCGTAAGCCCCACCATACTACAAACAGGTAGTTTTTTGTGAGTGGGACTTTGAATCTACCATCAACGCAATAAAGTTCAATTACGTTTGTTCGATAATGACATTTTCAGTTTATGAACATAGGAAAATAAACCTTATTCACATTGCAACACAGTTCAAATTATGTTGCCTTGATTATGTACATTCTAATGCACACTGGGCCTTACGACTACGAGGTTAAGACAAGTAAGAATGAACAGACCTTAGTCACCGCGTGATTCTTGACGTCAATTTCACTTCGAACGTCTCCCTCAATTTTTTTTTTTTTAATATGGTACACAATGTCTTTTAGTTTGGCGGCTTGTGTCAATAATTAACAGAGTGTATGAATGTTTACTTACCCATGCGTTGTGTATTATTCTTCCTTACCCCTAGTAAAATAGTCGGTTCGAATAGCCGACGTCATACGCAAGTCGACGATCGCTTTAGTATCTTATCGCTTTCACTAGCTTTGCAATTTTGTATGGCAGCTCGCTCCGAGGTTAAAGCGACACGGTTCTAGAGTGATCTTATAGTTCTAACCCCGCACGTTTCCCAAAATACCGGAATCGCACCGGATGTTTTAGATTTTTCGGGATAATAGTCCCTCTGTATGTTCGCTTAGGTCTTTTAACCTCGTAAGGCCCACCATACTACAAACAGGGATATTTTTGTGAGTGCGACTTTGAATCTACGATCAAGGCAATAAAGTTCAATTACGTTTGTTCGATAATGACATTTTATATTTATTAAGAAAGAAAAATAAACTTTATTGCTTTGCAATACAGTTCAAATTAAATTGCCTTGGTAATTTACATCCTATTGCGCACTGAGCCTTACGAGGTTAAATTACGCAACAGATTTTTATGCGGCACTCATTAATAGATATTGATTCAAGAAGCAGGTTTTAATGTATAATAATGATTATGTACAGGTGTTAAAGAAAACTCACATATCGTTACTACTTTGGAAAAAACTCGTATCTGATATTTCGAGATGTATGAGTTTCAACTTTATTCTCTTCACGTTTAAGTTTAAAATCGTACATCAAGAAATATGCCTATATAAATGGATTGAAGTATACAATAAAGCACACTCTACTCCATTAATGGATTTGAATGTACAAAAAGTCATCTTGACCCCTTTAATGGATCCAATCAATGGATCCTACTGGACGGAGGGTACTAAGCTCGCAGGTATTTAACCTCGTAACGCCCACCATACTACAAACAGGGAGTTTTTTGTGAGTGGGACTTTGAATCTACCGTCAAGGCAATAAAGTTCAATTACGTTTGTTCGATAATGACATTTTCAGTTTATCAAGATAGGAAAATAAACCTTATTACCATTGTAACACAGTTCAAATTAAATTGCCTTGATCACGTACACTGGGCCTTACGAGGTTAAGTTAGGCTTAGTGGTCCCATTACTGTTTGTTCCACTGCTATTCGCTTTCATCAAAAATCATTTACCAAGAGTCCGGAACCCCGCAAAAGTAGGTAGGTATGGTTCGTCAGGTATCTTTAGATGCCCGAAGGGCAAAGCGACCAGAAATAGGAGCCGCGGGGCAGGGCTCCGTCGAATAGCAGTGGGTCCCCGAGTCCGGAACCAGGTATTTTGGGTTCCTGGTATCAACACAAGTCCGATGTATTAGGAATCTGGTTTCATACGTTTCCGGTATTTAGGTCGCGAGTTATCATAATTTTGTCATTTCACATAGCATGGTGAACGCGTGAAATAGAGTAGCAATAAAGATTGCAGAAGTTGATTGCTGTCTTACTTTAACTCCTGTTCTAGAGCAAGAAGCACAATTTTGCCGTCTTTTTCTAACTTAAAAGTTAGAGTAAGACAACAGTCAACTTCTGCAATTTTGATTGCCAGTCTAAACCTCGCTTTACATATCAGTCGCTTAACTTAACTCGGATATGTCCTTAAAATTTGGTGAACGAATTTAAAACTTAACATTTTTGAAAAAAGTCGCCAATTCCGTTGTCCTTTTGTATGGACTTATCACAGTTTGAAGTTAAGCGACTCATATTTACTTGTCTCTTTTACTCTTTATCAATTTCAATAAATTGTAAAAACACATACGATCAATTTGTAAGCAATAAACTTAACTAAGTAATATTTAATTGTATTACTTTGCTCTCATATTAAGGTCGTTTTGGTCTATAAATCTAGACTTAAGTATGAAAAAAAAACAGTCGTTATAGTAAATTTTTTGGACAGTCTTCAGTGGTTGTAGTAAGGGATTTAAAAGCGATATTGTATCAACATTAATGCGTTTTTACTTTGTAGATCGACCGGACATTACCTAGCTAAGCCTGCTTAATACTGTGCTTCCATGATTAGTATAGACTAGAATAATATAAACTGATTAACGGCTCATTATTAAACAAATACTTAACAGTACTGTTGCATTTAAGAATTCCTTTTTTTTCAACTCTGTCTTCCTTTTTAATTAAAAAAAAATGTTGTGGTAGATAGGTTGCATTAAACTATGCCATAATTAAATAATATCCTCTGTATTAAATAAAGTGTATGGAAATTTCCTATTGTGATTCCAAAATTCATCCTTCCACGTTTTTAAGTTATTGGGCGTTTACCCAAAACTGTGTATTTTTTTTTGGTGTCATAAGCAATATGTATTTGCGTCAATCAGTATTTTTATAATTAACAGCTGTCCGGTCGATCTGTGCCTAATGTCCCTGTCACCCATCGAATACCTACTACATGAGTACTGCCGATACCAAAGAAGGCTAACTGCAATGTAGTAGTTAAAGCATTCTATACTCTATTGGTAACTACATTAAATTTAAAATGCTTATACTATTTACTATGCCTTATTTGGTATGATGGCAGAGTACATAGCTAATTCAAAGCACGCGAGCGAATGAAAAACATGACAGCGCCGCCACCGTGATACAGCCACCAAGCCCCGTCCCTCTCACTCGTCATTCGAGCCTCATGTGAGAAAGTGATGGAGCGAATGTTATTTCGAACTTAAAGTACATTCAGGGACATTCGCGGTCGTCCACTTAAGAAAAT
The DNA here is from genome assembly GCA_946894065.1 of Acleris literana. Classification (NCBI taxonomy): domain Eukaryota; kingdom Metazoa; phylum Arthropoda; class Insecta; order Lepidoptera; family Tortricidae; genus Acleris; species Acleris literana. The sequence continues at coordinate 98,121,095 of OX335668.1, read as the reverse complement.
TTTGGCTTGTTCGTTGCATCTAGCTAATCCTACAGCGCTCAGGTGGTTACGCGTCTAACGCGCAAACGAATATCACCCCAGAGGTGGTCGACCGGGAATGCCCCTGACTGTACCTGCCGCCCGGTTGTTTAACAAATTATTTCCACTTTGAACCTCCGCGTTTTCCATTCGCTTGAGTGCCATTTTATACACACTATCACGATCGTTAATTTGTGACCCATTTCAAGATAACTTTAACAAAAACCAAGCTTTCAAAACCCGACTGTTGCTAACCTACTTTAAATCGTTATAAATCCTAAATGATCATTTAAAATGAAAAATGATGAAAGAAACGTAAAGATGATTTTTAAATCCCTATTCAATGATACCCCACTTGTCATACATGGTCGACTTTTTTTTTAATTTTCACAATATGGCGTCTGGTTGCCTTTGTTTCTGGTTGAATTTTGATTACTGTCATATCTTCAGAGTCACTCACCAGATTAAGACAAATCGATTGACATAAGAATCATCAAAATCGGACAACGGGTTTAGTTTTTATAGTGCCACAAATGGCTGTGAAACACATTACCCTCCTCCTTCGGCAGTCGGGTAAAAAATAGGCTTGAAGTCGTCAATGTCATTAGAGATGCCAAATCATTTGTAACTTATAGGAGATTCAACCTTATTGTTGTAGAATGTCAGAATGACTTTGGACCTAAGGTGGGTCCCAAATTTAAGTTCGTGACTGTATAATCATACCTATCTTGAAATTATTAATATGTACCTAAATGTTTACCCTGACTGCGTATGCATCGTTTTAACGCCATATTGGTCAACGTCGAGGCGGAAGCGTCGCGTTTTTAACTCAACTATCATAATTATAATTTGAGACGTTATATATGAAAAGGGACCTTATTGACGATGGCGCTTCCGCCATTATTAACCTTTTGAACGCCATACGTCGAATACAAAATGTGCCACCCACACGCCAAACATGTTTGCTATGCAAATTACACCTTATTGCTACCAAACAAAGTCTCTTTTAATCTTGAACTCTTGTCGGCTGTAGCCGACGTGGCGTCAGTGGCATGACTTTTAGTTGACGGCCAGAGCCGACTGTGGCGTTGAAAAGGTTAACGAAGCTCCGATATAAATAGAACGTCGCGTGACGTAGTGCGGCGTAAGGGCCATCGACAATAAGGTCCCTTTTCATAGATAATGCCACATTTAATCTTGGGTTTATCTTAAGATCTGCTCGTTCGAAGAATATCTACTTGATCTTGATCTTAACTTTGTAAAAGCTAAGAAATAGGTACAATAGTATTTACAATTAATGCTTATTAGTAGAGTTAGGATTTTTGGTGGCATATCGTGGTTGTAGAATCCATGGAGTCGCTATTTCCTAATTATTGACACTTACACATGACACTTTGATTTTGACCTTCAGTATTTTTTATATTTCAAAATTCATTTATTCATTAAACCACTAAACCAATTTAAATTAATTTCGGAATGGAGGATGTCTCTGCTGACTCTGCTGTGAAAGCGTTACAAACAAGCAAATATTAGTAGGTATGGAATGGGTCATTATTTGGGCGTTTGTTCCGAATCACTTTCGTGGTCACATTTTTGTAGAAGTGGCCGCAGATTTCGTTTTCTTTTCTGGTTAGGTATTTAAGTTTACTGGACATCTAACAAATATCCAGAAACCGCATCAAAGTATACGTCCAAATCTTCAAAAATATGTCCACAAAAGTGAGGCGGTTCAAACGCTCGAATAATGACCCGAATAACCGAAATAAAAATGTATATAGTTGAAATTACCATACTGAAGGTCAAAATTAAAGTGTCATGTATTATAATAATTAAGAAATAGCGACTCCATGGATTCTAGAACCACGATATGCCACCAAAATCGTAACCCTACTTATTAGTTTGCAAATGACAAGTTGCTGTTGGATCCCTAACAGAACTGCATAAAAAACTTAGAATGAATCTGGTAGGTACCTAAATATGTGTAATGCATGACCGTCGAACGAGCGAATTACTAAGAACACCAGCTGTTTGTGGTTAAATAATGGGACTGACTTTTTCGGTTATCGGTGATAACGTAAACCATTATCGCTCTGAACATTAAAATAATCCGCTCCCAAAAAAAAGTTGTCAGGTTTTGTTGAAGTTGAGTTGAACTCGCGTGGAAAGGGTTCCGTACATATGTATTTTTTTTCTGATAGATTTTTTGTTAGTTTTCCTGTAATCTACAAGCAATGAACTATATTTTGTAATTTTTTTTTATTTTGGGCTCAGTAGTTTCGGAGATCGGGGTCAATTTTCGTCTTCTTTCATGAATAAAATCAAAACTATTTATTTTACAATAATAACAAAAATATATTTGAGATCCTCATAACGAGCCCTTTCATTTGATATATGACACATTAATGTTTGAAAAACTTTTTTTAAAATTTTCTTATTTGCCCCCTTATTTAAAATAAATAATTATCTTTGCATATCTGTGTTTGGGTCATAGGATTACACCATCCTACCAAATTTCACCTGATTTGGTCCACTAGATTCGAAGCAAATTGGCTGAGACAGACGGACGGACAGAGAGACGCACGAGTGATCCTTTAAGGGGTCCGTTTTTTCTTTTTTTGTACGGAACCCTAAAATCTTTTCCGATTTTGGTAACAAAACGGACACTAATGAACAACTCTTGGGATAAGCCTGGATTTATTTTTATGGCCGGAATGATAGTCCCATTTGAGTTGATAAATATCAAACTCCAATATGTCCTTGACATTTTGTAAACGAATTTAAAACTTAATTCGAACAAATTAAGTTTTAAATTCGTATACCAAACTTTAAGGACATATTGGAGTTTGATATTTATCAACTCATTTTTTAAATAACCTCTAAATAAAAAATGAAGATGGGTATTCCTACTTTAGTGTTAGCGGCCAATTCGATATTAACATATCTGCCGCTTGACTCTAGTCAAAATATTAGTCAATTAGTTTAAGGGCCTTTCACAAGCGACAAGTAAATTTATCTGCCATTTAAAGTTGGCTATCTCCTTGTCTATTTTCATGCGTAAGAATGAGAAAGGGCAAAACTTATCTGTCAAATATGTATTACTTGTCGATTGTGAAACAGGCGGTAAGCGTAGTATAGCGTCCCAATACTTTCTCAACATCGTATCTGATCGAATAGTTGGATAGGAAAAGCACTCGTGTCCTCTAAAGAATAAAGACTGCTTTCCTATCTAACTAATAGATCAGATGCGAGGTTGAGAAAGTAAATGGACGATATGCAATTTAACATTCCATATTTTTGTGAACATTGTAATTCTTCTGTTGGAATAAAGTTGTTGGTTTGTCCCAATCTTGTTTTAATGTACGATTAATTCCCTGGCTAAAATAGGAATAAAAAAACAATTTATATTCAGATCTATTTATTTCTATTAACATGGCTATGGCACCCAGAAACTTATAATTATAATTTACATAATAAAATCATTAAAAAGTAGATGGTTAAAACACCCTTTACTCCTAAAACTAAAGTGCTGAACATTAAATAGGCTTAATTTGCACCTAAAATACATGTCGCACCGTCAGAACAATAGTGACCTAATTGAGAAAATTTAAATTTCGAGTTAGGTCTCTATGATAATAAATTTATGACTCGAAGTTTGAAAGCACAAATTTTGAATTAGGTCATTATTGTTCTAAAGGTGCGATGTTATTAATATAGGGTGATGGAACCAGTAATGGACAAGGCACCAATAATGGACACTTGATTCTTATTTTACAGAAGATAAGGGTTATTCATTTGTTTTGCAACAATCAATTTAGGACCGTATGAAATTCAAGACTGAAGTGTCCATTACTGGTGCCTGTCAGGTAAAAGTGCCCATCATTGGTGCCTTCACCCTATTGGAAATTTATTGGCACTTTACGTATTTGGAGTAAAGAATAATTTGTTTTGTCATTACTATAGTAACATGTTTTAAATTAGGACAAAAAAAATGGCAGTATTGTATTTTCAATTCACGACCAGTCGCGAGACGTACCAGCCCGGGTACTTATATATTTGAAGGTGTGAAAAACTCTGTGGCTATTTTATCTCAATAACCACAACGAGTCTTTATACGTTCCTTGGAAATATTTATCTTGTAATTTTTTACTAAAACATTAATAATAACCTGGATACTTTTTTTTTGAAGATGACTCCTCTTTTTTGCATCTTTTTGGTAAAATTATTAAAAATTATCTCAATGTCGAATTTCACCAACCACTTAACAGACGAGTAGTCCGTTAACGGCTGTCAAAATGTATGAACTAACAGTCGATTAACATTGATTAACATTATCGTTTGGTGCAATTGGTACTTTAGTCTGGTAAACCATTTTTGTAGTTTTATAGTAAGTAAACAGCAATTATTTGAATTTGGAGCATACGACTCAATCTCCATCTCTCGCTGTTCGCGATTTTTTTCGATCGGCATGCGGGGAGGTATTTGTGTGTGGCGTGCACTATATATGGCCTCTTGCAAACGCTTCAATTTGAGTGTCTGGTCGAGCAGTCGTGAATTGAAGACCCTATACTCAAAGTCAGCCCTCGAAAATGTCTACAGGACTTTTGTCCAGAGAATAAAAACGTGTAAGTTTACATATTGGTTATTTTATTTTTCTTATTTATTACACAATATTTTTACGTATAAATGCAATGGTATAAAAAATCTTATAAATATTAGGAACCAGATTCTGGGTATTTTCTTTGGTTTTTACATGACACTAATTTTGATTTTATGTAAAGAAGTTTTTTTAGGTTATGGCACTGATATCAATGAAAAAGTATATTGCAATATAAAATAAACAAATAATTGATATAAATTGTTTGTAATTTGGAATCAATGTGTAGTCTTTGACAATGTTTGTAGTTATTCGTCGATTCAGTTTCTGTTTGTGTTTGACAAAAAATTATTAATTGAAAATATTTAGAATAAAACAATATCGGGCTTGTAGGAAATGCAGAAAAAAAGAACAAAGGAACAAAGTAAGTATAAAATCAAGCTTCGAGATAAAAATAAAATAATAATAATAATAAAACTGTCAAAGACAACACAAATCTGTATAATTAAAATAAAATGGCGGCCAAAATTTATTAACATTTTAAAAGTTAAGACGGGACTTTTTGAGTTACGTCAATTTTATCCTAGAGACGTTGCTACCTGTTCTATGGTACAGTTGAAAACGCTTTCTATACGGCCATCGCGCCAAATATATGTAAACAGGCCTTATCAGTGGCATAGAGGCGTGTAGATATTTTGGAAACGTATACATTTATCACTGACTGTACAGTACAGCTTGACATTCACTCAACTTTTACTTGATCCTTCTTATAAACGGGTTATTCCCACCTGTTACCACCAATTTGTTACCTTTGGTGACAGCTGGGATTTTTTTTCACACTTACCACTAAAGTACTCGGTGGTAACAAGTCGGAATATTTTTCCCATTCCCAAACCATCGGAGCTAAATACAATAGAGTACCATAGAACAGATGCGATCGTTTACAATTAGGGAAAAAGGTAGCACATGGATTTAGTTCTTATGGCAAAAACAGAGAAGTCTTTAGTTTTTTCCCCAATTGTATTTTTCTGCAGAATAATGTCACATTGTACAATGCACCATGATTAGTCTCTTCTAATGTACTTTAGTAGTTAGACTAATAACAAATAAGTCTGATATTATAGGTATCCTGCTTTTTTATTATTGGTCAAAAACATGTGAACATTTCGCAAATAAAGACTCACAAGTCTTTAGGACACTTCTGTTGTTTTTAATCTAATAACAGCATATCATCATTTACACTTAAATCCTTTAGGTAAGTTTTACTTTACTTTTAAATCGTTAACAGTCCACATGTTTCTAACCATTTTCATAATTTCTGCGTTACTAAGACAAAAAAGGGCACTTCTTCTATTTTATAATCAGTGAAAGAGTGTTTTTAAATTTCATTTAACAACTTTAGTTTCATCACACTTTTTACCACATACGATTAACTTTAAAGGCACGCATTTTTAACTTAGTAACACACACATCGTCACACAAACAGAACTAATCAGTCGGACACACACCAATATGCGTGTCCCTTCCTGCTGCTGTCAACGGAATATCCCTCACCGGTGTATCCCTAATTTCAATATTCCTGATGCATCCAGTGAACCCTCGCTTGGAGCGTACTCCACGTACCTTCCTGATGGGGCGCTCGTGTCCTCCAATGTATAGAGCAGAGCGAGTGTCCGTGGAGGGGGAGACGCCGAGACCAGGGTCGGAGAAGTGGCTATCGACGCCCACGGACACAACGTGACGGGTCTTCACAACTGGAATAGGATATAATGGTTATGTTACCTATTAAACTTAGGCTGTGGTTCGAAGCATTACCAAAGGGGCATTGACAGGTAGGGACTTCCTATATCGATAAATTGAATCATCGATAGTAATTCTATATACTAGTGATCGCCCCTAACATAGCATTTTTTTAATAATCGATAGGTTATTATAAAGGTAGGGAGTAACACCCATTCGTCGATGAAACTGCAATACCGCGTAACCAACAATGGCTAATGCCGCGTAACTAACAAATGTGTCAAATTTGAGTTTTCGCGGCTGTAGGTAGAGCACTGTGATAGGCTCCAGACGGCATCGACAGCTGTGTCGATAACCAATCAAAGCTCCAAAGTCACGTCATGTCGATACCGCGAGAGAGCATGTTGTTTTTACAATTCCGCGAATGTGCATACAAGTATAGAGATGACGTATTATTCAATTGTGTAATACCGCGTAAGTGCTTTATATAAATACATACTGGTAAATTTGGATGCTTAATATAATAAACAGCTACATCATGGGGTTAACAAAGTTATTTAGCGTTTGGGTAAGTCTAACCTCAATAAACACAAAGATATTCAATTTTAATGCTCTCCTGTAAAATTTGCCACAAGTCAGTTACGTGGCATTAGCAATTGTTGGTTACGCGGTATTGCAGTTTCATCGACGCATTGTACTATAAAATAGGTGTTTAATATTATCTCAACCTCTTTAGATAAATAAATAGACGTAGCTTACCTACTTAGACACTCAATATTAAACGCTACTTGTCAATATGGAACAAATTCTGGTCGTTTACCTCAACGATAGTAGATGGGACATTCATGAAGAAAAAAATTTTAACGAGTAAAATTTTAAAATCGTTTTGAAAAAAGAAGAGAGTTAGTTTTTATTTAATTTGATTTGTTACACTTTTAATAAAAACATATTTTTACAAGCAAATCTTTGAGTGATCACTAGTATATAGAACTACTATCGATGATTCAGTTTATCGATTTAGGAAGTCCCTATCTGGGAAGAAAAAATGCCCCAAAGAATCTTATGTCTGATTATAACCTCGTAAGGCCCAGGGTGCAATAGAATGTACATAATCATGGCAATCTAATTTGAACTGTGTCGCAATGGAAATAAGGTTTATTTTCCTATGTTCATAAACTGAAAATGGCATTATCGATCAAACGTAATTGAACTTTATTGCCTTGATGTTAGGTTCAAAGTCCCACTCACAAAAAACTCCCTGTTTGTAGTATGGTGGACCTTACGAGGATAAACATATTTTCTCTTAATTGGTAAGTACGAGTGGGTGCAGTGGTTAAAAGATAATGCCAGTTCTACATAGAAGCGTTGGCCTAAGAAAAAAATTGTGACGGATAATTATAGAATTGGGTTTATTTGATATAGAAAAATATTTAAAACAATGCTGTGGTGTTCGTTTTTCAGAGGAACTTGTCTTGTTTTACTTTACATTTCATATATTACTCGCAAGTTGTCTTCTTTATAAGCTGGCTCTATTTTTCGTATAAGCTCCCTAAATATGTAATAAAATACTGAATTTAAATCTCATACAAAACGAGTCATCAACATCCTTCGTATTCACGAGCCTTTTTTTTTAAAGTGTTTTATGCCAAGCTCTGGCATTGTCCTTTGTGGCCGAGCTTAGGTACAAATTCAATCTGACATTAAGCAACACATGGCAAGCGACAATCTGGCATTACAGCAATAAGGTTGAGTTTCCTATAAGTAAAACATGATAAAAAAAATCGAAGGGCCATCTCAAAAAATGGACCTAGTCCCAAACTAGCTCTAGGCTTGTACTATGGGTACTAGTCAAGGATAAACATAGTTAATTAGAAAAATATATACTAAAAACATAGAAAACATCCAAGACTCAAGAACGGGTGCGCCAAAGTTCATATAAAACTGCAACTCCGATTATTGGAACTCCGAATTTTTTTCTCATACCATTTTACATCATAATGATCACTCTTCATACTCTTCATAAATATCTTTAATACTAATGATCGGAACTCATACTTATCTGAATTCATAACGCCAATATTCATGGAACCGTACACTTATCAGAATTTCTTTAATATCTCACGTGTAGATAAAATTAGGTTAAGTAGGTTAGGTTAGATTTATAACAATCATCAAAAAGTAACAGTTTCTTGAAAAAATGCATTATGAGTTGCGATAATTATGACTTAAAAGTATGAACAAAAAAGTATGAGCAAAATTTTTCGGAGAAGTGATGAGTATAAATAGACACAAATCGTTATTTGTATTAAAAAAATCTAATGACCAATTTTATATGAGCAAATATGGACCCCTCAAGAACCAATACACGCGCTCATCATACAAATATCTGCTCTTATCGGGATTTGAACCCGTGCCGTTACCTTCGTTGGCCCAACTAGGCTATCATGTCTTCAGAATTTGACCCTGGATATTAAAGCATTTGTACCAACCTTGAATCTTATGCCATTTCCCATCACACAGCGAGGTCTGAGCAAGCTTATAACTTGCGTGGAAAGGTCCCTTTCCATTCTCCACGTTGGCTACCACCTCGTTCTCCAATAACTCTAGAATCATGAAGTCCGGCCGACCATGGACAGAGAGCAAAAGGCCAGTGGAGTTGCGTGGCTTGATCTCCATGGATACGGAAATACTGAGGCCGACTCTGAATGACGTTTGGAGCTGAGGGAAATAATACAAGTCATTAAATAAAAATGTATATCGATTTGAGGCATTGGTAGCTAAGAAACTGAAGTATTCAAGTATTAGCTACTAGCTGTTGCCCGCGACTCCGTCCGCGCAGAAAAATAAAACATAGCCTATGTTACTCAGGGATAATGTAGCATTCTAATGGTGAAAGAATTTTTGAAATCGGTCCAGTAGTTTTTGAGTTTATTAGTTACAAACATACACACACACAAAAATACAAATCTTTCCTCTTTATAATATCGCACTGCCAGATCAACACAGTATCATTTCAAAAAACTAGCTTGTTTCGTTTCAAGTTCATAGGAAATGTAATAGTCGATTTTAAAATGTAGTCGTATTTTGAGTTAATGCTGTATTGATCTGGCAGTGCGATATTAGTATAGATAAAAATTTAAAATACCTTGATATAGTTGCTGGACGCATTGCTCGAAGGGCCGAAGTAGACGCCATCCTCGATGTTATCGGTGCACCGCAGCGAGTTCACCCGCCGGAGGACCTCCGTCACGTACTGCCCGTTCATGATCAGACCCTTGAGACAACCCTTGAAGGGTTGGTAGAAGCCCTAGAAACAAATTCTGTCGTGAGCGTGGACTGTATGGGTTGATAACTGGTCGATTGAAAGCCACCATTTGCAAGTTACCTACACGTTTTTTTGTAACAGCACAATTGTGAAGCTAAAAATTTCCATACAAAATGCGAAAACGTTTCTCTCCCCTAAAACCTAGTCCGATTTTTACGATTTTTGAATATGTTGTAGATATCATGAAAAACTATGTCTGTACATTTTCCTTTACACGAAAATATTTCTTAGAATGAAACAAATTGAAAAAAACAGAAACGTACAGACCTAGGGTGACGGCACCAATGATGGACACTTTCAGCTGACAGGCACCAGTAATGGACACTTCACTCTTAATTCAAATTGTATACGGACCAAAATTGATTGTTATTCATTGTTGCAAAACAAATGAATAACCCTTATCTTCTGTAAAATAAGAATCAAGTGTCCATTATTGCTGCCTTGTCCATTACTGGTTCCATCACCCTAGTTCTTTATAATAAATCTAACATATTCAAAAATCGTGCAAATCGGACTTGATTTAGGGTGTGAGAAACGTTTTCGCCCGGAGCTAAATTTGTATGGATTTTTTTGACAGCTATGCGATTTTAGCGGCTCTTCACAATCCTCTTAATTACACTAAGTATGCGTTCGACAACAAGATGGAAGGAGCAGTGAAAAAAAAGTGGGGACGCGTACAAGTCTAAAGCAGGATTTCCACTGTGAGTGGAGCGGGCCCCGTAAGGACTCTGTTTAGCATACAACGGTGCCTTCAAAAGGTTTGCTCGCGGTCGACATGAAGTCACCGATGTATGCTAAACCGAATCCGTACTAAATATTCAATAGTTAACGTAGGTACCAAAATCAAAACATCTGTCAAGAATGTCATTTTTGGGACCAACTATTTTTGGGGACTGTCCTTTTTTAGGGTTCCGTACGCAAAGGGTATCAATGGGACCCTATTATTAAGCCTCCGCTGTCGGTCTGCCATTGGGGGGTATATTATGATTTTATCGAAACACTTCAACGAACGTATCATTAATTACGCATAATTTTCATTTTATCGTAGATCAGCTCTTGGACACCAGAAGAATCAATTGTCATAAGGTTTACATAGTGTATTACTAATATTAGCAAGCGTACTGGCTAACGAACAGAAAAACTGAGGTACAAAAAAAAATGTTAAAAGATATCCTTTTGGCGTGATCGGTCTTTTAGTTCTTTTAGTACACTACACTGAAAGAAACTCGTCTGTTCACGGTCCTTATGTGTGCTCCTTTGACCGAATGAATGGCCGGTCGGTCATTCATTCGGATCGCACTAACAGCAGACATTTTACGACTTTCACACATTCTAAAACTATGAATCGGGACTTAATCGTGTATTAAAATAAATATTTACCTCGACATTTTGACTGTGTTACAACAGCCGTGGTCACGAGACACCTCTCGTGACCACGGCTATTGTTCATAGTTTTAGTATGTAGAAACTTTACGGAATAGTTCGTTCTAGTACTAGTCCGGGCGGCGGCTGCAAATTACCTACCCCATCGAGTATTTTAAATTAATATTTAAAGAGCATAATTTTAGGTACTACGAGCACTGGGTTTCATTCTGTAACTCGATGGGGTAAAATCGACCTCCCCATCTGGCTGCTAAAAATGGTTGGACTGCGGAACCCTCCAAGACTAGGCTTGGCAGACATGTTTTTTTAGACTCTATTAATCGTGTCTAAAACCAACGAAAAGTTTTCATTTGGTAACTAAATGAGGTAAAATTATGTTCAGAAGCGGACCATATATCTTTTCATTCCGTATTACCCCCCAAGCTGATCCCCGGAAGACCACATTTTTTCTTACCTATTTTAGGTGTTCTTTTCGTGGAAGACGATATTTTTCTGTTACTCGATGGGGTGTAGGTAATTTGCAGCCGCCGCCCGGACTAACAGTGACGGGAATTCATTCTTTTTGATTCTTAGTACATGTACTACACAACCCTACTAACCCATAATTAATATAATACCTCCAAGTGGTTCTGAACATTTTCATCAGTCCTCAGTCCTCCATAGTAGAACGGTGCTGTCAACGGCTTGACATCGAGACAGCTGACGCTGCCCTCTGCCACCCTCGTGCCGTCGACGGTCATCTTTCCGTGACCGTCCGTCCGCACAACGGTGACGGTGTGCCACGCAGCGTCGTTGTAAGTGTTGGGCGAGGAAATTATCGCCGTTTCGCCACCGCAGTTGAACGTGAAGTGGAGCTGAAATTGTAAATAAATAAGTTTGTCCAAAGTTTCATTTTTTTTTGTACAGTCGACATCTACTCGTCAAGACGATTCTAACGAGCCCTAACACGACGGGATTATCATGTGTAATTTAGGATTTCCTATGGTCACACTGAGTCTCCATCATTAGACCAGCTCGATGGTACTATATTATTTGTATTGTAATCAGAACTAAAGGTATATGCAAATTTTCAGCTTCATCAGAAACCGGAAAGTGGGTCAAATTTAACTCGCAAAATATCCGAAACGTTTGTTTCCCTTTAAAAATATTTACTGTTAAATTTTTGTCTTGTTAGATCATTTTCACAAAACACATTTTTAATAGGAGCGAATTTTTCCCAATAGTAAATACATCGTAATACGTAGATAGATTAGGTTAGGTTCGTTTTCATGTTAGGCCTGGAGAACCAAAAAATCCTAGAAATAGAAGCTCCGCTAAGCGGAGCGCCGTTGACTCTGTTCAATTATTTTTTTGGAAATGGACAAAATGCTACTAATAACAAACATTTATTTTAATCGGTGACATTACCAGTAGATTATTTTACTGGTAATGTCGCTGATTAAAATAAATGTCTTCTGTGAAAATGATCTAACAACCCTACCGTAGTAAATACGTCTATAGGGAAAGAAGGCGTTTTTTTTTACAAAAAAACAAATATAACAGTAAAGGAGACGATCGGATTTTTTATACCAGAAAATAAATATATTTGAAAATACGTCTAACAAATCTTCAAATTTCATACGGTCCTAAATTGATTGTTGCAAAACAAATGAATAACCCTTATCTTCTGTGAAATAAGAATCAAGTGTCTATCATTGGGTTCTTGTCCATTACTGGCCCCACCACCCTAGCTGGGGCCCGTTCCAGAAAGCGACTCTGCGACTCTGCACTCCACAACTCCCACTCTTCAAACGTATTTCTGTTCCACAAAGCTATTGCAGAGTTGAAGAGGCAGAGTCAAATGCAGAGTGTGGATTTGTGGATTTGCAAAGTATTTCTGTTCCACAAGACAATTGCAAAGTTGAAGAGGCAGAGTTAAGTAAGTACAAAGTGTGAATTTTTGGATTTGCAAAGTAGATTTTAGGAACAGAATCTTTGCAGAGTATGCAAATTACGCAAAGGGTTTACTGGAACACGTTTGCTCTTCACTTTGCATTACCGTGGATTTGCAAAGTGCAGAGTGCAGAGTTGCTGAGTGGCTTTCTGGAACGGGCCCTTGATCCCGGTTTTGGACCCCCTACTCACCCTGGCATCCTTCATGTATATGGCTAGGAACTGCTCCGGTGCTCGCTCCGCGGCGGCATAGAACACGAGGCCGCCGTGCTGGTCGAAGGTGCGGAGGGTCACCGTGAGGTCCAGCCCGTCCAGCTGCCGGCCTGGCAGCTTGGAGTATTCTATGCGGCTGTCGTTCTTTGTGCCTGAGGAGAGAAAAGTTGTAAGTAGTTTAGCAGCGCAACAGACCTTTCAACCTTTCATTAGTGGTCTTTCATCTATAATCAGTTTCATTGGAGGATAGCCGATGAATCGATATTCGATGCTTTTCGTGATACAGTCAAGGAATTTAATTTGTTACCCACCTTAGTTCCAAAGTCAATCTGACATTCTACAGCAATAAGCTTGAGTTTCCTATCAATTATGTAGTGTAGGGTATGTCTTTTCTTGTGGCTATCAATTAGAGGGTAGTTCCAAGTCGGGTGTTGAACGTGTGACGCAGATGAATATAATCCTAGAACCAGCTCGGTGTTTGATTTCGGCCTGCTTCCCTATACTTCAGTGGCCAACGAGGATTCGGGATATAGTTAGCGCGTGTGATACGTCAGAGTGTGCGGAACAATGTCCATCGGGAAGATTAAGGAATTTTGTGTGTCAGACGGAAATTGGTCGTTATACGTCGAACGACTGGAAATGTACTTTAAAGTGAACAGTATCGAGGAGGACATGTGGTTACCGACATTAATTGCCGTCATCGGCGAGGAGACATATGAATTGCTAAGTAATTTAACGAGTCCAAAGAAGCCAGCGGACTTAAAATACAAAGATGTGGTTGAGGTGTTACGTAAGCACTTACAACCGAAGCGGTCGGTAATGGCGGAGCGATATCGTTTCCGTCAAAGAAGGCAAGGCGTGGAAGAGAATATTTCGCGATACATAACGGGACTAAAGCAAATGTCAAAGTACTGCGAGTTTGCGGCAACATTGGAAATTAATTTGCGGGACCAATTTGTGTGCGGCATAAGAAGTGAGGTTATTCGACAACGGCTGTTCGCGGAGGAGGATTTGAGTTATGAAGATGCGATCAAACTCGCGAGCGCACTAGAAGCCGCTGAGCGGGACGCGGCGGCGGTGGAGCACGCGGTCGGGAGCGGCGGCGCGGGCGGCGCGGAGACCCTGCACGCGCTGCAGGCGCGGCCGGCGCGCGCGGCCCGGCCAGGCCCGAGGGGCGCGTGGGGCCGCCCGGCAGCGGCGCCCTCGGCAGCGGCGGCGGCACTGTGTTCGGTGTGTGGGGCACATGATCATGTCAGTGGAGCCTGTCGGTTCAAAAACTTTGTGTGTCGGCTATGCGGTAACAAGGGGCATCTCAAACGGATGTGCCCAGAGCGCGCGGGTTACGCGGCTAGAAATAAGGGGGGCCAGAATATGCACCACGTTGACGCGGCGGCGGCGGCTCAGCAGGCGGAAGACGCGGCATCGAGCGACTCCGAGCTGGAGGAGGAGCTGCACCAGCTGTGCCTAAGGGACTACAGACCGGTGAGCATGTCGTTATCCGTAGATGAGGTTCCCTTGAAGATGGAAGTGGATACTGGATCAGCAGTCTCGTGTATTAGCCAGGCTACATATTTAAAATATTTTTCTCATAGACAGATTGAGAACTGTGAAGTTGTTTTAAATTTTTATGATGGCTCTAAAATTAAACCGTTAGGTATTATTAGACCAACAGTATCATTTAAAAATAATGAAAAACAATTGGAGTTATTTGTAATCAAAGGAGGTTCGACCTCCTTACTAGGACGCCACTGGCTCTCAGAGTTAGGTATTAATGTGCTGGAAATACCGAAGCCGAATTTGGTATCACATAATTTTAAAATAAACTGTAACGATTTATCTGTGCTGATTGACAGGTATAAGGAGCTATTTAGTGGGGGGCTGGGGCGGTTTACGGGCGGCAAAGCGACGTTGCGGGTGCGGGAGGGCGCGGTCCCGGTTTTCTGTCGGGCGCGGCCGCTGCCCTACTCGATCAAGGATCAGGTGGACTCTCAGCTGGATGACATGCTCCGCGAAGGGGTCATCGAACCGGTGGAGACGTCGGACTGGGCGACGCCGTTAGTACCGGTAAGGAAGTCGGACGGAGGTCTTCGTATCTGCGCTGATTATAAAATTACCTTAAACCCTGCCTTGCTGGTCGATAGGTATCCGCTGCCTAGAATAGAAGACTTGTTGGTAGGACTAAACGGGGCTCAAGTATTCTCAAAGATAGACCTGTCCCAAGCCTATAATCAGATCGAATTAGACGACTCAAAGGAGTTCACGGTTATAAATACTCACAGAGGTTTATTCAAATACAATCGGCTAGTATTTGGTCTAGCATCAAGTCCTGGTATTTTCCAGCGAATAATGTCAAACATTCTCAGTGACATTCCTAATGTCGAAGTCTTCTTCTTCATAGTTGCTACTACAGGCATAAGTGAGCATATTACAACCTTGGAAAGATTATTTAGTCGCTTGCAGAGTCACGGGCTCAAGCTAAAAAGGAGCAAGTGCTCGTTCTTAGTCGACGAAGTTAAGTACCTAGGCCATATTATATCTAAGGAGGGCTTAAAAGTTGATCCCGCGAAAGTAGAAGCAATAGTTAATATTCCACGCCCCACTAACGTTAACGAACTACGGTCGTTTTTGGGCTTAGTGAATTTTTATGCAAAGTTTATTAGAAACATTAGTACAGTTTTGGCACCATTATACCAATTGTTAAAGAAAAGTGCGACTTGGAATTGGAATTCGAGTTGCGAAGAATCCTTTAAAACCATTAAATATATTTTAGTTAGCGCGGATGTATTGGCCCATTACGATCCAAGTAAAAAGTTGACCCTCACGTCGGACGCGTCGTCGCGGGGAGTGGCGGGGGTGCTCAGCCAGCCGGGGCCGGGGGGCGAGGAGCGCCCCGTTGCATACGTATCGCGGTCGCTTACGGATGCGGAAAAGAATTACTCTCAAATAGATAAAGAGGCCCTAGCGATAATTTTTTGCTTGGAAAAATTACATCAATATTTGTACGGTAGACGATTTACTTTGCGCACTGATCACAAGCCGCTTGTAAGCATATTCGGCCCTAAGCACGGGGTCCCGGCGATGGCTGCCAGCCGTCTGCAACGATGGGCTATTAAAATGTCCGCGTATTCGTATGACATCGAGTACGTGAACACGAAGCTCAACGGTGCCGATGGGCTGTCGCGCCTGCCGCTGCCGCTGCCGGGCTCGTCGCGAACTCCGGCGGTGCCGGAACAGACATATTTACATTTCGCTCAGGATGCTATGTCGTTAGATTTTAGTACTGTTAAAAAACTTACTGCGCGTGACCCAATTTTAAGTAGAATTCTAGCTTACGTGCGGGACGGATGGCCAGCGGAAAATGATATTAAAACATTACAACCTTATTTTACGCGCAAAAACGAACTGTATGAGGAGTTAGGATGTGTAATGTGGGGCCACAGGGTAGTTGTGCCTGAGGGTTGTCGGGGCAAAGTGTTAGAAGAGCTGCACGGGTGCCATATGGGCATTGTGAAAACAAAGGCAATGGCTCGGAGTTACGTGTGGTGGCCGGGCCTGGACGAGGCACTGGAGGCGCACTGCCGTGCCTGCTCTGTGTGCGCCGCTGAGGCGGACGCGCCGGCGCGCCATGCGCCGTGCTTGTGGCCTTGGCCGGCCAAACCGTGGTCGCGCATACACGTCGATTTTTTGGGTCCAATCTTTGGTAAAATATATTTAATAATTGTCGACGCTAGAACGAAATGGTTGGAAGTGTTTGAAGTGCCTAGCACGGCCGCGCCTCATTCAATAGATAGATTAAGTGAGACGTTCGCTAGATGGGGTTTGCCCAGGCAACTAGTTTCAGATAACGGCCCGCCTTTTACAAGCGCTGAATTTTCGGCATTCCTATCCAAATTAGGAATACAACATACTTTTACAGCCCCTTATCACCCTGCGTCCAATGGCGCGGCGGAAAATGCGGTGCGCACTATTAAACGGGTAATAAAAAAAGCGGTTAGACAAAATAAAAAAATAGGGCTGTCCATATATACATTTTTGCTTTATTACCGCAGCACCGAGCACTGTACTACGGGGGAGAGCCCAGCGTCGTTAATGCTAGGCAGGAAAATACGTACTAGGTTAGACGTTCTTCGGCCAGATTGTACAACCAAAGTGCACGACGCGCAGAGACTACAAGCGGGCAGTAGCGGGCATTCTGAGTCTACTTTAAAGTCAGGAGAGGAAGTGTGGGTGCGCCAGTATCACCGGGGCCACAAGTGGTTGCCGGGGAAAATTTCGCAGCGGTTAGGTAGTAGGAACTACACAGTTGTGGATGATTTAGGAAAAACCTCACATAGGCACATTGACCAGCTAAGGCAGCGGCCAAGAAGTTCTTTAATTTGCCCAACCAATCA
The DNA here is from genome assembly GCA_946894065.1 of Acleris literana. Lineage (NCBI taxonomy): Eukaryota > Metazoa > Arthropoda > Insecta > Lepidoptera > Tortricidae > Acleris > Acleris literana. The sequence goes on along the minus strand of OX335668.1, from coordinate 98,103,499 downwards.
GACAGATCGAAACCCTTCGGAAGGTTCCGGGAGGGAGTCGCGAGTCATCCAGCCTGAGAGTCCAGCAAGATCTACACCTCCGGCGGCAGTCGGCATAAGTACAAGCCCCGCGGTTGCATCTGGCGGGAGCCTGAGCGTAGGGGAGGGCGGGGACGAGGCTCCGGGGGCGGCCGACCTGACCCCGCAGGTATCAACTCCGTCACGTCCTTTGCCGTCTCAGGTTAGGCCGATACGTAAGTGCCGTATCGATAATCCAGCACGTTACAGACTGTAATTACTAATTACGAATAAAATAAAATTGTTGGTTCGTATGACAAATCCATACTTATTTATTAAAATGTGAAAGTGTGTACATTTGTCCGTCTTTCACGCTTCAACCAATGAACGTATCGAGGTGAAACTTGGCACACATATTGGTTGGGTCGTGACAATGGGACATAGGATAGTTAGTCTAAATTGTTAGCATACCAAGGTGTAATAATTAATTATAAGCATATTGAATTATGTATATACCATTAGAATAAGGGTGGAGGTGTGTAGTGTAGGGTATGTCTTTTCTTGTGGCTATCAATTAGAGGGTAGTTCCAAGTCGGGTGTTGAACGTGTGACGCAGATGAATATAATCCTAGAACCAGCTCGGTGTTTGATTTCGGCCTGCTTCCCTATACTTCAAATTACAAATGACTTGGCATCTCTAATGACAATAACATCTTCAAGCAGATTTTCTTTGAAATGGGTAGCAAATTAACGTCCGTGACCGTACATTGCATCGTTGCAATAGATCCCGGCTCGATAATGACAAAACAACTCGTCGATGGATTGCTACAAGCATGCGGGCTAATGAAACCGACCCAAAAGTTCGTTCTCTGGTTATTATATACCTACAGGGTGCCTCTGACTTTGGGGCTTTAAATGCAACCATCGATTCTGCTCACTAAACTGAACTACTTTTGTTCCGCAACATTAAAAAATAAACTGAAACTAATTGATGTTAAAGTCTAGTTGTAAAATCAGTGTATTACATCATGGCCATAAAATCACGATCTCATGGTACGGGGGCGACATTTCCTTGGCACGAGGGCTCGAGAAAATTGAGAATTGGATCGCGTACATTGAAAATTACATTTATTTTGTATGAAAAAAATAAAATTTAAGTCGGACATAAGTTTAACAACTTACAGAACAAAAGAAGTTCAGTTTCAGGAGTAGAAACGATTCATGCATTTAAAGCCCCAAGGTTAGAGGCACCCTGTATAAAAGGTGACAGGTAACTCGACCTATTTCTTGAAAGGGGTTATACTAGAGCTAGTTTGTAATAATTTTGTCCCAGTTAATTGAGGTCTATTGCCACTGGTTGTCGAGTTATTTAGCATTTAGGATATTTTTAAAAAATTCCGACTTTTTCTCTAACCCCCTTACTAATAAACGTTGAGTAACGGTAGTATAGCTATACAATGTTTTGTCATTATCTGTCAAATTCAAATGTCACAATGACAGATAAGGACAAAACATTGTATAGCTATACCACCGTTACTCAACGTTTATTAGTAAGGGGGTATAGCTGTCAATTGTGAAAAAACACTTTATTCTGGGAACTAACTATGCATTTTTGTAATAGCTGATGAATAAGTAAATGCTTTTTAACATACACATTTCGCGAAAATTCCAAAAACTTTTGTGTTGACTTTAGGGCAAATGAAGAATTAAAAAGTTGAAACAAGAGGCCTGAGCGTAGTGAGTGATTTAAAAGTATGACACGAAAAAAATATGCTGCCGTGCGAAACGAAGTACAGATGTAGTGAAATATCCTTTCACATCGTATTTTCTTGGAAATGTTTGTATTTGTCATGCTACTTCAGTCTGACTCAGTACCCATCAAGACAACGTGGGGGAACGTCGCATCGCGAGAGTGATAATCGATATAGAGTGGCTAACACCGGAGTATTTTTTTGTTCATTAAGATTAAGTTCGTTTTCAGTTATATATATATTTGATCGTGGTGGTTTTAACATCTCGGTGTGATATACTTCAAACTCGTGGTTTGACATTTGACACTGATAACTAAAGTACTCTATTTATTTAATACAACCATGTCACTTAATAATTTAATAATTCATAGACACGTCGGCATCATTCGGAAGTAGACGTGAGTTCCCAGTTTTCACGATGTGAAAGGATTATTCACTAAATCTGTACTTTTTTGGTGCCTTCAATGCAAGATTGATTCTGTGTTTATCATAGAACTTACCAAATCTGTACCCCTCCGTAGGGTCCCCGATAGTGTACTGCGGGTCATAGGCGAGCGAGCAGCCCGGCTGCGGCTGCGGGACGACGCGGGGGGCCACGGGTCGCGGGGTCACCGCGGGGGGCGGGGCCGCGGTCGTGGTGGTGGTGGTGGTGGTGGCGGCGGGCTCGGTCGCCCCAGCCCTACCTGTTTCTGTTGGAGAAAAGAAAAAAATAGATAGACCTACTAACTTCTGCCCGCGACTTCGCGTAGATTCCCTAGAGAAGTTTTTTAAATTTTTCGGGATGGAAAGTAGCCTATGTGATAATCCAGTGTATAAGTTATCTCCATTCCAAATTTCAACTAAATCCGTTCAACCGCAGCGTGATGGAGTAATCAACTAACACACACGCACACACACACACATACATTTAAAATATTGATAGGATTTTAAGGTGGTACTCCACCTGGCCAAAGACAGAGGAACATGGAGAAGACTGGGGGAGGCCTACGCCAAAGAGGCGACTTCCATAATAAATAAATTAAACTAAATTAAATTAATATAGAATAAGTATTATGTATTATATAATATTTTGAATTATAATAACAATAATAAATTTAAAGGCTATTGAATTAAAAATTAAAATAGATCTGATTATGATTATAATGTTATGAATAATGTATAATGCACGCAATTGTAATATGGTGTACAAAATTATGGTAGGATTAAAGGCTTTTTTATTTTTATTTTATTTTATTTTTATTTTAATCCACCTGTACAATATTCTTGTCCAATGTGCATTTGATCAAAAAAATTGGGCGACTTAATCAAATCTAGAAACACCAACATTTGATCAAATATACCAAATCGTCGGTGAAACTGAAAAATCGCGTAACATTTTTAATGAGGAGCAAAATGCACCTTTCGTCTAAGACGTTAAGGTTTATTTTGCTCTATAATAAAATTGTTGATCACGCGGTATTACCGAAGAAATGACATTTAATTCATAATAGCTACAAATAGTATAAAATCTTGAACCAAGATATTAAATAATTGGAATGGGGGATGTCCTTATACTTTTCGATACAGTCTTTATTACAACAGTGTACTGATAAAAGATAAAAGAGACAAGATAAGATGAAAGACATTTATTCAGTAAGTAGGCCGCACGGGCACTTTACGTCAAAAATCTACCAGCGCTTCCCAAGAGGAAACCCCTGCTGAGAAACGCCGCAAGAAACTCAGCAGTCAGTCATTTTATAGGGTTCCGTACTAGGGTGTGTCACCTTAGTATAGGAAATAAAAACTTTGTTTTTTTGTTGATCTAATAGTAATCAAAAGATGCATTGAGATCTAAAATAACAAAATATGTAAAAAATATAGGATTTTTTACACATCTTTGGCTCACTCAATTGAGGTAAAGTTTTTGGGTCTCCATACTAAGAGCTCAAAATGAATATTTGAATTCCTAGTATATTACACTCTTACAACACCAATTAATCGGGTTCCTATACAACAAATAAGTTTTTAGCATGGGAAATTACATCAATAGCACAAAATAAACAAACAAGCATTCTTATCATTAAACTTTTTAACTGCGTGCGTTAGGAGACATGTGAATTGATTGATTACGTCACAACATGACAGCTTTTTTGTTTTTCTTAAACAAGACAAACATTATAGTTTATGTATATATGATTATACACTAAAATAAAAAATGCAGATTTTACTAACCTTGTATTTTGCCAATTTTACCAAACTTCAAGGTTAATGAGCGAGCCAAAAGTACCACTAAATATAAAATCTGTAAATGCGAATCTTAATTACTCATAAAAAATAAACTTTTGTGTGGTATTACTTTTCGAATTTCACAGTTTGACAAAAATGACACACCCTATTCCGTACCCAAAGGGTAAAAACGGGACTCTATGACTCCACTGTCCGTCTGTCTGTCACCAGGCGATGATGTGGTGGTGGAGGAGGTGATGTATTTCTGTTGCCGCTATAACAACAAATACTAAAAACATAATAAAATAAATATTTAAGGGGGGGTTCTTTGCTTGATATTAATATCGGCAACAGGTAGACTCTTGAAATACTCACAGAATCTTTCTGGGGCCCTAGTGAAAAAGGGTACAAGTCGACTTAACTCGTAATAAAAAAGGGGTATATACATAAACGGAGTGTACTAGACTTACACCCTTTTTCACTTGATCTTCAGAAGACTTATACCCTTTTTCACTAGGACCTCAGATTTAGTTGTATGTTCACTTGGTCAAAACCCTTCGTGCGCGAGTCCGACTCGCACTTGGCCGGTTTTTTTATATAGTTATTAGTTATTATATTAACGTATGTACCTATGGGTCTCATGGTGATTTCCGTTTCTTGGACCGGCGGCGGTAGAGTCGGCAGTACGCCTCCTGGCGCCGGCTCTTGCCATGTGGGATTTTCTATGAAACATAATTTAAAAATATTATAGTACTCGTCTAAACACAGTCCCAGAACATGGCGTAAATATTAGAGGATAAGATGCTCATAGGTACAGTCACGAGATTTAATTTGGTACCCTTAGATCCAAAGTCAATCTGACATTCTACAACAATAAGGTTGAATTTCCTAAAAGTTACAAATGACTTGACATCTCTAATGACATTGATGACTTCAAGCATATTTTTAAGGGCCTCTAGTCTGTATTGTACTAACCTGGACTGAACCCGCTGATGGTATCCCCGCACCTTCCAAACGTGACCCCTTGCCTGCTGACTGGTTCCAAAAGGTTAAGCACGCGTCCATTGATGGTCGCGTCTGCTATGCACCCTCGCAGGGCTACCTTGGAGCCAGCTTTGTACGTGACCACGTAGTTCGGTTGCGTTCCGCCGATTAGTAGCACCCCGTCCAGGATATGGAGGGGGTCTGGCGCGGTGTCAGAACTGGGGAACAAGTTGATTTTGTTCAGTTAAATAGTTGGTTTTATAAGTCTGACGTAATACCAAAGAAAGTGGCTAAATGCAATGCAGTTGTCGAACCATTCTATACTCTATTGGTAACCACATTGAATTTCAAACGCTTTACTATTACCAGGGAGCGAAACTTTGGTGCCGATGGTGTATGGTGTATGGTAGGTGTATGACGTCAAGCTACATACAGAGTGTTTTTATCTAGATTTTACTTCATCACTAATAACAACTTATTGGCCTCTTTAGTTTACCGATGTTGACACTTGAGTTGAGACGGCAAACGGTACTTATAAATAAGGTAATTGACTGTCATTGTCATATTAAAAAGAAAATTGTTGTAGACAATAATAAATTTATATTTCATTATTTATTCATTTGTAAATTGTAAATATAATCGAAACCGAACCGATTATTGTTTTGCTTGAACAAAGTCGCCATGTAGTCTATACAGCCGTATTTGCAGAAGTTCCCTTTTCTGATTGTAAATAATGAAAAAATGTTTTAACAGCAAAAGTAAGGAATTTAGAAAAACATTTGAAAACAACCAAGCACTTGGGATGTTAAGTTTGAATTTTAAGCGTTCTGCATACTTTGAAATCCAACGAAATTTCATTTAAGTAATGTTTTTCATTTACTTGTGGAAAGAATATTTTTCGTTAGAATTACATGACCCAACAAAATATTTAATTCATATCGTCTTCGTAATTATTTGAATATTTACATTATCATTATAGCATTATTAAGTCGCAATATCGTTTATATAAAAACATCCTATATGTGAATTTGCGTCATAATGACGTCACCGGCATCAAAGTTTCGCTCCCTGACTATTAATATGCAGTTAGCAGCCTTCTTTGGTATTACAACAATATTATAAACATTTAATACAGGTGCAGTGTACCTACTAATACAGACATTTACTTTTCTCCCACATGCTCGGAAATGTTTATCTTACTGTTGTCAAATCAGCCCGCAAAGTTCTGAGTTCCAGGTCCAGCCAAATTAAAAAAAAAAGTTATTATTTACCAACGGCAGCGGCCGCGAAAATTTATGATATTTCATTACGTACCTGGTGTTTTACTTTTTAAAACCATGTTTTGACTAGGATAACTAACTCCAGACAGCCAAAGACTCGTGCAATCAAAATTCTTCCTTGTATATTTTACTTTTTAAACGTCATAGACTAAAAAAGTTAAATATTTCAAACAGCGTTTACAGCGTATTTAAAAGTGTATCAAATAGTTTGACGTTTTTTTTAAAACAAATTGTGTTCGTAAACAAAATAAATTGCCGAAATAACATAAACGCGTAACAAATTTTATAATTTATACTATATTTATTCAAATTGAATTTATTTGTGTGATCTTATTTAATTAATGCTTTATTTCAGTGTCATACTAAAACGTACCTTTCTGTTCTTTTTTTCAAGGAAATGTTGGGACTGTGTTTAATATTATTAACAATTGTGTTAAATTTCCTCACATTGTTGGAGAAAAGCACTATACAAGCCTCGACCTGGAAGGGCGGTTGCTGGACTCGTATATAACTCTACTCGTCCCGCAACGGCCTATTTCACGGTCTGTGCAGAAATATACTATTGTCAATCCTTAAGAGGATTGTGAAGCTAAAAATTTCTTTGTTGGTATTAAAAAAACATAGCTGGCCTTTCAACCAATTGGTATCATTTTTTAAATCATGAGCCGTGATTCTGCCAACTTACCTATAGTGGTCAAAGTCGTCGACGCGCATAGTGAGCGCCGCGCCGTGCGTGACTGTGACGACGTGCCACTGCGAGTCGTTGTATGTGTGCAGGCCCGTGTCGAGCGTGTCGCGCGGGCTCATGAGGACGAGACGACCTGAACAATAATAATAAAATAAATAAATATCAAGGGAAAATTTCACAAATTGACCCAGTCCCAAAGCTCTCGGCTTATAGGGTACTAGACTGTAGTGTGAGTTGCACTCACACTCGTGCACCTCTCATACCCTTTATAAACTACTATCATTTGTAACATCAGACATTATTAATAAAGACACCTATCAATACAGACGTCGATTGTATCCTTTAGCGCCCGACATCACATGGCGATCCTGCCAGTGCTGCCTTCGCGCGGCGCTGGCGGCGCAGCGCGCCGACCAGTTATAGTGATTACAAGAGACTTAAAAATATAAAATTAAAGTTAATGTAACCAGTATTCGGACCTAGTGGTAAGATATTAAAGTGCTAAATTTACTACATTAGAAAAATCTGGACTGAGAGATATTATAAGAAGATGGATAAACAGAAAATAAAGGAAGATGTGGCAAGTGGAGAGGATAAATCTAATGATTCTGCGTAGTGACGGGAGACGGCAATCCCGTTGGGAGTGTTTACCGCCTCCTTTCCCACAACTCATAACAATTGCTTTCTAAATTCCGTAACAAAATGTATAAATTTTAGCTTGTCCATTTTATATTGTAAAACAAAATATACTTAAGGCTAAGTAAGTTTTTTTTTTTCTTTAATGGGGGAGGTGTAGTGTGAGTTGCACTCACACTCATGCACCTCTCATACCCTTTATAAACTACTATCATTTGTAACATCAGACATTATTAATAAAGACACCTATCAATACAGACGTCGATTGTATCCTTTAGCGCCCGACATCACAAGACAACGATAAACATACTTATAAAGAGAAATACATACTTAAATAAATAGGTATTGTCTGTGGCATTTGAAATTGGAAAAAATGTAAACACAACCAAACGAACCAATTTACCATTATTACTCGTTAATCACGTAATTTTAAAGATCAAGGGACGTCTTAGCAGTTATTTATACACTTGATCTTTACTTTCACTATAGACAGGCAATAAAGTGCCGAATATTCGGCATTTTTTGCCGACTACTCGCCGACTAATCACCGACTAGAAATGACGCCGAATAGTCGGCTTTCCCGACTAATCGTCGACTAGTCTGCCCATCTCTATTAAATAACTATCAATTATACGTTATTTTAAATAAAAACACGCTTGATGAATATTTGAGGTTGTGTCAAACAGTACTAATTTGTTTACATCTTTGGCAATTTCAATTGACACGGGCTATAGAAAATATACAAGACTCAGAAACAAGTACTCGTGCTCATCACACAAATATTTGCCCATACGGGAATCGAACCCGGGACCGCTAGCTTCGTAGGCATGATCACCAACTAGGCCAACGCCATACATACAAGTCGATTCACAAGAGCTGGCACGAATGGATTGAATGAGTGAACGAAATATACATGTGTGTAAAATAATAACAGGTTTTCGGTTTGAAATTCGAACATCGGTTCAAAGGACGGCACTCACACAGTGATAGGTGACATTACTTTTGCTCATTCCATTCGTGCCAGCTTTAGTGAATCTACCTGTACGTTAAATCACGCCTGTTTCCCAGAGGGGTAGGCAGAGAAATGATAAAAAAACATATCCATGCTTGAGTCAATAAAAAAAACCGCCAAGGGCATGTCCAGGTTCCGAAGCTGTTACTACAAACACAACTAGCTATCTAAAAGAAAACGATGTGGAAAATTGCACCAGCAAAAGAGCGTATCTTCATCAATGATATTTTATATTTGGATACGTTATTCTCATACTAAACGCATTCGAAAACCGTCGCCAATTACTGACAGTTGCTACGTTGCCATATTTCTACAGACAAAGACGGCAATTCGTAGCGAACGCTATTGTTAGAAAGAGATAAATAGTTGTTTCAAATTGCGTACCCGAATGACGCGGCGTGCCCGCTTGTGGCTGCCATATAGCTACCCGTCTTTATCGCACTCATGCAATATCCAACTGTGTATCTCATGTTTCACAGGTGACAGTGACGACACCGGTGCAAATTAAACAAAGTATGCCGATGTAAAACAAAATGTAAAAAATATTTACGGTACTTACCAATGAAATTACAGTTATTACGAAGTTACAGTATACGAGGGCTGTTTGATAAGTACCCGTTTTCTAAATATATTAATATCACTGGCTGAAAATAAGTATACCACCTTTTTAAGCCATTTTTCAGAGGCAGGAAAATTTAAAAAAAATGGCATTCTTTTGTTTTTTTTTTCATTTGACAGCGATTCAGTGAAAGCGTGAACTTAAAATTGTTAAAATGGAGAAAGAACAGTATCGGTCTGTAATTCGATTCTTGTTTTTGGATGGAAAAACATGTGATGAAATAAAAGTAAGAATGCAAGCGGTGTACCATGAATGTGCTCCTTCTATGACAACCGTCAGATATTGGTATAACGAGTTTAAGCGGGGGAGAACAACCGTCTTTGATGAGGATCGCCCAGGCCGGCCGATTGAGGTGACTACAGACGATATGGTTAGGAAAATTGAAAATATCGTTTTAGCCGACCGCCGAATTAAACTTCGAGAAATCGTTGATGCTGTAAACGTTTCAATCGAGAGGGTTCAACACATATTAGAAGTAAAATTGGGTATGAAGAAAGTATCGGCGAGGTGGGTGCCGCGTTTACTCACGGATGAGCAAAAACGGAACCGACTGACTACTTCGGAGCAGAGTTTGGCCGTGTTCAAACGTAACCCGAAGGAGTTTCTGCGTCGTTTCGTGACCGTGGACGAAACGTGGGTTCACCACTACACCCCGGAAATGAAAGAGCAGTCGAAGCAGTGGATTTTACCGGGTGAACCTGCTCCAAAGACAGCAAAAACCGTCCCATCGGCTGGAAAGGCCATGGCGACTGTTTTTTGGGATTCCCAGGGTATTATACATATTGACTACTTAGAAAGGGGGAAAACGATAACAGGGCAGTACTATGCCAATTTATTGGATGAATTTGACACCGTGTTGAAGGAAAAACGACCCCATTTAAAAAAGAAAAAAGTACTGTTTCATCACGACAACGCTCCGGCTTATTCGTCCAGAGTTGTGATGGCTAAATTAACACAGTTACGCTACGAACTATTGCCTCACCACCCATATTCTCCGGATTTGGCCCCATGTGATTTCTTTTTGTTTCCCAACCTAAAAAAATGGCTCGGTGGTAAGCGATTTGGATCAAATGACGAAGTCATTGCCGCCACAGAGGCCTATTTTAATGACTTTCCAAAATCATACTTTTTGGATGATTTATTGAAGCTTGAGTATAGGTGGAACAAATGTATAGACTTAAAAGGTGACTACGTAGAAAAATAAATGCATTATATACAAAAAAAAAGTTATTTTTTTTCCAAAAACTGGTACTTATCAAACAGCCCTCGTAATTTCGGCAACCTCGAAAAACATAAGACGGCATTTTTTATGACTTATGTTTGTTGCATTTCGGTAATAAAACTTTACTGTTTTTGACGCGTGCGTGTCAGCGGCCACGGCGCGACTGAACGATAGTAAGGCAATTACCTTCATTTTCGAGGAACGCTTTAGCGCGCAGATGACGTATCTTAATATAAAATATCATTGATCTTCATAGTAAGTCCTTTTGTTAAGAAGCGCAATTTTTCGTCAAACTCAAAAACGGTATGCCCGATCATCGTACAAAAGAAAACTTATTAATCAAATCTGTATTTTTTTTATAACTTATATACAAACATACCTTCACGCCTTCATTCCCAGAGTGGGGTAGGCAGAACTACAGAATTACCAACAACTCTAAAAATTTGTTGATCATTCTGTAACCACGTTTTACACAATTAGGCTAACAAGGAAAGGTACCCAACTGTCCGGGTCCGATTTGGTTTATTTTGATATAATGTTAGAGAATAGTCTAAGGGCTCCACTGAGGCGGAGACGAGCGGAGCGGGGCGGAGCTGTGCCAATATTAACCAATAGAATATAAACTAACGTGCGCAAGGCGCGCTCGACGTGACCGCATGCGCCTTCTATTGGTTAATATTGGCACAGCTCCGCTCGTCTCCGCCTCAGTGGAGCCGCAGCCTAAAATAACAGACACGTATTTTTTTAGCGGCCCAATCTCAACCTGTTGGGAGAAATTATCCTCCAACGTACTGAATAGTGACTAAAGCCTCTAACTTCTGTAGAGAATAAAAAGGATATGCTCGGAGCCGGACAGTTGGGTACGTTTCCTTGTAAGATGTTTACCAGCAGTTTTATTACTTACCCCTAACCAACGACAGTGAAATACTGTCCTGCATGGCGGGCGTCTGCATCCGACTGATATATACAAATATCAGTCCGTCTGATTGATCAGTCTTGAACTTGAGCGTGAGCTGCAGGTTGTCCGCGGTGATGTCCACGTAGCGGAGGTGGCTGTTGTTGCCTGAGAGGGACACTAGGGAGGCGAACTGAAAGGGAAGATGACATAATGGAAACCTATTGTGCAGGGCTGGGATTCTACAGTCGGTGTCAGTTGAAATCGCCGAAGATGTAAACAAGTAACGTTTGGCCAATGATATAATATAAAAAGAGGTAGATATGTTACCTATACGGTATTCCGCGTGTAAAAATGGCCCGGCTTACGCACACATAATCAGTAAATATTGCAATTACACACTAATTCATAAATGATAAATGAAAGCAGGATGGTATGCTAATTTCCGTGGGCGAAACAGAGACGAGCGTATGTTGCTCTGCAGACTAGTTCACGGTTCCGTTGACGGCGCAAGACTAAGTAAAGGTGTACCAATTGACTTGGTTTTAGGGTGCTATTGTAGTGCGTATAACATATATACCTCTTTCTACTACAGGGTGTTAGGTAATGAGTGGATAATCCTTGAACTACGGATAGAGGGCACTTAGGACGTTATGAAAAAGCTGAAATAGGTCTAGTAAAAGTCGCACGGTTTTCGAGATATTTGGACTTTTAATCGGATTTTTTGTCATTTTTCCTTATGTCCATGTTACGAAAAACCCTTAATTTCATGTATTAATTCATATTTTTTTCACTTTTTTCTTGCATGGTTAGAATCACTATGAACTAAGGAAGTTTTTAAAGCTACATGCCAAGTTTTTTTCATGACAACTTTTTGAGTAAACTCCCTAAGTTACTTTTTCCATACTAAGAAATCCCCGCGTTTGTTTTTCACGTAGTATGGAAAAACAAACTTTGTGCGTTTACTCAAAAAGTTGTCATGAAAAAGAACTGGGCATGTAGCTTTAAAAACTTCCTTAGTTCATAGTGATTATAACCATGCAAGAAACAACGAAAAATTTTTTTTATTAATACATGAACTTAGGGGTTTTTCGTAACACGGACATAAGGAAAAATTACAAAAAAACCGATTAAAATGACCAATATCTCGGAAACTATTAACAATTGCTGAACATACATGGGGGTTAAATCGATAGCTTATGAGCTGCTCTATCAGCCCTATTCGGGTTATCCACTATTTACCAAAAACCCTGTATATTATATCATTGCGTTTGACACATAACCTCAAATTTTCATCGAGCGTGTTTTTTATTTAAAATAACGTATAGTTAATAGTTATTCAATCTTAAACGTAATATGAAAGTGATAATCAAGTGTATAAATAATTAATGAAACCGCACATGATCTTGAAAAGTACGTGATTGTATAGTAATAATGGTAAATTGGTTTGTTTACATCTCTGCCCATTTCAATTGAAACCGACCATACACAGTAAAACAATGTTGTATTTGACATGTTATAGTATTGTTTTTAAGTCGGCCGTTATTATTACTGTCAATCGTATAGAATCTCAACCCAGATCTATTGCATAAATTATGACACCTCGTCGGAATTACAGGCGACAAGTACCTATTTTTTAAAATTATATACTATTTCTTGCATTATACCCTTATTAAATTTCGGTGCAGATCAAATATACAAATGAAAGTTAATAAACTTTTCTCAAACATGCAATGAAATATTGATGTTATGGCTGCGAAGTATGACGTTTCAGGTGCGGCTAGGAAAAGAGGTCGTTAATGGAATTTCATACAAATCGTGCAGGCCTAGGCCGGCAAAGTCCTCTTTTTTAATTTCCATACCACATAAATTTGTGGCACAGGCATCATGACATTCTGCCACTATGCGTATTAAAAAAATAAAACTTTGTTTTTTTTGTTGTTTATTTCAGCGCTTTTTTTTAATTTTAGTGTAAACAGGCTAAATAGTTTTTTTTAATATACTAATCCGTGCGTCCAACCAAAGCGTTTGCATGTTTATTTAAAGTACCAGGAGAACAAAGGTAATTAGGGGCGCGTAGCGCAACTTAGATCGCAGGCGGTGCGCTGCGGGGCACCGGCGGGCGGGCGGGCGCACCCGACACAGCGCGGATGACTGAGCACTGTAGGTTACTTTTAATGTTTATGCACTCCTAGTAATTTTTGTAATTTTTGTTTTAATTTTTTTAATGAATTATATGTTTGAGAAAAGCACTATACATATATCGGCGGGAAATAGGGTGGTTGCCCGCCTCAGACCTATCCGGCCTCGCTTTGCTCGGCCGTCTGTATGTCTTCGGCCGGCAACCCCTTTTGTCCCGGCCTCTGTATTAATGTACTATAAAAAACCGGCCCTTTTGAGGTGCTGAGGTGAAAAATTATCTGTCGTTGAATACAACTAACCTTGCATCCATCGACGACTCCTATCGACGTGGTGCTGTTCCGAAGGTCGACGGTGACGCCATCTATGTTGATCTGGCGCATGCACCCGTCGAACCCTTGACTGGTTACTTGCGCGATCCCCATGTTATTGCCGCCAAAGTTCATTGAGTCAATCGCGTTGATTTCGTACTGAAAATAAAAAGGTATTCGCGAATGTCATTATAACTTCCTAAGGTTTGTACTAAAACTAGTACAAAATAAGGCCATTAAAATAAAGATCTAGTGCAAAGAAAGAAAAGGTTTGTGTCAAATCTCACCAGGGGCCTGTTTTATAAAGCTACAAATTACAATTTACAGGTTACAAGTTTCCATTTGACACAATCTCGACCAATGACGACCAGCCATTTGAGCAGTGTTGCCAGTTTAGACCTGTAAAATTGTAAAATTGTAACTTGAAGTAAATTGTAAATTGTAACTTCAAGTGTCCCAGGGGGAGAGGGTGGGTCCGAAAATCGCCAAAAACGCCTCACGTAACTAAAGGACGCGCCCTAAGTTAAAAAATAACTCTCATCTTTAATGTCATTCACGACTTCAAGCATTTTTTTTTTAAATGGGTGTTAATTTTACGTACCTGGCTAGAACTTGACGCCTTCTTCTGTATCTCGTTGTCGACTCTCAGCGAGCAGTTTGTCAGGTAGCGGCCGGCGTCCAGCTTGTGCCATTTGCCATCATTGTAGGTCCTCGAGGTGCCAATGATGTCCAGGTTCTCCGGGTCTCCTAGAGACACCTGCCGGGGAAAACGCACATTAGGGTAGATACTCGAAACAACAAAAGTTGTCTTTCCTGTTAAAGACTATGTTTTGACCTGACACCGTTTATGCAGATATGGGGTCAGAGGGCCCTGCCAAGATGCATTGCGCTAACTAACGTTTCTATTCGTTTCGGTTTAACCAATCGCGTCACAGCTAGATGACGTGATACGAAAAGTCACGTGATTAAAACCGAAACGAATAGAAACGTTAGTTAGCGCAATGCATCTTGGCAGGGCCCTCTGTTCTCGGGAAAGACGTTTGACGATGCGATGGCCTAGTTGGTACTGACCCTGACTACGAAGCTGGAGGTCCTGGGTTCATATCGCAGTAAGGGCAGATATTTGTATGTTGAGCGCGAATATTTGTTGCTGAGTCATGGATGTTTTCTATGTATTTAAGTATATATTTCATTATATAAGTATTTATATCGTTGTCTAGTACCCATAGTACAAGCCTAGAGCTTAGTTTGGGACTAAGTCAATTGGTGTAACACTGTCCCCTGATATTTATTTTATTTTTTACTTGTGACCCGCCCTCGCTTCGCTTCGGTTTATGCCAGTTTTCTGTAATAACCGTACATAATACAAAACTTAATATAAATATATAAAAACCTTCCTCTTGAATCACTCTATCTATTTAAACAACATAATCCGTTGCGTAGTTTTAAAGATCTAAGCATACATAGGGACAGACAGACAGCGGGAAGCAACTTTGTTTTATACTATGTAGTGAAAACGGTAACCAAAATTTGTATATGACCCATTAATATTTCGTTAATTTATGCGATTTACATCTGAACCTATTTAAAGCAAGGGTGGATAGGCATCTTCTGGATGAACTCGCTTCATCGTCGACAAATCTAAGTCCTCCAAGAGCAAGAGTCAAGAGTAAAACTCATTATTAATATCAATAGTACATTGTTGCAGAGTTCAAAGCAATGACGATATGTAGCTTTACTGCAGCTTGGAACTTCGATTTTCAAAGGACCGCGGTAACTAACCTGTAAGAACACAATGCCGTCTTGCATGTGGATGGAGAAGAAGTTCCTCTCGTCCCCGACCAGGTAGATCAGGCCGTTCTTGGCGTAGGTCCTGAAGAACAGGAGCACGTGGTTCTTCTGGGGTTGCACGTATTTGCGCGCCGGCATGGTGACGTGGGCGCGCCCGTTGAAGCGGTACTCCGCCGAGTCCGATTGTGTCGTTAAGAGCTTGTCCCTGTGAGAATAAATAAATATTAAGTATATTAAGAAACCTGTATATCTGGTTGTATTTTAATGTTAACGTTAAAGTATTGCATATCATTAAAGTATCGGTCATGGATGTGGTTGCATCTTAATGTTCACATTAAATATATCGGTGACTGATACTTTAATGTAAACATTAAGATACAGGTTTTTCACATATTGTAGAAAACTTATGATAGGCATGTAGATAAAGTTGTGTATGCAACTGTACATATAAATAGGCATTAAAACACTGGTGTAATGTTATTATGAAACTCGCCTTTCGGCTCGTTTTATAAAACCACACTCGTATTTTAATGCCTCTCATTATGCACCAGTTATATAAACTACTTATTAGGGGACTGTTCGGCCCTAATACCAAAAAAGAAGGTGGTTAACTACATAGTAATATTGTTGCGTGTGAAGGAATAGTAATAATAGCATTGTTTTACTGTTGTCAACATTATCCATATTCAGAAACATGCTTGTGCAGGATTGATTTTTTATCGGCGGGGCATTTTAGAGAGTCCCACTGTCACTAACCTCAACCTGGCTCCCTTCAACTCCTGAGCCGACTCGAAGTTCCAGAGCCCCACGGGGGTGTCTCCGATCATCAGCTCTTCGATTTGCCCCGTGAAGGCGTTGTACGTGACGCCCTGCAGATTCGTGTTGCTAGGCGCGCCACCGACGTACAGCTTGGTCTTCTCACGATCTGGATAAGAGACGGTCTATTGGAATCCCTAATCATCAGTCGGAATTTTCACGGCAAAACATAAGACTATCGCTAGCTAATCCAAAAACGTTAGGACCATGGTCAATGAATTTTGCCAAGTGTCCAGCTAAATTAGCAAATAACTCCGGATGATAAAATAAAATCTACGCATATTACGCTACGCAACATTAATCAGAGAAATTTTCAAAGAACTTGAAGTTTTATTAGTATTTAAGTGTTTTAAGCGATGCTATGTTGGCCTTTTAGTTTTTATTTACGGCTTCATAAAATTTCGTGTGTCCTGGGCTTTTTGGAGTAATTATTTGCACCAGATATAAACTACAGAACATAGCAACGGTCAAGGAACAAATAAAAAAGAGGCCGTTTTATTAATGTTTTTTTTTCAATAATTTGATTTTAGATAATGAATTCTGGCATTTTTTTTTTATTCTTCTTTCCCGGTCCTTCTTATTGGAATGAATAAGTAGTAAATGGCACCACTTATTCGCTATTTTTTTCGTCAAACCATGCGCCTAACACCCTGTATTTCTTCTATTCTATTTCCCACCCTCATAACTTTTTCCCCAATACAGCTAGGAACCTGATTTTACACAAAACTACTACCAACATAGACAATCAATTAGTTGAATCGCTAGATTTATCCCGCTTTAACCTTTTCAACGCCACAGTCGTCTCTGGCCGTCAACTAAAAGTCGTGCCACTGACGCCACGTCAGCTACAGCCGACAAGAGTTCAAGATTAAAAGAGACTTTGTTTGGTAGCAATAAGGTGTCGTTTGCATAGCATAGCAAACATGTTTGGCGTGTGGGTGGCACATTTTGTACTCGACGTATGGCGTTCAAAAGATTAAAACTCTGAAATGCAGTTCACATGAAATTTTTTAAATGATTTGCAACGTACCCATATTAAAGATGGTATGCTGTCCAGGAAGAACAGCTTCCTGGGAATGCGGGACCTCAGTTCCGTTGTCCAGGCTCTCCCTGATTGTCAGCTTGACGTTGCGTCCAACCCTGAAATATTGGCGCGGTTAACATAGGATCAGACCCAGGGGCAGCAGACCATGCCTTTACACCAGTGGGCCGATAACGGTCGTGTTTATGTACAGTCAAGGACTTTAATTTTTATGCCACCATGGAACCCTGTCGCGTAACGTTAATCATTCATTTAAGCGTAATTTCTGTCATGTGGTTTGACGCTGTCATTATGACAGGGTTCCATAGTAGCATTACAATTAAAGTCCTTGAATGTACAGCCTTGGCCAAAGGTGTTGAGCACCCTACTTTTTCCTTTATAACTTATAAAAAAGAAAAATAATTGAAGAAATATTTTTTTCGCATTCATACCAACTTGTAAAACTTTGTATGCACGCGTCAGCACTAAGTTTTTAAATCCCTATAAAATGAAATATTCGCTTTTAGCAGCGATAAATTGTACATGCATTTAAACCTTAGTTTATTAGTTAACGATAAATGTAACTAAAAATAAAATTGGATGAGAACTTTTTGATTGGTTGTCAAAATTGAAAAGTCATATTTGTAGGCAATTATATGGGAAAAAGGCAAGCTTTCCCAATTATGTGGCCACCACTGTATATACTTTGCAAATAGCCTAGTGGTTTAATACTGACCTACCCACGATTACCTGGTACATACCTCCTGTCTTCAGCCACGTATTTTTCGCTATTAACGCGCGTGTGCTCGCGACCCGACTCGGTATTCTTACTGTCAACTACCAGGCACATAAAGCCTGGTAGTTTAATACTGACCTGTCCGCCATGACCTGGTACCACCTGTCGTCGGCCACGTATTTCTCGCTGTTGACCCGCGTCTGCTCGCGTCCCGACTCAGCGTCGTTACTGTCAACCACCAGGCACATATAGCCTGGTGGTTTAATACTGACCTGTCCACGATGACCTGGTACCACCTGTCGTCGGCCACGTATTTCTCGCTGTTGACCCGCGTGTGCTCGCGACCCGACTCGGCACTGTCCCCGATGTCCATCACTAGGTAAGGGTAGCCATTTTGGATGTTGATAGCCATGAAGTCGTCCTGATGAGATGATAAAATCAATATAAAGGCCTGTCCACATCTGGCGAACTCCCAAATCTCAGTCTTATAATTAGTAGAATATGCTTTATTTTAGGCTGTACTTCTATTCACCCCGCGAATCTCTATGGGGTGCCATTTTACGGTACGTACGTAAATATATACATTAATACATTAAACACATATAAATATATATGCACTAAAAGGACAATTATAAAACTTCTATAAGGAAATGTGTGCTCGAACTAATTTCTTGAACGTGAATTTATAAGGGGCCGTTCCAAAGACGAATAGCTTGAAGGGTGAAAGAGATGATAATAAAACCAGAACGGTGTAGAGGGAAAGAAAATGTTATGCGAGCTGAACCAAAATAGTTAAATAATGATTTAAGGCGGTTTTCAAAAAAGTGTACGGGTCTAGTGAATAATCCTTTCACATCGTGAAAACTCGGAACTCACGTCTACTTCCGAATGATGCCGCCGTGTCTATGAATTATTGAATTATTAAGTGACATGTTTGTATTAAATAAATAGAGTACTTTAGTTTTCAGTGTCAAATGTCAAACCACGAGTTTGAAGTATATCACACCGAGATGTTAAAACCACCACGATCAAATATATAGAAGTTAGGTGTAGGTAAACAAGAAGAAATATAAATAAATGTTGAAAATAATTTCACAGGCTTGTCGATCTAATCGTTTCCCAGGTCTTAATGCTTTCGGCATGACTATTAAAAATAACCGAAAACAAACTTAATCTTAGTTAACAAAAAAATACTCTGGTATTAACCACTCTATATCGATTATCACTCTCGCGATGCGACGTTCCCCCACGTTGTCTTGATGGATACTGAGTCAGACTGAAGTAGCATGACAAATACGAAAATTTCCGAGAAAATACGATGTGAAAGGATATTTCACTACATCTGTACATAGTTAAGGGCTAAAATTAAGATACGGTAACTTTAGTCAGTTGAGTTACGAAAATTAGCTATACCGTTATAAAACAAATGGTGGTATCTCAGGCAAAACTCCTGTAGCAAGTGCGACCGTATTACTAGCGGGTGAAGCTTGAATCTGCTTCGTTTATTGAATTTGAGATACCTCCTATTGACTTATGAGGGCAGTATATAAATGAATGATTAATTTTCGTGACTCACCTGACTAAAATTACAGTTTCTTAATTTTAGACCTTAATTATGTACACTTTTTTTTAAAACCGCCGTTGTGGTACTCGTAACTAAGGTCTGATTTTTATTCCCACAGAAAAAATGTAAACAAAGGTGTTGCCGTTAACGAAAAACATTTGCAGTATTCCAAATATTTATACTTTCCACGTTTATAAGAAATCGACTTTCTATAAAAAACTATGTATTGTAATCGAGATTGAAGAATTTAATTTGTTGATGGCAAACTTTATTTTGATATAAATTCTTTGTTGTATTAATTTAAAACGATAAAACTGTTTTTGTATGCATAATTATTGCACTGGTATCATTGACTCGATACACCCGTGTCATCATGTTGAGGGCTGCTTGATTGATGTGAGACGTCACTTCACTCGTTTCGCTTCACAATTCGTGCTTCCGTCGTAATAGCTTACCAGAGACTCATTTGTGTGATTTCAAATTCAATTATTTACAAATTTATTTTTACATCACGGTACGAGCAAAATGATAACTTAATATTGTATTTCTCGCTGGCCCAAACTTTGAGATCCCCTAAAATGTCACTTTGACATTGACGTAACTTTGTTTACATTTTTTCTGTGGGAATAAAAATCCGACCTGACTTGACAGAAGCGCGTGGAGCTAACCCCATGCGCTTCTGTTTAGTCCACCAGAGTAAATCTCTTTAACCGAACAATTGTCCTCGCGTGTGATATCCATGGACTTGTTTCTCTAATAAGTTCATGGTGATTGTCTAAAACTCGATACTGGCGAAATACACCTTGTTAAACAAACTGAGTGAAAGCCATTGATTAAGAAAAAAAAAACCGACCTTAGGAGAAAGAGGATCATTTAACTTACCGACTTTGTCTTCCTCAACTTCGATCCCTCCAAGTTGCCCAAGTACAGTAGGAACCCATCTGGCTCCCTCGTCCTGAAGTAGGCTGAGACGTGTGTGGACGTGGACATTTCGTCGATGGTGTCCGGCAGTCGAGGTTGTAACGTCGTAAAGCGGTCGAAGTTCACGCCTACCTCGATACGGTTGGCTACTGTTCGGGCCTGGAAAGGAATCATAACAGTGAAAAAATAATTCCTAGACACAGTAGAGCAAGAAACACAGAGTAATAGATCAGGGGCCCGTTCCAGAAAGCTACTCTGCAACTCTGCACTCTGCACTTTACAAATCCACGATAATGCAAAGTGCAGAGTAAACGTGTTCCAGGAAACACTCTACGTAGTTTGCAAACTCTGCAAAGATACTTTGCAAATCCACAAATCCACACGTTGTATTTGACTCTGCCTCTTCAACTTTGCGAGTGTCTTGTGGAACAGACATACTTTGCAAATCCACAAATCCACTCTTTGCATTTGACTCTGCCTCTTCAACTCTGCAATAGCTTTGTGGAACAGTAATACGTTTGAAGAGTGGGATTTGTGGAGTGCAGAGTTGCAGAGTGGCTTTCTGGAACGGGCCCCAGTACCCTGACCACGAGTTACAATTACCGTACTCGCTAGCGAGTCGAATGCTCTGTCCCTCGTTCTCTATAAGAACACTGCGAGGTCTGTAAGGGAGAGAGCATTCGACTCGCAAGCGAGTACGGTATTTGCAACTCGTGGTAAGGGTACATACAGATCACGAAAAGAATCATGAAGTGCATGAAAAACAGTAAGAGCGGGTATACATTGGGCGCTCGGCGCTGCGTTGAGCGCGCGTTGATAGCGTACACACACCGCGTTCAGCACGGCGTTCAGCGAATGTGCAATCGCGCGTTCAAATGTACAACAAAATGGCGGCTCATGTATCTCGAAGCGCGCGGCTGACGCCCTCCCAACGCGCGTTTAAACGAAAATCAAAGCGCGCGTTCGACTCGCGCTTGATCAGAAACGCGCGCTTGCATGTGTACACCTAGATAAGAACTACTGGTTCTCAAAACGCGCGTTACCAAAGCGCCTAATGTGTACTCGCTCTAAAAGACAGAACGTTCACGTTTACTGAATGAAAATTACTATTTAAGTAATTTACAATGCTATTCACATTTCAATTTAAAACAGTTAAATTTGGCCGCAAGCTTTAATATGACGACGCGTTGGCCTAGTTGGTAGTGATGTTGCCTACGAAGCTAGCGGTCCTGGGTTCAAATCCCGGTAAGGGCAGATATTTGTGTGATGAGCGCGAATATTTGTTCCTGAGTCATGGATGTTCTCTATGTATTTAAGTATATATTTCTCTATATAAGTATGTATATCGTTGCCAGTACCCATAGTACAAGCCTAGAGCTTAGTTTGGGACTAGGTCAATTGGTGTGACATTGTCCCCCTGATTTGATTTAATTAATTTTGTACCAGTAACAATAGGAAATATGCATGGAATTTTTAAATCGCATTTATCAACAAAATATGAAAATACCGTAAGAGACCACGAAAAGTGAAATTAAAATCGGCCAAGAAATCCGGACGATACAAGCATTTTAAACTTTGAAAAGCCGCTTTCAAATGAAAAAAAAACCGCATCCAAGTCCGTTCACCCGTTTAAGAGCTACGGTGCCTCTTCTTGCGTCGGGGGTAAAAAATATATAACCTCGTAAAGCCCACCATACTACAAACAGGGAGTTTTTTGTAAGTGGGACTTTGTGTCTACCGTCAAGGCAATAAAGTTCAATTACGTTTGTTCGATAATGCCATTTTCAGTTTATGAACATAGGAAAATAAAACTTATTCTTATTGCAACACAGTTCAAATTAAATTGCCTTGATTATGTACATCCTACTGCATACTTGCGCTCATCACACAAACACTTGCCCTTGTCGGGGATCTAACCCAGCAACGCTAGCTTCACACGCAGTCTGACCAGGATACCTGATCCTACTGTCTCCAATCCTCACCTGTTCAATGAGTTCGTTAACTCTGCTCAGTTTGTTATCGGCTTCAATTTTCCGTCTTTCGAACTCGTTCTGAACCTGCTCCATGTTGTGGTACTTCTCGGCCAGTTTAGGCTTCGTCCCGTCGGCGTTGTTCACTGTGGGAACACAGGGTTAATATAATTGGGCAAGGGTTTTTTAAATACTGTTGTTTCATGTCACGAGAGCGAGTTTGTCATACTTGTAGTTGTAACACGTATAGACACGCACACTATGGCGTGGTTGCCGTTCAGCCTTTATACCAACTTTTAGCATAATTTTGCATAAAAAACAAAATTCATAATTTAGTGGGTCATAACAATTAAATAACAGAATACTCAATGCTCATAAAAACGTTATTTATACCGTTCATTAGGAATAATGTTATTTGGTGTTTGTATGATAATACATTTAGTATAATGATTAGAATTTAGAACAACATTTGAACTAATGATCATGTGATATAATTATTATATGATATACTAATAAAAATTATACCAGAACAGTTAACTAAAGCGAACTGCTACCAAAACAGTGTGTTAGGTTAGGTTAGGTTAGAACTGTGATCCTAACAAAAGCTAACTAATTCATTTTTAGTAGGCGTTTATTTTCTTTGAGCATTATGAGCTTGGTTTTTATAAGAAAAGAACGTTATGAGCAATATTACTATACAAAGTGACCATTATACTGATTGTCCGTTATGAACAGAGGTCGGAATAGGTAGTGCTTATTAACCTAAACTTGTTGCATCTTCATTCAATAACGTATTCCCATCTCACTCGCGCATGAATGAACATGAGTCAAGTTTAGGTTAATAAGCACTACCTATTCCGACCTCTGGTTATGAAGATTCATTACTATTATTGCTTTTGAAATTATGCAATTCATTTATATGCATTTTGTTTTTAAACTATTTACTTAATCATTACTGCAGATCAAAATTATGCAAATAGTATTATGCAAAATGAAAATTTGAAAATAGTTGTTATTAAAAATATTGCACACCCCTACGGCGTCGCTTAGCGACGACAGCTTCGCATTGACATAGGACAGTTTTTATCTCGGAACAATGAACGGTTCCCGTGGGATGACAAAAGTACGAATTCTACGCGGACGCGGAATCCCCTGGCAGAAGCCAATGCCATTGCCATAATAAAGGCACACATAATAGCACTGAAAAATAAAGAACTTACACAGATTTTCCACATTATCCTTCATCTTCACCGCTTCATCAGCGAGCTTGGGCAGGGTCTGAGCGAACTGCTTGCTCGCTGCCAGGTCGTTGCCAAGTTGCCCCATCACCTCCAACGTCCTCTTGACGGTCGCGTTGACTTTGGCAGCCTTATCCATCTCGGGTTCAAGGGAGAACTGGGCGAGGCTCGGCAGGCTGTTTGGGTGAGGTTAAAAAACAGCGTAATCAATTTATAAAGTCAAAAAACCTGCGTAAAACCACTGTGTAACTTATGTACAGTCAGCATCATATGGTGACGGTCAATATGTCTAATTATAGAGCAATATCAAATATGGTCATCATTGACTCAACCAATGCGAACAAATTGTTGAGGCCATCCGCCAGCATAAACAACGCCTAATACATGGTACTGTCTTTATTTTTTGAACTGAGCTTATCCACTACACTAAGCCATTGTCTTTGTACAATACTATTATCTTCTGTTTTTTTCGTAACCGCGTACAAAAAATTAGTAGTTCTCTTCTTGTCGCCCCACTTCTTGATGGTGCGCGAAGCCTGCTCTAACGCTTTATCCGCTTGCGTCAGGTAGAATACTAAGATGATGGCGGGGGATGTTTGGAGGAAAAAGACAAGCGCCACACATGAATGATTGGGACAAGGGCCATATGATGATGATATTTCACCGAAACACACTACTACTTCATACTCACACTAGTAGTATCGCGCTGTTCTTGTCGCCGCACTCCTTGATGGTGCGCGACGCCTGCTCCAGCGCTTGTTAAGCTTGCGTCAGGTAGAATACTAAGATGATAGCGGGGGATGTATGGAAGAAAAAGGCAAACGCCGCCCTCGAATGATTGGGACAAGGGCCATATGATGATGATATTTCACCGAGACACACTACTACTTCCACGGAATAGAATAAACAGTGGAAGTGGCATGAGCTTCGCTTAGTATCAGACCTGTTGTCACCAATACTCAAACTATCATAAAAACAACACGCCACCATGGAAAATGTTTTTGGTGCGGCTATCGTTTTTACATTTCAATGTAGCACAATAAGGCATGCATCTTATTTCCTTTTTTAGAAATATCTAACGAAATATCGAAATAAGGGATCGCGGCAAAAGTATGGTAGGTTGCGCGGAACTCCGCATAACCATGCCACACGTTACACGCCCACTTGACAATTCTACTGCTTTTCTGTTCTGTGACTACTTCATACTCACACTAATAGTATAGCGCTGTTCTTGTCGCCGCACTCCTTGATGGTGCGCGACGCCTGCTCTAGCGCTTGCTCGGCTTGCGTCTGGTTCGGTGCGAGCTGGTCGGTCACTATGGTGCGGGCTTCACGCGCTTGTTTCTCGAACGCCTTCGACCGGTTAAGAGCTGGTTCTACGGTTCCATTTAGATGTTTGTTCTAGAAAAAAAAGTGTATGGTGGTGTATTTGTTTATGTGTATTGGCAAGGGTTTGACGGAACAACCGCGCAGCTCAACCATTGTCAACAGAGACCGAAATGATCGTGGCATCATTGAGCTGTCGTAGTGACTTATCATTTATCGACTTTCAATGTCCACAGCCAACCAATTTGAGTTCTAAGCCACTATGGAATATGTTAAAGTGATGTTGTCAACCAAAACGTAAGAGACTTCCTATGATTTGGTTTACAATGTCACGTTAAGAAAGTCCAGAGTGGCCTATGGAAATCGATTCGATCGAATATAATAAACCTTAAAATAGACTAATTGTGCAAATTGTGGTTATAGAATTATCAAATTTTTAGAGATGTTTGTAATTCTGTAGCTCTGCCTACCCCACTCTGGGAACGAAGGCGTGAGATTATGTATGTATTTTAAAATAGACTGTTAGCAACTTTTCGTAAACCAAATATTGAAAATCTATGAACCATTTTTTTTTATATCCTATGAAATAAATACTCAACTTTTTAGCACTAACACAAATTTTAAACATGTAATTTACAAAAGTTGCAAAGTCTTCGATGTAGGACGCCCTCAGACTAGGTGGAGCGACGATCTTCAAAATGTGGCTGGCAAGAGCTGGATGAGAGTGCCCACGAATCTCAAATTGGCGTGCAATTGGAGTGGCTTATGTCCAGCAGTAGACTAATATAGGCTGATATTAGTAGCCGTATTTGGGAACTGATTAGTTAAAAAATGTATTCTTTTCCAAGAAACTTTTGTATTTGGTTGCATTGTGTCAATTTTAAATTTTCATCTTACCAAAGGTTATCTGGACGGGATAGCTTTTTAGCGATAAGACCTCCTGTTACTTTCTTCTACTTTTAATCTTGTTTTTTTATGTTCTGTATCGTATTGTATTATTACTATGATATATAACTGAAGTCAATAAATGAGAAATCACTAGCGTTATTGAAAAAGGCCACGAAAATTCCGGTCTCTAATTATCAAGTTGGCTTGGTCGTATTCGAATGCACTAGCTAGCAGAACCTGCGGCTCTCGCCAACAACGGCGTGAAGGAATATAATCACTGGGTTTTTAGGTGTTCTTTCCTCTATCGGTTGGCGATTCCCACATAACCATCTTGGGATCATGTCTGCGCCAACCTTTAAGATCATTTTCTTTCAAGATTGAAAATTGAATTTTAGAGTTAAGGTAATAGAGTATAGAATGCTTTGACTACTACATTGTAGTTAGCCTTCTTTGGTATTACAGAATGTGTGACTTACGATTCCAGAAGTTTTAGTATCGGCTATTTCAGCTTCCTCAGCGGCCAACTTGGCGGCAGCTATCTCTTGAACTATGCTGGAGTACGCCGACGCGGCGGAGTATGCGTGCTGCGTCCGAGTATTGTTGTTCTCTCGCTCTGCCAAAAGGCGCAGGGCCTCAGCCTGAAAGAGATAAGTGTATTTTTATGATTGCGTAGATTAAATTTTTATTTTCTAATGTTCGTAGAAATTATGATATAGTTGTATGTATTGGAGGATTCATCTAAGAAATTCAAGGGTATAAGGGA
Source organism: Acleris literana (assembly GCA_946894065.1). NCBI lineage: Eukaryota > Metazoa > Arthropoda > Insecta > Lepidoptera > Tortricidae > Acleris > Acleris literana. Next base: position 98,076,726 of record OX335668.1, on the reverse strand, counting down.
GAAATTAGTCGAACTAATATCTAAAGAATTATGAAATCACGCAAATATTTTTAGATTTCATCTTTATTAACCTTCAGTATTAACTATTTATGAATATTATTTTTAATTTTACAGTATTTTTGATACTCATTTCGACCTAAAGTGGCCAAAAACGGCACAGTGGCCACAAAGCGTACTACTACCCTACAAACAAAAAATAAATAAATAAACATCGGTATCAACGTTCAGTTTTCATGGCGCCTGGTAAGGGTAGCAAAAAAAGAAATACGTTCGAAGATTTAATGAATAATAACTTTTATTTTCTGTTATTTTTTAAAACATAATTATGCAGAAGCTAACTGTATCTATATTTATGCTGTACTTATGCTTATTCTAAAAAAATTCATAGAACCTTAGTACTTATTTTGCATTTGAAATAGAATGTATGCCAAATAGGTAACGAATGTCAATTTAATTGTCACACCAAATAAATATTAGTCAGTGTGGAAAGGTAATTAAGTCATGTGTACAAAACTAATATGGAATTTACGTCAAATTTAATTAATTAATTTATGTTGAACGGTCTATACAGATGTGTTACAACTACATGCAAGAGGTCATTTACTGTAGTTTTTCACCTATATATTATAAGAGATGTCAAAGGTTAACAGCAAAATCCATGGAACAAATTTTAGTAATTTATTAAACCTTTAATACATTTTTAGCGTCTTTCTTTTTGTTTATAAGTGTAAAAAAGATAAGTTCAAAATACTAGATGTATTTGTTTGTATTTGTTTTTCTGCAAACCGTACTTTGCCATGAAAGTTGAACGTTGATACCGATGTTTATAAATAACACATCCAACACTCTCAAAACACGCGCTCATCACACAAATATTCACCCATACCAGGAATGGAACCCAGTCCTAGCTTCGTAGGGTCACTACTAGGGGACGTTTTTGTATGAAAATAACCGGGTTAAAATAACCGGTTAAAACCGGTTATTTGCATTCCCTAGTCACTACCAACTAGGCCAACGCCAACCTTTCCAACTCACCCTGCTCCTCAGCCCCTCCGCATGATTCCTCGCCACATCAGTATAGTTGGTCAGCACGGGAATATCTCTGGCTAGCTTCTCTATAGCTTCAGTCAGTCTTGAATTGACTGAGTTCAAATTCTCCAGAGCCAATGTCGCATTCTGCACTATGTTGGAAGAAGCCGCATTAAGATGGGTAGCGTTGGTGATGTCTGTTCCGGCCTCGATGAGGTCTGTCATGGCGGCGGCGTTTAGTTTTGAGGTTGAGTCCTCTTTGGTGCCGTATTTTGATTGTCTATGGGTAAAATTTAAAATATAGTTCCAGAATGAACCATGTGACAGCTCCTTGAGCCCTTCTACGGTCACGAGCGTTAATTTGGGACCCATTTCAAGAAAAATATGCTTGAAGTCGTCAATGTCTTAGGAAACTCAACCTTGTTGTTTTAGAATGTCAGATTGACTTTGGACCTAAGGTGGGTACCAAATTTAATCTCATGACTGTACTAAAAATAAACAATACGGCCTTTGAAATAAAGATCTAGTGCAAAAGTAAAGTGGAATTTCCTTTGTTTTTTATGACTAATGATCAAATTAGAAAATTTACTTTATTTCATTCACAATAGATTCATATTTCATTGATAAATTTCGTTGTCAACGAAAGTCAATGGAATATGAGTCTATTGTGAATATCATAGGGTCAATTTTCTAATTCGATTGTCAGTCATAAAAACAAAGGAAAATAAATTTTATTTCCATTGCACTGGATCTTTATTCCAATAGCTGAATTATGTAAAAGAAATTGTACGCGAGCCTTACGAGGCTAGGTATATCTATTCTGCCCTCCTTACAAAAAAGGGCGTATGTCTCATAGAACCGCGTATGTATTAGTGACCTTATTTCTTAAGATAGAGGGTTAAATTTACTTATTCTTAGTAGCAGCAGTATTCTTGGGTTAGGTTAGGTTAGGTTAGCTTACCTATTGACTTCGTTGAGTCTGTTCGCCTCTTCTGACTTGTGTTGAGCGAGATCTGTGTATTCCAACATGGCTTCCATTTTCTTATGCAGGTCTTTGGTATTTTTAACGAGGGCTTCGAATTTCTGTAAATAAACAAATGAATATCAGACGGTTACATCACAGTCACGTCATACCAATTGACCAAGTAGCAAAGTGAGACCAGGGGCCCGTTCCAGAAAGCCATTTTGCAACTCTGCACTCCACAAGTCCCACTCTTCAAACGTAGGTATATCTGTTCCACAAAGCTATTGCAGAGTTGAAGAGGCAGAGTCAAATGCAGAGTGTGGGTTTGTGGATTTGCAAAGTATTTCTGTTCCACAAGACAATCGCAATGTTGAAGGGGCAGAGTCAAATACAAACTGTGGATTTGTGGATTTGCAAAGTATCTTTTAGGAACAGAGAGTGTTTCCTGGACCTCGTTAACTCTGCACTTTGCGTTATCGAGGATTTGAAAAGTGCAGAGTGCAGAGTTGCAGATTGGCTTTCTGGAAAGGGCCCCAGGGCCTCAATTCTTGAGAGAGAGCACGCAACCATCCTAACCTTTTGTCTGAGTTTGTTTAGATTCTTTTTGTGTAGACTAGAATTCGGGATTTTTTAATTTGAAGAGACTAGAATTTAATATGTTTAAGGTTCCGTACTTCGAAAGGAAAAAACGGAACCCTTATAGGATCACTTTGTTGTCCGTCTGTCTGTCAAGACCCTTTATCTCGAGAACGCGTGTAGGTATCGAGTTGCAATTAAAACCATATACCCAGGTCTATAATCCCTTGAAGCTGTGAAAAAAACAATACGGCTATTTTTGCAGCAAAATCGTGTATTTCAACACTCTCTAGCTAGGGAATCAAAAGGTCACGGCCCACCTAGTATGAAAATAATACCCAGGGAGTACAGAAATGAAATTGGGCGGGAATAAAGATAAACATGTATACTTTATAATGGTATATGTCGCATTACGAACTACGAAGACTGAACTACCCACATTAATTAGGGATTTCATATACCTAACTAATCAAAGATATATTAATAGCTAATCTTCTTTGCACTGTTACATGTTACCTCCGTGGTTTTTTTTTAAACTATTTACTTAAAATAAAACCTGGGTCATAACTGCAAAATTTACCACCAATTTGGTTTATCCTCGTAAGGCCCAGTGTGCAATAGAAAGTACATAATCAAGGCAATATAATTTGAACTGTGTTGCAATGTGAATAAGGTTTATTTTCCTATGTTCATAAACTGAAAATGTCATTATCGAACAAACGTAATTGAACTTTATTGCGTTGATGGTAGACTCAAAGTCCCATTCACAAAAAACTCCCTGTTTGTAGTATGGTGGGCCTTACGAGGTTAAGTACGCAAACATTTTTTGACCAGGCAGGATTATGGGCCAAGATCTTTATAGGGTATTTTCCGTTGCCCTAGATCTATGAAATTTGGCAAGTAATACCGTCTTATACTACAAGAATAGGAAAAAACTATACATTTTTAATGAAATCACAAAAAAACAGGGCCTTTATGCAAGGAACGGCGGTCCAAATTTTGAATTGAGTTAACCGTGTCATGTGCGGAACCCTCGGTGGGCGAGTCCAACTCGCACTTTTCCGGTTTTTTTTACCCTCCCATAGACAAAGGGTTAAGAGGAGAGAAACGTTACTACCTTTCGTATATAAATTTTAAGTGTTGCAATCCTTTCAAGTGAGTCGCTTAACTTCAAACTCGGATAAATCCATGCGAAAGGACAACGGAATTTGCGTCTTTTTTCCAACATGTTAAGTTGTAAATTCGTATACCAAATTTCAAGGAGATATCCGAGTTTGATTTTAAGCGACTCAAGTAAGGTTTGAAGGCAAGGTTTATATAAGTACGGTCGGCCAAGAATGCGGTCTACCAGTTTTAACAAAAGTTTCTGTGAGATCTAATTATCGCTAAGGTTGACACTTGTCACTGTCATAATATTATTGCAAGGGAAAATCGAACTTGTTGTATCGTGACGTGCGAATGAACTTCAACCGTAGGGTGGTGGACCACATTTTTGGCAACTGTACAATGAAATCAAAATTACCAGACCTAGGAATATACGGGGCAAAATTAAATGACAGCTAGGGATTGCCTATATCGATAAACTCAAATATCGATGCTTTTCCCATATACTAGTAATAGCTCCAAGTTTTGTTTGTCAAAATAAAATTTTATTGAAAGTATGCAAATGAAACAAAACAGCAACATATTTTTGGTTATTCTTTATTTTAAAAGGATTTTTTAACCGGCACTCATCATCATCCTCTTTTTTTACTCCTAACATATTCTTATCGTGTATTTTAACAATAGTAAATGGGACAGTCATTCTGAAATACACAAAAAGGAAAACAATATGATTATGATAAGTGAAGGTTAAAAAATCGTTTTAAAATCAAGAATAACCAGAATTATGTTGCTATGTTGTTTCATTTGCATACTTTTAATAAAATTTTATTTTTACAAACAAAACTTGGAGCGATCACTAGTATATGGGAAAAGCATCGATAATTTAGTTTATCGATATAGGCAATCCCTAGCTGTCATTTAATTTTGCCCCGTATATTCCTAGGTCTGAAAATTACCTTAGCTTGCTCGTTGACCGGGGCCACGAACAGATTCATCTTTTCTAGTTGCTCCGTGGCGTTCGTGTAGATCGACGACGCTTGCACCAGTTTAGGCTTCAAATCCATAGCTGGGGATAACACACATTTTGACACACTGACATTCAGAGATATTAGCTAAAGTGAGCTTCTTATGCTTTATCCTTCCGACAGAAAGTGACAAAGCATACTTTAACTAAACGGATCGGAACGGAAAGAATTTTATGGTCTTTAAACGATATTAAATCATGTTCACAGTATTTAAAGTCTATATTACCAAGCCGCGCTCAGCAACTTGACCGCGGGCGTCTTCCGCGACACGCGATCGTAGCCGAGCGTATGCCGCGACGCGCGATCGGCTCCGTCATAAATAGACAATAATAATTTTAACAGACGCGATCGGCTGTCGCCGCCTCCGTCCGTATCCTTTCCGATCCGATGCGATGCGAGCCGTTTGGTGGAAATCATCCTTTATAGTTCGTTTATAAACCGACTCGGTTAGTAAGGGAATAGCGTTTTAAGAGACAGATTTGAGAGTATGTGTTTTGTTATAAAAAAATATATAAAAATACGTGCTCATTATTTTTTCATGTTCTCAAACTTATAATCAAACCAGAATTAACTAGCAATTTGTTACATACATACACACATACATACATAATCTCACGCCTTCGTTCCCAGAGTGGGGTAGGCAGAGCTACAGAATTACAAACATCTCTAAAAACTTGTTGATAATTCTATAACCACAATTTGCACAATTAGGCTAAGATGTTTACCAGCGTATTAGTGACAGGTTGCAAGCCCATCGCCTAACAGTACTACAAGCCTTTATTCCCTTAGTCGTCTTTTACGACATCCACGGGAGCAATTTGTTTAAACAAATAAATTATTTACAGAAGTTATTTCAATACTTTGGAGGACGATTTCTCCCAACAAATTGAGATTGGACTGCTAAAAAAAATACATGTCTGTTAGTTTAGACTACTCTCTAACATACATCAAAATAAATCAAATCGGAGCGGGACAGTTGGGTACCTTTCCTTGCAGGTATCGGTCACGAGCGTTAATTGGAGACCCATTTCAAGAAAAATATGCTTGAAGTCGTCAATGTCATTAGAGATGTCAAGTCATTTGTAACTTTTAGGAAACTCAACCTTATTGTTGTAGAATGTCAGATTGACTTTGGACCTAAGGTGGGTACCAAATTTAATCTCGTGACTGTTACATTGCAGTTAGCTGTCTTCTTTGGTATTTCGGCAGAAATAGCACCAGCGTAACAAAGATTTCTGAGAAATAAAAATTCGGACACTTGAACATTCTGAAGGTGTTCTCAGTATAAAACTCACCCTCCACATCGCCTTTGATCTGCCGTGCCTCAGCAAGCGCACTGTCGACCTTCGGCTGTTCGCTCAGTTCCAAGCCAGTGGCCAAGTCAGCCACGTGTTGCACGGAATTCTGAGCGGACTGAGCGCTTTCACGCAGCGATGCGATCACGTCCTCGGCGTCTGAGGCCAGCCGGGCAGCGCGGTTGACTTGCTTCTCGCTGTCTGTTGCTGCGAACTCCGCCTGGGAAAAACAAGGGCAAAAACCTTTAGTCATATTCATACTAATGCTTATTCATTCATTCCGTATGGCACCTATCTAAGTGTGTATCCCTTTGTATACAGGGTGTAATCGTTAAGTGTGTCCAGGCGATTATTCCGTAAATATAACAGATATCAGAAAACTTTAAACTGGTATCGAAAGTACGATACCCAATGAGTAAACTTACATCACTAACTTTTTTAAATAAAACCAGAAATATCCCAAATATTAACTTTAACCCCTCCCATACATTTAGTACGCCGTTGGTTGAGGCTTTAGTTTAAAAAGCCTAGTTATTTCACCATTATCATAATGATTCATGATTTTTTTTATTTATCACAGTTTATTCGTGTAAATTATGAATCTTAAACAGTTTTATCAGCAGAGATGGGCAAAATTTATTCGAATGACGAATAACGAATAAGAATAACCAAATTATTCGCGAATAACGAATTAAATTCTCGAATGATTACTCTTATTCGAATGAAAAATTCGTAATATTTTTATTCGAGCATAATTTATTCTTCGAATTTGCGAATGACTTATTCGTGAATAAATTATCCACGAATGAATCATTCGACTACTTTCCGAATAACGAATAATTTATTAATTTATTAGAGAAAAATGGAGCAGGTATTTCAGTACATAATAATTATTCGTGGCAATTCATTCAAGGAATAAATTATTCGACGAATAATTTATTCGAATAAGAATAATCATTCGAGAATTAAGTATAAAACAATAAGGGCAACTTTACTATAAAAGTAACGCAACAATTTATAAACACTTACAGATCTCAGAAGACTCTTTCCAGTGCCCTCAACAGCCTTGACAGCGGCGGCGGTCGCGCTCACGTCTACGTTTTGAAGTTCTTGTAGCCGAGGACGAAGAGTTGCTGTCTGGTTGGAGATGTAGTTGAGTCGCTGCGTGGTGAAGAATGACGCCGCTTTGTCCTAGGAAAAGAACATTTGTAAATGGAGAGTTCTAGTTAAAGGACATCGAGTGGAGTATTTGACTTTAGTTTTTGGTTTGTGCTAAAAAAAGGACAAAATTATCATGCGTTTTCCCATACAATTGCCTACAATTTTGATGATGACTTTGCAACTTTGACAACCAATCAGTTCTAAACCAATTTTATTGTTTGTTACAATTTAGATCATTAACTAACGTATAAAGTGATTTACAATGAACAATGAACAAATGCCAAAATAGAACTTAGCAACAGTCTTTGAGTGCCGTGGACAGACGGACAGGCTGACATGCCGAAACTATAATGGTTCCTTTTACATAAGGCTTGGTTAAGTATTTTCATTGCCAAAAGCAATATTTAAAAAAAATACTGATTATTGAGTTTCTTGCAGCGTTTCTTCTCAGCAGTGGTCTCCTCTTGGGAAGCGCTGGTATATTTTTGACGTGTAAAGCGCCCGACCGGCGTACTTACTGAATAAACAATCTTTTTTCTTACCTTGAACTCTTGAGTCTCGTTGGCGAGCAAGTCTCGCATGTCCTGCACGGAGAAGATGAGAGCGTCAGTGCACGAGTCGCACTCAAGGCAGCCCTCGTTCGGAAGAAGCACCCATCTGGAGAAAAATAACCGATTATAGCAGTGACTATTAAATACAGTGTGCGTCCATACCAACATTATATTTAAATGCTAAAAGTTGCCCTAATGAACATAATTTGATATTTTAAGTCAAAAATTCCATTTTTGGGACTAGGTTTTGTTGCAGACTATACTTTTTATGCGCAGTTATCAAATATCCGTTAAGACGATTCTAAAGATTATTTATTATTTACTTAAGTTAGAAAAACTCATTGGTGACCGAGGGGGTTCGACGGTACCATACGATCAAGAGTCAACCCCCTAACCACTTGACAGTTCCACGATACCATAGTACTCAAAACCAAAATGCTCTTAACCGTCCGCGGATACCTTATTTTCCAAAGATGTGGAAGAAGGAACAGTTGATTACAGTGCCATCTAGTAAAATATTTACAAATTCTACTGCTGCACAAACGTAGCCTAACCAAATTACTTGCTCTCAAAAATATAGATGGCAGTGTCCGCTAGCTGCATATGCATTAAAAAATATTATTTGCCGTGAACCTGCGCGAGTTTGTGAAGGACTCGTGGTTATGTCGTAAGTATTTTACGTTTATATACATCTTTTTGGGGGTTATTATACCTAAAAATTATCAGGAGTGTGTACTTTCTACGATTATGTGTATTATATTCCATTGACCTAGTGTGATGTTTAAAACAATCTTGTAGGATCTTGTAGGATTTTTGACCGATTTCATAAGTTTTACCTTGATTATAGTCACTAATAATGTATATATTTATAATTCTATACAAAGCATTTGAAAAAGTGTACGTTCATGTATGCCTCTTTTTTTAAATTATATCTTTTCTAGTTTAGAAGATACAGACGTTTTTGTTAGAAAGTTGCGGATGCGCGGCGCGGGGCGTGCATCCCTAAAAAACCCGGACGGTTGAGGGCAAATTGGTCTCGCGGGCCGGACTGTCAAGTGGCTAAGCCACTAGGCCAACGACACTCTTAGAAGATAGGCATTAGTTGAACGTACCTTTCCGGACAGCGATCACATTTCTCCCCAATGACGCCGGGCAGACACTCGCACTGCCCCGTGGCATTGCACATGAAGCCGACGGAGTAGCCAGTGTTACAGTTGCAATCTGTTAAGATAACACAATTAAAAAATTAGCTTTAAAAAATATGTATATGTATAACAATTTTAATGACAACTATACTTCTAACACTGATGTTACGTCGGTGATACTGCAAAACCGCGTAACCACCAAATTTATTATAGAGCAAAATAAACCTTAACATCTTAAAAAAAGGTGCATTTTGCTCCTCATTAAAAATGTTACTTACGCGGTTTTCACTATTAAACTTTTGGAAGCCACAGTCGGCTCTGGCCGACAATTGAAAGTTGGCCACTGACGCCACTGTCGGCCACAGCCGTCACAAGTTGTAGACTAAAAGAGACTTTGTTTCGTGCCAAATAAGTTGTAATTCGCATAGCATAGCGAACATGTTTGGCGTATGAGTGTGAAACCACGTGTTTAACTCACCGGAGCAGTGTTGTTTGTTAGCCATTATGGAGTACCATACGCACTGCTAGATCTAAACAGTAGTAACTCAAAATACAACTGTATTTTAAAATCAACTTTAATACAACTTCAATGAACTTGAAACTAAACTAGCAAGGATTTTGAGTTGATGCTGTTTTGATCTAGCAGTGCGAATTGTTGTATTTTCATATACAGTGGTGGTCACATAATTAGGGACACTTCATTTTTTCCCATACTATTGCCTACAAATATGAATTTTCAATTTTGACCACTAATCAAAAAGTTCTCGACCAATTTTATTGCTAAATACATTTTACTTTACATAATTAACCAAGGTAAAAACTGATGTACAGTGAACTACTATTAAAAACGGACCTTATATTTTACAAGAATTTAAAAACTAAGTGCTGACGCGTCCATACAAAATTCTATACCTTTGTATGAGCGTCGAATATTTATTTTTTCAAATCCTTATACAATGAAAGATCCGATCTCTAAAGAAATAAATTGTACATACATTTAAACTTTACTTTATTAGTTAACGATAAGTATAACTAAAAATATAATTGGGTAAGAACTTTTTGATTGGTTGTCAAAATTGAAAAGCCATATTTGTAGGCAATTGTATGGGAAAAAAACAAGTGTCCCTAATTATGTGACCACCTATGCATAAGCATGTAAAATTTCAAGTTAATATAATGACTATATTTAGCTTAAAATTGACCCTCGATTTTGTACCCGACTGCCAAGAAGGGTAATGTTTTTTACATTGTTAGCTACATTTCGTCGCTTTACTTTCTCAACCTCGTATCTGATCGAATAGTTAGATGGGAAAAGCACTCATGAAATGGAACCAATATAAACGTTAAAATTATTAAAAAAAAACCCGACTGCTATAAAAAAAACAACTGAAAAGCGAAAAACAAGCTCTAGTATCTATAGAAAATTGTAAGAGCAATGTATTTATTGATAATTTAACTTGTATAGTAAAAGCTAGTCCACATGTTAGTTTTTTCAAGAAATAGGTTTTGTAATTCATTGCTTGTCCCCGCCTGCAATACCTTTTCCAATATTTAAGTTAAATTTAAATTGTTATAAATATCAATAAGTACATTGCTTTTACAATTTTCTATAGATAATAGAGCTTGTTTTTCGTTTTTCAGTTGATTTTTTTATTGCAGACGGGTTTTTTTTATTTTTAAATAATTTTATTTTCACAACACTGCTCGGAAATATGGCCATATATGGCCTTGTTTGGGGTCACAAAACGTCACTTATAAGGACAGACCAAGAATGTTTTTGTCGGCGTGTTTGCTGATTGGTCGAGAACATTGTTGTCCAACTTTACGAACCAATGAAAATCAATCAATCAATTCTTGTGTCATAGCTCCTTAAAATGAAAAATTGAAATCGACCAATCAGAACGCACCATTTTGTGTCGTAAAATATTAGGCGTATTTTTGCTAAAAGATACACAGACTAAAAACTATGTCACTGCTTTTTTTTTTAAATGTAATTCAAACTTGGCCCCTAATCTCGAACCACTAGAGATGAAATTACATGGGAGATATGGCGAAACAAATACAATTTTATATGGAGTTGACATCTTCCTCTCGCATGTTAGTTTATTCATCTTTCATCTCGAGTGCCACGAGAATAGGGGACCAGATTTAAAAAAGTTATCTATGGTAAAATTGGCGGTGATGTCACATTAACATGAATTAAAATTTGAGTTTTGAATATGAATTTTTATTTTATTTCCTCGCAGTAGTTGTGAAAAGCACTATGTCTGCCTCGGTAGAAAGTGCAATTTATGGACTCGTACACTAGAGGGCCTCAACTACGTTTCGGCCCTCTATATGACTCGTCCAAAAATCGCGTACTTTCTATCCTCTGCAACAATGTCCTATTATTTCACTCTTTTTAGCTTTTATTAATTAATAATGTATTTTTTTGATAAAGTTTTGGTAGCAACTTTTTGTATATGCCCATAGTTTGAGTATCGACACTTTAACCTAATTTAAAGGTTAAAGTATATTTTTTCATTTTGATTTATAATTTGCTTTACCAAATTACATTTAAACATATGAGTTGTGTATATTTTTGTAATCGCCTTTTAATATTCTTCCTTTTTATACCCTATTGGATTTATTTGATAAAAGTATTTTTTTTTAACCACACATTATATCACCAAAAAATCCGCCATGTTGATTTGTTTTTGACGACACTTATCCTAGGAAACTTGGGTTGCCGAGACTAATCCAACGACAAAAAGATAAAAAAAGATAAAAGATGTTTATTCAGTAAGTAGGCCGCACGGGCACTTTTACACGTCAAAAATCTACCAGCGCTTCGCAAGAGACCAATGCTGAGAAGAAACGCCGCAAGAAACTCAACAGTCAGTCGTTTTTTTAAAAAATTACTTATACAATTATAGAACTTAACCTAGCATTATATAAAACAATGAATTTAACATTAAAATATATATATCATGCGTAGTTGAGCAGGAAAATGTGTCAAAACTCAGTATGTTCAGATGAACTCTTAAATAGTAATAATAATAATTATATATATATATATATATATATATATATATATATATATACATATACTTACCCATGACGGTGCAAAACAACCACATAGTTTTGATACATTCTCCTACAGAAACCGTGTCCCCTAGACAATAATTATACCTACAATGTTTAGATATTTTCCTGACTAAGTTATTTAGGTGTTTAATTTAGGCCAAGCATTTTTATCTGTTAGATAGTCCTCGACCCTATAATAAGCTTTCGACATCAACGACTTTTTCAAGTAATTTTTAAGTGCTGGAAATGATAACTTTAAAACTTCGTCAGGTAATTTATTATAGAAATGAATGCATTGACCAACAAATGATTTATATACCTTACGGACACGAAATTTTTTAATAGCAATTTTATTTTTATTTCTTGTATTCAAATTATGTATATCACAATTCTTAACAAAAGAGTCTTGATTTTTAACCGACTTCAAAAAAGGAGGAGGTTATACGTTCCACTGTATGTATTTTTTTTTTTATGTATGTTCACCGATTACTCCGTCAATTGTCGACCGATTTCAAATTTTTTTTTTTGTTTTGATAGAGTATACTTCCGAAGTGGTCCCATTGTCACCAAATCTGTATCTGATGAGGGGATCAGTGAGGAATTGAGGGAACTCCTCAAATATTGTAGCCAAACATATAGCGATTTTAGTATTTTTAGTAACAAGTCCAGCATTTGCATTCAGAAAGTATCATTTGGTGTAGTGGAACTGATGATGAAGACCACAGATGGCCACCGGAACTCCTCAATGGTACCGATTTCAAGGGTGGCGATAAGATATCTCGATTAAGATAATTGAGCGACTACCTACAACGAATAATATTTACTTGTTGAAATATGACTATGACTTTCCCGCGGCGTTGCTTGCGGCGCGCTTGATATAAGTTAAAGTTTCATTTTAACTAAGAAGTGGGACTACGTAACAGCGTATTATGATCACTAAAAAGTATAAAATAAAATAAATGTTTTAAAAAACAAAAAACCGCCTTCAAAAACGCAAAAAATAACTTCTTTAAAATTGTAGGCACCTAATAGGTTAGTCCAACTGAAGTCGGCGACCACAACATTTTCAACAAAAAGCCGACATCAGTTGGACTAACCTATTAGGTGCCTACAATTTTAAAGAAGTTATTTTTTGCGTTTTTGAAGGCGGTTTTTTGTTTTTTAAAACATTTATTAATGACATAAATAATATTCTCATAAATAAATTGTGACGCTACTGTCAAAATACTAATTTCTTTAAATAGTAATCTTAAGGAATCACGGGAGTTTAGGTTATATATGGAACGAATGGCTCTTTTTTGTAACACGAATATGGTCTGTATGTCAGCAGCTTTTCCCCAAACCAGAATACCGTACGACATAACACTATGAAAATAACTATAATAAACTAAGCGAGCTGTCTCAACATTGGTAAGTTGCCTGATTTTCCTAACAGCATAAGCTGCCGAACTTAATTTAACTGCTAGTACTGCTATATGGGGACACCTTAGTTTTAGAAATCCGACCAGCCGTTTCGCTGATACGAGGTAATAATAGTACATTATTGCCTAGGCATGGAAGTAGGCAATTGCGGGCCGAGTATGGGATTAAACGGACGAGCTTGCGAGTCCGTTTAAAAATACGAAGCCCGCAATTGCTGTTCCTGCCGAAGCAAATATAGTGCTTTTCTCAAAAATCGCAAGATATTTTTTTGTGTTCGAGTCAAATCTTCATCGCTTGAACTCATTTTTTGAGTTGTATACAAACAGAAACTTCATGTGAAAAAACCATCACTCCTTACCGCCTTTTTGTTTATGACAAGGGGAAACGCAATTGTTGTTTTAAAAAAAAAACATAAGCTATTCCAGGCACAAATAAAAAAGTTATGTTTCGAGTAAAATTTGGATGTATAAGACTTGTGCCCTCATTTTATTATGGCCCTTTTCACTTTTTAAAAAGTTACAAGCTAGATAGTAATGGAATTTGTATGCAACATTGCGGGCTTGTGTAGCGAGCACGCAATGTTTTTTTTTTTAAAATTTGAGAACTGTCAGTAAACTATGTACTTCGCGTCTCAATATGTAGATAGGAATGTCAACATTTCCTGACATTTTTGAGAAAAGAATATTACATACATGGATACGCGCGAACAACATTACCCTTCTTGGCAGTTGGGTAAAAAATATGTAGTGACTAAGATTGAAAAGGGCATGCTTCGATGGTTCGGTCATTTGGAAACGATGGATGAAAGAAGATTGACGAAAGAGATATACAGAGCAAAAGTGAGTGGGAGGGTCGGAAGGGGCAGCCCTAGGCGTACATTAACGAATCAAATCGGAGAAATACTGGAAAAGGGCCGAATCTTATGTACCCGAAACCGACGTGCATGCATGACTCGATGTATGAATGTGGAAGAAGCGAGATTTATCAGGATCGTAGCAGGTGGAAAGTGGTCTCTGCCTACCCCTCTGGGAAACAGGCGTTATTTAAAGTATGTTTGTATTATAAAAAGCTTCTTTATATGTATAGATAGAAGACGCCTCTTGTTATTTTTACAAGCCTTTATTTAACTTATTTTGCGTATGTTTATCATTCTGGTTCTAATCTTACAAGTAAATTTGAATCACTTATGTCGCGGCAAAGCGCGAATTGGACCGAACGGTTAGTAAATCTGAACTGGCATTGACTTAAGTGTGTTGGTAACACTGATTGTATGAGAGAGTAGACGTTTTTTGGTAGGCTTTTTTGACAGCTGGACGGAGTGTGAAGTTCTTGGCGGGAACCGCGACGGAGAGATTAGAAACACTCGGAGAGAATAAATAAATGTGTTTGAGTGAGGATGCGTGTTGTTAAGGGAATGAAGTGAAATAATAACGATTGGTAAGTCGTTTAAACGTTTCCTACATGATGTCGTCACAAAACAGATAGGTACAGAAGTAAATCACATGTATGTACTTCACTTTTCATACCTACGCTCGGCGATCGCTCTAGGGTTGTCAACTATGGCTTATGCACAAAACACTATCGTAGTAGTGGCACTCGTATCTAGTTGTAACAAAACAATAAACCTATCTACTATTACAACACAAAAAATTTACCGAGCACAAACATACACAATTTTACGTTTGTGTATTTTCACTATCGAAAATCCCTAATAACTTCTAAAGGATTACCCTAGTTACAAAATTTCCATTGCCGTATCCGTTTTAGACCTAAACATATCAAATGACACTAAAAACAACACAATATTTACACAAACAAAAAAACATGTTTTCAACTTACGTAAGGTGGCGTGAATTTACCTTACAATAATTTAGTTAAGTAAGTACTTCGTTTATACTGATTCATAATAGGAAACTATTATATAAATATAAATCGATCTTAGATATTATATTCTTCGGGGGCCGGGGCGGGGAGCTTACCTACTTACCTAACTGTTCTGTGTAACGTTAAAACGAACCATCGAAATACCTACAAGCAGATACCTACTTACATCTCTGAAACTACTGGTAGCTTAAAAAAATGTAATGTTGAATTTAAACAACCATCCACTGAACAGTTATAATAACTCCTTTTTTTTTTGCTCCATTATTGCACAAAAAAGTTCCCAGACGCGTGTCTCAAGCGGATGGCACTCGCGCTCGCACTGGTCCCAGCCGGTCCAAGATATCGTGTCCGTGAGCAGTGTCTATGTGTGCGTTGCTTGAGCGCACTTTGTATGTAGATTGACTTCTGTACCTATCTATTTTGTGATGTCGTGCCCGTTATGGAACAATATGATCATAAGAAGGAACCTACTCGTAATGAACAAAGTTTGAGTATTGTGTTAAGCACATAAAGTAACTAAAGGTAATTAAAACTTGTATCAAGTTTCGAACCGAGTTGTGGTTCTGGAGGCTTGGGCTGGCTGTGAGGGGATAAGTTGGGAGGCCAGCAGGCGCGGATCCAGATTTCAGACTAGGGGGTGGTCATTAACTGGTGAACGCAGAAGTTCGGTCAAGTGCGAGATAATGCCACAAGACTATTTACTTTCTGACCCGTATCTACCAGTGCCGAAGGGGGTGGTCATGACGTACTTGACCACCCCCGTGGATCCGCCACTAGAGGCCAGTGGGCGAAAGCCCTAATTGCCTAACGTACCACTTAATGGCATGTTAGTTAATAATTAGTGTTCATATTATGATCATATTGTATTAGAATGTGGCTATGGTTATATGGTTATTGCGAAGCTATATTGTACACACCGAGAAGACACATGCCCGCAACTTACGATGATCGTAAGGCTACGTTTGGATTCATGCATGTTGTATGCATTTTTAGGTCTGAAGATGGACTCAAAAGATAGTAATAGTGTCTCCACTGTAAATAACGTCACGTCACATTCCATCTTAGTCCTCAGGGTCGGCAACGCATTTGAGGTCCTAAAACTGCAACAGTTTTGAGATTGTAGTCTTGAGGTTTCAAATGTATATGGGTCTTAGATCCCACTTACCATCAGGTGGCCTGAGTGCTCGCGTGCCTTTCCTTGCCATAAAATAAAATATGGCTGCACACTGTACAGCGTACAGTAAAAGTACAAGAAACTTACGATCACATCCATCCCTAGAGTAGTTCCAGTATCCTGCAGCGCATTGGTCGCATCGCTTGCCTGTCACGCCCGATGCGCATCTGGAAGCGAAGCACAGAGGTTGGGTTAGGTTAAATTTGCGACATTATTCCTTTAACAAAGTTTGGATCGTAGCATGTGGAAGGTCTCTGCCTGCCCCTACAAGAAAGAGGTGTGATTGTATGTATGTATGGTTCTTTGTTGTCTTGTAAAGGCTGACTAGAAAGAAAGCGGACTAGGTACCATCAAGGACTTGATCCACCATAGAACCTTGGCATAATGACAGCGTCAAGTGACGAGAAAGAAATTACATAGGAATTAATCGTTGCTTTTATGCGACAAGGTTCTATAGTGGTTGATCAATTAGAGCCCGTGACCGTACTACGCCTTTTATTCCGTAAATTTTCAGAATTATAATCGCCATTACTACTTATTCGTAAGGACGAACGCAAAAACTGATTCCTTATCACTTGATTGCCAAGGAGACACGTATGTAAATGTAAGGCATCTAATACACCTTACTTGCCCAATGAATCTTGGGGGACACAACGACTCCGCCATCTAATCTACATCTAGCGCCATCTATAGGTACGCGGCGCGGCGCAGCTTCGATGCCGCGAAATAACAAGTTTCAACCGAAACATTCTTTATCTTCCATCCCCCTTTTCTTAATGGTTCACTCTCGTTAAAACGTAAGCCTTCCTTAAATCTGACATTGGCAAAATCATAGTAACAACACAAATGACATATGCCACAAAATTGGGTGTGTATTTTTTTATAAACCGTTAGCGTTGTTTTAGAACGCAGCGGCTTTCAAAAATTCAACCTACTGGCGGCGGTCAGACAGCCGAGTTTTCATCAGAGGAAGGACCGCCATGAACCTTATATAATTTTCGGGAGAACAAACGCTTGCACGTTACAAGCCAGTAACACCGCCATCTGCCAGTAGATATAGTCAAACAACGCCAGCCGGCTCGACGACACAGAGGAGCGAGTTCTCGTGGCGTCATGTGTGACTGTTCCTATCCACGTCAGATGGCGATGTTATGTGCGTTTTACGTGCAACCGTTTGGTCCCCTAAAACTATATGTATAAGGCTCATGGCGGCGTACAAGATATATTATTCTCTACAAAGGCAGACATACGAGATGACCGTTCACACGGCGCAAGGTCCATTCGATTTTTTCACGTATGCGGTCTTTTCGTATACGTGTCCAGTGTATGAGAAACCAGTTTGTCCGTGTGAAAGAATCAGCGAAAACGTATGCGCCACTGACTGAGTATCGCATTCGATAAAATCGTTTTTTTTAAATGGTATTTGGTTTATGGCAAACGAGCAGACGGATCGCCTGATGGTAAGCGATTACCGTCACCCATAGACATCTGCAGCACCAGAGAAGTAGCAGGTGCGTTGCCGGCCTTTCAAATGAGAGTACGCTCTTATTTTGAAGGTTTGAAGGTCGTAACGATCCGGAAATACCGCAGGCGACAGACCATTCCACAGTTTAGTTGTGCGAGGCAGGAAATTCCGAGTGAAACGCACAGTTGTGGACTGCCAACCATCTAAATGATGGTGGTGGAAATTCTGTCGCGTAGGACGAAGGCGGAAGGATGCGGCAGGAATTAATTCGAACAGCTCCTCGGAGCACTCCCCGTTCTATAAGCGATAGAGAATGCAGAGAGAGGCTACATCTCTACGCAGCGCCAAGGAGTCAAGCCGATCAGAGGCACGCAGGCAGCCGACAATTCGAGTCGCTCTCCGCTGGTTGCGGTCCAGAGGGAGAAGCTGGTACTGGGGGGCTCCAGCTCACAGAATCTCGCATCCCCGGTGGCAAGACTAGCCTGACGGGATACATAAAATGACAATATGTACATACTAGCATTGCAGTGTGTTAATAAATATTCAACATTAGGTTACACCTCCCGAATGTTGCTTTCTTATCTAGCAGTTTTTTAAGAAGCCCTTGCGTTCTTTACAAATGCTAACGGATTATATAATAACTATATGAAAAGCAAGCTTTAAAAATCCGACCGCTTTTTTTATACCGTCGTCGATATACCTACATACAGGGTGGTACTCGATAAACTGTACATATTGAAAGAGATGAAATTTTAGGTTAATTTATAGGTAAAACTTTTTTAAATATGTGGCTAAATATGTAAAAAAAAGTTTTACCTATAAATTAACCTAAAATTTCATCTCTTTTTTTCTTAATTTTTTTAATAAATTATAGCAAAAATGTCATTTTGTTTTCATAAAAACACGATTTTCTCAATTTTTTTTAGATATATCACTTTTTTTTTTGCTTATTATTATTCCTCATTTAATTTTTGATCTAAAAACGTTAAAAAAAATTGTAAAATATCTGCAAAATATTGAGAAAATTGTGTTTTTATGAAAACAAAATGATATTTTTGCAGTAATCTTCTAAAAAAAAGCAGTTACTCAGTAACTTTTTTAATTGGTCTAATATTGTTATCAATTATTATAAACCTAACTAATGTCAATACTATGCATTTTGTTTTATCTTTTTTGGGCTATTAGATCAAAAGTTACACCGTCACAAGTAAGTGTACTACCCAAACTTCAAACTTTATTAAAAAGTTTGACAATGTGTAAAAAAAAACCAGTGGCTAAATAAAAAAAAAAAATGTTTTACCTATAAATTAACCTAAAATTTCATCCCTTTCAATATGTACAGTTTATCGAGTACCACCTGTATATTAATAATTGTCATTTTGCCATTGTTGTTATTTCAATTTTAACAGGTATCCTATGTCACCCGGGATGACGTAAGGATTCTAACGATACCTCACACATCTAAATCAGTCAAGGGATTTAGAAGTTATAGTGGAATAAAGAAACTCGCATACATACATACAAACATGAACCCTGAAAACATAACACTCCTTTTTTGGGGCAGTCGTGTAAAAATACATGAATACTAGCAGTTTGCTGCGTCATTTCTTATTCGCACCGCCAAGGAGTGGAATGCTCGCGTCTGTATTCCCGGAATCGTATAACCTTGGTGTTTTCAAGGCAAGAGTGAATAGGCTTTTTTCTGGATAAACATGTACGGTCGCGGAAGTTAATTTGCTACCCATTTCAAAGAAAATCTGCTTGAAGATGTCATTTTCAATAGAGATGCCAAGTCATTTGTAATTGATAGGAAACTCAACCTTATTGTTGTAGAATATGAGATTGAGTATGGACCTAAGGTGGGTCACAAATTAAATTCCTTGACTGTACCACCCTCGACCTCGTCGTCATTTAACATTTTGGATTAACGAAAACCAATGATAAACCAACCAACGGATGAAAGAGATATACAGAGCGAAAATTAGTGGAGTCGAAGGGTCGGAACGGGCCGCTCTAGGCGTACTTTTTCGAATCAAATCGGAGAAATACTGAAAAGCCGAAATCTTAAGTACCCGAAACAGACGTGCATGCATGTGTGGCGGACTAAAGCTAGCAACACTCGCTCCCACCGAGTTTCCTACTTCCGGGATCTGGCTCGGAAGAAAACTCCCACCTTCTTCCGCTTGGACAGCTTGGTGAGATCGGACGCTACTCTTGTTGTCAATCATTAGATTCTCCTAAGTTCTTACACGCATTAATATTGGATCGGATTGTCATTTATAATATACATTAACATCTTAAGTAAAGGAGTATTTTACTGAAGGCAACCGTTCCCAAACATGGCTCGATGCATGAATGTGGAAGAAGCGAAAGAGATTTGTCAGGATCGTAGCTGGTGGAAAGAAGTGGTCTCTGCCTACCCCTCTGGGAAACAGGCGTGATTTAATGTATGTATGTATTTAATGATAATGATACCTGCACTGTCCAGTCTCCAGGTCGCACTGCGCGGCTTCGGCCGCCAGCCCGCAGTCACAGGGGGAGCACCCGAGCCCGCTGGCCAGCCCCCAGTGCTCCGGTGCGCACGCGTCACACCGGTCGCCGATCACGCCAGCCCGACACACGCAAGTGCCCGTGCCAGCATCGCAGTGGTCCATACCGTATTCATCGCAGCTGCAGGCTGGGATAAGTGAATAAATTGTCACAAACTAATGGCCTGGCCACGACATTGCGCGAATTGCGGCGCGGCGAGCGATTTCCTAATACATTGCGCGTGATGCCAACTAACCGCAGAATGTTGCGCGTCTCGACCGTGCAATGTATTAAGAAAACGCTCGCCGCTCCGCAATTCGCGCAATGTCGTGGCCAGGCCGTAAGGTGTCTTGGGAAGCGGTGGTAGATTTTCGACGTTCTGTGCCCTTTTAGAACTTTCCTACATCTTTACATATTATAAAACAAAGTCGCTTCCCGCCGTCTGTCCCTCTCTATGTACATACGGTTTTCATCAATGTACAGATTTAGTGAATAATCCTTTCACATCGTGAAAACTCGGAACTCACGTCTACTTCCGAATGGTGCCGACGTGTCTATGAATTATTGAATTATTAAGCGACATGTTTGTATTAAATAAATAGAGTACTTTAGTTGTCAGTGTCAAATGTCAAACCATTAGTTTGAAGTATGTTAAAACCACCACGATCAAATATATAGAAATTAGGTGTAGGTAAACAAGAAGAAATATAAATAAATGTTGAAAATAATTACACAGGCTTGTTGATCTAAACGTTTCCCAGGTCTTAATGCTTTCGGCATGACTATTAAAAAGAACTTAATCTTAATTAACAAAAAAAAAATCTGGTATTAACCACTGTATATCGATTGTAACTCTCGCGATGCGACGTTCCCCCACGTTGTTTTGATGGGTACTGAGTCAGACTGAAATAGCATGACAAATACGAACATTTCCGAGAAAATACGATGTAAAAGGATATTTCACTAGATCTGTACAGGTGTTTCAAGATGAAGCTTTTTATGTAAGCTTATTGTGATATTTTTTTGGATTATGCACTTTGCAGTAAACTTACATAAACTTAACAGAAGCGAGGGCGGATCGCCACCACTGAATAAACCTCTATCATAACTTTTTCACAACTCACCAGTACAGTTTTTGCTAAACATGGCGTCCCCGTAATAACCAGGGGCGCAGAGGTTGCAAGTAGCTCCTGCGGTGTTGTTAGCGCACTTCAGGCAGTCCCCAGTGACGCTGTCACAGGAGAATGGGTCCAGAGGGTTGATGTTGCCGGAACAGCTGCACGGTTTGCAATGGTCGCCTGATAGAGATTATTTTTTTCATTTATTTAGGGTTACCAACAAGTGATACATTGTAGCAACCATCTTAAGGCTCACAGTCAAAACATACACATACTGCTCACTTAATTATAGGTATCCACACCATGCATGCAAATTGCACAGATTATAAAACTCTGCGGTCTCAGAGTCATTCCTTGCCGCCTGGGCGCTGTATACAGGGTAGAAAAACGAACGCCACATGGACGGCAACTACCTTAGATTTTGGAAATAACAAGTTCTACGCAAAGAAGACACTCTCATTTTTAAAAACAAAAAATATATCTGGATTTTTGAAAAAGTGTTTTTAAACCGAGAATCGAACTGGGGGCTGATTTTTGACTTTCGAGTGCTCTAAAGTTTCACTCGGACGTGAGCAAAATCTGTGAAACCGTATTTTTGAAATTACGTTCGATAGAGAATTTAAAGACTAGTGGTCCACACCATTAGTTTTCAATTCTACCTCTCGTATTTCAAAAAACGGTTTCGAAGATTTTGCTCACTTCCGAGTGAAACTTTCGAGCGCTCGAAAGTAAAAAATCGACCCCCAGGGGCCTGTTTTATAAAGCTACAAAATTACAATTTACAGGTTACAAGTTTCCATTTGACACAACCTCTACCAATAACGACCAGCCATTTGAGCAGTGTTGCCAGTTTAGACCTGTTAATTTTGTAACTTGTAGCTTTATAAAACGTGCCTCAGGTCGAATATGACAAAACAATAAAGTCGTGTTTTATAATACAGATCAAAAGGGTCATTGATAATTATCATTTATGTCTATAGCACATATACCTTTAAATTAAAAAAATACCGTAATAAAAAGACCCTTCTTTATTATTTTGTCAAATGCGACCAGTTCGATTGCCGGTTAAAACGGACGAATTTTCAAAAATCCATAAATGTTGGATTTTTTTTCAAAAATAAAAGTAGTATTCTCCTTTGTGTAGAACTCGCTAGTTACAATATTTATGGTAGTTGCCGTCCATGTGGCGTTCGTTTTTTCCACCCTGTATATTCTAGGCTGTTCAGGCCTACCATATAACGAAATTTGTCAATGGAATAATTATGAGCAGACCTAGGAATATACGGGGCAAAATTAAATGATAGCTAGGGATTGCCTATATCGACAAACTCAATTATCGATGGTTTTCTCATATACTAGTGATCGCTCCAAGTTTTTTTGTAAATAAATTTTTTTATTGAAAGTATGCAAATGAATCAAATTAGCAACACAATTCTGGTTATTCTTTATTTTAAAAGGATTTTTTAACCTTCACTCATCATCATCATATTTTTTTTTCCTTATTGTGTATTTCAGAATGACTGTCCCATTTACTATTGTTAAAATAAACGATCAGAATGTGTTAGGAGTAAAAAAATATGATGATGATGTGATGGTTAAAAAATCCTTTTAAAATAAAGAATACCCAGAATTATGTTGTTATTTTGTTTCATTTGCATACTTTCAATAAAAATTTATTTTGACAAACAAAACTTGGAGCGATCACTAGTATATGGGAAAAGCATCGATAATTGAGTTTATCGATATAGGCAATCCCTAGCTGTCATTTAATTTTGCCCCGTATATTCCTAGGTCTGAATATGAGCCAATTGTGGATATCATAGAGTCAATTTTCTAATTCGATTGTCAGTCATAAAAACAGAGGAAAATCCATTTTATTTCCTTTGCAATAGATCTTTATTCCAATGGTTGTATCCCTGACTTACCCAGTCTTTCCGGCTCCCCATAGTAACCAGCTGTGCAGTATTCGCACCGCTGACCTCCATACCCTGGCTTGCAGGAGCAGGAGATCAGAGAGCCGTTCGAGCTCAGGTTGCAGCCAATCGCGAAGCTGAAAGAGCAAAGAGAATGATGTGAGTGTGTGAGTTTGTGACTATAGTCTGTACCAATTTAAATTAACAAAGATGTAAACAGATCCAAACGAACCAATTTACGATTATTACTCGATAGTCATATGCTTTTAAAGATCAAGTGAGGTCTTACCAATGATTTATGCACTTGATCTTTTATCACATTAAGTTTCAGATTAAATTCATTATTGTTAGTTTAAATAAAAACACGATTGATGATTAGGTATTTGAGGTTATGTATCAAACAGTACTAATTTGTTTATATCTTTGACAATTTCATTTGACGCAGACTATTTAATGGAATGGATCTCATGTGTGCCTTCTCTTTGCCATAAAAAAAGGTAAAAACCGAATTTATCCGACTTTTAGCCTCTTTGCCACCCATACGTTACATTAAATACAAAATGTGTCACGCACACGTCAAACATGTTTGCTATGCTATGCAAATTACAACTTAATTGGTACGAAACAAAGTCACTTTTAATCCTGAACTTGTTTTGCCGACGGAACCGTCAGTGGCAAGACTTTCAGTTGCCAGTCAGAGCCGACTGTGGCATTCAAAAGGATAGAGTCATTGACATAGAACCATCACTCCCTAACTAAAGTCACTTGATTGAGTAATACCGCGTTACTAACAAAATAAATAAGACGCAAAATACACCTTAGCAAGCAAGTCAGTAAGGTTAATTTTTCAACTCACTTGTTAGACGTGTAAGGCATCGGGCATGCGCAGATGAGGCACTCTCCGCCGTTGGTCGCCTCCCCGTGGTAGCCAGGGATACACATCTCGCAGTGGTCACCCATGGTGCTATCCAAGCAGTCCTTGATAATAAAAGTATTAGATAAATAGACAACCCTTGATATTAATGCATAGAAAATAGAAACGTTAACAATGTTTGTATCTTGGTTAGGCCTAAAGGTCTATTCTACGATGTTAAATAATACTTTTAACGTGTTACGGTACAGTTGCGTTTTATCTCACGAAAGCGGGTTCGCCATAGTTGAAGTTATAACACATATAGACACGCACACTACGGCGACGCTTAGCGACGACAGCTACGCACTCAGCGACAAAGTTCACGTGCAAATACACACAAGCATGGCAAACCCGCTTTCGAGAGTAAAAACAACTGAATATATATGAGCTATCAAATCGTTGATAAAACGCTAACAGGGCCTCTATTCTATACTCCAATTACTTTACGACCTAGTACTGGAAAAGTGCAGTTGCACGTGATTGGCTAATGAGAATTCGTTAAAGCCGCACTCACAATGGAGCAGGTAATCAGTCGGCTCTTACATCTGTCCGGTGCGGACGCGTTTTTTACCCTTCTTGCGCCTTATTGTTTATCGTGTACCTGTGACTTGGGTACTGAAACCGACCGTCAACCTTTTATTTTCAAATACCATTGTCAACGAGTCCTAAGATCATTATCGTTTGTTTCCGCCCACTTACTAGGTTACTTATTTTACTTGGCTACCTGCCACTATCTTTTGTCCTCGTCATTTGTATGACACTGCGAGTGAGAGAAGCCTATACTAGGTCGTTGAAGTTAATGGAGTATAGGCGGTAAAAATCGTATCTGATCTGCTATGGAATTGTGTTTATCTACACATATATCATAAGTCCTCTATTATGCGTTAAAAACCCGTTTTAATGACCAGCAATGCCTATCGTAGTAGGTGACAGCGATGACAGCTGTTAATTTTGGAAGATGTTCCAAATTTGGATCCCATTACCTTACAATATTCTATAACGTAATGAAATTACGTTTCAGCTGTCATCGCTGTCACTTACTACCACATTTAATGCTGGTCATTTGCTTTTCGGCTTCTGGACCCATCTTAGAGTACTTATAATATGTGTGTAGATAAAGTATTGTACATGACTCTGCGTAATTGGCATTACGCAACCGCCATGTAAACTACTATTAATTCCGCCATTACTGTCAAGTAAACATGAGTTATCAAAACGATGACACAGAGACGATAATAGTCTATATCGCCTAGAATCTCGGCGCAAGACACAAGCAATATTGTTTTACGTCGTAGAATAGGCCCGTTTACTTCCTCCATGGAAAAAACTTACCAAGCACACGCCAGTGTTGACGTCACACTCATTGGAGTGCCCGTTACATTCGCAGGGCACGCAGTAGCCTGCGTGAGGGCCGGAGCTCAGTCGGTAGTGCCCCGAGGCGCACTGTTCGCACGAGAGGCCCTTGTAGGCCGGGGGGCACTGGCACTCTTCCACAGAGGAGGCGCGGTTGGCATACTCCCCGTACTGAGCGACGCCGATGTCGAGAGATACGTCAATAAGCCTGTATCAATATGTAGTATTAATATCCAACGAAAAATAACACACGTATAACTAGAGTTACAGATGTAGTGAAATATCCTTTCACATCGTATTTTCTCGGAAATGTTCGTATTTGTCATGCTACTTCAGTCTGACTCAGTATCCATCAAGACAACGTGGGGGAACGTCGCATCGCGAGAGTGATAATCGATATAGAGTGGTTAATACCAGAGTTTTTTTTTTTAAATTAATATTAAGATTGTTTTCAGTTCTTTTTAATAGTCATGCGGAAAGCATTAAGACCTGGGAAACGTTTAGATCGACAAAAGCCTGTGAAATTATTTTCAACATTTATTTATATTTCTTCTTGTTTACCTACACCTAATTTATATATATTTGATCGTGGTGGTTTTAACATCTCAGTGTGATATACTTCAAACTCGTGGTTTGACATTTGACACTGATAACTAAAGTACTCTATTTATTTAATACAAACATGTCACTTAATAATTCAATAATTCATAGACACGTCGGCATCATTCGGAAGTAGACGTGAGTTCCGAGTTTTCACGATGTGAAAGGATTATTTACTAGATCTGTAGTACTTTTGGTAGGAAATCGTGGTTCTAGAATCCATGGAGTCGCTATTTCCTATTTATTATAACACATACCACTTTGATTTTGACCTTCAGTATTTTAATATTTCAAATTGTATTTATTAATTAAACCGCTAAACCAATTTAAATGAATTTTGGTATGGAGGATATCTATACTGTAAAAGCGTTACAAACAAGCAAATATTAGCAAGTATGGAATAACCGAACCAAAAAATGCATTTAGTAAATTTTGAAATATGACCAAACTGAAGGTCAATGTCAAAGTGTTATGTATTATAATTAGACATAGGATTCTTTGGGGCAAATTTTCTTAACAGGTAGGGACTTCCTACATCGATAAACTGAATCATCGATAGTAGTTCTATATACTAGTGATCACTCAAAGGTTTACTTGTAAAAATATGTTTTTATTAAAAGTGAAAAATCAAATTAAATAAAAAAATAACTCTCTTCTTTTTTCAAAACGATTTTAAAATTTTACTCTTTAAAATTTTATTCTTCATGAATGTCCCATCTACTATTGTTGTAAATGACCAGAATTTGTTCCATATTGACAAGTAGTGTTTAATATTGAGTGTCTAAATAGGTAAGCTAGGTACTTCTATTTATTTATCTAAATAGGTTGAGATTTTATAGTGCAATGGGTATTACTCCCTACCTTTATAATAACCTATAAATTATTAAAAAAATGCTATATTGAACAATAGTTACAAAAACACACAATGTTAGGGGCGATCACTAGTATAAAGAACTACTATCGATGATTCAATTTATCGATATAGGAAGTCCCTACCTGTGAAGAAAATTTGCCCCAAAGAATCCTATGTCTGATTATAATAAATAGGAAATAGCGTCTCCATGGATTCTAGAACTACGATTTGCCACCAAAAGTCCAACCCTAGTAATGAGGGCGCCATTGGACGCTCGGTTGATGGAAGCTTTTGACTCTACCTGGTGGTGACTGACTCGTCTTCAAACGTAGCCCGGATGTAGAGGCTGCTGACTGCCACCAGGGTGTTCATGAACTGGTCCCTGGTAACGGCGGTGCCGTCGAGGTTCGTGAACTGGTCTTCCGTCAGCTGCACTTGGTGTAACCACGTCGTTTGGGATGGCGGTGTTTCTGAACCAAGAAAATAATAATTATCAAGGAATAGACTCCAAATTTTTAAGGATCACATTTATTTATTTATTTATTCTATTTATTTATTAAGGTTTGCCAACAGGTAAAATACTATAAAACTTACAAATTAATTATGACATTACGTTTATATTGATTGAGTATCCACCCAATTACAGGCAAACTCAGCATGCATTACAATTTAACGCTTATTATCTAGGAGTTAAACATTCTAGTAGCTACTATGTTATTTACTAAACAAATACAACATGAAGAAACTATTTTGAAATCGGCACCTAAATTAGAAATTAACCTTGAGTTTGTATAAATTTGTTTTAAAGTTATTTAGTGACATGTTTAATATAACAACCCAATCTTAAACAACGTATTATGTTCTTTGCAAATTCTAGGCATAACGCTGTGAGACCCGACATTAGCTCTATACGTTTCAGTTGAGAATGGCCGAAAGTTGACAAGACGAGCATGATGTCGCGGGACGGTTAAATTTATTTTTTGCAGAAGCTGTGGACAGTCTAATGCTCCTGAGGTTTTCTTATGCAATAACACCTGATCGGAAATCCAATGGCGGTCCTCGACGGAAATCATCTTAAAATACATGAACAGATCTTTACGAAATTGATATGGGATAACCCGAGATATATTTTACACATGAAAAGAAGAATCTTTATGATCGGTTGACATTTGGCTGAGAAATCGAGTAACATACACACACAAAAATAAAAATACCAGACCAATTGAGAATCTCTTCCGTTTTTGAAATCAAAAGATTAAAAAAATAAATAAACGAAATTTATTCAGTAAGTAGGCCGCACGGGCACTTTTACACGTCAAGAATCTACCAGCGCTTCCCAAGAGAAGACCACTGCTGAGAAGAAACGCCGCAAGAAACTCAGCAGTCAGTCATTTTTTAAACATATTTCTTATTACAATAGTACTACTTAGTCTAGCATTATATAAAGCTATAAATATTAAATTAAATATAGTATCAAATATCATGCGTAGTTCAGCAGGAAAACATGCCAATTAAGAATCTTACGGGAGAGATAGAGAGAAATAGGTTAATAACACCTCATTAACCTTTGTATTTTCTCTCGGTTTCGCCTTATGGTACTAACTTTGCCACTCGGTTCACAAAACCGTTCATTATTGGACAGCTGGATACAGTTTATTTACAGTAGAGCAAAAAACACTCAATAGTAACTGATCACGAAAAGTATCAAATGCTTGGAAACCGTAAAAGGTAAAACATTCACGTTTGCTGATTTTATATTACTAAATTAATACAACGCTACGCATTTCAAATTACTGTCAAGACAGTATAACTTATCACACTTAATCATTTCGATCGTTAGGCTAATATAGTATGGTGCAAAGAAAATGTTCATATCTGTTCGGTTGAACTGACTGCTCTTTTTTCAGTCTTTACGGCCATCCTTTTTTAAGCAGTAGGCACCACAAACTTTGCCCTTGTTACTTTTCTTTCGATGCTACACACTTCATTGCATATCGTTACTACTTTAGAAAAAACTCGTATCTGATATTTCGAGATGTATGAGTTTGAACTTAATTCTCTTCAAGCTTAAGTTCAAAATTGTACGTCACGAAATATGAGATACGAGGTTTTTTCAAAGCAATGACGATATTAAGATGTATCTAAAGATATAACATACCTATACTGTTGTGGTATATGTAGCCGTTGGGTCCCCCGATGATGACGTCGGCCGCGGAAATAGCGTGGCCCGTGTCCCGAGCGACGTATAATATTGAATACGTAAGGAACCCGCCGTATGAGTTCAAACGTTTGCCTGAAAAAGATCTTTGGTTAAACCAATCTTAAAATAAGCGCCCACATATGCTGCCATGTTCACACAATAATGAAAAGTGATAGCTTTATGCACAACAGCACCTGTTCACGAGTATGACGCGTATCTCAGCCATCATCGTATCCCTCAACAATGAGTTGGAGCGGGACTCACATGGGAGGTTGCGGACAGAGGGCTCTCCGATCTTTCACTGCACAGCGCCGCCATGCTGAGCAGTGAGAGATCGTGGTTGGCGGAGCGGGAGCGCGATGAGGACGTTAGACGCGCACCCGCTCCAGCGTAGACGTTTGGGGTGAAGGCGGAGGCAGTTCGCTGCCCGCCTACTGAACCCCTAGTAGGACCGTGGGGATAGGGTCCTATAGTATGGTCCTAAACGTCTGGGGGAGGGTTCGGAGTGTTAACCAAACCTTCCCTCCTTTGGCGCAGGTGCCCCAGCAATAGGCAGGGGCGGCTGGGGGGCGCCTAGTGGTGCATAGTCATCAGCCCATGGTGCCCCCGCTAACAGCCCATTGGAGGTTAACACCGGAGAGGTTTTCGGACTCACCTAGGTAGTAATCTGGCGCTCCAAAGTACACGACCTTCTGATGCTCTCGATCATAGCTGAGCTCCACGCCGATGATAGAGTCGTTGACCTGGCTCGGGGGGGAGGTGTGGGGGAACACGTTCAGGGTGCGGTTGGCTTCGATGTTAGCTAGGAACCAGTTCGACATGCCGTTTATCTGTGGAGAAAGGGGGGGAAATGAGGATAAAAATATATATCTAGAGACGATTTATGAGATATCGTTACTACTTTTAAAAAACACGTATCTGATTTTTCGAGATGTATAAGTTTGAACTTAATTCTCTTCATGTTTAAGTTTAAAATCGTACGTCACAAAATATGAGATACGAGATTTTTCAAAGCAATGACGATATGAGCTCTGAAAGAAGAGGTAATTGTTATATCGGGGGTTTTTATATGACTAATAAACTTACTTATAAACGTGGGGTAGCTAAACCATGCTTTGTCCTTATCTGTCAAATTCAAATGACAGACAAGCACAAAGCATGTTTTAGCTACCCCACGGTTACTCCACGTTTATAAGTAAGGGCATAAAAGTATGTCTTGAAATCGAAGTGTGGTTATTTTTTGTACAAATAAATACACAATTTATCGATTACATGTTCCCAAGTGAGCTGTGCGCTGGAGCATCGAGTTGTTTTCCCGAAGCAGTAGCATTTAGTGCAGCCGTCGGGGTTGCTCGCCTGCAGGTTGAAGTACTCCTCCTTACACACGTCGCAGGACTGGAAGAAAAACCATTGTTTTTGTAAATAACAAACAAACTAGAGTGTCATCGCGCCGGCTGTAGTGTGTCAAAATCTACATATGGCATAAACTGTCTGTCATAATTTGTCTATTCGGTTCCTAAAATTGTGCATTGGGTTGTAAATATCTCAAGTATATAAGATTTTAAGTGAATACTGAGAAAAGCTGCCGACATCCCGGCGTTTTATTAGAGATGTGAAAAGTTATTGTTTAGAAATGATTCACCTTATTTGATTACTTTTTCTGCCGTTCAACAGAAAAAGTCTCTTTATCTACACTCATATCATAAGTTCTCTATTATGCGTTCAAAACCCGTATGCGATGACCAGCATTACCTGTGGTAGTAGGTGACAGCGATGACAGCTGTTAATTTTGGAAGATGTTCCAAATTTGGATCTCATTACCTTAACAATATTCGATAACGTAATTTTTAAATTACGTTACAGCTGTCATCGCTGTCACCAACTACCACACGTAATGTAATGCTGGTCATTTGCCTTTCGGCTTCTGAACCCATCTTAGAGTACTTATAATATGTGTGTAGATAAAGTATTGTACGCGACTCTGCGTAATTACGAGTAACATTACGCAACCGTCACGTAAACTACTATTAATACATCATACTGCTTTGTTAATACTAATTTGACAGACCAAAAATTAAAAGATTACAATTCCTCCGGGATGCGACAGACAAGCCCAACCCATTTCCAATTCCAATTAGTACCTATAATTATCTATTACAATACATTTCATGTAAAATTCCAAAGACGACGATGTAACTTTGTAACGGGGTTTACCTGTGACCGAACGTGGCGTTTGCAGTAACATTGCGCCGTCGTCTGATCGCACACGGCGTCGGTAGTGCCCTCTAGTGAGCACGAACACAAAACGCAGTACGGGAACGAGTAGTGGCCAGGCACGCAGCGATCACATACGCGGCCAATGACGTTCTCTTTGCAACTGGAAATACAATTTGTTCTTAGGTGTAGACCACTCATAAAGTTATATAGTCCCTTTACTTTCTCAACCTCGTGTTTGATCGAAAAGTTAGATAGGAAAAGCACTCATGTCCTCTAAAGAATAAAGACTACTTTCCTATCTAACTATTCGATCAGATACGAGGTTGAGAAAGCAAAGGGACGATATGCACTGTGGTATCCCGCGTGGTTGCCTGCTTAGAATAGTGCCACTCCATGTGTTCCCGTGGATGTTGTAAGAGGCGTCTAAGGGAATAAAGGCTTGTAGTATTGCTAGGCGAGGGGCTCGCTGTCATTAATGTACACTGGTAAACATCTTAGCCTGTTTGTGCATAATGTGGTTACAGAATTAAGTTTTTTTTAGAGTTGTTGGTAATTCTGTAGCTCTACCTACCCCACTCTGGGAATGAGTGCTAGATGTTGGCTGAAAATCATGATAAGACTCTATTAATCTTGTTGTATTACCGTGTCGCGATTGTTTTGCGGTGCCCTGTCCGAGCTATGGTGGTTTAAAGATTTTTTATGGCAAGGAGAAGGCTCGCGAGCACTCAAGGCACCTGATAGTAAGTGGGATCTGAGACCCATAGACATTTGAAATAACAAGAATACAATCACAAAACTGCAATCCTAACACTTCAAATGCGTTGCCAACCCTGAGGACTAAGATGGAATGCCTCTATGCTAGTAATTTCACCGGTTATCCTATCCCCACACCGGAACACAGCAATCCAACACAGCTGCTTGGCGGTGGGTTAGTGGTGAGATGGTGGTAGCGATTCGGACGGACCCTGCACAGGTCCTACCATAAGAATAAACAATAACTACACGTAGAAGCGAATCTCCTTACCAAGGCACCAAATGCCGCGCTTTAAATACCTACTTCCCCCTTCACCCCGTTACGCCTCTCTGTCTTCCGCACCCAAAGTCAGGGCTGTCACTTGTGAAATATTTTAATCGGTTTATGGGTGTGTTATAAAAATTTAGTCACGAAATGATATTTATGTTTTTCTTCAACGTGGAAACATTGTTGCAAAATGAGTTTTTTACATTTACGTTAAATTAGATACCTAATAATACTTTTTGATGATAAAATTAGTAAGATTATCCCCAGAAAATGAAATGGCTTATGTGGCTATTAATCATCTATAAAACACAGAAACGAGTCTATAAATAAACAACCCTTTAAGCTCAATAAGTTTTATAGTTTGCGATCCGTAGCTACTTTTTACGTTCCTATCCGGACCATTAATTAAAAAAAAAATATGTTGAAAAAGCTTTATTATTATTACAAAATACTATTTTTATCTATAAATTCGTTTTTAAGATTTCCGGTATTTTTTCTTCATCATCTAGGGGATGTACTAATTAACAAATAAAACTCCTTCATTCAATCAATTTTTTTTGATTATTTTGCCGTAAATAGTCGGTCACTTTTTAAAACACTATCTTAGTTAAACCATAAACACTAAATTCAACACAAATACGAAAACCAATTCAAGACACAATAACAATCTATTGGTCAACGCACCGAGCGCGCGTTCGGAGCCCGGAGTTTCGCTTCTACGTGTAGTTATTGTTTATTCTTATGGTCCTACCACCACTAAAGTCTGACAAAAGCAAGAAACAAAACAATAATAAAGGCTGAACATCATCCACACTCACGGGCAGTTCCCGCTGTCCATTTCGCATTGCAGCTGCCCGTCGACAACCCCCAGAGGATTGCAACTGCAGTCGTCACATCCGCGCTGCACATCGAAGTTGAACGTCAGAGGCTTGCATTGGTTGCAGTTCTCTCCCTCGACGTTCTTTGGGCAGATGCACATTCCTAAAGAAAAATAAATACTATACTATCCGCAAAATTAAGTGGCGAGTCGGGCAATAAAAGTCAGTTACCGTAGGGGTGGTAACATGTCGATAAATTATGATGTAAACGTCGATATAATTATTATATTTTTAGAAATCTTGCATCATTATTTAATTCGATTTTAGGTGCATAATTATTTAATGACTTGTTTACCTAGCGATTTTACAACTTGTGAATTTTCGAAGATAATGAATATCTCGAAAATTAAGCTTTATTTGACAAACTTTATGCTATTATACAAAAATTATAACTGTCCTGACAGACGGTTGCCGTGCTTTATTTTCTCTGTATTTAGAATCTTTTTTCGGACTAATACGAACACTTCACAAGATAGCACCAACGAACAACATTGGAGTATTATTTATAAATAGCTATGTATACGGGGTGGTACTCGATAAACTGTACATATTGAAAGGGGCGAAAGTTAAGGTTAATTTATCGGTAAAACCATTTTTTTTTTAAATTTTTAGCCACTGCTTTTTTTACTGATTTTTAATTTTTTAATAAAGTTTGGGTAGTACACTTACTTGTGATGTGACGGTGTAACTTTTCTATCTAATAGAAAAGATAAAACAAAATCCATAGTATTGACATTAATTAGGTTTATAATAATTGATAACAATATTAGACCAATTAAAAAAATGACATATTTGCATTAATTTTCCACAAAAAAAACAGTTACTCAGTTATTTTTTTTAATTGGCCTAGTATTGTTATCACTTATTATAAATCTAACTAATGTCAATACTATGCATTTTGTTTTATCTTTTTTGGGCTATTAGATCAAAAGTTACACCGTCACAAGTAAGTGATCTACCCAAACTTTATTACATAGTTTAAAAATCTGTAAAACAAAAACTAGTGGCTAGAAAAAATGAAAAAAAAATGTTTTACCGATAAATTAACCTAAAATTTCATCCCTTTCAATATGTACAGTTTATCGAGTACCACCCTGTAGATTGCAAAATTACCACTAAAGTATGTATCAAGGTAGTTTATTGATAAATAGATTTACTATAAATCATAGGTTCCCATTTTTTTTAACCCACTTTGTAAGTTTATTTATTTACAGCCCCAGCAAAAAAAAATTGAAAATATATTTGTAATTAGTAATTACTTACCTTTTCACTAAGTGAAAAATGGTACAGGGGCTAACGTTGGATATTATTAAGACATCCTATGGGGACTACTTCATAATATAACTAGGAGTGAAATGTATTAAAACACTAAAACACATTGATTGCAATGATTGCATAATCAATTGTATCTTAATGGAATTGGAATTTCTTATTGTTTTTTTTTTGGTTAATTTATAAAGATTTTACAGTGTGTTCCTATTCCACTTCATTTTATATCTTTTATTATAAATATATATATTTCATTAATACGGGCAGCGCCCCCCTGAATAGCTTCAGACCCCCTATTTTTTTCTGAGGCCTTACCATCCCCTTTTTTATCGTGCGGGTTATAAGCTTGAGTTTTATAAATGAATCATTAAAAGTTTCTGTCAAAAAAGTATTTTTTGCGACATGTTTCATTGCCAAGTGTACTTTTTTTTGCAGTGTCATTATCAAACAAATGAGCTCCAACACGGTGTTACGTATAGAGGAGATTCTGCCGCTTCCTTCTGACTCCATCATCAGATGTCATAATAGTATTGCATCGTCATCCAATTTACACATGTAGGTATGTAAATTTTCAGCTTCATCGGAAACCGGGAAGCGAGTCAAATTTAACTTGCGTGATTTGACCCGTACATACATACATGCATTTCAAGTTAAAAAGGCTTGTAAAAGATTCAGTCAGCTTCTTCCTCACTAAAAACTCAAACTGCTTGTCAAAACACAGAGTTTTCACTGATAACTCACCATCGTCGTCGCAAATCGCCGTCACGGGGCAGTGGCACGGCCTGCAGTTCGGGAACCCGTAGTAGCCCGTCTTACAAGCGCTACAAGTGCGTCCTGGGAAACAATATAGTTAATTAATCGAATAGTACCTATTCAAATTATCGACATGTGCATCTTGCCTATTCTAACTCACGCTGCTCTACTAAGATTTGCTGCTGGATTTGGAAAGGGAAAGAAGAGCAATGGCAGTGAGAGGCAATATGCTTGGCTGCAGATTCGCACGTTGTGATGAAAAAGTTAAAATAACGCTGTTTAAAGCATACTGTCAGACGTTTTACACGTGCGGTCTGTGGGTAGGATTGAAGGTCACAGCTCAGTAGTACCACCCGGCACCCGACCCGCACCGCCTCGCCTCGAGCGGTTAGTATTCTATACTACGTATCGTCGAACCACCCGGCGTAGCGTAGTTGATGTAGTGAGCGCATGCCCATACAAATCCATATAAAGAATACTAACCGCTAGAGGCGAGGCGGCGCTGGTCGGGTGCCGTGTGGTTCTAATGAGCTGTGACCTTTATGCAGCGAGCGTATAATACATTGCGTGTTTAATATAATAACATCTTGAGGAGGCTGTTGCGGCTGCCGACGTATTGCAGTGAGTCCGGCATGTTCGCCGAGGCGAGAGTAGACGATTTCTATTCCGTTAGGCGGAAGAGAATAGCCTCATTACTGAAGCATGTACGTGGCAGCAGCAACAGCCTCCTGAGGGTGTTGGCGGAACGCCTCAACTGCCCTCTTACCAAATACTAGGCCACGTTGGTATTTGGAGCAGCTATATAGTTCGTAAATGTGAGTATAATGTTTAATGCTTATATTATAAAGTTTACTACTAACATGGTCTTAAGTTTTCCTTGTAACTAACATAACATGGATCTCTTGGTCTGAAATAAATGATTTTTATTTATTTTGTTAGACAAATGGCGGTAACTAAGACAAAGTCCTGTAGCAAATACAATCTTATTACTAACAGGAGACGATTGAATCTGTTTTGGGTATTGAATTTGAGATACCACCTATTGTCAGCAGCACGGTGCTCAAACGTGGACATTAATGAGGCTCAGGAGTTAATAGGTTCGCCAAAGAGCAGGAGCGCAGCTTGGGTGTCCAAAGGAACGATAGGGTTAGAATCACAGAGCTGCGTCCCAGGACTGGTATTGCCTATTGGGATGGAGACCGCAAATTTGAAGCGAAAAAAATCTGTATGGTTTAAGATAAACCTCTGCATGATTTCAGAACACATACATACATACAATCACGCCTCTTTCCCGTAGGGGTAGGCAGAGACTACTACCTTCCACTTGCTACGATTCAGACAAACTTCCATCGCTTCCTCCACACTCATAAGTATCTTCATACACGTGCGTCGGTTTAGGGTACCCTGACCTGGCCCATTCTTAATTCGTCCGCGATCTAATCGTGGAACGTTCGCCTTTTAAAACCTTTTCATAAAATTCCTCTTCCTCCGTCGGAACACCTACCAATGACGTTCTCCCGGCACTTGCACTGGCCGCCAAACGTCTCGCACTCCAGATCGGTGGAGCCTTCCACGTCGCACGCGCAGCTCAAAGTGCCGCTGTTGTAGTCCGCTGTGATGGAGAACACTGCGTCACGGCAGAACCCTGGGGAGGATTTAATAGTAAGAATCATTTTGTTTAAACAAATCATATGATTGATTACAAACAAATGCACCAGCAGTTTCCGGTGGGTTGCAAATTGCACAGGGAAATCTAAAATAGGGATATACATGAAAAGTTTAAATTAAATACTAGCTTTTGCGCATGACTTCGTCCGGGTAGATGTCAATTATCGTTATTCCCTAGGAAACTTTTAAATTTTCCGCGATAAAACAAACTAACACACACATACACACAATCTCTCGCATTAATAATACTAGCTTCTGTGTGTTAGGTACGTACTCGTTCACGCTGGAACGGCTGGACGGATTTAGATCAAATTTGGAATATATATAGCTTATACCCTGGATTAACACATAGGTTACTTTTCATCGCAGAAAAATTGAAAATTTCACTCGGAATTTCCTGCCTCGCACAACTAAACTGTGGAATGGTCCACCAGGTGTCTATGGGTGACGGTAATCGCTTACCATCAGGCGACCCGTCTGCTCGTTTGCCTCCTATACCACAAAAAAAAACCCTAGGGAATATCGATAATCGAAAACTGCAACATGGGATGGCCGACTAACTATTCCTACGCAGACGAAATCGCCGGCAAAATGCTGTCTAGATGTGTAAATTTTCTTGGTGTTCGCTGCAACTATACCTAAACGTGTTCTTATTCTTAATTTAGTAGGGATTGATAATAACTAGAGATCGGAATAGGTGAGCTAATTTGCCTAAACTTGACGCATATTCATTCATGCGTGAGAGAGATGGGAATACATTATTGAATGAACATGCATCAAGTTTAGGCAAATTAGCTCTACCTATTCCGATCTCTAATTATAACTCACCTGTAACACTGTGATCGACGAAATAGTTGTTGCTGGCGCATTCGCTGATGAATTCCCTAGTATAGTCCAGCATGTTTGCTTCCTTCAGCACCGTGTCTGCGTAGTCCGAGGATTGGATGACCAGGAGATAGTCCAGCCATACACCCTGGCTACCGTTGCCCTGCATGGCAAGACAAGTTTTGAAAGATCTTATCCCATTAAAAACATAAATGTAAAAGGCCAAGTTCTCTTATGCTACCAAAAGTAGTGGTATATGAAGAGGTGCCTGCCAAGTTTGGCACTAGATTCATTTTTTTTCTCATTGAATCGAATTATTTTATTTAGATGAGCTGTGTTTGAATAGGTTTTTCAGGTTTTATCGCTTTTATTAAAGGTTTTTTGAGTTGTTTTTTAGGGAATTGAATTTTTTGCAGGCAAATCGATTAATTGAGAGTAATGCATTTTGGGCTCTAAATTGGCAGTTTTCTATACAATAAAAAATAAGCCGATTTTAGAAATTAGCTAGCGTAATTTGTTTAGTTAGAAATCCCGGAAATTTTATTAAGAAATTAAAACTGAGTCCGCTTCCAACTGTACAACAATGCCGCCGCCAAAGTTTAGGTACCTAAATATATATCCGAATTTCCGATCCCTTCTTATAACACCCCCCTTTTTGCATCGGGGGTTGATTACTAACCTCGAAAGTGACAGTACAGTTATCTGTGACAGCGAACTGGTCACTGTCCAGCCTTAACAGCACCCGACAGCCGGAGTTGGACGGACAATGTTCCACCGTCACGCGTCCGGCGCGTCTCTGTCCGTCACACGTTGCTGTCACGTCGATCACGCTCTCTGGAATTTATATTTGGTTTTAAAACGGATTCTATAAACTTATTGCTATCCTAATGTTAAAATTAAATTAAAACTGAAAAATATGAAATAAACTAAATTATTTAAAAAAAAACCCGACTACTTTAAAATATCAACAGCAAGTAAAAAATATATACTTATAGGTCGATTCACAAGAGCTGGCACGAATGGATTGAATGAGTGAACGCAAGTATACAAGTGTGTAAAATAATAACAGGTTTTCGGTTTGAAATTCGCACATCGGTTCAAAGGACGGCTCTCACACATTCCATTCGTGCCAGCTTTAGTGAATCTACCTATACCTTGTTCAATATTCATGTTATAGTAAAGTAAAGTACATTGCTATTACGATTTTCTATAAATACGAGTAGATAATAGACCTTGATTTTCACTTTTCGGTGGATATTTTTATTGCAGTGGAGTTCTTTTTAAATATTTTACTTTTTATGCCCACTACCAACCAATATCTACTAAAATAGCAAGTGCAAAGAAAAACATTTTGTAGCGTCACAAGTTCAAAATTAACATCGCCTTTGTTTCGTATGAATTAAGTTGTAATTTGCATAGCATAGCAAACATGTTTGGCGTGTGAGTAGCACATTTTGTATTCGACGTAAGGCGTCCAAAAGAATAATATATTAGAGAGCTGATTTGAAGTAGCGATTACAAGTTTAATATGGATAAGATTAGTACAAGAAAGTATTTATTACAGTGACATTGTTGACAGGAACTATCAAAAAGGTGCGTAATAAATAGTATATATTATATTTGAGCTGTATAAAACTGCTTTAATTAGAATAATATACTTTTCTTTACATATAGTTCGTTGCAAGAATAATATTAAGTGAAATTAATTATCTATAAGATTGCATTTAAGTAAGTAAGTAAGTAATAAGATAACTGTAGGACCAATAAACAACATGATATCTAATAAATAAATCTATCTAGTTATCTAACCAATCGCACTAGTCATATCCATATTAAACTTGTAATCGCTACTTCAAATCCGCTCTCTAAATATGATCAACGCGGTTTACATTCATCCGGCATAACTTTTTTTGGCATAATCATCATTTGGCATACTCATCATTTGGCATAAACATGATTTGGCATAACCTCGTAAGGCTCACCATACTAGAAACAGGGAGTTTTTTGTAAGTGGGACTTTGAATCTATCCTCAAGGCAATAAAGTTCAATTATGTTTGTTCAATAATGCCATTTTCAGTTTAGGAAGGAAGGAAAATAAACCTTATTTTTATTGCAACACAGTTAAAATTATATTGCCTTGATTATGTACATCCTATTGCTCACTGGGCCTTACGAGGATAATCATCATTAGATTACAGTCTTTTTTTCTGCAACCGTATACTTTTTAGGATTGTTATAAAATAAACCTAACCTAACCTTATGGGTTCTATGCAATGATATTTTAAATAATCCTGAAAAGTATACGGTTTCAGAAAAAAATACTGTATGCTAAAAGATGATTATGCCAAATGATGATTATGCCAAATGATGAGTTTGCCAAATGATGAGTATGCCAAATGATGATTATGCCAAATTATGATTATGCCAAATGATGATTATGCCAAAAAAAGTTATGCCAGATGAAGTGTACCCGATCAACGCACCTGGATGG
Organism: Acleris literana; assembly: GCA_946894065.1. Taxonomy (NCBI): domain Eukaryota; kingdom Metazoa; phylum Arthropoda; class Insecta; order Lepidoptera; family Tortricidae; genus Acleris; species Acleris literana. The sequence goes on along the minus strand of OX335668.1, from coordinate 98,036,263 downwards.
TCAGGCTGGTAGTAATGCAGCACAAACATGTACTGCCCAGGCGTGGGCACCTTCACGTCCACCGCGACCGGGCTGGACGTCTCACCCAACAAAACGACGCCAGTGCTGTTGTCGAGGATCGGGGGGCGCTCTACGTTACCAGCATCTGGTGATTCTATTTCAATCTAAACAGACAAAATATAGATGAAAACCATATATATGGGGTGACGTAACCAGTAATGGATAAGGACCAATGATGGACACTTCATTCCTATTTTACAGAAGATAAGGCAGAGATATACAGTGGTGGTCACATAATTAGGGACACTTGTTTTTTTCCCATACAATTGCCTGCAAATATGACTTTAAAATTTTGTCCACCATTCAATAAGTTCTTGACCAATGTTATTGCTAAATACAATTTACTTTAGATCATTAACTAAGGTTTAAATTTATGTAAAATGAACTACTGTTAAAAAAGAACCTTATATTTTATAGGGATTTACAAACTTAGTGCTGACCCGTCGATACAAAGTTTTACAACTTTGTATGAACGCGAGGTATTTATTTTTTCAAGTCCTTATGAAATGAAAGATCCGTTTTCAACAGAGATGAATTGTACCTACATTTAAACCTTAGTTCATTAATGAACGATGAGTGTAACCAAATATTAAATTAGTTTAGAACTTTTTGAATGGTGGTCAAAATTGAAAAGTCATATTTGTAGGCAATTGTATGGGAAAAAAACAAAGTGTCCCTAATTATGTGACCACCACTGTAAATACACATAAATAACGCAAATGCATCTACTTCGAGTGTCAGAATTCGGACTTAAACCCCGACGAAGCGTCGGGGATGGCCGTCGCTACTGGCGTTGCGCGCGCCTGTTGATGCAGCTGGTCGGCCGTGAAAATTAAGAAAATGACTCGTTGCGTGATAATAAACTGCAATAACCCAAAAAAGCGACGCCTTTGAATCGATTTTGCGCGGAAAACGGAAAATTCTCTTCCCTTGGTATGTCCCATCAGTTGGTAGTAAAAAGTACCACGGTTGGTTTTCAGACAGATTGAGGCGTTTACGTTATCTATGTGTATTTATATCTGTGACATATGGGTTATTCATTTGTTTTGCAACAATCAAATTAGGACCGTATGAAATTTGAATTGAGAGTTAAGTGTCCATTACTGGTGCCTGTCAGCTAAAAGTGTCCAGCTCCGGTGCCATCACCCTAATGGCGATCCCTTCTTATACAGATGGGCCCTTTCGATACGTTTCGTACCTCTTTAGGATATTTTGTGCAATTACCCTCTTACACACTCAGCTGTACGAATGTGCAGTTCCTTACGATGTTTTTCCTTCACCGTAAAAGCATCGTGTAATGTAATTAAGTTAGAAAAACTCATTGGTACATGGTGACCGCAGGGTTTCGAACTAGGTACTTTAAGATCATACCAACACGGCAAGATAAATTATAACAGTTAAAGTAATCTCATGAATCTCAAAAAAAAAAAATCTCCAACTTTTATTTGATATTAACACAATGTGGTGACACAAACAATATAAAAAATCATTTCGACAGAAAAAAAGACAGAACATACCAGGAATTTAGATAAAGAAGCGAATATTATGTGTGAGGTCGTGAGTTTGAAGACAATTATTTTCGGTAGAATTTTCGTTTTTGTGACATGCCTTTGTTGCTGACTTTTTTTTTGCAAACTTATCGAGTCCTGATACGGTGGGTCGATGTTAAGTATAGTTAGCGGAGATCCTGTCGCGATCTTCCGACTCCATCATCAGATCAGCTCTTAGATACCATCATACTGCATTGTAATTGGGTTTACATTATGTCGTCCAAATTTCAGCAATGCAATGTAAGCTCTTTTCTTGAAGGCACCCATGTCATAACCGGTGGGAAATACCGCCGAAGGGAGTTCGGTCCACAGTTTCACTGTACGAGGCAAAAGTGCCTAATGAAACGCACGGTGGAAGAACGCCATTCATCAAGGTGGTGTTGATGGAACCTGGCTTTACGACGAGTAGTTCGATGGTGGAACTCAGCGGCGGGTAAAAGTCCGAATAATTCTTCAGCACACTCCCCAATGATATTTTATATTTAGATACGTTATGCTCATACTAAACGCATTCGAAAACCGTCACCAATTACTGACAGTTGCTACGTTGCCATATTTCTACTGACAAAGACGGCAATTCGTAGCGAACGCTATTGTTAGAAAGAGATAAATAGTTGTTTCACATTGCGTACCCGAGTGACGCGGCGTACCCGCTCATGGCTGCCATATAGCTACCCGTCTTTATCGCACTCATGCGATATCTAATTGTGTATCTCATGTTTCACAGGTGACAGTGACGCCACCGGTGCAAATTAAACAAAGTATGGCGATGTAAAACAAAATGTAAAAAATATTTACGGTACTTACGAATGAAATGAGACATCCTTTCTTCCTTTTATAGTTACAGTATAATTTCGGCAGCCTCGAAAAACATAAGACGGCATTTTTATGACTTATATTTGTTGCATTTCGGTAATAAAACTTTACTGTTTTTGACGCGTGCGTGTCAGCGGCCACAGCGCGACTGAACGATAGTAAGGCAATTACCTTCCTTTTCGAGGAACGCTTTTGCGCGCAGATGACGTATTTTAATATAAAATATCAGTCCCCGTTGTAAAGCCTTTACAGCACGCAAAGTGAACTGATGTTGCTTTGGACAGAGAGGGAATCCAATCGGACAGAGATCGCTGGGTCGTTGGCGATCCCATTTAACCTACTTAGTTATCTCACCTTCTTAGAGTCCACAGATCCGGTAAAAACAGCTGGGGCACATTGACCACCTCGCCTTAAACAGTACGGCTTTGGCGTTATGTAAGCCAGGTGCCATGCTGACTGTGGCACTGCTATGATGGACTTGATACCGAATAGAGCGTTAGGACTACCCTGTAAATTAAAGTAAAAATTAAAGTAAAAATTAAACGACCACGAAATCAACTAATTTGTTATCATTATCACGTCACCTCATATGTTATTTTAATACCTATGTGACAAATACATGCTAAAATTACAAATATCTAGGTACCTACCCGAGGGCGGAATTTTCATGGCAAAAATCAAACGTCAATAGAGTTGGAATGTTAAATTTTATCGACTTTTCCAGCTATCGCTAAGTTTGGTCTCCTTCTATATTGCTGACTTTTTACATTGACCTCTTTGATTAGCGAGTCGCATCGCCATTTATAGTAAATCACATGACAGTTAACTGGCATTTCTGCCACTAGTCCTTTTGCAACTAATTCACGAAATACAAACGAACAAAAAATAATAAACAAATGGATAAAGAAGTATTCTTTCCTTAGTTACAACGAAAATAATTCAACAATATACTATTAGTTTTTATCTAGATTTGATTATATTTCTAGTTTCTTGCAACATCCCATGGAAAATAATTACCTAACAATCCATAATTCCGTTTTTTTTAAAAATATTTTTGTTGTTCCTGTTCATCATCATTTGAGGTCTACTTTTGTTAATAAATAAATAAAGATACGCTTCGTAAATACAACTTATCGATAGTCGATAAAATTCAACGTTCCAACTCTATTGACGTTTGATTTGTGCCATGAAAATTCCGGCCTCTGGTACCTACAGTTGTTTAATATCACAACAGTATTGTCATGCTTGTAGTTGTAACACGTATAGACATAGCTACGACAGCTACGCACTCAGAGACATCGTGCACGAGCATCCACACACAAGCAATGCAAACCCGCTTTCGTGAGATAATAGTAGTTTACGTAACGCTTGCGTAATGCTAATTATGCAGAGTCGCGTACAATACTTTATCTACACACATATTATAAGTACTCTTAGATGGGTTCAGAAGCCGAAAGGCAAATGACCAGCATTACCTTACCTGTGGTAGTAGGTGACAGCGATGACAGCTGTAACGTAATTTTGAAATTACGTTATCGAATATTGTAAGGTAATGATCCAAATTTGGAACATATTCCAAAATTAACAGCTGTCATCGCTGTCACCTACTACCACAGGTACTGCTGGTCATTGCCTACGGGTTTTGAACGCATAATAGAGGACTTATGATATGAGTGTAGATAAAATAACTTAACGGCTTAACCCCTGTAGGCATAGCCAATATCCAACGCTGCTAATGTTTCTATTTTGTAACGATTCTAAATATCGTCATTGCTTTGAAAAATACATCGTATCTCATATATAATGACACTAAATTCTAAACCTAAACATGAAGAGAATTAAGTTCAAACTCATACATCTCGAAATATCAGATACGAGTTTTATCTAAAGTAGTGACGATATATGGAGTTGACATAGCGTTTAATGCAATCTGACATCTACAGCTTATATCAATCTTACATTGTCCATTTTCGAAAATACGTAGCGTTATGCATCTTGATTGCCTGACTGAACCGATTTTGATGAAATTTTGAATGGATATAGCTGCGCGGGAATACGCAGGCAATAGCTAGTACACATTATATTTCTCTCCTGACGCCATTTTATGATATTATGTAAAACCTGCCGAAATCCTGAGAAAGGGATACAGCTTTAGAAATCATATATCGTCGTCTCTTTCACTGCCTAGAACTGATGAAATTTGACAGTAGGTACTAATGATTAAAATATAAAAGATATTTATTCAGTAAGTCGGCCGCACGGGCACGTCAAACGTCAAAAATGTACCAGCGCTTCCCAAGAGGGTACCACTGCTGAGAGCAAGAAACGAAAAGTAAAAAAAAACTTACCTCTAAAGTAAGCACATTATCTTCATTCACGACCTCACCAACGAACGTTCTGGACCTCCCATCAACCACCACTTGCCTACACGGGGTGGTGTGCAGACACTCATTAAGGTTCACTATCCCTTGTGACTCCTGGTCTCCCGACTTGAAGCGAACATTGATCGGGGTGATATCGCTCGAGGGACTTCCGATCGTAATGACATTGCGGTCGATTGGGGTGACGTATTCCACGATTAATATGTAAGGTCCATTTGGAGATATCTTCATGTTGTAAGACAGAGAGCCTGGGCCGAGTATTGGGATGGAAGTAGAGTCAGCGTTGAGTTCCAGAAGTTGCTGAAAAAGTTAACTTATTAACAAACAAATTCAAACATCTGCTATATCATTATCAGACAGGAATCCATGGGGCAAAATTTTATGACAGTTAGGGAGTTCCTATATCGATAAACTTAATTATCGATGCTTGTTTTATATACTAGTGATCACTCCAAGATTTGCCTGTAAAAACATTTTTTTATTTAAAGTGTAAATTTTAAACAAAATAACGACGTAATTCTCTTCTTCATTTTTCAAAAAGATTTTTGAAACTTTACTCATCCATATTTTTTCTACATTGTTGTCCCATCTATTATTGTTAAAATAAACGATCAGAATTTGTTCCAAATTTTCGGGCATTAAACCTCTCCGTCTTGGCTCATAAAAGTGATAAATCTATTTCAGGTGGCTTAATGACTTCAATCAATCACTTAATGAAATCAATCAATTTCTGTGGAGGTAATAGGCGCAGAACATTTTTTTTGAATATGGTTTTGAACTTCATACTTACTCAGAACAATACTTACAAAAAATACATACTATGCTGGGAGCAATCACTAGTATATGGAAAAAGCATCGATAATTGAGTTTATCGATATAGGAACTCCCTACCTGTCATAAAATGTTGCCCCCTGGATTCTTAAGTCTGATCATTATCAACCATCTTGTAAATCTATCTATGAAATAAGTTTCGGTCAAAAATGTAATTTTTGGAAAAAGCTTTTCTTGCCGACTGTACTTTTTTTTTTGCAAAATCTTTATCTGCTTATCAAGACCAAACTATTGAGTCCAAACACGGTGGGTCTACGGTAAGAATAGCGGAGATGCTGTCGCCCACTTCCGACTCCATCATCAGATCACCTCTTAGATACAGATTGTCATCGGGTTTACATATGTGGTCCAAATTTCGGCCCGTTCCGTTGACGGGAAGTGGGTCAAATTTAACTTGCAAGATTTGACCCGTACATACATACATTGCAAGTTAAATAAAAGCTTTAAAATAAAACTTGACTATAGTGCCTGGCCGAGTGACTATAGTTGAACTTTTTATACCTACATGTTTCAACTACTTGTGATTTGACAATATTAAAAAATTATAAAAAATACTAAATGTAAATGTTTTCAAAATTGTTTTGTTGGGGTTGGAAATGAGGCTATTACGTATCATTTTAGCTATATTTTACAAATAATGATTTAACCTTATCATATCTGGAGGAGCCCAAACTTGATATGTTATGAAAATGATTTTTATTTTAATTTAAAACAAGTGACTGAAATATAATTATTTAATATAGTTTTAGAATCGGCTTAGTAAGCCCTTTCATTAGATATCACACACGATAGGTTTCAGAACAAAAAAATCATCTTTTCCCATACAAAATAAAGATAACTCGTCTCCTCTTTTGTTTTTTTTCGTGCTACGGGTCAAATTGATTATTATGGCCTAAAGATCAATCGTTCCAATCGGGGTGTACCGCTAGCACTAGTTTATCTCTGTGGATAAAGCATCACTGTCGTACTTACGTGTCAAAAAGTGACGTATGTTTTGTCCACATTTTATCACGCGATAAACGCAGCCATATTAAGCCCTGGTTACTATAGTACATTTCACTTACCACACTATCAGAGGCATAAGCTCCAGCGGCAGCTGTCAACCCGCTCACGTCTGCCTTTGGAAACGTGCTTAGACTAGGGTACGCGAATTGACGACACAGGTCTTGGTCCCCTATCGTGCACGGCTTGTCTACCAGTTTGGTCAGCACTGTGGCTTCGTAATAGGCTTCGGGTAGTAGGACGAAGTAATCCTGTTGGCAAATGAAATCATTTAAAACCCCCCGATATAAAGGCGATTATTTCAAAGCTGATATTACTTTTAAACGGTCCAACCGGCTAGCTTAAAGGATGATTTCCACCAAACGGCTCGCATCGCATCGGATCGAAAAGGATACGTACGGATGCGGCGAGAACCGATCGCGTCCGGCAGCACGCATACGATCGGCACCGTACGGTTGCTTGCGAACGTATCCGCACCCAGTCAAATAGTTTCGTTCCTACCACGTGTTTGAGTGCACTTTCGAGAATGAGTGGGCTCGCCCGGTCACGGCCGAATGGTTCCGATCGCACACGACGACAAGCGAACGTGGCCGATCGCAACCGAACGGAGCCGATTGTGGAGCGTGTCGCAGCTTACTTTCGGTAACGATCATATGTCGCGGAAGACGCCCGCGGTCAAGCTGTTGTGCGCAGCTTGGTAATGTAGACTTAAAAACAGTACATATAAGATTTAGTATCGTTTAAAGACCATACAATTATTTCCGTTCTGATCCGTTGCGGGCCGTTTGGTGGCAATAGTGCTATATTGTCTTCTCACTGCTAAGCTGAAAAGTTGTATGTGCAACACTGCCCTCCTACGGAAAAAAGGCACATCTACTAGATGAATTGTATTGCACTTCCAACCTTATTATAACCTTTGAGAGTTTAATATGCTTCTATGAATTAATTGCACTTGTGCCTTTTTTCCTTAGGAGGGCAGAACACGAGACCAAAGTTATTTGCATCTCGTTTTTTTAATCCCTACGCTTGTGATTCTATTAGTCTAATGGCCCACTCACAATCATGACTTCCTTGGTGGTCTTGACGGTGACCGTCCAGTTGCCAGGGTTCATGACGAACGGCGAGGGTGCGTTGCCTTTGTCTCCCGCTACTGTCACCAGTTGAGGCTGGGTCGATGGCCGGAGTAACACGTTGTACCTGGAACGTTGGTGTTATTTTTTTCACATCACCTATTCGGAAAAGGGACTTTTCTTCCCTGCTAGAAGTGATCCAAGTGGCACTTTTCTGTTCAAGGACATTTTATTGCCAAATTTGATAATTGTTGTTAAATTTGATAATTTCAGCACTTTTAGAGAGTGCAAATAATTAAATTTGTTTCATCACTGAGATCTTTTATTTTCCTCATAGGTGATGTGAAAAGCAGTAGGTACTTATGTGTCACACGGTAGCCAAATTATTTCCACCTTGGGCGTTAACACTTGAATCCCTCATTACGCTCAGGATTCCATTTTAGAATAAATTCAATTATAGAATCCTTTGCTTCGTTCAGGATTTAATTTACGGCCTCAACGTAAATATGTCATTTTGCTCCCTTGTGGCACAATCTGCTATTTTATAAGAAGATACACGAGCGCACAAGCCACCACCTATTTCACCATCTTGACAATGATAGGTGACAATTCAAGCTTCGAAACCGAAGTGTAAAGTTAAACTTCGGTTTGACTATGCGAAGAAAATAAATATGGGCAGAGAAGTATTTGTCACTGTCTCCTACACAAATAATAGCGCAGGCCCGAGGAGACCAGCGTGATAAAGAAAAGAGATACACTGATTGGATGGATAAGGATGGATATCAATGGGTGAACTTACGTTTGCTGAATATCGACCACGCTCTCAGGGGTGACCACGATGGTAGCTACCACTGGATCCCTCAGGGGATTCGCGTATTTGATGACCATGCGGTACAGCGATGACTTTTGTATATGCACTATGTTGATGACTTCATTCTGGAAAGAAAAGGATGATTGTAGTGTTAATCCACGGAGACGGGTACCTGCTTCTCAAACTTACTATCAAAGATGTTTTAAATAAGATTGTTCTGAGGTTTGTACACAACACAGTGCCTCTTTTTTGAAAATAAACTTCGATTCTAATTAAATGTAAACAAAAATAAGGAGATGACTATTGTTTTTTACAAACCACTCGCTTTCTTTCGTACCAGCGTACTTTGATATTCTAATGTTCTACAAACCTTACAACACCAGGGGTCTTAATGTATCGGTACTTTACAAAATACACATTGTTATTTACCTGTAACAGTGAGAAAACGACGTAACCCTTCCAGGAATGTCCAGGGAAGGACTCCTGCGAGTCCCTGTACCGGACCGCACCGGAGGGCGTCACCCCCTCCTCCAACTCATAACGGAACTGGTGGAGGGTGGGGAAATAGTGCGCTCTGATTGGCTGAGAGCAGCGGCGGCCCTCGACGCGCGAGTGGCAGAAACACTGGCCGGTTGTTCTGTCGCAATTGTTGTCTGTGGCACCGCCGATATCGCAGTCGCAGTCTTGTAGAAAAAAAAACAAGTGTTACAGAGCACGTATGGTTAAGAGAACTGTGAAGCCCTTTTTAATTCTCGAGCTGTCAAAAAAAAACATACAAACTTAGCTCCGTACGATAACGTCGATAACTCTCACCTAAATCACGTCCGATTTCAAAGATTTTTTTTATAAGTTATCAATTATCATGAAACACTAGGCCTGTACAGATGTAGTGAAATATCCTTTCACATCGTATTTTCTCTTCATCGTATTGACTCAGTACCCATCAAGACAACTTGGGGGAACGTCACATCGCGAGAGTGATAATCGATATAGAGTGGTTAATACCAGAGTATTTTTTTGACAATTTAGATTTAGTTTGTTTAAGACAAGATGCATTACGCTAACTAACGTTTCTATTCGATTGGTTTTTAAACCAATCGCGTCACTGGGAGATGACGTGATACGAAAAGTCACGTGGTTTACCAGTGACGCGATTGGTTTAAAAACGAATCGAATAGAAACGTTAGTTAGCGTACTGCATTTTGTCTGAGCCCTCAGTTCTTTTTAATAATCATGCCGAAAGCATTAAGACCTAAGGAAACATTTAGATCGGCATGCCTATGAAATTATTTTCAGCATTTATTTATATTTCTTCTTGTTTACCAACACCTGGTTTCTATATATTTGATCGTGGTGGTTTTAACATCTCGTTGTGATATACTTCAAACTCGTGGTTTGACATTTAACACTGATAGCTAAAGTAATCTATTTATTTAATACAAACATGTCACTTAATAATTCAATAATTCATAGACACGTCGGCATCGTTCGGAAGTAGACGTGAGTTCCGAGTTTTCACGATGTGAAAGGATTATTCACTAGATCTGTACGTTTTTGCGGGCCTAGTATGGTTGCGTTTATCGCGTGATTAAATGTGAATAAAGCATCCACCACTCTCGCACTTATAGTACCTATATGTGTTGGAAAGTGACGGAAGTTTTATATTAGGCCTGTTTATTTGTTTTTTAAAGGAGGGTGGGCAAATCTAGCTGAAATGGTCGTTTGGCGATAAAGACAATTCGATAGTAACCCGTCTATTTAATGTCATGTTTAAACTGCCATATCGTCGGTGAAACTGCAAAACCATTTGTAATGAGGAGCAAAATGCACCTTATCTCTAAGAATTTAAAGTTTATTTTGCTGTATAAAAAATTGGTTGGTTACGTGGTTTTGCAGTATCACCGACGATATATGAATTGTCACAGCGATTAAAGTGACAGGTACTAAAGTGTACTTATGTTTATGAACTCTACTGAGGGCTCAGAGAAGATGCACTACGCTAACTAACGTTTCTATTCGATTCGTTTTTAAACCAATCGCGTCACTGGAGGATGACGTGATACGAAAAGTCACGTGGTCTACCAGTGACGCGATTGGTTTAAAAACGAATCGAATAGAAACGTTAGTTAGCGTAGTGCATCTTGTCTGAGCCCTCTGTACTTATTATTTTATCGTTTTCAACAAACGTATCATTATGAGGAATTTTCATTTCATCATAAGTTATTTATCGCTGCATGAGTTTTTTTTTTGGTAGTTAAAAGTCTAATTTAACCTAGCCTACATAATTGTGGCGTTATCTATGAAAAGGGACCTTATTGTCGATGGCACTTACGCCGCACTACGTCACGCGACGTTGTATTTATATCAGAGCATCATTAATAATGGCGGAAGCGCCATCGACAATAAGGTCCCTTTTCATAGATAACCCCACAATTAATGTTTAAAATATCTTGAAAACATCCTGGTTACAGGGGAAAGCGTTCGATGAACATAAATTCGATAAAATTATACAATCGATGATGGGATGGGAATATAAAATGATAGGAGACCCATTGGGAGACAGCCATGGAGGTATTCAGGGTGGAAAAAACCAAGATTTAAAAAACCCGACTGTTGTTGCTAAACAACTTCAAATCGTTATAAATCCTAAATTATCACTCAAAATGAAAAATGATTAAAGAAACCTGAAGATAATTTTTGAATACCTATTCAATTATACCCCATTTGTCATAGTTCGTCGATTCTCATTTTCTTCTTTTTTACAATATGGCGTCTAGTTGCTGCCATATTGAATTTAAATAACTGTCATCTTTAGTGACACTCGCGAGATTAAGACCAATCGATTGACATAAGCATCATCAAAATCGGTCCACGCGTTTAGTTTCTAGAACGCCACAAAGCAACAAACATACATATATAGGCTGTGAAACACAATACCCTCCGGCAGTCGGGTAAAAATTAACTCCACATGGACGGCAACTACGAATGAAAATTCATCTGCCTTAACCGGGAATCGAGCCGGTCGAATATGACAAAATAATAAAGAACGGTGTTTTCACGGTCTTTATTTAATTTTAAGGTGTATGTGTTTTAGACATAAATGATCTCTATCAATGACCCTTTCGCTCTGTATTATAAAACACGAATTTATTGTTTTGTCACATTCGACCAGTTCCATTCCCGGTTAAGGAAGAGGATTTAAAAAAAACGAATAACGCAGTATTTTTTGTACTTAAAAATAAAATGTAATCTCCTTTGCGTAGAATTTGCAATTTCTAATATTGAATATAGTTGTCGTCCATGTGGCGTTCGTTTTTTCCACCCTATATATGTATGTATGTAGGCTATGATATAGTATAAAAAGAGGTAGATATGTTACCTATACGGTATTCCGCCTGAAAAAATGGCCCGGCTTACGCACACGTAATCAGTAAATATTGCAATTACACACTAATTTATAAATGACAAGTGAAAGCAGGATGGTATGCTAATTTCCGGGAGCGAAACCAAACGAGTGTATGTTGCTCTGCAGACTAGTTCACGGTTCCGTTGTCGGCGCAAGACTAAGTAAAGGTGTACCAATTGGCTTGGTTTTAGGGTGCCACTATCGAAGTGCGTATAACATATCTACCTCTTTTTACTATATTATATCATTGTACGTAGGTATACCTGTGCATCCAAAGATATTGCCGGCCGCGAGGCTGTAAAAGCCGTCGGCACACTCGGAGCATCGGCGATCTCCAACGTGTAGCTTGCACGCGCACTGGCCGCTCTTGGTGTCACACGTGCCTAGTCCACCTAGGGTACCACTGACGTCACAGTTGCAGTCTGAAAAAAAAACATTAATCTTAACTCTATATAGTATAAAGCAAAGTCACTTCCCGCCGTCTGTCCCTCTGCATGAGCGCTTAAGAATGATTTCCACCAAACGGCTCGCATCGCATCGGATCGGAAAGGATACGTACGGATGCGGCGACAGCCGTTCGCGGTCGACACGATGTCGACGCACACTATCGGCACCGGTCGGTTGCTTGCGAGCGTATCCGCACCCAGCCAAATAGTTTCGTTCCTACCACGTGTTTGAGTGCACTTTCGAGAATGAGTGGGCTCGCCCGGTCACGGCCGAATGGTTCCGATCGCACACGACGACAAGCGAAAGGGGCCGATCGTGTGTCGCGGCATACTTTCGGTGACGATCACAAGTCGCGGAAGACGCCCGCGGTCAAGCTGTTGTGCGCAGCTTGGTAATGTAGACTTAAAAACACTACATAAAAGATTTAGTATCGTTTAAATACCTTAATAGTACATTATTGCCTAGGCATGGAAGTAGGCAATTGCGGGCCGAGTATTGTTTTAAACGGACGAGCTTGCGAGTTTTTTTTTGTGTTGTAGTGAAATCTTCATCGCTTGAACTCATTTTTTTAATTGCATACAAACGTCATGTGAAAAAACTATCAATTTTTACCGCCTTTTTGTTTATGACAAGGAGAATCGCAAACTTTGTTTTTTTTTAAAACATATGCTATTCCAGACACTGATAAAAAAGTTATGTTTCGAATAAAATTTGGATGTATAAGACTTGTGCCCTCATTTTATTATGGGCTTTTTCACTTTTTTAAAAGTTACAAGCTAGATAGTAATGGAATTTGTATGCAACATTGCGGGCTTGTTTAGCGAGCACGCAATGTTTTTTTTTTTTTATTTGAGATCTGTCAGTAAACTATGTCCTTCGCGTCTCAATATGTAGATAGTAATGTCAACATTTCCAGACATTTTTGAGAAAAATTCTTTCCGTTCCGATCCGTTGCGGGCCGTTTGGTGGAAATAGTGCTTTAAATCATTGAATCTAGGCAACGGTTAAATTTAATTGACGTCTCTGAGTGCGGCAGTTAGAGTAGTTAACTTTTGGGAACATGAGTGACGTCTTTTGTTTCTGTGACTGTGTATGACAGCGGAGGAGAAAGATCGAAACGTATCTCAGCCTACTAAGGGCTGAGTTCACCAACAATTAAACGGACGGTTAGCGGTTTAACGGGTGTCAAATGTATTGATTAACAGCTGATTAAGAAAACCACCTATTCAATTGGTTGGTGAACTCTAAGCTAATCAGCAGTATCCCAAATTTACTAACCAAAGCAGTTTTCATTCTCTCCTGTTAGTAATAAGGTTGATATTGCTACAGGAGTTTGCATTTGATCGTTCGCTCGAGTGAAGGTCCAAGCGGCGAGTTTAAGTAGTCCCGACAGAGCGAACAAAACACATTTTAGCGCGTGTATTCAATTTGGCAGCATGACTTCACCAACGTATAAGGCTCCCTAATTGAAAATGCACGCGCTAAAATGTGTTTTGTTCGGTCGGACGGGACTTCTTAAACTCGCCACTTTTACTCGCTCGTCCGTTCGACCGGCCGCTGTTTTTTGAGAGAATAATACACCAAAGGGCTCAGACGGTTTCGCGTCATCTACCAGTGACGCGATTGGTTTAAAAACGAATCGAATAGAAACGTTAGTTAGCGTAGTGCATCTTGTCTGATCTGATCTTACCTTCACAACCAGAAGGGTTATAGTCTTGCAGATTCCAGTAAAGAGGCTTGCAGCCGTTGCATATGCGGCCTTGTACTCGCTCCTTGCACTGACATAGCTCGCCGGCGGGCACAGACCCGCAACCTGTTGCAAAAACATTCAATCAGTAACTATATGAGTTAGAATTTGAAACTAATTACATAAGAATAAATAATAACTACACGTAGAAGCGAATCTCCTTTGACCAGGCCCCAAATGCCGCGCTTTAAATACCTACTTCCCCCGTCGCCCCGCTACGCTGCCCTCCTAAGCAAAAATGCAATAACTAAATTCAATAGCCAAAGCAGATTCAACTCTCTTCTGTTTGTAACTAGGTTGCAATTTCTACAGATGTTTTGTTTGAGATAACGCTATTATGCTTAGTAGGGCAGTACGGCCCTCTGTCTTCCGCGCCCAAAGTTAGGGCTGTCACTTGCGAAATATTTTAATCGGTTTATGGATGTGTGTATACAAGTTCAGTCAAGAATCATTATTAATGTTTGACTTCAACATGGAAACATTGTTGCAAAATGAGTTTTTTACATTGAGTTAAATTAGGTAATAATACTTTTTGATGATATTAAGATTATCTCATAAAACTCATTCAATCAATTATTTCTAATTATTTTGCCGTAAATAGTCGTTCACTTTTTAAAACACTATCTTAGTTCAACCATAAACACTAAAATCAACACAAATACGAAAACCAATTCAAGACACAATATCAATATCTTGGTTAATATATATTCCGTGTGTGGCGCCCCTGACTGACTAGACACCTCAGGTGTCGCCAGGCGGTAGGTATCTAACTCGCCGAGCGCGCGTCGGGAGCCGGGAGTATCGCTTCTACGTGTAGTTATTATTTATTCTTATGCTAATTACTAGAGCCCGGAATTTTCGTAACACTTTTGAGCTGTCATAGGGATTTCTCGTCTATCGACTTCCGATATACAATATGTATATCGATAAAAACAGAATACAATATTTAAAATATGATTACGAGTACAAGTAAACAACAGGCAGTCTTATCGCGAATGAGCGATCTCTTCGAGATAACCTTTAAATGCCAAATTTCGGAAATTATAAATAGGAATTAAAATAATATTTTATTGTTTTAAATAAAATAAAAAATGGATTTCCTATGCCTTTTAAACATTTTTCGATATAAATTGAAACAAGAATTGCTATCAATAAGTTTTCATTGCAAATCTCTATTACATATTTTCAAGTACTCAAAAGTTATCTGAAAGACATCGCTCTTTAGCGATAAGACCGCCCGTTGTTTACCTCTAGTTTTAAACTTCTTTAATATATTGTATTCTATAATGTATCGATAAAATATGTATATCGGAAGTCGATAGACGAGAAGTCCCTATGACAGCTCAAAAATGCTGCGAAAATTCCGGGTTCTGCTAATTACACACGGTTCATCTCGTTCACTCACCAGCAAAAGAAGCGATGACGCCCTTAGGATCGCAGTTGCACTCTTCACACGCAGGATAGTTGTAGAAGCTCTCTTTACAGCTGTCACACTTGATCCCGTCGAAGTTCGGCTTGCAATGACAGTTGCCGTTGTCGTCGCAGGAGGACCCAATCGAGCCGGAGGGATCACAGTTACAAGCTGGAAATAAATAGGTTTAACATATAGCAAGCTTTCAAAACCCGACTGTTGCTAACCAACTTTAAATCGTTATAAATCCTAAATGATCATTCAAATTAAAAAATGATGAAATAAACCTAATTTTTAAATCCCTATTCAATGATACCCCATTTGTCATACTTGGTCGACTTTTTTTTTTAATGTGGCGGCTTCTGGTTGCCGCCATATTGAATTTTGAATACTGACATATCTTCAGTGATACTCACCAGATTAAGACAAATCGATTGACATAAGAATCATCAACATCAGTTTTTATAGTGACACAAAGGACCAAACATACATATATAGGCTGTGTAACACATTACCCTCCTCTTTCGGCAGTCTGGTAAAAAAAGTGTTATATTCGTATAGTAAGGGCCTCCGCACACAGCGTCGTATCGTAATACGCGCGTAGTACGTCTAGGACCATTTTTAACCGACTTCAAAAAAGGAGGAGGTTATACGTTCCACTGTATGTTTTTTTTTTCATGTATGTTCACCGATTACTACGTCAATTGTCGACCGATTTCAATTTTTATTTTGTTTGATAGAGTATACTTTCGAGGTGGTCCCATTGTCACCAAATCTGAATCTGATGAGAGGATCCGTGAGGAATTGAGGGAACTCCTCAAATATTGTAGGCAAACATATAGCGATTATAGTATTTTTAGTAACAAGTCCAGCATTTGCATTCAGAAAGTATCATTTGGTGAAGTGGAACTGATGACGAAGACCACAGATGGCCACCGGAACTCCTCAACGGTACCTACCGATTTCAAGGGTTGCGATAAGATATCTCGATTAAGATAGTTGAGCGACTACAACGAAGAATATTTACTTGTTGAAATATGACTATAACTTTCCCGCGGCGTTGCTTGCGGCGCGCTTGAAATAACTTAAAGTTTCATATCAACTAAGAAGTGGGACTACGTAACAGCGTATTATGTTCACTAAATAAAAAGTATAAAATAAAATAAATGGTTTAAAAAACAAAAAACCGCCGTCGAAAACGCAAAAAAATAACTTCTTTAAAATTGTAGGCACCTAATAACGTAATGGCACCAGTGTTCGACACTTTAAGCTGACATGCACCAATAATCGACACTTAACTCTTAATTCAAAGATCATACGGTCATAAATTGAGTGTTACAAAACAAATGAATAACCCTTATCTTCTGTAAAATAAGAATCAGTGTCGATCATTGGTCCTTGTCGATTACTGGTTCCATTACGTTAGGTTAGTCTAACTGAAGTCGGCGACCACAATATTTTCAACAAAAAACCGACATTTATTTTTGAAGAATTAGAATGCAAGCGGCAATCATGTAACAGGTGGGGTGACAAAATACCAGAGGGTCTTGACCCTGCAGAATGCAGGTGGGCTTTTCGATTAAGGTATCCGTTTATGAAATATTAAGCTTTAAAGCGCTAAATTTTGTTAGAGTCAAGTGTGTGTGTGTCCTCGTGTGGTTGCCGAGTTAGAATAGTGCCACTCCATGTCTTCCCGTGGATGTCGTAAGAGACGACTAAGGGAATAAAGGCTTGTAGTACTGTTAGGCGATGGGCTTGCAACCTGTCACTAATACGCTGGTAAACATCTTAGCCTAATTGTGCAAATTGTGGTTATAGAATTACCAACAAGTTTTTAGAGATGTTTGTAATTCTGTATCTCTGCCTACCCCACTCTGGGAACGAAGGCGTGAGATTATGTATGTATGTGTATGTATGTCAAGTGTCTCCCCCCACTACAGCCAAAACTACAAAATACTAAAAATCAGCAAAACATCTTAAATAAAACCACATATAATGAATTTAATAGGATAACTATCACGACTAAGAAGACTTCATTGGTTCTTGAGTTACAAACGGTTTAAATGTTTATACCTACCGAAAACTTATTTGCGTTGTTGGTAAACTGACCGCGACCCATGTCGATGTATGGGGATAACAGTGTTCCAACGGCAAAGTTACGTTTGTCGCGAGGTCCAATTTGTTTGTAGTAACGCCTTCGGAAACCTACACTGAGCATGATCCCACATGCTCTTGCCCGGTTTTTCTAAAGAAGTAACGATATTTGTAACTCGCTCTTGTCAGTTGAATCTCAAAAAAGCGATAACTTGGAAGGGTAAATTAATACTAACGGTCACAATCCGGGTACTTGTAGGAGCCAGGCGAGCACTGGTCGCAGCGCTTGCCCCCGAAGTTGGCCAGGCAGTTGCATTTGCCGTCGGCCGCGCAGCTGGTCGACGTCGACCCGGTCGACGAGCACTCACACTGGACGCACTTGCGCTCCCGCCCTCGGATTTGCATGTAGTAACTGAAACAATTAGTATTATTATAAGACTATCAATTTAACTAGCTACCCGCCCTCGCCTAGCTCCGGTTTACGCGAGTTTTTCGTAACACCCGTACAGTCAAGGACTTTAATATGCCACTATGGAACCCTGTCATAATGACAGCGTCAAACCACATGACAGAAATTACGCTTAAATGCATGATTAACGTTATGCGACAGGGTTCCATAGTGGCATAACAATTAAAGTCCTTGACTGTACATAATCCAGAATTCGTTATGGGCCCTTTACACTATCGGCGAATACAGACGATTACGGGCGAGCACGATAGTGTAGAAGGGCATACTCGGCTGTATTCGCCAATCGTCGTTTATGGTCGCCGATGATCGCTTGCGACCCGTGATTTGTCAGTTTTTCGGGCACGCAGCAAAGGGTAAACTTATGAGGTGAAAAAACTTCTTTCGGAATCCACGGATGTTAATGGAGCAAACTTAAGTACAGATTTAGTGAAATATCCTTTCACATCGTATTTTCTCGGAAATGTTCGTATTTGTCATGCTACTTCAGTCTGACTCAGTACCCATCAAGTCAACGTGGGGGAAGGTCGCATCGCGAGAGTGATAATCGATATAGAGTGGTTAATACCAGAGTTTTTTTAAAAAATTAATATTAAGATTGTTTTCAGTTCTTTTTAACAGTCATGCGGAAAGCATTAAGACCTGGGAAACGTTTAGATCGACAAAAGCCTGTGAAATTATTTTCAACATTTATTTATATTTCTTCTTGTTTACCTACACCTAATTTCTATATATCTCTTGGTTTGACATTTGACACTGATAACTAAAGTACTCTATTTATTTAATACAAACATATCACTTAATAATTCAATAATTCATAGACACGTCGGCATCATTCGAAAGTACACGTGAGTTCCGAGTTTTCACGATGTGAAAGGACTATTCACTAGATCTGTAAATAGATTAATATTTATGGCCACTTCTCACGTCTTTGTATTATTTATTTATTACTGCCTTGCAAAGGGTCAAAACTAAAGTTCAGGTAAGAAATCAATTGATGTAATTTAATTTGTTTAATTAAAATCTTTGGAGTCATGTCCACATTATGGCGAGTAATGACGGCCAATTTGTCCGATCTCTGAATACAACCCACGCTCGACTAGTGATGCTTGTAAGTTTCAAAAGCGAAACTTTCACTTAAATTTCTGCAATAATATGAAAGTTGCAAAATTGAAACTTTCACCTAAAATTTTTAGGTTACCAAAGTGAAATCGGTATATTTCGGAAAATTACTATAGTTTTGACATGTAACGTAAGAAACGGAAACTTTTCATGAAAGTTAAATGAAATTTAGCTGTGTCAGAATCATTTCCATCTAATTATGTAACTTTCATACGCTGTAATATTCGCAGTTAAGGAAAGTTTTGAAATGTTTCAGAAATCGCCCATCACTACGCTCGACATTCGCCAATCCCATAGATTTCCATACCCCGATAAGACGGGAGAGAAAAAAAAACCCACGCACGGCCTGTGTGGCGAATATATTTCATATACGAACTTGGTTGACATACGGCCGTGTGTACTATCACGATCGTTAATTTGTGACCCATTTCAAGGAAAATATGCTTGAAGTCGTCAATGTCATTAGAGATGTCAAGTCATTTGTAACTTTTAGGAAACTCAACCTTATCGTTGAAGAATGTCAGATTGACTTTAGACCTAAGGTGGGTACCAAATTAAAGTTCGCGACTACTCGTATAGATAATGCGAAGTCCCGTTAAATCCAAGAACTCGAGTAAGACTACCTGAGTCATCCCTTATTTAGGTATCCATGAGTCCCTTTGTTTGTTTTCTACAAATAAAGGACACCTGTTGCGACTTCCGGTGTCCATGTTGGTATTAAGGTTTTTTGACATCACCTGGCCAATCTGTGATTGCTTTAATTTATGTACAATAGTTGTTTTAGCCAAAAAAAAGGTTCATTATAAGTAGTTTACCTACTATATTAGACAAGTCAGAATAAATACGGTACCGTCACTAGAAATACTTAATATATGATGCAACAATGTATTTAATAAAAAACAAAAAACCGCCTTCAGAAACTCAAAAAATAACTTCTTTTAAAATTGTAGGTAGGTACCTAATAGGTTAGTCCAACTGGCCGACCACAAAAGCTGACATCAGTTACCTACAATTTTAAAAGAAATTATTTTATTTTATACTTTTTAGTGATCATAATACGCTGTTACGTAGTCCCACTTCTTGGTTGATATGAAACTTTAAGTTATTTCAAGCGCGCCGCAAGCAACGCCGCGGGAAAGTCATAGTCATATTTCAACAAGTAAATATTCTTCGTTGTAGTCGCTCAACTATCTTAATCGAGATATCTTATCGCCACCCTTGAAATCAGTACCGTTGAGGAGTTCCGGTGGCCATCCGTGGTCTTCATCATCAGTTCCACTTCACCAAATGATACTTTCTGAATACAAATACTGGACTTGTTACTAAAAATACTAAAATCGCTAAATGTTTGCCTACAATATTTGAGAAGTTCCCTCAATTCCTCACTGATACCCTCATTAGATTCAGATTTGGTTACAATGGGACCACCTCGGAAGTATCAAACGAAAAAAGAATTTTTAAAATCGGTCCACAATTGACGGAGTAATCGGTGAACATACCTACATAAAAAAAAATACATACAGTGGAACGAATAACCTCCTCCTTTTTGAAGGCGGTTTTTTGTTTTTTAATGGACTAAGTAGATTTGTGTAACTGTCTCTGCTATTTATTCGTTCAATTACCCAGGAATGCACTGATCGCAGCGAGCTCCTCCGAAGCCCTCCTTGCATATGCACTGTCCCGTAATGTCATCGCAAATGGTTGGCAGCGTGCCGCTGGTATCGCAGTTGCATTCTAAGGAGAAAACACACAATCAATAAAGGCGCTTTTCCACCGGCAAGGCGAGAAAAGACGAGAATTCGTCATTGCTTTGAAAAAACCTCGTATCTTATATTTGGTGACGTACGATTTTAAAGTTAAACATAAAGACAATTAAGTTCAAAGTCATACATCTCGAAACATCAGATACGAGGGGCCCGTTCCAGAAAGCCACTCTGCAATTTTGCACTCTGCTTTGCAAATCCACGATAGTGCAAAGTGCAGAGTAAACGTGTTCCAGAAAGCACTGCGTAATTTGCAATTTACGCAGTGTTCCAGAAAACACTGCGTAATTTGCAAAATCCACAAATCCACACTTTGTATTTGACTCTGCCTCTTCAACTTTGCGATTGTCTTGTGGAACAGAAATACTTTACAAATCCACAAATCCACACTCTGCATTTGACTCTGCCTCTTCAACTCTGCAATAGTTTTGTGGAACAGAAATACGTTTGAATAGTGGGATTTGTGGAGTGCAGAGTTGCAGAGTGGCTTTCTGGAACGGGTCCGAGTTTTTTCTAAAGTAGTGACGAATTGAAATCTCACCGGCCTGTTTCCGGGTTTTGTTCCCGAAGGTAGCCTAACGGGACCATATTACTTAATTAACTGGGTTCCTAGTGAAAAAGGGTATAAGTCGTCTGAAGATCAAGTGAAAAAGGGTTTAAGCCTAGTATACTTCATGCATAAGTATACCCTTTTTTATTACGAGTTTAGCCGACTTGTACCCTTTTTCACCAGGACCCCAGTGCCTACGCTGTCCGTCCGAACTTTAAACAGTTGTATCTTAGATAGCGGTTTTTTTTTAACGTACTTTTGTTGTTGTTTCGTAAACACGTATTATTATAGTATATACTCTGAAGAAAAACACAGTGTGAGTTGGGTTCGCGTTGATTTGATTTGAAACCGAATTAAAATCGTATGCTTCTGTTCTGTAGGAAAACAAGAAGATGGGAACCAACCACGCTGGATGGGAGACCGATCGACCGCCCGCCTGCTTCGGCTGGGCGTCCCCACCCATCATCATCATCATAATACACGCTCTATGCATCAGCAATACGGTTTATTATTACAATATTCTATCTCTCGCCCGCACATCGTCGCCATTCACTCCAATCGAATTCTCTTCTCATCTCGCCGGTGGAAAGCACATTGTAACAGACATGCAATCAAAAGTCGAGGGTTATGTTCTACCATGGAACTGTATGTTATGTACACATATACAGATGTAGTAAATAATCCTTTCACATCGTTTTTTGTCGTATAAGTTTGTATTTATCTTGCTTTCTCAGTTGGCTTATTTGATGGGTACTGAAGAAAGAAAGAAAGAAAGAAAGAAAATAATTTATTCGTGACAAAGATAATCAAGAACAGATAAAAACGTACAAGAAGAAATTAGCCACGAAATGATTCCAACTCAGCGAAAGCTAATAGACATACGAACTTTTCCGACAAAAAACTATGGGAAAGGATTATTCACTACACCTTTATGAATGTATGTTTGCTATTAGCGGATTTAAAATTATATAACAATGGCTAATTAACATAATAAGACGATTTTTGTTTAAGGTCGGTTAAAAACAGGTACTCACGATGGCACGCGGGGTAGTTGTAGTACCCTGCCTCACACTCGTCGCAGGTTCGGCCGCTGAATTTGCTCTTGCAGGTGCAGTTGCCGCTGTCCTTGTCACACACTGACGACACGGAGCCGATCGAGTTGCACTCGCACGCTGTGAGGGAGACAAATATATTTATGTGGATTCGTTTTATAGCTATTGGTTGGTAAATAAATAAAGAGGGATATGTAGCTATATTTATTCATTGTTCTTGCACATCTACACCTTTTTGAAGAGAATAATATATATTATAGGGACCTTTTCATTCCTTCACTCATGTAAAAAATCAATTTACAATTAATACTCCATATTCGCGTACTTTTGAAGGATGAGCATGTCATATTATTTATTTAAACACTTAATCATTGTCTTCATGTTGATTTTAAGGTAGTAATCTCTATTTAATCATGTATTTTTGGATGAATAGAACTTTCGGTGAAAATACTATTCAACTGACAGATTCTTGTCATAAAGATTTTTTATTCGAACTATTTTTGACTTTGAAAATGTTTTGGTCTCTGTCGCACCCAGCATAATTGTGACGTAGTTGCTATAGTACCTAAGAAAAACGCATTTGTCAGTATTCTCTTCTCTAAAAATTTGTGAACAGAGTAAAAAGTGCTCTGCGTTTGAACCTAAATTATTTTAACCCTGGCCCATCGGGGACAATAATACAATGATGATGATGATGAATATATATATTCAACCTTTATAATAAACTAATTACAGGTACAGGTTGATTCACAAGAGTTGGTACGAATGGATTGAATGAGTGAAAGAAAGTATACAAGTGTGTAAAATAATAACATGGTTTAGGTTTGAAATTCGAACATCGGTTCAAAGAACGGCACTCACACAGTGATAGGTGACATTACTTTTTAACCGACTTCAAAAAAAGGAGGAGGTTCTCAATTCGTCGGTGTTTTTTTTTGTTATGTATGTTCCCCGATTACTCGAAGACCACTGGACCGATTTGAAAAAAAATTTCGTTGTTGGAATGAGTATACTTTTTAGTTGGTCCCATTGTCAACACGTAAGGATTTGATGATGGTATCTTGGAGAAATCAAGAGAACTCCTCAAATATTATAGGTACACCTATAGCGATTTTGGTATTTTTCACTGTAACTCGTGCATTTGCTTTTGAAAAGTACTATATGGTGAAGTGGAACTGATGATGAAGACCACAGATGGCCACCGGAACTCCTTAACGGTACTTATTTCAAGGGTGACGATAAGACATTTTGATTAAGGTAGTTGAGTGACTATGACGAAGCATATTTAGGTTTAAATATGACTATGACATTCCCGCGGCGTTGTCTGCGGCGAGCTCGAAATGTTCTATAGTTTCTCATTAATATTTAGAAGTGGAGCTACGTAACAGCATAAATAGGATAGGACTAAAAAGTATAAAATAAAATAAATGTTTAAAAAAACAAAAACCCGCCTTCAAAAATGCAAAAAATAACTTCTTTTAAAATGGTAGGTCAGTCCAACTGAAGTCGGCGTCCCACAATATTTTAAAGCAAAAGCCGAATGCAGTTGGACTGACCTACCATTTTAAAAGAAGTTATTTTTTGCATTTTTGAAGGCGGGTTTTTGTTTTTTTAAACATTTATTTTTGTTCATTCCATTCGTGCCAACTCTTGTGAATCGACCTGTAACATTATTCTCATTACTATTTCATCCTCTATCTTAAGACAATTACAGTCAGGTATACTTGTTATTGTCATTAGCTGCCTGAATAGGAACAGACTTTAATGCTGCATAGGATAAAACGTAGGCTATTCTAACCCCTTTGATTACTTCTAATTATGTCACAATTCGAACCTAACCTAGTACAAACCAAAATCTTAAAATAGATAACAAGAGGAAAATTATTGTTAAAATAAATGAGTGTTATGTTAGTTGGCGGGATGCCTGATAAAATTATACAAATTGTTTTTATATCAAACGCTAAGTGCACCCTATCTATTCACTAATTACGTCACTCCAGAGGGCCCTGCCAAGATGAATATAAATACCAGAATATTGCATACAAACTAACCTAGTCCCAAACTAAGCTCTAGGCTCGAATGTACTATATGTACTGGAAAACGATGCGCATACGTTATGTGGAGAAATACATTCTTAAAAACATACAAAAATATCCAACATAAGGTACAAGTAGATATAGACTTAGTACAAAAATACTCACGTGTGCATTCCACTGAATAAAAGCCGTCTGCGCAGATTTCGCACGATTGTCCCGCGTAGTTAGATTTGCAGGGGCACTATGAAAGTAACGATTCATTAGCAACAGATTAACACAGTTAAAGTAAAGTGCTAAAGTAAAGTTAATGTAATTTCGAACGAAATTGCATCCTGTAACACAGGGTTTCCTAGCTCAGGATGCAGGGTCGTGATATATACACTGAAATGTTTCATATATTCAATAAACTTTTTTTCATTTTTCATTTTTCAAAGTAAGGTAAGGTAAAGTAAGGTAAGGGTGGTATTCCACCTGTCCAATTTCTTTGTCCATATTCTATAATCCAATATTTAATCATTTTTCTTTGATGGAGGCCCATTCCGCTTATCCAATATCTTGGTCCAAGTTTTTATACTATTTGCGTAGCCATTTTGAATTAAATGTCATTCGTAACATTTGATCAAATCTTGGCGTTTTTAGTAAATTTGATGAAGTCATACAATTTCTTTGATCAAATGCACATTGGACAAAGAAATTGGACAGGTGGAATACCACCCTAAGGTAAGCTAAAATAAGTTAAGGTAAAGTAAGGTAAGGTAGATTAAAGTAAATTAAGGTAAAGTAAATCAATTGCTCTTAAAACGTCCTTCGGGTTTATTCTCTACTCTTACTCGCTTTCACTCTTATGCTAGTTTATAACCGATTTTACGAGAATCCGAAATACTTTTTAAGACCTCTACTGTGTAATAAGGTCTACTTAATCAAAATT
The DNA here is from genome assembly GCA_946894065.1 of Acleris literana. Classification (NCBI taxonomy): domain Eukaryota; kingdom Metazoa; phylum Arthropoda; class Insecta; order Lepidoptera; family Tortricidae; genus Acleris; species Acleris literana. The sequence continues at coordinate 98,010,720 of OX335668.1, read as the reverse complement.
CTACAACGCAGCAGGTGCAAGACCTGATGAAGATGCTTACGTTACGAGTCCAAAACTCGGTGTGTCTTTAGGGAAACTGGAGAATCTGAAGTCACCTTTCGACTCCAACATCAGATCAGGGCCTCTAATCTAGGCGGTAAAAACCATTCGTCTATGACCTGGGGCCTGTTTTATAAAGCTACAAATTACAATTTACAGGTTACAAGCTTCCATTTGACACAACCTCAACCAATGACGACCAGCCATTTGAGCAGTGTTGCCTGTTTAGACCTGTAAAATTGTAACTTGTAGCTTTATAAAACGTGCCCCTGTTATCGTGTTGTTATCGTTTTGATAGCTCTTATTTACTTGGCAGTAATGGCGATCGAGTTCAAAACAATACCATGACAGGTCCAAGACAATATGTGACGTTATCTATGAAAATTGACCTTATTGTCGATGGCGCTTCCGCCTTTATTAACGATGCTCCGATATAAATACAACGTCGCGTGGCACAGTGCGGCGTAAGCGCCATCGACAATAAGGTCCCTTTACATAGATAATGCCACTTATGGTGTTTTTACCGGTGTCCCCTTGTTTCATCGACATTCATTTCATAGATCGTATCACTTCGCAGAATTTTCGTTTCAAAGAAAGCTTTTTTCTGCTTAACCCGTGTTGATTTCAGGCTATTCTAAATATGATTCACGTAGTTTAGGTTAGGACTTCTAACTACCACAAGATAACCTGAAATCAACGGGTTCAGCAGAAAATAATTTTCTATGAAACGAAATTTCTGCTAATTGATACGTTCTGATGAAATGAGATGACTTTTTACCGTCTAGAGTAGACGCACAGCTTAGGTACATACTGCATTGCCGAAGGGTTTACTTATGAATTTTAATTGTTTGTTTCAAAATTGACTTGCATGATTTTAAGAGGCCACCTATGGTGCCACGCCCCCACAAGAATAAAAAAGGATGGCTTAATGTGCTTCCGCGCGAAGAATGTGAGATGGAGATAGTTAGCTCGCGCCTTGACGGCAAGGTTAAATTCAATTAATCGCTGTTTACTTTAAAACTACAACATTTACTGATATTTCATTTACAGATTTTTTTGCCAGGATAAGAAGTTACATATCCTCAACTATTGAATCGAAAATCATCGTTTAAGATGATAGGGTTTCGAAGATTCAACCAAAAACATGCAAAAAAGGTGTCATTTGAAAGATAAAAGTATCGAGGATTTTATTTCTAATCGTGTTTTCACGTTCGACAGTATCAAGCAAATATGATCAAGTTTAATATATCCAAAAAACAGATACAAAAGCGTTATGGTTATTGAGATCCAGATCGCGGAACACTCCAGACTTTAGCATAGGTGGCCTCTTAACTATACTTAATTATAGCAACCTACCAATCCATCCTGAGGAGTGCAGTGCTCGCCTGCCGTCCCTTTCAGGTTGCACGTGCAGGGCTTGCAGTCCGGATAGTCAAAATACCTGTGCAACAAATCATGTGTTTATAATGACCAGAGGGCGGAATTCTCGTAGCTCTTTTGAGCTGTCATAGGGACTTCTCGTTTATCGACTTTCGATATATATATTTTATCGATACATTATAGCACACAACATTTTAAAGATGATTAAAAGTAGAGGTAAACAACAGGCAGTCTTATCGCTAAAGAGCGATCTCTTTCAGATAACTTTTGAGTAGTTGTAAATGTGAAATAGAGATTTGCAATGAAAATTATGTTTAGTTAATAATTAACAATTTCACATTTAATCAGTCCAGTTTAGTGTTTTATCATTTATCAACTTCAAGTTAAAAGTCTGTTTTGGTGCAAACAAGTGTTTCATCATTAGTTTCTCTATAAAATAAATAGATAGTGATTATCAGAAAGAGAGCGCTCTTTAGCTATAAGATCGCCTGTTGTTTACCTCTATTTTTAATCATCTTTGATATGTTGTGCTCTGTAATGTATCGACATACAGTGGTGGTCACATAATTAGGGACACTTGTTTTTTTGCCATACAATTGCCTACAAATATGACTTTTCAATTTTGACCACCATTCAAAAAGTTCTTGACCAATTTTATTGCTAAATACAATTTACTTTAGATCATTAACTAAGGTTTAAATTTATGTACAATGAACTACTGTTAAAAACGAACGTTATATTTTATAGGGATTTAAAAACTTAGTGCTGACCCGTCCATACAAAGTTTTACAACTTTGTATGAACGCGAGGAATTTATTTTTTCAAATCCTTATAAAATGAAAGATCCGTTTTCAACAGAGATGAATTGTACATACATTTAAACCTTAGTTCATGATTGAACGATGAGTGTAACCAAATATTAAATTAGTTTAGAACTTTTTGAATGGTGGTCAAAATTGAAAAGTCATATTTGTAGGCAATTGTATGGGAAAAAACCAAGTGTCCCTAATTATGTGTCCACCACTGTGTATCGGAAGTCGATAAACAAGAAGTCCCTATGACAGCTCAAAAGTGCTACAAGAATTCCGGCCTCTGATAGTGACTGAACAGGAACTTAGTGAGAAACAGTAGCATAGCGGGAACTCCACTGAAACTAGCTCCAAAAGATGACAAAGAATAATAGTGAACCGACGCGTAAATCAATTCAATTCAGTCAATTATTTTCCATCCAAAGGAGAATACCCACCGGCCATACAAGGAAATGCCTGTTATGTACAAGGCCCAATAATACATTAAAATACGCTAAAAAAATGGAGGTTTCGTAAACTCCTTAAAATATGATTTAAAAACTTGGGATTTCGCTATTATTAAGATTTTTCTTTACAATGAAAGAGGTTATGTTAACATAAAAAACCTACAATAGATGTATCATGTGGGCGAAATATTTCGCAACAGAAACGTCAATAGGTATGTCAAAACAGACCTATTTTGTTCGCTAAGACAAACTAATGACAATTGTCATGCATAAATAATACTTTTTGAGTGAGTGACAGCAGAAAATCTTCATTATTTGTTTTGTTAATATAAAGTGGCAACTCGACGTAACGAATGATAAAACCGTGCAGGCAACGGATGTTCCAGTAATATACTAATTAAGTAGTGTTTGTTTCTCCGGAGTTCAGCAGACTTCTATTTAATCTGTTTAGTTATATTCAACTACGACAATTTTTTTGAAATATTGGGCATATTTGTACATTCCAGGCATTATTTGGGCATTCTCCTTTAGCTCTGGGCGATGACGTTTTTCACCCCGTAAAGCAAGTCCGACACTTGAGACTTACTATGAAAAAAATCCTTAAAAAAAAACTAGGTTTCCACGTTTCCAAGTTTCCAAATAGTTGATCAAGCCCAATAACGCTACTAAAATTCGTGTATCGGCTGATAGACTTACCCATATGCGCAGGAGTTGCATAAGGGCGGGCTGAACTCTTGTCGGCACTCGCAGCGGCCACTGTCTTCTTCGCAGTTCCCCGTAGAGTAGTGTAGATCGCAATTGCAAGCTGAACAACAGAATACGAGTATGAGGGTGTTTCACACTTGAAAAAAGATACGGCACCAATGATGGACACTTTTAGTTGAAAGGCACCGGTAATGGACACTTCACTCTTAGGGCTTGTTTACGGAGACGCAGAGCGTCGCGCGTGGCGTGCGGCTTGGCGTTTTTTCCGTTTACAGTCGGCCGTTTTTTCCGTTTACAGAGAGGCGGTGCGTGCAGCTGACCGCGTCATCACACGCGCAAACACAAACCTATGGCAATGTACGGTGTTGTTTATAAAGATGCGGGGCGTGCCACGGCGCGTGATGCGGGCCGTAGAGAGTAGCGGTGTCCGCTACATCCGCGGCGGACTCTCGAGCGTGTAGCGGAGCGCGCGGACTGTCAGAAGGTTCCGCCGCGGGCCCCGCTGCGGGCGCAGTGGCGGGAAACGCCGTTATTGACGCGTGCGTCGCTGCGTGGAATGCAGCGATGCCATCCGCGGGCTCCGCCGCAAGTAACGCTGTATTTGAAGCAAACGCGCGTAAAACCGCTTCTCCGTAAACGCTTTTATACAACGCCATATGTTTGAATTTAGTGCAGACCGCGCCGCCCAACGCTACGCCCGACGCCGCGCGTGTCCGTAAACAAGCACTTAATTCTAATTGTATACGGCCCTAAATGATTGTTGCAAAACAAATGAATAACCCTTATCTTCTGTAAAATAAGAATAAAGGGTCCATTATTGGTGCCTTGTCCATAACTGGTCTTTATTTTTTGTTAAACATTGAGTTTGTATTACCAATTTGCAGTCACCCTGTATGAATGAAAATGAATCGCCGAAATGTATGTAAATATGCGCATAACTTCTGAACGAATATTTTTTTCGTTGCGTTCGTTATTGTCAGGCATGGTATGTATGACAGAAAAAAAAATGAAAAATCCACGGGAAATGTCGGAAATTTGCAGCGGGGCGATGCCTCTGGCGGGCCGCTAGTAAAGAAATAAATGGAAAGGCTTAATTCAAAATTATAGGACAATATTACCAAATACCATTAAATAATACCGATTTTCAATGTTTTTTGATTTCCAAAAACAACATCACTAACTTTCCTGTCAATCCAAAAAATTGTTCAAAATTTGACTCCAACACTTAAACAAATAAAGTAAAATAAAAGGTTGAAAAAACAACTCACGCTGACAAGCATCAATCTCCTCCCATCTCTTCCCCGTGGGTTTGTAGAATGTTGGCTTGCATTTGTTACAATTGATGCCTTCAGTGTTGTGCTGGCAGTTCTGGCAGACCCCTCCGCCCTCGTACCGTCCATGGATGTCCAGGGACTGATGGTGTTCATCAATCACAGGGTCGTAGACGCATTCGGTGGTGTGATTGAAGCAGTTGCACGCTGCGAAAGAAAGTCCAGGCTTAGAATCATCTATATATGGGTTACCAGAAGAAATTTGTAAATATCAATGTTATGAGTTATGACTGCGACAAGGGATGCGTTCATAAAGTTTAAAAAGAATATAAATATGAGAGAAACGTTTGTTACTTACTAATAGTTTTTTTTGCACCCCTAGACATAAGGAACCTACATGCTAGATCATGTCAGATCTCTAGACCCAGCGGTTTGGGCTGTGCGTTGATAAGTCACTCAGTCTCTCATTCAGTTTCTTCTTTTATATATTTAAGTAGATAGATAAGCTTAGTTTTTTGTAGGTAACTGGTTATTGTAGTAGTTAATGTACCTAATATTTCCATGGCTGACCACGGGTGAGTTCAAATTTCAGCTAAGCTGTGCTCACGCCCTTTCCATTACCACAATCTATTTACTTAAATCTATCTATGGAAAATATCTAAATGTAATGAGCTAAATGAATGTGGTTTGATTTCAAAGTTGAGAATAAGTAACAGGAGACAACAGAAATGGACCTAGTACTACGGGCAAAATATAAGAAAATAAATAAATATCAGTGGACAATATCACACAAGTTGACCTAGTCCCAAACTAAGCTCTAGGCTTGTACTAAGGGTACTAAATGACGATAAACATACGCACGAGTAAGTATATAGAGAAATACATAGAAACCATCCAAGACTCAGCAACCAATACTCGAGAACTTTTATTGCCGATGACGTCGATTTGCATATAGTGATTACAAATAAGATGGAATTCAGTAATGGAAGGTTCAAAATTGATACGAGTATCGCAGAACCAAGTTCATCGATACCGACATTCGACATACCGATACCGATGGACAGTAGCAAAAATCATCGAGTATCATAATCATTAAAAAACTTTTTTTTATGTTCTATTAACAATTTGTATCAGTAAATAGGTACTACTCGTATTCATAACAAAAAAACTGAATTCAGAAAAACAGCTGTATTTAATGCGGATAAATTTACAGCTAATCACTTATTGTTTATTTTTTGTACCAGTTAGAGCACACTGTATGCAAGATTTCGTCATTTTGACGTCATCGGCATTAAAGTTCGACCCCTGAGGGCTCAGACAAGATGCACTACGCTAACTAACGTTTCTATTCGATTCGTTTTTAAACCAATCGCGTCACTGGTAGACCACGTGACTTTTCGTATCACGTCATCTACCAGTGACGCGATTGGTTTAAAAACGAATCGAATAGAAACGTTAGTTAGCGTAGTGCATCTTGTCTGAGCCCTCTGGTCACTATCAACTAGGCCAACGGCCAACGCGTCGTCGAATTGAAGGAGAAATCAGTGAAATCACAAAACAGACAAATTGAGAACCTTCGCAACCTTACTTACGTTCGCAAGCGAACCTATCCCAGTGCTGAGAAATCCTCCATTTCTTCTGCTCGAAACCTGGACAGCACTGGGCGCACTGGGGCCCGCAGGTGTTATGCTGGCAGCGGCACACGAGGATGTTTTCCTGCTCTTGCAACGGGTCGCAGTTCTCGGCGTGACCGTTGCACATGCATCGGCCTCCTATGCTGATGTCCTTTATGCTGTAGAAGTACTGTTGGAAGAATACACAGTTAATTTGGTGCAAATATTATAAAGCTGGAGGCCTTAGACAAGATGCATAAAGCTATTGTAAACGATTTTCGAAAACTGTCCAAATGTGGAATTAACGTAAGCGTTTCACGCGACCCTCCAGCAGCTAACGTCAATCCTACACCCTCGTAAGACACCGCGCACAAAAAATGTACATAATACGGCCATTGCAATAAAGATCTATTGCAACGGAGATAAAGTAGAATTTCCCTTGTTTTTATGACTGACTATTAAAATAGAAAATTGACTTTATTGCAATCACAATTTATTTTCCTTTGGCAAATTTCGTTGTATGCTGTGTCTTAGGAGGATACCCGCTTAAGACCCACCATACTACAAACAGGGCGTTTTTTGTGACTGGGACTTTGAATCTACTAACAGGGCAATAAAGATCAATTATGTTTGTTCTATAATGCCATTTTCAGTTTTTGACAATAGGATAATAAACTTTATCCTCATTGCAACACAGTTCACATTAAATTGCCTTGATTATGTAAATTCTATTGCAGACTGGGCCTTACGAGGATACATTTTCAATAACGAAAACGATCTCGAAATGCGTCTTGTAAGGGCCACAAGATTAGAAAACGATTCGAAAGTACCGTTGGCACAGTAGGTAGCTACTAATAATAAATTGGCACCTGCAGGAACTTTTAAGGAGTTCTGAAAAAAAACATTCTTATTGAGGTTTATTCGTACCTACAGATTTAGTGAAATATCCTTTCACATCGTATTTTCTCGTAAATGTTCGTATTTGTCATGCTATTTCAGTCTGACTCAGTACCCCTCAAGACAACGTGGGGGAACGTCGCATCGTGAGAGTGATAAATTGATAATCGATATAGAACGGTTAATACCAGAGTATTTTTTTGTTAATTAGGATTAAGTTCGTTTTCAGTTCTTTTTAATAGTCATGCCGAAAGCATTAAGACCTGGGAAACGTTTAGATCGACAAGCCTGTGAAATTATTTTCAACATTTATTTATATTTCTTCTTGTTTACCTACATCTAATTTCTATATATTTGATCGTGGTGGTTTTAACATCTCGGTGTGATATACTTCAAACTCGTGGTTTGACATTTGACACTGATAACTAAAGTACTCTATTTATTTAATACAAACATGTCACTTAATAATTCAATAATTCATAGACACGTCGGCATCATTCGGAAGTAGACGTGAGTTTCGAGCTTTCACGATGTGAATGGATTATTCACTAGATCTGTACTCGTACTTATTTACGTGTCAGAGGGTGACGGATGCCTTATCCAGACTTTGTCAAGCGATAAACGCAGCCATATTAGGCCCCCTGCCAGCCTAAATTTATATGTAAACATTTCAAAACGCTACTTACTCTCCTAGTAACGGTGGGATCTTGTCTGGCTACCGACATGAGATGCCCCAGCAGATTCTTGGTCCTCAGTAGCCTTAGTCTGACGGTGGTTGCTCTGGTCCAGTCTTGGAGAACCGAAGAGTTGAAGTACTTGTTGGCTGAAGGTCGATAGTTCAGCAACGAGATTGGAATCTTAAGAAGAAGACGAGATTATATTATTTTTCATCTAAGAGTTAAATAAATCTAGTTGATGATAACTATAAAGATAAATAAGAACCCTCCATGTACCTTGTCACTTTAATCGCTGTGACAATTCATATATTCATCGCAATTTGATGGACAAAGCAAATTAAACCCTCTGTATTAAGCAGAGATCGGACAAATGGGTGTCATTACTCGCAATAATGTGGACATGAAATATGAATAAAATTTTAAAAAAATAATGAAATGAATGATGATGTTTTTGTGTGAAATGTTATGTGACCTGTAAATGCATGCAGCAAGCCATTGACTGTCTACAATTTGTATGCCTTGCGGCACAGCGCAGTGAAACAACCGTAGAAATAAGACCTGTATATATTATGTACCCACCTGTGTTGAACGAATAACAATACTATGACTATGACTACGATCCATAGATTTTAATTAAACAAATTAAATTACATTAATTGATTACTTACCCCAAAGATAGTTTTGATCCTTTGCAAGGCAGTAATAATTCATAAATAAATGATACATAGACTTATTATTGTGTAGATTTATTAAAGCAAATAAATAGTATTTTTTATATTTTTTCCGTGGTTAGTTTATTCAGGGCTACAATAAACGAATGAGGTGAAAAGCTCCTTTTGCAATCCACGGATGTTAATGGAGCAAACTTATGTACTGAAATTATTATAATATCAATGGTCACTCCTGACGTATTATTTATTTATTACCTACTATCCTACAAAGGATCAAGATTCAAGTTAAGGTAAGAAATCAATTAATGTAATTTAATTTGTCATGTCCACATTATTGCGAGTAATGACACCCATTTGTCCGATCTCTGGTCTTAAGAAATAAGGTCACTAATATATTCGCAATTCTATGTAACATACGCCCTTTTTTCTAATTTGGGCAGAACTGTCTATGTGACAGACTTGAGACTGTAGGCTAGTTGTTAATCTGTGGCAACTTTGACTCACCTCGCCTCCCTCCAGAGGGACAATCTGCGAGTACTCCGTATTACAAATAACCGAGTCGTCCCTCGTGATTGGCAGGAGACTCTCCCTCCCGAAATACCTCTCGCAGTCCCTGGAAAAATCATTTTTTTAAGTTCGGACTGCAAAGAAAACGTTTTGTTGATGAGTAGGGTGGGTGCGCGGCCGTACCCAAGACCTCCTCAGTGTTATACTAGATAGGTACCTAAGTTCTGCCATGTAATAAAGCACTGGAATTTCGAGCACGTGGCCGACAGGGGAGCCCTTTGTTTCCCATAATTTTATTGGTCATAATGTAATTGTTGACATAATTTTTGATAGTCATAATTTTTTATATCGCTAAAACTGTAAACTTTTCAGAAGTTCTGAAATATCTAACGTATAGACAAGGCTAGGTTAGGTTAAGTTTGATTTAAAAAAAACCTGAAAAAGTAACAGTTTCTTTAAAAAACACGTTATGACTTGCGATGATTATGACCTAAAGCACATTATGACAAAACATAATTATGTCAGTCAATATAGACCCGGCTGACAGACCCTTCATATTAACCGCCTGTTTCACACTCGACAAGTAATATTTGACACATAAATTTAGCCCTTTCTCTTTCTTGCAATTGAAAACAGACAAGGACAGAGCCATTATCGAACAAACGTAGGTAATTGAACTTTATTGCCTTGATGGTAGACTCAAAGTCCCACTGACAAAAAACTCCTTGTTTGTAGTATGGTGGGCCTTACGAGGCTAAGGGTAAAATCAAGACCCTATTACTAAGACTCCACTGTCCGTCCGTCTGTCTGTCTGACACCAGGCTGTCTCTCATGAACCGCGATAGCTAGACAGTTGAAATTTTCACAGACGACGTATATCTGTTGCCGCTATAATCACAAATACTACAAACAGAATAAATCAAATACCTATTTAAGTGGGGCTCCCATACAACAAACTTGTATTTTTTGGCGATTTTGCTCGAAATTAATAATGGCAACTGGTATGTTGTATAGATAATAGTACGGAACCCTTCGTGCGCGAGTCCGACTCGCAATTGGCCGGTTTTTAATGGTGCTTTATCAGTGTAATGTTTTTGTTTATTGTACAATACAATACAGTGCCTTGTATTGTATTGTATAGTAACGAAAAAGTTTACTTACTGTGGCGAATCCGAAAAGTACTGCCAGGGTTTAAAGGTCTTCCCGTAATCTTGAGACTTCTCCAACGCCCAAAGACCTGGTCTGGGTGAGTTACCCATCTTCACGAAAACATATGCCACGTGGAACTCCTGCAATACAATATAGATTGAACGCTCTGTATGCATAAGATCTTGAGTTGGCAAATAAAAACCGCAATGGCTATCAATTCGCTTTCGCCTTGATTAACGCTCAAGCAAATTTCAAAATGGACGCGCCTCTTTTTAATTTGGGGTAAGTATAAGGGTTCAAAATTCCACAGTATAAGTAGATAAGTGAGTATGGGAAAAAATAGAACACAAAAACTATAACTCAGGCAACAAGACTTACTTATAGCGTTTTAGATAACTTATAGAAATCCTAAATGATCATTCATAATGAAAAATTATGAAACAGACCCACTTGTCATAATCAGAGACCGGACAAACGGGGGGTCATTACTCGCAATAATGTGGACATGACTCCAAAGATTTTAAATCATCATCTTCATCATCACCATCATGTCAGCGGAAAGACGTCCAATGCTGGACATAGGCCTCCCCCAAGGCTCTCCACTCAGACCAGTTGAGATTTTAAATAAACAAATCAAATTACATTCATTTATTTCTTACCTGAACTTTAATCTAGAAACTAAAATAAATAAATAATACAAAGACGTCAGGAGTGGCCATTAACATTAATGTACTTAAGTTTGCTTAAGTTAGTACTTAAGTTTTTCAACTCATAAGTTTATTGTAGCCGTGAAAAGGAATAAACTAACCACGGAAAAAATATAAAATATACTTTTTATTTGTTACAATAAATCTACATCATAACAAGTCTTTGTATTATTTATTTATTACTACCTTGCAAAGGATCAGAATTATTTTACGGGTAAGTAATCAATTAATGTAATTTAATTTGTTTAATTAAAATCTTTGGAGTCATGTCCACACTATTGCGAGTAATGACCCCCATTTGTCCAATCTCTGGTCATAATTCAATAAAAAATCTTTTTACAATATGGCGTCTGTCTTGTTATGTCTTGAGTGAACGTAAGTGACACGTGAAACAAGATTAAGATAAATCGATCGACATAAGAATCATCAAAATCGGATAATAATGCTATTACCATAGTACCTACTTAGATATTATCTAGCCGCGATAAGAAAGGGATTAGAGGTGACAGTTTTAACATACTCGTACATACTGATGTGCCAAATTGCGGAAAATTTCATGTAGGAAAATTTCGGGAACTTCTCACATATTTGTATGGGATTGAAACTTTCCGTTTCTTAAATTTAAATTTGCTATATTTCTAGTGAAAGCTTCCGGAAATTTCTTAGAACATTTCCAACTTTTTGGAAACTTTCCGCAACTTGCACATCAGTACTCGTATAGGTATTTACGTTAAAATGCACAGCTATTCCAATCCCAAACGAATCGCGGTTTTATAATAGTAGGTACCTAAGTTATAAAAAACATTAGCTGAGCAACAGTTATTTATAAAATCGCCGGATTTATATCGCAAGATAATTTAAAAGGTCGTAACATTTTATGAGCCGTTAAAAGTGGTAGTAACATCTCCGTTCGGACCCTACTACATTCAAAGCCAACGACGAAATATTGGCTCCGTCTGGAGCCAACTTAAGCTAAACATAGGTAGGTATGTATTTTTTTTTATGGCAAGGAGAAGGCACGCGAGCACTCAGGCCACCTGATGGTAAGTGGGATCTGAGACCCATAGACATGAAATCTCAAGACTACTATCTCAAAACTGCAATCCTAAGACTCCAAATGCGTTGCCAACCCTGAGGGCTACGATGGAATGCCTCTATGCTAGTAACTTCACCGGTTGTCTTATCCCCACACCGGAACACAGCAATGCGAACACTACTGCTTGGCGGGTTAATGGACCATACTATCAAAACTACTAACTAACTACTAACTAACTACTAAAACCTATTTATATGAGTTTTCTGTGACTACGAGCTACGAGAGCAAAAAACCTACATAGAGATCAAAAAATCCCTTTTTGATAGTCTGGAACTTAGCGGGTGTGCACAATCGTTTCGAATATTTAACACAACAATTATCGCATTTTACACAACACCCTGTACAAGCTTCCTGGTAATGTTTTTAATCATCAGTCTACACCCACTCCGTCCTGTCGCCAGTTGGCCGATGGATAAAACAAACACACAACATATTTGTTTATTTAATACATAGTTATTAGATACTATCGCATTGCAAGGACATAATTTAGGACATCAAGGCAATACATTAATGTGCAAAGCAGACTTAGACATAACATAGAGTCATAGACAAACAGATCTTAAAATAAAAGAGCAGTTAAAAGAGCAAGTTGTTACCTTAACAAGACTAACAAAAAGCAAGGTTTAAAAAACCCGCCTGTTGCTAACCAACTTTAAATCGTTATAAATCCTAAATGATCGTTCAAAATGAAAAATGATTAAAGAAACCTAAAGATGATTTTTAAATACCTATTCAATGATATACTATTCGTCATAGTTTTTTTTATAGTATGGCGTCTAGCTGCCGCCATATTGAATTTTAATTACCTACTGTCATATCTTCAGTGACACTCACAAGATTAAGACAAATCGATTGACATAAGAATCATCAAAATCGGTCCACGCGTTTAGTTTCTAGAGCGCCACAAAGGAACAAACATACATACAAACATATATAGGTTGATAAACACATTACCCTCCTCCTTCGGCAGTCGGATAAAAATAACATATATCTATTACGTGTGTTCGGGACATTGAACCGGATAATCCATTGTCGGACATAATTAGCGATATATCATCAAAATAAGCTCTGGAAGAACTATTTCATAGACTAAGGCTGCGGCTCCACTGAGGCGGAGACGAGCGGAGCGGAGCGGAGCTGTGCCAATATTAACCAATAGAAGGCGCATGCGGTCATGTCGAGCGCGCCTTGCGCACGTTAGTTTAGATTCTATTAGTTAATATTGGCACAGCTCCGCTCCACTTTCGCTCATCTCCGCCTCAGTGGAGCCGCAGCCTTAGCTTTTGATATCGACCATAAGTTTTAGAGCTAATAGCGGCCTTTACACGCAAAGTTCGGACCGCGGGAAACGCCACGCACCATTTCAATCTTCGTTCCGACCCGTACATTTTTTACTATTTTAATATAACAGTTGCATTTACACGTACGGTTCGGTAAGAAGATTGGAATGGCGCGTGGCGTTTCCCGCGGTCCAATCTAGTGTGCAGGGCGCTATTAACTCTTTAACCGCTCAACTGATTTTATGCAAATTTAGCTAAAAACCACCGCAGATAAATTACCTTTCTATTAAAAAAAAAACACGACCTAATCGGTTCATTCGTTTAGCAGCTACGATGCAACAAACAGATACAAAAGATACACATGTTTGCATCGGTCAAAAGCGTCATTCAAAATAAAGACACCACTGATACTGCCTAGAATCTCAATATAAATAGAACACCCTTGTTCTAAGTTTCGTTACATACTTGTGAAGCGTGTTTAGGATGCACTCCCGAAATAGTTTGTTATGTTTGAAAGTGCAACGAACCTGGTTACCTCACTGCGGAGACATAAAACTATAATAAGACTAAGATTTCTCTCTCTCGATTTCTCGGAACGAATTACGCCTAAACGTCTAAATGAAAAAGGTAGTATAATGAGTATGAACTCTAGATATATGCGCATACTGCCATTTCGCTTTGGTGGGTATTGTAGCCTGACTGCCTTCCTCAATGTTCAAATACAGGTTGTTCCGAATATTGGAAGCGGCTACATTGGTCCCTTTGATTACCAACAACAAAAAATATAATCTATTCGCGGTTATTTATTTGGAACGGCCATTGTTACGACAAAATAAAAAATAGTATCTAACTTGGAGCTCTGTCCCACTGTGCTTTAATTTAACTAATCTTGATAACGTCAACAATATGATCACTTTGAAGATGCAAGACGAAATAAAACATGAGGAATAGAGACCCTAGTCCTAGTACTGTTTCACTATACAGGCTGGTTAAAATTCGACGAAAAAAATATTTTTGTTCATAAATAGCAACTTCTGTATAAGGCCAGCGCTTATATATTAGGTGGTATTGTCTCATTCATTCTATTTGGTCAGCAATTATAAAAGTATACTAACCATAGATATTATGTGACATGGGGAATGTTCAACATCAAATTATCTAAACATTTATACCACTTGATAGATTAGACTGCAAAGATCGACCTTATTGCATTGTAATAAGGTCCCAAATTGAACATATTTCTTTGTAGTCGAATTCACATCAACATTTCTTTGTACCTATAATAAGCTATTTGACAGCACTGACGAAATACAAAACGCTATATTGCTAACAAAACAATACATAGATTTCGCTTGAGCTTATTTATTTAAAAAAAAGAATCATTGAAATCGGTTTATCAGATACAAAAAAAACTTATAACTACTAACTAATATTAACTTTTTTGAAAAGCAGTTGTTAATCAGCGCTTTTCACACCAATTACGGATCCTCATTGGCGTTAAGGGCACCACAGACCGCCGCTACCAAAGGCCTAACTACACAGTAACAGTATAAGCATTTTAAATTTAATGTAGTTACCAATAGAGTATATTCGCTCATCGTAATTTGGCCGTAAAGTGTAAGAATTGCAGCTCAAAGAAATCGTAAGAGAATCAGAAAGTCCGTGTTCTTAAAGATGAATACTACTAACGAACTGTGGCCCGTTTCACGAAGCTACAAGTTACAAATTACAAGCGGTACTCTCTTTCTAGCGAAAGGAGTTAGAGACTTCCGCTTGTAATTTGTAACTTGTAGCTACGTGAAACGGGCCCCAGGCCAATATTGGCCGGTCGGCCGGTCTGTGACGTTAAAAAGGCTAAATACTTCATTAGTAGGTTTGGGACTTTTGGGTGCATACCGTGGTTCTAGAATCCAGACGTCATATGTTAATTTTTTTTTTCTACTCGCGTACTATAAACCGCTAATATTGATATCGTAAATGGGATCAGAATACCACCTATAGCGTAACCGAAGCGTGAAAACAATTCTATAATAAGCGTTGCCATGGTAATAACAGTTCTATAATAATTATTATAGCATTGTTATTACCATGGTTACGGTCATTCCGGATATCAGTCTTGGCGTTTAGTGAACACTTGACTTCTTAATTTTTATAATAAACCGGTTAAAATATTTTAATACCAACTGAAATTACGTGTTTTAAAAACAAAATTAGTTTTTGGACTAAGTATGTGTTTAAAATTACGTTTTTATTAAATTACTAAAAGTAGATGATTAATATGCATCGATTTGTTATTTGGTTACCATGGTTACGTTCAATATGGATGTCAAAAAAATGGCGTTTGGTTTGGCATTCCTACTTGTATGATAAATTTTCAGAATTGTTTTAGTAACTATTAAAATTTGTATGAAATTTGTAAATATTTAACAATAACATTCACACGCTATTAACACCAATCGGAATAATGAAAATTACTTTGCCGAGAAGTATTTTGTAAGCAGAAAAATCGAGGAAAGTAAACAAGAAAAGTTAGCGATTGTTTATTTTTGTCATTATCATTTTAAGCTTGTAGAAAAAGTTATGTATGCAACGGTACATAATTAGCTCTTAAGGTACTCGTGCCTGTAATTAGAGCGCTTGCAAGCTCGCGCTCTAACCTCGGCGCTCGTACCTTAAGAAGCTTCATTATGTACCAGTTACATAAATAACTATTATCGGACTCAAAGCCAAAGTCTAATAATAAAACGTTATATTATCGTTCTCAACACACACAAGAGTTTTTGATCAATCTAGAATTCGTTTAACCACGCAAAATACAGAAAAAATAATAACGATCCATTTTTACTACCATTTTAATGAACACGAAAGTAATTTATGGTGATTATGACACACTTATTCCAAAAGCCAGTACCTCCAAGACTTTTTTGTTTTTCTCACTTAAAGTATTTATTTTAGTTTATTTTGTTTGCTAACAGAAACATTTATTTTGTGTATATTTTTGTGTTAAATGTGTAACATATACTTTGACTTTGAATTCGAAAAAATAAATTTATTTTAATATATGACGACTCCATGGATTCTAGAACGACGGTATGCACCCAAAACTCCCAAACCTATTCATTAGTCAATAGCCGGCATGCTTGTAGCAATCCATTGAAGAGTTGTTTCGACATTACTGAGCCGGGAATCATTGCAGCGATGCAATGTATCAAAAAGCATGCGGATTATCGATATCGACCAATGAAACTGACCGTTTAAGGATGACACACATACCTGCCCCAAGTCTATGGTAAGGTTGACCTCGTTGTACTTCATTCCCCTGGAAAGGGGGGGGCTCTGCCACCTGGTCTCCATCCCGTCGACGGCATACTCCGGGGGGTGACGCTTGAGCTCATTGGACGCGTCACAAATGTCACAGACCTGAAGATAAGACGGTGGTTAATTATTAACATAGATAATGTCTGAATATGAAGGCAGTTTTCGATTCCTGATGCAATTATTTGAACTTAAGTAGGTTTTTGTTGTTTTTTATGTGTTTGGTGCGCTAGCGTCGCTTGGGTTGAAATAAGTCTCTCTTATTAACCCCGTGCTAAGTTCAATTACTACAAACACAGTTACATGTGTTCAATGATATAATATAGTAAAAAGAGGTAGATAATATGTTATACGCACTTTGATAGTGGCACACTAAAACCAAGCCAATTGGTACACCTTTACTTAGTCTTGCGCCGTCAACGGAACCGTGAACTAGTCTGCAGAGCACTCGTTTTGTTTCGCTCCCGGAAATTAGCATACCATCCTGCTTTCACTTGTCATTTATGAATTAGTTTGTAATTGGAATATTTACTGATTATGTGTGCGTAAGCCGGGACATTTTTACACGCGGAATACCGTATAGGTAACATATCTACCTCTTTTTATGTTATATCATTGCATGTGGTAGTATTTATAACCAAAGGTCGATATTATTGGAACGGACACTCTGTTAACGTTTTATAAAAGCTACGCGGTAGCCAATTAACCTAGTAATCATTATTATACGCTCTTTACACCTAAATATTACATCATTTTTATTAGGTCCATTTATTATTTGTAACACCCTGTATTTCATAAATCTTATGCAGTAGGTATAGTGTAAAATAAAGTCTGTTCCTCTGTATGTACGCTTAAACCTAATAAACTCCACAACGGACTTTAATGAGTTTTTAAGAAATGGATAGAGTGATTCAAGAGGAAGGTTTTTATGTAAATCAATTCTAGATTATGTACGAGTGTTATATAAAATCATATAAACCGAAGAACCAAGGCCGCGTCGCTTAGTTTTAAACCGCTAAAATAAATATTTCATCATACGATTTATAGCAAAACTTCTAAGCAAATGTATCGGAGGTACCTATATCAAATTATTAGCAGAAAATGCACCGAATGCTTTGTAAGCAAAAAAAGAACATGCAAATTTACAAATGCCGTCAATATTTCGCCACAGTCGAAATTGGCTACGTACTGTATATGAATTCAAGATGGCTCCCAAGATTCACAGCTGCAAACATACGCTTGCAGTGCCATATTTCAAGTTGCAACTCAAGTTTCTATTCGGGTATCTTCGTTAATGTTCGGGCGAGATCGGCGTATTTAAATACATGTGCCGACCAAATGTTTGACTTGTCTCTATCCACGAAAATGAATGGTAGGTACAGACCGTTACAAAGAGTTTTTGTTGTTGGGAACAATTGTTCCTGTTTTGTTTACGCCTTTGCTTATAATAAACTAAAGGCCATTTGCAAAGTTAAATCTAGTTTTAGCTTGAAGTACCGGTTTGATCCGTCAGAATGTTCAAAAATGCCGTTTATTTGGAGAAGTTTATGCTGTTTCAAAATCTAAAGAGCTATGAATTAATGACCTGTTTATTTTTGTTAAATAAACAGTTTAATAATAATATATTAAACTCTCAAAGGTTTATAATAAGGTTGTGCAATACAATTCATATAGTAGATTTGCCTTTTTTCCATAGTTGGGCAGAATGCAGAGGGACAGAGAGAGGTTGGAAGAAGTAAAAATTTACAAATGATGTTCAAATGACGTTATTACGTAAATTTATCTATTTTATACATTAATTAATTTATACAATATTGTAATCTAATTTGTACTTAATCTGACGTGTAATTTGACATTATCAATAAAGAAGTATCAAGTATCAAGTATCAAGTATCAAGTAAGGAATATAATTAGTATTCAAGCATTGTTAAAGAAATATACATAAAAATATGTATATGTAATGTATTATGTATGTGTGTGTATATGTATGTGTGTGTATGTTTGCATGCATGTATGTGCATAATGTATATTTATATTTACATTTACATTGCCAATCTACCTCGGTCTCCCAAGATGCAGGCTTCGCCTAGTTTGGGGGCCTCTGTTTATTTTCTTCTCAAATCAAACTGCGTGTGCTCTAATTTAGTGTACTAATTTAATGTGTACCGCTAATTTAGTGTAGTGTTTAGTGTAGGTACTAAGATTTGATGTCGGTACCTTTCTCAAAATGTTATAGTGTACACATTCAAATAAATGATTTTATTTTTATTTTATTTTTTAAGCGTTTGGGATGTGCTGGAGAAGGATGGAAAGAATTAGTTGGACGGAAATATCAAATCGAGAAGTATTGGCGAGGGTAGAAGAGAAAAGAAAGATATTGGACATTATAGAGAACAGAAGAGGAGGGATGATTGGCCGTTTATTGAGGCACGACATGCTGATCGAAAACATAATAGAGGGGAAGATTAAAGGCAGGAGAGGCAGAGGAAGACCAAGAAGAAGCTATGGACCGAATCAAGGAGAAGGTGCATGTGTATCTGGTAATAATGCTTCAAGTTAAGGTGACAGAGTTCAAATTAAATTAACTGCGGAATTGTTTTTTAAATAATAAAAATCTCGGAAATTATGCGATATTGGACTACATGTTATACAACATTATATACTCTAAATAGGGTCTAGAATCGATGGTTAAAATTCTTCGGGTACGTCCCGGGCACGGTGTATAATAATTTAACCGAGCTCGTTACAATTGATAAGGAAGGTCGCGGGTCAAAGATAAATTTCAACTGGCAACGTTGTTACTACAGCTTTTATCAGCTTCCAAATACTAAGTAAAACATTGCGTAAGTTATACCTAATTATAAGAATGACAGCTCAGTCATTGATGAAGTTTTAGGGTTGCTAGGGTGATGGAACCGAATGGACAAAGGACCAATCATGGACACTTGCAGCGCGAATATTTGTTTCTGAGTCATGGATGGTTGGGTAGAGCATATTAAGCCGGGTACTCATTACGGGGCCGTAACCGTAACCGTTGCATGTACTGATTGTACTGTAACCAAAAAACATAGTGTGTACGTGGTTCGCAAACCTGCTGCGAGTGGTACGCGTGCGGCTTACAGCGAGCCGACGTTTACAACGTACTAATTTCTGCACCCGTAACGTTGCACGTAACTGTAACCGTTACTGTTACCAAAAACATAGTGTGTACGTGGTTCGCGAGCCTGCAACGCACGCTACACGAGCGACTCGCAGCGAGCCGACGATTGTCGGTTTTTGCCGCGAATCAAAGGGCGCTCGCATCGCAGTGCGCTCGCATCGCAGTGCGCTCGTGGACGTCTAGAACACACTAGAACCTCGTTACTGTATCTGTTTGGTTACAATTGCAGCTAGCAAAATGAGTACGCTCGGTGAAAGAGCGTTCCGGCGACGTCGTGAGCCTAAACTGTAACACGCGTACACATTAGAACCTCGTTACTCACGAAATCACGCATGTTCGGTTACGGCTCGCTAGTGAGTACCCGGCTTTACACTGTAAATGACTTCTTTGGTAACCAAGATGTCTTTAAGTAGTGTCTAGGATATTTACAATATTTGTACCTTGATAAACATAGCCTTGAAGCAAACTGTGTATTCAAGCATTTAATTTTATGTTTACTATTTGTATTTTTATCTTTACTAGTTTTTGTGTGTACAAGACGATTTAAACGAGAACACACTGTGATGTTTCTCGCCGGACAGCTGTTTCATACAATATTCCTTTTATGTTGTCCGGCAGCATGAGCATGTCATGCTCGCTCAAAGGTCTTTGCTTACGGCGGCGTCGTTGATCGGGTCGCCACTTTCGCGGACACATGGTTGAAGGAGGCGATGGCTGAGATACGCGTCATACTCGTGAACGGGTGCTGTTTGTGGGGTCCGGTCTGTTCACGTTTGCAAGGACTTGTTGTTCAATTAATTATTCTAGTTATAGCTTTTGACGAAGAGGCCTCGTCGTGTTGTTCTCATATCCATTATTTTTAGTTTAGGTTTATTGACCTTAAATTTGTAATAAGTTTGTTTTTGGTAGTTTTAAGAATTTATTATTTATTACTTTATTACCTTATTATTACTTAATGTAATTTACTTTTAAGTATATTTGTTGTATGTTTTTATGTTTGAAAAAATGACCTTCAGGGGCCCGTTTCTCAAAACGTATTAGTCTAATAAAATCTGTGTTTTGTCTCATAAATTAAACTAAAAAATGAGACAAAACACTAATATTATTAGACTAATACTTTTTGAGAAACGGGCCCCTGCTGGAGTTTCTTGCGGCGCTTCTTCTCCGCAATGATGGTCTTGTCTGAAGCGCTGGTAGATTCACTCTATATTGCCGACGTGGAAAAAAGCCCTCATGTGGCCTATTTGCTGAATAAATAATTTGAATTTGAATCTATGTATTTGAGTCTGCATTTCTCTCCAGAACTTTATTTAGGACTAGGTAAGTTAGTGTCACATTGCCTCGTGTTTTTTTTTTTTAATTAAATTTGAAGTTGGCAACCCTACCCCGGTGAACTTAGTGCCGACAGCATTCTCTAACGGATAAAAGCAGCCTATATACCGAGAGATAACGTATCTCATCCCGTTGGGCCTCCACCCAACTGATAACGGGTTCGATGCTCGCCTCTTATTTTAAACAGAGCTTTATAATCGAGCTACTGTTATCTAAGTTTTACAAACAGCTTAAGATCCAGTAGAAGCTTAAAAATACCACGCGCGCGTTAAGCATTGCGCGGAAATCCGTGTCTATAGGTGAATAGGGAATTTTTTAATCGCACTTCTCAACGAAATATGAAAATACCGTAAAAGAGATCACCAAAAGTGAAATTAAAATTAAAATCGGACAAGAAATACGGATGATACAAGCGTTTTAAAATGCTAATTAGACAGAGAGATCCGATATGCACTGTGACGTCAACGTTATGTAACAGGCCGGACATGTAAACTCCATGTTAAATTAGGTATGTTTTGCTAGAAAGAGATAGGAACAAATCTTTGTTGGCTCATAATTATATTGTGATATTTGAAAACAAGTAAAGTCAAGAAATGCTCGCACCCACCTCAAATGTTCTCTGTTTGGCCTAGGGTTGACTGGTGGAGAACGCCTTAAGGCATTAAGTCCGCCATTTGTGCTTACTTTTTCTATTATAAAGTTTAAATAAATAAAAAATAAATAATCTTGGTTATTTTTATAGCTATTCATAAAATGATTGTGATGATATCTCGGAACCCTACTAAATTTTTTTAACCTTTTGAACGCCATACGTCGTATACAAAATGTGCCACCCACACGCCAAACATGTTTGCTATGCTATGCAAATCACACCTTATTGCTATCAAACAAAGTCTCTTTTAATCTCGAACTCTTGTCGGCTGTAGCTGTTAACCAGCTCGTCAGAAAAGAAGTACATTCTAAAAAGAGCATTTTCAAACAGAAAACAGAATCGATATAATTTCGGGTTTGATCAAAGAGCAAAATAATACTGTACCCGTTCGAAATAACGGTTAATTTCGCTTGCTGGTTAGTTCGCACTGCCATAGTTTCGTCTTTCCTACCCTATAAGCTAGCTCTTTAGGTGCATTTTCACTTGCTCAGCTTGAAGTCAAGCCTATCATTTTAGTCGCGACGTCAACCAACTGCAGGAAGAATCAAAAACCCAAAAATACCAGGTTAAACCCAGCGATCAAAACGCTCGCGAATCGATTACGCTCCGAGCGAGCCTTTACGAAAAACCTGGTTTGAACCAGAAATGGGCAATATTTATTCGAATGACGAATAACGAAAAAGAATAACCAAATTATTCGCGAATAACAAATGAAATTCTCGAATGATTATTCTTATTCTCGGATAATTTATTCGTTGAGTGAATTGCCACGAATAATTATTATGTACTACTTTTATACCTGCTCCATTATTCTCTAATAAATTAATAAATTATTCGTTATTCGAAAAGTAGTTGAATGATTCATTCGTGGATAAATTATTCGCGAATAAATCATTCGCAAATAAATTATTCGCGAATAAAAATATTACGAATTATTTTTTATTCGAATGATTATTCGAATATTGCCCATCTCTGGTTTGAACCACAATTAACCAGTAATTTTCGACCCGTTCCCAATTCCTGCAGAAGCTTTACTTTCAATAACTTTAACAAAAAGCAAGCTTTCAAAACCCGACTGTTGCTAACCAACTTTAACTCGTTATAACTCCTAAATGATCATTCAAAATGAAAAATGATGAAAGAAACCTAAAGATGATTTTTAAATCCCTATTCAATGATATCCCACTTGTCATACTTGGTCGACTTAGTTTTTTAATTTGCACAATATGGCGTCTAGTTGACGCCATATTGAATTTTGATAACTGTCATATCTTCAGTGACACTCACCAGATTAAAACAAATCGATTGACATAAAAATCATCAAAATCGGACAACGGGTTTAGTTTTTATAGTGACACAAAGGAACAAAAATACATATATAGGCTGTGAAACACATTACCCTCCCCCTTCGGCAGTCGGGTAAAAACAGACCACATCCAAATCGGACCATCCGTTTTGGAGCTAAGATGCCACAGATACACAGATACACACTTCCTACACAAGTTTTTAACTAAACCCCTCTGTTGTTGTCATGGTTGAAAATAGACGCATTCACGTACTGGTGCTTAAATTAAAAAAACATGTTAAATATTTATTTAACCTTTTGAACGCCATACGTCGAATACAAAATGTGCCACCCACACGCCAAACATGTTTGCTATGCTATGCAAATTACACCTTATTGCTACCAAACAAAGTCTCTTTTAATCTTGAACTCTTGTCGGCTGTAGCCGACGTGGCGTCAGTGGCACGACTTTTAGTTGACGGCCAGAGCCGACTGTGGCGTTGAAAAGTTTAATTAGTTTAGAAACCATTGCGTTATAATAAAACGTGTCACTCTGTTATCTGAATGAGAAATAAGTAGGTTTTATCGACCGAGTCTATAAGGGAAACAAATAATAACACTTCGATACAAATAACATTAATACTCCTTTCGGCCTCCGGCCTCCGTAGTATACTCAGTAGATACCCACATAGGTACATGTTTTTTTTTTAATATCACCATTTGTAATCTATAAAAAATAACAAACTGACAAATTAATCGCAAATAAATTAATGCATTTAACAACACTATTCATATCTCATTTCATACCTACCTACCTACAATGTTTTAGTTTATAAATTGGCATCCTTTTGGAAACTCACCTAAAACTAAAGGCTGATGCCGATTTAAAAACATCCGACACGTGCAAAAGCGCTCTCCTTTCATAAAACAAAAAAATAAGGTAACAACGACAGATTTGACAAATTAATAACTAAAATCACTCTGAAACGGCTCAACCAATTGCCATGAACCCTAGCTAATAACCATCGCCATTTGACAAGCTTTACTTCAAAAAAAACAGCGTCGAAATCAGTCCATCCGTTTGAGAGCTGAGACGGTACTAGACACTTAGATATACAGACGCACGCAAACACAGATACACACGTTATTTGGTCGGACGTGTAAAAGATTCATG
The DNA here is from genome assembly GCA_946894065.1 of Acleris literana. Lineage (NCBI taxonomy): Eukaryota > Metazoa > Arthropoda > Insecta > Lepidoptera > Tortricidae > Acleris > Acleris literana. The sequence goes on along the minus strand of OX335668.1, from coordinate 97,986,555 downwards.
TGGCCAATTTATAATATTTTGAATTTCGAATTTTAATAGGCCGAAAACAAAAAAAAAACACTAACCTGGCCCTGTATAACACGTTCATCTTCATTGTCGTTCGCGCTCGCACCAACCAACTTGCAGTATAACTCTATTCCCTCGTCACCGCATGTTGCCGTCGCTGTAATTCGCTTTCCCAATGCCAAATTTAAATATGGCGGCGTGAGGATTTCCGAGACTATTCCGTGTAGGAATAGTGTTGAAAGGAGGGTTATCAGGAGCGGCGCCCCCATGTTGCCGCGACGACGGTCGGCCGCCGAATGATTCGGGGTTCGGTTGCTTTCGGAAGCGTTCGGGAGATAGCCTCAAAATAATGGCGGTTCATGGTATTTTAAGGTTCAAACGGACGGGTGCTTTAAACCATTCGGCTATTTGATAACATTGAAAATATACTACAAATTGTGGTCATCCTATCAGTTAAAAGCGTAAAACAACATATTTCACTTTATTTTAAACTAAATTATGCATATTTTTTTGGAAATTACACTAAAAAAAATGTAATATTTTTTGAAAGTATCTGTGGCAGCGCTATGTAATTGCTTTGCAGCTGTGGTTACTTGCTGGTGACGTCACACGCAAGTAACTACAGATCATAAGGGCATATCTCTTCAAATGATTGTTTATTGTTTACTTGCGTGTGGCGTCACACTTGTCATACGGCCAGCGCCATGACAGAAACAGCGTTTTTAGCGCGGTTTTGAAAATTTAAAGTTTAACTTAGATTTTTAGTGAGAATACAGTAGAATCTCAAGCAAATATCTCAAGTATGTAGAGTGCTTGTTATTTAATAAAGAATCATTAAAAAAGGTTTTCTAAAATTAGTCAAATAGCCTATAAGCTAATAGGTTAGGTTAGGTTACGAGTATTAGAACTGACGAGTTGAAACTTACGGAGAAGCCTTTGTTTGATGTCTATATCACTAAATAAAAAATTACAAACATTTCAACCACGCGGTTGTGGCAGCCAGTACAGACGGCCAAAAATGTGGTCTACCCACTCACGTGCTTTGTGTATCCAGAGTTGCCAGTGATAGCCCTTATTTGCTTATACATAAGGTCGATCAAATTTGCACAAGCAATCTTGGCTTCTCTACCACCACCCTACGGTTGAAGTTCATTTGCACGTCATGATACAACAAGTTCTATTTTCCCTTGCAATAATATTATGACAGTGACAAGTGTCAACCTTAGCGATAATTAGATCTCACAGAAACTTATCAAAACTGGTAGACCACTTTCTTGGCCGACTGTACCTAAATAGCTTCAGAATTGACAATAGGAACTATTTTAAAAGGTGTACTGGAAAAAATCATGCTTAGGTATATAGGTTTATCTCAAAAGCTTAGCGTTGCTACTTTAGAAAAACTGGTATCTAATATTTTGAGATGTATGAGTTTGAACTTAATTCTCTCCTCGTTTAAGTATAAAATCGTACGTCACGAGATGCAAGATACGAGGTCTTTTCAAAGTAATGACGATGGGTACTTACTAATTTTTATTTATTAGATTATTTACTGAGAGAAAAAAGAACTGCTATAGGCGAGAGAGATTAAACGCCACATGGTCTTTTCTACGTCACCGCTCTAGTGCTAGACTTAAAAAAAACACAACGCGGTTACAAACATAATAACGCAATGATATAATATAGTAAAAAGAGGTAGATATGTTATACGCACTTCGATAGTGGCACCCTAAAACCAAGCCATTTGGTACACCTTTACTTAGTCTTGCGCCGTCAACGGAACCGTGAACTAGTCTGCAGAGCAACGTACACTCATCTCTGTTTCGCTCCCGGAAATTAGCATACCATCCTGCTTTCACTTGTCATTTATGAATTAGTGTGTAATTGCAATATTTACTGATTATGCGTGCGGCGTGCGTAAGCCGGGCCATTTTTACACGCGGTATACCGTATAGGTAACATATCTACCTCTTTTTATATTATATCATTATAATGACGTTCCAAACACCAGGTAGGTAGTCCAAAGCGGGCGTAGCATACGCTTATAATATTATGTTCATTTTCTTTCTCACTAAATAATAAAAAAAACAAAAAAAACGTGTTCTCTATTCTGGGATCGAAGGAGTTTGTAACTCTTAGCACGCTAAGCTGTAGTGTTCGCATTGCTGTGTTACGATGTGGGGATAAGACATCCGGTGAAATTACTAGCATAGAGACATCTTAGTCCTCAGGGTTGGCAACGCATTTGAAGTCTTAGGATTGCAGTTTTGTGATTGTAGTCTTGTGATTTCAAATGTCTATGGGTCTCAGATCCCACTTTCCATTAGGTGGCTTCTGCTTGCCATAAAAAAAGGTCAAATTGTCTTCTCAACTTCAATTAAGTAAATTAAAGAGCTCACGTTTAAAGTATCGATGACCGATACTTTAATGTAAACATTAAGATACAGGTACATTAAGATGCATCCACATATACAGGTTTCTCACATATTGTAGAAAACTTATGATATGCATGTAGATAAAGTAATGTATGAGACTGTACACATAATTAGGCATTAAAACACTCGTATGATCTTATAATGAAACTCGCCTTTCGACTCGTTTGATAAAACCACACTTGTGTATTAATACCTCCCATTATGCGCCAGTCACATAAACTGCTATTAGACTACGCAACGGATTTTAATGTGGTACCTGTTAATAGATAGAGTGGTTCAAGAGGAAAATGTGTATTAAATTCTGGATTAAGTACGGGTGTTACAGGAAACTCACATAAACCGAAGCGAAGCGAGGGCGGGTCGCTAGTAATGTTAATTATAAAGTTACTAGCTTCGTCCGCGTAGATTTCGAATGTCGTTATTCCCTCAGGATCTTTTAAATTTTCCGGGAGTAAATTTAGCCTATGCGTTAATCCAGGGTATAAGATGTGTCCATTTCAAATGTCATCCAAATCCGTTCAGCCATTGCAGCGTGAAATACATACAAACTTTCGCGCTTAATAAAGATAAGTATAGGTACGGAACCTCAAAATTTACTCAACTTAGCTAGCTTTGCCCCTTTTTTTACTCGCATCGCATCTGATTCTCAGACGACGCAAGTTTCCGGTTTGGGGCTTTGTGCGTTGCAGATTTCAAATCTGGGATCCTAGTGAAAAAGGGCTTAAGTCAACTTTGCTCTTAATAAAAAAGAGTGTAATTCATATGCGGAGACTACTAGACATATAACCTTTTTCACTTAAACCTCAGAAGACTGAATCCCCTTTTCACTAGGTCCCCAGAAATTTTCAATTTCCATTTTTTTCTTCGCCCTCCTGCGACAATCATAACTTGACACAACATAGGATGTTGCAGTTGGGCAAAAATTAACTTGAATATGATTAAGAATAAAAACAGAAAGTTTTTCTTGTGGGTCATTGATAGAGATAATTTATACTTATCTACAACACTCTCCTTTTATAATCTGCTAAGACAAGGTCTTGCACCCGTTTTATTTTCAACGGGTGCAAGACCATTCACCCTAATGGTCTAAAATAGTATGAAGAAAAAAAAACTATATCAAATCCTTCCTCCACAAGGCTTATTTTTGTTTGCTACAAATTAGTTACTTATGTGTCAAATTTAAACTTGTTATGTGATCGTTTACTGGTCGCCCAAAGCGTTTAGTTTATGCCAAAAAGATCTCGTTCTCATACAAAACGATGTCTAGTAAACTTAGCAAAAACTAAAAACAGAAGTAGAATATTGTTCGCCTCCTGCTGCAACTCGGAATACAGTGCCATGATCTGTCCGAAGACTTTCGCATTCGATATCTTTATTAGATGTGTGAAGCTCTATACATTTTTATATGAAACAATTTTAACTTTATGGGCGACCTGTAAAGTTTATTTAATTGCTATAAAACTTGGTATAGCGTATTTTTGTGTATTGTGAAATATAAAGAAACTTGTGGAGAAACAATATTACACAATTTGGTTTTTTGGACCACCCTAAAGACCATGTCTTAGCATTAAAGCGCAATTCACACTGCGGGCGGGAGCGGGTCGGGCGCCGAGCATGTCGTTTTCATCGCGGGACCCGCGCGGCACCCGCGTGGCACAAGCAACGGGCCCGCCGCGCTCGCCGACCGCCACTACCAGCGCGCGGCTGCGGCGGGCCTGTCGCCGAAATGCGGCAGGCCCCGCGCGGGTGTGCGCGGGTGATCGCAGGCGGGCATTCGGGATCAGATGTTAACAGCGAGTATATAGAGTAGAATTTACAACACGCTCTGTGAGAATGCGTGTTATTACGACCAAGGACGCCCGCGACGGGCCCGCGACGGACCCGCCGCGCCAGCCGCCCGCCACTACCAGCGCGGGTCCGTCGCGGGCGTCCTTGGTCATAATAGTGCGGCGGTCCCGACCCGTTCCCGACCCGTCCCGCCGCGTGTGTGAATGCTTCGATATAACTCCATGTTAAAACACCCGCCGAACTCCCGACCCGCCCAGCGCACGACCCGCCCAGCGCACGACCCGCTCCCGCCCGCTGTGTGAATTGCGCTACAACAGTTTACAAATAAAAAATTGCGTTGTACCAAATCGTGACGCGGCATCTCTGGTGCTGGCTTGGTAGCGGATAAAATACCTAAGTACTCGTGTTTTAACCGCCTCTGAGTAACCTGCAAGTCGACCTCTACCTTGGGCATGAGCTGGGACCGTGAACTGTCCATAGTCTCTCAAATTCTGTACACATGACTTGATCAATTGGCGTGTGGAGATTGGACTCTCCGGGTATCGCTGGTGAAACAATGCTTGCGTCCTCATCGTACTCTGCGATATAAAATAAAGTTCTACCTTCACTAACCGCTGAGTATCAGTAAACGGATAAGCAGGAGGCATGATTACTTTAGAATAAATCCGCGACAATAACGAACTCAACAAAATATTTGGTTGTTAACTCATGACAAATAACTTCAATAATGAGCACAGATTATAAGGGTAACATCATTAAATTAAGTGAACTGTATAGGATACCTTATGAACTTAAGGTCATTATTCCCACAAAGTATCTACCAATGTCGTCACAAATCAGTAACGTAGGAGAGTGAGTGAATGGGCATAAGAATAAACAATAACTACAGTAGAAGCGAAACTCCCGACTCCCGACGCGCGCTCGGTGCGTTAGATACCTACCGCCTGGCGACACCTGAGGTGTCTTAGTCAGGGGCATCACATACGGAATATATATTAATATGCCAAAATATACATTACAGCAATGCATCTTACGATATATTTCCGTACTAGTAGACAGATTCCACACACGCAGCTATAATATATGTATATTATAGCAAGGTATCTTAAGATACCTTAATAGACCTTGCTATAAGATATATTTATCTCTTTCCCTCGCCACTATAATGAATGGGATGGATATATATTTTCATATCTTAGTAATGTGTGGCTCTTTGCTATAATGTTATATGTATATATTCCCGTATATTAATATATATTATAGTTCCGTTAGTGTTGGGCTTTAGGCCGTGCAGCGCGGCGCGGCGCGGTCGTTATATTTGATTTTTTAAACGTATTAAATAATATTATAGTAATGGTCCGGAAAGAAAAGTTAAAGGGAACTCCGGATCCCAGACTTTAAAACTTATCGGGCGTTGTTTATAGACTCGATTCCGTATTTTATACATGATTAATAGCCAAATAAGCCATATAATTTTCTGGAGATAATCTTAATATCATCAAAAACTATTATTACCTAATTTAACGTAAATGTAAAAAACACATTTTGAAACAATGTTTCCACGTTGAAGAAAAACATAAATAACATTTTGTGACTAAGCTTGTATACCACATCCATAAATCGATTAAAATATTTTGTAAGTGACAGCTGTATGTATGGGCGCGGAAGACAGAGGGGCGTAGCGGGGTGAAGGGGGAAGTAGGTATTTAAAGCGCGGCATTTGGGGCCGATAATGTGTCAAAATCACGAAACGAGATTTTAAACTGCGTTTTTTTTTCTACTCTAAGGGCCGTATTAATAAACTAATCTCAACTCTTATGCTCGTCTCGAGATGCGTCAAAAATGACAGTGTTCTATGGTTTGACATTTATTTTGACGTATCTTGTGACGGGCATCTCAGCCAAGATTTTTTTTTTTTAGTTCAATTTACCCCACAAGGGGAAGGCGAAGGGATCTTAGCCCATGCACCCAAGTCTTTTTTTTTCCTTCTGGAAGTGTTAATTAAAAAAAGACTTGGCCTCGGCCTTAAAAAATACAAATCAGCCAAGATGACTTTTTTAATACGGCCCTAAGCCTTCCTACCGTAGTCTCCGTCTAGCTCTATGGTTCAATATTATTTGCCGTCATTATACTAGTCTTGTAAATCGACAATAAATCGAAGATTGTGTTTGATTCACATCTTCTTCCTCACAAATTTTACAGTACACATGATTAACGATATTTTTCGCTTGAGATCGAAGGGCTTTTAGGACATTTGCCTGATAACTAACGTTATATTTTTGTAAAGATAACAAACAATAACAAACTCTGACAAGCGGTGATACTAAAATCACACTAAAATTGACAGACTTAAGGCAACATTGCCATATAAAAATCGATTTATTTTCACTTTTAAATTTTTCATGAGATTCTGGTAGACCTATATAAGTAAGAGCTTCGAGAATGGAGTTTCTATTCTTGTCTAGACACAAGTAATCAAAGACTACTATTGTATATTGTTGCAAGTAATTATGACGCAACTTGACATTAATGTACCATTATTTTCTGTTATGATTTTACTTTTGATAATTACGTATTTATCAACAATTTTTCAGGCACAGTGCCAGTTTTTGGCTCGTCGGAAAAACCAAAACGAGTATTTAGATAACAAAAAACTAATTTCACCACCCGATGTACGTATGTTTAAAACTAGAGGTGATGATGGCCGTTACGATGATGAGAAGGAGCCAGAACAGAGTGTCAGCAGTATGGATGCAAAGGGAAACAGCCAGGTAAAGCTCGCGTTGGCTTGGTCAACTCTACCTGAACAGAATCATGTTTTTCCATTCAAATAAGAAATAACATTACTATAAACATATTTAAAAAACCTTTGATTGCTAGAGCAAGAAGTCCAACCTTCGCTGTATTTTTCTATCTACATTCTCTTGCGTATTTTTCCACGTAGTTTAAATATGATGTAAGAAGTTTTGGTCCAGCGTTCACTTCGATCGTAAACTCGATGATAACGCTCATTAAAAGTAACAAGTAATATTGTTTATTGATAATTCATTTTCTCCAACAGACTTCAATGACGTATGACTATAAGGAAGAACCCTTGCCAACGATAACAATACGGTTCCCTGAGGAACACCCCTCACCCAAGACTTCTCAAACGCGCCGTACATTTACTTGGAGGGATCTCTTTCCACCTTTAAGAACAACTAGGAAATATGAAGTTACTGAGATAACAAGAAGCATACAACCACAGATCCCGCGTGATCTAGATGAAAATGCTTTTAAATTCGTAAATTGGAGTGCCGTCACTGTCGTCAACAATCAACCGACAGTTCCTACTTCCAAGATAGGAGCCGTTTCGCCTGCTTCACGGTCTAAATCTGTAGAACAAACCACGGTTGCTAACACGGCTGTTCTTAAAGATTATTCACTAATAAGTAGTTTTAAACCAACGTATAGAACTTTAACGAAACGTAAATTGAAAATCACTGTTCCTGAGAAGATGCCCCCCGAGTTGTTTCCCTGGAAAAGTCGAAGGAGGTTTCAACCTTACATTTCAGACTTAACATATTCCGAGCGTTCATCAGTACATATTTCAAATTCATCGTCAGATTCTGTGTATCGTTACGTCACTAGCGCAAAGAAAATCTCGAGTAGAAAGAAAGCTCATCCTAAATTTTCAGACACAGTTAGAAATGATGAAATAACTTTTTTTAGGCCTGACATTCCAATGCGAAGTAGCAAACGCGCAAAAAGCAACTTTAATATTTCAAACTTCACGTCTACTTCAGATAACATCAATGCACATGACTTTGAATTTGTTCATTTTGGTAAAAGTACAGAAACCTACTCTGAATTCCCAACTTTAGTTCCGGAGCGTTATGTTCCTACACGAGACCACCATGCATCTGATGACTCTTTAAAATATTCTTCCATTGTAGACAATTTAAAGCCAGTCGCTTCTAGACTTGTATCTTCTGATATTCATCCGGATTCTTCACTATTTTCTATTCCAAATCCATCCTCGAGAGATTTGTCACCTCTTTCTTATTTAGGTAACATTTCCGAACTCTCAAAACTCTCTACTCGGGGTGGATCTGACGTGTCTGATGAAACATTGTATTTATCTAAAACATCATCAAATCCTTTAGCAAAAAAATATTCTGGTGATATAACCAAATATACTCTTAATGAGGTTGATTCTGATTACGTGAGTTTAGAAGTATATTATTATACGGATGATTATTCATTGAATAAAACAAACTTTGTAACAAAAATTGAAGAGGTTGCAAAAACTGAAGCTTCGGATACAAGCACAATTTCTGTACACCCTATCTCAAAATGGAAGCGTCATACACCATATACACAAGAGCCAATTACTTCATTATTACCAGTTCCTACCTCTTTTAACTTTGGGGATTATTTTGTGTTTCCGTTTTCACGCGTCGTTATAAGGGCTGTGGATGATTATTCTACAACAACGACGACACGCTTCAGACACAGTCGAACACAAAATAAAGATAATCTCATAGCGAGTATCATTGATAGTATAATGAAAGGAAATAGAACGCGTGATCCAAACACGATCCGCTACGGATTCGAATTGACCATTTATAAGCCGACGACCGAAAGCACGCTTGTGATCACCACCACGACCGAGACGACCACCGAGACGACCACGTATCAAGAAGTCGGGTGGACCACCCCGCGCCGTAGGCCCCCCCCCCGGAAGACCACGCGCCGTACTCTTCCCACCCCGGCGACAATATACCCTGATGGTCAGTTGACCACCAAGTTCAAAAAGATCATAAACTACGACAAGTACACAAAGCCCTACCTGATCAGAACAACAAATTCCGGCCCTAGAAATACTGATCCCAGACTGGCCAAGTGGAAGTGTTATCAGTGTGGCTTAGATGATTCAAGTTACGGCTCAGCAGAATGCGGTGCAGCATTTGATGGGATAAATCAACAGTTTAATTACAAAAGGGCAGAGTATCAAATACACTGCCCAGATACTTATAGATACCAATCTAACCTGATAGACAGAGGATGCTTCAAGCGGTATTTAGATTTAGGCGCTTACGAAGAGCGAGGATGTAGGGATTTTCCTCCAGTACTTGGTAATTCGTTCATGTCTCTGAAGTTCATGAGGTTAGAGTTATTGCTGTCCCGTATGACAAATGGGTGCGTCGCAAGTCCTCACGCGGTCTTGGTTCCCTTCAGTAGGACAATCCAGCTCTACGCCCGACTTCATGTCTGCGTCTGTGAAGGACCATTATGCAACACAGCAACTATATACACACCTGAAGTTTGTTTGCCAGCATTGCTTACTATATTTGTATTAAGTAGTAACTGACTACCTAAACATTAAAGCGGTATAGCGTATTGTTATACATTATATGGTTGGAAATCTTGAACCTTAAGAGGATTGTGAGACTGAAAATTTCCATACCGAATGCGATAACGTTTCTCTCCCCTTAAATCTAGTCCGATTTTTACGATTTATGAACATGTTCTTGATATTATGAAAAACTATGTCTGTGAGTTATCCTTTCCAAGATTTTATCTTAGTACGAAACAAATTCAAAAAACAAAAAACTGAAACGTACAGACCTAGGTTTTCATAATCACTACAACATATTCAAAAATCGGAAAAATTGGACCTGGTTTAGTGTGAGAAACGTTATCGCCTGGAGCAAAATTTGTATGGAAAATATTTGACAGCTACGCGATTTAAGTGTCGCTTCGCAATCCTCTTCCGTCAAGTTCAGAGGAGTGACATAAAGGAGTTTCGGGGCAGTGGTCCAACTGACCAAAATATTCCCATTTCGTCCACATTCTCATCTCGGCGACATTCCCAACTCGTCCACATACCAAGCCCAAACTGTCCACTTTCTGTCTCGTCCATATTCCCAACTCGTCCTCATTCCCAACTCGTCCGCATTCCCAATTAGTCCACATTCCCAACTAGTCCTCTTTCCTAACTCGTCTACAACTTAATTTAGGACTATAGGGTTGTTCGATGGCAATTCGATCAGTCGGTTTTTCACTATTTGTTGGGAATGTGAACGAAATGGGAATGTGGACGAGATAAGAATATAGGCGAGATGGGAATACGGACAAAGTGAACCTGAGCGAAAATTAGTATCATAAATATGAGGTAGGTGTAGGTTAAGTTAGTTCTTCAGCTGGCCGGGAGGGTCAAACCACCCAGAAATAGGAGCTCCGCTATAGCGGAGCTCCGTCGAGCCTGTTAATTTGATTTTCAAATGGAAATTATTGTTCAGTTGGACAGGGATAAACGCGAGCGATTTTATTCTTAACGATGCCCATTGGCAACACTGCTACACGCAAACATACGGGTTAAAAGTGATTGAGCTATGCAGTGTTGGATATTTTCATTGGACGCATTTTTTTCTTTAAGTTTTGTTTAGAGTGGGTAATTTTCTTAGGAGACAAATAAATGATATACACATAGATTCACTAAAGCTGGCACGAATGGAATGAACAAAAGTAATGTAAAGTAGTGCCGTCCTATGAACCGATGTTCGAATAATATTTTACACATTTGTATACTTTCGTTCACTCACTCAATCCATTCGTGCCAGCTCTTGCGAATCGACCTGTACAATCATGAAACATGTTTTTTTTCTTTTGTATAGTTGTAATGTCGTGCTCCCTCTGATCGCAGAAACCAGGTGATCTGAGCGCACAGTCGAGGAAATTGATTCCTGGACCATTTACTTTGGGCTATGTCAAAGTGACACTGTAAATGAAATCATAAGAAGTCTCTTAAGTTTTGTTTGATTACGTCACCTTGACATAGTCCAAAGTGGTCAAGGAATCACTTTCCTTTACTGTTCCTACTCCAGTTTGGGTACAAAAAAGTACTAGGTGAGATGGGGCCCGCTTATCGAGCGCTTGTTACTTGTCTTACAAACGGAAATCTCTTGCCAACAATATCTATTAAAGAGAGACTTCTTTTTGTATTAAAGTAAGGGTCGTCGTTACACCAGGTCTTCACACCACTGCTATTCGACGGAGCCGTGCGAAAAAGAACATTGTGAAACGTTTCATAATGAAATGTCAACGTTGCGATCACACAATGCACCTCATTGGATTATCGATAGCGATATCGTTAGTAGCACATTGTACGTATTACGCGAGTAGAAAACCAAAGAATAAAGACTAAAGGCATAGAAACCGTACTAAATAAGCAGAAAATACATTATGGTTCACTTCTTTTTACTTATGGTTTTCATAGTGAGTTGGAAAGAGATGAATCTATAGCTGTTCTTTCCTTATTTGGTATATCGTCACAAGTAAGGCGTGATTTGGACCTATAAGCACCTATAGTATTTGGCACAGAGTAAAGACTAAAGGCATAGAAACCGTACTAAATTAGCAGAAAATACTTTATGGTTCACTTCTTTTTACTCATGGTTTTCATAGTGAGTTGGAAAGAGATGAACCTATAGTATTTGGACCTAAAGACAAGGAAAGACAAATCCTTCCTATAGGAAGGACAAAGAAGTCGCCGTGTAAAACCTTGTGACAATGACAGTTAAAGAAGTAAAAAACAGCCTACTTTTTATTTAATTTTTTCTCATGTAATACGTAATCTAAAAAGTAGAGAAAGATAGCTGACGCAAATTACGTCTTATAGTCCGGTTTCTATGCTATATGTTCTTATTCTGTGGTATTTGGACCTAAAGACAAGGAAAGACAAATTCTTCCTATAGGAACGACAAAGAAGTCCCTGTATAAAACCTTGTGACAATGACAGTTAAAGAAGAAAAAACAGCCTACTTTTTGTTTCATTTTTTCTCATGTAATACGTAATCTAAAAAGTAGAGAAAGATAGCTGACGCAAAGTACGTCTTATAGTCCGGTTTCTATGCTATATAATCTTTTTTTTTGACGTTCTTGTAGTACCACCATCAAAGATGAAGGAAAATTTGATAATTATGGTTAAACGTAATATATCGATAAACCGCACATCACTGACTGCAAACTTACGCACACTAATGCAGAGTGACACACACGAACACACCTTAAAGTGGTACGCTTTTGAAATCCAATCGAAAGCGCTCATATATAGACGACTCTTTTTAACGAAGGGCATTTGTAACAGGTGCGAAGAGTACTATTATATTAGCCGTTTTTACACTCTCTCTCCATGTTTTACTACCTCTATGACCACCATTGTCTACTTGCCTACTATTATGACACAACTTGACGTTAATGTACCATAATTTTCTGTTATGCTTTTATTTTTGATAATTACGTATTTATCAACAATTTTTCAGGCACAGTGCCAGTTTTTGTCTCGTCGAAAAAACCCAAACGAGTATTTAGATAACGAGAAACGAATTTCACCACCCGATGTACGTATGTTTAATACTAGAGGTGACGTAAGCCGTTACGATGATGAGAAGGAGCCAGAACAGAGTGTCAGCAGCATGGATGCAAAGGGAAACAGCCAGGTAAGGCTCGGGCTGACTTAGTTAACTCTACCTCGTATACTCAGACTCACTCATACCTAGTGTTGACACCCAGTGTCTCTAAAGTGAACGCCGAGACACTATAAGGTCTGTTCATCCTTACTTGTCTTATAGTAAACAACTTTCTAACCTCAAAATGAACCTTTTTTGGCTAAAACAGCTCTTTTATCTATACTCGTACTAATATTATAAAGAGGAAAGATTTGATTTTTTGTTTGTTTGTTTGTTTGAATTGAATAGGCTCCGAAACTACTGGACCGATTTGGAAAATTCTTTCACCATTAGAATCCGTCATTATCCCTGATGAACATAGGATATAGTATATTTTCAAAAAGTTAGGGTTCCGTATGAAAACTTCGATAATGTAACCCAAGGTGTGAAAAAAATACCAAAAAAAATCCTTATATCGCGTACGCTGCGGAAACTATTGTCAATAGAGCAAAGTGATGTACTACAGTTTTATAGAAGATAACAATTTCTCCAAAAAAAATTGCAATACCATATGTCTAACTATTACAGTTATGTCACAATAACTACTTTTTCATGTTAAAATATACAATTGTAACGCCGGTACTAACTAGGCCCCATTATTCGTAACTTGGTATTAATCCTTATCCCAATAAATAACTATGTTTTCAAGGCTATATCAGTACCTGTAAATAACTTTTTGAATTATTCAAATCGGACATACCATTCAAAAGTTATCATGAGTGTAATAATTATCAAAATTGAAATTTAAGAAACAGCCCTCTTCACTTTAATTGGTTTTATCTACAACAGAGAATAGATAGATAGACACATAAAATTTGGCTAATGGTTCCTGCATATTGTGTTAATGAGTGTAACATCACGCGTATATCCTTCAGCACCTCAGCAGAGCATCAAAGAGTGTACATGTACATACAATATACATACCTACATAGGTATATTAAATCACGCCTGTTTCACAGTTGGGTAGGCAGAGACCACTTCTTTCTTTTCACTTTCAAGACTGTATGTGGTGATGAGAAATCTTTTACTTATGTATCTAAACATTTAATTAAACTTAACCGATGCATGTCTTCTCCTAATCTCTTCTCTAAATAGTATAAATTAAAGTCGCTTTGCGACTGTCTGCCTGTTTCTCCACGCAACGGATTATGATACGGTTTTCACTGTCATTTAGAGAATTTATTCTAGATGGTTTATATGTACATTTCATTCTAATTAAGTTTTAATATAGTTGAAAAAACTTAATGTTTTCCTACCAAGTCGTCAAAAATCGTTTTTCGGACCCTTACATAGCTTACGCTGGCTAAACCTTAAGAGATGTGTCAAAATAATGTACTGAAGAATTGTATTTCTTTAAAAAACCTAGAGAAAAGTCCGCAATGGCATATGTCTATCTCCTAAGATTGACTCACAGTAACCATTTTTTATGTTTATGAATTTATTTAAAATATTAGGTTATAGCGAAGTTATTCTGTTCGATTCAGTATTTAACCTTATCCAGATAAATACTTTGGTTACCTCGGGCATTTAATGTAGATTAATATTGTCCCGTACAATATATTATATTTAAATAAATACTTTAGAAGATATGGCAGAATCAAAATTACGCGCTACATCGATTAGAACTCAAAACAAATATGAGAGTTTTGTTGTCTGCAAGTATGAAAACCGGTTCTTTGCAGAGTTGTTGCTCAAAATAGGAAATGTTCAGATGCCCCAAGATAATAGGAGCATTAATCTTCAAAATGAAAACTTTTGCGTTTTAGTTAAAATAATTAGTCGACAATGTTTATTCCGAAATTAATAATATTAATTCTAAGACTGTGCTAAGGAGAGAGCTATTTTATCACCAACTAATAGTCAAGTAGGTATAGAAATTGGCTTAATTCTATCGAAGATCAATGCACTGACACAAACATAAACATAAACATACACACACACATACACACTGTGCTCGACCTGGAAGAGGCTGTCCATTTCCCAACGGAATTTCTCAATTCCTTGCAACCTTCTGGATCGCCCCACATAAATTGGTTTTGAATGAATGGTGATTTTACTATGGAACCTTAATCTACACAAATAACATCTTTAAAAACGTTCATAATAGAGTGCACAATACTGACCGGATGTGCGGATGGAAAAGTCGTTTTAATTCCCCGGGTCCATAAATACCAACGGATCTACCTTTCCAGTTAAAACGACTGCAATGTCCACTAAAGTTATCGTTTTCAATGACAATTTACAAGTCACAACAAGGTCAAACATTCAAAGTTGCGGGCTTATACCAGCTCCCTATTTTACCATCCCGACAATGACAGGTGATAGGTGACATTTCAGTGTACATAGCGCAGCTTATATGAAACCCAGTCATGTATCAGCGTGTTAACTTTGCAATGTATACTGAATTGTCACCTGTCACGTGTCATTGTCAAGACGGTGAAATAGAGGGCTGAGCGTTGAGTGTTTTTCCCATGGACGTATGTAGCCCTTTCGCGCGTCACTTCCAGGCAAAAGGGCATTGGGTAAATTTGTTTGAAGAATATTGTCATTTTTTTTTTCAGCGGCCACGTATGATTTTTACATAGTTATTTAAAGGACCTCGAAATACACATCGATATATATAATTTATGGCGTTTAATAATATCGGAGCCGAGAAATTAAAGATTTAAGTATTCAGTTTTGATACTAAAAGTGTACTAAAGGTATGAATATTTAAATATCTCGGCTCCGATGCACTTAAGAGTATTACATTACATAACAAAATATGTTTATTTTGAATTATTCTATCATAATTTAACACTTTTACGAATGGCCGCCCACCTTGAAAACGTACGACTTTTACAAATGACAACACTTTTACCCAAACCCCTTTGTTTGTATTGTGCAATGAAAAGTCCGTTGTAAACATTGTATAACTATAGAGAGATTCTGTGATAGCTGGCAGTTATGATTTGAATTGAATATAAAATCTAACGGCATCAAAAACTCAATTTCGCAAAAAGTGTCCAAAAGGACGTCTTTCTAAAATCGTCATAAAATAAAACGTTTATGCATATGCACCTATCTATAATTTGAAAAGTATATTATTCCAGATGAAATTGGATTATTTTAACTTATATTATAACCGAAGCGAAGCGAGTGCGGGTCGCTAGTCGTAAATAAAGTAAACCGAGTTAACATTTGGGACAGCACTTGGCCAATGTAATGTCTGTGATTGCTTTATTTTGTTTAAAATAGCTGTTTTAGCCAAAAAAGGTTCATTTTGAGGTTAGAAAGTTGTTTACTGTATAAGACAAGTAAGAATGAACCGACCTTACACAGACTCTTGGTGATACACTGCGGGGGATATTCATCCACTGGATGAATAAACCCTTCAGTTAATGAACAGAATCATGTTTTTTTCTATTCAAATAAGTAATAACATTATTATCAACATATTTAACAAAGTTTTCATTGCTAGAACCAGAAGTCCGACTTAGCTGTATTGTCTATCTACATTCTCTCGTTGTTATATGTAAAAGTAGGTTTACATTCATATGGCATTTTTTTTTTTTGCATAGTCATCCTTTGGCATACTCATCATTTGGCATAATCATCATTTGGCATAATCATCTTTTAGCATAGTCTTTTTTTCTGAAACCGTATACTTTCAGGATTGTTATAAAATAAACCTAACCTAATGGGTTCTATGCAATGATATTTAAATAATCCTGAAAAGTATACGGTTTCAGAAAAAAAGACTATGCTAAAAGATGATTATGCAAAATGATGATTATGCCAAAAAAAGTTATGCCAGGTGAAGGGTACCCGTAAAAGTACCTATTATTAAAAGTGAAGCTTTTGGTCCAGGGCTCATTTCGTTTGTAAACTCGATGATAACGC
The DNA here is from genome assembly GCA_946894065.1 of Acleris literana. Classification (NCBI taxonomy): domain Eukaryota; kingdom Metazoa; phylum Arthropoda; class Insecta; order Lepidoptera; family Tortricidae; genus Acleris; species Acleris literana. The sequence goes on along the minus strand of OX335668.1, from coordinate 97,969,955 downwards.
TCAATAAAAGTAACAAGTAATATTGTTTATTGATAATTTATTTTCTCCAACAGACTTCAATAATGTATGACTATAAGGAGGAACCCTGGCCAACGATAACAATACGGTTCCCCGAGGAAACCCCCTCGCCCACGACGTCTCAAACGCGCCGTACATTTACTTGGAGGGATCTCTTTCCACCTTTAAGATCAACTAGGAAATACGAAGTAACTGAGACAACAAGAAGCATACAACCACAGACCACGCGTGATCTAGATGAAAATACTTTTAATTTCGTCGATTGGAGTGCTGTCACTGCCGTCAGCAATCAACCGATAGGTCCTACTTCTAAGATAGGAGCCGTTTCGCCTGCTTCACGGTCTAAATCTGTAGAACAATCCACGGCTGCTAGCACGGCTGTTCTTGAAGATTATTCACTAATAAGTAGTTTTAAACAAACGTATAGAACTACAACGAAACGTAAATTGAAAACCACTCATGTTCCTGAGAAGTCTCCCCCTGTGTTGTTTCCCTTGAAAAGTCGAAAGGTGTTTCAACCTTACATTTCAACCTTAACAAATTTATTTAATATTTCCAATTCATCGTCTGATTCTGTGTATCGTTACGTCACTAGCACAAAGAAAACCTCGAGTAGAAAGAAAGATATTCCTACACGAACTAGCAAAAGCGCAAGAAGCAATTTTAATATTTCAAACTTCCCATCTACTTCTGACGACGTCAATGTGACTACAAACGACTTTGAATTAGTTAATATTGGTAAAAGTACAAAAACCTACCCAGAATACCCAACTTTAGTTCCGGAGTATTATGTTCCTAGACGAGATCACGATTTATCTGATGACTCTTTAAAACTTTCTTCCATTGTAAACGTTTTAAAGCCAGTTGCTTCTAGCCGAGTATCTTCTGATACTTATCCGGATACTTCACTTGTATTTTCTTTTCCAATTCAATCCTCGAGAGATTTATCACCTCTTTTTTATTTAGGTAACATTTCAGAACTACCGCACTCTACCCGGGGTGGATCTGAGGTGTCTGATGATACATTGTATTTATCTAAAACATCTTCATATCCTTTAGCAAAGAAATATGCTGGTGATGTAAACAAAGATTCTCTTAATGAGCCTATGTTAGATGATTCTGATGACGTGAATTTCGAAGTTTATTATTATACGGATGATTATTCATTGAATAAAACAAACGTTGTAACAAAAATTGAAGCGGTGGCAAAGACTGAAGCTTTGGATACAAATACAATTTCTTCACACCCTATCTCAATATTAAAGCGTAATACACCATATATCATGAATGGTATGTTTTTTGATGAGCCAACATTACTTGTACCTTCCTCTTATATGTATGGGGATTATGTTGTGTTTCCGTTTACACGCGTTGTTATTTCTTCAACCGCTCAGGATGAGTATTTCAATAGTGATTTTAATATAGAAAATACAACATCAACACAGGTTTCACTCATGACATGGCCTCCGATGTTAAAAAAAGAGGAAAATGGGTCGGTTGTAGTTACCTTGTTCCCCACGAACACCAGCTCAAAAACATCCACCAAATCATTCCCCGGCTTCTATCTTTTAAAAAATAAAGGAACAGCTCACGGTTTGGGTCGGCAGTCAGCCTCTGCCAGTGAAGGGCAGTTCCAGCGGCCAGGTTATCCAAAAGGGGTAATGGCTCGGCGGCCAGTATTTTCCAGAGAAAGGACTCGGCGGCCAAAATTTACCAGAGGAGGGATTCACCGGCCACTCGATTCCGTCCACATCGGTAGAGATCATAAAAATATATATTTTCCCTCGTTCCCCACTAGAGATCATAAAAATATATATTTTCCCTCGCTCCCCGCTAGAGCAGGAAACAACACAAGCACTCCCGAGCCAAAGCAAAAAAAAATCTATGCCATTGACAGCAAAAACACCACGCACGATACGAAGAACTGGATTTGTTATGAATGTGGCTTAGACGAACCAGAGTATAGCTCACCTGGATGCAATGATATATTTGAGCCGCCAAATCAGCAGGGAAAGGGCTACAAAAGGCCTTTTAGAACACATTGCGCACACAAATACAAATTCATTGAGGGATTCAGCGGATGCTTTAAGCGGTATCTAGATATAGGCGAAACGTACGCGGAGCGAGGATGTAGGAATTGGCCTCCAACGGCAGGTAAGTCGTTTATGTCTCAGAAGTTTAAGAGGTTGGAGTATTTGCTGAAGCGCGCTGCAGATGGGTGCATCACAAGTCCACACGCAATTTTGGTTCCCTTCAGCAGGACAGTCCAACTTTATGCTCGAGTTCATGTCTGCGTCTGTTCACAAAAATTTTGCAACAGAGCGAATATATATAGCCATGGTTTTTATTTACCAGTATCGCTAAGTATTTTTGTATTATTAACTATCTAATGATTATGTACACAATAGGGACCGAAATTAGTTGGAAATCTCGAATCTGATGTTCAAGTTGATGGGGGTGACATAAACGAGAAAATCTTTATTCTCAACAATTGTCGCGTGTCAAGTATACCAACGCAGCCAAGCAGTGATCAGTTGATCTCGATCCAGAGGCCCTAGCCAAGATGCAAACGATACTTACATTTTTCTTTATATATAACCACGTGGTCACTTGTCAGCCCACACATTTTGAGTGACAGAAAAAAAAAACGTTGGTTGCGTTTACATCTTGACTAGAGCCTCTGATTCACTGTGTAACGAACGTGTGTGGGATTGACGAACCGCGACATCGGATCATAATAATCTATATTTTTTGATGACCTTGGTCAAATTACGATCTGGATAGACCATTAATGACTGAATGTACTCAAATATACATGAGCAAAGTGATCTAAGCTATAACGCATTGTTGTATACTTTTACTGTTCACTTTATTCATTTATTTTTGTGAAGTTTTTTTTATCTGTAACTTTCTTTTGAGTTAAATAAATGTGAAACAATCGTGGTACATCTTTTATGTATTCAATAAAATGGTAAAAACTCTAGTTGACCTGTTTGAATAACGGTATTAAGGGTGGCTTAGTCAATAATGTACTAACACTAAAATAAGACCAGTCTTTGTATGACTGCCGGTTACTCGTTTTTTCATGCTGTTGATTGTTTATTTGTTTAGTGAAGTGTAAGTATTTTTTTATTGTACAGTCAAGGAATTTAATTGGTGACCCACCTTAGGTCCAAAGTCAATCTGACATTCTACAACAATAAGGTTGAGTTTCCTGTCAATTACAAATGACTTGGCATCTCTATTGACAATGACATCTTCAAGCAGATTTTCTTTGAAATGGGTAGCAAATTAACTTCTGCGCTGTCGTGGGCTCTGCCGGGTAATTATCCCAATTACATTTTTGAGCGGCGGACGTGATAATTGGGGTGTAAAGTACATGTATTGGAAAACTATTTATTTTCTTTACAATCTTACTCAAAGTACCATGATGCGCCAAAGTTACAATTATTATTACATTATCATATTTATCGTAAAAAAAAAATCAATTTTGGTCTCGTGTCCTGTACTTGTCGCATGGTATACCGTGGTACAAAGTTATTAAGCCTTAACTAGATTTATATTTTAGTTATTTGTATTCCTTATGACATACATACATACATAATCTCACTCCTTCGTTCCCAGAGTGGGGTAGGCAGAGCTACAGAATTACAAACATCTCTAAAAACTTGTTGATAATTCTATAACCACAATTTGCACAATTAGGCTAAGATATTTACCAGCGTATTAGTGACAGGTTGCAAGCCCATTTCCTAACAGTACTACAAGCCTTTATTGCCTTAGTCGTCTCTTACGACATCCATGGGAAGACATGGAGTGGCACTATTCTAACTCAGCAACCACATGAAATATTTTAATCACAAGTACCTAAGCATTAAAAGGGTAGATGCGGGTAAACAATAAAATCCTTGTTTAGTATGAGGAATAAATTTTTTCGTACGTGTCGTCGCTAAGCTACCTAAAGTCGGGGTCAATAGAAATGGTAAAAATAAATGTTTTAAAAAACAAAAAACCGCCTTCAAAAACGCAAAAAATAACTTCTTTAAAATTGTAGGCACCTAATAGGTTAGTCCAACTGAAGTCGGCGACCACAACATTTTCAACAAAAAGCCGGTTTTTTGTTTTTTAAAACATTTATTTTATTTTATACTTTTTAGTGATCATAATACGCTGTTACGTAGTCCCACTTCTTAGTTGAAATGAAACTTTAAGTTATTTCAAGCGCGCCGCAAGCAACGCCGCGGGAAAGTCATAGTCATATTTCAATAACCTCCTTTTTTGAAGTCGGTTAACAAGTAAATATTCTTCGTTGTAGTCGCTCAACTATCTTAATCGAGATATCTTATCGCCACCCTTGAAATAGGTACCGTTAAGGAGTTCCGGTGGCCATCTGTTCATCTGTCTTCATCATCAGTTCCACTTCACCAAATGATACTTTCTGAATGCAAATGCTGAACTTGTTACTAAAAATACTAAAATCGCTATATGTTTGCCTACAATATTTGAGGAGTTCCCTCAATTCCTCACGGATCCTCTCATCAGATTCAGATTTGGTGACAATGGGACCACCTCGAAAGTATACTCTATCAAACAAAAAAAAAATTTTTGAAATCGGTCGACAATTGACGGAGTAATCGGTGAACATACATAAAAAAAAAAAAATACATACAGTGGAACGTATAACCTCCTCCTTTTTTGAAGTCGGTTAAAAAGATGTAAACAAAACCAAACGGAGCTATTTTCCATTATTACACCATAATCACGTACTTTTGAACATCGCGTGAGGTATTTTTAAAGATGTACCTACACGCTTGATTGTTACTTTTACGTTCTGTTTAAGATTAAATAACTATTAACTATACGTTTTTAAAATCAAAACTCGTTTGCAGAAATATTGAGGTTATTTGTCAAACAGTACTGATTTGTTTACATCTTTTGACATTTCTATTGACCCTAACTCTACCTACCTGGGTACCCTGGGTACTTGTCATAGTTCGTTAACTTTTTTTTTTCTTTTTTACAATATGGTATCTGGTTCCCGCCATATTGAATTTTGATTACTGTCATAAATATCTTTAGTGTCACTAACAAGATTAAATAAAACAAAACGATTGACACAAGAATAATTAAAATCGGCCTACGAGTTTTCTAGAGCGACAAAAAGGAACAAACATACATACATACACCTATACTATAGGCTGATTAACACATACCCTCCTCCTTCGGCAGTCGGTTAAAAACGGGGGGGGGGGGGGTTTTGCCATTTCGGCTACGGAACCCTAATAAAATTATAAAGGCACAGCCTCCCGTTAGCGAATATTTTAGTAAATGACCTCTTGCATGTAGTTGTGTACAAAACTAGTAAGGAATTTACGTCAAAGGGGTTTGGGTAAAAGTGTTGTCATTTGTAAAATTCATACATTTTCAAGGTGAGCGGCCATTCGTAAAAGTGGCAAATTATGATAGAATTATTAAAAATAAACATATTTTATTATGTAATGTAATACTCTTAAGTGCATCGGAGCTGAGATATTTAAATATTCATGCTTGGGCGTACTTTTGTACTAAAAACTGAACACTTAAATCTTTAAAATCCCCGCTCCGATATTATTTAACGCCATAAATTATATATATCTATATGTATTTAGAGGTCCTCTAAATAACTATGTAAGAATCATCCGCGGTGAAAAAATAATTGACAATATTCTTCAAACAAATTTACCCAATGCCCTTTCAAATATAGAATGTCGAACGGTCTATACAGATGTGTTACAACTACATGCAAGAGGTCATTTACTTAAGTTTTCCACCTATCCTCCTGAGTCCTTGGGTTCTTGCTTGAGGACATAACACCAAACATAAAAAGCACCCTATCCTCGTGCCGCCCAAGAAAAAAAGGCGAGTTCAGCTAAACGCACAGTGTATAATGTAATGTACAAATAGTAGTTTATGTGGCTGGTGCATAATTATGTATCGCCGCATACATAACTTTATCTACATGCATATCATAAGTTTTCTATAATATGTTCAGATAAGGTCTGTATATTTATTAAGTTAGTGTTAGTGTTAACTTGTTTGTAGTACCAAAGCATAAAAAATAGTAAAAAATAAAATAAAAATAAACTTTATTTATAATGTATATAGCTTGCATTTTCAAGTTAGTGGTACAGTATTACCGATACTTTAATGTTTAGGTAACGACACTTTAATGTTAACATTACGATGCACTATACTTTAATGTAAACATTAAGATGCAACCACAGATACAGGTTTCTTAATATAGGCGATTTGCTTATCGCTTCTGAACATATTGTAGGGAAGTTATGATATGGATGTAGATAAACATTTTTATGGCTAAACTGCCCATAAGTATATATAGTATTTAAGTATATTTTTTAAGTCCGGGTGGTTATGCTAAGTGTCACTTTGTACAATGTGATGTGATGTAAATTGGGCAGCATGAGGCTATAGTTAATTCGACAAGGCTGCATTTACAACGTTTCCAAAATAGATCTTGGGTCTCACGAGGCTATAATAAATGAAAGATCAAAATCTAGGTGACTATATATTTATTCACAATTTCAAATGGAATCACATGTAGCCGACAAGTCGTTGTATAAACATCTCATTATTTCTGTTCTTGCGAGGAAAGTAAACAACTTACACCACTAACAGTACCCTTTCCATGTCTTACAATTACCGTACTCTCTAGCGAGTCGAATACTCTATACCCTCCTACTCTGTAAGAATACTGCGAGATCTGCAAAGGACAGAGCATTCGACTCTCCCTAGCGACGGTAATTGTAACTCATGGGGTTACAGAGGGCTCAGACAAGATGCACTACGCTAACTAACGTTTCTATTCGACTCGTTTTTAAACCAATCGCGTCACTGGAAGATGACGTGATACGAACAGTCACGTGGTCTACCAGTGACGCGATTGGTTTAAAAACGAATCGAATAGAAACGTTAGTTAGCGTAGTGCATCTTGTCAGAGCCCTCAGGTCTTAGTCGCATTAACAGTTTTTCCTTCACAGTCAGGCACGTGTCCCGAGTGAGGAAGCGATTAGCTATCGACTATTTTCTCGCTCAAGAAACGAACAAAAGATATAGATCCCGTGTAAATAAAAGAGACGTATATTAATAGTTGGTCGCGGCTGTTCACACTGTCGGCGAGAACTCTCTCCACTAGTTTTTTGAAACAAAAGATATGGATCACGTGTCAATAAAAGAGACTTACAGTATTCCCAGCTTCTTAATAGCTTTCGGCTGGCTTGTGCTGGCTATCGCTATCACGCTTGCACTCGCAACTGACAGTATATTTGTCACTCGTGTGTCATAGAAAAACGATGATTGCCGATATTAAGAAAATGGTTGCCCTGTATATTAATATTTGGTCGCTGGGTGTCCACACTGCCGGCGAGAACTCTCTCCATTAGTTTGTTGAAATAAAAGATATAGCTCCCGTGTCAATAAAAGAGACACAGCCATTATAGCATACTATATAAATTCAATCTTACGATATTGTATAATGCTGTGGGGTAGATCATCAGAAATAGACAGTGTGTTCGTGATGCGAAAAAATGTGTGAGAGTTGGATTTGGACTAAATCAGACGGATTCGTGCAGGCCATATTTAAAAAAGTATAATATCTTCTCTTTACCCAACAGAAGAGACTAAAGGCATAGAAACCCCACTAAATAAGCAGAAAATACATTATGGTTCACTTCTTTTTACTTATGGTATTCGTAGTGAGTAGGAAAGAGATGAATCTATAGCTGTTCTTTCGTTATTTGGTACATCGTCACAAGTAAAGCGTGATTTGGACCTATAAGCACCTATATTTTTTGGACCTATAGACAAGGAAAGACAAATCCTTCCTGTACAAAGGACAAAGAAGTCCCTGTGTAAAACCTTGTGACAATGACAGTTAAAGAAGAAAAAGCAGCCTACTTTTTGTTTAATTTTTTCTCATGTAATACGTAATCTAAAAGTAGAGAAAGATAGGTGACGCAAAGTACGTCTTATAGTCCGGTTTCTATGCTGTATGTTCTTATTCTGTGCTTTACCCAGTTTACATTTTAGAGGCATGTTTGTGTATAAAAATACAAAAGAATCGTACCAGAGACCAATACGGCCTCAATATTGCAACAAATTATAATTATGTTCCGCTCTCCAAATTGACACTTATTTCAAATAATAGCTATGAATCAGATTTATGTGCATAAAAATCTTCAACAAGCTGCCTGACTCGATAAAAGATCTCACTCTTTGGAAATTTTAAAAGGACATTGAAAAGATTGGCTTATTGAAAAATGTGTTTACAGCATACAGGATTTTTTAGATTATAAATAGACTTAAGCTAATTTTATTTTTTACATGCCTGGAAAGGTAGATTTTAGTGATACTGCATTTATGCTATGTTAATCATCATTGTTTTACCTAAAATCATGTAAATTAAATTATTTCATTTCATTTCAAATATATTAATTAATCGCTGGCTCTACTTCCGTCTCATCGTCGGCGCTGGGACAAGTACTTCACGAATGTCTCAAATATTTTTTCATCACACTTGCTCGTAAATAGTGTCCTAACATGCTAGAAAAATCGACCATAAATCCAAAATAATAGCCGCGGGCCTTTTTTTACCATTACGCCCTATCGTGGGTTATAGCTTTTTTTTTAAATATAATACGTGGACTCAAACTATCATAATAGGTCAGGACCCCAATTCTTGTGCCATTCGATATGAAGTTTCATTCGAGAGGAAATGTCAGTTGCATACAATTTTCTAAAAATGTCGCATATAAACTATTGATCTCGACTGTCACTAGAATCGGACTCCTGAACACGTTTGACATTATCTGTGGTAAGTGGTAGACAATGATGTAGTCTGCCGCTAATTTATAAATACTGATTATATACTGTGTGATTAAAAAAAAATATTAAAAGGGTGTCTTTGTGCACATATTAAAATTTATATATCAATAAAATACATGTCGTCATCAGAAGAAAGGGATAATGCGACTCCAACGGACATCGCCAACGCGGCTAAAATTATTAGTGAGAATCGTAAGTTAAAAATATGATCTACTGTCTGATTTTATTTAATTTCCTCGCAAATGTGATGAAAAACATTGTATGTTACATGGGTGGTAAAGGAAATACAAAGCTCGAATCATTAAAGCCTTCGGCTTCGGGCTTCTAACAGATTCTCGTTTGTATTTCTGTCTTTACCACCCTTAATACACAATGTACTATTCCAAACTCGTAACTTTTAATTATTTTATCTACATCCATATCATAACTTCCCTACAATATGTTCAGAAGCGATAAGCAAATCGCCTATATTAAGAAACCTGTATCTGTGGTTGCATCTTAATGTTTACTTTAAAGTATAGTGCATCGTAATGTTTACATTAAAGTGTCGGCACCTAAACATTAAAGTATGGGTAATACTGTACCACTAACTTGAAAATGAAAGCCATATCAATAAAGTAAAGTAAACATATAAATATTTTTTTTTAATTTTTTTTTAGCTTTGGTACTTCAAACAAATTAACAGTAACACTAACTTAATAAAAATACAGGCCATATCTGAAAATATTATTGAAAACTTATGATATGCATGTAGATAAAGTTGTGTATGTGGCTATACTCGTGTGATCTTATTATGAAACTCGCCTTCGGCTCGTTTCATAAAACCACACTCGTGCTTTAATGCCTCTTATTATGCACCAGCCACATAAACTACTATTATTTTTACATTGGTTAATTTTAAGTACCTAATACGGTTCAGGAGATACAGCGATGGTTACGGTGGAGCAAAAACGCCGAAAAAAAAACACTTTCCTATATCCCTTTAATATTTTAATGTTATTTTTATGAATTGTTCTTATAGCGGCAATAGAAATGCATACTGCGAAAACTTTACTGTGTACCTTTTACAGTCCGTGCATGAGACAGATAAAAGATGGAGAGCAGTTTTAGTAATAGGGTCCCATTGGTACCCTTTGGGTACGGAACCCTAATAAAAAACGAATATATAAGATTAATTCAGATATCGAACGTAAACTTGACTTTTTTTAACGGACGATTAATTATACAAACCTACCAACAGCTAAACAATTAAAAAGGTTTTTAAAGAAGCCTAATAAAATACTATCTGTAACTTAACTTCAGTTTTTTATACCTCGTAAGGCCCACGTCAAATTTCGTTAGTTCGAAAAAGAATCTTATGTCAGTCAACTAAAGTCAAAAGTCACTTTGACAAATGTCCTAAATTTAGGACATCGGGCCTTACGAGGTTAACCCAAAGGTGGGGCCTTATTTGTAACACTTCACCATCATATGGAGGACGGTATTTGTCATAAATATTACGACGTACTATCGCTATGTGACCCGTTCCGAGCGCATGATATACACTATCTGTATTAACAAAAAGGTGGATCTACATAACTTGTTACACTAAATGTGGACGTTGTAAATCTTGCGCTCGAAATGAGTCACATCGTGACAGTACGTCGTAACATGACACGTCCACATAAGGTTCACAATCACGGAGCTATGTTGTGATGAAATCTCACAAATATAGACCCACCTTAACAAGTTCTGACCCGATGGAGCCCTATAGTGTGGACCACCAAACAAACAATTTACAACACAAATTGCCCGGCATTTTGAAGCATTCCTTCATTAAAATTTACAGTGAATATTGATATTTATGACCATCATCAGGCTTTTGTTTTTCAATCTTCTGATCGTTACTGCTGTCTACACTGCTTTGCCTTCTCAAAGATTTTATATCAGTAGTTTTGTTGCTACTTGATTCCTGTTTTTCATGCCCTTTGTCCTTTGCGCGTAAGAAATCTTCATCACTCTCTGTTGTACTAATAGTAATAACTGGTATAACAGAAGCACTATCTGACTGCTTGGAAATTGTACTTGTTTCCGATGGTTGTTTTTTGTTTATTTTCCGCTCATTTACTTCGACAACTTGACTTGTAGTGAATCTGGATTTTGTTGCATTGTTACGTATCTCAACAGCATCCTTTTCAGTACGATCTTCTTTATCAAGCTTCACTTTTAAATTTTCGTTCGCTTGAGCATTAGAATTTTGCTTCTTTGGATTAAATTCAACGATTGGTTTTATTATGGTTATGTCTTTTATTTTGAGGACTTCTTTTGGTAGAGATTCGTGAAAATCGGTATCGGTCTCATCGCCATTGTTAGGGGATAGCGATGGGTCGTCCAGTTCAGAAATTTCTGATTTTTTATCTACTACTTGCCCGACTAAGTTTGCTAGGAAGCTACCTGTGGGGCAAAACAAAATCATCAACACTTGATGCTTAATACAATTTAAACGCTCAATTCGAAAACAACCTAAGTGTTTCATGATTTCACTACCTTTTGTTGTTTTCTATAATAATATGTGAACATGTATTAATTAACGAAATAATTTTTACTTAGTTCGAAGCTAATTTTCCTAAAGTTCGGTTTATCAGCGATGTTCATGCTATGGAGGCAGGTTGTAGGCAGTAGGTAGATACGAGTAAGTAGGTACGGTCATGAGCGTTAATTTGGGGCCCATTTCAAGAAAAATATGCTTGAAGTCGTCAATTTCATTAGAGATGTCAAGTCATTTGTAACTTTTAGGAAACTCAACCTTATTGTTGTAGAATGTCAGATTGACTTTAGACCTATGGTGGGTACTAAATTTAATCTCGTGAATGTACAGTTCTAAAAGTCATAAAATATCGGGCACAGTCGAAATGAATACATGCTTAGAGACCTGCCTACGAAGCTAACGGTCCCGGCCGGAATCGATTCCTGGTATAAGCAAGTATTTGTGAGATTAGCGCGAGTATTTGTATCTGTGTCTTAATTGTCTCCTATGTATTTATTTCTCTATCGTTGTCCCACAGTATGTACAAGCCTAGAGCTGTAAATCGCCTATTACTGTCCACTCTCCGGTAACTGGCCACTTTAAAAATTGAAAATTGAAAGTCGTTTATTTATTTAACAATGTTTAGGTTACAAAAGTTGTTGAGGCCTCCTAGTAGATAATTAGTTTATCTGTAGCAGGAGTTCAAAATATTTTGCAATAATATGTGTGAAGCAAGAGATATGCTGATATTTTTGCGATTAAACTAGAATACCTAGATCCTGAATTATTACCCGGAGTACTGTTCAAGAATCTTTACTTACTAAAACAGCGTCAGTGAATAAATTTTATGGCTAGTAACTTCAAGACACTTTCCTAAGTGGCCAGTTATTGACAATTCTCTAGTTTGGGACTAGGTCAATTGGTGTGAGATTTTCTCGTGATATTATTATTATCCTCGTGTGGTTGCCGAGTTAGAATAGTGCCACTCCATGTCTTCCCGTGGATGTCGTAAGAGACGACTAAGGGAATAAAGGCTTGTAGTACTGTTAGGCGATGGGCTTGCAACCTGTCACTAATACGCTGGTAAACGTCTTAGCCTAATTGTGCAAATTGTGATTATAGAATTATCAACAAGTTTTTAGAGATGTTTGTCATTCTGTAGCTCTGCCTACCCCACTCTGGGAACGAAGGCGTGAGATTATGTTATTATTATGTAGCCTTTTTTTTCTATATGTATGATGTTTTATTCACCTTTCTTCTTTGCCGGTCTATGAGGTCCTTTATCGTCACCCGTTCCTGTTTTTCTATCATCAGAGTCTATGGATTTCCCTAAAGGCAGACCAGGAAGTGCCTTCTTCCAGCGGGCGAATGGAGTGTTGTCCAAGGCTGACTGCCCGCGTCTTCTGGTATCGACTAATTGGAACATTTTTCTCCTTTCTTCAGTTCTTTCACGGTGCAGTTGTATCTGGAAAGAATGATTGAAATTGAACAACAATACAGTCACGAACTTTAATTTGGGACCCACCTTAGGTCCAAAGTCATTTTGACATTCTACAACAATAAGGTTGAGTCTCCTATAAGATACAAATGACTTGGCATCTCTAATGACATTGACGACTTCAAGCCTATTTTTCTTGAAATGGGTCACAAATAAACGATCGCGATAGTACATCTCATTTTTAAGATGCCGTTTGGTTTTATTTTAAGAAGGCATACATGCCACCTGATGGTAAGTGGGACCTGAGAACTAGACGTTTGCATTCTCAAGACTGCAATCTAAAGACTGCAATCCTGAGACCGCAAATGCGTTGTGAAATACACTTAAGATGGAATACCTCTATGCGAGTAATAGTACGTGTACAAATACCTACGTGGCCACTGTTTTTTTGGAAGAGAATACCAGGCAAAGTATATTATTATACACGGTATGTACTTACCAAGTACAAAACTCTCATTCAATGTGTCGTTCGCATTTTTATGAAAATTAGTTTTTTGGCCAAAACGCTTGTTGGAGTAGACTTTGTGTGGTTCGTACGCAAAAAATATTAATTTAGCAAACAAAATTATAGGAAACTTTCTTGTTTAATTTATTAGGTAGGTACCTAATTAAATTGTTTCACTGTCTGTTTTTGGCATCATTTTTCCAATACGGCGACGCTAGCGCTATTTATAAAATTAATTTATATCATAGTCATTTAGTAAAATTACTCAACGTGATCAGGACGTGGACGGGACGTGGTTGCATACATTTTTGGTTTCCCCGTCTACAGGTTTGGTGGTCCCGTCCCGTACGTGCAATCGTTACGTATGCACCTTCCGTTTCATTTTCTATGAAACGATATTGTCATCTCGTCCCGTCCCCATCCCGTCCGTGTAAAATCACGTTACGTATGTAGCGCCCTTTAATGGACTCGTATATTATTATGTATATACTCTTAGCTAGCAACTTATTCGATGTTTATCGGTGTGGATAAAACATCTGTCACTTTCTGACCAGTAGAGAGTTAGTGCGAGAGTGACGGATGCTTTATCCACCGCGATAAAGGCGAACATAACGCTTGTTTCTCGGCCTATTTAGTAATGTACTATTTCTGACGCAAGTTGATAATTAAACTTACCTTCAAATCATTATTTGCTTCTCTCAAAGAATTCGTCAACGAAATCAAATAGTAAATAATCAGTACTAGTAGAACCAGCAGCGGTATTATAATGGCTGGTGAGGCTATGTATTCAATAGCGAAATTGAGTGATTTCGGCAACACACTGTACAAATTCTTCGTCAATATTGCATAAATTTTCTCATGTTCCGAAAAAGGTCCGCAATGCCAACTGGGTTTTACCCATACTATAGAATAACCAACCGGCAAGACGCAAAGGAACAGCATAGTTAGAAGTAAACCCAGGTAGAAATTGTTGCTTTTCGACACTCTGAAAACGACTTCATGCGGTACGTTACACGTCATTACTGCCCAAGAGCGCAAATACATCATGATCACTAATTTAATAACATTTAAAACCACTAAGCCTGGGGAGAAAAACATTCCCATCCACACCATTCCCTGGTTGTTTATGAGATGTAGGATGTTTTCTGCTATCTTGAAGTCTCCGTATTGTGGAAATTTCTTTTCCAAGTCCCAACACCAACAGTTGTTAATGTATTTCACGAAGAGTGCTCGGAAAAAGTCCATGAACAGTGTGCTCAGCACCAGAATAACCTGTGAACATTAACAGTGTTGACCTAGCAGCAAAGAAAGAATACTCGTAGTTGAACACCAGGGCTCAGCTGAAACCCAGCGCTGTGGTTCCGGCTGCAGCACATGCTGAGCTGAGTCCTATGTGTCACGATCAAAATGACAATAGTAGTTTACGTGGCGGTTGCGTAATGCTAATTACGCAGATTCTCGTACAATCCTTTATCTACACACATATTATAAGTACTCTAACATAGGTTCAGGAGCCGAAAGGCAAATGACCAGCATTACCTTACCTGTGGTAGTAGGTGACAGCGATGACAGCTGTAACGTAATATTGAAATTATGTTATCGATTATTGTAAGGTAATGAGATCCAAATTTGGAACATCTTCCAAAATTAACAGCTGTCATCGCTGTCACTTAATATCACAGGTAATGCTGGTCATTGCCTACAGGTTTTAAACGTATAATATAGGACTTATGATATGAGTGTAGATGAATTATTTTACCATAAATTTAGTAGTGTTTACCGATTCGTGACATCATAGTTCAGTATCAATCTATGAACCATGACGAACATTTCCTACTTTTGTAGTGGTCAAATTGCAGTTGGTCCTATACAGGGCGTCCCAAGACTATGGGACATGAAGGGAAAGTACCTTAAATATCGTACATAGGATATTTTGCTGAAAGAAGACTTTATGTTATTTTTAAAAGTTAGTAATACTGCATTCAAAGATGTTCTAAAAATTATTTGCTTGGTCTGGGAATCGAACCGACTTAAATGTGAAAAAAAAATCACCCGTATTTTTATGATGCCAATCGAAAGAACAAAAAATAATAATTCTTCTTAAGTAACATAGTATCTTGAAAGAAAGGAACAACGTGAAATTAATCATTATAATCAAATCAAAAACATACATGAAACTGACGAAGTCAGTTGAGTATTTTTTGTAAATTAATTAATTTCTTGTAAATTAATTAATTAAATGCTCAAAATGTGATCTCTCTAGTCAAATGCAAATCGCCAATCTTTTAATAAGTCCGCTGCCCGTTGATTTTCTAAACATATTATGGTGAATACTCGATATGATATGGCTCAATTCTGTTTGTTATTTGCCCACGTTGTCGTATTGCTTTTTGTATAGCAAATCTTTCACCTATCCCCAAAAGAAGTAATGTAACGGTGAAGTAATGCACGTGCACCTATAATAAGAAAAACTATGCCAGTAAGTCGTTTATTAAGTGGGTACTTATTTGCGAATAATCAATGCTATCTATGGAATGATAATATCGCTATGTTTCGGACGTCGTCGTCGGTAATAAAAAAAAAACTTGAAATTTGAATCAAACATTTTACGTTATTCCTTTCTTGTAAGATACTATGTTACTTAAGAAGAATTATTATTTTTTGTTCATTCTTTCGATTGGCATCATAAAAATACGGGTGATTTTTTTCACATTTAAGTCGATTCGATTCCCAGACGAAGCAAATAATTTTTAGAATATCTTTGAATGCAGTATTACTAACTTTTAAAAATAACATAAAGTCTTCTTTCAGCAAAATATCCTATCTATGATATTTAAGGTACTTTCCCTTCGTGTCCCATAGTCTTGGGACGCCCCGTATATATATTATCCTCGTAAGGCCCACCATACTACAAACAAGGAGCTTTTTGTCAGTGGGACTTTGAGTCTACCATCAAGGCAATAAAGTTCAATTACGTTTGTTCGATAATGTCATTTTCAGTTTATGAAAATAGGAAACTTAACCTTATTTCCATTGGAACACAGTTCAAATTAAATTGCCTTGAATATGTACATTATATTGCAAACTGGGCTTTACGAGGATATGATCCTTACAAACTGAATCGAATGGCAGTATTCTTTTGTTAAATAGGCTATTTGATAGCAAAAATACTTCAATTACATTCACTTTGTAAGGAAAAACCTCTATAAGCAAGATTTTTTCAGAAAATCTTTAAAAAACTTCCTAGCAGTAATAAGTCTCGGTCGGGAAGATCGGTTGCTTTCCGGTCTCTACAGTAATGTAATACGTACCAGGTCCATCATTGTCAATTTTACCAATTCTTGCCCGAACATTGTCTCCCAGCAAAGTTTCGACAACTTGGAATGCGTCTTTGCACTCAGATTGTACATTGTCCTGTTATCCTCGTCGTAATAAACAACATCTATTTCAGTAACGTTTGTGTTGTTGCGTATCGTTCCATTTTTCATGTAATTCTTAGGTTCAAATGTCGTAGCAAAGCACTGTTTATTAGTAACCTTACAATTGTTAGTCATGAAAATTACTTGTGTGATGTTTCGTTCTGCGCATTTCATAGTGCAATTAATTTTATTTGGACAAAATTTAACTGCTATTGTAGTTTGAGGCGTGACAGTTTCTTCATCAGTGACTATAGTTATAGTTTCTGTTGACTCGTTTGGACTAGTGGAATACGTATCAGTAGTATTATCATTCAATGTTTTATCATAACTATATGTGAAATCAGTCCAGCTTGTTGATATTGAAGTTGAATCTGAAATAGTAAAGTCTTCAACTACTGCTGTTGGGTCTGCAGTAGTGTCTGCACTTATGGTTCTTGTGGTAGCATTCCAATCGAAGGTGTCTTCAGTAATATTTAATGTGGTTCCTGATTCGGCTGTACTTTCATCTTTTGTACTGGTGTCCGTGACATCTGTAATATAAATGCTATTCGTGCCGTACTTTTCTGAGCTTGTGTAATCCTTGTCTGTCCATTTGGGATTTTTGTCATAGCTGGACGCAGTTGTTGTGATATCATAATAGTCGATCTCTATATCGTCGAAACTATTATAAGCTTCTGACGAATTATCATTTTCATCGAAATTATATTGCTCCTCTAGCTTTCTCATGTAGTCTATTGTTGTTATATCTGTACTATCATTTTGAATGAGGCTTTCTGCAAGTATTATATTTGAAGGTTCATGTGCTTTTATATAAGGATCGTTATTATTGTTCGCATCTCTTCTCTGAATATAAGGTTTGAGGTTTAATTTTGAATTATCTACTGCTTTACCTTTTATTTTTTTTGCTATAGTGTGTATTGCTGCGAATTTAGTCGCGGCTGCTATGGTGGGTATAGCAAGAAACATGTCGCACGGTAGGCAGCTTATTGGAACTTCAGAGCAAATTATAGAGACAGTCATGGCGATGGTTTCATTGATGCCCAGCGTATTATTGAGTGTAGTAGAGTTTTCTTTGAGGATTGGTTTTAAGTCTTCTAGCTCCTTGCTCATGCCCTGAATTTTGCTGAATAAAGCAAATATCAGCGAAAATAAGTTGAGCAGGTTAAGAATCATGATTCTGAAAGTTAGAAAAATGACATGTACACACACCAATAATATCCAAAGATCAAAAGTATCCATAGAAAAAAGGAGGTAGACGACAAGCGACCTGATGGTAAGTGATCATCACGACCCTTAAACACCCGCAAAACCGGAGGAATTGCAAGTGCGCTGTCGGCCTTTGAGAAAAGAGTAGGTTTGTTTTTTGAAGGATAAATTGGTTCGGAAATAAAGGTGCCCAGGGCTGATTCCACATAGACAAGATACGTAGCAAAAAGGCTCGCACTAAACGCATGGTGGTGTATTTTCAACTATCAAAATGGTCTTAATGAAGTGATAGTCTGGTTCGAATTTGACACAGTTCAAAATATCAAAATGATGTCGGGGTATTTTGATTCTTATGGCCGTAATAATAAACTCGTCTTGACTGAGATGCCCATCTCAAGAGACGTCAAAGTAAACGTCAGCCCATAGAAAGCTGTCATTTTTGACGTGTCTTGTGATTGACATCTCAACCAAGATGAGTTTATTAATACGGCTCTTAGACATTTTTGATGTGTATTATTTATGTGTTATTAACATGTTATTGATTGGTAAAGGACAGCAGTGTGCAGCACTTTTACTTTGTTTAAAAAAATACTTATTGTTTAAACTAATAATGTCAGTATCTTCTCTCTTTAATTTTTGTTAACCGGTTGCAAATGGGTTAGCATTGTGAATTCGGAAACTATAGGAGTTAGTATCTTTTTTCCCAGCGTGTTACAATGCAAAATGTTTTTTTCAAAATGGAGGCCTTGGTGGCCTTGGTCCCTAAGAACAGAACACCAACTTCCAAATATCACCGACTTTAGATGTCGCTACAATTCATTTCGTTATTGTTTCGACGGCAAAAATGCCCCAAACTACTTTGTATGAGTGATATTTTACAAGGATTTACTAACTTACAATGCATGTATGTGTATCAGCTCAATCGGTCACCAGGAAGTGGTTCTCATCTTCCTTGCAAGATTTGATCCACTTCCTAGGGAAGTGGGGACCGATTGAGCTGAAATTTGATGTACCCGTTTCGATGACAATACAATGAAATGGCACATCGAGCTTGTCAATAAAGTCGGAAGGTGGAGACATTCTCCGCTATACGTTACGTAGACCCACCGTGTTAGGACTCATTCGATTGTCATTGATAGATAAGATAAGCATCAATGATGTTGCAAAAAAACTATAGGTAAAAAACTTAAGTAAAGCTCCTCTTGCATGTAGTTGTAACACATCTGTATAGACCGTTTGACATTCTATATTTGAAATTTGACGTAAATTCCATATTAGTTTTGTACACAACTACATGCAAGAGGAGCTTTACTTAAGTTTTTCACCTATACAGTCGAGCTCATCCCATAGAATAATTCTGGGGTCCTAGTGGGTATAACTCTTTCATAGATCAAGTGAAAAAGGGTTTAAGTCCAGTATGCTCCGTTCATGTATATAACCTTTTTTATTACGAGATAAGTCGACTTGTACCTTTTTTCACTAAGCCCACAGAATTTTTGTTAGAAATGTATTTCTTGTAAAAATAACAAAATGTTCCAGAGTTTAAACTTAACTTACCTGCCCAACTGCACTCTCAATTGTCTTCTCGGGTGGTAGTGCTCAAGAAAGCCCAGCATCTCAAAAAATATCGGGAACAGCATAGAAATTAAGGTCACCACTATGGTGGTCAGGTTCTCATGAAGCCAACTTCCTGGTTTCTTCGGGTCGTTGGACACGACACTGATGACGGCATACACCGATAAGGTCAGAAGCACCAAGACGCAAATATTCACGAAGACCCGAAGAGATATGATCCTCCAACTAGGCAGAATAAAGTTTATTCCATTTAGTTATCTTACCTTATCTTATATAAGGGCCCTTTCGGATACACTTCTACCCCTTTAAGATCTTTTGTACAACTACCCTCTTACACACTCAGCTGTTCGAACGTGCAGGTTTCCTTCAGCGTAAGAGCCCCAGGTAATGTACTTAATTTAGAAAACTCATTAGTATCTGCGGGTTCGATCTCGGTGCCGACCCCCTAGGCCACCGCCCCTTTTTCCATTTAGTCCAGTTTGGTCAAAAATATTCCAATTACGTACATATTCTGGCTACTTAAACTTTTTGGACAAACAGGTTTTAATCTAATTCAAAGAGGCAAGTTTACGTTAGAGTTTTAGCAGGCTTGAAGGGCTAAAGCACCTAGAAATCAGAGATCTGGTAATCCTTAGCTAGTAAAATTAATTGGTTTTTTTTTTGGCCAAGCTATCTCATATCTAAATAGATGGTTAAACTGGACCAGGCAGGCTGGGAATATAATCAATTTAGTATTAAAAGGTGTATTTCGTAAATAATGATAATGGTTCTAAACTTACTGTAATTTACTGTTTATCGTAGGTAGTTATATAACTACCTACGATAAAAAGTTCAAATTCAAATTCAAATTATTTATTGCATATCGTCGGTGAAACTGCTAAACCGCGTAACTAACAAATTTACGATAGAGCAAAATAAACCTTACTTTCTTATTAAAAAGGTGCATTTTGCTCTTTACTAAAAATGTTACTTACGCGGTTTTGCAGTTTCACTAACGATATCACATTTACAGGCTAATTAAGATGGAAAATTATACATAATCTGGTATTCATATGTGACACCCTGCAAGGGTATAGCAATATCAGAGGGCTCTTTATATTTTTAATAAATTATATTACTAAGTATAAGAAACGACGACGACGACCTTTAACATGGGACTGTACGTGTGTAGACACGTTAGCCTCGTCTCATGTTCAAGCCTCCGCTGGCACTCCTGGATATGCTTCTGACAATGCCCAAATTCTTAAACGCCGCAAATACGCCTTTTTAATTTCAAATTACGTATTTGCGGCCCTCGCTATCGAAACGTTTGGTCCGTGGTCTTCTGACTTGAAAAAATTCGTCAAGGAGGTGTCGGAAAAACTGGTGCATGTCTGTGGCGATCCTCGGGCCGGTTCCTTTTTTGCCCAAAGGCTGAGTCTAGCGGTGCAGAGAGGAAACGCTGCGAGTGTCTTAGGCTCGATGCCACAAGTGAGTTCGTTGGAGGGGTTCGATTTGTTTTAATTTATTTTTATTTTAGTTAATATTTGTATTTTATGATATGTTATGATGTACATATGTTGTGTTGAAATAAAAATATAATAATCTAAGACAGCACCAGATGAGTGTAAGAAAAAGAAATATGTATGAATTCACACACTCGGCTACCGACTCGTAATTCTCTATCTCTTTATACATGATCATCGAACTTATCATTAAAGTATTCCCCTAAATTATAATAACATTTGTTGACTAAAAATGTTCTCAACTTATTGTTGTAGGGTTTAGCGGTTTCAATATCTTTTAAGGAGTTGGGAAGGTGGTTATAGATCTTGATTGTCATAAATATTATGCGGATTTGAGTTTACTAATTTTAATTGACAACATTTCAAAAAAAAAAGCAGTTCGGTTTTTTCGCGTTTATTATAGCTGGTTAAAAATTAGACTACCCGTGTTTCTCGGTTTTTCTTTATTTAACTTAAATTCGTCGTTAATAATTTATTAAAGAAATAGTCATTAAAAAGACCGTATATACAAAGTTAGGAATACTGATGTCGTGATCTTAGCATGATATAAAATTAAAAAGGTAACTTTCAACAGAAACAGAACTGACTGTCATGTCAACCCACTTGTCAACCATAACAACTGTAACAACATGAATTCGTCAACTTCGGGCAGATTGCGGCTATCCGCTTTTACATAGTCCGTTAGTCGAATCGCAAGCGTGTCGTTAGAATCAAGTAATCCGTCAGACAGATGAAAAATGGACATGACAGTTGTATATTTTTTTCAATTCCTATGGTAATAAATGGACTAAGGGCACTATAAGTGTATTCCTAACATTCACAATCCAACTTTTTTACTGTTTTTCCCAAATATAAAAAAAAAACTACTGCATAAAAAAATCCAAAAATATTTTTACTCAGCAGTATAAAATCTACAAACGGTATTTTATTTTACTACTTTAGCAGATATGAATTGTTGTCAATTTTGAAGCTGGAAAGTAGAGCTTATTCATATTGCGGTTGTTTCTTTTTAGTCCTGTTAAGTGTGAATAAAGATTTAAGTTCTTTTTAATAAATTTGCATGATTCTAGGATGTACATAGTAGAGAGAGTGAGTATTTTATATTTCATAAAGTGGGGTTTGCACGATTCCATTTGATCTATATTGGTGAGTATTCTAACACATTTTTTTTGTAGGATAAATATTTTTCCCACGTGACAACAGTTTCCCCAGAGCACGAGACCATAAATAGGTAATTCTCGAGTGCGCTTATGCGTAGTACGCTGAGAGAGCCGTCTGAAAGTCAGTTAATTAAATAAGATTATGCAGAATGTGTTCTGATGTCCCATTGCCAACACCAGGGGCCTGTTTTATAAAGCTACAAATTACAATTTACAGGTTACAAGTTTCCATTTGACACAACCTCGACCAATGACGACCATCCATTTGTAAAAGTAGCTTTATAAAACATGCCCCAGGGGTGCTTCTGATGTCTTCCATCATATAGGAAAACAACAATACAAACTGCTGTCGGCTGCCTAGCGGCTAAAAGGAATAATGATGATAGCGAACCGGACGAAGCCTGAACAATGGTGAAAATGGGTATAAGTGTTCTGAAGATCAATTGAAAAAGGATTTAAGTCCAGTATACTCCGTTCACGTATACACCCTTTTAAATTACGAGTTAAGTCAACATGTACCCTTTTTCACAAGGACCCCAGCAGCACCTCGCTTTTTTTGGATTTATGGCTCTATTTTAGAATTTGGAATATTGGGACTCAAGTGTTATGCGGGGTGATTGGTTACGTGCTTAAGACACTCCTTATAGGAAAGAGGGAGGGGGGCATAGAAGCTCAGTTCCAGCAAAAAGGTCATATAATGTCTTGACCAAACAGATCATTTTCTTATATAAAAAAAAACAAAGATTGTTTTATTTAAGTACCGATGTTACTGTGAAACATTGCTACAGATCTAGTGAATAATCCTTTCACATCGTGAAAACTCGGAACTCACGTCTACTTCCGAATGATGCCGACGTGTCTATGAATTATTGAATTATTAAGTGACATGTTTGTATTAAATAAATAGAGTACTTTAGTTATCAGTGTCAAATGTCAAACCACAAGTTTGAAGTATATCACACCGAGATGTTAAAACCACCACTATCAAATATATAGAAATTAGGTGTAGGTAAACAAGAAGAAATATAAATAAATGTTGAAAATAATTTCACAGGCTTGTCGATCTAAACGTTTCCCAGGTCTTAATGCTTTCGGCATGACTATTAAAAAGAACTGTAAACAAACTTAATCTTAATTAACAAAAAGGTACTCTGGTATTAACCACTCTATATCGATTATCACTCTCGCGATGCGACGTTCCCCCACGTTGTCTTGATGGGTACTGAGTCAGGCTGAAATAGCATGACAATACGAACATTTCCGAGAAAATACGATGTGAAAGGATATTTCACTACATCTGTACGCAGAGTTAATTTGCAATATACGTCATTTCCTTTATTCTTCACTTTAACTATTTTTTTTATATCTTATTGAACAGCTTGTAAAATAAGAAAGGAAGAGTAGGAATTTATCTATGTTATAAAACCACGTTGAAAAACTTCTATGTATCATCTGGTGAAATTCAACGCTACGTAATAAGCTCTACCATGCCCGCCGCCGCTAAATACATCTAAAACCAACCACCCTGTATACTCATATTGCTCAATGACTAAGACTTCCTCACTTTCGGACATCCTTTTTCTTCTCGGCTTCTTCTAGCAGCGCCTCCTTAAAGCCGAGGATGACCGAGGCCGCCCGATTGTGCGCGGTCTCCGCGTTGCCAATCATGTAGTCCCAGCCGGTGAACAGTTTCCAGGAAAATATACACTCGTCTTCTTTTTCAGAGAGTTTAGACATGCGGGAGTTTTCAGCCATTCTGAAGAGAGAAAGGAGTAAGTACATATACTCGTACATGTTGTACTAGCGTTTGCTACACAAAAGAAACGATCAAGTGTAAGTCAGAGGCACTATATCTATATTATATATCGTTAACAGTATCAGAATGCCACCCACACACCAAAACTTGACAACTGTTCTATAATGAGCGTTGCCATAGTAATAACTGTTCTTTTGTAACCATTATAGCATTGTTATTGTCATAGTTACGCTCATTCCGAATCAGTCTTGGCATTTAGTGAACACTTGAAATCCTCATTTGTATATTAAATCGTTACAAATGTTTAAATTAATTAATTAAGCAACTTTGTATAGCCTCACAGGCCCGAAACATAAAAAAGAACAGAAATTGTTTAATCGTGACAAACATAGGTACTTAATTAACAAAGAATAAAATTATGGACACAAATGCATGATTTGTCACGAAATGGTCACAACTCAGCGTGATGCTGGCAGAGCCAACGCTGGTCTTCCATTGTGACCATTTAGTGATGACACGGTTCAAAGACGCCACGATCGCACGCGCATCAAAACACTAATACAAAAAAAAACAGATAAAAGGGAACTCACTTCCTTAAAATGGCCACGAAACTGTAGATGTAGACGACGAGTCCTGTTAGGAAATAAGCTAGTGGCATCCTGTATTGGGGGCGTTCGATACTACTGTAGTACCTGTAGAAAAAAGCAAGTTTTAAAAACCCAACTATATTTAGAACCCTCCAATATCGGGAAGCGAGAGCGGGTCGATACTTTTTATATAGCTAGCGCCCCATCCTCGCTTCGTTTCGGTTCATATGAGTTTTCTGTAACATGACGACTACAAGCTTGTGCCGAAGCGAGGCTTTGCCGTTCCGATGCCGATAAGTGTGCGTTATACGGAGTTTTATGCAAAGAATACTTGACATTACCATGAGTTACAATTAACGTTCTCGCTAGCGAGTGGAAGCTCTGTCCTGCGCAGATCTCGCAAGTATTCTTATAGAGTGCGAGGGACAGAGCATTCGACTCGCTACCGAGTACGGTAATTGTAACTCATGGTAAGGGCACTGAACGGCTCGAATTGCGGTGCCGATCCAGTGCCGAGCGGTTATGTGTGCTTCAACCTTTAAACATCTGCTCAGGACACGTACCCGTAAAAGATGGGTGATTTCTTCAGGATCCCCTCAAACTCCCAGAGAGTGAGGAGGTTGGTAGCGTTAATCCAATCTTCGGGCCTTAAGTCTTTTCTCTCGCCGTCTTTCGCCCTATCAGCTGTTAGATACTGAAAGTTTTTGGTAAATTATGTAATTTATCTAGTGTGTTACTGGGCATTTATTATGTTGCTTTAGCAATGATTTGCAAGTATTATCAATTAAAAAAATATTAAAATAACTTCACAATTAATTTTCTTAGATATTGTCCATTTTTAATGTAGTGCATGTGCTGCGTGTTCATCGTTATCAGTATCGCTGCTGCTTAGTACAAGGCATGTCGTGGTACGGGGGCAAATCATAATAATCAAAGTATCCGTCGACTGTCACTTTACACTTGTCAAATTGCTGTGCTTTACATTGCTGGCAATTAAAATTTTGTTAGAAAGTTAACAAAGCCTGAAAATTTGTTTATTAATTAAATTAATGTCATGGTTACGTTACAGATATACGTTATTTCGTTAAGTCAAGTAGTCTTTATTGGAAGACCTAATCGTCATTTGTCGTAATACATCGTTTGTCCGAATTTTCTTTAATCCTAAAGTCATTTCTGTCTGTATTCCCTCCAAAATCCAATTCCGTAGGTCGATAAGTCAGCCAATCAGTTTCTCCTTTCATCATTGGCTTTTTCATGATTGGCTGAAATTGATAATGTACCTATATATTATACTAGAGGACGCTCGCGACTTCGTACGCGTAGAATTAGTTTCCCGCTACTCCCCCTATTTTAACCCCTTAGGGGATGAATTTTCAAAAAACCTTTCTTAGTACTCACTTACATCATGAAAGGAACCCCTGTACCAAATTTCAAGTTTCTAGGTACAGTAGTTTCGGCTGTGCGATGACATCTAAGTCAGTCAGTCAGGTTTGCCTTTTATATATATAGACTAGCTTTTGCCCGCGACTTCGTCCGCGTAGAACTCGTTTATCGCAGTTAAGTAAATTAATAGTTTTAAGTAATTCTATAGTTTGACGTCCTCCCTGGCAAGAATGATCTTTCAAACACATGTAATAATGAGCTCGAAATTTACTCAAACAAATTTACCCAATGCCCATTAATCTAATTCGGTTCCGCGGTTAATCCGTGAAAGCGTAACAAACAGACAGACGACAGACATAATTGAATTGCCATTTTGAATTTCTACCAATACTTTCACATCATTTTCGAAATCTGCGTCCTCAAAATCTAAGAAAATGACAATTATGTCCACTTTTTAAAAAAGATCATGGCCTCCATCTTGGATTCTAAAATATGGATGGATCATAATCTGCGTCCACAATATGTAAGAAAATGATAGGCACCAATCACGACTTTTTCAATAAACATCATGACGGCCATTTTGAATTCCAAATTTGATATCATTTTCGAAATCTGCGTCAACGCAACCTAAGAAAATGACACCCATGATGTCTTTTTCAAAAAACACCAAACATTGTCGTTATTCCCTCGGGAACTTTTAAATTTTCCGGGATGCGATTTTTATCTTTACCTTTATAAGCTATCTCCATTCAAAATTTCATCCTAATCCATCTAGCTATTGCAGCGTTAAGGAGTAATAACTAAAACCCCCTTTTACCCCCTTAGGGGTGGTTTTTTCTAAATCGCTGAAAGAAGTATTTTTTATTTATAAATAGTAGCCTAAATACCAATTTCCAAATTGCTTATTTTAAAAATAACTAATCTCCTATACAAATTTCTACCCCCTATTTTAACCCTTTTGGGAATGAATTTCCTTTCTTAGTGTACCCTTAGAGTACCCAAGGAATATTCCCTTCAAATTTCAAGTCCCTAGGTCCAGCGGTTTAGGCTGTGCGTTGATCGATCAGTCAGTCAGTTTTACACCTTTCCATCCCTTCGGGGTTAAAATTATCATAAACGCTGAGACATGTATAAGTTAAAATTCAATCGCCAACCTAAACGCAAAATTTAAAGCGTCTAACTTCAAAACTGACGGACTTTCATACAAATGTTTTTCCCCTATTTTACCCCCTTAGGGGTGGAATTTCCAAAAATCATTCCTTATTGGATCTCTACACTATATAAGGTATCTAGTTATGTGCAAAATTTCAAGTCTCTAGGTCCAGCGGTCTGGGCTGTGCGTTGATATATCAACAATCAGCTTAGCATTTATTATAATAGATAGATGTATATAGGAACAACGTGTTACAAAAATACCCTAGCTACCGTCTCAGTCATGCCATAGAAGTTGTACGACTGATTGTGAGACGACAGCTTATTAGGGTTGTCATTTTTTTTTGGTTTATTTTGTAACACGTTGTACCTATACACATATAATCAGGGATCGGAAATTCCGATCGATATTTACCTAAAGTTGTCAAAATCCAGGAGAAAGAAAGGCGAACATGGCGTCGGCTTCTTAAAAATATTATTTTAATAATATAAGTTCCGGGATTCCGGGATTCTACAAAATGTTAATAATAATTATAAAACATGTTGGATAAAACGTTCAGTTTTGCTCCTATAAATTCGTTACCAAATGTTATGAGAGTTACAGGTCAAATAATATTTGGTAAATCTATACATGGAAAATAACTTCAAATAGTCAATATAAATACTCAATTATGAATTTATGATGGCGTAATTTATTGATTTAGAAATCCTGGGAATTTTATTAAGTCCGCCTCCGTACAACTAAACAACAACGCCGCCGAAAGTTTAGGTAAATATCAATCCGAATTTACGATCCCTGCATATAACACATATATCCCTGCATGTTACATTATCAATTTCAACCAATCATGACCTCGCGCGTATGTGTGTGCGTTTTAAAGTACATTACTACAGAGGCCGGGACCAAAGGGGTTGCCGGCCGAAGACATATAGATGGCCGAGCAAAGCGAGGCCGGATAGGTCTGAAGCGGGCAACCCCATATTGCCCGCCGAGGTATGTATAGTTCTTTTTTCAAACATGCAATGAAAAAAAATCTCAGTTTTATTTTTAAAGAAATTTTTAATACGCATAGTGGCAGAATGTCATGATGCCTGTGCCACAAATTTATGTGGAATGGAAATTAAAAAAGAGGACTTTGCCGGCCTAGGCCTGCACGATTTGTATGAAATTCCATCAACGAGCTCTTGTCCTAGCCGCACCTGAAACGTCATACTTTCCAGCCTATTATAAGGAACATAACATCAATATTTCATTGCATGTTTGAGAAAATAAATAAATGAAGCTACCTCTGGGATGATAACAAACACGAAGAGTAGGAATCCGATAACCAGGTTCACCCAGAAGAGCCATCGTAGGAAGGTGAAGTAGGAAGCTACGACGGACCCAAAGTGGGACTCGATCTCCTTTATCCTGAGCTCCCAAGGTATGAGGAGGTTGGAAGTGTTGGCAGCTTCCCGCTTGAGTTGATGCCATTTCTGAAAATAAATAGATATAAGTACGGCCAATGAGACGAGATAAAGGATGTAAACAAACTGTCAACAAGATGACGTGATACGAAAAGTCACGTGATCTACCAGTGTCGCGATTGGTTTAAAAACGAACCGAATGGAAACGTTTAGCGCAATGCATCTTCTCTGTCCGTATTTCTCGTGCGTAATATCTTCAGATGGTCAATGACGGCTGTCGTTGCGTGATTCGTGGTATAGTCGACTACAAAGAGATGTATCCACAAGGTAGATATTTGTGTGACGAGCGCGAATACTATCTCTGTGTGTGTGTGTGTGTGTGTGTGTGTGTGTGTGTGTGTGTGTGTGTGTGTGTGTGTGTGTGTGTGTGTGTGTGTGTGTGTGTGTGTGTGTGTGTGTGTGTGTTTAAGTGCCGTAGCTCTTAAACCGGTGAATCTATTTGGTTGCGATTTTTATTTTAAAGCAGATTTTGTAGCGGTTCTTAGCTACTTTTCATGAAAAGTTTAAGAGATATGCCCTCAAAGAAGGGGTCATTATTGTATCGAGGGTTTTCTATCTAGTAGTTATTTGTGGCGTTATCTATGAAAAGGGACCTTATTGTCGATGGCGCTTCCGCCATTATTAAAGATGCTCCGATATAAATACAACGTCGCGTGACGCAGTGCAGCG
Organism: Acleris literana; assembly: GCA_946894065.1. Taxonomy (NCBI): domain Eukaryota; kingdom Metazoa; phylum Arthropoda; class Insecta; order Lepidoptera; family Tortricidae; genus Acleris; species Acleris literana. Next base: position 97,940,729 of record OX335668.1, on the reverse strand, counting down.
TAAGCGCCATCGACAATAAGGTCCCTTTACATAACGCCACATTTATCTTACCGACGCTAAAAGGATGTTGAACCGGGCGTAGATATCCCTGGTGTTCTTGGACTGAGCCAGCCTCTCCTGCAGCTGTCCCTCGTGCCGCTTAATATAACCTTTGGCCTGAAATAGTAGGTTGTGTCACAAGGGAGCAAAATTACATATTTACGGCGAGGGCGTACATTGATACCTGAGCGTAGTGAGGGATTCAAGTGTTAACGCCCAAGGTGGAAATAATTTTGCTACAGCTACATACTGCTTTTCACTTCACCTATGAGGAAAATTAAAGATCTTAGTGATGAAACAAAGGGGTTTGAGTAAAAGTGCATGCAGTGCATCGGAGCCAAGATATTTAAATATTCATAGTTGGGCGTACTTTTGTACTAAAAACTGAATACTTAAATCTTTAAAATCTCCGCTCCGATATTATTTAACGCCATAAATTATACATATCTATGTGTATTTAGGGGTCCTCTAAATAACAATGTAAAAATCATCTGTGGCCGCTAAAAATAAAATGACAATATTCTTCAAACAAATTTACCCAATGCCCTTTAATTATTTACACTCTAAAAGTGATGAAATTATCAAATTTAACAAGAAAATTTGTAGAGTAAAGCTCTTTGCTTATCATTATATCTATATTTTGATATTTTATTATGTTACAAAAAAAATTAGCTAATAAATTAGTATGAACGTAATTGATTATAAAAAAAAACGATTATGTGCAAATAGCATGCACTTAAACGACGAAAAATAAATTGTAGTCGATTATAAGCATACTCTTTTCATATTTCATTGAGTTTATATTTTATACTGGCAACAAAATGTCCTTGAGCAGAAAAGTGCCAATTTGATCCCTCCTAGCAGGGAAGAAAAGTCTCTTTCCGAATAGGTGACGTAAAAAATAAAATTCAAGTGTCCTATGTCCTTGTGACTCTAGGTCCAAAGTCATTCTGACATTCTACAACAATAAGGTTGAGTCTCCTATAAGTTACAAATGATTTGGCATCTCTAATGACATTGACGACTTCAAGCCTATTTTTCTTGAAATGCGTCACAAATTAACGATCGCGATAGTACAGATCTAGTGAATAATCCTTTCAAGTCGTGAAAACTCGGAACTCACGTCTACTTCCGAATGATGCTGACGTGTCTATGAATTATTGAATTATTAAGTGACATGTTTGTATTAAATAAATAGAGTACTTTAGTTATCAGTGTCAAATGTCAAACCACGAGTTTGAAGTGTATCACACCGAGATGTTAAAACCACCACGATCAAATATATAGAAATTAGGTGTAGGTACACCTAATTTCTATATATTTTATACAACAAGAAGAAATATAAATAAATGATGAAAATAATTTCACAGGCTTGTCGATCTAAACGTTTCCCTGGTCTTAATGCTTTCGGCATGACTATTAAAAAGAACTGTAAACAAACTTAATCTTAATTAACAAAAAAAATACTCTGGTTTTAACCACTCTATATCGATTATCACTCTCGCGATGCGACGTTCCCCCACGTTGTCTTGATAGGTACAGAGTCAGACTAAAGTAGCATGACAAATACGAACATTTCCGAGAAAATACGATGTGAAAGGATATTTCACTAGATCAGGGGCTCTATTCAAGACGGTAAAAACAATATCGTATTTGATCTGTTATCGAATTGTCAACGTTTTGATAGCTCTTATTTTCTTGACAGTAATGGCGGCTGACGTTATAACAATACCATAACAGGCAAACTACGATATCGTTTTTAGCGCCTAGAATAGAGGCGCTGCGCCTCTATTCAACACGGTAAAAACAATATCGCATTTGATCTGTTATCGTATTGACAACGTTTTGATAGCTCTTATTGTCTTGACAGTAATGGCGGCTGACGTCATAACAATACCATAACAGGCAAACTACGATATCGTTTTTACCGCCTAGAATAGAGGCGCTGTACTATCGCGATCGTTAATTTGAGACCCATTTCAAGAAAAATAGGCTTGAAGTCGTCAATGTCATTAGAGATGCCAAATCATTTGTAACTTATAGGAGACTCAACCTTACTGTTGTAGAATGTCAGAATGACATTGGACCTAAGGTGGGTTCCAAATTAAAGTTCGTGACTGTACATTACTAGTTCCATCAGGCAATTCTAGTCCCTATGTTCTTACCAAGTGAACGAGCTTCAACTTCCGCCGAAGATCCAGAGGCTGCTGTTTGACAGAGCTCAGAACCTCTTTGTGCATGCGAATGTTCTTAAAAATCTCCTCCTGCGTCACGGCTGCCTGGTCGTCCATGGATATCGCTGTTCTGGAATATATAAATAAATAAATATCAGGGGACAATGTCACACCAATTGACCTAGTCCCAAATGAAGCTCTAGGCTTGTACTGTGGGTACTAGACAACGATTTAAATACTAATGGCCTGTTGTTTGATCGGAATTTAAACTAACTAATGGTCAAAAAAACTTTACTAATGGTTAAAATCTCAATGAAATGTGTAAAATTTTCCATTCCTTTTACGCATTTTAACAACTACTGATCAAAGAACAGAGTGCTCAGACAAGACGCACTACGCTAACTAACGTTTCTATTCGATTCGTTTTTAAACCAATCGCGTCACTGGAAGATGACGTGATACGAAAAGTCACGTGGTCTACCAGTGACGCGATTGGTTTTAAAACGAATCGAATAGAAACGTTAGTTAGCGTAGTGCGTCTTGTCTGAGCCCTCAGGCCCTTACATAGAGAAATATGTGACGTTATTTTTCTATGAAAAGGAACTTATAGTCGATGGCGCTTCAGCCATTAATAAAGATGCTCCGATATAAATACAACGTCGCGTGACGCAGAGCGGCGTAAGTGCCATCGACAATAAGGTCCCCTTACATAGATATTACCACATATATACTATAAAAAAACAAAAACCCGCCTTCAAAAAGCAAAAAATAACTTCTTTAAAATGGTAGGTAAATAGGTCAGTCCAACTGAAGTCTGCTTTTGGTTAAAATATTGTTGGACGCCGACTTCAGTTGGACTGACCTATTTACCTACCATTTTAAAGAAGTAATTTTTTGCTTTTTGAAGGCGGGTTTTTGTTTTTTAAAATTTTTTTTATTTTATACTTTTTAGTGATCATAATTATGCTGTTATTCTCCCATTTCTCAAGAAACAATAGAACATTTCAATCTCGCCGCAAGCAACGCCGTGGGAAAGTCATAGTCATATATTTAAACCTAAATATGCTTCGTCATAGTCGCTCAACTATCTTAATCGAAATATATACCGTTTAGGAGTTCCGGTGGCCATCTGTGGTCTTCATCATCAGTTCCACTTCACCAAATAGTGGTTTCCAAGACCAAATACACGAGTTACAATGAAAAATACCAAAATCGCTATAGGTGTGCCTATAAATTTTGAAGAGTTCCGTCGATTCCTCATGGATTCCACCATCAGATCTTCATTTTGAAAAAAATAGGACCAATCTGGAAGCACCAGCTTTCAAATAAAATAAAAAATCTTCAAAATCGGTTGACCCAGTCGAAAGTTCTGAGGTAACAAACGTAAAAAAATAAAAAAATACAGACGAATTGAGAACCTCCTCCTTTTTTTGAAGTCGGTTAAAAATTCATAAAAAACATCCACGACTCAGAAACAAAGATTCGTGCCCATCACACAAATATCTGCCCTTACCGGGATTTGAACCCAGGACCGCTAGCTTCGTAGGCAGGGTCACTACCAACTAGGCTACCGCGTCGTCAACGTCGTCGTTTATGGCTGCCGCTCCACTGAGACGGAGACGAGCGGAGCGGAGCGGAGCTGTGCCAATATTAACCAATGTAATCTAAACTAACGTACGCAAGACGCGCTCGACGTCACTGCATGCGCCTTCTATTGGTTAATATCGGCGCAGCTCCGCTCGTCTCCGCTCGTCTCCGCGTCAGTGGAGCCGCAGCCGACGGAGACGAGCGGAGCGGAGCCAATATTAACCAATAGAATCTAAACTAACGTACGCAAGTCGCGCTCGACGTCACTGCATGCGCCTTCTATTGGTTAATATCGGCGCAGCTCCGCTCGTCTCCGCTCGTCTCCTCGTCAGTGGAGCCGCAGCCGACGGAGACGAGCGGAGCGGAGCCAATATTAACCAATAGAATCTAAACTAACGTACGCAAGTCGCGCTCGACGTCACTGCATGCGCCTTCTATTGGTTAATATCGGCGCAGCTCCGCTCGTCTCCACTCGTCTCCGCGTCAGTGGAGCCGCAGCCTATGACAACGCGTCAGCCTAGTTGGTAGTGACCCTGCCTACGAAGCTAGCACGAGTATTTGTTTCCGAGTCCTGGATGTTTTCTATGTAATTAAGTATATATTTGTCTATATAAGTATTTATATCGTTGTCTAGTACCCATAATAAAAGCCTAGAGCTTAGTTCGGGACTAGGTCAGTTTGAGTGATCGTCGTTTGACATAAAAACAAAACGTGTTTTTTTTAGGATATTTTTCAGATTCTCTACACATGTGTATTTGTAGAGAATCTGAGTACCCATAATAAAAGCCTAGCTTAGTTTGGGACTAGGTCAATTTGTGAGAGATTGTCCCCTGATATTTATATATTTATTTATTTATATCACCTTTGAAACTTCTACTTCTTCCGTTTTCGCTTTCTGGGTTTAAATTTAAACACCCATCTCATAATTCTATGTCAGTCCACAATCTGGGGCCTAATATGACTGCGTGTGGATAAGGGTGCGGCTCCACTGAGGCGAAGACGAGCGGAGCGGAGCTGTGCCAATATTAACCAATAGAATATAAACTAACGTGCGCAAGGCGCGCTCGACGTGACCGCATGCGCCTTCTATTGGTTAATATTGGCACAGCTCCGCTCCGCTCCTCTCGTCTCCGCCTCAGTGGAGCCGCACCCTTAAACATCCGTCACTTTCTGACACGTATATAAGTACGAGAGTGACGGATGCTTTATCCACCTTTTGTCACGCGACAAACGCAACCACACTATGCATGGGCTCTATTCTACTCGGTAAAATTATATTGTTCTTGACATATAATCGTATTGTCATCGTACTCTTATTTACTTGACAGTAATGGCGGCCGAGTTAAAAACTATCTATCTATCGCTAATGAGCTCTGCGGGCCTATAAGACTGCGTCTATATCGCGTGTCAAATGTGGATAAAGCACTCTCGTACTTATTTACGTATCAGAAGGTAACGGATGCCTTATCCACGCTTTGTCGCGCGATAAATTTATCGTGTGACAAAGTTTAGATAAGGCATTCGTCACCTTTTGACACGTAAATAAGGAGACTGACGGATGCTTTATCCACATTTGACACGCGACATAGACGCAGCCATGCTACTAGGGCTGGTTTTACCCGTCCAAGGCAATGTATCGAATTTCCTGTAACCCTGTGTATAATATGACCGTGACATTATGCAGAGCGTTGCTATTGGACACTGTTCAGATAGTGCTGGCGAAGCAAACGTTTGCACGAGAATTTGCTTTGAGCTTGCCTTACACGAAGTAGGAGCGCATTCCAAAGACATGCATGTATATTTATCTCTTTTACAAGCTTTTATTTAACTTGCAATGTATGTATGAAAGTATGTATGATGTACGGGTCAAATCTTGTAAGTTATATTTAACCCACTTCCCGGTTTTGGATGAAGCTGAAAATTTGCATACACCTTTAGTTCTGATGACCATACAATAAATAGTACCATCGAGCTGGTCTGATGATGGAGACTCGAGCCATAGGAACTTCTAAATTACACATGATAAATCCGTCGTGTTTGGGCTCGTTCGAACCGTCTTGACGAGTAGATGAAGACTATGCAATAAAAATGGGTGCGTTTCAATCAGTATACAAACTTTTTGCATAATTTCATTTAACTAACGACGAAAAGCAAAATGAACGTTTAGCATAAAAACCATTTGTATAATTTTATATTTTATGGCATACGATCGAATAACATAACACTCATTTAGCATAAGTATAATTTTCTAGTTATTATGCATTTTAAGTCAATTTATTCTAACTAGGTTAGGTTAATTTAGAACTGTGACCACATTAATAGTGATGGAAGCAGTTAGAAATATTTACTTGTAACTAATAAACATTATAGTTTTTGAAATTATGCATTTCGTTTTATGCATCATGACTATTATATCGATGGTTTATTATGCAGATTGAAATTATGCAATTTGTTTTATGTAAAAGGATCATTATACCATATTTTTTTTATGCTAAACATTACACACCCAAAAAAAGTACAGTCATCAACAAAATCTTGTCCCAAAAATGTTATTTTTTTCGTGTATTTAACGACACAGTGTAGAATTTATTCACTGTGGATTGCCTTAGTGTATACCAATATTCTTTTGCTGAGCGTTGTTGTGAATAATTTGTCTTTCTTTCTTTTCTTAAACCATCTCGTTCCTTTAACTTACTCTCCAGAACTGGTGGTGAACACGGAAGACCGCCTCCTCGACCTGGTCTCATCAGGGAGGAATGGAGACGAGGTCCGTCGCCGACCCTTGCGGGACCGACGGACGCTGCATCGTCGTTGGCGGAGCACTGCACTCAAGCTGGCGGAGTAGTCCTCGTCTTCGGATACATCTGAGGAAACGGAGCTCAAAATACGTTAGGGTTCGGTAGTCAAACTAGTGTAGCGACACAGTTGCCCCTAAACAAGGTAATCCACCAGTAATGGACAAGAACCCAATAATGGACACTTGATTCTTATTTTACAAAAGATAAGGGTTATTCATTTTTTTTGCAACATTCAATTTAGGACCGTATGACATTTGAATGAATGAAGTGTCCAATACTGGTACCTGTCAGCTAAAAGTGTCCATCATTGGTGCCGTCATCCTAACTAGAGTCCGACCAGCGAGTGGTGACACAAAAACAGGCGGCAAATACTAATATCACTAGCTGGTTCAAAATTCAAAATATTAATTGAGTAAATTGGCCACATGAGGGCTCTTTGCCACATCGCCAATTTAGAGTGAATTTACTAGCGCTTCGGAAAAGACCATCATGCGGAGGAGAAGCGCTGCAAGAAACTCCAGCGGAAGGTCATTTTTTGGCTACCTAAGTATTACAGTCGAGTTCATAAAATATGTGTACACTTTAGCACCTTGTCACTTTAATCGCTCTGACAATTCATATATGGCAATTTAAACATGACAGTAAATAGACAAGGTACTAAAGTCTACACAGAGAGACAAGAATATCCAATTTCGCTAAGCTGCAAAATATTTCGCTGTGCATTGCAGCTTTAGATATTTAGTGACTAATTCCGCGCATAGTAAGCAAATTTTAAAAACCAGTTTTAAAACAATTTAACCATTCTCTCTCAACTTTCTCATATTTTGATTCATAGCCTTAAAATCCATCAAGCCATTGGCTGCCGAGCGTGCCAATATAATATGGCTGCGTTTATCGAGTCACAAAATATGGATAAAACTTTCGTCACTTTTAACACGTTAAGTACGAGAGTGACGGATGCTTTATCCACATTTTATCACGCGATAAAAGCAACCATACTAGGCCCAGTGCACGGGTAGCACAAGTTGTTTTTTCTCGCTTGTCGCTCAGTGCACCTTCAGAGTCGCGTACAATACTTTATCTACACACATATTATAAGTACTCTTAGATGGGTTCAGAAGCCGAAAGGTAAATGAACAGCGTTACCTGTGGTAGAAGGTGACAGTGACAGCGATGACAGCTGTAACGTAATTTTGAAATTACGTTATCGTTTATTGTAAGGTAATGAGATCCAAATTTGGAACATCATCCAAAATTAACAGCTCTGTCATCGCTGTCACCTACTACCACAGGTAATGCTGGTCATTGCCTACGGATTTTGAACGCATAATAGAGGACTTATATGTTTGTAGTTAAACAATTGTTTTACTTTCGATTCGAGTAGAGTCGAGTCGACTTCGATTGCATGTGCGTTAGGTAATAGGCCAGTTGTACCCTTACCATGAATTACAATTAACGTAGTCGCTAGCGAGTCGAATGCTCTGTCCCTCGCAGACCTCGAAGTATTCTTATAGAGTGCGAGGGACAGAGCATTCGACTCGCTACCGAGTACGGTAATTGTAACTCATGGTAAGGGTACAGGACTCGTACATACCTCCAGCAGAAGTAAACTTGACGTCGTTGTTCACTGGAGTTTCCGAAGGCAGGTGGAATAGGTTGACGCCTGAGGAGGCCATGCTCGGGTCTGCCCAGGTCACGGAGAGACGGTCCACTGACGGCTGAGGCGAGGACGGGACCAGCTCGTAGGAACCCTGGAAGGAAACCTGGTACCTAAACCCTCGATAAGGTACCTAATGGAGAAGACGATGAATATGAACTGATCTGACATGATACGATGTCTGAAGTTATACAATGCTACAATTTTCCTATTAACGATCGGCAGTCTTAATTTTTCTATGATGAACGAGTAACAAATTATATTGTCAGTTGCTACTAGAAGCGTGATAGCGATAGCTACTCGTATCCGAAAGCTATATCATGACGACGCGCTGGCCTGGTTGGTAGTCACCCTGCCTACGAAGCTAACGGTCCCGGTTTCAAATCCCGGTAAGGGCAGATATTTGTGTGATGAGAACGAATATTTGTTCCTGAGTCATGGATGTTTTCTATGTATGTAAGTATATATTTCTCTATATACGTATGTATATCGTTGTCTAGTACCCATAGTACAAGCCTAGAGCTTAGTTTGGGACTAGGTCAATTTGGTGTGACATTGTCCCCTGATATTTTATTTTATTAAGAAGCTGGGAATACTGTACAGTCACGAATTTAAATTTTTGACCCACCTTAGCTTCAAAGTTATTCTGACATACTACAACAATAAGGTTGAGTCTCCTATAAGTTACAAATGATTTGGCATCTCTAATGACATTGAAGCCTATGTATATACATTATTTATCGCGATGGATAGAGCATCCGTTACCCTCGCACTTACGCACTGGTCAGAAAGTGAAAGATGTTTTATCTACGTTTATACACATCGATAACCACGTCCATAATAGGTCCTCTGGATTAGTCCAAGAGCTATTAAACATTTTTGAGTAGGTGTTTGAGGCACTCTGGGAACTTGTAAAGTACTTCTAAATCAAAAAAATGAAACAACTGTCACGCAAATGAGTACCGGTGTGAACACTTTGCGTATGCTGCTGTCAAGTGTCATTCGCAGTAATGGTCGCTATAGTAGCCCTCAACCAAACTGACGACTGGGGCCATAAAACCCTTGAGCTCGCGTTATCAGTTTCCCATTGTCTTGCATTGTCCTTGTCATTGTCCCTTGTATTGCACCTCACCCGAGTTTTATGGCCCCGGTCGTCAGTTTGGTTGAGGGCTACTATAACCACTTGCCACTCAGGTTCACTTTGTCCATATTCCCATTTCGTCCACATTCTCATCTCGGCCACATTCCCAACTCGTCCACATACCAATCCCAAATTGTCCACTTCCTGTCTCATCCATATTCCCAACTTATCCTCATTCCCAACTCGTCCGAAGTCCCAATTATTCCAAATTCCCAACTCGTCCTCATTCCTAACTCGTCTACGACCTAACTTAGGACTGTAGGCCTGTTCGATATCAATTCAATTACTCGGTTGTTCACTAGTTGTTGGGAATGTGAACGAAATGGGAATGTGGACGAGATAAGAATGTGGACGACATGAGAATGTGGACGAGATGGAAATGTGAACGAAATGGGAATGTGGACGACATGGGAATGTGGCCGAGATGAGATTGTGGATGAGATGGGAATATGGACAAAGTGAACCTGAGCGCCACTTGCTAACCGAAAGCGACCGGCTGCCAAAAACAAATAAATAAAATAGAATAGAGTAAAAACATGACGCATAAATAAGTCACGTCACTGCGTTTACGGTACGTCAGCTTTTTTTTAGCGTTTTAAGGCCCAGCCACACCAGATGCGTGCGCGTAGAAGTGACGTGTGCGTGCGCTTTCCACTGCGGTGTATAGTATGAATTCTCATATGTCATGTCACTATACAACGCAGTGGAAAGCGCACGCGCACGTAATGTCTACGCGCACGCATTCGGTGTGGCAGGGCCTTTATACTCGTACCTCGTCGCTGCAAACCCGTGCGTGCCAACAACATATTCAAACACAGGTTATTATTATTTTAATCACATTTATTCCATTTGCGAATTGCTACTTCCGTTAGTTTCATTATATCCTCCCTTAAAATCAAAAGGCCGTAAGCGCATAACGCAAATCATGCTTTAATAGTGCCTTTTGGTTTTGGACGGTAGATTTCCACTTAAAACTAACGACTAATAGTGATTCTAATTATTTGAGTGCGTTTTCCGTAATTGAAATCGTTTAATAGCTTTTTAAAACGTTTATATGACTATGTTTTTATTATACCCCTGTTTTTGTTCATATATTATATTTTATTTAGGGCCGGTTTTACAATCGACGAGTAAATTTACCTATCATTTAACGCTGGCTCTTTCTTTGTCTTTTTTTAAGTGTAAGAAAAAGAAAGGGCCTTAACTTAGGACTTACCTAAGTTTTAAATACGCTGTAAGCGCCGTTCATAAAACGTAACATTTTTGTTCTATGACATTTTAAAAAGTTAAATAAACATGGGGGAACTTGGATTGTTTAAACTTACAGTAGCGGCAACGAGTGATGGCACTTTTGATAGCTGACAAATAGTGTTGTGAAACATTCCATTTTACTATCGTTAAAATTTCAGTCAAGTGCGAGAAGTATAATTTTAAAAAGTTTAGAATTAACGCATGTAAATAAAATGCCATAAATTGTAGATCAAACTCTCGAAATAAACTGTGTGGCTAGAAGAAGACGACACTATCATAAATTTGAATTATTGTGTCAAAATATACAAAATGTGAATTTATTGATAAATGAGTGAATAAATAATCATTAAACCACGACGTTAACTCAGAGCTAGGACGCGAGTTTGCCAGCGGCGGTGACGTGAAAGTGCAGTGACTTCATTGTCATACGTTGTTATACTAGTCAGCGGTCCTTTGTTATCATCACGCGAAGTGTTTTTTTGAAATGTTTTTTGTTAGTTATGATTAAAACGATGATCGCTAGAGTGCCAGCAAATAAAAACAACCTCAAGATGAAGCTAGTTACGAAATGCGTTTCGGTAAATTACAGCGCAATTACATCACTATTCCGGTACCTGCAACAATGAAGTTTGACATCTGTTCCTTTATACTTTCTGTCAATATTTAGGGAACTTCATGAGCGAGCAAACTTCAAAAGTGCCATCACTCGTTGCCGCTACTATAGCTGTTTGGAGCTGTTGGTTGGGAGTCCTAGTTCAAACATGGTTTAAAAAAAGTCAAACAGTGTGATTGAATGAAACATGGTATGTACCTATGTGTACCGCTTTTGAAAAGCAATAAAAAAAAATTTTTGGCCTTTTAAAAACTGAAGAAAGAACCTTACTATTGCAAAATCCTGTGTTCTTTTTGCAAGATAATCATTTCTGAGCGTTTCGGAAAAACGTATATGCGTCTTTAATCCTAAGTCTAATCAGGCGGCCAGAGGGTCTATTTAACACAGTAAAAACCGCAGAAGAAAGACTAAAGGTATAGAAACCGTACTAAATAAGCAGAAAATACATTATAGTTCACTTCTTTTTACTTATGGTTTTCATAGTGAGTTGGAAAGAGATGAATCTATAGCTGTTCTTTCGTTTTTTGGTACATCGTCACAAGTAAGGCGTGATTTGGACCTATAACCACCTATAGTATTTGGACTTATAGACAAGGAAAGACAAATTCTTCCTATAGGAAGGACAAAGAAGTCCCTGTGTAAAACCTTGTGACAATGACAGTTAAAAAAGAAACAACAGCCTACTTCTTGTTTAATTTTTTCTCATGTAATACGTAATCTAAAAAGTAAAGAAAGATAGCTGACGCAAAGTACGTCTTATAGTCCGGTTTCTATGCCTTTAGTCTTTCTTCTGTGGTAAAAACATATTGTCTTTGACGTGTTGTAGCTCGTCTGTCATTAGTGTCAAGTAAATAAGAGCTATAAACACGTTGACATTGCGGAAACACGTCAATGTCACGTCGGTGGTTTGTCCCTGTAGAATATGGAGCCCATACTCGTACATTTGCGATTAGGAGGGTTTTTGAAACACAAAATACGAATCTTCGGAACGTCATCAATCCCATTAATTTGTGCAGTTTTCGAATATCGTTTACGATAGCGTTTATCGTCTCGTATAACGTCACAGGCATTGCCTTTGGCGCATATAATAGTCACTATTGCGTAACATACCGTAAAACGGGGTGAGTAGGGATCAAGCGGTGAGTAGGGACACAACCTAAAATAAGTCATAACTCGTAACAAATAAGAACAAGTATTAAATGGACAATAAAGGTACGTCTATTGGATATAATTTCAGTCTTATCTTTAAGTAGTAACATATGCTTCATTTTAGGTTGTGTCCCTACTCACCCCTTAATCCCTACTCACTCCGTTTTACGGTATGTTATTGGAGCTCTGGGCGGCACCACTAATAGCCTCAATCATTCTTATAACGCCTACATAAAACTGCCAATATGGCAACAAAACATCCGTCTCTTTTTGACACGTATGTACGAGAGTGACGGATGCTTTATCCACATTTTGTCACACGATAAACGCGTATGGTAGCGTTTGCTTTGTTGTTGTTTGCTTTGTTGAGCCTATAGCCCGCAGAGCTATAGGCTCATGGCGGCAACGCAATTACACTTTGGTTACCTTATAGAGAACCACAAAGGGACCTATCAGACAGAGAGCGGTCACGCAGTCAAGCGTTCAAGCGGTCAGTTATAACGTGATACGAGGGCAGAGTGAAAAGTCCAGAAAAAAATAAAAAAATTTTTTTTTTGGTTTAAGTAAATATTTATTTTTCAACATAGTCCTCATTTAACTCAATACACTTGGTCCATCGCTTTTCTAGCTTTTCAATTCCCTCCGTATAGTACGATTTCTCCAACCCTTCAAAATACGCATTGGTTTCTGCGATGATTTCTTCGTTGGAACCAAATCTTTTTCCACCAACCCATTTCTTCAAGTTTGGGAAAAGAAAATAGTCGCAGGGGGCTAAATCAGGAGAATAAGGCGGATGCGGGAGCAATTCGTAACGCAGCTCGTGGATTTTAGCCATAGCAACGGCACAAGTGTGGACCCGTGCGTTGTCTTGGTGAAAAATGATTTTCCTTTTCGCCAAATGGGGTCGTTTTTCCACTAAAACTTCATGAAATCGCTGTAACAAGTTGGCATAATATTCGCCGTTAATCGTTTTACCTTTCTGAAGATAATCAACATATATTACACCACGAGCATCCCAGAAGACAGTAGCCATAAATTTATTCGCAGATAAAACTGCTTTGGCCTGAAGCAATCCATTGTTTTGACTGCTCCTTGGTTTCTGGTGTATGATGATGAATCCAGGTTTCGTCAACAGTTATGAAACGACGCAAGAAGTCCTTTTCATTACACCTAAACTTCGCCAAACATGCCTCTGACAGAGTCACCCTAGTGCGTTTTTGATCCACTGTGAGCAATCGCGGCACCCAACGGGCGGAGAGCTTCTTCATATCCAAACAAGTGTATAGGGTATTACGAACCCGTTCGTCTGAAATCCTTACAATATCAGCTATCTCACGGACCTTTACTCTTCGGTCGTTCAATCATGACATGACATGGTCGTGTCATGGATTTTGGTGATCATCTCTGGTGTAGTGACTTCAACTGGGCGTCCGGGTCGGTCGGCGTCAGCAGTGCTTGTACGGCCACAACGAAAATCCGTAAACCACTTGTGGATCATTTTATTTGATGGAGCAGAGTTCCCGTAATATGTCTTTTTTTTTTTGTTTCCGTATTATTATTTTTTTCGCAAAAAATAATGTTTAATCAGAACACGAAACTCACTTTTCTCCATGTTTGCAAACACCAAAATGATTGAACTGGCTGAAAATATACGATTTACCTCCAAAAAGGCTGCATTACAACTTGACATTAATGAATTTGTGAAAAAAATACCCCTAATATGATTTTTACCAGACTTCTCACTCTGCCCTCATATCACAAAGACCGCAAGAACTCAAAACTGATAGCTTGACCGCGTGACCGCTCTCTGTCTGATAGGTCCCTAAGAGCGGTTCGCATCAAGCTTTGGGTGGAGTGGACCGCGGTATGGCGTGGGTGGGTGGGTGTCTTTAATAAAACGTTGTGGCCTGTCCGAAAACCTCAGTGTCTCCACTGAGAGGATCGGCGTGGAATATTCGAGTGGTGTGCACGTTTAGCCGAGCATTATAGTCCGGGAGCCCACTGCAAGAAACCCTACCTGATAAAAACTAGAAAATGCCTACCCTGTAGGCGTAGCTGACCTTTAGTAGCTTCAACTGCGCTTGGTCCGCCGCGGCTTAGCTTGACAAATTTTGCGCAGATGGTAAAAAAGTGGTGCGAAAAATCATCAGAAAAAACCGCGGCTGACCAAGAGCAGTTGAAGCTACTTACTAAAGGTCAGCTACGCCTACAGGGTAGGCATTTTCTATTTTTTTATCAGGTAGGGTTTCTTACAAAGCCTACACACCACTCGATGTCCGACGCCGAATGCTCATTACACGCGAATGCTCTCAGAGGGGACGCTTCTTTATAGAGTAATTACATACAAAACTAGGTACTTGTTACTGAAAAAAACTTAATAATTTGGTTCTTCTTTGACTGTTTATACTGTCGTTTGGAAAATGAGTTATGAGTAGAGTTAGGACTCTTTTGGTGGCAAATCGTGGTTCTAGAATCCATGGAGTCGCTATTTACTATTTATTATAACACTTTGATTTTGACCTTAGTTTTTAAATTCATTTATTCATTGTACCGCTAAAGTAATTTAAATGAATTTTGTTATGGAGGATATCTCTGCTGTGAAAACGTTAAAAACAATAAAATATGGATTAAATATGGATTAACCGAAGTAAACATGCATTTAGTTCATTTTGAAATATGACCATACTGAGGGTCAAAATAAAAGTGTCCTGTATTATAATAATTAGGAAATAGCGACTCCACGGATTCTAGAACCACGATATGCCACCAAAAGTCCTAACCTTATTTATGAGTGTTAAAATGCACTTTGAATTAATTTTGAGAAGTTCGATAAAAATGTTTTTTTTTATATATTTTTCGCAAGTGTTTTAAGATAACAATAACATTGATCTTATTAGCATGGTATTGTTAAAATTAAAATTCTAGGGAATACCGGATTAAAAACAAAACTATGGCATGCCATAATTTTGTGCCCAAACATAATTTGGATCGCTTGTTTCTAGATAAATTACCGCGTTTAATTTTTTTAAGTATTTCTCTAATACGCTCAGAAATGTTCACCACACTGTAGCAAAGCAGCATGGGATTTTTTTGATACAGGCAATCCAACATTTATAAAGACAAGTATGCTGCCCTCCTAAGTAAAAATGCAATAACTAAATAAAATAGCCAAAGCAGATTCAACTCTCTTCTGTTTGTAACTAGGTTGCAATTTCTACAGATGTTTTGTCTGAGATATCGCCATTATGCTTAGTAGGGCAGTATGGTAATTACTGGACTGCGGGGTCGTGGAACATCAAAGTAAACTAAAACTCACTACACCATTATGAACATAACGTATTAGATTTAAAAGCGTTAAGACAATTACTTTGTTTATTCAAATAAACATTTAATGAATTCACTGTATTCGGGATCATGGCCAACCTACATACTCTATTTCTTACTCGTCTGATCGTTCGATTTCCAAATAGGTTTTAAGTTTTTAATATGAATTCGTGAGGTGACCATAATTTTAGTAATAAATAGGGAAACAATATCATTTTAATAAAATGGTAAACTTTAATCGTTGCAAAAACTACCTATACTAATCTCAACCATTTACTGAGTTGAGAAAATTAAGTTAGGATCACGACACCGCAGTCAACCTGTATACAATGACAGCGGCCGGGAATTTTTTGGGTGTCGATTTAATTTGAGTTGTAACCAGAGCTTATTTTTTTTCTCTTCCTCTTATGACTTATTAATAAAAAATCTACAGAGTTGTATCAATCGACGACATAATCACTTGACTTGTACACTTTTTGTGGCCATCAAAATACCTAAATCAATTTCTAGCCTTTTAACACGATTATGTCAACGTCCGAATATTAAATATTAAAAAAGATTTTCTCCAATTTCTCAAAATCAACTAAATAATTTTTAAAAAAATAATTCAGTAAATACTACCAAATGTTAATAAATTAGCTAGACATGTGTGTAAAAACTTTTCAAATCACAATATTTTTAACGGTCTCCCAAGGGAGACAAGTGTTTGGAGTATCACTGGCCGCACAGATTTTTTCCAACTTTTTTCCGACGTTTTTTTTTTACGGGAATAAAAGGTATTACCGCTAGCGAAGTCGACGGCGGGCCGCAAACTGACCGGAACAACGAGCATTGGCACATAAAGTAGCTAATTAATAGCCAGTTCGCGTTTAGATCGCGAATTAGTAAACAGTAGGAGAGGTTGAAAATACAGCTTTTTAGCCAATTGTGCGGATAATAGTAGTATTTTTACCCGACTGCGGCAAAGCCCAAAAGGAGGGTTATGTGTTTGACTTGTATATGTCCGACTTTATGTCCCCTCGAACAGATTTTAATAAATTAAACGTCTTAACCACTAGATGCTATATTAAAATTATTTAAATGTGAAATTGGCGAAATAAAAAAATTATAGGTACAAACTGATAACTTACATTACTCTGACGACATTATCAAAACATCAGTTGGGTTTTTTTTAATTTGCTTTTGGTTACATTTGTTTTAAGATTGTGAAGCGCTCGGTAACTGTCAATTTTTTTACCAAATCAAGTCTATTTCCGCTTTGAATATGTGGTATATCGAGGGTATCAGAAAAAGTGCAAAATTTTAAAAAAGTATCATTTTTTTCTGCTTTATTTATCTAGCAAAACCGTTTAACTGCAGAAGGTTTTACCATTGTTTTTTTTTATATCATGATTATTATTTTGCTTCAACGTGAGGCTATGATCACTCAAAACTTAAAGTGCTCTTTTTTCGTTATTAAATATTGTGCACTTATTCTGTTTTGCCAGAATACCCTCGATATATTTCTCTATGTGCGTATTTATATCGGGGGCCCTTTGTTTCCCATAATTTTATTGGTTATAATATAATTGTTGACATAATTTTTGATAGTCATAACTTTTTATATCGCTGAAACTCTAAACTTTTTAGAAGTTCTGAAATATCTAACGTTTAGACAAGGCAAGGTTAGGTTAGGTTTGATTTATAAAAATCCTGAAAAAGTAACAGTTTCTTTAAAAAAACACATTATGACTTGCAATGATTATGACCTAATGCACATTATGACTAAAAATAAATATGTCAGTTAATATAGACCTATTTATATCATTTTCTAGTTCCCATAGTACAAGCTTGGAGCTTAGTTTGGGACTAGGTCAATTGGTGTGACATTGTCCCCTGATAAAAAATATATTATGAAAACTGGTAATGTGCGAGTCGGAATCGCGCACCAAGGGTTCCGTACCACTGCACAGTAGGTGCCATTCCAATTTGAATTCGATTTGGAATCGAATCAGCGCGAGCCCAACTCACACTTGACCGTTTTTTAGTATTTGTTGAGTTTTTTTTTCAGGGTTACTATTATCATACCAAATTTGACGCTTGTATGTTTTACAGTTTTTACGAAACAACAAAATATGTTGAATAAAGAAGTTTCATGTAGGTACAGTCAAGGAATTTAACTTGTGACCCACCTTAGGTCCAAAGTCTATCTGACATTTTACAGCAATAAGGTTGAGTTTCCTGTCAATTACAAATGACTTGGCATCTCTATTGACAACGACATCTTCAAGCAGATTTTCTTTGAAATGGGTAGCAAATTAACTGCCGTGACCGTATGTTCACTATATCTTCACTTTGTTTACAGCTGTTTAAAGTTAGGACGGATGGACGTGACAGCGGAGGCATATTAGTAGTAGCTTTGTACGTTTCCGATTTTTTCTTTTCATTTATTTCAAGAAAGATTTACTTGAAAAGGACGTACGGACCTAGTTTTTCATAATGTCTACAACATAATCAAAAATCATAAAAATCGGACTTCACGGGGTGAGAAACCCGTTCTAAAATATCACATCCGCAAAACATCATACCAGCAAAATATCACATACGCATGACATCATACTAGCAAAACACGATATTCGCAAAACATGATATTCAAATAGTCGTATTTTTATAGAATCGTAGGTAGGTGTAGGTTTTGTATAATTGACAGTATGCCCGGAGGGCCAAACCACCCAGAAATAGGAGCTCCGTGGCTCCGTCAACACTGTCTAATTCATGTCTTAATAATAATTATGTTTCGCTAATGTGATGTTTTGCTACTATGATGATTTGCAAATGTCATGCTTTGCTAATATGATGTTTTGCTAGTATGATATTTTGAGAATATCATGTTTTGCGAATATGATATCCAATCACGGTTGGTGAGAAACTTTATCGCATTTTGTGTGGGAATTTTCAACGTGACAATCGTCCTAAATTGATGGATAAACGTTTGTTTTGTTAATAAATATTGTCAGCTCTTCTGATACCTAATTAGCATCTTATTAATTCCGACAATAATGTGTTTAACTACATTTTTATCAACTAAAAAGGATGGTTAATATTCATCGACTTGTTATTGGTTACCATGGTTACGCTTAATAAGGATAGTAATCATCGTCTTGTTATTTGGTTACCATGGTTACGGTCAATATGGATATTCAAGTATAGCGTATGTGTGGCTTTCCATTTTTACAAGTTTTTATTTAACTTGCAATGTAGGTATGTATGTATGTATGCATGTACATATGCAGCAACAGGTAGACTCTTGAAATATTCACAGAATATTTAGATGTACGAGTAGGTATATTCACTTTAAAAATAAATAATTAAATTAAATTAAAATTAATATTAAAGCGGGTCTCCCGTACAACAAACGTGTTTTTTTATAGATAATGGTACGGAACTCTTTGTGCGCGAGTCCGACTCGCACTTGGCCGATTTTTATACTAAAATAAAATAAAGAAGATATAGAAAACGAGTCCAGTGTACGATCATCCTAAATATCGGAAATTAATACAAAGACTGTCACGGGCGCGGCGGGAAATAACTTGTATTGTGTACAGTCGCGGCCAGAAGCCCTAGCTAATAGGCATTACGCTAACTAGCGTTTCTATTCGTTTTGTTTTCAAACCAATCGCGTCACTGGAAGATCACGGGACTCTTCGTATCACGTCATCTACCGGTGACGCGATTGGTTTAAAAACGAAACAAATGGAAACGCTAGTTAGCGTAATGCATCTTGTCTTGCCCCAGTTAGTTACCCCGGGTCCGACGCAAAAATAATGGTGATATGCGTTTAACGTGTGTGTCTGTGTGTCTTTGAATCTGTGTGCTTGTCTGTGGCATCGTAACCCCCAAACGGATGGATGTTTATTTAAAAAAAAATTTGCTATCAAATCCTTGACAATACTATAACAGAGGTTCTATTCAACACAACAAGGTAAAAATGAAAAGCAACCTTTAAAAACGCGACTGCATTTTTTATACTGTCGTCGATATACCTAATAATTGTCATATTGCCATTGTTGTTATTTCAATTTTAACAGTTTAGGTATCCTATGTCACCCGGGATGACGTAAGGATTCTAACGATACCTCACACATCTAAATCGGTCAAGGGATTTAGAAGTTATAGTGGAATAAAGAAACTCACATACATACAAACATGAACTCTGAAAACATTACACTCCTTTTTTGGAGCAGTCATGTAAAAACCAAACCGTTTTTGACCTGGATTCTTACCATGAGTTACAATTAACGTACTACGTAACGTAACTAGCGAGTCAAATGCTCTGTCCCTGGCAGACCTCGCAGTATTCTTATAGAGTGCGAGGGACAGAGCATTCGACTCGCTAGCGAGTACGGTAATTGTAACTCATGGTAAGGCTCATCATCATCATCATGTCAGCCGAAAGACGTCCACTGCTGGACATAGGCCTCCCCCAAGGCTGTCCACTCAAACCGGTCTTGTGCTTTTCGCATCCACCGCGTTCCCGCGATCCTTGCAAGGTCGTCACTCCATCTTGTTGGAGGCCTACCTACAGCTCTCATGGTCATGGTCATGGTCTCATGGTAAGGCTACTGTTATCGTATTGTCAACGTTTTGACAGCTCTTATTTACTTGACAGTAATGGCGGCTGAGTTAAAAACGACACCATAATCCAAATCGTATTTGACCATACAATCTAGAATAGACGCAGGTCAAATACGATATGGTCTTTACCGCCTAGGATCTCAGCCCAGAAAGTGATAAAAATAAAAAGTTAATAAGCAATAGTACATTACTACAGAGGCCGGGACATAAGGGGTTGCCGGCCGAAGACATATAGACGGCAAAGCTAAGCGAAGCCGGATAGGTCTGAGGCAGGCAACCCCATATAGTTGTAAATGTAATATGTATAGTGCTTTTTTCAAACAAGCAATGAAATAAAAAAAAATAAAAAAAAAATGTGTAAGGATTAAAAATATCCATTCGTATACAGTCAAAGACATATTATATTTAAGTTCCCAAGGCGTCAAAAATATCTACACACCCCTATACTACTGAATATACTGGAATATACGCGGCAAAATTAAATGACAGCTAGGGATCGCCTTTATCGAAAAACTCAATAATTATCGGTGATGTAGATACTAGTGCTTATGACTGTACATTTCAAAGTAGGTATAAAAAAAAAACAAACATGCAATGAAATAAACAACAAAAAAATCAACGTTTTATTTTTTAATACGCATAGTGGCAGAATGTCATGATGCCTGTGCCACAAAGGGGTTTGGGTAAAAGTTTTGTCATTTGTAAAATTCATACATTTTCAAGGTGAGCGGCCATTCGTAAAAGTGGCAAATTATGATAGAATTATTAAATATAAACATATTTTATTATGTAATATAATACTCTTAAGTGCATCGGAGCCGCGATATTTAAATATTCATACTTGGGCGTACTCTTGTACTAAAAACTGAACACTTAAATCTTTAAAATCTCCGCTCCGATATTATTTAACGCCATAAATTATATATATCTATATGTATTTAGAGGTCCTCTAAATAACTATGTAAGAATCATCCGTGGCCGCTGAAAAACAAAATGACAATATTCTTCAAACAAATTTACCCAATGCCCTTTATGTGGAATGGAAATTAAAAAAGAGGACTTTGCCGGCGTTGGCCTGCACGATTTGTATGAAATTGCATTAACGACCTCTTGTCCTAGCCGCACCTGAAACGTCATACTTCGCAGCCTATTATAAGGAACATAACATCAATATTTCATTGCATGTTAGAGAAAAATAAATAAATAAAGTAATTCTTGGACACTTGTGCGCTCCAGTGTCCCAAATGATATAGTTTCGTTGATCACGCTATCACTCCCCGTGGTTTCTGAATTGACCCCCACTTTACCGACTGCAGTGGAGACAGTTATGGTTTCATCTATAATCTTGTACCGTCCGTCTGTCACAACCAAATAACAACAGGTGATTTAAAAAAGATAAGTGGTGTTCTGTAAAAAAATATGTTTAAAAAGTTTTGTATAAGTACCTACATAATGTATAATGTGAAAAGAAAAAAATATTTTGTCTATTTTGGTTATATGAAAATAAAAAAAAACAATGTATTCTCTTGAGACATACAGCATGATTCATTTCAGGACATCTTTTAAAAAAGTTCATGTTTTCAATTTGATCTGAATCTACTGAAACGATTAAGACAGTCGTTATGTAATACGCACAATGTATGTCTGTAAGCAAACTAATATTGCGAGTTTAAAATATGAGGTTCACTTTTGGGGAGCAAATTAGAAAATTAACAAAAAAAATGCAAATATGCCGTTTGACATATATTGTAATACATTTTAAGTAATTTAAGAAACTAGATGAAAACTAAAGAACTGAACATTTTTAAAGAAGATACAGAAAATAGTTATCGTAAAATGGGGTAGATAGGAATCAAGGGGTAAATAGGGACACAACCTAAAATAAGTCATAACTTGTTACAAATAACAACAATTATTAAATGGAGAATAACGTTACGTCTATTGGAAGTAATTTCAGTCTTATAATTAGTAGCATTAGATTCATTTTAGGTTGTGTCCCTATTTACCCCGTTTTGCGGTATTTACTCTAAGGACTATTATAGTTCGCTTTGTTTCGGTTCGTTACAATATTGTAGGTGAAGTTCGTATTGATCTTGCTTTCTCAATTAGCTTATTGGTGGGTACTAAAGTTGGCTGAGACAGCTAGATAAAACCAACTTATCCGAGAAAAAACGATGGCAAAACATTATTCATTACTGTAAGATAGGTTAATAAGGGCTAATTTTGCCCAACTCGACGACGTTTATGCGCCTTTCTGCGTGCTGGGTTGCTACTACTCTTGCCAACCCAGTTTTATCTGGGGCCTGTTTTATAAAGCTACAAATTACAATTTACAGGTAACAAGTTTCCATTTGACACATCCTCGACCAATGACGACCAGGGGCCTGTTTTATAAAGCTACAAATTACAGTTTACAGGTTACAAGTGTCCATTTGACACAACCTCGACCAATGAAGACCAGCCATTTGAGCAGCGTTGCCAGTTTAGACCTGTAAAATTGTAACTTGTAGCTTTATAAAACGTGCCCCAGCCATTTGAGCAGTGTTGCCAGTTTAGACCTGTAAAATTGTTACTTGTAGCTTTATAAAACGTGCCCCTGGAAGGCAGAGTCTCGATTCTGTAAGCCGCGGGAGAAACTAGTCTAGATATTAAGCTGTGAGCACACTGCAGCGTCCTTGCCGTGCTTGTGATCAGTAAATCTTAATGAATTACAGCCAATCGACTGGACTTATTTATTGCGAAGAATAGGGCTGTCAGTTTAGTTAAAAGCATCCCACCAAAAAAATAAATGTTAAATATTGGCCAATTTCTTATTTGCCAGTGAAATTAGCGATGTCTAATAAGATACCAAGTTTGACTCTACGTTGTTAACAGTCAGTTATTTTGAACCTTAACTTGACAAAATTTAAAACAAAATGCTTTTAAGACCACCCTCTACACCTAAGCTTGTTTTCTTTTCAGAACACAATAAAATATAAGCCTCTTAAATAACAGAACCATTTAAAAAGTTCCTTTCGTACCCAGTACGGGGTGTTTACAAAAAAACGATTAGAATGACGGCACCAATGATGGACACTTTTAGCTGACAGGCACCAGTAATGGACAATTCACTCTAAATTTAAATTTCGAACGGTCCTAAATTGATTTTTGTAAAACAAATGAATAACCCTTATCTTCTGTAAAATAAGAATCAAGTGTTCATCATCGGGCCTTGTCCATTTCTGGTTCCGTCATTCTATTTGTTTTATTTAGAAATTAGAATATATTTTTTAGCGATGTGGTAGCCCTAATGTCCATTAAATCCCGCCCAGTCCTACAATTAACTAGCGATTTTCGGTAATTAACTAATCGATGTCAGTGTTTTTGTGCTAACGTTGTATTCAAATAGTTAACCTTATATTAGTCACCTTATGGTGGAAAATGCAATGGCTTAATTTGTGATTTTACTACGTTTTGAGTAACTTTCGATTTCATACTTTGAAGAACGCTTGATAATCGACCTTATTGCATACAGATTAAAGTGAGGTATTAAAAAGTCTTTCGGTTCGAGTAAAGTCGGTTACGTCAGAGCGTATGCGAGCGAATGAGAGAGATATAAATATCCGAATGCCTTTTTAGGGTTCCGTACCCGGATGGACCCCAACGGGACTCTACTATTAATATGTGACGTTAATTATGAAAAGGGACCTTATTGTCATTGGAGCTTCCGCCATTATTAAAGATGCTCCGATATAAATACATCGTCGCGTGACGCAGTGCGGCGTAAGCGCCATCGACAATAAGGTCCCTTTACAGAGATAATGCCACATATGGTTTCGCTTTCCGTCCGTCTTAACTTTAAAGAGCTGCATCTCTTGAACCGTAATATACCGTAATATATGCGGCCTTTAATATTCCAGCTATATGTATATAGACAGGAATGTTAATTAATTTAATTTAATTTAACTTATTTAAATTGCATAACAAAATTATCTATGTTAATATAATTTATATGTTTTGTGTAATCAATATGGGTGCTTGTAATACCCGGTTTTTTTTTTATAGCGTGTTGATATTTTTTCAGAATGTATTATAACATATTTTTTTTAAATAATAAATTGAAATAATAAATGTCCGATAGGAAACGTTCCTATCATAAAAACGGTATAACATACAGGTTTAAAAATTGCTACAATTTTACTAAAATAACAACAAATACTACAAACCGTCGTTCTCCCAGTACAACTCGCACTTGACCGGTTGTTAATGTAAACAACTTGTCTGGAAAGTAAGCAATAGATGGACGAGTGATTTAATGGATTAAAACTAACAAGGAAAGGTACCCAACTGTCCCGCTCCGATTTGTTTTTTTTTTATATATGTTAGAGTGTAGTCTAAAATAACAGACACGTATTTTTTTTAGCGGCCCAAACTCAACCTGTTGGCAGAAATTGACCTCCAAAATACTGAAAAGTGACTAAACCCTCTAACTTCTATAGAGAATTAAAAAAAACAACATGCTATTTTCCTACTTTTTTTGATTATATGTTTACTTAAAAAAAAAAACATATAATATTAAGTGTATCTTTTAGTATATAACTTAAAAGGCAATTTTTTTTTAAATGTGAGTTTTTGCCGATATAACAAAACACGTGTTCATTATTTTTTCATGGTCTTAAACATATAATCAAAAAAATTAGGAAAATAGCATGTTGTTTTTTTTAATTCTCGTTAGAAGTTAGCGGGTTTAGTCACTTTTCAGTACTTTGGAGGTCATTTTCTCCGAACAGGTTGAGTTTGGGCCGCTAAAAAAAAATACGTGTCTGTTATTTTAGACTACTCTCTAACATATATCAAAATAAACCAAATCGGAGCCGGACAGTTGGAGACCTTTCCTTGTAAGTAGAACACTAACCTGCGGCGTTAATTCTGTCCGGTCCCTGGTTCTTGGCTCTAACCTCAAAATACCTCTTTCCTTGGCCTGTATAAAAAATATACGATTATTGATTAACTAAGCACAAGAACATACGAGAAAATATCCAGTTGACCCCAAACTAGGCTGAGCCTGTATCTTGGGGCCCAGTGAGCCGGTTTACAGACAGAAAAGGTAGGTAATTAGAATTATCTTAAAAAGAACAACAGTAGTGCAACATGCATATACTACAAATACATCTGACGAACGAAGATCTGATTAGGACGAAGCATATTTTAAGCATACTTTAACCATTAAAATAAGTCTTATATTTTATTATTTGTAAAAACTATCGTATGCTAAAAAGATGTGTCAATAACTAGGTCAATTGGCGTGACAATATCCCTGGATATTTATTTATTTAATTGGCTTCAAATGAGCTCTACTATGCCATCTGAAAAGGATTGGATCGAATATCCAGTCACCCTGTATATAGATTTTATTAAAATTAAATCGGCTGTGAAAGTGTAGCAAGTTACTTTCGCATTTACAATATTAGTATGGTTTTCCTTTTTTAATAACACACTCATATTAACTTATTATATAGCGGTACCATAAAACCGGGGTGAGTAGGGACACAAGCTAAAATGAAGCATATGTTACTAATTATAAGACTGAAATTATTTCCAATAGACGTAACGTTATTGTCCATTTAATAATTGTTCTTATTTGTAACAAGTTATGACTTATTTTAGGTTGTGTCCCTACTCACCCCGTTTTACGGTACCTATTATTTTACCGAAACAAATTTCAACGAACGTATCAATTTTCATTTCAGCGAAAGGCATTTCTCGCCGCGTTAGTTTTTTTTTGGTAGCTTACTTAAGCCAACCTACGTAATTAATTTTTAAAATATCCTGAAAATAACATGATTTCAGCAGAAAATAGCGTTCGATAAAATTTAATTAAATTAAATGATACAATCGATAAAGTACCCGACTATAGTTCCTTTTGCCTTTACAATAATAACAAGTTTAACGTTAACAATTATGATTAAGTTATAACAGCCAGATGACTTAAAATTAGAGATGGGCCGACTAGTCGACGATTAGTCGGGAAAGCCGACTATTCGGCATCATTTCTAGTCGGTGATTAGTCGGCGACTAGTCGGCAAAAAATGCCGAATATTCGGCACTTTATTGCCTGTAGGAAATATCGTCAAAAAATGTCCACACACGCGATTTTCTTTTCGACATAGTTAAAAATAGCACTAGGTAGTTCGTTTTAATATTATAATTAGGGTTCTTATTGCTTTTTTTGTCGTGCAGAAAAACGTAAACAAAACTGGTCAAAGGCAGGTAACAAAGTGCGACGGACGAAGCAAAACGAACGAGTTCACCCAAACTTAGAAAAATCCTACGATCGGCATTGCCGACTAGTCGGCCGTTTAATCGGCAAATTGAAAACGAATTAGTCGGCCGACTGGCCGGTCGGCAAGTTCCGTAGTCGGCCCATCTCTACTTAAAACCAATAAAATTTACAATGGAAAGTTGCAAGAAGGTGCGACGTAACATCGAAATAACTTAATCGTTCAGTATTTCAAACTATTATTCAAACGGGCATACGGCAAGACAACCTACTTAATTAACAATAAAATATTATCTACTTGCAAAGAAAACGGGCACTTTCGATTTTTTCAAGTATTTATATAATTATACTATAACTAAATAAGATTCTTTGACTTGACAGAAGCGCGTAGAGCTAACCCCATGTGCTTTTGTTTAGTACATTTGAGAAAATTCTCTTTTACCGAACAATTGTCCTCGCGCGTGATATCCATGGACTTATTTCTCTAATAAGTCCATGGGAGTGTCTATAAATAACTCGACATTGGCGAAATACACCTTAACAGGAGTGAAAGCCATTAATTAAGAATAGAATAGAAGTAAGATTTTATGCTACAAGATAAAGAAATAAAATAATATTAGTTTAATGCTAAAATATTATTCAGCTACAGTATGTTTAACCTACTTGAAAAAAATGGAAAGTGCCCGTTTTCTTTGCAACAGGCTTCATATTATTCCTCACTTAATTCAACTTAAAAATAAAACATCCTCTAGATAATTAAAAACAAAAACAGCCTTTTTAAACGTTATTTGGGTAAGATCCAAAAATTTGGGCATGCTAACTCTCGCAATCAAATCTTCTACGAAACTTTTCCGTTGTGCGTTGTTCGACGAATTAGTAAGACAATTGTAAGACACTATCGCAGACTGAATCATTTTGTGAACGTACCGCGATTCAGCTCCTTGACAACACAAACACAGTGAGAAGACTTAAAAGGACAAAACCTTTTGAGGTCAATTAGTGCATCAAATTTAGTGAAAAATAGTGCGGTGATGGTATAAAGAACAGAAGAACAAAATGCCCTCCCCTTAATAGAGACAGTAAATGTTACGTACTGGACACATTCTTAGCTTAGTTTAATTAACAGTTTAAGTGATAAGAACATTACTTATTAGCGCTTTAGGTTAGATTGTACAGTAGAGTAGAGTTTAAGGTGTACTATTTAACACAGCTTTATAAAAAAAAAAAAGTGAGGATGCTTTTCGTCGCACAACTGAACTTTTTTCGCATTGATTATTTGTCTTGTTAATTACACTGAACTATGGTCCAAACTTCTTGGTCCTCACCCATACCAACTCAAACTTACAAGCTATACATTCGTAAAACGTACGATGTTTTTTTAAACTTTTAACAATTACCTTATCCATGGTCGGAGCGGTCACCACCGACGATTGTCAACGACTGCCGTCGCGTACCCACCAGGCCACCACATGGCAAAACCGGGTAACCGGGAAATTAATTACCTGGTTTAAACGATGCTATCTCACATTGCATGGCATTCTGAGTGATTAATAATTAATTTGCATTACTTTACATTTTTGTGCTTGGGAATTGAAATGACCCTGTTGTGGAAACTGGTACCTACTCTAACCTCGCAAGGCGCAGTGTGTAATAGGATGTACATAATCCAGGCAATGTAATTTGAACTGTGTTGCCATAAGAATAAGGTTTATTTTCCTATGTTCATAAACCGAAAATGTCATTATCGAACAAACGTAATTGAACTTTATTGCCTTGATGGTAGATTCAAAGTCGCACTCACAAAAAACTCCCTGTCGGTATGGGGGGGGGGGGGGGGCTTTACGAGGCTAAAGATTCGCGCTGACGTAACCTTTAGAGACATTAAAAAGTGAGATTTAATCTGTGTTAATACGATACATTTTTCAGTGGACGACGCAAGACCCGCGCCAGGCTATTGTTTTCAATTTAACTTAAAAAAATAATCAAAATGAAACGAATAGAAACGCTAATTAGCGTAATGCATCTTGTCTACGGCCTCAGAAGATTTAAAAACAAAGAATACTTACTTTTCATCCCGGGAAATTTTCTAGAAAATACGTAAACTAGTTCTATGTGAACAGAGTCTGGTCTTGGTCTGTCAGTATGTTACGCTTTCGTAGATAAACCGCTCTTCCGATTTTAATGAAATTTGGTGTCGAAGTAAATACTTCAAATACTTTTAATGACAGTTCTCAAAGTATTAAAACTAAAACATAATGAGTACCAAAAGATCGGTATTCTTAATCGTTAAGTATTCAGTGTGTGCTTGATAAGCGAGTTAGTTCTTTGGCATTTGTCACTTGCGACCCGCTCTCGCTTGGCTTAGGATTATGTGAATTTTCTGTTACACCCGTAAATAAACCAGAATTCATTATACATACAACTCTTCCTTTTAAATCACTTTATCTATTTCTAAAAACTGCATTAAAATCCGTAGAGTAGTTTAAAAGATCTAAGCGAACAGACAGCGGAAGCGACTTCATTTTTAACTATGTAAAGAAAGATAAAGAAGAAGAAGAAACATAAAGATACAAATCTTCCTCTTGAATTACTCTATAAATATTGATGTAAAATCCGTTACGTAGTTTGAAAAATCTAAGCGCACATACGACGGAAGCGACTTTGTTACTATGTATAGATTAGATAGTGATGCTATGTGTAGTGACGGTAAAAATTTAGTTTTTGTTTTTTGTTTTTCATGCCTTACTACCTTTCGCCCCTCTGCCCCTTAATTAGCGAGTGGTGAGCAAAGCGGGTTGTTAAAAGGGGTGAGACGGGCTCAGTTTACATCGCTTTCCATTTAGGTCAGTAAATTGCCAATGGCTCCACTCGGCTCCGATTCGGATCCAAATCTGGTGACTCGGGCGCCGAAACCAACCTCGCTTTTAGCGTACTTTGCTGTGACTAACTGAGATCTCAAATAACAAAAGTGATAGAGCCATGATTTTATTTCGGTTAGGTTGCCTAAAATAAAAATAAAACTGTATTGTAGGGACTTTATTTACATCCAACTAAGTACAGAATTCAACATTAAAGATATAAATAATAATCACCACTATAAAAAGAACACCCCCTCTAGCAGGTCCGCTCGGGGCATGGTCCCCATGGCACTGGCTGCATTACCTCTCTGGATATCTAGCCCAATCCTTTGGGAGAGGTAAGCACCAGCTCTAGGATCCCCGGAGGATTCTATGAGCCGGGAGGACAGGGCCTTAATAAAGCTTTTCATATCAGCTGAAAAAGGTCCCATGGTTTCCACTGCAAGCTCCACAAATTCGTAATTATTTAATAATGACGAATATTTGCGGCGCTTGAGTGTTTGGGCCTGATCAGTAGGTATGGTAAGTGTATGAAGAAATTGATGAATGTAAAGTAAGCGAAAGTTGTTTGTTTAGACCGGTGCAACTGGCGTTCCATAGCCTCTGTCTACCCGATTGGGAGACAGGCGTGAAAGTAAGTATGTGTAGTGTACCGATTCATAATAATATTACCAGGGCAACTGTGGGGTCGTGTAGCAACAGTAACCTAAAACTCACTACACCATTAGACCGGGAGATACTGACACAAAAATTCCAGTATGGCGACCCTTCATGGGTTTAATTCCGGGACCTTAGTGAAAAAGGCTTCAAGTCAACCTTGCTCATTATAAGTAAGTAAGTAAGTAAGTATTTATTTATTTACAAAGAACATGGTACAGTAAATATATGGTCTTAAAAACAAAACAGGGCTCTCATATTCTGTCGCATATGCAACGTTTAAATGTAATTATAAATATAAATTGCAATAACCCTACTGAATTCTATTCACAAAAATACAAAGTATATTGAAAAGTAATAATTGAACTTAATACAATAGCAATTGAATTGTTCATAATATTTAATTTCCCTACATGAATATATTATCGCATTACATATTCAACTATAATTTAAATAATTACATAAGTACTACTTAAATCTAAGAACTATTCTTGTGCCAAGAATTCGCCAACAGTATAAAAGCAATGCTCCAATAAATATTTTTGAAGTTTGCCTCTAAACACATACATACTATTGTTTTCTTTAATACTTTCTGGCAATTTGTTAAAAATCTTTACCGTAGAGTATAAAAAAGGGTGTAAGTCATATGCGGAGACTACTAGACTTATACCCTTTTTCACTTGAACCTCAGAATACTGAACTCCGTTTTCACTAGGTCCCCAGAATTATGTAATGATGAAAAGGAAAATGATGGTCTTAGCGCTGGTTCCGGTGGCCCAATCGCGATAGATTTAAAACCGCTAAGACAATTACTTCGTTTTTTATTTAAATAATCATTACATGAAATCTGATCTGAACGTCTGATCAAATATTTTCAAATAGGTTTTAACAAGAAAATGTGACGTAGCCATAATTGTAGTATTTATTTTAATAAACTGCTAAAATTTAATTGTTTCAAAAACCACTATAAGTACCTAATAGAGTCTCAATGATTTACTGAGTTGGGAAAATTAAGTTAGGATCACGACCTCGCAGTCACCCTATATATTCGCTATTCCTTTTTATGTCAAACTCTTTCGTCCTTCGGGGAAGCCATCTTCATGAATGCGCTTCAACGTCATATCAGATGAGCGTCTAGCAAGCTATTCTTGTATTTTAGTCTCTGGTGTTATTTTTATACGACCTATTCTCATACCTACCACATAATCCAGATATATATATATATATATAAAAAAAAGAAAATCGGTCGATCCGTTTCGGAGGAGTTCGACCACCAACACTGCGACACGAGATTTTTATATACATATTTTTATACAGGTAGATAGTATTTTTATTTATGTATGTATTATTTATATTTACATACATACAAGGTGTCCGGGAGATAGTAGCCAACCTTACAGGGCTGGATAGCTAAGCTTAGTGAGGTGTATAGTGCTTTTCTCAAAAATAGAACGAGTTGAATGTATTAAAAAAAGTTAAATAAATTAATGTATCTTTTGTAAATTTACCTAAAATTGTAGAAAACAACCAAAGGATAAACAGATTCTTCTCCCGTTTTTTTACAGGATAAATCCTGGCAACACTGACTTCGTTAGTGATAAACTCTTTTTTATTAAAAAGACCATGTTCTAGTATCAAACTGCCAACCGCTGTAGAGCTGAATGTTCAGCTTTTCATTTAAGTAGTATAAATAATAGTACATTATTGCCTAGGCATGGAAGTAGGCAATTGCGGGCCGAGTATTGGATTAAACGGACGAGCTGGCGAGTCCTTTTAAAAATACGAAGCCCGCAATTGCTGTTCCTGCCGAGGCAAATATAGTGCTTTTCTCAAAAATCGCAAGAAACAATTTGTGTTGGAATCAAATCTTCATCGCTTGAACTCATTTTTTGAATTGCATACGAACAGAAACTTCATGTGAAAAAACCATCACTCCTTACCGCCTTTTTGTTTATGACAAGGAGAAACGCAATTCTTGTTTTAAAAAAAACATAAGCTATTCCAGGCACAAATAAAAAAGTTATGTTTCGAGTAAAATTTGGATGTATAAGACTTGTGCCCTCATTTTATTACGGCCCTTTTCACTTTTTAAAAAGTTACAAGATAGATAGTAATGGAATTTGTATGCAACATTGCGGGCTTGTTTAGCGAGCACGCAATGTTTTTTTTTTATTTGAGAACTGTCAGTAAACTATGTACTTCGCGTCTCAATATGTAGATAGGAATGTCTACATTTCCGGACATTTTTGAGAAAAAGTATATATTTTAATTATAAAGCAACTCAAATGGTTTTCAGGGTTCCATGCCTCGGGCGCGCACATATATTCGCTATTTTCCTATGTTACTTTGCACACTCAAACTTGTAATGTAAAGGTGAAGAATAATTTTGGGGTCCTAGTGAAAAAGGGTACAAGTCTACTTAACTCGTAAAAAAAAGGGTATACTTGTGCATAATAATAACGCTCTATTGGGATCGATCTGTCATCACGGACAGGACTATTGTTGGCAATAAGCCTGATATCGTGTTGACAGATCGATCTCAACGCCGGGCAGTGCTCGTTGACATCACCATCCCGCATGACGAGAACCTTGTGAAGGCCGAGAAGGACAAACTCAGCAAGTACCTTGACTTGGCTCACGAGGTGACCGCCATGTGGGATGTTGACTCGACTATCATTGTCCCGATAGTTGTTTCGGCAAACGGTCTTATAACGAAGAGTCTCGACCAACACCTCAAGAGACTCTCGCTAGATGGCTGGATCAAGGGCCAGATACAGAAGGCAGTACTCCTCGACACGGCACGTATTGTGAGGAGGTTCCTCTCTCTGCAGCCCTAACCACCGGTAGCTTGAGCCCTGCCCCGCTGCCGGCGGCACTCGTAGGTTAGGTTTTTTATAATGTCTATTTTTTTGTATTAGTATTGTTATTTTACTTTTATATTTGAATATTTGTTATAAAAAACCTAATGTACAGAAAATTAAATAAATATCTAGAATAATAATAATAACTTTATTCAACAAACTAATACAATTTTAGTAGGTTAGATAACTTAATTACTAAAATAAATCTTTCACCTAGCACATGTTGCTATCAGTTGTAAGTTACATTCTAAGAGTACAATGATGTCCTTTACTCCCCGTACTAGTTAAAAACTGTATCACGGTGGGTCGGTCGCCATGCATACAATTTAGATATGACAAACCAGTATTGAGTGCTAAGTAGAAGTAAAACAATAATATAAAAGTACTTAACAGTATCAATTTAAGTAAAATAAATCAGGTAAACCAATAATTTAAGAAGAGCTTCATAGCATTCACTTTAAATAATTGAGGGTAACACTAGACAGTCATTAAATACGAGTATACATACATACATAATCTCACGCCTTCGTTCCCAGAGTGGGGTAGGCAGAGCTACAGAATTACAGACATCTCTAAAAACTTGTTGATAATTCTATAACCACAATTTGCACAATCAGGCTAAGATGTTTACCAGCGTATTAGTGACAGGTTGCAAGCCCATCGCCTAACAGTACTACTATACAATACGAGTATGATGGTTACTATTCCGTCGAGTTAAGGTTGAGAGCGCGCTGCAATCTCAACTTGTGCGATTATAAGCGGTAACTATACTATACTATACGGTATGAAGTATACTAGACTTTGTCACTTGATGTTCAGAAGACCCTTCACTAGGACCCCAGAATTTTCCGTATTTTTTTCAAAATACTGGGGCGTTTATTTTGCGTATTTTCTTAAATAACTTCAAAACTGTTTATGTTAAAGTTATAAAACAAATTTAATATATTTGAGATGTTTACAACAAGCCCTTTCATTTGACTAGTCACACAATAAGGTTTGCGAAACTTTTTTTTTCCTAATTTATCCCCCAAAAGCCCCCCCCCCCCCCCCTTGTTCAAAATTCATTTATTTACGTTACACATCCGTCTTTGAGCCACCGACTTACATATTTGTACCAAATTTCAACTCGATCGGTCCAGTAGTTTTGGAGCAAATCTCCTGTCACAGATGGACAGATAGACAGACAGACTAACAGACAGGCAAATGGTGAGACGGAACCTTCTCCACGCGAGTCAAACTCTGACTTAGCCGGTTTTTTTAATAATGGTGCTTTTTGTAAAAATCCTAATGCAGTCAAAACAGTTTTCACTTAGATTTTTTTTTTGTATCATGTGACCTTTTCTTGCTTACCTCTGTAGACTTTTTGAAGGCTGTCACAGGTCTGTACCGATAGGTCCAAATTCAAATAATATGATATTTTATGTAATTTCCATACTTACTTACTGGACACTTATTGATTCCAAATTCGAAATTCCTCAACTTTACTGGACACTGGATAGTTGCCCAGCAACTTCAACCTACTGGCTCATATTTACTGGTGTTATGGCAAGATTACATTGCATTTTTGAGAAAAATACATTACCCTTCTCTACTGATGTGCAAGTTGCGGAAAGTTTCCAAAAAGTTGGAAGAGTTCTGAGAAATTTCCGGAAATTTTCACTAGAAATATAGGAAATTTAGATTTAAGAAACGGAAGATTTCAATCCCCATACAAAATTGTGAGAAGTTTCCGAAATTTTCCTTCATGAAAAATTCCGCAATTTTTGAAAGTTTCCTTTGGCACATCAGTACCCTTCTCCTTCGGCAGTCGGATAAAAAGGAAATCAATCGTTAATTCTTCTTATGAAGTGAGAGGGAAGTTTTTCTGGATCGTAGCAACTAGAAGGAAGTGGTCTCTGCTCTGCGTAGTATGTAGGTATGTATGTATGTAAGTAGGTACGAGTACGATGCGGTGATGCACGGGTTATGGCATGTTTACCAACGAGGCACTCGGTATAATAGCCGCGTCAACACTTTCCGTGCAGTGGGACTTAGTAGGTCAGCTCCATTACTAAGCCTTGATTAATACATCCTATATATTATATAAACATGCTAACTTTTGCTTGTGAGTTCGTCCTTGTTAAAGTAAAGCTTATAAGCTTATATCAAAATAAAAAGCTATTTTCATTTTAAATTGTATCCAAATCCGTACAGCCATAAGAAAGATATAAAACTATTCCGAAACTGACTGACTATCGCTTAGCCTAAACCACTGCACTGGACGTAGGACCTTGAAATTTGGAGGGATTTTAATATTCTTATAGTACCCTAGGGTACTTGTACTATTACTTATTCTGTGCCTAGGGGCTAATCGGTAATATTGATATCGTGAACGGTATCAGAATACCAAAATAAACGTAACCGAAGCGTAAAAACAGTTCTATAATGAGCGTTGCTATGGTAATAACAGTTCTTTTATGATTATTATAGCATTGTTATTACCATGGTAACGCGCATGAATCGGCACCAAAAGTACGATCCTTGGATGAAAGAAGGAGGGTGAACGAGTTTTTTATCCGACTGCCGAAGGCGGAGGGTAATGTGTTTATCAGTCTATACATATATGTATGTACCTATGTATGCATGTTTGTTCCTTTGTGGCGCTCTAAACGCGTGGGCCAATTTTGATGATTCTTATATCAATCGATTTGTCTTGTATTTTGGGTGTCACTAAAGTTTGGCATAAATTAAAATACAATATGGCGGGAACACCACACTCCATATTGTTAAAAAAAAAACGACCAACTATCATCATCATCGTGGGGCATCATTGATTAAGCATTTAAAAATCATCTTTAGGTTTCCTTTATCATTTTTCATTTTGAATGATCATTTAGGATTTATAACTATTTAAAGTTGGCTAGCAACATGGGTTCTTTAAAGCTTGCTTTTTGTTATTGCCTATGTGTATATAGCATGCTCTTGAGTTAACTCAGCATCTTAAGTATACGAAATTAGCGAGATAATTTGTCCCCGTTTTAAATTTATCTTCCGAGTGCATTGACCTCTGTTATCTATCTCCCAGTTTTGAAACTTCCGCGATGGATTAAACGTAGGTACTATTGTAGTGTGATTTAACCTTACACTTGTTCACCTCTCTCCGTTATGCTACCGTCAAACGGGGTGAGTAGGGATTAAGGGGTGAGTAGGGACACAAGCTAAAATGTTGTATATGTTACTAATTATAAGACTGAAATTACTTCCAATAGACGTAACGTTATTGTCCATTTAGTAATTGTTCTTATTTGTAACAAGTTATGACTTATTTTAGCTTGTGTCCCTACTCACCCCTTAATCCCTACTCACCCCGTTTTACGGTACTCGTATACAGGGTGAATTCAAATCGGTAACACAAAAGCCGTACTTGTAAATGCAACTGTAATAGTAAAATAGTAAAAAAGGTACGGTTCCGAACGAAGATTGGAATGGCGCGTGGCGTTTCCCGCGGTCCGAACTTTACGTGTAAAGGCCGCTAATATGTACCCGCCGAGTGCTCGTTACTATCGTCTTGAATAAGGAGATAATTGTTTGAGCGGAAAAAGTATGGAGGGCAATAAAAGTTTGACTCAATAATGTTTTTTTTGTCTTATTCACATTGTAACAAGGGCGAAAAAGGTACGTGTTTCAGTTTCCCTTACTGTACATATCTTACCAACGAGGTCAAGATAATAGTTATTCAAATCATAACTATGTCGCTCTATCTTAGAAGTATCTATACTTTTCTAGGGTTCCGTTGATAATTGGTGCCTACCGCGTCACCTTATTATTACTTACGAGGATGGTGAGGCGACGCAAAAATCGCGTAGCTGTCAAAAAAAAAACATTAATTTAGCTCAGAACGAAAACGTATCTCATATAAATGAATAGACCGGGAGATACTGACACAAAATTTCCAGTCATTTGTACCAAGTAGGGTCTAATTAATTACGTAATGACGAAAAGGAAAATGATGTAGCGCTGGTACCGGCGGCCCAATCGCGTCGGCGTTAATCGAACGTGTTTGATAAATTACGAAAGTCGAACACAAAAATCTTGTATTTTCCGATAGTCGATGAAAAAAGAAGTAGGCGGTAGCGTAATGCTATACTTCTCCGGTGTGGCTTACAGCCCGCCATATCGACGAAAATATATTAATTAAAAAAAAACAATTCAGCCATTTGTAACAGGCTAATTTTTGCACAGTAGCCATTCACGAAAATCACCATGCCATGCTTTTCCGACGGTCCCAAATGGTCGCCATACGCACCTTCAGAACAATAGTGACCTAATTCAAAATTGCAACTTTCAAACTTCAAGTCATAATTTTATTATTATAGAGACCTAACTCGAAATTTAAAATTTCTGAGTTAGGTCACTATTGTTCCGAAGGTGCGAATCGCCGCAAAGAAGTTTTTTTTTGGCATCAAATCACGCTTGTCTCCCAGAGGGGTACGTATCTGGTAGACAGGCGTGATTTAATGTATATGTATGTATGTATGTATGTATGTAGAAATAGTGAAAACTGTTACGGAACCCTATACGGAACCCTTGGAGTGGGAGTCGTTTGTACTTGCCCGGTATTTTACAAAAAGATAACCTCATCTATTCCAATGACCTTTCTTATCGCAAAGCGATTCGTGTGCTTTTTGTGAATGAATTTTAATAATGTAATATCTTTGAATATTAACGTAGAACTATTCTACCCTCGTACGAAGAAAAGGCACAAACGTAATTAATTCATAGAAGCACATTAAACTCTCATAGGTTATAATAAGGTTGAAAGTGCAATATAATTCATATACTAGATGTGCCTTTTTTCTGTTGGGGGAAGTATTGCTATAAGTACATTATAATCTCAAATATCGCGGCGCGGATTTTTGGAAAATCCGATTTTAACCTCTTTAACGTTATTTCTGGGGCAGTTATGTAAAATAGACTAATAGTAGTTTACATGACGGTTGCGTAATGCTAATTACGCAGAGTCACGTACAATACTTTATCTACACACATATTATAATTACTCTAATATGGGTTCAGAAGCCGAAAGGCAAATGACCAGCATTACCTTACCTGTGGTAGTAGGTGACAGCGATGACAGCTGTAACGTAATTTTAACATTACATTATCGAATATTGTAAGTTAATGAGATCCAAATTTGGAACATCTTCCAAAATTAACAGCTGTCATCGCTGTCACCTACTGCCAAAGTTAATGACGGTCATTGCCTACGGGTTTTGAACGCATAATAGAGGACTTATGATATGAGTGTAGATAAAGATATAAATATTTAATCACCACTATAAAAAGAACACCCTCTCTAGCAGATCCAATGTTTTGATAGCTCTTATTTACTTGGCGGTAATGGCTGACGAGTTAAAAACAATTCCATGACAGGTCCAAGACGATATGGTTTTTACCGCCTAGAATAGAGTACTCTTACCATGAGTTAAAATGACCGTACTCGCTAGCGAGTTGAATGCTCTGTCCTTCACTGTATAGTTATAGAGTGCGAGGGACAGAGCATTCGACTCGATATCGAGTACGGTAATTATAACTCATGGTAACGGTACTGTTCAGTTTACGCTGGGAGAAAGGGACAGAGCTATATAAATGCTAAAATTATCTACATAGTCATATCATAATAACCCCCGTAAAGGCCGAGCCACACCGGATGCGTGCGCGTAGACGTGACGTGCGCGTTCGCTTTCCACAGCGGTGTATAGTATGAATTCTCATACGACATGTACACTATATAACGCAGTGGAAAGCGAACGCGCACGTCACGTCTACGCGCACGCATCCGGTGTGGCTGGGCCTTAATCGCTCGCATGCGCAAGCGATGCCAAAAATAAAAACACTTGCAGTTTCTAACTAAATTCGGGAATTCTAAGACTGCCTTTAAACTAAAGAACATATGTTCCACATCTGACTTCATCTGAAGCTTCGGTATTATTAACTCATATGATACTGTATCAAATGACGTCATCGTACTGAAACGGGCTGCATAGTTCATAATAATGTGTATACTTTAGTACCTGAACAGATTTTTTGACAATTTAGTAACAAAATATTTACAGAATTCAACATGAATACAGTTATAAATTAACACTAAACGTATTTGAGCACTTCTTAAAAAATTTGCCACTTTGAGTGACCCCGCCAAATTTAAGAAAAATATGGTAGGTAGGTAAAGAACATCAAACTATGCAATAATTAAATAATATTCTAATGTGTCCCAATATATTTGTATGGAAAGTTCTTTTTGTGTTACCGATATTCATAGGTTTTTGGTAACACGAAAGGAACATTCCATACAAATATTTTGGGGCACATTAGAATATATTTAATTATTGCATAGTTTGATGTTCTCTACCTAAATACAATTTTTTTAAAATTTGGAGAATTCACTCAAAGTGGCAATGTTTTTGAGAAATGCTCATTTAAATTAAAATAAAACTAAGCTACTCAAATATTAAAAGATATAAATAATCACCACTGTAAAAAGAACACCCCCTCTAGCAGGTCCGCTCGCGGCATGGTCCCCATGACACTGGCTGCTTTACCTCTCTGGATAGCGAGCCCAATCCTTTGGGAGAGGTAAGCACCAGCTCTAGGATCTCCGGAGGAGTCTATGAGCCGGGATGACAGGGCCTTAATAAAGCTTTTAGTGCCGTAAAATGGGGTGAGGAGGGATTAAGGGGTCAGTAGGGACACAATCTAAAATGAAGCGTATGTTACTAATTATAAGACTGAAATTATTTCCAATAGACGTAACGTTATTATCCATTGAATAATTCTTCTTATTTGTAACAAGTTATGACTTATTTCGGGTTGTGTCCCTTCTCACCCCTTAATTCCTACTCACCCCGTTTTACGGTACCTTGTCTATTTAATGTCATGTTTAAACTGCTGTGCTAATCTGTCAAAATCGTAAAAGCG
The DNA here is from genome assembly GCA_946894065.1 of Acleris literana. NCBI lineage: Eukaryota > Metazoa > Arthropoda > Insecta > Lepidoptera > Tortricidae > Acleris > Acleris literana. The sequence continues at coordinate 97,900,790 of OX335668.1, read as the reverse complement.
ACAAGGTATCAAAGTACAGTTACTTAAAAGATTATACGATGCATTCGACTGGGCGATTGCAAAATTGAATAAGGCAGAGATAATTTGTCTAGTAAATAACCATATCGTCCCTTTACTTTCTCAACCTCGTATCTGATCTAATAGTTAGATAGGAAATAAGTCTTTATTCTTTAGGATACATGTGTGTTTTTCCTATCTAACTATTCGATTAGATACGAGCTTGAGAAAGTTAAAGTATATAAGGAAATTTCTGAAAAAGTATGAGAATTTATTACTTACTTTTAAAGTTTCTAAAACCCCTTATGTATGTGTGTGTGTCTGTGTGTGGCGCCGTAGCTCTTAAACGGGTGAACCAATATGGATGCGTTTTTTTAAATTCCAAAGCAGGTTTTCTATCAGTGGAAGTTTTGCAGACCTAACTGTGTCAACTGTGTGGATCTCAAATATAATTTTGTTATTATTACTCGTTTAATTGTAAAATAAATAGTTTAGTTTAGTAGATTACGAAAACCTATAAGAATTCTATTAAAAAAATAATTATAAATTTACGTATATGTACGGAACCCTCTCCACGCGAGTTCAACTCGCACTTGGCCGGTGTTTTTGTATGTTTTTGCCTTTGAAAGACACGCGTTTTATATTACCTAAGTTTTAATGTAGCTATTTTTTGCTTTAATTATGGTACTACTGTTACCATGGTGATTTTTAGAAATTATATTTCATTATAAAGTTTATATGAAAACTTAAAAGTCAAACGACTTAGAAAATAAAACATTATGGTTACAAATTACAATCGTTGCCGTCGTTTGCCTGGGCGTTGCCTGGCTCCCTTATCTGCCTAACTATAGCGTTCCAGTATACTCTTATGGCACCGAACAGTTCGCCGCACATGGCATTTGGAAGACAAAAGACCCTTTTGGGCCCTTTTACAAAAAGCGGTCGGCGTGCCTCTGGCCGGTAAGAACTCTCGACGTTGTACGAGCAAAGATTAAAAAAAACGGATGGTACAGAGCTTTCAAGATTTTTTTTACGTCGATATTCGTGTTTTGCTTTTTACAAGCTTTTATTTAACTTACAATGTATGTATGCAATGTATGTATTGCCAATCTACCTTGGTCTCCCAAGATACAGGCTTCGCCTAGTTTGGGGGCCTCTGTTTATTTTCTCCGCAAGTCAAAGTGCGTGTGTACCTCTAATTTAATGTGTACCTCTAATTTGGTGTACTAAGATTTGAAGTCGGTACCTTTCTCAAAATGTAATAGTGTACACATTCAAAGAAATGATTTTTATTTTATTTTATTTTTGTTTTATGTATCTTGCAAGTTATATTTGACTCACTTGCCGATTTCCGATGAAGATGAAAATTTGCATACATGTGTAAATTTGATGACAATGCAATACTATTATGACACGGAGCTGATCTGATGCTGGAGTCAGAAGGTGGCGACAGAATATTCGCTATACTTAACGTAGACCCACCGCGTTGGGGCTCATTTGTTTGGTCTTGACAAGCAGATAATGACTCTGCAAAAAAGTACAGTCGGCAAAGAAAGCTTGTACCAAAAATGATATTTTTACTGAAACTTATTCTAATAACACTACTTCGTCATGTCAGTTTCTCAGTACCTTGACTCTATAGCGAGGTTAATACTAGCAATAAATATTGCGGAAGTTAACTGCTGTCTTACTTTAACATCAGTTCTAGAGTAAGAAGCACAATTTTGTCGTCTTTTTCTAACTTCAATGTAAGACAGCAGTCAACTACTGCAATTTTTATTGCTAGACTAAATTCCGGTTTAGGGAAACAGTTAAAGTTTATACAGTGATAAAGAAGACCAGCGCTAGCATCTATTATACTGTACCCTTACCATGAGTTACAATTACCGTACCCGCTAGCGATTCGAATTTAGAGTCACCTTATAGAGTGCGAGGGACAGAGATTCGACTCGCTAGCGAGTACGGTAATTGTAAGGGTACTGAGCTGTTTTGTTAATTTTTATCTTCGTGTTCTGTTCTTTTTGTGAAAAATATTATTATTTTCTCTTGTTTTATTTTTATAAATCCAATTTACTCTTACGGTGGATAGAGCAATAAGACAAATACATATAATTTCTCAATTAATTAAAATGTTAGAGGTTGTACTTGGACATCCAACAATTTAGATTTTAATTTTGAGCTTTTGCTAATCTTTTGATGGAAAAATGCTTTCGGGATTTAAATCAATATGCCACTAGCAGGTTCTATAAATTTTGATTACTCTTGTGTCTGTATTGGTTAAAAATTATCTGGGCGTTTAGAGTAAGTCTCAGGTATAAAATAATATAGAAAAATAAGATATATAAGGATTGTTTTCATTTGAATTGTTTTTTTTTTGCTAACGGATATTTTTAAAGTAATAAAACGAATTTACCAATAATGATCTATAATTACATACTGTGAATATACCAAGCAACATAGCTAGCAAACCCTAAACACTTCATTTAACAAATCCTCAGTGAGAAAACCACGAATAGGCATAATTAAGCCTTCTCTACATCTTATTAATCTTTGCCGGGCTGTTGTGAAACGCGTCTCTCTAGTGTTTGCTCGACCGTCGGGGCAGCTACACGGTCGCGCAACAAAATGGCGCGGGCCTTCATTATAACACTATTACTGGCCTACACAACAGCCCAACGAGACCTAAGCCAGTTCAACACCCCACGGTTCGGCGCACAGAAATTTGCATCATGTTATGACGATGGAGTACCCCAAGTACGTATGCTAGATTTTAAAGCTATAAGATACAGATTCGGATGGACCGGTTCTTGAGTTAAGTTCTTTTGTTTTCTGTTGCAATGCGAAAGGTTTCCTTATTTAGGGTTAGGTTTACTGCGATTATGTTGAGAGTTGAGAGTTTTAACACAGTGAATTTTTGAATTTGGAATTACTTTTTAATGTTTCGTGCCAGTGTTATAGTTTGTAGGTTAAAAACTTTTTGAAGTTGGTAATGAGTTGTGCAGTCTCTTTAGTGATGATTTTTAGTCTGTATTTGTAAGTGGGAGGCGGAATATTATTAGTAATGCAATACTGGATGCATGTTGTGCATGTGCAACTATGTTCGTATACAACTTTAAAATAGGGCATTAGAAGAAAGTAATACCCGAACATTCCATGAGTTTATTTAGGAAGATACCTACCTATAGCGTTTAGTGTGGCTTTTGAATTGTTAAATAGAATTACGTATAATGAAAGAGTAATTGTGGCTCTACCTTTACCTAAGTCATGGATTTCGAAGCAATTTAAAAACTTAAACTAGGTTTACTAGGCTTGTGACCCTGCCTACGAAGCGAGCGGTCTCGGGTTCAAATCCCGGATTTGAGATCTGAACTCTGAAACTTTATTATGCACACAACCATCCATATCTATTCTTAAGCTTAAATAATTATATTTTGGTAATTAAATTTGACCCCTATTTAAGTCGATTAATGTCTAAAATGACTTTAAGAGGTGACCCGTATTTAGGTCATAGTGTTTCATGAGGTTCTTAGTGTCATGACTACAAAACATAAGTTTTTGATGTTGTTATGTAATGTATTGTAGACTATTTAAATAAATATCAAGGGTCCATGCCAATTGACCTAGCGCTTAAGCTCTAGGCTTGCACAATGGATACTAGGCACCGACAAACCTACCTATATAGAGAAATATATACTTATATCGGAAACATATTTTAAGACAGGAACCAAAATTTGTGCACATATTATTTACTTACCTTTATGTTCCTAATTAGGGTCACTAGGTACTTAGGTATTTTTCTCTTTCGTCATATTGTGGAATGTCCGTCAAAAATGAAACTTATTGTGTTAGTAATAGAGACGGTAAATTTTACGTGTTCCCCAAGGGTGACATTAATTAGGGTTGTCTCAATCGAGTAAGGGGTGAAGAGAAAAGGCAAAGCGAATGTTTATCTGATTTTCTAAGAACAAATCGATGATGTTTCTATATTTCTACATTAATAAAAAGGTAATTATGTGTGTTTATTTGTTTATTAAGGGGTTGTTAAAAACTCTTTCTCAATATCATGGTAGGTACATTATACCTGACTATTTTTTTAATTTAAACCAGAACGAATTTAGGGCGGGTCGCAAGAGTATAATAAATTGATAATTACATATGTATATTCGACCGGCCTGCCGTCCTACGAAGCTAAAAGACGCCAAGTTATAATCGCATCCCAGCACCTCCACCAGATTCAAGAACTGACTGGCCTCTCATACCTAGATGGTATGTTGTTTATCATGTTCTCTTAAACAACTCGTCATTCATTTCATCGACGAATTAACCGGCCATCTTTAGTTGTTGTGAGGCCAAGTTAGTCCTACTGGTGAAGAGTTTCATAACTATAGAAAGCTGACTTAACTATGGTGGTTCTTAGGTAGTTTTGAAAATCGCATGGAATGGGCCGTAAGAGTCATCAGTATATTTTTAACCCCCGACGAAAAAAGAGGGGTTTCATAAGTTAGACCGCTATATGTGTGTGTCTGTGGCACCGTAGCTCTTAAACGGGTGAACCGATTTGGATGCGCTTTTTTTTAATTTAAAAGCAGATTATCTAGCAGTGGTTCTTAGCTAGGTTTCATGAAAATTGGTCAAGCCGTTTAAGAGATATCAGTACTGAAAGAAGAGATCACCAATCGGGTGTATCTATCTAATTATTTTTGTTTAAAAGTGCGCTAAGCGAGGGCGGGTTGCTAGTGACGGCACCAATGTTTTACTCTTTTAACTGAAGCACAGGCTGAAGGCACCAATTCCACTTGACTCCTAATTCAAAGACCATAAGGTTGTAAATTGATTGTCAACGACAAACAATGACAAAATAAACGAATAACCTTTCCTCTGTTACATAAGAATCATGTTTACGTCATTGGTCCTCGTGTATTACTGGGGCCCGTTCCAGAAAGCCACCCTGCAACTCTGCACTCCACAAATCCCACTCTTCAGACGTATTTCTGTTCCACAAAGCTATTGCAGAGTTGAAGAGGCAGAGTCAAATGCAGAGTGTGGATTTGTGGATTTGCAAAGTATTTCTGTTCCACAAGACAATCGCAATGTTGAAGAGGCAGAGTCAAATTCAAAGTGTGGATTTTTGGATTTGCAAAGTATCTTTAAGGAACAGAATCTTTGCAGAGTTTGCAAATTACGCAGAGTGTTTTCTGGAACACGTTTACTCTGCACTTTGCATTATCGTGGATTTGCAAAGTGCAGAGTGCAGAGTTGCAGAGTGGCTTTCTGGAACGGGCCCCTGGTACCATCACCCTAGTTCAATGTTTTATCCGTTAGTTTAGCATAGTGATATCTGTCAATTTTTGAACCATTTTCTGTGGATCACAAGGTTATCTGTCCGGGTTCGTTACTCGAGTGTTGTTATCAGCGGAACCCCGCTATCGTATCCTGTGCTTCTTTCATGCTTTAATACTGATTTCATTGTTTCAAACTTGTTTAAAAATCTATACTGACATTATGTATGACTTATACTGCTGTACAACGAAGCAAATATACAGTGTCTCCCTGGACAAACAAATAAGGGTGAAACTAGATGCAAATTAACCAACAAAAAAAAATCGGCTTATTTTTACACGACTGCCCAAAAAAAAGGAATGTTATGTTTTCAGGGTTCATGTTTGTATGTATGTATGTATGTATGTGAGTTTCTTTATTCCACTATAACTTCTAAATCCCTTGACCGATTTAGATGTGTGAGGTATCGTTAGAATCCTTACGTTATCCCGGGTGACATAGGATACCTAAACTGTTAAAATTGTAATAACAAGAATGGCAAAATTACAATTATTAATATATGTAGGTATATTGACGAAAGTATAAAAAATGCAGTCGGGTTTTTAAAGCTTGCTTTTCATCATATAGTCATTTCTATTTTTATTTTATTTGTTTGACACAGGAAATGCTCTAGGATTAAAAAAAACCGTTTATTTCATCTCAATAGACCTCATGAGGTAAGATATTTCACTAAGTTCCGATAGGGTTCACAGCTATCAATGTATTTTTTATAAATCTTCACTACATAGTGTAAAACAGAGTCGCTCCCCGCTGTATGTTTGTCCCTATGTATGCTTAGATCTTTAAAACTACGCAACGGATTTTGATGCGGTTTTTTTTAATAGATATTACAGAAAACTGGCATAAACCGAAGCGAAGCGAGGGCGGGTCACTAGTAAAGAATAAAATAATGACACCAATTCTTTTTTATATTTGTTTTTGTCAGTGTAAATGCATATTGTTTTGTCCCTCTTCGTTTGTGCACTTTATCCTGGGACACAGTGTACTTAGAATAAAAAAAGTTTTGCAATGTACACAAAAAAAAGTTAAAAAAAAAAGAGATTTACATTTTATACTGACTATAGTTAGCTTCTGCCAGCGACTTCGTCCGTTTAAAATTGGTAATTCGGTCATCCCACGGAAACCATCACTCATTTTTCGGGGATAAAAAGTAATGTGCTATTCCAGACTATAATCTATCTCAGTGCCAAACTTCATCGAAATCCGTTCAGCCGTTCTAGCGTGATTGAGTAACAGACATCCAAACTTTCTCATTTATATTAGTAAGATAAGATAAGATAGTAAGATAATATAAGATGTTTGAAGTGGTTAGCCTAGTTGTTAGTGACCCTGTACTCTAAACTAGGGGTTCCGGGTTCTATTACCGGAATGGGCATTTGTTTATTTGGTGGGTATGTTTTTCCTGAAACTCACATGCTTTTCTTTTTATAGGTACAGTATTCCCAGCTTTGTAACAGTTTTCGGCTGGCCATTGCTATCCCACTTGCACTCCTATCTGTCAGTATCTTTGTCATTCGTGTGTCATAGAAAAACGAAGATTGCCGATAGCTTTTAAGAAAATGGTAGCATTGTATAAATATGTTTATCGGATCTACAGTTTACTATAAGTAGTATAGTTTGGGACTAAGTTCTTTTGATTGAGACTTTATCGCGGTGGATAAAGCATGCGTCACTTTCGCACTTACTTATTCAGAAAGTGACAGATGTTTAATCCAAGTTCATGCCTGTCAATAAACACGACCATATCTGTTGCCCTGGATACCTTTACCAATATAAAAATACGTACATTTTTGGACTCAAAAACCCCTTCTTTAATTACGCAGTCAAAAACACATAACCCATTTTAGAAACGCACTCGCTTATTACCGTCGGTGACTTCACAGTACTAAACTGTATAGTAGGAAATAATTTAAATGTATTCACTGCCACCACGTAGCATTTATTCGTTAATTTGACACAACACCGTGTCGGAGGCACTCAACGTAAAGCTCTAAAACTCCGAAATAGCAGCCCTAAAAATAGACCGCGCATCCCGAGGTCATTCACATCTTAGCGCAATCTTATAATGCAGTTGGATAACACGTGCACTTTAACCACGCACCTTAAGCCGCTTTAATTAAAGCACAGTTTGCAACGACATGTGTTTGCGGTGTGCATGTTTAAAGTGGTAATTTGTGCTTCTATATGGAGTAGGGTTGGTAGTTTTTGGTACGTGGTTTTATTTTGATTTTTGGTTGTTGTAATTACTTGTTAAATGATGCATAAAGTAATAGATAATTTAGTCCAATCTGCATTTTTTTTTACTTTTAGAGTATTTAGAGTATCATTGATGAAGCAGTTTTGGTAAAACAGTACACATCTCTTGTCATAAAATGAGATACATCGCGGCAAATAACTTATCTTTAATTATGGAATTAAAATTTACTTTAGCATTTTAGAGTTAGATATTTATTTGCAGCTTTGATTGCGGCAATTTTATTCATAATGGCGCAATAGCTAAAGTGTGCTTGAAATATGCTGACCCTATCTGCCATTATGACATTTGAATTGACAGAAGAGGGCAAAGAATGCTTTAACTAAAATAGTTAGGGTTGTGTCTAACAATTCCACACTTTAGGACAGGGTTATTCCCATTTGTTACCACCAATTTGTTACCACTGGTAACAGCGTGGAATAAAAATTCCGAACTGTTACCACTAACTACTGGGTTTTTTTCCCAGTAGTTATCACCAAATATTTTAGTGGTAACAAACGGGAAAAATATTCCCAGTTATTACGACCGAGTAGTGGTAAAAGATGAGAAAAAAAACCCTGCTGCTACCAGTGGTAACAAATCGGTGGGAACAGGTGGGAATAACCCATTTGACAGAACTAAATCAATTTCTAAGCTATAAGATTCATGTTTGTACTGTTATGTTTGTATGTATGATACCACTGAAAAACTTATGACATAAAACATGAAATTAATGATTTTTCGTGACATAAAAGGGAAAATTACAAAAATTCAGATTAAAATGATCAATATCTCCGGAACTAGTAACAATCGCTGAACATACATAGGGGTTAAATCGATAGCTTTTTAGCTGCTCTATCAGCCCTCTCAGTTTTAGCGTTGGTTTTAGAGACAGCCTGTATAACACAGACCATAGGTTATTATGGTCTGTGTTCCAAAACTATGGGTGCGGTATGGATTTTAACAGCCGTCGTTTTGACTTTATTTGAACTGTACCCTTACCATGAGTTACAATTACCGTACCCGCTAGCGAGTCGAATGCTCTGTCCCTCGCACTCTATAAGAATACTGCGAGGTCTAAGAGGGACAGAGCTTCGACTCGCTAGCGAGTACGTTACTTGTAACTCGTGGTAAGGGTACTGAAGCCATAAAAATCTGAGCATGTGTAACGTAAGACATCCTTCTAAAGCTTATTAGACTATAATACTGGTGTTTAAAACTAAAAGGCATATAATGAAATTTTATAATATACTAGCGACGGGTTTCGGTTAGTGTGAGTTTTCCGTAACACCCGTACAAAATACATAACTTATTATTCATACAAACCTTCCTCTTGAATCACTCTATCTATTGCGGAAAACTGCATTCAAATCGGTTTAGTAGTTTAAAAGATCTAAGCGAACAGACAGCGGGAAGCGACTTTGTTTTAGACTATGTAAAGATAAAAAATACTCAATTAGGCTCATCATGCCATCATCATGTCAGCCGAAAGACGTCCACTGCTGGACATAGGCCTCCCCCAAGGCTCTCCACTCAGACCGGTCTTGTGCTTTTTGCATCCACAAGTCGTCACTCCATCTTGTTGGAGGCCTACCTACAGCTCGTCTCCCGGTCCGCGGACGCCACTCAAGAACCTTCTGACCCCATCGGCCATCAGTCCTGCGAGCAATGTGCCCCGCCCACTGCCACTTAAGTTGGGCTATTCTTCGGGCTATGTCGGTAACCTTAGTGCTACTGCGGATATCATCATTTCTCAATTAGGCTATAGTTAAAAAACTTAAGTCGGGAAAAACCCTCTTGCGTGTAGTTGCATAATTATTAAACTACCTAATATGGAATTTACGTCAAATTTGAATATCAAACGGATTATGTACTTACTTAAGTTTTTCGTGTATTTTTTTGTTGTATGGTCCATTCCAGTTGACTCGTCTTATTTAGTAAACACTTTTATTACCTCAAAATGCATAATTTTTGGCTAAATGGCCTTTACCTGCTGAATAAAGCAACTAGAGACCACATTTTGCACCCATTTTCTTGATTTTACATCATGGATAGTTTTTTTACGACAAAATTGTTATTTTAGGCGAAAAGGGAGCACTTTGACGTTACCAAAGTGTGTACTAAATAACACAAGTCAATTGGTATGGACTTTAATATTAATTGAAAAGTTGCGTTGTGCAAAAACTGAATTTATTATCAGCCTGTATCAAAGGAAGTCTGTTTCTCGGTATGTCTGTACACGCCAACGTCCATGATGTCATCTATCGTCAATGGACACTGTCGACCTTCGCCGGGCAGTTCAAGTGTTTTTGTTTACATTACTTTTTACTGCTAATTAATCTACATTTAGCTTACGGTACAGGGTGTATAATTACTAGTACCTAGTCATACAGGCTGCCGTTTTAAGGCTCTGTCAGAAATTTCACAAACATCCTGTTGTTTTATTAATGATATAATGAAGTATGTATTAAATCTAGAAACTGATCGATCTACGAACAGCCGAAACCGCTGGAGGGACTAGCATTCGGAAGGAATATTCTTTAGATATCCTACTAAGAATGGATTTTTGCCAGTAAACGGTCACTCGGGCGCAGAATCGATTCGCGAATGATCGCTTGGATTAATTAACCCTTTTAGTGTTTGACTCTTCCTGCATTTGGATGGCATGGCGACTATCGTGTTTTAAAATGATAAGACCAGCTTGACTTTAAGCTGAGCAAGTGAAAATGTACCTAAATAACTAGCTATTAGGTTAGAAAAGACAAGAAAAGGGTGGTAGTGGGCGGTGCGAACAAATTAGCGAGCGAAATTAAGTAACCGTTATTTCGAGCAGGAAGTTTTATTTTGTTATTTGACCAATACCAAAATAATATCGTTTCTGTTCGAGCGGAATCTAAATGCAAATGCTCTTTATATTATTACCATACTCGCTAGCGAGTCGAATGCTCTGTCCCTTGCACTCTATAAGAATACTGCGAGGTCTCCGAGGGACAGAGCATTCGACTCGCTAGCGAGTACGTTAATTGTAACTCATGGTAAGGGTTCAGGTCTCCGAGCCCTGCCAGCTAAGCCCTGAAAGTAGGAGCCACCATTCTGCCGTTAAAGCTATCAAAGATTGCGGCTAACTACAATGCAGTAAGCTAAGCATTCTAGACTCTATTGGTAACCACATAAAAATTAAAATGCTTATACTATTACTATGCAGTTAGCCCCTTCTTTGGTATTACGGCAGCATTATTTCGGTGTCTTATCTATTACATACATACCGTCACGCCTTCATTTCTAGAGTGGAGTAGGCAGAGCTACAGAATTACCAATAACTCTAAAAACTTGTTGTTAATTCTGTAACTACATTTTGCACAAATAGGCTAAGATGTTTACTACCGTATTAGTGACAGGTTGCAAGCCCATCGCCTAACAATGCTACAAGCTTTTATTCCCTTAGTCACCTCATACGGCTTCGACAGGAAGACATGGAGTGGCACTATTCTAAGCCGAAAACCACACGGCATATTTGTTATCTATTTAACAGCTATAAAACATCATCATCATCATAATCAGCTGCAAAACGTCCACTGCTGGACAAAGGCATTCCCCAAGATTTTCCACAACGATCGGTCCTCTGCTGCTGTTATCCAGCGGTTTCTCGCGACCTTTATCAGCTCGTCGGTCCACCTTGTTGTCGGAGCGGGAAGGTTCTAGAGTGGCGACCGCGAATCGGGAGACGAAGTTTCGGCAGGCCTTCCACAAGGTGGACCGACGATCTGATTTTGTTCATGCATCCTATTAATCAAGAATATATTGTTTCCAGAGATGCATTCCAGAGTTTGTCAATGCAGCTTACAGGATGCGCATGGAGGCGACAAACACCTGCGGGGACCATGGGGAGATGGAGTACTGTCAGCAGACCACCGCTGGTGCTTCTAGCAGGTAACCCTGGCAGGCAAAGAGCCACCATCTTATCCCTGAACCGCTGACAAACACAATGAAAAAATAACTTGGTCGCTTCTTACCAGATTGTGATTATTGTGAACAGCTCCGTCCGTAGCGCGAACAGAGACGCGCTGAAAAATAAAACATAGCCTGTGTTCATCAGGGATAATGTAGAATTCGAATGGTGAAAGAATTTTTCAAATCGGTTCAGTACTTTAGCAGAATATTCAATGCAAACAAAGAAACAATCAAATCTTTCCTCTTTATAATATTAAGTGTAGATTGGTCTTGATTCCATATAAGCTTAAGATACCATAATGATAAAGTCGGTAGTGTTCCGCGATCTGAATCTCAATAACCATAACGCCTGCGTCTGTTCTTTGGATATACTAAACTAAACTACTAAACTGGTTTTGGCTAAATCTTAGATAGTACTTATGCGTTCATCCTGGTAATTTTTTTTTTTTATAAACGTTCTACTTTTAAACTTAATAGCAATTACCTTTGCATCATAGGCAGCCATTACACAGTCAATCTAGGTCGCAATCCGTGATCGTGATCAGGTGATCTCGATCCAGATTGACCGTGTAACGTGTTAGATTGACGGATCACGACATCGGATTACATATTATCTAGATTTTTTGAAATCTCCTGCGATCCGCGACCTTGGTCGGGTCACGATCTGGATTGACCATGTAAAGGCTGCCATAAAGCCGTTCCTTTTGATTCTTGTTTGCTCGTGGCAGGATAATGTAGCCGTTTCTGCCCTGCTAAGACAAATGGAGGTATCTCTGACAAAACTCCTGCAGTAAGAGCAACCTTATTACTAACGGGAGAGGGTTGTCTGCTTTGGGTATTGAGTTTGAGATATGGCCTTATGGCTTATGAGGGCAGTCTTGACATTAAGCATCTTGTGATGTAATTAACATCGTCTTGACAATTTTAATCTAAACCAAAAATCCCTTGGTCTTTCTTTAGATCCTGCGAGAAATGCAGACCTGGCCAGTTCTCCAGCGAACTCCTCACCGACCGACACTACGAGCATAACGACCTGACCTGGTGGCAGTCTGAGACCATGAAGGAAGGCATTCAGTACCCCAACCAAGTCAACTTGACCCTGCATTTGGGTAAGTATCCTGGAAATGGGGGCCGCAGTTAAACCAGTATGAGTAAGACGTTGTATTGGGGCCCTAGTGAAAAAGGGTATGTCTTCTGAAGATCAAGTGAAAAAGGGTTTAAGTCTAGTATACTCCGTTCATGTGTATACCCTTTTTATTACGAGTTAAGTCGACTTGTACCCTTTTTCACTAGGACCCCAGGATATATTTGTGACATTTCATCGTAATGTGGTTCCGTGACCGTGTCAGTAACAGTTATCAGTAGACCCCGGATTTTTGTGGAATTGACGTCACAATGGGGTAGTTTGGGGAGTAAATGGAACGGTGTTAATTAATACGAAAAACTAACGGGTATTAACCGAATAAATTCTAATAAAGAGACTTTATTAGAATTTATTCGGTTATTCGGTAGGCATTCAAGATAAAAATTACCTAGTCAATTGATCAACTGGCTTTTAATGAACAAAAAATGAGCGGCCGAAAACACCAAAGCCAGTTTAATGTACAAATGTTAGTATGATTTGCAGTAATATACCGAAAGATAATGTCGATTGACTAGGTTCGTCAACCAACTTTGTACTAGCAGTATAATTGTCAAAATTATAAATTAATAACTTTTTTGAGCTTACTGTGGGGCTAGGTCAATTTGTGTAATGTCCCCTGATATTTATTTTAAACCAAACACAAACTTTAAAACTTTTCAAAGTGAAAATCCGGGATTACAAGTTATATCCATATTAAGCCTACGCACCGAAATCCCGTGGAATTGCACTATCTATTCCGATCACTGGTCATGTTACTACGTAGGTACTATCGCGATGTGATCCATCCCGAGCGCATGATTTAGAGTCCGACCAGCGAGTGTCACAAGCATTTTTTCTCAAATTCATCATATAGCAACAATTTTACCTGTGAAATAAGCTGTCACATTAGGAGCTGTCAAATGTGGATAAGGCATCCGTCACATTCTGACACGTAAATAAATACGACCGTGACGGATGCTTTATCCACATCTGACGCGCGATATAGACGTAGCCATTACTAGGCTCGCTGAAGTGGGTACTGTACTAACTCGTAATGTGTTTAGTTTAAAATCTGTTTGTTTTCCAGGTAAGTCTTTCGACATTACATACGTGCGACTCGTGTTTTACTCGCCACGGCCGCAAAGTTTCGCCATCTACCGGCGGGCCAGCGAAACCTCGGAGTGGGAGCCCTACCAATATTTCAGGTAATAAACAGTTACATACCGTGTAGATAAATACCCCCTTACTAATAAACGTTGAGTAGCGGTGGTATAGTTATACAATGTTTTGTCCTTATCTGTCATTGTGACATTTGAATTGGACAGATAAGGACAAGACATTGTATAGCTATAACACCGTTACTCAACGTTTATTAGTAAGGGGGTTAGTGTTTGCAATCTACCACTTCCTGGGGCACGTTTTATAAAGCTACAAGTTACAATTTTACAGGTCTAAATTGGCAACACTGCTCAAATGGCTGGCCATCATTGGTCGAGGTTGTGTCAAATGGAAACTTGTAACCTGTAAATTGTAATTTGTATTTTTATAAAACAGGGCCCTGCCCGTTAATTTGAGTTACGGAATTATAAGATTTATAAGTAAGTAGTAGGATTTAACCAAAGAAATAACGCTCTCGGCTCATATACCTAAAAATGAAGATATGCTTTAATTTGGGTGACGAAGTGACTCACTGTACAACTCTATTAGGTTATTGTTTCAAACATCTCGGCTTTCAAGTCTTTAAAGAAATATTAACCGGCCTGTCGACGGCATGCGATGTGAAAATCAAAGATCGAAGTTACGTTTCTCCATCCCTTTCTTTCGATTTAGTCTCGAACAACGAGTGATGGAGCTATCGTAACTTTGATCTCCGATTTTCAAAGTCCTCAGCCTCGGCCTCAGCTTGGCCAGTGACACGAAGCTAACTTTGCATTACAATTGTACGAGCGCGCATGTCAACTTAAGTTCGTTGGTTATGCATGGTTATACTCCATTTACTTTAACGACCTAAGCTAAGCTTCTCTCACTCGCACAGTATCATACAAATGACAAGGACAAAAGATAGAGGCAGGTAGCTAAGTGGGCGCCAACAAACGATAATCTTCTTAGGACTCGTTCAAGATGGTATTTGAAAATAAAAGATTAAGGAGACATCCGTCGGTTTTACTACCCAAGTCACAGGTATACGATTAACAATAAGTCGCAAGAAGGGAAACAAACGCGTCCGCACCGTACAGATGTAAGAGCCGACTGATTACCTGCACCATTGTGAGTGCGGCTTTAGCGGATTCTTATTAGCCAACTAGCTTTTGCCCGCGACTTCGTCCGCGTAGAACTCGTTTATCGCAGTTAAGTAAATTAATAGTTTTAAGTAATTCTATAGTTTGACGTCCTCCCTGGCAAGAATGATCTTTCAAACAATATTGAGATCGAAATTTACCGGGACACCAACTTTAACCATTCACTCTTACGGGAGGGCACTCCCGATACCTCGAAAGAGTTCAGGAACTCTAAGGGTAGGACGTGACTTGCTCTGTGTCTATGACATTGTCTACCAATAGATACTCCACAACATCGCCTTCTACATGAGACATATTTTTATATTTATCCGCCCGACAATTTCGTTTGTCGGTGCTAATATCGCCCTCTCGCACAAACATTCTCTATTCTTTATATTGTTTTTTTAGATCGGGGTACTCGTTATTTTTTAGATCATCTGTGTTTTGTACAATATTACAGAATTCGCGGTTTAATATATTCAAATCGTTACTATCTCTCGCCATACGATCTTCGACCATTTTTAGTAGAGCTGCCGGATATATTGCCCCGACTGTGTATCATGGTGTACTCGTAGTTCCTGGCATATTTGTAGTGAGGTTAATTTTTTATATATATACTCATATCGTAGATGCCGAAATGCATTTATATTATCCACTGGTGTGCCCCTAGTTATCACCGGTAGATGAGAATCTGTCTAAATTCGCCGTCTCAAAGCACCATCCCTCCCATGATAGTTTGGTTGCTCTTAAAATATCCATCATAGTTCAATATTACATATTTTATATTATGAGTCTTAATACTAATTATAATGTAGGTATCTATCATTATAAATGGCGGAACTCCCAAACATCATCAGTGGCCGCTGAAAAAACAAAGACAATTATATTCTTCAAACAAATTTACCCAATGCCCATTAATCTCATTCGGTTCTGCGGTTAATCCGTGAAAGCGTAACAAACAGACAGACGACAGACATAATTGAATTGCCATTTTGAATTTCTACCTATACTTTCACATCATTTTCGAAATCTGCGTCCTCAAAATCTAGGAAAATGACAATTATGTCCACTTTTTAAAAAAGATTATGGCCTTCATCTTGAATACTAAATTTGACATAATTTTCATAATCTGCGTCCGCAAAATGTAAGAAAATGATACCAATGACGACTTTTTCAATAAACATCATGACGGCCATTTTGAATTCCAAATTTGATATCATTTTCGAAATCTGCGTCAACGCAACCTAAGAAAATGACACCCATGATGACTTTTTCAAAAAACACCAAACATTGTCGTTATTCCCTAGGGAACTTTTAAATTTTCCGGGATGGGATTTTTCTGTGTTAATCCAGGGTGCTACCTCCATTTTAAATTTCATCCTAATTCATCTAGCCGTTGCAGCGTTAAGGAGTAACTAACTAAAACCCCCTTTTACCCCCTTAGGGGTAGTTTTTTCTAAATCGCTGAAAGCAGTATATTTTATTTATAAACAGTAGCCTAAATATCAATTTCCTAATGTAGCCATTTCGATATCTTCCATACAAATTTCTACTCCCCATTTATCGCCTGTGGGGGAGTTTTACGGAAATCAATGAAAGTTTTTTTTTATGTTAAACAGTCTTAAACAGTAGCTTAAACACCAATTACCACGTTTCCAACTAAAAAAATTAACATAAATGACCAAATTGTCATACAAACTACCATCCCAAATCTCGCCCCCTTAGGGGTGATTTTTGAGATACAAATTTAATCTAATTCAGTTCCGCGGTTTATCCTTGAATGCATAACAAACAGACAGACGACAGACATAATTACTTTCACGTTTATAATGTTAGTATGGATTTTCTTTGTACAGCAATATTATGTACACCTATCGATGTATAGTTTTTTTACCCCTTGAGTATTGTTTGAAATGACATTTTAGAATTAAATAACCGACCAATTCGCCGAAAAATGAAATGCCTGTCAGTAATTATTTTCAAGTGATCATAATAACCGCCCTAATATTAAATAACAGCCGTAGAATTAATACGCCGTGAATAGTATTGAAAATAGCGGAAAAAAATGTTAAAATCTGGATTTGTCAACGCTGACAACTTCAATCTGACACCGCTCCTTTTCATATAGACTAACAAAACTGAATGTAGGTACAAAGCCTGTCTCATGTTGTCACACTGGATGGCAAAAGCCATAGGAGAAATAAATTATTCAATTGCGCAATTTTGTCAAATAATTACTAATATTATTCTATATTAGTAATTATTTGCGTCCCCAAAAACTAAGAAAATGTTACCCGTGACAACTTTTTCAAAAAATATCATTGCCGCCAGCTTGAATTCTAAATTTGACATCATTTTCATAATCTGCGTCCCCAAAATGTAAGAAAATGATACCAATGACGACTTTTTCAATAAACATCATGGCGGCCATTTTGAATCCCAAATTTGATATCATTTTCGAAATCTGCGTTAACGCAACCTAAGAAAACGACACCCATGATAACTTTTTCAAAAAACACAAAGATATTGTCGTTATTCCCTCGGGAAACTTTAAATTTTCCGGAATAGGATTTTCCTATGTGTTAATCCAGGGTATAAGCTATCTCCATTCTAAATTTCATCCAAATCCATCCAGCGCCATTTCAGCGTGAAGGAGGAACAAACTAAAACTCCCTTTTACCCCTCTTAGGGGTAGTTTTTTCTAAATAGCTGAAAGAAGTATTTTTTATTTATTATCAGTAGCCTAAATACCAATTTCCAAACTGTTTATTTTAAAAATAACTCATCTCCTATACAAATTTCTACCCCCTATTTGAACCCTTTAGGGGATGAATTTCCAAAAATCCTTTCTTAGTGTACCCTTAGTGTACCCAAGGAATATTCCCTTCAAATTTCAAGTCCCTAGGTCCAGCGGTTTAGGCTGTGCGTTGATCGATCAGTCAGTCGGTTTTACCCCTTTCCATCCCTTCGGGGATGAAATTATCAAAAACGCTGAAACACGTATAAATTAATTTTCAATTTTCAACCTAAACACAAAATTTGAATAGCCTAACTTAAACTAAAACTGACGGCCTTTCATACAAATTTTCATCCCCTTAGGGGTGGAATTTCCAGAAATCCTTCCTTAGTGGATCTTTACACTATATAAGGTATCTATGTGCAAAATGTCAAGTCTCTAGGTCCTAAGGTTTGGGCTGTGCGTTGATATATTAACAATCCGTTTTACCCCTTTTCATCCCTTCGGGGTTGAAATTATCATAAACGCTGAGACACGTATAAGTTGAAATTCAATCGCCAAGCTAAACGCAAAATTTGAAGCGTCTAATTTCAAAACTGACGGACTTTCATACAAACGTTTTTCCCCTATTTTACCCCCTTAGGGGTGGAATTTCCAAAAATCCTTCCTTAGTGGATCTCTACACTATATAAGGTATCTATGTGCAAAATTTCAAGTCTCTAGGTCCAGCGGTCTGGGCTGTGCGTTGATATATCAACAATCAGCTTAGCATTTTATATAATAGATAATATGCAACTGCACTTTTCCAGTACTAGGTCATTAAAGTAAATGGAGTATAGAATAGTAGTTTACATGACGGTTGCGTAATCATAATGACAGACATTACAACATGAGTGTAGTTTATGAAACGAGCCGCGAGGCGAGTTTCATAATAGATCACACGAGTGTTGTAATGCTAATCACGCAGAGTCTCGTACAATACTTTATCTACACACATATTATAAGTAGGTACTCTAAGATGGGTTCAGAAGCCGAAAGGCAAATGAACCGCATTACATTACCTGTGGTAGTAGGTGACAGCGATGACAGCTGTAACGTAATTTTGAAATTACGTTCTCGAATATTGTAAGGTAATGAGATCCAAATTTGGAACATCTTCCAAAATTAACGGCTGTCATCGTTGTCACCTACTACCACAGGTAATGCTGGTCATTGCCTACGGGCTTTGAATGCATAATAGAGTACTTATGATATGAGTGTAGATAAAGATTAGTGGTTTATTCGAATATCAGCCCTGAGCACTCAGACAACATGCACTACGCTAACTAACGTTTCTATTCGATTCGTTTTTAAACCAAGCGTCACTGGAAGATGACGTGATACGAAAAGTCACGTGGTCTACCAGTGACGCGATTGGTTTAAAAACGAATCGAATAGAAACGTTAGTTAGCGTAGTGCATCTTGTCTGAGCCCTCTGATCACTAATGATTATACAACCTGTTGTTTTTTAGCGCATCCTGCCGTGATACCTACGGCGTCCAGGAGCAACGCGCGGCCGAGAGCGGGGCTGAGACCCGCGCGCTGTGCACCAGCGAGTATTCCGACATCTCCCCCCTTTCTGGGGGAAACGTGCTGTTCTCCACTCTGGAGGGACGGCCGTCTGCGTATAACTTTGACAGCAGCCCCGAGTTACAGGTAAGCGGTAACATAAAGTTGCATCACCCTGGATAGTGTAGACATAAGGATGATTTCCACCAAACGGCTCGCATCGCGATCGCGTCCGGATCGTATGCGTTGGCAGCATTTCGACGCATACGATCGGGTGGTAACAGCCGTTCGCGGTCGACACGATGTCAACGCACACGATCGGCACTGTTCGGTTGCTTGGGAACGTATCCGCACCCAGTCAAATAGTTTCGTTCCTACCACGTGTTTGAGTGCACTTTCGATAATGAGTGGGCTCGCCCGGTCACGGCCGAATGGTTCCGATCACCCACGACGACAAGCGTAATCGCGTGTCGCGGAAGACGCCCGCGGTCAAGTTGCTGTCCGCGGCTTGGTAATATAGACTTTAAATAATGTAAACATGATTTAATATCGTTTAAAGACCATAAAATTCTTTCCGTTCTGATCCGTTGCGGGCCGTTTGGTGAAAAAAATTGCTATATATGTCCACTGAACAGCAAACCTTAATTCCCGCTACTTCACCATTTCTAATTTTAGAAGTTTAGTTTTTTATATGATTGCATTTCACACAAAATGGATGGTAACGTTTTCAGAATTCACGTACTTATATGTATATTATTGCGGAATTCTTTATTTTATCATAACTTCTTAATAATTCTTAATGCCTGAACCGAACCTAGTTGTAGCTAGGTAGCGTTTAATTTTTTAAATTAACGCATGTGACGAAGGCTAGGTTTTTTAAAAAAAGCCGTGTACCCAGTTGCAATGGCAGCCAAATAACAAAGATATTTTTTTAAAATATAAAAATGTATTTTTGATCATCGTCTAATAGTTAAAGATTAGATTTATAAACTTTACTAACTTGGTTAATTCTACTAGTTTCTAATCTTCGTTCATAGATGGCGTTAGTAAGCAATAATGTTCTGTTGAATATTTTGTTTTTAAAGTATTAGTGGATGATGTATTCAACATAAAATACCCAATTACTTACTAGATTAATGTATTTAACTGTCAAATCCATATAAGACAGCGTGCTGACCCTTAAGTGTCATTGTTTTTACTAAATCGTGTAATTAAACTTGCTATATTTTTGATTTTATACATTTTAGTGTTACAACCTAATCCAAACCGATGAGACAGTTACAAATTGGCATGTCTTTAAAACTTGGTTAATTCTTTTATGTGTTTTTACCAAATATTTAGCACGTCATGATTGTTTTCTAACGCCATCTATGAACTAAGAATAGAAACTGATTCTACTCTTAGATAGCGTCAGCGCCATAGATGGCGTTAGCAAGCATTCATGTGCTGAATATTTTGTTATTAAAATGTTAGTGGATGATGTATTCAACAATAACTACGCAATTACTTAATACATTAAGGTATTTAACTGTTAAAAACCTGTTAACTGTTAAGTATAACACTTAAGTGTGAGTACGCTGTTTACTAAATCGTGCAATCAAACTTGCTGTATTTTTAATTTTATATCTTTAAATGATACAACGTAATTTAAACTTACTAGATTATCACGCCACGTTAATATAACATCTATGCGAAAAAATAATTAGTAAAATTACATACATACATACATTAAATCACGCCTGTTTCCCAGAGGGGTAGGCAGAGACCACTTCTTTCCACCTGCTACGATCCTGACAAATGTCTTTCGCTTCTTCCACATTCATACATCATTCATTCATGAGTTAAATTATTAATAAATTGTTATATTATTGTTATATAAGACAAAAGACTAAGGCCGTATCGAATAGACTAAGGTGAAAGGCTGATAGAGAATAGAGAAAGAAAGGTGGCAATTACTTATAATGATCGATTAATAAAATTATAATAGGATCAGTCAGGTTGATCCCAGTGACAGCTCGTATAAACAAACATATACTCGTATTGCAGTTGTTTCTTTAATTAACTCTCCGTTAAAACAAAACCTTGCTACGACGTTCAGTAATTTAAATAACTAATCACCTCTTTCTATACCTACGTCTTGTTGGTATAGTTAGTATTTTCGGCGGTATCTCAAACAAAACTCCTGTAGCAATTTAAACTTCGTTACTGGCACTACGAGTACTAAGCCGCACTAATGACCAATGATTTCCATTTCAAAAACGGAGTCGACGGAGATCCGCTGTCGCGGAGCTCCTTTTTCTGGATGGTTTGGCCCTTGGAGCCTGCTGAACAACTAACGTAACCTAAACCTACCTTATATTTATGATACTAATTGAATTTGAGATACCACCTTTTGGTTTATGAAGGCTTAATACCAAGTAAGGAATTATATTGAATTTAACACCTTATTTGAACATCAGTAAGACTTCTATTGTTTTGCTTAAAAGTGTTGTTTTTAAGGTTTAAATTTCACTAGCAATGTTAATTTTTACTTGTTATTTCAGGAATGGGTGACAGCTACAGACCTTCGTATCTCTCTCGACCGGCTCAACACCTTTGGTGACGAGATCTTCGGCGACAGTCAGGTGCTGCAGTCATATTGGTACGCTATTGCTGACGTGGCCGTCGGTGCAAGATGCACGTGCAATGGACATGCATCTGTCTGTGAGTTGCAGGACATGGAGGATGGCTCGAAAGTCAGAACGTGCAGGTGAGTTTTATTTTGAAACCCTTAAGGTACAACGTGGAAAATTGAACGTGATTGACAAATTGAAATCGAAGATCGAATATGTTATCACCATCTCTTCCTCTCGATTTATTCTGGAATCACGAGTGACAGGGATCGAGCTAACTTTTCCATCCAGGGTTGTGATTCTCTCAACAAGCAAAGGTGATCGTTCGCTCGAGTGAAGATCCAAGCGGCGAGTTTAAGTAGTCCCGACAGAGCGAACAAAACACATTTTAGCGCGTGTATTCAATTTGGCAGCATGACTTCTCGAACATATAAGGCTGCCTAATTGACAATGCACGCACTAAAATGTGTTTTATTCGGTCAGACGGGACTACTTAAACTCGCCGCTTTTATTCGCTCGTCCGTCCGACCGGCCGCCGTTTTTTGAGAGAATAACACACCTGTATATATTACGTATATTTGAGTTCAATTTTTACCTGTAATATACATAATTTGCTTGTATATGTATAGATGTGAGCACAACACCGCCGGCCGATCGTGTGAAAAGTGCCGTGACTTTTTCAATGATGCACCATGGGGCAGAGCGTCTCCTAGCAACGTCTACGAGTGCAAACGTACGTAGAAACCTAACTCGTCGTTTAAATGTTTTCAATACATAAAGTCGCCCCTACTATCTACTTCAGGGTTTCTTAAGTGGTCGACGGACCCCTAGCGGTCAGTATCTTGTGTATCAGGGGTCCTCAGTATCTTCATTTGCCGTTAACATATTTATTAGGAATTTGTGCTGACGGCCCAGCCACGAACTGTTCGCGACAAGGTGACACACGCGGCTAGCAAATCCGATAAAAGCGTTATTTTTCTATAAATTATAAGGCTTATTTATTTTCCTAAAATGTTCTTTGACAGGGGTCCGTGGATTTTTTTAAATCTAAAAAGTGATCCTTGGTTACATAATGTTTGTGAAAGCGTTATTGTCCGCCCGCGAGCTCCGAAGACTCGGGGGTTGGGAAGAAGACGGGTGTGCGCCGCGCCGGCCCCTCGCATCATACCCCACCTCTCCGTAATGTCGAAAAGATCACCTGGTAGGATCCCCTACCTATTTATTTTGTATGTGGGGGATCCGACCAGGGTAGTGATTCTCTCAACAAGCAAAGGTGATCGTTCGCTCGAGTGAAGGTCCAAGCGGCCAGTTTAAGTAGTCCCGACAGAGCGAACAAAACACATTTTAGCGCGTGCATTGTCAATTAGGGAGCCTTATACGTTCGAGAAGTCATGCTGCCAAATTGAATACACGCGCTAAAATGTGTTTTGTTCGCTCTGTCGGGACTACTTAAACTCGCCGCTTGGACCCTCACTCGAGCGAACGATCACCTTTGCTTGTTGAGAGAAACACTACCCTGGTCGGATCCTCCACATACAAAACCCCTGGTGAAACTACCCTGGTGATCTTACTGGACATCCCCCACCTCTCCCAGTACGAGAGTTGGCCTTATCGCCAGTTCTGCCCTCCTAAATAAAAAGGACGCATATGCAATTTGATAGTCAAAGTAAATTAAACCCTCCATCTTAAGGAATAAGGTCACTAATACATACGCGGTTCTACGAGACATACGCCCTTTTTTCTAAGGAGGGCAGAGTTGGCTATATCATTAACGTAATGTTGACTAAATCACTGCGCTATTTCGTGACGTCAGCTTTTCTTGAGTTTCCTCTGATTTCGCGCTCGGATATAGGTACTTTATTAAACACATTGACAACGTCACTGTAGTAGTGCTGTGCGCTTATACAGATTGCGAACACTCTGTATATGCAACTGCGAATACATCGACAATTAAATACAGGATGTTTATAATCTGCGATGACGTGTCCAACTACTATATTTTACGTTGCACGAATGCGGTATAAGCAAATAGTATTTAATTAAGGATCGTATTAAAAAAGTTGCACGCTGTTTTTCTCGCAGTTTGTTCCATGCTTTCACTACTCTGTGACATGTAGGGTTACCATATTTTATTTCAGGATATTTGGACTCTTCTCAGGATTGCGGCCGGATTTTGCAAATCTTAGAAATCTCAGGATTTTTTGAATTTTCAATAAAATACAGTACATTTTAAAGATATCTTTAATAAAAAGTTAAAACAAACTAAAAATAATCTTCCTTATAGAGAAAATAATTAAAGTACCTAATCAACTTTGGTACTGACATTTTTAAATTTGTAATTACGTTTGAGAAATTCTCGAACTCCAACAAAATCTCAGGAATTTTCAATAGAAATCACGCCTGTTCTCCGGACATTTTATTTTTTCATCTGGTAACCCTAGTTACATACGAAGTATTTGCCAGGATTGTTGTGCGAAAGCTCAGTTAGTAATTTAAATGGGTCTATATTGACTGACATAATTATTTTTAGTCATAATGTGCTTTAGGTCATAATCATCGCAAGCCATAACGTGTTTTTTTAAAGAAACTGTTACTTTTTCAGGATTTTTATAAATCAAACCTAACCTAACCTAGCCTTGTCTACACGTTAGATATTTCAGAACTTCTGAAAAGTTTACAGTTACAGCGATATAAAAAATTATGACTATCAAAAATTATGTCAACAATTACATTATGACCAATAAAATTATGGGAAACAAAGGGCTCCCAATTTAAATTGATAGCCCCAAGACGAGTGTTGGTATTAAGCTTGAGCAATTCATGAAACTCAAGTAAGTCCTGTAAGATCTTAAAGGTTTCTATTCAATCGATACGGTCTCTTCGGTCCTCTAGATTTTTTTTTATGTGGTCTCGGTAATTTTTCATAAGATTGATTACGTGAGCCAAACGGAAGCACTCGAACGTCAACAAAAGCGGTTCTTAAGTCTTATTCTTCCAAACATTACTATTAAACGTCATCTTAAGAGGATTGTGAAGCTAAAAATCTCCATAAAACATGCGAAAACGTTTCTCTCCCCTTAAACCTCGTCCGATTTTTACGATTTTTGAATATGTTGTAGATACCATGAAAAACTATGTCTGTACGTTTTCTATTCCAAGAAAATATTTCTTAGAACGAAACAAATTGAAAAAAAAAACAAAAAGCAGAAACGTACAGAGCTAGGTCTTTATAATAACTACAACATATTCAAAAATCGTGGAAATCGGACTTGATTTAGGGGGTGAGAAACGTTTTCGCCCGGAGCTAGTTTTGTATGGATTTTTTTTGACAGTTACGTGATTTTAGCGGTGCTTCACAATCCTCTTAATATCACTCTCTCGTTTTTCATATTGCTCTTCAAACATATAGTCTGCTTTTGGTTAAAATATTGTAGGACGCAGAAGTTATTGTTTGGTTTTTGAAGGCGGTGTTTTTTTTTTACTTTTTAGTGATCATAATTACGTTGTTATTCTCCCACTTCTCATTAAATAAGAAACTATAAAACATTAATCTCGCCGCAAGCGACACCGTGGGAAAGTCATAGTCATATATTTAAACCTAAATATTGTTATGTTTCGTCATATTCGCTCAACTATCTGAAAAATATCTTAATTGAAAGCACATGTGATATGTGTAAGCAAATTAAAGATATGTTGGTGGAGAGTTAGTTTATGCAAGAAAAACCCAGATGGTATCATTCATTTTCTTGAAAAAGAAAATATTCAGAATCCGGTGCCGTAAAGGTAAAATTTGCTGTCATGGCGAAAATCGACACGAGTAAATGAATTTTATTTCTGTTAGTAATGTATTTAAGCCTTAAATTTTGCATAACTTTTGAAGCTATGTTATGTCTAATAGAGTGAGGTAAGCTTGATCAAAATCAGTCTGCTTAGTATAATACAAAAACTAACAATTTTCGCTTAGCTGCGCACACTTACCCGCAGTATGGGTGTGAGCGTATTTAAGGCGATTTTTCTTAGAGGTGGCAAGGTTTTATTGATAATTTCTTGATTTAATTACATACATACATAATCTCACGCCTTCGTTCCCAGAGTGGGGTAAGCAGAGCTACAGAATTACAAACATCTCTAAAAACTTGTTGATAATTCTATAACCACAATTTGCACAATCAGGCTAAGATGTTTACCAGCGTATTAGTGACAGGTTGCAAGCCCATCGCCTAACAGTACTACAAGCCTTTATTCCCTTAGTCGTCTCTTACGACATCCACGGGAAGACATGGAGTGGCACTATTCTAACTCGGCAACCACACGAGGCTAATTATTAATTATTATCTAAATAAATGCTTCGCCAGATACATATTTTCATTTTCCATTTATGTTTATCGTTTAATTTTGATATTAGTTTGAAAATAAAGTGCGCACCGTGGCCCCACATGACTCTATAATGTAAAAAGAAAAACTATCACGACTAAGTAGACTTTTTTGTTCCTGAGATACAGAAGGCCCTGCAAAGATGCACTACGCTAACTAACGTTTCTATTCGATTCGTTTTTAAACCAATCGCGTCACTGGTAGACCACGTGACTTTTCGTATCACTTCATCTCCCAGTGACGCGATTGGTTTAAAAACTAATCGAATAGAAACGTTAGTTAGCGTAGTGCATCTTTGCAGGGCCCTCTGGTGACCAAAGTGTTTATACCTACTAAAATCATCTGACAGCACCAAATAACTTTAAATAGAGAATACTCGTAATTCATACTTGTTGTTTTATCTTATGAGATAGTTTTTGTGTAGTAACGGCTTCGGAACCCTACACTGAGCATGGCCAGACATGCTCTTGCCCGGTTTTTTATTAGAGTCTCGTACCCAAAGGGTGCTGACGGGAACCTTTTAGGTACCAAGCCTCCGCTGTCTGTCAGTCCGTCCGGTTTTTAAATATATTTTAAGATTTAGATCTCACCTTTTATCTCCCGCTTTCATTTGTAAATAGTTTATACCTCATCTCTCTTTATTCTGTTTGTATTGCTTTAAGTAATCGTTTTTTGTAAATAAATTTGTTCATTTTCTTCAACAACTTACGAGGTGTTTTACTTACGCATCAACTACTCCAACAAAGTACCTAGCACGTAGCACCTCTACATTTATTTAGCGCATCTATAAAAGAGGCGCGCGGTAAAAATCGTTCCCTTTTGCTCCTGGCCGTCGCGGTGAAATCAATGTCGCTCCGCTGCGCGTCCGCTCCGAACATAAACAAACTGCTCTTATCAGGGCTACTTCGATGTCTTGATCAATCTGGTTTCCTTCTAACTGATGTCAAACAATCAATCTGTTTACTCCCACAAACTTAACCTACTTTTCGACTAAGTTGTATTATGAAAGTTAAATAGTTAATAGATAGAGATAGAGAGATAGTAGTAAAATAAACCGGGCAAGAGCATGTCGGACCATGCTCAGTGTAGGGTTCCGAAGCCGTTACTACAAACAAATTAGACCTCGCGACAAACTTAACTTTGCCGTTGGAAAACTGTTATCCCATACATCGACATAGGTCGCGGTCAGTTTACCAACACCGCAAGTAAGTTTTAGGTAGGTATAAACATTTAATCCGTTTGTAACTCAAAAACCGATAAAGTGTACTTAATCGTAATAGTTTTCATATTAAATTCATTATATGTGCTTTCATTTCAGATATTTTTCAGATTTTAAGTATTTGTATTTTTGGCTGTAGGGGGGGGGACACTTGACTCTAAGAAAAAATAGCGCTTTAAAGCTTAATATTTCATAAACGGATACCTTAATCGAAAAATTGTTTGCACAAACCCGCAATCTTTTTGGAAGACCTATCCAAAGACACCCCACACTATGGGGTAGACGAGAAAAAAAATCATCCCCATGTTACGTGTAGGGGTACACTAAAAACATTTTTTTTTCAACATTTTATTTTTTAACTTTGTTGGCGTGACTAATATGTATATTCATGCCAAATTACAGCTTTCTAGTACTAAGACTCTGAGCTAGGCTGCGGACGGACGGACTATAAGGCGAAACTATAAGGGTTCGTAGTTTGACTACGGAACCCTAAAAACACAGACGCATGGTTTTTTTCATAATTAATGAACGTTCATGCTGGAATCTAAATAAAATCGATTTGTTTACATTGTTACTAAATTAATTGTCTTTATCGCCAAACGACCATTTCAGCTAGATGACATAACAGTAAAATACACAGTCAGCAAAGAGTCAATTCAGCTGGACGACATGAAAGTAGAATACTCAATCAGCAAAGTGCCAAATAAGCAGGACGGCTCAGAATTCAAATGAGCAAGTAGCCAAACGTTTGGAAATATAAATAGTCAGTATGATTAGAATACCTAATTAGCCGAAAGTGAAATTAGTTAATTGACATGAACACAGAACGACTTAGTAGCAAAACGTCTGGAAATTAAAATAGTCCGTATAATTACAATAGGTACCTAGTAAGCCGAAAGTAAAATTAGTTAATTGTCATGACCACAGAACGAGTTAGTAGCAATACCTAATTCGTCGAAAGTAAAATTAGTAGATTTTAATTATCAAGTGTCTTATCAATACGCAATTTTAAGATCCAGACGTTTTGCTAACCGGCCATTTGGCGTTCATGTCTATTTAGTAATTAAGACATTTTGAGATACAAACGTTTCGCTACCGGGCCATTTAGCTTTTCTGTCTATTAAGTAATAAAGACATTCTAAGATAAAGACGTTTCGCTACTAGTGTATTTTAATTTGTAACATTCTAAGATCCAGAGTTTTGCTAAAGATACATTTAACGTTCATGTCTATATAGCAACAAAGACATTACACAATCCAGACGTGTGAGCTATATTGTCATTTGGCGAAAAGGGAATTTTGATAGTAACCCAAAATGGCATAGGACATTTTACGGCTCAATATTTCTCAACTCAGAAACTAAGCATTTCACGGCGGCGGCGTGTGGAACTAAGTTGCACTCAGTTACGCTGCGCTCGATAGATGGCGCTGGGTGTACATTAGATGGCGGAGTCGTTTTGTCCCCCAAGTTTCATAGGGCAAGTAAAGGCGTAACGCAGCGTCACATACATACATACATTTCTCCCCTCTATAATGAGGGGGTTTTTTTGGGTTCGTCCTTACGAATAAGTAGTAAGGGCGATTTTAATATTCTGTCAATTTAGTGACCGCTAAAGTTGTGCCCGCTCGGTCTTTAAAGGGAGCGCTCCGATCTCGGTCAATCGGTGAAAGGAACTAGTTCGTTCTTTTAGTTCCTTTAGGTCCTTTAGGTCCGGAGCAAATTTGGAGATCTGAGCAGGACACGCTTTGAAGTAGGTACTATTGGTCTCGTTCACATCGAGTGCGCTCTTTACTCGTTCGCTCTGTTTCGCTCATACATACAACAATTGCTACTGACCTAAAGGACCGAAGACCGATTAAGATCGTTTACGAAGAACTAGTTCGTTTCG
Organism: Acleris literana; assembly: GCA_946894065.1. Classification (NCBI taxonomy): domain Eukaryota; kingdom Metazoa; phylum Arthropoda; class Insecta; order Lepidoptera; family Tortricidae; genus Acleris; species Acleris literana. The sequence goes on along the minus strand of OX335668.1, from coordinate 97,871,489 downwards.
GTCCGTGACGGGAATTCATTCCTTTAAGTTCTTAGTTCCTACCGACACAAGCCTAACCGCTTGGTCTAACTATATAATTTTAGGCTAACCGCTAACCTCAAATTAATTATCCCTCATTTTCATCGGCCTCGTCGCTAGACTATATTTCTATACTAGTGACTCGCCCTCGGTTTGCTTCGATTTATGTGTGTGTGTAAAAATCGTTACACCCTAAGAGTGAGCAACATATTCTTGCATCACACTCTTATGTATTTCTCATGCCCATGTTCCGCCGACGTGTAGATTGGCCATTTATACTATGCATTGGCACGGATTAGATTATCAATATTATAGCCTAAGCAACGAAGACAAATCAGTGGAAAAAACTCGTGTCCGAGTATAAGCGAATTTTGGCATAGTTGTAGGGAATGGTGTTTTAAACCACATACTAAAAGTGCTCCACCCCCACCCATCTACTGATGTGCAAGTTGCGGAAAGTTTTCAAAAAGTTGGAAAAGTTCTAAGGAATTTCCGGTAACTTTCACTTGAAATATAGGAAATATAAAATTTAAGAAACGGAAAGTTTCCATCCCCACACAAAATTGAGAGAAGTTTCCGAAATTTTCCTACATGAAAAATTGCGCAATTTTGGAAAGTTTCTTAAAATGTATATTTTAAATGAAAAAATATACTTACTATAATTTTGTGATGTTAACAAAATACAAGTATTATTTTAACAAGTAATATTTAACTCTAGGTATATATCTTTCGCGGTATGATTATTTCAAATCTTGCATTCAATTTTGAACTTCGCGTTTGGAATGAGCTGCAATTTGGAATAAATATGTACGTAAACCAGGGGCCTGTTTTATAAAACTACAAACTACAATTTTACAGGTCTAAACTGGCAACACTGCTCAAATGGCTAGTCGCCATTGTGTCAAATGGAAACTTATAACATGTAAATTGTAATTTGTAGCTTTATAAAACAGTCCCCAGATGTCAATGCAAATATCTAAAAGCCTACTACTAATCTAACTACTTTTGATACGTTATCTTATAGTATTGTGAGTGCTATGATAGTTCTTATGTGCTTGATTATAAGAGAGGCCGATTAAAAAAAAATACAATGTTAGAAGCAATTAGGTTTTGGCGAGTAGAATCCCTCTATCTATCTGATGATGGAGTTGGAAGGAACAGGATTCCTTCTGTACCGTAAAGAAAAATGATTTCTTGACCACGTTGTACTGTGTCAAAGTGACTTAATCGATCAAAACGCAAGAGAATTCGTACTATATTATTTAGTGTTACTTTGACATAGTCCAAAGTGGTCTAGGAATCAATTTCCTCGACTGTACAGTATTCCCAGCTCCTTATTAGCTTTTGGCTAGCTTTTGCTATCACGCTTGTACTCGCAACTGACAGTATTGTCAGAGGGCCCTGCCAAGATGCATTGCGCTAACTAGCGTTTCTATTCGATTCGTTTTTTAACCAATCGCATCACCGGTAGATGACGTGATACGGGAAGTCACGTGATCTACCAGTGACGCGATTGGTTTAAAAACGAAACGAATAGAAACTTTATTTAGCGCAATGCATCTTGGCAGGCCCCTCTGATGTCACTCTTGTGTCATAGAAAAACGAAAATTGCCGATTGCTATTAAGAAAATGGTTGCACTGTACCTACAATGTAGACCCAAGTTTAAACTAGTCAGTTTGGGCTCAAACAAAAGAATAAAAAGTTTGAATGAAATGTATTATTTCCAGAGTGTAATTGCAACGGGTTTTCCAACAAGTGCTACTTCGATAAGCAGCTGTACGAGCACACTGGACACGGTGGGCACTGTGTTGAGTGTCGAGAGAATCGAGACGGGGCGAACTGCGAGAGATGCCGTGAAAATTACTTCCAGGCTGCTGGAGATATCTGTCTGCCATGCAACTGTGACCCTACTGGTAATGATATTACTTATGTTATCATCATCATTTCAGCCGAAAGACGTTCACTGCTAGACGTGGGCCTGTCACGGGCCTGCCGCAATATTGGTCCTTGTGGCAGGCCTGTAAGGTTTGCCATAAGGACCAGTCTTGCACCGCTTGCATCCATCAAGGTTTCCAGCAACCTTAGCCACGTCGTCAGTCCACCTCATTGGACTTAATGTATATTAAGTATGCGCACTCAAAACCCCTCACTTAGTACTGTCAGTTGCTATGTGGTCAGAACTTGACGTAAATATTACTGCGTCAGAAAGCCGCTCTACCGGTGCAAAGCATAGTTTTAAACTCCCATTATAATAATTACTTTCGGTGTTAAGTTTTTTATGATACTGGTAAATAACGTTTTGCACCTTTGTCTCACTTGGCTGAAAATAGCTATTTCTGATTCTAAAAAACCAAAAACCGTCTTCAAAATCGTAAAGGATAACTTATTTTAAACATTGGCGTATCTAGAGATATTTTCCATAAATTTGCCTTGATTTTTGCCTGGCCCATGCCTTGTTGAGATACATTGGGGTAGACTTCATTCGGCTTCCTATTTACAAGTGATCAATGATCATCCTGGGGTGGGCACCAGACCATTCTGGGGCGGGCATGACCCAATATACGCCTATGCTTTTAAAATGGTAGAGGTCCTAGTCAAACTGAAGTCGCCTTTTGGTTAAAAATGTGGTGGGACGCCGACTTCAGTTTGACTGACCTATTACGTACCATTTTAAAAGAAGTTATTTCCTTCTTTTTTGTACCTACCTAGGCGGTTTTTTTGTTTATCGAAACATTTATTATAGTTCATACTTTTTAGTGATCATAATATGCTGTTTATGTAAGAGCAGGCATTTGTGTGATGAGCTCGAGTATTTGTTCTTGAATGTTTTCCTTATATACGTATTTCTCTATAAGATTACGTTTATCATTGTACCCTTAGTACAAGCCTAGAGCTTAGTTTGGGACTTGCTCTATTTGCATGAGACTGTCCCCTGATATATCGTCCCACTCCTCTTTCCAGGTTCCCGCAGTCTCCAATGCAATGCGGAAGGCAAGTGTCAATGCAAGCCAGGCGTAACTGGCGACAAATGCGACGCCTGCGCTCCTAACCACTACGAGTTTACTAGCCTTGGCTGCAAGCCCTGCGACTGTTTCGATGCTGGCTCTTTCGGCAATCTGCCTCAGTGTAACCCCGTAACAGGGGTCTGTTTATGCAAGCAGAATGTCGAGGGGAGACGGTGTCGCGAGTAAGTATTACTCTTATTAGGTATTGTTATTTGTATGTCTCAAGGAGTACATGGAGCCGAAGCCAACACGCCCTTTACGGTAGGCGTCCACTTAATCCGTTGTCGGCCGAAGTATGTTCAAGCGTAGTCGTCAGAACTCGGCCGATCGAATCAAACGTCTGTAAAGGAACGAGAGCGCCTCCACTGCTACCGTCGGTCGGTCGGTCGTCGCTCGGTAGCAGTGTAGGCACACTCGTTCCTTTACATACGTTTGATTCGATTGGCCGAATTCGGACGACGACGCCCGAACATACTTCGGCCGACATCGGATTAGGTGAAAACGTACCGGTAGACAAGTATAATTTTGTAAAGTGATGGGACACCAACCGGCGATTGTGACTGAGTTAAAACTGTAGAAGTATGCTCCCACAGACAGCTGTCAGTTTCACTGTACGAAGACAAAAGCGACATGCTAGAATTGCCAGGTTTATAAAAAACGTAAACAAATATGATACTTATCGTAATAAGTATGTAATTTTTTTGCTTAGCGTGACCCCTTAGAATTTGCAGGACATTCTTTGCGTAATGTTAGATTCTAGAGTAAAATGCATCCTGTAGCACCTGTGGATAAAATTTTCCACCGCGTCGCGCTCATAGGTATGCTAAGTGGGGTTAGTGTACCTACCGTTTTAGCAGACGGGTTAACGCTCACTACATCAACTCCGTAGCGTCACCGGACGAGGCGATCCGGATGTAGAGAGGACTATCTATAGAAGTCCATATAAAATATATTAACCGCGCGAGGTGAGGAGTTGTTGATCAGGTCTAATGAGCTTTAAGACTTTTTTGTTGGTCGATAGCCCGCATGATTTTCGTGATACATTGCATCGCTGCGATCGCTCCCGGCTCAATAATGTCAAAACAACTCTTCAATGGATTGCTACAAGCATGCGGGTTCAAGAAGATACATACCGCTGACAGATAGAGGGACGGACAGCGGAGGTGAAGTAATAGGGTCCCAAACACCCTTTGGGTCTCTAAATCTACCAGGGCGACATATCCTTCACAGATGCAAGCCAGGTTTCTTCAACCTGGACATCAACAACGAGTTCGGATGTACCCCGTGCTTCTGCTTCGGCCATTCCTCTCAGTGCAACTCGGCTCCGAAGTACCAGGCGCATGAGCTCAGCGCCCACTTCATCAGGGATGCTGAGAAGTGGACTGCTGAGGCGGACAGTCACCAGCCAGCGGTATTGCAGTTCAATGCTAATACTCAGAACATTGGTAAGTAGGGGTTCATTTCGCCGAGTATAGATGAATTACCGAGAGCGTGGAATTGCATATGTACGAGTAGTGGTAATATATGTTTACAGGCATTCTATATTTAAATTTCCTCTACTTCTCATATCATCAGCATAAAAAGAGTTTTGTTATATATTAAAGAGTAAGTACAAAAATAATGTCACTGTCAAATTCTAAATACTTTTTACAATGCACTAAAATATACGTCTTATTTTATTGTATTCTCGCAATTTTCAGAATTATTTTGACTGGGCATGTAGGTACGACTGTAAGTTACACAGTTTGCAGAAATTATGGCAGAAAGTAGCAGTAATTTTGGTCAGATTGAGAGTCAAATTAATGTCATAAATATTTTGAACTCGAAATAATGAAAAAATTAAATTCGCCTTACAGCGCTGCCCAATTGATTGAAAAAACTACAGGTGTTTCCCTCTCGACTATTTATAAAATTATGACTGAGAGTAAGAGTGACAAATTCAAAGCAACGAAAAAAATCCCCTCTCCGAGTAAGAAAAATTACGTACCTACTTGTCCAACGGCATTAGATGATTTTGATCAAGAAGTCATCAGAACTTTATATAATTTTAATACGTCCCATAAGCATATAGCATAATATACCATAAGCAATAACCTTAAAGTTGAAAATTTAGGAAATGATAGCGACTAAAAGTAAAAAAAGGACATACTTATTCCAAATGTTTAGGGTAATCTCATTAAATTAAGAAAAATCCTACATGGTTTTCCTTTTCATGCGAACGGTACAACCACTACATACGCAATTCCACGCTCTCGGTAATTCATCTATACACATTAGGCTCTCGGCGCGGCGTTTGACAGGCGTTACCGGGGCAAATTTTATAAAGCTACAAGTTACAAGTTTACAGGTCTAAACTGGCAACACTGCTCAAATAGCTGGTCGTCATTGGTCGAGGTTGTATCAAATGGAAACTTGTAACCTGCAAATTGTAATTTGTAGCTTTATAAAACAGGCCCCGGGCTGTCCATACTGGCATAATATGTAATACTAGCTTCTGCCCGCGACTTCGTCCCCGTGGAATAGTAACTTTGGGCTAACGCTAACTTTAACCCGCGACTTTGTTAACGCAGAAGGTTGAAACATTCTCCATTGGTGCTCCGTTCCTATTGGTCTTAGCGTAATGATATATAGCTTATAGCCTTCCTCAATAAATGGGCTATCGTACACTGAAATATTTTTTCAAATCGGACGAGTAGTTCCTGAGATTAGAGCGTTCAGCGCAAACTCTTCAGCTTTATAATATTAGTATAGAAGTATACATAGAGTCTGACCAGCAAGTGGTGACACAAGCATTTTTCACAAATTCTTCATATGGCAACAATTTTACCTATGAAACAAGCTATCACATTATGAGTACCTATCTAGTCGCTATGCATTTCGTGTCATCAGGTAGTGGTATTTTGAATTTGCCGCCTTTTTGTGTCACCACTCGCTGGTCAGACTCTAGCAGTCATCTGTTTCTCGCAATTTACCTTCGAATAAGGATAAAATGGACCAATATTTATGCTGAGTACCTATCAACATCTTAATTGTGACAGTTCTCAACTTATGATTTTTTTTAATGCACTGTTTTTCGGGATGTATTCAAGCGATTTGCTGCAAATTTTGAAATTATGTTCTTTTCATAGATTTGCATCGCTTCCCAAAAAATAAATACTAGTTATAATATATAAAAAAAGCAGCGTGCCTCAGGGCAAAGGCCTCTAACGATTTCCATTGCTGCCTATCCTTAGCGACACTCCTCCAGTTGAGTGCAGCCGTAACTTTAATCTCATCCTCCCATCTACCTCTATTTTTAACCAGCCTTTAATTATTTCCAGAGGTCCACTCTACAAACACTGAGACGGTCTACTTCGTAGCTTCCAACCAGTTCCTTGGCGACCAGCGACCTTCCTACAACCACCAGCTCAAGTTTACCCTCCGTCTTGGAGAAGCCAGGGGCTACCCGTCAGCGCAGGACATCATTCTAGAAGGAGCCCATGCTTCAGTTGCTATGAACATCTACGGACAAAATAACCCAGCTCCATCTGACCAGGTATACATATAGTCCAATGTTATGTCTCTAGGCAAAGTAATGTCCAGGAAGCAGTTAAACAAATGAATGATGATCTTACTAGTATTGAAGGAAAGATGTTTAACAAAGAAAGATAATCATTTATTTAATACCTATATCATTGAAAACAAAGTTCTGTCTTAAAAATAAATAAGTTAAAGCAAAGCCGGGTGGCTCTTGGGGTGGCTCTTGCTTCATGGAATACATATGGATGATCATTTGCACAAACTGCACCATCTTTTACAAACCAACCTGGAACGAGAATACTCTTGGTGTCAATATTCATATTTAAAACAGGAGGACATCATTTATGTTCCCTTATTAAGCTCTATTATTAATCGAGTAAGTGTTTATTGTAATAATTTATGAAATAATTGTAGCAAAACATGGGTTACTAGCGCCATCTATTGTCATAAGGTGGCATTTATGACCTATGAACCAGTGCCATTTTGTAAGTGCATTTGTGCAGAAATTTTCTAAAAGATAACAATGAAATGTTTATAGGTAAATCCCTTAAGTCTTCTGGCCCCTTGGCATACATTGCAAGGGAACTTTGACCTAAAAAAAAACACACATTTTGTTACAAAAGCACACATTCTCTAGGTATTGTCGATAACTTTTTACTCTTTAAATAAAGGGCCATCTTAATTAATTAAAAAAAATATATAATTGTGTTATTACACCTAATAAGATTATCTATACATATAAAAGAAGAAACTGGCTGGCTGATCAATCTACTCACAGCAGTAACCACAGGACCTCGGAACTTCACGAGGAACATTCTTTGAATATCCTAGGTGTGGACTCAGAAGGGATTTCACTAGCGGGATACTAATTTTACATTTCTGAATATTGGGCATCATCTTATATTAATCGTACCGCTGCAAAATAACTATTCCTCTCTTTATTTCTAACTAACGGACGCCCGCGACTTCGTACGCGTAGAATTAGTTTCCCGCTACTCCCCCTATTTCTTCCCGTTGGGGGTCGATTTTCGGAAAATCCTTTCTTAGTGCTCACTTACACCATGAAAGGAACCCCTGTACCAAATTTCAAGTTTCTGGTTACAGTAGTTTCGGCTGTGCGTTGATATCTAAGTCAGTGAGTCAGTTTTGCCTTTTATATATATAGAATCGATAGATAAAGATTATTAACTGATTCCAATGTTGTTCCAGTACCAAGAATACACCTTCAAGCTACATGAAGATTCTAACTACGGTTGGACCCCCACATTGTCTAACTTCGAGTTCATGTCGATACTTCAAAATCTAACAGCCATCAAAATTCGAGGCACTTACAACAAGGCTGGTGTGGGGTACCTGATGAACTTCAAGATTGAAACTGCGAAGGTATGGTCTTTTCTTTAACGGTCTTTTTGCCAACGGTCCGGTCTGTTAACCCCTTCAAGGGGTTTTGAAGGGGTTACCGGACCGGTCCCTGCTTTTTGCAAGCCTTTTACCTCTTGTTTAGTTAAAATTTTGCAAGCTAATTCAGAACTGGTTCTTGTTTTGGAAACGGGCTCAATCTTGAAACCCAAATGTAAACCTAGGACAATTATGGCATCGAATCATACGTAGACCTAATCTGATGATAGTGATTTTCCTAATCAACTTATGGTCCAATTATTAACCGAAGTTTTAGGTGTTCCGTCAGGTTTATAATATTTTAGAGAAACTTTTTTACATAGTTGGTGAGGTTTTTAATTTCTTTTCTGTACGTTTTAGTTATATAACATTGTCAAACCAACAGACTAACAACTCATGCAAAAAGTGTATTTATGTCTATAAGTATGTACCTAAGGTCTGTTCATTCTTACTTGTCTTATATAGTAAACAACTTTCTAACCTCAAAATGAACCTTTCCTGGCTAAAACAGCTATTTAAAAAAAAAAAGCAATCACAGACAATACATTGGCCAAGTGATGTCCAAAATTTTAACTCGGTTTACTTTATTTACGATAAAAGAGCTGTTTTAGCTAGAAAAGGTTCATTTTGAGGTTAGAAAGTTGTTTACTGTATAAGACAAGTAAGGATGAACAGACCTTACCTATGTATGTATACATATTAAACTCTTCATTGCACAATGAGAAAAAGTAAAAAATAGGGATCTAAGGGATTCCTTCCAGTAAATAAGTGGGTGGTTTTCTTATAGTGTAAAAACTACTATTTTTGGGCATTCGTACAAAAATACAGTTGGAAGTAAGCCTCAAAATTAATTCTTGGATGTTTTCTATGTATTTAAGTATGTCTTTGTCTATATAGTTAGTCAACTTTGACGTTGTCTAGTACCCATAGTACAAGCCTAGCTTAGTTTGGAACTAGGTCAATATGAATGAGTCCCCCAATATTTATTTAATTACAAATTACGATAACATTCTGTTTCATAGATTGGACGCGAGAAAGGGGCAGCTCCAGCCAACTGGGTAGAGAAGTGTAGTTGCCCCAACGCATACGTTGGTGATTATTGCGAGGAGTGCGCTCCAGGGTTCAGACACGAGCCGGCCAATGGTGGGCCTTACTCCGACTGTATACCCTGCGATTGTAATGAGCACGCGCATATATGTGACACGGCTACTGGTGAGTACTTGGTATATAATATAATGAATCATTTGGAGGTATTAAAAAGAAAAGGGCATTTGCACCTTGATTTTCACCTTCAGTATTGTCATATTTCGAAATTCATTTATTAGTTAAATCGCTACACCAGTTTAAATAATTTTTGCTGCGGAGGATATCTCCGATGTGAAAGTGCTAAAAACAAAAAAATCTTATTAGGTGAAGATAAACTAAACTAAAAATGTATTTAAGTTATTTCGAAATATGACAGTACGATTATAAAAATAGGAAATAGCGACTCCATGAACTCTAGAACCGCAGTACTGCTACGGAAAAGGGCACATCTACGATATCTATTGAATTCCACTTCCAACCTTATTATAACCTTTGAGAGTTTAATATCCTCTGTAGAAGGGCAGAGTACACCACCAAAATCCTAACCCTAATCATTACTCATCAAAGTATATTTTTCCAAATATGCTTAATGAAAATTCATTGTATTTTCAAGGCTACTGTATCTGCAAGCACAACACAACTGGAAGTAACTGCGAGCTCTGTGCCAAGGGTTTCTATGGCAACGCCATCGCTGGCACCCCTGAGGATTGCAAACCCTGTCCGTGCCCCAAGAACAGCGGCTGTATCCAGCTGATGGACCAAAGCATCGTGTGTACCGACTGCCCTACTGGATATGCTGGTGAGTGATTTGATTTATTTTAAGCTGTTCCCTTACCATGACAACTGCAAGCCCTGCCCGTGCCCCAAGAACAGCGGCTGTATCCAGCTGATGAACCAAAGCATCGTGTGTACCGACTGCCCTACTGGATATGCTGGTGAGTGATTTGGTCTACTTAAGCTGTACCCTTACCATGAAGACTGCAAGGCCTTCCCCGTGCCCTAAGAACAGCGGCTGTATCCAGCTGATGGACCAAAGCATCGTGTGTACCTACTGCCCTACTGGATATGCTGGTGAGTTATTTGATTTATTTTAAGCTGTTCCCTTACCATGAAAACTGCAAGCCCTACCCGTGCCCCAAGAACAGCGGCTGTATCCAGCCGATGGATCAAAGCTTTGTGTGTACCGACTGCCCTACTGGATATGCTGGTGAGTGATTTGATTTATTTTAAACTGTTCCCTTACTATGAGGACTACAAGCCTTCCCCGTGCTCTAAGAACAGCAGCTGTATCCAGTTGATGGACATTGTGTGTACCGAATGCCCTACTGGATATGCTGGTGAGTGATTTGGTCTACTTAAGCTGTACCCTTACCATGAGGACTGCAAGCCTTTCCCTTGCCATAAGAACAGCGGCTGTATTCAGCTGATGGACCAAAGCATTGTGTGTACCGACTGCCCCACTGGATATGCTGGTGAGTGTTTTGATTTATTTTAAGCTGCCTTACCACAAGGACTACAAGCCGTCGCCGTCCTCTACGAACAGCGGCTGCATCCAGCTGATGGACCAAAGCTTTGTGTGTACTCTGGGGAGTGATTTGATTTATTTTAAGCAGTTCTTTAATAACAATGAGGCGCTTATAAGAAAAGCAATAGTTATTTGTGCACCATGAGAGCTAAGTTGGGTTTTGCTGCAAGTGTTTATTTTGAATCTCGTGTAAGCGTAGGATTCCCTAATTGAATCACGGGAGTGGCTATTCTAGGTTAGAATCTGGGGCGCAGCGAGCTATTTAAAGTCACGGGATGCAAATAACTTAGTTCTCGTGTTACCCATACAACTTTTCACCTGAGCAGCGAGAGCATAATAACTAAAAAAAGGTAAGAATAACAACATGGTAAAAATTAAATCACTTGTATATTTTGTAAAAAAAAACCTTCCTTTTCTCACGCTCGCAGCATAATCGAATTTTGCTGTTGGAGGTGCTGAGGTGAAGAATAATTTACAAGTTAATTAGTCTGACGAGTCAACATCTTTATTCCAGGACCAAAATGCGAGGTGTGTGCTGACGGCAACTTCGGCGACCCAACCGGCCAGTTTGGACCCTCGAAAGAGTGTGAAGAGTGCCAGTGCAATGGCAATGTGGACCCAAACGCAGTTGGCAACTGCAACCGAACCACTGGCGAGTGTTTGAAGTGCATCTACAACACTGCAGGGGAGCATTGTGACAAGTGTTTGAACGGTGAGTGAATTTATCAACGCTTAAAGGCTGTTTTCATCTTTTTGTGATACATTTCATCACTGAAATACCTACCTGCTCAATTATGTCATAACAACTCTTCAATGGATTGCTACAAATACGGGCTTTTGAATGAATGAATGAATTATGTATATTTATTTTCCAAAGTAAGTCACAGTATACATTGCATGTTATGTCAAAAGTACAAGAAATTACAATGGAATCGTCAAAAATATACACAAATTTATAATCAAAAATGGAAATAAGAAGTCAGGATAACAATAAAAATACAAAACTAAGGAGTTATCACCGTAGAGGATCGTTTTAAAAATAGCATGCAACCAAATTAGCATTTTTTTTAAAATAAATAACATAATAAGTCAAAATATCAGAAATAATAAAACATAATAAAAACAACAACACATATTAACTCAAAACATTTTAAATAATTTATGTACCTAATTATAAATTAAGGTCCATAAACTCTTTTACTGACTAATAATGGATTTTCCAATAAAAGATTTTTCAGCCGGCGTCCAAATACTTCAATGCTTATTTGACTAATGAAACAGATTTAAGAGGTTTGTGAAGCTAAAAAAGATTTATGCGTGTATTGACTATAAGGAACAATGCCGAAGTATAAAAATGTCTACCTTTAAAACATTAATTAGCCTAAGTATAAGAAAGCCAATACTTCAAAACGTCTAAGTCTTATTAAGTCGAAATATAGAAATGACTACTCTCAAAGTATAAAAATGTCTACAATCATAGTAAGTGTCTTATATAAAAATCGACTATAAAAATACACCGCGACAAAATTATTCAAGTGGACATTTTTATACCCCGACATATTTCCTTATAGTCTATTGTCGTAATATCTTTATACGTCGTCTAATATACATACATATATCGCACCTTCTAGTGACCTAATTCAAAATTTCAGCTTTCAAACTTCAAGTCATAAATTTATTATTATAGAGACCTATTTCGAAATTTAAAATTTCCGAATTACGTCACTATTGTTTTGAAGGTGCGATATGTGCACCTTTTTATACTTTGACCAAATTATGCACGGACGAAATGATTCAAGTGGACATTTTTATACTTCGGCATATTTCCTTATAGTCAATTCACGCATAAATCCTAAAAAATTCCATACAAAATACGATAACGTTGTTCTCCACTTAAACCTAGTCGGATTTTTACGATTTTGTAAATATCATGGAAAACTATGTCTATACGTTTTCTTTTCCATGAAAATATTTTTTAGAATTAAAAAAAAAAACAAAAAAACAGAAGCGTACAGACCTAGTTCTTTATAATAACTCCAACATATTCAAAAATCTTGGAAATCGGACTTGATTTAGGGGATGAGAAACATTACGTATATCAGAATAACAAGAGCAAAAAAACCTCGCCCATGCCGGAGAAAGACAACTAAATTAAAAAAAAACGATACATTTACAGAAACCGAAACCTATACAGGATATCAATACCATTAATAAACCATTATAACTTTCAGGCTTCTACGGAGATGCCCTGGACCCCACGAAGAAGGGAGACTGCAAGCCCTGCGAGTGCCATGAGACTGGCACCGTAGACAGTACGGAGGGACCACCTCTGTGCGATGGTCTGACCGGTTACTGCTCATGCCGGCCACATGTTATGGGCAAGAATTGTGACAGATGCGAGGTGCGTTCTGTTAAAGGCTTTATTTAGACGCTGAGCGTCCAATGGTGCCCTTAGTACTGCCCTCCGATGGACAAAAGGCACATCTGCTATATGAATTGTATTGCACTTCCAACCTTATTATAACCCTTGAGAGTTCAATATGCTTCTATGAATTAATTGCTCTTGTGCCTTTTCTCCGTACGAGGACAGAATATTATTGTGTTTTCTAATAAGCTAAAGTGTTGTCCTGAAATCGAAGGATTTTTTTGTTGTTGAACAAATGGGATTTGAAATACATGACCCGAGGTCAATGGTTTTTTATGGTATTTAGGAGTCCATATTGGGATTTGTTAGTTCGGTCTCAATTAGTAGATGATTACTACAAAAAAATATGTACAGTTAGCAGAATGAACAGGTCTAAAAATCGATTTTTATGACAGAAACATTTCGCATCAACCCTCACTTTATAGAATAAATAAAAAAATGTTAGAATATATTCTTACACAATTTGACCCAGTCCCAAACTAAGTTCTACCTTATTTATATTTTTGACTGTACCAGACAACAATAGACATACTTTACATACATACAATACATACCCAGGAACAAATAGTAACATACCAACATTTACCTTTACCTGAAGTCAAACCTGAATCCAAACCAACTACTGTTGTCAACAGGATGGCTACTACAACATCGATTCAGGTGAAGGATGCAAGTCCTGTGAATGCAATTTGGAAGGAGCCTACAATTCCACATGCAATCCAGTCAGCGGGCAATGTTACTGCAAGCCTGGTATAGATGGGTAAGTTATTTGTTAACAATCTTACAATATTTAAGGGGCTACCATGGGCAGATGACCTTCGATCTGAAGCTCTAAACTTTCAGTTTTTGTTAAAACCTATTTGCAACACTACTGTTCTAAACTAGCTGCCGTCTCAATTTTTCTTTTACATGTCACTGATATCGAGATTTATGCTATCAAAGTTTGACATTTTTACTGCAAAAAAGTAATTTTTTGGCCTTTATTTCCATATTTTTCACTTTAGAAAAATAACCTTCGATGATTTATTATATAAATGAAGAATATTTAGATGTAGTCTCCATATCAATTGACGCCAAGATGAAAAAGTTATATACAATTTTGTGTTTTTATAGTCATCTTTTTGAAAAAATTATAAAAAAAACTGTGGGTTATTTTGAAATTCTGTTCGACAGAAATATGGATAATTTAATATATTTTTCATAAATTTACATTCAGTTTTGACTGAGTTATAAGAACTTAAACTTCATCAAAAACGTCAGTTATGGGCATGGTAGCCCCATAATGCATAGTTTCATGTACTTTAACTACTTGGCATACAGAATATAGTTCTTTCTCTATAGTTTACAAGAAAACCTATAAGAAGTCTACGGTATTAAAGTTAAATAGTGTCAGGTTTTATTTATTTTTGCTATGATTTTTATGTATATTTTTTACTGCTAGCTTTATAGGCAGGTCACTATCAACTAGGCCAACGCGTCGTCATTAACTGTTCTAAAAAAAAAAAGTCGTTTTTTTCTAGTCTACACTGTGACCGCTGTCGGGCGTACCACTACGGTTTCTCTGTGGAGGGATGCAACGATTGCGACTGTGACGAGTGGGGCTCGACCAACTACCAGTGTGACGCCACCGGACAGTGCTTCTGCCAAGAGAACGTGGAGGGGAGACGGTGTGACAGGTGCGTCTCTTTCACACTACACTAAGGGCGGATTCGACCAAACGAGAATAAATCTGGGGACCTAGTGAAAAGCGGGTTCAGTCTTCTGAGGTTTATGTGAAAAAGGGTATATGTCTAGTAGTCTCCGCATATGACTTACACCCTTTTTTATTATGAGCAAAGTTGACTTAAGCCCTTTTTCACTAGGATCCCAGAAATTTTCTTAGAATAAATCGCCAATTAAGTCAGTTTTACATTTTACCGAAGATTAAAAGACTAGTGAACCTATTCAGGTATAGTTACTTTACCACCGCGTGGAATAACAAAGCTATACCAAGAATAGTTTAATGGCGTCTATTCGAAAATCTAATTGAAGACCAAAATTTGACAGTTCCCATCTTGATTATTTCGTTATTTTAACATTATTTCATAAAAATATGAATGAGAACTCGTGTAACCAGTAATATTAGGGTAAGTTTTATTGATAAAAATACCTACACTTAAACCAAAATGCTGTAATCACAGCGAATGTGCGCCCGTTGAGGTTAGGATTTTGGTCTTAAATTAAATTTTCGAGTATACATTTTTTTTTGTGCTGTCATTGCTGTCAAATCAACTTAACACTAATTTTCTAATGGATTTATTATTGAGATATTTGATTTTTTTAAATTAGGTTTTTTATAATACCTTAATATTCAAATGTAAAAGTAAAATAACGATACTAATACAAAAAATAATAAACAAACCTAACCTACGAGTGCCGCCGGCAGCGGGGCAGGGCTCAAGCTACCGGTGGTTAGGGCTGCAGAGAGACGAACCTCCTCACAATGCGTGCCGTGTCGAGGAGTACTGCCTTCTGTATCTGGCCCTTGATCCAGCCATCTAGCGAGAGTCTCTTGAGGTGTTGGTCGAGATTCTTCGCTATAAGATAGGTTTATTATTATCATGAATATATTTATTATATATTGTGGGGGTAAGAATACACGCGCCGCGCTTAACAACTACTATATCTTCAGGTGTATGGAGAACAAGGAACGTCGCGACGACGGCCAGGGCTGCAAGGACTGCCCTCCGTGCTACAACTTGGTTCAGGACGCCGTCGACCAACACAGGCGCGAACTGAAGGAGCTAGACGATGTGAGTGACAACCCTGAAATTTTGCATGCTTAGAAGCCGAAGCTCAAATCTAACGGGTTGGCTTAAAGTAATGAGAATGTATTCAATTGATAATAGCAGGTAATAAAAAATACAAAATGGATTTTGACAGTTATAATCAGGGATGGGAAATTCGCATAAATATTTACCTAAAGTTGGCAAAATCCCGGAAAAAGTTAAGCAAATATGGCGTCGGATTCTTAAAAATGTTATTTTAATACTGTAGGTAAGTTCCGGGATTCCGGGATTCTACAAAACGTTTATGTGTAGGTATTATTTTACATTAAGTATAAAACTTTACGACAGCTTGCTCCGCAAACTTTGCTTACTAGTTCAACAAGTAAATTAAATAATATTTAGTAAATATATACCCACATGGAAAATAACTTCAAATAGTTAATGTAAATATGTACTTGAATATGAATTTATTTTGGCGTAATGTATTTATTTAGAAATCCCAGGATTTTTATTAAAATTGAGTCCGCTTCCATACAGCTGCACAACAAAGCCCCCGCCAAAGTTTAAATAAATATCTATCCGAATTTCCGATCCCTGGTTATAATAATCAGAAAATATGACAATATTGTTAAAAGCGCAAAAAGAAAATGGCTTAGTAAAAAAAAAACAAGGTCCTTCCACTAACCTAAGAAAAACACCCAATAACCCTTTTGTTGTTAGATCCTATCGAAAATCTCCAAAGCACCAACGGTCGTCGAGAACGCGGACTTCGACTTGGAGCTCCAGCGAGTGCGGCAGGATATAGACCGGCTCGGCGAGGAGGCGCGCTCGCAGCTGGCCGGCGGGCCCGGGGCCAGCCTTACGGAGACCCTGAACGACCTGGCGGACCGGCTCAGCGATGTTGGGTAAATAGCTACGTCACAATTACCCCCCTGTTGTCGCCAATACTCATACTATCATAAAAACAACACGCTACCACGGAAAATGTTTACGGGGTGGCTATCGTTTTTACATTCCAAAATAGCACAATAAGGCATGCTTCTGGATTTATTTCCTATTTTAGAAATATTATACGCACAATCACGCACAAGCGATCGCCGCAAGCTAAGGTAGGTTGCGCGGAACTCCGCATAACCAGGCCCCACGTGACACGCCCACATCAAACTTCTACTGTTTTTTTTTCTGTTCTGAGGGGTTCACCCTGTTGTGGCATAATTTTGTAAGTTATTCTTTGTGGCATAATCTATACAGCCATATTAGGCTTTGCATATAAACTGTTCTTATAAACTGCAGAATCGTTTGCATATTTTGATTACTCAGAATTACGTTAGTCCCAATATTATTTCGTCATATTTTCCATGCTCCGAATCATGTCAACGCATAATTTAAATGAGCATAAAGGGCATTGGGTAAATTTGTTTGAAGAATATTGTAATTTTTTTTTTCAGCGGCCACGTATGATTTTTACATAGTTATTTAGAGGACCTCTAAATACACATAGGTATATATTATTTATGGCGTTAAATAATATCGGAGCGGAGATTTTAAAGATTTAAGTATTCAATTTTTAGTACAAACGTACGCCCAAGTATGAATATTTAAATATCTCAGCTCCGATGCACTTAAGAGTATTACAATACATAACAAAATATGTTTATATTTAATAATTCTATCATAATTTACCACTTTTACGAATGGCCGCTCACCTTGAAAATGTATGAATTTTACAAATGACAACACTATTACCCAAACCCCTTTATTTTGCCGAAAACGATTGTTGCAAAAATACACTTTTCCATAAAAATCTGAAACTCATTGTGTTTTTTTCAGCATCATGCTGTTAAAGATTGAAGAGGAGAGCTTGGACGGCAACGAGGCCGTGGAAAGAAGCAAGGGCAATGTCTCCAGAGCTGAAGATACGCTTGAGGCTGCCCAGAAGGAGATCAACGTGAGTTGCTTCAATTTAAAACCTATTTTTTAGGGCATTATTTTTTACAACAAGGAAGAGACGAACAGGCCACGTGATAGTAAATAGAATCTGAGAACCATTCTCACGACTACAATCACAAGACTGTAATCCCTGCAAATGTTTTGCCAACCCTGAGGACTTAGGTGGAATGCCTCGTCTCTCTTTTTAAGGCATAGAGAAGGTAATAATACACAGATAATACTACTATTGCAATCTCACGAGTGCTGTCTTCCGACTGAAAACGCGCTGCCAACGCTGAGTAGAGGTCGATTCACAAGAGTTGGCACGAATGGATGGAATGAGTGAACGAAAGTATACAAGTGTGTAAATTAATAAAACAGGAGGAGGTTTAGCATATCCTAATACTAACAGAACGACCTTATAAGAAGAAATACATGGTTTAAAAATAAACAAATTATATATTATTATTTAGTGTCCAGTTGGATTTAACGTGCACTACTTTCCGCACTTGCATTATAATTTAGGGGGAAGCGGGGCAGTTTGATGTACGGGGCACAATAATACACCAGCACTATTTCGTTAAAAACAAATGGTAGTAATATCGAAATATCACTAAAACATGACTAAACGTAAGCGGGCTTGACAGCTGTGAACGCATCGCTAGGTTATTGTTCTTTAGTATTTCACAAGTAAAAAAGTGTTTTTAGTGTAGCTTACTAAAAATATTCTCCTTATGTAAAAGTTAATTGTTGCAGTGTTTATCTGTTTATTGACTATTTGAAATTCCCAATATTAAGTTATTTTATTTCGTTGTCAGGATTGCTACTTAACTTAACTTAACTTTTCTAAAGTACACTTGTTTTATTAATATTCAAATATTTTTCGAATGTGACCGTTGGGGCACTTCGACACACAAAGGTACGAGGCACATTGGTGCTATCAATTTTTTTGAGGAAGTAATTTTTGACTGTGTTGTTTAAGTGTCTAAATGGATTTTAGGGTTTGCTTAAGACTATTTTCTAATAATGTTAAAGGTCATTTAAATATATACAAAAAAAAAAAGAATTGAAATCGGTCATAATGCCTATAAATATAATATATATAAAAAAAAAGATATTTAAAATCTTTACGAAACACAATAGGTTGCCTATGCCCTCCTTAAAAGAACCAAAACAACATTTTGTTGAATGTTGACATTTTTAAAACTTTTTTACATAATTAAACATGATTGTGTATCAAGGTGCCCCATGGGTGGGGCACAATTAATCAAATTCCATTTTTCACAGTATTTTCTTTATTTTTATTACAATTAAATTTTTAAGATTAATTTAAATGCCATATCAATCCCAATTAGTTTGACTATGATATAAGCAAAAATGGTATAATTTTAATAATTTTTACTGCCCAGAATATAAGGTTAAATTTTTCCGTACCAATTTGCCCCGCTTCCCCCTACTATTCAGCCCTTGTCAATATTGATACTAAAAACGCTTTTTCACAGAGCGCGTTAGAATACCTTGACGGCGAGGGAGCCGCGGCATTAGTTAAGGCTCGAAACCGCTCTGAGCAGTTTGGCAAGCAGTCCGTCGACATGTCGGCCCTGGCCAAGGAGTCGCGCTTGTTGGCCGACAAGTTGGAGAACGAGGCACGCACCATTAGAGATGTAGCCGAGAAAGCGTACAACACTTCGTTGGAGGCAAATAATCTGGCGAAGAATGGGATTAATAAGCAAGCTAATATCAGGTAAGACGTGTGTGTTTAGTTTCGTTTATTTTAATTTAAGGCCCAGCACACATGGTGAAAGGCAACTTCAACGAAACTGCAACTTCTAGTTACTTTTGAGTTTCATTTGAGTTTATGCCATAGACTCCTTTGAGAGATCGCACATGACGCAACCATTTTGAAACCGGTTTGAAACGCGTTGCAGATCAGTTGCTTTGAAACAGGGATCGTATAACGGTATTATTTTCATACAAAAATAAGCGTAGCGTTGGGCGGCGCGGTCTGCACTAAATTCAAACATATGGCGTTGTATAAAAGCGTTTACGGAGAAGCGGTTTTACGCGCGTTTGCTTCAAATACAGCGTTACTTGCGGCGGAGCCCGCGGATGGCATCGCCGCGTTGCACGCAGCGTCGCACGCGTCAATAACGGCGGTTCCTTCTGACAGTCTTGTGCTCTGCCGCGCGCTCCGCTACACGCTCGAGAGTCCGCCGCGGATGTAGCGGACACCGCTACTCTCTACGCCCCGCACCACGCGCCGCATCACGCCCCGCATCTTTATAAACAACACCGTACATTGCCATATGTTTGTGTTCGCGCGTGTGATGACGCGGTCCGCTGCACGCGCCGCCTCTCTGTAAACGGAAAAAACGCCCGACGCGCCGCGCAACGTCAAGCCGCACGCCACGCGCGACTCTCCGCGTCTCCGTAAACAAGCCCTCAGACCTCACTTGATCTTTGAAAGCACGCGATCGAGTAATAATGTTATAAGTTCGTTTGGTTGTGTTTACATCTTTGCCCATTAAAATTGGCACAGACTATAGGTACTTCATATTCCAAATCATTATCCAGTAACGAAGTCCAACTTCTCGCCAACGAGTTGAACGCGGCCGCCGGCAAGTTGAACAGCATGACGGAGCTGGCAGACGCCGCCCTGAAGCGAGCCAAGACTGTGTACGAGGACGCGCTGGGACTGTATGCCGAGGTCAACACCACTCTGCTGCCTGACATCAAGCTCGGGAAGCTTAGGCAGGATGCTGCTGAGATGAATAGGACTGTAAGTTGTTGTTGTTGTTTTTGTTATACTAGCGGCTGTGGCTCCATTGACGCGGAGACGAGCGGAGCGGAGCTGTGCCAATATTAACCTTTTGAACGCCATACGTCGAATACAAAATGTGCCACCCACACGCCAAACATGTTTGCTATGCTATGCAAATTACACCTTATTGCTACCAAACAAAGTCTCTTTTAATCTTGAACTCTTGTCGGCTGTAGACGACGTGGCGTCAGTGGCACGACTTTTAGTTGACGGCCAGAGCCGACTGTGGCGTTGAAAAGGTTAACCAAAAGAAGGTGCATGCGGTCACGTCGAGCGCGCCTTGCGCACGTTAGTTTAGATTCTATTGGTTAATATTGGCATAGCTCCGCTCTACTCCGCTCATCTCCGCCTCAGTGGAGCCGCAGCCTTAAGGCGGCATTCCATTAGGCAAGTACCAAGAGCAAGTTGCATGCAGTCTATCCGCCATACTCAGAGACAATTCTTTTGTTCCTTTTTACGCTAAAGAACTATTGCACTGTATAGTATACTCATCCCTTAAGAGCAGATATTTGTGTGATGAATCTTGAATGTTTTCTATGTATTTAAATACTAGCTGTTCCCGTGCCCACTTCGTTGGGCAATTAAGATTTTTTTGGGTTAATATATATCCTATGACACTCACAAATAACGTGGCTTTCAATTGGTAAATGAATTTTAAAAATCGGTTCAGTAGATCCAGAGATTAAAATATTAATAGTATAGTATAAGTATAGATGTATTTCTCCATTATAAGTAAATTTACCGTTGTCTAGTACAGTCGAGTTCATAATTATGTGTACACTTTAGTACCTTGTCACTTTAATCGCTGTTTCATTTCATATTATGGCAGTTTAAACATGACATTAAATAGACAAGGTAATAAAGTGTATACATATTTATGAACTCAACTGTACGTAAAATACAGGCCTAGAACTTAGTTTAGGGCTAGATTAATTTATGAATTTGTGCTATTTATTTCATATTTTGCTCATCACCCAATTCCAACTCCTCAGATCGACCAAAAATCATCAGAACTCGAACACCTAATGTCCACCCATCAACTCATGCTCCACAACATGGATGATTCCATCAAACGTGGCTGGGAGCTTCTGGAACAAGGCCACGAGAGACAGGACGAGCTGGACGACTTGCTGGCCAGGCTGGACGAGCTCCAAGCTCGGGCAAGGAGTGATGTGGATCTCACCAAGGTCACGCTGAAGGATGCCAATGAGATCTATAAGACTTTGAAAGGTGAGGACGCTTTAGGGTGGTATTCCTGTGTAATATCTTTGTCCAATTTCTATATCCAATATTTGAACAAATTTCTTTCAAGGAGGCCCACTTATCCAATAATTTGGTTCAAGTTTTTATACTATTTGCGTAGCCATTTTCAATTAAATGTCATTCGTAATATTTGATCAAATGTTGGTGTTTCTAGTAAATATGTTGAAGTTAAGTCACTCAATTTCTTTGATCAAATGCACATTGGGCAAAGATACTGGACAGGTGGGTGGTATTCCATCTTTCTGTCCCAATATCTTTGTCCAATTTCGATATCCAATATTTGTACAAATGTCTTTGATGGAGGCCCAGAAGGCGGAATGTCTTAGAAGGTGGAATATCTTGGTTCAATAATTAAGATGTTAGTTGAATCACTAAAGAACTTGCTGTTGTTACTATCCGCTTTGGTATCATAATAATTGTATATTTTTTTTATCAACTAAGAGGAAATCTCTCGTCTTTATGAGTTTGTAACTTTCCGTGATTTCACCTGACGGTTCCAACGGAAGACCAGCGCTGACTTTAATGCCAGCATTACGCTGAGTTGGGACCATTTCGTGACTACTTTCATCTTGTACCTACGTTTTTGTATCTGTTCTGGATTATTTTTGTCACGAATAAATGATTTTCTTTCTTTCTTTATTTCTTTCTTGTTTGGGTCACATTTTTTTGATTGTTCCCTTATTTTATTTTTTTCTCCAGAATTCAGTGACCAAGTGACAGAGTCCCAGGCCCTCGCGCAGCAGGCAGCGCTAGACGTCCCTAACATCCAGGAGATGGTGGCCACCGCCGACACCAGCATCAACGGCATCTTTGAGGAGTTGCACACAGCATCAGACAAGGCCAAGGAGGCCAGGGACTTGGCTCAGTTGGCGCAGAACGAGTACGCTGAGAAGGCTAGCCAAGTAAGGGAATCTACATTCTTAACCCTTAAGTTACGCGCGATGCAAAGGAGAGTAATGTGTTTATCATCCTATATCGGGTGCTTCTGACCTTGTGGCTTTAAATGAATGAATCGTTTCTACTCCTGAAACAGAACTTCTTTTGTTCTGTAAGTTGTTAAAAATATGTCCAACTTAAATTTTATGATGATGATGATGATGATGATGATGATGATGATGATGGTGATAATGATAATGATGATGATGTTGCCTTTTTTTCTCCCCTAGGCTGCTCATGAGATAAGGAAGAAAGCTTCTTCCTCAAGAGCTGACGCAGGCAAGCTCCGTGACGAAGCTGAAAAACTTTCCAGTGAGTATTTCTTACAGCGTTCATTATTCATTAATTATTATTGGGGGGTTGAGATTAACCTTGTGTGCCGCTTCGACCATTGCAAAAAAACAGTTCTTAAAAAAATACGTTATGACTTGCGATAAATATTATGGCACAATTTAACCCCCTCCCTCCCTTAGAACAAGAGGTGTATTTAGCATCCCGAACAAAGCTTGCGTTAACATTAAGTAAGCGCCTGACACTTGCGAAATATGTAAATATAATAATGACTCTCCATCAGCTCGCGTGGAGGCAACCGCTAAGCAGATCGAGGACTTGGAGAAACAGGCAGCTGATAATATGCAGCTCACTCGAGATGCCAAGATGAAGGTATGTGATTGAAAAAAATGCGGTTTCAACAAGTTTCTCGGACTCTCTAGCCAATTCTATTTAAATCTATTTAAATTAATTCGTAATACTGTTGCATTGCTATTGACGTCATTATCACCAAAATTTCGCTTCCTGGACATTAGTCCTCTATTTTTTATTACGACCTAAGTGAAATACATTTTCAAAAGGGCCACATCCAATAGCCGTACTTCGAAAATCGAAGTTTGAAGTTACGCTAGCTCCTTCCCTTTCTCTCGATTTAGTGTCGGATGACAGGTATGTATACCATAGTGATCTTCACAGGTTGGTCAAGCCAACACCGACGCGAGGGAGGCAGACAAGCAAGTGACCAAGGGTCTTGAAGACCTGAAGGTCATCACGGATGAGCTGCAGAACCTTCCCACCTTGGATGACGCTTCTCTACAGAGGCTGGGTAAAGTATACCATTTGGGAAACCTTACCGCATGTTGTAAAATTTTCGTTTTTACTAGGTGCGCAACCCAAAGGTGGTGGGCAACCTAAAGCAAAACATCATATACGCAGAACATCATACTAGCAAAACACGATATTCGCAAAACATGATATTTACAAATAGTCGGATTTGGTTATAGAATCTTAGGTAGGTTTAGTTTATGTCACATTTACAATAGGCCCGGAGGCCCAAACTACCCAGAAATAGGAGCTCCGCACACACTGTCTAATTCATGTCTTACTAATAATTATTTGCTACTATGATATTTTTGAGAATTATCATGTTTTGCGAATATGATATCCATGAGGGCTCTCAATTCCCTCAAACATTTTCTATTAAGACCCAACGTTTTTGTTGTAGAGGAAAACCTGAAAAGAGTGGAGAACGACTTGAAGGCTCTCAATTTGGACGCCAAGATCGAAGCGTTGAAGGAGGCCAAACTGAACCATGTGAAGTGAGTACAAGACATACTAAAAAAATAAATACCACACAAATACAGACATCCGTTACAAACATAAGCAAGTACAATTATTCGCGTATATTCCAGCCTGTTTAGACATCCAGGTAATATAGTGAAAAGTCGTCCCGTCGGATCTTAATACGTGTAATTCTTGACACACATGAAAGTTTACGTACCAACAGCCGTTTTCTCTCCTTTTGAGTATAAATCTTCAATTTCTTCTGCGGGCCTATTATAGTCTTGCTGACCGATGTGGATACACGTGGATAAAGCATCTGTCACTTTCTGCCCAGTATGTAAGTGCGAGAGAGACATGTGCTTTATCCACCGCGATAAAGGATACTATAATTCGGACCCTTTATATTTATTTTATTTTAGATCATCAATCCGACTCGAAGGACCATGTTTATACATCCAGATAATATAATGAAAAATCGTCTTTTGGATCTTAATGCGTGTAGTTCTTGACACACATGAAAGTTTAGTGACAACCATTTAAAATAAACGAATCGAAATCAAAAACAAAAACAGGAGCGCCTGCGAGATAGCGAATAGGAAAAGTGTGATTACTCCTATTTATTTATTTAATTGAAGAAAAAAAGAAAGACTGGAGTTTAGATTAGGAAATACTTAAATAACTAGAATTAAAAACACAGCCATAGCTGCTAATTCATCTAGCTAACAATTCTACTAATATTAAAATGTGAAAATTTGTTTATTTGTCTGTTAATTCACGCTGCAAAGGCTGGATGGACTTGGATACAATTTGAAATGGAGAGATAGCTTGTACCGTGGATTAACAGGCCTGCCCGAAATTTAAAAGTTCCCGAATGACTAACGATAATTAAAACATACACAAAGTCGCGAGCAGAAGCTAGTGTAAAACATGTTCACATTTTTAGCAAACTTCGTTAGCGCGATGTAGAACACTTTAGTTTCGCTGACTGACGCTGGTGGCGCTGGCGAGTTGGTTGATACGAGTTGTCGTTAGATGTCGCTAAGTCGCCACACCTTGGTTGAGCGTTGCTCATAATTTCCGAATATCATATTTTATTGGTTGCAGAATTTCCATACCCATTTTTTGTCGATCTTATTTTTTTCCAATCACATATTTTCCTATCCGAATTTCTCCCAATTGCAAATTTTTCCACTTATAATTAGGTCAAAAAAGGGAGGTAAGTTTAGGTTATGTTAGTTTTGCAGCAGGCCTGAAGGACCAAACCGCCCATAAATAGGAGTTCCGTGTTAGCGGAGCTCCGTCGATACTATCAAATTCATTTCTGGAATGGTAAAAATGCGTCAGGGAAAAACGAGCCAGTGAAAAAACACGACTGAAAAATTAAGATCGGGAAAAAACGGGAATAGAAATTGTGCTAACAATAAAATTTGATTTTCGGAAATTATGAGCCACACTTCCTTCGTTAACCTGACACTGATATATTTTTTTATATTTTTTTTCCTTCAGATGGATGGAACAATATAAAGCGGAACACGCGGACCTTGACCGAGAGGTCAAAAATGTCAAGAATATAAGAGACCAGCTGCCTACGGGGTGCTTTAAGAGAATCGTACTAGAGCCTACGGAAGGCCCTCCAAGCAGACCCGCAAACTATAGGTAGGCTAGCGTTGATGGCATTTCAAAACAAGATGGCGGCCGTTGCTATAGTAACCGTGTGTTTTTATTAATAGTGTAAAGGCCGGTTAGACCACATTTTCACGGTAATATATGCTCGGTAAATACCTGGTGACTTTAAATTGGTTATACAAAATTATCTTCCCTAAACTAAACCGCTATTTTAGTGAAAAGTATTTTCTTTCTAAGTTTAAATTTTTCCCATTGTCTTGGCTTAATGTGGTTACCCTTCCACTATGTTTAAATTAGATTGATAACATTGAGTGACAGGTGTGACAGTTTGATATTAAATGTAGGGTGACCACGCTTTAGGACTTTAATTATTAGTTTTATTATGAAATTAACCATAGTTAAAGAATACTAATTTGAACAACCGAGTTAATATAATACACTATTCGTCTATGTATTATCAATTTGAAGCCATTCTGTATAGGGGTCTTGCTCTAACATACGAAAGTAAGAGTATGAGGAAGTTGCCGACCACACTTTTCCGTGAAAACTTGATCATTTTCCAGCCCCCAAACTATAAGGATTTGAAAATCAGCCTTAATACGTTAAACAGACCCAGTGGAAATAAAATACAAATAGATTTTAAATGTAGTTGGCCAGCGCCATCTAGTTATGAATTTGGTAGGTTATGTTTTTTCAACGCTTCGGTCACTTTGTGCCTTATTAGTTAAATCGTGATGCGTGATCAAAATAAATGGCGTACATGAATAATTTACTATCGAGTGTGAAAATCTTATTCTAAAGCATTGAGGCTACATTTCGAAGTCATATTAGGCAAGTAGTGTAGTGGTATGTTTGAGCAGTGATCATTTCATCACTTGATCAACATTTCATTCGATTTTGAACATAGTAGCTAATCAAATAGAGTCTAAAATGTTTTAATTCAATCCCAATGAACCAATAAACCATAGATAATCATTATTCGTCGAACGTATAAAACAGTTCTAAATTTGAATTTGACGTTTGAGGCGCCATTTTGTGACGGACGACGGGAGCAAGTGTGCGATCCTGCCCGCCCGACATAAAAAGGTTTAAAACAGATTAAATAACGTAAGTAAAATTGAGCATCGGGAAATGCGTGATTTAAAACAATAACTTGATACGAGCAATTTGATATGTTAAACTCCTAAAAAATTGCACAAATGAGTCAACAAAACTGTTTAATTTAAAATAAATAAAATATCTTCTTTATATTGTTTTGGCCTATAATTTTTAAATAGCATTATTGCGCTACAAGAAAAACTTTTCGATAACGCCATCTAGTTATAAGAATGTTAAACTACATGTATTACGTCTTTTAGTTTCGAGATGGTAGCGCCAGCCGTGAAGTTATAGTTATTATAGGCAACACTCTCTAGACCAAAATGAAGCTTCTTGAATGTACTTTATCGTCATTCTATCTCAAACACTTTGGTCCCCTCCTCCCTTTCTAACTACCCTAGTTAGAAAGAGAGGAGGGGACCAAAGTGTTTGAGATTCAGAGAGTCTTGCCTCCACCTTTATCTATAACTTCATGGCGCCAGCTAATTCCAATGTGCCTTACTACCGAGCTATATTTTAAAGAGTGTGTCTTTCTAAATGAAAATGAACAATAAACAAATGTTGCCATATTTTTTTAATTGATTGTACTTAATGCATTTAATATTTGCATTTAAATAAATTCAAATAGAATGTAGCATTACTTCCTTGAAAGTGCCATAGCGTCGGTGATAGTGCAATACCGCGTAACCAACAAATACAATAAGTTCCAAAATACACCTTAGCCAGTAAGTCAGTAAGATGCATTTTGCTACTTATCGAATTTTTTACTTACGCAGTATTGCACTATCCCCGACGATAGATTGTTTGATACTGGCATTTTGTAAATATTTGTCCTATCGAATATTAGAATTATTTGAACGTTACAAACTTATTTTTGCGGATGGTTTCAGCGCTTTCATCTTGAACGTAATTCATCTTGTATGGGACAAGGTTAGTTCCTTTTTTTACCGTCCGCACAAGATAAGTTTGTGGCGTTTCTTTTTTAGTAAGCGTTTAAAAAATCGGTTGGTTTTAATTAAGTTCGCCAAAGACAAGACGTTTAGAATTAATAAGTAAGCAATTTTATGAGTTTTTGTTAACTAACTTCTTTATGTGCTTATTTATTACATTAAACTATTAGATTAATGTAGTTTGTTTTTATTTATTTACCTCAATACATAATTGAAATATAACCCCTTGTTTACACATGCCTCGACACGATTTTTAACCGTTGTGTGTAATAGAATGTACATAATCAAGGCAATTTAATTTGAACTGTGTTGCAATGAGAATAAGGTTTATTTTCCTATCTTCACGAACTGAAAATGGCATTATAGAAAAAACTTAATTGAACGTTACTACCTTGACGGTAGATTCAAAGTCCCACTCACAAAAAACTTCCTGTTTGTAGTATGGTGGGGCTTACGAGTTTAATAATGCAAGAAACTGGTTTATCGCTCTCATGTTCATGACTGGCTTCTATGCTATATGTTCTTATTCTATGAAACTACATCGTTTTTGACCTGTTATTGTATTGTCAACGTTTTGATAGCTCCTATTTACTTGACAGTAATGGCGGCCGAGTAAAAAAAAAACCATAACAGGTCAAACACGATTATGGTTTTTAGCGCGTAGAATAGGCCCTGTGTAAACATCAGCAGGACACTCCACCCTTCTAAATAAAATGGACGATTTCGCAATTTGATAGTCAAAGCAAATTTAACCCTCTATCTTAAGAAATAAGGTCACTTATACCTATATGGTTCTATGAGACTTGCGCCCTTTTTTCCAACGAGGGCAGTCATGTAGTTTACGAGTGGGAAGTCATCAAGTGCCAGCCCTAGCGCTTGCTGAAGTGGGTGAGCGTAGGGTGACCAGGTGTAGCGACAAGTCGCAAGGTCTAGGACAGTCCGACAATGGTCGAATAAGAATGCTGTTGCCGTGTGGCTGCGGCTGTACTGTCCCAGTTGGTCTATCACAAAATATGGTATAATTGTACGTTGTTTGTCGCATTGTATGTCCAATATTTAAAGAAGAGGTCCTGTGCCAGTTACAACATAATACCTAGAAACCTGTAGTAAAAAATATAGACCCTTGGACATGCAGAGATTGTATGAAATCAGAGGCCAGGTTGTTTAAATATATCTCATTAACTTATTGACATAGTAAAGTCTGTTCCTATTCAGACTGCCAATGACAATAACAAGTATACCTGACTATACTTGTCTTTAGATAGAGGATGAAATAGTAATGAGAATAATGTTACCTCTAAGTAGTTTATTAAAAAGGTTGGATATATGTTCATCATCATCGTCGTATTATTATGCTGGGTGCGACAGAGACGAAAAACTCACTCGTCAATCAAATCTATCAAACTTCACTACATTATCAATGTCAGAAATAGTTAAAAAAAAATATCTTTATGACAAGACTCTGTCAGTGTAATGGTGTTTTTAGCGAATGTGCTTTTCATCAAAAATACAATATTAAATAGAGATTACTACCTTAAAATGGACATGAAGACAATGATAAAGTGTATAAATAAATAATATGACTAGGCTCAACCTTCAAAAGTACGCGAATATGGAGTTATAATGGTAAATTGATTTGTTTATAAGAGTGACGGAACGAATAGGGACAGACTTTATCTACAAAGAGCCTGATCATTTTAGTGTTTTTTAGTTGAAAACTTAGGAGAAAGGGCATAATTTTATTGACTTTTGGAACTCATGTCTTCCTTCACGTTTGATCAGAAGTTACACAAAAAATGTTAGCATGATGCTCTTGCTGAAATGCTCGCATCCACCTAAACTACACTCTGTTTGGCCTAGTGATTGACTGGCGAGAATGCCATCGCAGTGACGTGCCGAAAATGTCAATTGACATTTACGGTACTTCACTACGATTACGCACCGTCAGCGTATTTTGAGCAGCGGTGTGGAGGGCATGCTGTAAAAACGGTACGGATACGATGCGTCACTGCGATTCAGTACCGTCTCCGTATTTTAAGCAGCAGTGGGGTCGCACCTTTAAGGTATTAAGTCCGCCATTTGTACTTTATTTTTGTATTGTGCAATAAAGTTTAAATTAATAAATAATGGCGCCGACGCCACCGTAAGCTGCAACGAGAACTAAATTTTCAAAAACAAACAAAACTAACGTAGTTTGTCAAATTATAGTTTGGCAAATAATGATTTGGCGAAACATTATTAACCTTTTGAACGCCATACGTCGAATACAAAATGTGCCACCCACACGCCAAACATGTTTGCTATGTTATGCAAATTACACCTTATTGCTACCAAACAAAGTCTCTTTTAATCTTGAACTCTTGTCGGCTGTAGCCGACGTGGCGTCACTGGCACGACTTTTAGTTGACGGCCAGAGCCGACTGTGGCATTGAAAAGGTTAAACCCCGAAAATATAAATAAAACCCTCCGATTTACCTTCGGGTGGCAACGCTACCGGCTGAACGGTAGGAGAAGTGGCGCGGCCATTTTGGAAAATATACTGCAAGTGGCAGGGTTCGGTCATGGTGGGCGGGAACGGCGGGAAGAAGACGCAATTTCTAACGAACTTTGCTCATCGCGGCTATTCGACCGTTATTATACTCTCTTGTCTATTGACGAATGCATGTTGCAAGTGTGACCAAGCCAATAAATAGTTTTGACGGTTCTATTACGTGCGAAATAAAACATCGCAGACATCGCACTGGGTCCGGGAGCCGGACTCTGCCACTCAACGGCTCGTTATGTCCGGTTCGGCTCCCGGATCCCTGTCACTTTACGAGGGGTCCGGCTCCCGGACTTTGCCACCCGAAGGGATATAATGATGATATCTCCTAATCAGAAACAATTTTCATGACGCTTAGCTAATAACTTACAAAAAGCAAGCTTTCAAAACCCGACTGTTGCTAACAAACTTTAAATCGTTATAAATCCTAAATGATCATTCAAAATGAAACATGGTGAAAGAAACCTAAAGATGATTTTTAAATCCCTATTCAATGATACCCCACTTGCCATACTTGGTCGACTTTTTTTTTAATTTGCACAATATGGCGTCTGGTTGAATTGAATTTTGATTACTGTCATATCTTCAGTGGCACCTACCAAATTAGGACAAATCGATTGACATAAGAATCATGAAACTCGGACAACGCGGTTAGTTTTTATAGTGCCACAAAGGAACAAACATACATAAATAGGCTGTGAAACACATTACCCTCCTCCTTCGGCAGTCGGGTAAAAACCATCCTGATTGAATAAATTGGTCCATTTGTTTAGGCAACGACGCCACAAATAGAGACAAATATCAGAGTTTTTTTGCCGTGGGGTTCCAAACACAGTGAACGATTGAAGATTCGGAGTACTATTGGCTGTGCATACAATAAGCTATAAGCAGTAAGTAGTCAATTCATCCAGTCTACACGCGGGAAATCAGCGTGCGCCAGCCCTAGCGTTTGCTAGTGTGGGTGACTGTAGGGTGGCCAAGCGATAGTTCAACTCCAGGATATTGTTTTTTTATCGAATAAAAAAGCAAACGAGCTGGCCAGGGCCGAGATTCTAGTCGGTAAAAACCATACCATCTTTGACTTGTTATGGTATTGTTTTTAACTCAGCCGCCATTACTGTCAAGTAAATAGGAGCTATCAAAACGTTGACAATACGATAACAGTGCCTCTATTCTAGGCGGTAAAAACGATATCGTACGGTAGCGGCAACGAGTGATAGAACTTTTGAAGTTTGCTCGCTCTTGAAATTCCCTAAATATTGACAGTAAGTATAAAGGAACAGATGTCAAACTTCATTGTTGCAGGTACCGGAATAGTGATGTACTGCTGGCGCTGTAATTTACCGAAACGCATTTCGTAACTAGCTTCATCTTGAGGTTGTTTTTATTTGCTCTAGCGTTCATCGTTTTAATCATAACTAACAAAACACATCTCAAAAAAACAATTCGCGTGATGATAACAAAGGACCGCTGACTGGTACAACAAAGTATGACAATGAAGTCACTGCGCTTTCACGTCACCGCCGCTGGCAAACTCGCCTCCTAGGTCTGAGTTAACGTGGTTTAATGATTATTTATTCACTCATTTATAAATAATTTCACCTTTTGTATATTTTGACACAATATTTAAAATTTCTGCCAATGTCGTCTTGTTCTAGCCACACAGTTTATTTCGAGAGTTTGATCTACAATTTATGGCCTTTTATTTCTATGCGTTATTTCTTTAATAAACTTTTTAAAAATATACTTCTCGCACTTGGTTGTAATTTTTACGACAATAAAATAGAGTGTTTCACAACACTATTTGTCAGCTATCAAAAGTGCCATCACTCGTTGCCGCTACTGTAGTTTGCCTGTTATGGTATTGTTATGACGTCAGCCGCCATTACTGTCAAGAAAATAAGAGCTAACAAAACGATAACAGATCAAATGCGATATTGTTTTTACCGTGTTGAATAGAGGCGCAGGTCAAAGACGATATGGTTTTTAAAATCCTTATCCCTGATGAACATAGGCGATTTATTTTTTCTGCGCGGACGGTAACAGCAACAGCCCGTTTTAATTACGCTATAACCACACGAGCGAATCGACGAGTAAAGGCAAAAAAAAAGTCCTAAATAAAACCTACTCATTGCCACCCTATTCAGCTCAGCAGAAGTCCCGCGAGTGGCACAATTTATGGTGCGCATTCCACTATATCCTTTGTTTTTTCGAGTATTACGTACTCCCCTGTTTACATAGAAGTACATAGTGTTATTGCGCGGGTGGACGACCTTTGCTGAAAAGAGGGGTTACGTAGAAGCTATTTTAACACACAAAATGACACAGAAATATGTATAAAGGGTTAAAACTTTTGGTGGCATATCGTGGTTCTGGAATCCATGGAGTCGCTATTTCCTAATTATTATACACATACCATTGATTTTGATCTTCAGTATTGTCATAATAATATTTCAAAATCCATTCATTCGTCAAGGCTAAAGCGGTTTAAATAAATTTGGTAAAGAGAGTATCTCCGTATGTATCCGATATTATTAGTATGGATAAACCGAAAAAAAAATGTTTTTTTTTTTAATATATTATAATAATTAGGAAATAGCGGCCCCATGGATTCCAGAACAACGATATGCCACAAAAACCCTAGGTACTTATAAAATTTTTATATAGTACCTTCGAGTTTTAGTGATCAACAGTCAAATGATTCTCTTTAACCTCGCTTCGCAAAACTCGTCCTTGTAGCTAAGTATTTAGAGTCGCAAATGTACGACAATACCAGCGCAGTTTTTGTAAGAGGCCTCTTAAATATAATCTACATTCGATCTACTGAGGGCCCTGCCCAGATGCACTACGCTAACTAGCGTTTCTATGCGATTCGTTTTTAAACCAATCGCGTCACTGGTAGATCACGTGACTTTTCGTATCACGTCATCTACCAGTGACGCGATTGGTTTAAAAACGAATCGAACAAAAAAAGCAACTTGGCAGGGCCCTCTGAACTGTTTCTAATTAAATTACTCAGGTAATTTCGAAACAAAGAAAAAAACTTCAATATACAAAAAAAACATTTATCAAATATATATTTTTGTTCAATTCGAAAAACTCCTTGCACTTTTTTTATACACACTCAAAATAGTACAGCACTCCCAGCTTATTAAAACAGGGCCGGTATTCTAGGCGGTAAAAACGATATCGTAGTTTTCCTGTTATGGTATTGTTATGTCATCAGCCGCCATTACTGTCAAGAGAATAAGAGCTATCAAAACGTAGACAATTCGATAACAGAGGGCTCAGACAAGATGCACTACGCTAACTAACGTTTCTATTCGATTCGTTTTTAAACCAATCGCGTCACTGGAAGATAACGTGATACGAAAAGCCACGTGGTCTACCAGTGACGCGATGGGTTTAAAAACGAAACGAATAGAAACGATAGTTAGCGCAAGGCATCTTGGCAGGGCCCTGTGATCAAATACGATATTGTTTTTACCGTCTTGACTAGAGCCGCAGTTTGGTTCGCTATGTTTTTCAATTGCAGCTGACAGTATAGTGCCATTATCTCCGCAACCAATGGACATAGTGAGCTCAGGTTACGCTCAAATTGTAGCAAATTTAGTTATCGTTATTAAAGTAGAACCAAATATTCTTGAAAAAACGCTTCCTTAGGGTAATTTTTTCGAAAAAACTGAAACAAGTGGCAAAATTTCGCAGCTTTTCGAGCAACAGCACAGGGTTTTCAAGGTTGCAAACTTGGGTATTAACTACTCTCAAGGGACCTAACAACATATAAAAAAATCGTAGTTACATGCGCGTTTGCGATCTATGATATCGTTATAGACTGGGCTAAGTGGACAGCGGACAAGTGACAGTAGTGTAAACCAATCGGACAGTGGCGAGTCAAGTTACCTTACCAGTGGATCCGAATAGAATCGTTTTCTATTTTTCCACTCCACTGTCCTTGCCACTGTACTTCCCACTGTCCTTGACCAATATAAATCGGAATTAACCTCGTAAGGGCCAGTACGCAATAGGATGTACATGATCAAGGCAATTGAATTGGAACTGTGTTGCTATAAGAATAAGGTTTATTTTCCTATCTTCGTAAACTGAAAAGTGCATTATCGAACAAACGTAATTTTACTTTATTGCCTTGATTCAAAGTCCCACTTACAAAAATCTCCCTGTTTGTAGTATGGTGGGCGTTATGAGGTAGGGGTAAACCTTTTCTGTCAATACAATAAAGGTGGAATAACAGACTAGTTATCATTAAAATCATAGCCAAAAGACGTCTTCTTTGAAGTACTCGTGAAGTCTTTTGCGGCCTCAAATGCATGTGACCGTTTTTTGGCTTTGCCTGATCGTCCAACCTCCATAAAAAGTGCCTTGCGGCATCTCAAAGGCCTCTCTTCTCACGCTCTCAAAATTAGGCCTACTGTCCACGGAAGCGTAGCTGCATAGACGCGTATTCGTCATTGTACGCTTGCTGTACACTTGCTTGCAGCCTACATACAAAACCGCACAACTCTGTCGACGGAGCGGCAACGTCGCATCAGCGACGCTGCATACAGGCTTCACGCTGCCGGCCGTACTGCATGTCATACGCCGGGCTACATCGTAAGGAACAGCACGTATGAAAGAAAAAGACGACATCATCACGTATGAAAGAAAATATATGCTACGATACGCTTACGCTACGCTTCGTGGACAGCGTCAGTACGCTGCATAAAAGCTGCACGGCGTATATTTGCAGCGTCTTTGCAGCTACGCGTCGTTGACAGTAGGCCTTAAGAGCAGCTTTACATGTTAGATTGATATTAGAGCTTCTTGGGCACGTTTTCACGTAGTATCTTAGCAAAATCAACCTAATATTATATGTCCCCTTTAGCATCAAGATCGATTAAAAGTACAAAAACGCGTTAAACATATGCCAAAAAAACCACCGAATCGGGTAGAGCTCATAAATTGTGAAACCTTCGGTTTAAATAACAAAATACAGAATGATACTAAGCGATGTTGTCCAATTGAAGTCGATTGAGGTCGCAACGTTGCATTTGCGTCCCTGACAAATGCAGACGTGGAAACGGACGTACAGTTGTATTGTCCTAGTAAACGGCATGAGAACGGCGTGAGGGCTGGTCACGCAACCGCTTTTTTTATTTGCTAGTAGATACTCAAGTTTCTTGTACTTTAAGGAGGCATAAGTGGTACCACAAGCTGGTGGATTACTACGACACCCCCGCTCCTGGTAGGAAGCGCCAACGTCCAGAAAGCGTGTGAAGCATTGGCCGTAATACCTGAAACATCCGTAAATTTGTAATTAAGGGACCTAGTGATAAAGGGTACTTAAAGGGTGAATGAAAAAGGGTAAATACTGGCTCAAAGTTGACTTGCGAGATGAAACCAAACATAAGGTCTGTTCATCCTTACTTGTCTTATATAGTAAACAACTTTCTAACCTCAAAATGAACCTTTTTTTGGCTAAAACAGCTATTTTAAACAGAATAAAGCAATCGCAGACAATACATTGGCCAAGTGATGTCCAAAATGTTAACTCGGTTTACTTTATTTACGATAAAAGTGCTGTTTTAGCTAAAAAAGGTTCATTTTGAGGTTAGAAAGTTGTTTACTATATAAGACAAGTAAGGATGAACATACCTTACATACAAACACACAAATGAAGTAAAATACAGCTTCTAAAAACACTAATATAGACGTAACGTCATGGCATAAAATTAATATTGCTGCTATTTTTAACGACTTCAAAAAAAAAAGGAGGTTCTCAGTTTGACCTGTATGCATGTATGTATGTATGTTTGTTCGCGATTACCTCGCGTTTGGCTGAACCGATTTTGATGCGGTTTTCAGAAAAGTATATGTGACACTTAGGAGAAGGTTTTAGTATTTTAACCGACTTGTTAGAAAGGAGAGTTTGAACATTTTACAGAGTTGTCCGATTTAAAAAAAACTTTTTTGGTTTGATAAAGTATATTTCCGAGGTAATCCCATTGTCACCAAATATAAATCTGATGAGGGGATCCGTGAGGAATTGAGGGAACTCCTCAAATATTATAGGCATACATTAAATACAGTGATTTTAGTATTTTTAGTAACAAGCCTAGAATTTGCATTCAGAAAGTATCATTTGGTGAAGTGGAACTGATGATGAAGACCACAAACGACTACCGGAACTCCTCAACGGTACTTATTTCATGGGTGACGATAAGATATCCCGATTAAGATAGTTGAGCAATTGTAACGAAGAACATTTAATTGTTTAAATATGACTATGACTTTCCCGAGGCGTTATGTCTTAAAGTTTCATATCAACTAAGAAGTGGATCTACATTACAGCTTACTATGATCACTAAAAAGTATAAAATAAAATAAATGTTTTAAAAAAGAACTCCTCTCCCCTCGTAACTTTTTATCGAGACGACATACAAAAAAAGCCTGTACCTATCAAAAAACTGTGCGTAATTTTGTCTTGTTTATACTTCTCATAAGCACTTTTGACGTAAAGTCAATTATTGAGGAATTATTTAGAAATTAACCAATTTTGGCACCTGAAATTCAAAATGGTGGCTGACGCCTCTCCGCCTAAGGTCTACAACTCGGACTTTTATTAGCACTCCATTACGTAACAATATAGATGAAAAAATGCTCCACCTTTTGTAAAGTAAATGCCTTTTTAACGCCCTAAAGACTGGAATAATAGCACACTTGTATCAGATTACATAAGCGGCCTTTACACGGCACAGTTTGGACCGCGGGAAACGCCACGCGCCATTCCACGCGCCAGTCCGAACCGTAGGTTTTTTACTATTTTACTATTACAGTTGCATTTACACGTACGGTTCGACGCGAAGATTGGAATGGCGCGTGGCGTTTCCCGCGGTCCGAACTCTACGTGTGCAGGCCACTATAATATACCTACTCCTTCGTTCCTTGGCACTTTTTCGAAAAATTTCGTTTTAAGTGACGCCCTTGCTGGTTTGGTTGTCCGAAAACTTTATCGCATTCCGCTTGAACGAACGGAACATCGTGCATACCACAATCGTAGCATATCCAAGGTTGTTTTTTTTTGGGTATTTTAGGGACTTCTTTTAATCTTCTGTCCTTATATTTTTTGGTACGACCGACTTTCCTTGATCTAGAATACAGTATAGCTCCAGTTAAATGTTTGATTTGTTTGGTTACGTCTTTATAGTTTTTGGAATGTAAATGTGGAAATGCAAAGGACGCGGCTTGGGTGCGTAGCGACTCAGTTCTTGCTGTGCTTCTTTGAGTGCTGAGAAACTGCCCAAAGTAATTCCTGATTGTGAAAGTAGGCCATGTATATTGTGCATACAACGAATAATTCTTTTTTGACAGAGATTCTTCGCCATAGCTCACTTGTGTTGACGTCCACATTTTGCTTGTACGTGCAGGTACACTCGAATCATGTTCTGTTTCTGGAAACTCTTCATAAGCCCATGGTAGTTTTTGTCTCCATGAATCCTGCTTTATCGTAAAAGCTCTTGGACTTGGAGAAAATTCATCTTTCGCATAAAAATCAGACTCAATATTATATTCGTTTTTGGAATTTGAATCATCATCAATTAGTTCTCGGAAAGGTTCTATATCGTTATACTCATTTGGTTGTATTATTTTTCTATTTGCAAGTACTCTGTGAACAGCTGACTTTTGAGAAGGACGTGTAAAACGATATAGTTCACCATAAGGTGACGTTCTTGTAACACGATCGAGTCCATCATAAGATGACGTACGTGTAACATTATCTAGTCTATCAAAGCGTGACGTTGGTCTAAAAATAATCCAATCAGCTGGGTCATCTCTTTCATCATCTTTAACTGTTGCTTTAGTAATATCAAAAAATGCAATTTTATATGGCTTTTTAGTAAAGCTGATATAATCAGGTTCAAAATCTGCACCATCTTTAATAAAATCTCTAATAGGACCTAATTCACCAGAATCTAAATCTTGAATCGCTCCTGGCATACCCGATAACAACACTGTATTAGTTGTAGTGACTTTTAAAAAATTGGCACCTGAAAACATTCCCCGAATAGGTATTTCTTCTTCCTGATAATCGGAGTTATAGTAAGTATCAATTGCTTCAGTAACTTTTTCATTTTGCCCAATATCTGTTGTCACTTTAGGGATTGGCAATGAAGCTGCATTGTGTTTGAGTATCGAGGATTGAGGTAACGTTCGAGTTACAGTCCTGTTAGTTACTTTTCTTGTAATACCAATTACGGGGTGAAGATACGTTCGACTTATGTCATTCTCATTTACCTTTCTTTTGATACCAATTACGCCGAGACCAGGTAATGCTTCGATTGAATAATCATCTGTGATAAGAATATATCGAAGGGTTTTATTAGCACCATCATAATCGTATCGTGTATTTGTTGTACCACTAGTAGTACCTGCATAGCTTACTGTTAATAAATGCTTGAGTTTTATTTTGCCATTGGCATATCTGTTTCTATTATAAGGCTTTAATTTGGAAGAAAGTGTTGAGACTCTAGAAAAATGAGTTCCAGAATGTTTCAAATCTGTTCTCGAGGGTTTGGAAATTGTAGACACAGTTACGAGACCAACTTTATCTGTATTATTTTTAATATAATAATTATTATCCATAACAGTATTACGAATTTCGATTAGTTTTTTTATTGGGAACGGCAAAAAACCGTAAGATTGATATATGCGCAATGTAAAATTAACTATAAAAAAATAATGAAAATACGACATATCAAAAAATTGTGGCCATAGAAATATCCATGTGTCAAATGGGTGATGATTTATTTGTTATGTTTCTTTCCAAATGGAAAGGCTAAGGGATCTGTGCCCATAGTGCCATGTCATACATATACAATTTCTATAGCGCGAAATAGACTGGCAATACAAAAATCAGAAGTTGATTGTTGTCTTACTTTAAGATCTGTTCCTCTAGAAGCACAATTTTCTGTCTTTTTCTAACTTAAAGCTTAGAGTAAAAGGGAGGAAGAAGCCAAATCTTCTGTTTTTTGGGGTAAGTATAAAATATCCGAAAACGCAATCAAGAAGTGGTCACGGCATCAACTCGCCTAAAAATCATCTGGCTAAATTCGCAGGTAGTTAAATACGCAATCGGTCCATAAAAAACTCTTCTAAAATCAACTAGACAAATTTTACTTTGTCCGACTTGTAACAAAGGGTGTAGCCAGGATTTTGTTAAGAGGGGGGCAGGCGTACACAAACCAAGAATATATCTAAGGTAAATGCTGCATGCGTAGTATTACTCGGAAATATAGCCATAGACGGTCTTGTTTGGGGTCACAAAACGTCACTTATAAGGACAGACCATGAATGTTTTTGTCGGCGTGTTTGCTGATTGGTCGAGAACATTGTTGTCCAACTTTAAGAACCAATGAGAATCAATCAATCAATTTTTATGTCATAGCTGCTTAAAATGAAAAATTGAAATCGACCAATCAGAACACACCATTTTGTGTCGTAAAATATTAGGTGTAGATTTTGCTAAGATACACAGACTAAATTCAATTCAAAATTCAAATTCAAATGCAATTTTATATGGAGTTGACATCTTCATCTCGCATGTTGAGTGCCACGAGAATAGGGGTCCAGAATTCCAGATTAAAAAAAAAGTTATCTATGGTAAAATTGGTGGTGATGTCACATTAACATTATTAAATTTGAGTTTTGAATATGAATTTTTATTTTATTTCCTCTCAGTAGTTGTGTAAAGCACTATGTCTGCCTCGGTAGAAAGTGCAATTTATGGACTCGTACACTAGAGGGCCTCAACTACGTTTCGGCCCTCTATATGACTCGTCCAAAAATCGCGTACTTTCTATCCTCTGCAACAATGTACTATTTCTCAAAAATGCAATGGAATGTTGACTATTTTAGGCCTCAAACTATCACGTTGCGGGCGGAACACCTCGAGAGAACTGTAAAAGAATTTCATACAAAATTGAGGGCCTAGGCCGGGAAGTAGTTTTTTTTTAAATTTTCATGTAAACATGGCGGCTGTGTTTATGAACAGGCTAAATAGCAGTTTTTTTATATACAGCCGTGCATCCAACCAAAGCGTTTGCATAAAGGCACCAGGTACCAGGAGGGCAGAAGTTATTAGGGGTGCGTAGCGCAACTTAGATCGCAGGCGATGTAGCACGGGGCGGCGCGCCGCGGGGCGCACCCGGCACAGCGCGGATGACTGAGCACTGTAGGTTACTTTTAATGTTTATGCACTAGTACGTATTTGTCGTTGTAATTTTTGTTTTAATTATTTTTTTGTTGAGAAATGCACTATACATAGGTACCTCGCCGTGAAAACTACCCGGCCTCTGTAGTAATGTTACTATTACGGTTTGTGAGTATTCTCCTGCATCTTCTAGGGGGGGCAACTGCCCCCTCCCTGCCCGTATGTCGCTATGCCCTTGCTTGTAACCGGTCTCTTTAGAAAAACAGTCTTAATTCTATTCGCTACTAGGTTAAAAATTAATCGGTTTATAAAGCAATTAGACAAATTCGCAAGTCGTCTTAAATTTTATAAAGCGTCCAACACTCGAAAGAGGTTTGTTATCTTTGATTGATTGTCCGGACGAACTATTTAAAACACGCATTTAAGACGAGTTGCTTTCTAGGCGACCAAGCGACTTAGTCAAAATGCATTTAACTTGAGTTATCTATATATTAATAGTATAAAAGCAAACCTAACTCACTGACTTATATATCAACGCACAGCCGAAACTACTGTACCTAGAAACTTGAAATTTGGTACAGGGGTTCCTTTCATAATGTAAGTTACATTACAAGATAATAAAGTAACAAATTCATTATTAAAACTAGCACAAATAAAAACACGAACAACACGACGAGGTCTCTTCGTCAAAAGCCATAACTGGAATAACTAACTGAACAAGTCCTTGCAGAGGTGAACAGACCGGACCCCACAAACAGCACCCGTTCACGAGTATGACGCGTATCTCAGCCATCGCCTTCCTCAACTGTCGGGAATGTGGCGACCAGAGGGGCTATTACCTATCTCACTCGCAATCGCAATCGTTTTCATTTTGAAAATCGAAGGCTTGTCTGCATACAAAATGAAACCAATTGTTCCGCTTTGAAGCCGATTGCGATTGCGAGTGCGTTAGGCAATAGCGACGCAGAGGGACTATCAAGTAACACACTCGCAATCACAATCGTTTTCATTTTGAAAATCGAAGGCTTGTCTGTATACAAAATGAAAACAATTGATCCACTTTGAAGCCGATTGCGATTGCGAGTGCGTTAGGCAATAGCGACGCAGAGGGACTATCAAGTAACACACTCGCAATCGCAATCGTTTTCATTTTGAAAATCGAAGGCTGGTCTGTATACAAAATGAAAACAATTGATCCACTTTGAAGCCGATTGCGATTGCGAGTGCGTTAGGCAATAGCGACGCAGAGGGACTATCAAGTAACACACTCGCAATCGCAATCGTTTTCATTTTGAAAATCGAAGGCTGGTCTGTATACAAA
Organism: Acleris literana; assembly: GCA_946894065.1. Taxonomy (NCBI): domain Eukaryota; kingdom Metazoa; phylum Arthropoda; class Insecta; order Lepidoptera; family Tortricidae; genus Acleris; species Acleris literana. Next base: position 97,829,497 of record OX335668.1, on the reverse strand, counting down.
ATGAAAACAATTGATCCACTTTGAAGCCGATTGCGATTGCGAGTGCGTTAGGCAATAGCGACGCAGAGGGACTATCAAGTAACACACTCGCAATCGCAATCGTTTTCATTTTGAAAATCGAAGGCTTGTCTGTATACAAAATGAAAACAATTGTTCCACTTTGAAGCCGATTGCGATTGCGAGTGCGTTAGGCAATAGCGACGCAGAGGGACTATCAAGTAACACACTCGCAATCGCAATCGTTTTCATTTTGAAAATCGAAGGCTTGTCTGTATACAAAATGAAAACAATTGTTCCACTTTGAAGCCGATTGCGATTGCGAGTGCGTTAGGCAATAGCGACGCAGAGGGACTATCAAGTAACACACTCGCAATCACAATCGTTTTCATTTTGAAAATCGTAGGCTTGTCTGTATACAAAATGAAAACAATTGATCCACTTTGAAGCCGATTGCGATTGCGAGTGAGTTAGGCAATAGGCGACGCAGAGGGACTATCAAGTAACACACTCGCAATCACAATCGTTTTCATTTTGAAAATCGAAGGCTTGTCTGTATACAAAATGAAACCAATTGTTCCGCTTTGAAGCCGATTGCGATTGCGAGTGCGTTAGGCAATAGGCGACGCAGAGGGACTATCAAGTAACACACTCGCAATCTCAATCGTTTTCATTTTGAAAATCGAAGGCTTGTCTGTATACAAAATGAAACCAATTGTTTTGTTTTGAAGCCGATCGCGATTGCGAGTGAGTTACGCGAAAGGCCTGCCGATCAACGACGCCGCCGTAAGCAAAGAGTGTTTAAATCGGGTAAAATTAAGTCACCATGGTGCCTTTCATCCGTTGGTTAACAATCACTTTTAAATCTTTTTCTACTCGCGTAATATAAACCGCTAATATTAATATCGTTAACGGTATCAGAATACCTATAGCGTAACCGAAGCGGGAAAACAATTCTATAATAAGCGTTGCCATAGTAATAACAGTTCTATAATAATTATTATATTTCTCTATATAATTACAAAAGGAATGTCGGTTAGAAGTGAAAACATTGCCCATTGCCTAATTTAATATTACGTACCTAATCAAAAACAATTATTAAATTATACCTACGAGTACTAGGTATCCATTGTCCGCGTTATACGGAGAAAACTGGTGGCATGTTCACCGTCGAAACGATCGTAGTTTTGATTACCTACAGCTATAATAGTATTATTATATCACTGATGTTAAATATTATCTTCGTCAGATTTAAAATAAAACATCAAGGGATAGAATTGTTTGTTATAATAGATAACTGCGGATCGAACATAAGCTTATCAATGCGCATGTTTATAGTTTATTTAGGGCAGTAAAAATAGAGCTATTTATTATGGATTCACTAAGGTGCCAACTACCTTATGAGCATAGCTCGGAGAGCGCCTCTATTCAACACGGTAAAAACAATATCTTATTTGATCTGTTATCGAATTGTCAACGTTTCGATAGCTCTTATTGTCTTGACAGTAATGGCGGCTGACGTCATAACAATACCATAACAGGCAAACTACGATATCGTTTTTACCGCGTAGAATAGAGGCGCAGGTCAGCGCAAAACAATCGCAACACGGTAATAGAACAAGATTAATAGAGTCGTGTTATCTACAGTATTATTTAATTATATTTTTCAATTACATTTATAGCGGTAACCCAAAATTTATCATTTTTGTGAAGTTTCCATTGAATTATTTTTTTAATATTATCTTTCTTCAACTGTTTAATACGAATGTCACATGCTGTACACAATATTTCACAGACATTTTCACCATAACACAGCTCGGGACGGTTCTTAATCCACTTATTAACCGTTTCTAATTTCTAATACGTAAATAATAACTAAATAAGTAAATAATTTTAATCAATTCAACTGTCACAATGTCACAAAACTGTTTTATGAATGCCACATTGACAAAACTATGACCTTAGTTATTACGACTCTATTGAATCTTGTTCTACTTCCATACTCTGTTTTTGCGATGACCTGTCCGAGCTATGCTTATGAGTTTGGATTAAATGTTCGAACCAATGTTTGATTTACACAATGGCGAATCTGTGAATTTCATTTGGGTTAATTGGTTGATTTTTTTATTTAATAATAATGTTAGCAATAATGGTAGCTTCCAAATAGCCGCCACGATTGAAATGAGTATCATATCAACCGAACCAAAATTATCTACAAGAGGATGGGAGTGGAGGGTAACTTGACACTGAATACTTTGCAGTCTCGTGCTGGTTTCCTCGCGATGCTTTATCTTCAATTTGTTGTTAAATTAAATAAGTGACTATAAGAAAACTCTAACATAGATAACAAAACAAAACTACAGAGGCCGGGACAAAAGGTGTTGCCTGGCTAGGTCTGAGGCGGGCAACCCCCTTTTTCCTGCCGAGGTTTGTAAAGTGCTTTTCTCAAACATAATAATAATTCATTAAAAAAAAAAAAAAAATTACTAAGTCAAATTACTAGGAGTGCATAAACATTAAAAGTAACCTACAGTGCTCAGTCATCCGCGCTGTGTCGGGTGCGCCCGCCCGCCCGCCGGTGCCCCGCAGCGCACCGCCAGCGATCTAAGTTTCGCTACGCACCCCTAATTACCTTTGTTCTCCTGGTACTTTACATAAACATGCAAATGCTTAGGTTGGATGCATGGCTTTGTATATTTTAAAAAAAACAGCTATCTAGCCTGTTCACAAATACAGCCGCCATGTTTACACTAAAAAAAAAAAAAAACGTTTATTGTTTTTTTTAATACGCATGCAGAATGTCATGATGCCTGTGCCACAAATTTAAGTGGAATGGAAATTAACAAAGAGGACTCTGCCGGTCTAGGCCTACACGGTTTGTATGAAATTCCATTAACAACCTCTTGTCCTAGCCGCACCTGAAACTTCATACTTGGCGGCCTATTTTAAGGAACATACCAATATTTCATTGCATGTTTGAGAAAAAAAAAATTATCCCATTAAATTGTCTAAAAACGACTTGCCACTTTCATTGTAAGACGCGACGCGATGATACAAGTAAGAAGGTATTTGTTATTTTTTTTAATCATATCGTTACATTATTATTATTATTATTATTATAGCGGCCATAGTACACATAGTACTAGTATAAACACACAAGTACGGTACGGAACCCTGGAAAGTGGCTTTATATAACTACTAACTGTTGCCCGCGACTCCGTCCGCGCAGAAAAATAAAACATAGCCTATGTTACTCAGGGATAATGTAGCATGCTCCTGGTGAAAGAATTTTTGAAATCGGTCCAGTAGTTTTCGAGTTTATTAGTTACAAACATACACACACACAAAAATACAAATCGTTCCTCTTTATAATGTTATATAAGTAAAGTATAGATTAGTATAGATATAGATATACTCGTAGATATAATATAGATTAAATTATGGCCCTACTCTAATGTTATTAAAATGCTGTAAATTTCATTTATATTGCCTTAATTCGGTAGTTTTTTGCAAACGTATCATGGTATAACCTACAAATAGTACCTGTAAAATTTTTTGTAGTCGACTGTACCAGCCTTGGTAAACAAATATGGGTAAAAGTAACCGGGACGGCCCAAAAAAAAAAAAAAGTACAGTACCACACTTTATTCTGTCATCTCTCATCATCCCTGTCTGCCACCCACAGATATAGATACACATTCCAAGGTGTCCCTAAACCAACGCTAAAACTGAGAGGGCTGATAGAGCAGCTAAAAAGCTATCAATTTAACCCTTATGTATGTTCAGCGATTGTTACTAGTTTCGGAGATATAGAGCATTTTAATCTGAATTTTTGTAATTTTCCCTTATGTCCATGTCACGAAAAATCATTAATTTCATGTTTTATTTCATAAGTTTTTTAGTGGTTTCATACATAATTAGAATCATTACGAATCAGCGAAGTTTTTAAACCTATTTGCCCATTTTTCCAGTTCTTTTTTTAAGTAATCACGTCAAGTTGTTTTTTCCATACAAGTTGAAAAGCAAACACTGGGACACCTAGTATGGAGAAACAAACTTAATGTGATTACTTAACCCATATATGCCCGGAACTATGTTTTTGAGCATATTTTGCTGTTGATCGTTTTAGAATCAGGAGGCATATAAGGAACCAATAACAGTATAAATGGGGATATTATGGTGTTGTTCGTTTTCGAATCAAGGGGCATATATGGGTAAAAAAACTGAAAAAAAAAGGGCATATAGGTTTAAAAACTTCGCTGATTCGTAATGATTCTAATTGTGTATGATACCACTGAAAAACTTGTGAAATAAAACATGAAATTAATGATTTTTTGTGACATGGACATAAGGGAAAATTACAAAGTTTCAGATTAAAACTATCAATATCTCCGAAACTAGTAACAATCGCTGAACATGCATAGGGGTTAAATCGATAGCTTTTTAGCTGCTCTATCAGCCCTTTCAGTTTTGACGTTGGTTTTAGGGACACCCAGTAGATAACGCAAATGCATCTACTTCTCGTGTACGACTCCGTACTTTAACCCCGACTAAGCGTCGGGGTTGGCCGTAGCTACTGACTAGGGAATGCAATTAAACCGGTTATTGGACGTTTTTGTATGAAAATAACCGGTTAAAACCGGTGATATTTTTCCGGTTATTTGCATTCCCTACTACTGACGTTCCGCGCGCCTTTTGTTGCGGCCGGATTAAGAAAACGCCTCGTTGCGTGATAGTAAAATGCAATAGCATAAAAAAGCGACGACTTTGAATCGAGTTTGCACGGAAAACGGAAAATTCTTTCTCTTGGTGTGTCCCAGTTGGTAGCAAAAAGTGACACGGTTGGTTTTCATAAAGATTGTGATGTTTACGTTATCTATGTGTATTTACATATGTGCTGCCACCCATCACACCAATGCTATATAAGTCAGTGCCGCTTCCTCGCGCCTATAATTAGGTATCGGACATGTCTGCGACCGGCCGCCGGGGCTGCAAAATGCAACACTTATCGGTAGGTACATCACTAACGTTAAAAAATATAAACGTCAAAAATGGGCGGGAAAATTTTACAGGAACCATAGAGTTCAAGTGAAGTGAGTGAAAGTGAGGTTATTTAAAAAGTGGAGTGTAATTAAAAGGTGTTTTTTTATTGCTGTCGGTGAATTATCTGCAGTGACCTTGGATATATCAATTTAAAAATATGCACCGTGTTAACTAGTTCTGTATTGTTAAAACGAAATTTTATGTTGAGAACTAGCTTTAACAGTTTGTAGAATATTTTAATATTTTTCTTAAATGAAAATTAAATTTAATATTTTAATATTTTATACAATTATAAATAAACTAATCAACAAATTTTAAAAAGTTAGAAATTACTCTATATCGTAACCGAAGCGTGAAAACCATTCTATAATGAGCGTTGCCATGGTAATAACCGTTCTATAATAATTATTATAGCATTGTTATTACCATGGTTACGGTCATTCCGGATATCAGTCTTTTCGTTTAGTGAACACTTGATATTCTTATTTGTATAATAAACCGTATTTTTTTTAATACCTATTAAAGTTAAGTATATTAAAACTAAAATTAATTTTGAGACTAATTATGTGTTTAAAAATATTTTTTTACTAAATTACTAAAAATAGATAGTTATAATATCTATCAATTTGTTATTTGGTTACCATGGTTTCGTTCAATATGGATATGAACAAAATGGCGTTTCGTTTGGCATTCCAACTTTTATGATACATTTTGAGAACTGTTTTTAGTAACTATTCAAATTTGCATGAAATTAGTTAACATTTAACAGTAAAATTCACAAACTATTAACGCCAATCGGAATAATTATAATGACTTTGCTGACAAGTAATTTGTTCTAGCAGACAAATCGAGCAAAGTATACGGGAAAAGATATAGCGATTGTTTATTTTTGTCATAGCCTCGTGTGGTTGCCGAGTTAGAATAGTGCCACTCCATGTCTTCCCGTGGATGTCGTAAGAGACGACTAAGGGAATAAAGGCTTGTAGTACTGTTAGGCGATGGGCTTGCAACCTGTCACTAATACGCTGGTAAACATCTTAGCCTAATGGTGCAAATTGTGGTTATAGAATTATCAACAAGTTTTTAGAGATGTTTGTAATTCTGTAGCTCTGCCTACCCCTCTGGGAACGAAGGCGTGAGATTATGTATGTATGTATGTATTTTTGTCACTATCATTCTAAGCTTGTAGAAAAAGTTATGTACCTATGCAACGGTACATAATTAGCTCGCAAGCTCGCGCTCTAACCTCGACACTCGTACCTTAAGAGGCTTCATTATGTACCAGTTACATAAATAACTATTATTTTACTTACATATAACATTTTTATAACTTAAAATATAATTTTTCGACCCAAACGGTAGAGACCCCACAAATATACTTTAATGTTTTTTAACACAATAAGATATCATGAAGGTGAACCCAGTTTACAAAAAAACATACTAATTCATGTTTTTAATTGGTTCTTATGCGATGGAGATATCGCTGCCTCTTCTTTTGTGAATCGTTTGAAAATAAAAAACATCTCTTCTTATGCATTACAACACTTTCATTTTCAACGAGGCAACATTGAGTCTTAAAGTGCACGTTCACAAGTTACAAATCCTTTCTAAACTCGTTTCTTTAACTTAATTCGATAGCTTTTAATAACTTTTTGTACTCGTCGATTAAAATCTGTGTATTAAGATTTCATAGAGAATACTACAACGTCACTCTTTTCATCGTTGAATAGTCTATGTTACTTCCGAAACAACCAAAATAACTGTTTCGGTACGCTCTAGACAACAGAAAACAAATTGAAAATAGAACTTCGTATTTCAATAATATGTGTCCTTGTTTAAGGAGACTCGATCCGATACAAAATTGCCAGTAGCAGCGTCGCGTCATCTGTTAAAAATCTACTTAAACTTGCTGCTGTATCCAGGCCATAAAAAAATTAAAAAAACTACGTTTTGTGATTGGCTAGTATTTAGCCAATCACAGCACAGTACTGCAACATTACGGACGCCGGTGGTGTGATAACTTTTGATTATTTTCAAAGCTAAGCTTAAAAAGTTAAATCCAAAACTAACCACCTTAATTATTAATTTTAATGAACTCGTACAAAAAGTATTGTTCACAATAGTATCATAATCAAAGTTTTTAATCTAGTACCTTACTTAGGCCACGAAGCTTAACACGGTACTCGACAAAGCTGTCTATTATAACACGTTTGTGAAAACTACTATTAAAGTTTGACGATGATCAGTAGTGGATTCCCAACATTCTTCGAACCACCAAAGACTAGGTACCTATATGCTTATGGAAGTTGCGTGTGACTTAACTAAACTAACCACGCGCAGGTATTATCGTGATATTAAAAACATTATGAAACATTCATGACATTGTCCATACGACGGTATACATTGTTTGAGTTTTATATTATTCAGTGTAAAAGTAATTAGTCATGTTATATGTTTTAGCGTAGTGCCTTTTAGTGGTTTGTAACATGAATTTAACTATTCGAGAACAGCTAAGAGGCTCTTGCCAAGCTGCATTACGCTAACTAGCGTATTTATTCGATTCGTTTTTAAACCAATCGCGTCACTGGTAGATGACGTGATACGAAAAGTCACGTGATCTATCAGTGACGCGATTGGTTTATAAAACGATTCGAATAGAAACGCTAGTTAGCGTAATGCATCTTGGCAAGGGTCTCAGATACTTTAACATTTTAATAATAAGGTAGTCTACCAGATGAAATGAAACAAAAATCAAGATTGTTTACAATAAATACAATACAATACAAAACACTTTATTGTACACCAAACAAAACACATTAGAGAGAAAAAGCACAATTAAAAATAATACAGGTCAATAACAGGCGGTCCTATCGCTGATTAGCGGTCTATTCCAGACAACCTTAGTAGGGACATGGTGTCAAATTAAAATATTTTACCTAGAATAATAATAATAAAAATACTTTATTGAACACAAACAAGCTTGTTACATTTTGTTAAATTTAAGTACCGTAAACTCGGGTTACTTTAGCCCTAGGGGGTAACATTGCCCACCCCGAAAACCATCTTTAAAATTAAATTATTCCATTAAATGTTACATCAGGACCAAGCTACTTATAGTGTTCTAAAATTATTTTAACAATTTAAGATGATTACCACTAGAATAATTATAGTTTTAAGGGTGGGCAATGTTACCCCCTAGGGCTAAAGTAATCCGAGTTTACGGTAATCAACGCGTAGTTGTGTTACAGATATTACTTAAAACAATATATCTACATCAGGGAAATAATAAAAATGACAGCCACTTGACAGAAACTCTTCTTTTTAGAAGTAGTGAGAGAACACATCTGACTTATGACTGCGACAAAAAGTGCTCATGAAGAAGTTTCTTAAAAATAGGTAAAGATTTGGCCCGCCGCAACTCAACAGGGAGGGAGTTCCACAGTAGGACAGCCTGAAATGTAAAGGAATTGTTCTAGAATTTAGATGAAGAGGAGGGTACAGTGAAATAGTTATTTGTTATACAAGGGGGGAAAGTTGTATTTTACCTGCGAGTGTTCATTTGAAACACGAGCTAGCGAAAGGATTCTATGATTGACCACGAGCGAAGCGAGTGGTTCAAAAATAGAATCCTGAGCGTAGCGAGTGTTTTAACACACGAGACGTAAAATAACTTTTTACCCGTGTATAACACAAAAATTTTCACCTCACTACAGCGAGCAAAATAAGCTCAATTCCGCATTTTGCACGGTTTCCCGTAATTCCACAGGTCTTCCATACGTCTTTCGTCACTCGAATCACTCATTTTTAATAACAAAACAAACTAGAAAAACATGCGAATATTAAACGTTGACGCAAAGATGAAGAAAAATGCGTTACCACCTCTATGCGTTGACGGCTTAATTAAAAAGTTTTGACTTAAGTTTTTTTATTATTATTTCGGATGCGTTTTGTTCGCACATCGACTTAGTTGGACTGTCAGAACATTTTATCCGTTTTTACAACAAGAATCAAGGTTAATGTTGAATGCTGATATTTATGAATTAAAATAAAGTTGTAAGACTGTATTTAGTATTTTTACTCGATGCAATTCATTAATTGTGATGTTAAAAATTCAGCGGTTTTCAAGTTTAACGTTTTGTTAGCTGTCAAATATCACTAAAGCTGCCTTCAAATGTCAAAACTCTTTCTTCACATGTGGATAAAAAGCGATTTTCTCAATAGATATCAAACAAACAAAAAGGGCTTTCCGAGCTAATGAGATGAAAATACAATAACATTACATTTACATTATTATTACAAAGAAAATTCTTCTACTTCTGTCGTTACACTCTTGACCAAGTAGTTACCTAAAGTTAACAGGGTCTCGTTTTTCGAAACTCACTAGAATCTAGATCAAAGGTCCCCAAACTATTTTGTCGCATAGAATAGACCACTTGGCATTTGTTTTGGTTTTGGGTTGACCGCTGCTTACCTAATATTTACGTTATCTATCACGTAAAAACCAAGTAAAAAATCTTTGGGTTTTTTTGCACGGATAACTTTGGAGGTCTAGCTGGTTAAACATTGACACAGGCTACAATAAAAATTTAGCGCGGAGAAATGTTTTTTACGAAGTAAAAAAAAATCACACAGAAAATTTAAACATAATTTATATGATATATAATATTTGTTTGTTTATATATTCATAAAAAAGTATGTACCTAATATTTGTGTATGAATATGGATTATTCCATTAATGGAAAGCCAAAATTAAACTCACAACCTGATTAAATGGGATTCACTATCATGGACCCCCTATTTTCATCTCGTGGACCCCCATTTATTTTTTCCGCTCACTTGGACCCCTTGCAGGTCATCGTCGACCCCTGGGGGTCGATATAGATCCCTTTGGGGATCACTGATCTAGATTAATAATATTATTCCATGCGGTACCTTTCACTAGTATTGTAAAAAACTGTATTGAGCGAACTAACATTATGTCTATAGTGAGTTTCGAGAAACGGGCCCTTGTTTGTATCGTTAAGCGTACTTAGATATACAGTGGTGGCCACATAATTAGGGACACTTGTTTTTTTCCCCCATAAGATTGCCTACAAATATGACTTTTCAATTTTGACCACTAATCAAAAAGTTCTCGACCAATTTTATTGCTAAATAAATTTTACTTTACATAATTAACTAAGGTTTAAACTGATGTACAGTGAACTAATATTAAAAACGGACCTTATATTTTATAAGGATTTAAAAACTAAGTGCTGACGCGTCCACACAAAATTCTACAACTTTGTATGAGCGCCGAATATTTATTTTTTCAAATCCTTATAAAATGAAAGATCCGAGCTCAACAGAGATAAATTGTATATACATTTAAACTTTACTTTATTAGTTAACGATAAGTGTAACTAAAAATATAATTGGTTAAGAACTTTTTGATTCGTTGTCAAAATTTAAAAGCCATATTTGTAGGCAATTGTATGGGAAAACAACAAGTGTCCCTAATTATGTGACCACCACTGAATGTGAAGTGAGTTAACAAACGACTTCGTACCTACTTGGTTAAAAAGTTACTATTTATCATGCACTCTCAATCGGTTTTGGTATCCATCGATAAACTTATATTACATTATTTGAGAGAACGAGTTGAATATAAACATCACCGCCAAAATATCTCAATTTGTCTCTTGATTGACCGAAATTCTGGTGCACTTATGTTATGGTCCAACCACAGCAGTTTTCATCTGATCTTTGCATAGGGTGACGGCACCAATGATGGACACTTTTAGCTGACAGGCACCAGTAATGGACACTTCACTCTTAATTCCAATTTCATACGGTCCTAAATTGATTGGTGCAAAACAAATGAATAACCCTTATCTTCTGTAATGGCTCGTCTAAACATTGGCCCATCATGGGCCAATACAGGCACGCACGATTGTGAAGAGAGCATAATCGTCGGTGAGTGGCCATCATTGCCTGTAATCGGGAATAATCGGATAATTGTCGGTACATCAAAGCAATTCTTGCCAACGATCGTGCTCGTATCCACACAATCGCCAATCACCAGTCGCACGGCAGACGTCGAGGTCGTCCTTTACCACTTTTGGACCTTAACGCCTTAAAAATAGAGTCGAAAAGTGGTAAAGCAGTTTCTTGGTCGTTTATACAATAATATTAGTCAATGTATCTTGATCTATTTCTCACGACCTGTTTTTGATGCACATTCCGATAATGATTATATACATATACTAAGCAAATAGATAGCAGTTGCCGCTATCACTTTGACGTCCATCTTCAACCGGCGACAGTGCGTAACTGAACAGTCACGATTGTGTAGAGATCAACCCATGATCGCGGCGATGATGGCCACTTTTTTAATCGCCCATCATGGGCCAATGTGCAGACGAGCCATAAAATAAGAATCAAATGTCCTTCGTTGGTCTTTGTCCATTACTGGTTCCGTCACCCTACCATGGATGTCCTCCGTTGTGACACAAAATAGATAGGTACAGAAGTCAATCTACATACAAAGTGCGCTCAAGCAACGCACACATTGACACTGCTCACGGACACGATATCTCGGACCGGCTGGGACCAGTGCGAGCGCGAGTGCCATCCGCTTGAGACACGCGTCTGGGAACTTTTTTGTGCAATTATGGAGCAAAAAAAAAAGAGATATTATAACTGTTCAGAGGATGGTTTTGTAAATTCAACATTAATTTTTTTACGCTACCAGTGGTTTCAGTGAGGTAAGTAGGTATCTGCTTGTAGGTATTTCGATGGTTCGTTTTAACGTTACACAGAACAGTTAGGTAGGTAGGTAAGCTCCCCGCCCCGGACCCGATGAATATATCTAAGATCGATTTATATAATAGTTTCCTATTTTGAATCAGTACAAACGAAGTATACTTAACTAAATTATTGTAAGGTAAATTCACGCCGCCTTACGTTAGTTGAAAACATGTTTTTTTGTTTGTGTAGATATTGTGTTGTTTTTAGTGTCATTTGATAGGTTTAGGTATAAAACGGATAGGGCAATGGAAATTGTGTAACTCGGGTAATTCTTTAGAAGTTATTAGGGATTTTCGATAGTGAAAATTGACAAAGGTAAAATGTTGAATGTTTCTGCTCTGTAAACTTTTTGTATTGTAATAGTAGGTAGGTTTATTGTTTTGTTACAACTAGATACGAGTGCCACTACCTCGATAGTGTTTTGTGCATAAGCCATAGTTGACAACCCTAGAGCGACCGCCGAGCGTAGGTATGAAAAGTGAAGTACATACATGTGATTTTCTTCTGTACCTATCTGTTTTGTGGTTGTGATCTGATTCCTCTGGGCGAGATCTTGATGTGGTGATCGTTATGTTGCTTGGTGGTCAACGACAAAGATAACTAAAGTTACAACGTTTTCTTTTCAGACAGTATTCCTGATCATAGCGACAGTGATCGCCGTCGATGGTGGCGAGACGGCACAAGATGACATGAAGGCTGACCAAATCACTGACGAGTCCAAGAACAGAAATGTCACCATAATCGACTGCCCAAGGTACGTAGCCCCTCCCACCCCGATCCATTCTCCGACTAATCAAACCTGAGCAGACCAGAACCAGACGAGATCCGAGCGGAGACCCGAGCCGAGGCCCTAGTCGAGACCCACAGATATAAATACACATAGATAACACAAATGCATCTACTTCGCGAGTCCGAATCCAGACTTAAACCCCGAACAAGCATCGGGGTTGGCTGTTGCTACTCACGTTGCGCGCGCCTGTTGTTGCAGCCGGTCGGTGGTGGAAATTAAGATAATACCTCATTGCATGATAATAAACTGCAATAAGTAGCCCAAAAAAGCGACTTTCGGAAAATTCTCTTCTCTTGGTTGGTTTTGATACATATTGAGATGTTTCCGTTAGGTATCTATGTGTATTTATATCTGTAACTTCACCCGTATTGACCCAAATGAGTGGGTACCCATTGTTCCACCATATCGCTCCAAAAAACGCAGAACGATCTCCAGAAGGTCGGACTCTTATTTCATTAGTCCGGAGGATATTCCCGAGGAGAGTAAACGCACGATGTACTTGTAATCCTAGTATCTCTTGCAGGCTAGTCCCCGTGCTGGGCCGGCAGGCCGCGGCGTCGGTCGGCTAGAGGAAAAGATGATAATTTTCCGTAAGAATAAGCGGCAACTTCATCCCAATATCTATTCTTCTGGTTACAGCCAAAGACCTTCGGCGTACGCCTACGGGGACCACCAGCAGGATGGGAGCCACCACCCGCGGACAATCATGAGGATCAAGCAACATCACCACAGATACATCAAAAACGTGGAGAAACTAGTCAATGTCCCGTACAAAGTGGAAGTGCCGAGGCCCTCTCCGGTTCCGGTGAAAGACAAGGTACCCGTAGCGGAAGAGAAGATCAAGATCGTGGAAAAGCCAGTGCCGTACCCGGTGGAAGTGGAAAAACGAGGGCCGGACCCGGTTAAAGTCACAGTGCCACACCCGGTTCAAGTCACAAAGCCACACCCGGTTCAAGTCACAGTGCCACACCCGGTTCAAGTCACAAAGCCACACCCGGTTCAAGTCACAAAGCCACACCCGGTTCAAGTCACAAAACCACACCCGGTTCAAGTCACATTGCCACACCCGGTCCAAGTCACAGTGCCACACCCGGTCCCTCATAAAGTGATCGAAAAAGAGCACGTCCCGAAGCTATACCTAGTGATGCAACACGTGATGAAGCAAGTGGAAGTGAAGGTTCCGCAGCCAGTGCCGGTCACCGAGGAGAAGCGCGTGCCGTACCCGGTGGAAGTGCAAGTGACGATGCCTGTGGAGATGCGTGTCCCCGACCCGACCCCGGTCAAAGTGCGCGTGCCTCAACCCTATTTGGGCGAAACGAGTGTACTTTACCCCGTCGAGGTCAAAGTGAGAGACCCAGTTATGGTAGTGAAGCACGTGCCAGTGAGAGTCCCCTACCCTCAGCCCTCAGTGTCTGAAGAGCTGAAGAGCGCCCCGAGTCACGTTGTGACGGTGTACAGAAACACAGGCTTCGCAGAATTCCAATCGCTTTCCGACAAAAAGGAGACGTCTGCTGAAAGTTTCAACAAAACAGAGGAGAGTTTAAACAGAACGGAAACATCATCATCTATTGAAACATCCGACAGAATAAACACGACAACAGTTGAAATTCCTACCAACACGCCAGTACCTATAGATGTTAAGGGTTTTGAAACAAACACTGTAGCATCGACATCAACAACTACATCGAATAAACTAGTTAGATAAGCGTTAAATGTCCAGACATGGTTTGAAGTCACAGTGAAACTGAAGGGTATTCAGCCCCGGTGTATTAGTTTATCTCAAATCCTTGTGACTGTACCCTATTTGTTTAGGTATGTAACTAAAAGCGATTATAAATAAAAACACGTGATATAATTCTAGACCGGGAGATGCTGACACAATTTTTCTGGTCATTTGTACCAGTATGGCGACCCTTCAAGGGTCTAATTACGTAATGACGAAAAGGAAAATCATGATCATAGCGCTGGAACCGGCGGCCCAAACGCGTGGGCGTTAATCGAACGTGTCGGATAAATTACGAAAGATAATGATTAGCTGTGCAAAAATTAGCCTGGTACAAATAGTTGGATTGTTTTTTTTAATTAACGTGTTTTCGTCGCTATGGCGGGCTGTTAGCCACATCGGAGAAGTATGGCAATTCACCACCACCTACTTCTTTTTTCATCAACTATCGGAAAATACAAAAATTTTAGTGTTACAAATCGTTCGACTTTCGTAATTTATCCTACACGTTCGATTAACGCTTGGGCCGCCGGTACCAGCGCTATGACCATCATTTTCCTTTTCGTCATTACGTAATTAGAGCCTTGAAGGGTCGCCATACTGTGGTACACATGACAGGAAAATTTGTGTCAGTATCTCCAGGTCTAGAACTATATCACGTGTTTTTTTTGTAATTGCGTTTAGTTACATACCTAAACAAATAGGGTACAGTCACAAGGATTTGAGATAAACTAATACACCGGAGCTTACTGGCTACTTGGTACAAATGACTCGATTTTTTGTGTCAGTATCTCCCGGTCTATTCGTTACGTGTTCAAAAAACATCATGCTTATAGGTATAGTTTGTCTCAAAATCCATCCAAACATATTTTTTTTTTTATTTATGTTTAAAATTAACTTTAATTATTAACAATTATTGCTTGCTTCAACTGCTGGATTAGTGGTCGGAATGACGTCATTTTGTTTGTAACCGCGTTTTTTTTTAGTCTAGAATTAGCTGTGAATAGTCATAGAATGGTACCCGAGGAAAGGAAAAAGGAGCAGAGGAAGACAAACAAAAGATGGGAGGATGAGATCAAACTTAAGGCTGGCCCCAACTGGAGGAGAATCGCTAAGAATAGACAGCACTGGCAATTGTTAGAGGAGGCCTTTGCCATGAGGCACTCTGAATTAAGAGATATATTTTAATATAAAATTATGATAATTTAATTATCTAATTAAAAACATAATGTACAGTTTGTAACTCAGAATTTAAAAAAAACGTGTGCGTCTCGGGACGCCCGACAGAAGTGATAACTTAAACTAATCTAAGTTGAACTATACCTATAAGTACTCTAAGATGGGTTCAGAAGCCAAAAGCAAATGACCAGCATTACCTTACCTGTGGTAGTAGGTGACAGCGATGACGTTATCGAATATTGTAAGGTAATGAGATCCAAATTTGCAAATGCTGTCACCTACTACCACAGGCAATGCTGGTCATTGCCTACGGGTTTTGAACGCTAGAGGACTTATGATATGAGTGTAGATAAAGAAATGTATGAAACTTTTAGAAAAACTGATAGTCTGTATCCTAATACAGAGTGTCCCAAAAATAGCACTTCACAGTGACACCGGAGATTCCCCAGCCTAAGACCAACCAAACCAGCCTAACATGACCGTAGTCAAAGTTGCACCGGTTTCAAGTTATGCCAATTTAAAGTTTTTTCTTATTTTTCACCTCTTTTGACATTGTAAGTACCCGCATTTACTTGGATAGTTTTAGATTTTCGTTTTTTTCATTTGTACGCTGAATAGGTAATGAAGATGAAATAAGCATTATTATGTCAAAAAGTAATGTAAAAGTTGGAAAAATACTGCAATGAACTTGACAAAAATCAATTATCAGCAAAACCGTCATTTCGACTTTGAACACCTACGATGTTTTTTTAAAACAAACGAAATACGCAAGTAACTTAAAAAAAATGCGTATGTTATGCCAATTCAGAAATGGTATGATACATGATATCTTAATGTAAAAAAGTAGGAATTCGTATCTAATAATGTAAAAAATGATCGTATCTACGATATCTCATTGTACTTGTTTTTTATTACCTTAGAACCTTAATCAACCAAAAATCAATGATATTCTTCAAAAGAGCACAAACAAATGAGATATCGTAGAGTACACGATCATTTAATAAACTTACAGTATTCTGGTAGCATTAATTTTTAATTTTTCTTTGTCATCTAATAGTTTACTATAGTCTTAACAATATTAATTATTCTCATAGTTGCAATACCTACTTGTAAAAAAATACGTATATAAAAAAAAAATAGCAATTTCTAAAGAAATAAAAGTTCAGTCTTCTAAGCATAAGCTCTTTTTCAGGTATTTACACATAAAAAAATCACAATATTTCATATGTACACGTTTGTTTTTAACCTTTTTTTCAGGTTTATCCATATTACAATTTCAAATATACACCTTAGTTTGTAAGCTTCCGTTCCGTTCCTTTTATCTATATAAGTAAATTAGGAAAGTGATTTCAACTTTTAAACTCAATTTGGCGAGGGCGACGAAGGGATGATATGCATTGCGAATCTAAGGGAAATTATTTTTCTTTGCGAGAAAACTTAAGAAAACTATCATTACCTTGGCCAAATAGCCAAGAGAATGAGAACCAGGGGAATGAGAAAAATTAAGTTTCTTGTCGGTTATGCCGAAACTATTATTAATATAGGAATAACTATTAGATCAACATGTGCAATCATGCATGTAGTTTTCTTTTCACTAAACACCGTATACCAATTGCAGGAAATAAATTTTATATGAAAATACAAGGTAATGATAATCATAGTGAACCAAAGCCAGGGGAATGATATATTTATCTTCATAGCTCAGAGCTCCAGCGACGAGTCGCGTCCCCTTCCCACCACGGCGTAAGCGCTACCGACGCTTGTTAAGCACGGCGGGCGCAACGCATCGCAACTCGTTTAAGTAGGGATGTGCCCGTTGTTTAGGAAGGCACCATGGGAATCATTGGTAAGCTCCGGACAAACCTTTTATCAAATATTACAAAAAAAAGATAAAACACAGCAATCATATTTTTTTCTTTCAAATCAATAACTTATTACGCTAACAATTGATGAAAAACTTAAGTAAATGATCTCTTGCATGTAGTCCGGATGTGTCTAAATGCAAGAGGTAATTTGGTTAAGTTTTTCACCTATACAACACTTGAATTCAATCCATATCTTGTTCTTTTCAGGGTAGTTTGTTCACAAAATGGCGAATGGACGCACCAAGGGAATGATGTTTTAGGGGTTTGATTTTTTTTACGGCTAATTCTACATACACTAAACAACAAAAAAAAGTGACCTAGTTAGGTTAAGTGGTAATGTAATGAAAAAGAATTTAGTAAGGTCAATTATTTTTATTCTACTGGTACTTTTTCCCTCTGGACGGTGTAAATTGACCCTTTTAAGAATCACCCATTTAAGGAGTAATCGCTTGGCTACACTTAACGATTACACCCTGTATACCAACAGGGTATAATAGACATAAACCCTTTTTCACTTGATCTTCAGGAGTCTTACTGCCACACTCAGAGACGCCAATTAAATTTAATGCTTGTTAAGTGACGTGTTGTCTTATTCTATTGCTGCAGCAAAGAAAGTGACAGCAGCAACTTTAATCAACCATTAAACTTAATTGACGTCTCTGAATGCGGCAGATATTTCCTTTTTACGAGCAAACATTCCGGGTGAATCACTTAGGCCTACTGTCCACGGAAGCGTAGCTGCATAGACGCGAATTCATCATTGTATGCTTGCTGTACTACGCTTGCTTGCAGCCTACATACAAAATCGCACAACTATGTCGCGTCAGCGACGCTGCATGCAAGCTTCACGCCGCCGGCCGTACTGCATGTCATACGCCGGGCTACACCGCAAGGAACAGCACGTATGAAAGAAAAAGACGACATCATCACGTATGAAAATGTATGCTACGATACGCTTCCGCTACGCTTCGTGCTGCATAAAAGCTACACGGCGTATATTTGCAGCGTCTATGCAGCTGCGCGTCGTGGACAGTAGGCCTTACAGTACCAGAGTAAAGGGCCTCTATCAAACATGGTAAAATAATATTACTTTTGATCTGTTATCGTATCGTTTTTAATTCGGCCGCCATTACTGTCAAGTAAATAAGAGCTATCAAAACGTTGACAATATGATAACAGGTCAGAAATGATATCATTTTTACCTCCTAGAATAGAGGATCATTCAGATTAAGGATGATTTCCACCAAACGGCTCGCATCGCATCGGATCGGAAAGGATACGTCCGGATGCGGCGACAGCCGATCGCGGTCGACAGGATGTCAACGCACACGATCGGCACCGTACGGTTGCTTGCGAACGTATCCGCACCCAGTCAAATAGTTTCGTTCCTACCACGTGTTTGAGTTCTTTGAGTGCACTTTCGAGAATGAGTGGGCTCGCCCGGTCACGGCCGAATGGTTCCGATCGTGAACGGGGCCGATCGCGTGTCACAGCATACTTTCGGTGACGTTCACATGTCGCGGAAGACGCCCGCGGCATAAGAATAAATAATAACTACACGTAGAAGCGAATCTCCTTTGACCAGGCCCCAAATGCCGCGTTTTAAATACCTACTTCCCCCTTCGCCCCGCTACGCCCCTCTGTCTTCCGCGCCCAAAGTTATGGGTGTCACTTGCGAAATATTTTAATCGGTTTATGGATGTGGTATACAAGTTCAGTCACGAATCATTATTAATGTTTGACTTCAACATGGAAACATTGTTGCAAAATGAGTTTTTTACATTTACGTTAAATTAGGTAATAATACTTTTTGATGATATTTAGATTATCTCATAAAACTCCTTTATTCAATCAATTATTTCTAATTATTTTGCCGTAAATAGTCGTTCACTTTTTAAAACACTACCTTAGTTCAACCATAAACACTAAAATCAACACAAATACGAAAACCAATTCAAGACACAATATCAATATCTTGGTTAATATATATTCCGTGTGTGGCGCCCCTGACTGACTAGACACCTCAGGTGTCGCCAGGCGGTAGGTATCTAACGCGCCGAGCGCGCGTCGGGAGCCTGGAGTATCGCTTCTACGTGTAGTTATTGTTTATTCTTATGCCCGCGGTCAAGCTGTTGTGCGCAGCTTGGTAATGTAGACTTAAAAACAGTACATATATGATCCAGTATCGTTTAAAGACCATACAATTCTTTTCGATCCGATCCGTTCCGGGCCGTTTGGTGGAAATCGTGCTTTATTCGATGGTACATTTTTCAATACGTATTGAAAAGGCCAAAGTAACAAAGTAGTGATAATGAAGTTGCCATAATCCCATAGTAGCTACACCCCTGACCCTGGCCAGTTCACCCGGGTCACGGGGGTTGGTATCGTGTCATCATGTCGTCTGAAACGCAACTGGTCTACGGCAGTAAGCGGTCTAAAGAACAACTCGTCCAAACAAGTATCATCAAGACATCCAAGTTGCAAATAGTATAATAGGGAATATCCATGGATTTTTTAAATAGCATTTCTCAACAAAATTAAAATACCTTAAAAGAGATCACCAAAACTGAAATTAAAATTAAAATCGGTCAAATAATACGGATGATACAAGCATTTTAAAATGCTTATTAGACAGAGATCCGAAGTGCACCGGTGACGTCATCGTGCAGTACGGCCATATAAATCCCACGTAAAAAACTGTTTTGGTAGAAAGAGATAACAAATCTTTGTAAGCTTATATCTTGGTTATTTTTATAGCTATTCAAAAAATGTTTTTTTTTTCACCTGTTTGTTACATGAAAAAAAACAAGCATATTCCCTATCAGGTAGTATTAGGTAACTAAGCTGGTCTAAGTAGCATTAAGTAAGTCTAAATTAATTACAAGAGACCCGATGTGCAGTTCGAAGGGTTGGTATCATGTCGTATAAAACGCTACTGGTCTACGGCAGTAAGCGGTCTAAAGAGCAACTCGTCCAAACAAGTATTATCAAGTCATCTAAGTTGCAAATGGTCTAATTAGGTAGCAGGTGGTTTAAAAAGCAGCTAGTCTAAGGGTGCGGCTCCACTGAGGCGGAGACGAGAGGAGCGGAGCGGAGCTGTGCCAATATTAACCAATAGAAAGCGCATGCGGTCATGTCGAGCGCGCCTTGCGCACGTTAGTTTAGATTCTATTGGTGAATATTGGCACAGCTCCGCTCCACTCCGCTCGTCTCCGCCCCAGTGGAGCCGCAGCCTAAGGGCCGAGTTCACCAACCAATTAAACATACGGTTAAGTGTTAATCAGCTGTCAGTCAATACATTTGACACCCGTTAAACCGCTAACCGTCCGTTTAATTGTTGGTGAACTCGGCCCTAAGCAGCAGTGTAATTTAATTACAAGAGGTCCGATGTGCAGTTCGAAACACAGATACACACATAGTAAGTAGTCGTTAGGTATTTAGCTTCAGATGCCCGAAGGGCAAACCGCCCAGAAATAAGAGCTACGTCAACTTGTTGTACGAGTATAAAAGATGAATTTTGAAAATACATAGGGCAGTTGCGAGCTTAGACCACTTGCTACATAAGACCAGCTGCGTTTTAGACCATTTGCTACTTAGACCAGCTGCGTTTGAGACCGCGTACTACATAAGACCAGCGGCGTTTTAAATCCCTTGCTATTTAGACCAATTGCGTTATAGACTACTTGATGCTTAGACCAGCTGTGTTTTAAACTACTTGCTTCTCAGATCAGCAGCATTTAAGACCACTTGCTGCTTAGATCAGCTGCGTTTTAGACCACTTGCTGCTTAGACCAGCTGCTTTTTAAACCTCTTGCTACTTAGATCAGCTGCATTTAAGACCACTTGCTACTCAGATCAGCTGCATTTAAGACCACTTGCTACTCAGATCAGCTGCATTTAAGACCACTTGCTGCTTAGATCAGCTGCGTTTTAGACCACTTGCTGCTTAGACCAGCTGCTTTTTAAACCACTTGCTACTTAGATCAGCTGCATTTAAGACCACTTGCTACTCAGATCAGTTGCATTTAAGACCACTTGCTGCTTAGATCAGCTGCGTTTTAGACCACTTGCTGCTTAGACCAGCTGCTTTTTAAACCACTTGCTACTTAGATCAGCTGCATTTAAGACCACTTGCTACTCAGATCAGTTGCATTTAAGACCACTTGCTGCTTAGATCAGCTGCGTTTTAGACCACTTGCTGCTTAGACCAGCTGCTTTTTAAACCACTTGCTACTTAGATCAGCTGCATTTAAGACCACTTGCTACTGAGATCAGCTGCATTTAAGACCACTTGCTGCTTAGATCAGCTGCGTTTTAGACCACTTGCTGCTTAGACCAGCTGCGTTTTAAACCACTTGCTGCTTAGACCAGCTGCATTTTAAACCACTTGCTGCTTAGACCAGCTACGTTTTAGACCACTTGCTGCTTAGACCAGCTGCGTTTTAAACCACTTGCTGCTTAGACCAGCTACGTTTTAGACCACTTGCTGCTTAGACCAGCTTCGTTTTAAACCACTTGCTGCTTAGACCAGTTTCGTTTTAAACCACTTGCCGCTTAGACCAGCTACGTTTTAAACCACTTGCTGCTTAGACCAGCTGCGTTTTAAACCACTTGCTGCTTAGACCAGCTGCGTTTTAAACCACTTGCTGCTTAGACCAACTGCGTTTTAAACCACTTGCTGCTTAGATCAGCTGCGTTTTAGACCACTTGCTGCTTAGACCAGCTGAGTTTTAAACCACTTGCTGCTTAGACCAGCTACGTTTTAGACCACTTGCTGCTTAGACCAGCTGCTTTTTAAACCACTTGCTACTTAGATCAGCTGCATTTAAGACCACTTGCTACTGAGATCAGCTGCATTTAAGACCACTTGCTGCTTAGATCAGCTGCGTTTTAGACCTCTTGCTGCTTAGACCAGCTGCGTTTTAAACCACTTGCTGCTTAGACCAGCTACGTTTTAGACCACTTGCTGCTTAGACCAGCTGCGTTTTAAACCACTTGCTGCTTAGACCAGCTGCGTTTTAAACCACTTGCTGCTTAGACCAGCTGCGTTTTAAACCACTTGCTGCTTAGACCAACTGCGTTTTAAACCACTTGCTGCTTAGATCAGCTGCGTTTTAGACCACTTGCTGCTTAGACCAGCTGAGTTTTAAACCACTTGCTGCTTAGACCAGCTGCGTTTTAAACCACTTGCTGCTTAGACCAGCTACGTTTTAGACCACTTGCCGCTTAGACCAGCTACGTTTTAGACCACTTGCTGCTTAGACCAGCTGCGTTTTAAACCACTTGCTGCTTAGACCAGCTGCGTTTTAAACCACTTGCTGCTTAGACCAGCTGCGTTTTAAACCACTTGCTGCTTAGACCAGCTACGTTTTAGACCACTTGCCGCTTAGACCAGCTACGTTTTAGACCACTTGCTGCTTAGACCAGCTGCTTTTTAAACCACTTGCTACTTAGATCAGCTGCATTTAAGACCACTTGCTACTGAGATCAGCTGCATTTAAGACCACTTGCTGCTTAGATCAGCTGCGTTTTAGACCACTTGCTGCTTAGACCAGCTGCGTTTTAAACCACTTGCTGCTTAGACCAGCTACGTTTTAGACCACTTGCTGCTTAGACCAGCTGCGTTTTAAACCACTTGCTGCTTAGACCAGCTGCGTTTTAAACCACTTGCTGCTTAGACCAGCTGCGTTTTAAACCACTTGCTGCTTAGACCAACTGCGTTTTAAACCACTTGCTGCTTAGATCAGCTGCGTTTTAGACCACTTGCTGCTTAGACCAGCTGAGTTTTAAACCACTTGCTGCTTAGACCAGCTGCGTTTTAAACCACTTGCTGCTTAGACCAGCTACGTTTTAGACCACTTGCCGCTTAGACCAGCTACGTTTTAGACCACTTGCTGCTTAGACCAGCTGCGTTTTAAACCACTTGCTGCTTAGACCAGCTGCGTTTTAAACCACTTGCTGCTTAGACCAGCTGCGTTTTAAACCACTTGCTGCTTAGACCAACTGCGTTTTAAACCACTTGCTGCTTAGATCAGCTGCGTTTTAGACCACTTGCTGCTTAGACCAGCTGAGTTTTAAACCACTTGCTGCTTAGATCAGCTACGTTTTAGACCACTTGCTGCTTAGACCAGCTGCGTTTTAAACCACTTGCTGCTTAGACCAGCTGCGTTTTAAGCCACTTGCTGCTTAGACCAGCTGCGTTTTAAACCACTTGTTGCTTAGATCAGCTGCGTTTTAGACCACTTGCTGCTTAGACCAGCTGAGTTTTAAACCACTTGCTGCTTAGACCAGCTACGTTTTAGACCACTTGCTGCTTAGACCAGCTGCGTTTTAAGCCACTTGCTGCTTAGACCAGCTGCGTTTTAAACCATTTTTTGACCATCTTAATGAGTCTAATGACTGATTTCAAGCTTAGACACTAAGCTAGTGGGAAAAAAAAAATACTAAAAGCCTGTGACCTTTTTTTAAACTCTTAGAATAATTGAACCGTTAGGGAACTTTACCCGTGATTAAACGAAATAGTTTTCTGAAAACTGTCTTTAAGGCTGCGGCTCCCCTGAGGTGGAGACGAGCGGAGCGGAGCGGAGCTGTACCAATATTAACCAATAGAAGGCGCATGCGGTCACGTCGAGCGCGCCTTGCGCACGTTAGTTTAGATTCTATTGGTTAGGCTACGGCTCCACTGAGGTGGAGACGAGCGGAGCGGAGCGGAGCGGAGCCAATTTTAACCTATAGAAGGTGCATGCGGTCATGTCGAGCGCGCCTTGCGCATGTTAGTTTACATTCTATTGGTTAATATTGGCACAGCTCCGCTCAACTCCGCTCATCTCCACCTCAGTGGAGCCGCAGCCTTAATATTGGCACAGCTCCGCTCCACTCCGCTCATCTCCGCCTCAGTGGAGCCGCAGCCTAAGCATTGTAGGTTGTATAAAAATATAATCGAATGCAATTACTGATAGAATATAACAAAAACGCAAAAGTATTGTAACTATTGTTAAGTTTTGTGTTAACAAAAAACTATTTTAGAGCTATGTATGGAATGGAAAAAAAATGACTTTTTTTTTATGGTCAAGCTTTGTATATTATATGTTTTTAAGTATTGAAAACCCGAAAAAACGCGTATTTAACTGTTTAGATCAACGCTGTAACTATTGTAACTCAGCGATGCCAAATGAGCGTTACCGGTGCGTAGCGTCATCGCAACGCTGTAATTTCAACATAGTGACGCAAGTGTTTCGACGCATCGTGTGGCATGTCATTCTTATTTATATGTAGAACAACGCAGCGGCGACGACAACGCACAAATAACGCTCGTGTGACAAAGAGGGATCTTATGATTAACATATGAGACCTAAACAGGTCGATGCAGATTTATTTTATAGTTTCAGAATATGCAAAAACGTTATAATTGTCAATATATCTCTAAGCGGTCTTTTGGGCATTGCGCGGCTGGTATTGCAATTTCTATGTTTAGAAGCTCGCATAGAAGTAATTTTATTAGTATTCGACATTTGACTTGATCTCGTACGATGTATTCCATAAGTTGACATTCGTGGAAGTAAAATCCAGTCGCTGCGCGGGCGAGCCTGACCTCTTTTATGCTCTTTAAATGCTGGACTAGTCATATCAAAATATGAAATTTTATATGGCTTGTTAGTTAAGCTTGTATAATCAGCTTTAAATTTCGTATCATCGTCATTATTGACTGGTATTCTAATAGGGCCATCGCCTGAATCTAAATCTTCAATCACTCCTGGCGTAACCAATAACGCTGTATGATGAAGACGCAGTAAAGTAGTGACTTTTAAAAAATTGCCGCGTG
Source organism: Acleris literana (assembly GCA_946894065.1). Classification (NCBI taxonomy): domain Eukaryota; kingdom Metazoa; phylum Arthropoda; class Insecta; order Lepidoptera; family Tortricidae; genus Acleris; species Acleris literana. The sequence continues at coordinate 97,804,289 of OX335668.1, read as the reverse complement.
ACGATAGTATCCGATAGGGTTCTCCTTTTTCCAGATTATTGCTTTCATAATAAGTATCATCCCTCATTATTAGAATAGCGGCTATTGTTTTAAGTGTACTTGCTTCAGTTACTTGGTAATGTTGTCCAATATCTGCAGTCACTTTAGACATTAGCCATGACTCTGTCGTAACATGCTTGAGTATCGAATGTCGAGGTAATGTTCGAGTTGGGTCAGAGAATTCTTCGTCCAGAAGTACTTTTTTGATAACATGGCCATGATAAGGTTTTTTTGTTGTGTCTGTTACACCAAATTTTTCTGTAATAAGATATCAAATAGTTTTATTAGTCACATTATAATAGTATCGTGTAATTGTTTTGTCACCAAGCCAAGATTTTTTACGTTAACTAGCGTTTCTATTCATCTCGTTTTTAAACCAATCGCGTAATTGACAACATTTCAAAAACAAAAGCATTTTTGTTTTTTCGCGTTTATAATAGCTGGTAAAAAATTAGACTACCCGTGTTTCTCGGTTTTTCTTTATTTAACTTTAATTCGTCGTTAATAATTTATTAAAGAAATAGTTATTAAAAAGACCGTATACATAAAGTTAGGAATACTGATGTCGTGATCTTTGCATGATATAAAATAAAAAAAGTAACTTTAAACAGAAACAGAACTGACTGTCATGTCATGTCACTTGTCAACAATAACAACTGAAACAACATAAATTCGTCGAATTTGGGCAGATTGCGGCTATCCGCTTATACAAATCCGTTAGTCACTTTCATTTTGAATAGCGTATATCAAAACAATAGTATCACGAGAATCGAAAGCGTGTCGTTAGAATCAAGTAATCCGTCAGACGGATAAAAAATTGACATGAGAGTTGTATATTTTTTTCAATTTCTATGGTAATAAATGGACAAAGGGCACTATAAGTGTATTCCTAACCAACCCAACCAACTAACCAACTCAACTTTTTTTACTGTTTTTCCTAAATATAAAAAAATCCAAAAATATTTTTACTGTAATCAGCAGTGTAAAATCTATAAACGGTATTTTTAATTTCTACCTTAGCTCATATGAATTGTTGTCAATTGGTAGATCACGTGACTCTTCGTATCACGTCATCTACCAGCGACGCGATTGGTTTAAAACCGAAACGAATAGAAACGCTAGTTTGCGTAATGCATCTCTCACTTGACCATTTATAAAATATTTGCTGTTTTTCTTCAGAGTTCGTATCATACTAAATTTAACTCTTGTTTGTTAAGATAAAAGATAAAAGATATTTCAGTAAGGCCGCACGGGCACTTTCACATGTCAAGAATCTACCAGCAGTTTAACAGTTTTAATGATAAATCTAAAATAAAAATACCCGCTTTATTTAACTTTTTTTATTAGTTAGTAAATCCGATGTAATAAGAAATACGTGAAAAAAAATCAACCCGCTATCTATTTCGGTTCAAAAAACGTCAGCAATCCCCTTCTTACCGCCCTTGATGCACAATGTGCTATTCTTCTCTGACGTGAATTTTCTATTCGCATTTTTTCCCAAACCGGGATCCGTGTTTCTCGAAGTAGCAATTTTAGGTCAAGATACCTAGGAAGGCAGGTTTTGTCTTTCAGCAGCCTGGGCTTGAGCACCTCGACACAGTGAAACCGGAGCTCGGTCGACACAAAAACGGATTTCTGGAATGGGAGAAGAAAAAACGCGTCATGAAAAAAACACGACTGAGAAAACTTAATTCGGGAAAATATGCGAATGAAAATTCTGCTACTATCTTCTACTACTATTGTGTAAACTAGAACAATTTTGTACGCATAGAATTAAATTCCCGCTGCGGGTTTAAAATGGGGTCCGTAGGCGTGAATTTACAAAGATCCTTCTTAGGGCACCCCTATGATATCCAAAGAGTATCCTCTCCAAATTTCAAATCCTTAGGTCTTACGGTTTCGGCTGAGTACTGATCGATCAGCCACCCAGTTTCTTTTTTATACATATACCCTACACTATTTAACGAGCAATATTTTGTATATACAGGTGTCCCAGAAACCGACGTCAACCTACCTAGGGCTGACAGAGCAGTTCATAAGCTATCGATTTAACCCCTTTGTAAGTTCAGCGATTTTTGCTAGTTTCGGAGATATTGATCATTTTAATCTGAATTTTTGTAATTTTTCCTTATGTCCATGTCACGAAAATTCCTTAATTTCATGTTTTATTTCATAAATTTTTCAGTGGTATCTTACATAATTAGAAACTTTACGGATCAGCGAAGTTTTTAAACCTATTTGCCCGTTTTTTTATCAGTAATTTTTCAAGTAATTACCTAAAGTTGTTTTTTCCATAGAAAGTGAAAAGCGAACACTGGGACACGTAGTATGGAAACTAGTAAAAATCGCTGTACGTACGTAGAGATTAAATCGATGGCTTTTTAGCTGCTCTACCAACCCTAGGCGGGTTGACGTCGGTTTCTGGGACACCCTTTATATGCAATCACGTTCTAGAAAACGGCTCTAACAATTTCAATAAAATGTCGAATATAGGAGTGTACGGGGATAACAATCTGTCAAGTTGTCATCTTCGGGAAAATTCGTTTTCAACCCGAACGTCGCTCGATCTTCATATAGATTGATCTACCAAATCTTACCTGCCAAATGTACTGCTTTTAAATCCTTGGAATTTGTTTGGCTGTTGAAATGTATTTCTTTATCGTAAGGTTTCAGTTCAGGGGATCCTGTTATGATTTTATAAAATCTTTTTGTTTTCCGTGGTGCAAAGTGTTTCACATTTAGTCCTGATGATGTAGACAATGTAGACAGTATTGACACAATTCCGAAATCATTCTTAACCGTATTATTTTTGGTATAATTATTGTCCACAGCAGTATTACGAAGTATATTTAGTTTTATTATTGGGGTCGGCAAAAAGCCGTAAGATTGACATATGCCTAATGTAAAAAGAATTGTATAAAAATGCTGTAAATACATATCAAAAATTGACGGCTATAAAAAATATATGGGTGTCAAATGGGTGTTGATAAGAGCAAGGATCACAGATTATAAGGGTATGATAAGGATGAGACGTAGACCATAGACAAAAATGTTATCTCTGTGATAGGTTAGAAACTGCACGGTCCCAAAGAAATAGGATTCTCGAATTGCTAGTTCTTTTTCTGTGGTCCGATTCATTGGCCTGTGGGTTTAAATAAGGGCGCGTTCACATAGAACGTCCGTTTTTACAGGATCCGTTTTAACGGATTTTGATGGCGTATGTAGTTGTATGAGCAAGTTCATACTCAAAACAGTATTCTGGATCCAGTAAAAAAGAAGATTACAATGTGAAAAGATCCGTTAAAACGGATCCTGTAAAACGGACGTTCTATGTGAACGCACCCTAAGTTTAAATAGCATAAGGCCGGGATTACACCTGTAAGTTATTACGTAAGTTTTGAGACGCAACTATGGGTAAGAGTGAGTGGCAAATATCTGCATCTCTCTCTTGCATATAGCTTTGTTTCAAAACTTACGTAATAACTTACAGGTGTAATCCTGGCCTTACGATAAACAATATCTAGGGAATTGACAGAAGCGCGTGGAACTAAAGGAGGTGATAGACGCTCGAGTAAGTTCGCGTACTTGCAGCTCGGCGATCTTGGGTCTCCCCAGACCTATCGACGCGGAATCGGCTTGAGGCGGTGAGAAAAAGTTTTATGTCCATGCAATAAGAGCGAAAACGACGTCGTTCCGTTCGCAACGCCGAATCGAGCCGAGCCGAGCCGAGCGACGCCCTTTTCACTCTTACTGCACGGATATAAAACTTTTTCTTACCGGCTCAAGCCGATTCCGCGATTCGTTGGCGAACCAACATGTTTGAAATTTGCTCGTAGCCCATATTGGCTCGTACGTCTGTCATCGCCACGAGTAGCGAGCCACGATTTTCTTTCGGCAGTAGGAATGTGATTTATTTGACATTTGTGTTGCGTTGTTTCCTTATTTTGGTTCAGATATTCTAGTTAAAACGTAAAATGAGGGATTTTTAAAATGTGATATGATATAATTCCTTAATAACTCAAAGCATCCTCTGTCGACAACATTATGCGTTTGAAGAGTGAGCAAGCTTCAACGTGTGTCACCGACGCGAGCTGAGCAAGTTCGCGAACTTTAAGATCGCCATTTTATAGCTCGTACGTCTATCACCCGTTTAAGAACTAACCTCATGTGCTTCTGCCAGTGAAGAGAAAATACTCTTTAAGGCTGTTGCAGACACAACCGCTAGTGTCGGATCATCACAGCCTCACTCTATCGGCTCGCCGTAAACCAGGGCCTCTTCTAGGCGATACAATCATAATAGTCTTTGATCTGGTTAGGCCAGTACAGACGGACACAATTTGAACTGACCCCAGCTGCAAAATAGTTGACGCAACTGCATCAAAAACTGCAAACCAACTGCGCAGTCCGCTTGCAGTTGGCGTGCAGTCTAGCTAAGCAGACTGCATGTCAAAGTTGGTTTGCAGTTTGGATGCATTGCCATTTTGCAGTTATATTAATGTCCGTCTGAACCGGGCCTTATCGTGCTGTCAACGTTTTAATTACAGAATAAGAACATATAGCATAGAAACCGGACTATAAGACGTACTTTGCGTCAGCTATCTTTCTCTACTTTTTAGATTACGTATTACATGTGAAAAAATAAAACAAAGAGTAGGCTGTTTTTTCTTCTTTAACTGTCATTGTCACAAGGTTTTACACAGAGACTTCTTTGTCCTTCCTATAGGAAGGATTTGTCTTTCCTTGTCTATAGGTCCAAATACTATAGGTGCTTATAAGTCCAAATAACGCGTTACTTGTGACTATGTACCAAATAACGAAAGAACAGCTATAGATTCATCTCTTTCCAACTCACTATGAAAACCATAACTAAAAAGAAGTGAACCATAATGTATTTTCGGCTTATTTAGTACGGTTTCTATGCCTTTAGTCTTTATTCTGTGGTTTTGATAGCTCCAGCTAGCTCTTATTTACTTGACAGTAATGGCCGCCGAGTTAGAAACAATACAATACACTTCAAAAGCAATATTGTTTATCGTCGTAGAATACATCCCATGTGTGTCGTCATCAAGGTCGACGCTCGTCGTACGGAAACATCGATGTGTGAGTTCAACTCGTATCAATATCTCTAGAGGTTTTTTTTATGACAAGGAGAAGGCACGCAAGCACTCAGGCTACCTGAAGAACGTTTTATAAAGCTACAAGTTACAATTTTACAGGTATAAACTGGCAACACTGCTCAAATGGCTGGTCTCGATTGGTCGAGGTTGTGTCAAATAGAAACCTGTAACCAGTAAATTGTAATTTGTAGCTTGATAAAACAGGCCCCTGATGGTAAGTGGGATCTGAGACCCATAGACATTTGAAATCTCAAGACTACAATCTCAAAACTGCAATCCTAAGACCTCAAATGCGTTGCCAACCCTGAGGACTAAGATGGAATGCCTCTATGCTAGTAATTTCACCGATTGTCTTTTTACGGTAGTTATTTAATAAAATCATTGCCCAGCTTGGAAAAGCTTCTTAAGTATTAGATGCCGATCCGCGGATTAACTTCGATCTAAGCTTACGGGGCTTTGGCTTTACACAGGAACAAATCGAAATTAAGCTTTTGATTCTACGGTTTGCAGTAATGCTTTTGATCGGATTTTTTTGACGTTTAGGAAAAAATATAAATGTAACAGTGAGTATCCAAATTACTACAAAAACCGGTCAAGAGCGAGTCGGATTCGTCCACCGAAGGTTCGGTACAGATCTAGTGAATAATCCTTTCACATCGTGAAAACTTGGAACTCACGTCTACTTCCGAATGAATTGATAAGTGACATGTTTGTATTAAATAAATAGAGTACTTTAGTTATCAGTGTCAAATTTCAAACCACGAGTTTGAAGTATAGATCTTACCGAGATGTTAAAACCACCACGATCAAATATATAGAAATTAGGTGTAGCTAAACAAGAAGAAATATAAATAAATGTTGAAAATATTTCACAGGCTTGTCAATCTTAACGTTTCCCATGTCTTAATGCTTTCGAAACAAGAACTGAAAACAAACTTAATCTTAATCAACAAAAATATATTCTGGTATTAACCACTCTATATCGATTATCACTGTCGCGATGCGACGTTCCCCCACGTTGTTTTGATGTGTACTGAGTCAGACTGAAGTAGCATGACAAATACGCACATGTCCGAGAAAATACGATGTGAAAGGATATTTCACTACATCTGTATTTAAGATAATATGGTTGGAAAATAGAAAATGCGGAGGAATGAGGAAAATATCGTCAGGAAAGTTTTGAGTATGAATGTGGATGGCTATACGAGTAGGGGAAGACCAAAGAAACTATGGATGGACTGTGTGAAAGATGATATGGCTTGAAAGGGAGTGACTACCGAGATGACGACTAATACTGCCCTCCTAAATAAAAAGGACGCATATGCAATTTGATAGTCAAAGTAAATTAAACCCTCCATCTTAAGGAATAAGGTCACTAATACCATACGCGGTTCTACGAGACATACGCCCTTTTTTCTAAGGAGGGCAGAATAGAGAATTATGGAAGAAAAATAAATGTTGTGCGAAAACGCAAAAGAAAATACTCGTTTTATTATGAACTATATGAAATGAAATGTGCGTATTTGTCATGCTACTTCAGTCTGACTCAGTACCCATCAAGACAACGTGGGGGAACGTCGCATCGCGACAGTGATAATCGATATAGAGTGGTTAATACCAGAGTATATTTTTGTTGATTAAGATTAAGTTTGTTTTCAGTTCTTTTCTATGCAATATATTCCATTTTAACTACCCTAAATTTCAATACAGATTTTTAAAGTTTTATTTTATTTTTCGCATAAAATATAAATAATTATCTTTAACTCAGGATATTTTTAGATTTTTTTGTCTATAAACTTCGTAGATAAAGGGAGACGTTCATATTTTGTACATTTTTGACTATAAAAAAAATTGTTATGAAATTTGCAGATTGAGCCCTTTCACATATGACACCCCGTTTGCGTTAATCAAATCACTTTCATTTTTCAATCCCCATTCCAGACCTTTTTTCAAATTATTTAGAAAAATAACTTCATGGTTTTTACTAAAAACAGATGCGGGCAAGCAAGTTATACGATTATGCCAAATTTTAAGTAGATAGCTTCTATAGTTTTAGAGAAAAACTGATGTTACATACAAGACACCGAATTCTTACCATAAGGGTTCCTTTTTTACCATTTTGGTACTGAACCCTTAAAGCCCTGAAAATAATTACAACCTTATTTACAGGGCTATAGAGCCGGTTTTACAGAGAAGACTATTCTAATCGCTAATACCATATTGCATTTGACATGGTGTCTATTTAACTTATCCGTCATTACTGTCAACGGAGTCTGTGGAGTCGTCTCCTTGAAAAATCCAGAATTTTTTATTAAAACAACACAAACGTTTGACAAAGCTATATAAAAATAAAATAAAAATAGATATCATTCAGAAAAAAAGGAAAGGAGGAGGGGGAATACTTGTTCAAAAATCTATAAACTAATTTTGCAGCATCCGTCGCTGGCTCTGCCAAAATGGACTGAAACAGTCCGATGTTCAATAAATTCAAATTGAGCTGAACGAGTAATCCTTCCCTCTTGGTTTGAGTTAAGGTCCGACCGAGACCACTTTTTCAATCTCGGCCGAGACCGAGACCGAGACCGGGTCACGGAAAATGGGTATTTTTTCTATATTTGCGTTTGTTTAACCAAAAAAATACCCCGTTAATAATGAAAAAAAGGGTTTTATTATGGTTTTAACAAACTTAATACTCAAAATAGAAAAGAACAATATTGTATGACAAAAAATGCAATTTTACGGTACTGTACCCTGTCAAAAAAAATTAAGTCGATTGCCGCGGAGTCTCGGCCGCGGCCGAGGATCTCGGCCGTTTTGGGCCGATACCGAGACCGAGATCTCGGCATGATTTTTGGCCGAGATTTGCCGAGACTGAGACCGAGATCTCGGTTGGACCTAAGTTTGAGTCCGAACACATAAGGAATCCAGTTCGTCAAGCTGTTCTGATTATACAATCATTCTTATGACGGTGTTTAGTCATCCTATTACCTTAGTTCAGAACTTGTAAGGGTCTGGTCCAAACTGGATGTCCTTAGGGTCAAACATATGTTAATTGAAAACACTGTTGACATGTATGGGAGGTACCCGTTTTTTCATGATTTTATTTTACTACATCATCGGCGTAATTTATAGGCAGCCATTACACAGCCAATCTAGATCGCAATCCGTGATCGTGATCAGGTGATCTCAATCCAGATTGACTGTGTAACGTGTTAGATTGACGGATCACGACATCGGATTACATTATCTAGATTTTTTGAAATCTCCTGCGATCCGAACCTTGGTCGGATCACGATCTGGATTGACCGTGTAATGGCTGCCACTTGTATAACTATGCCAAATTACAGCTATGTAGTACCATGAGTCTCTGAGTGAAACCGCGGACAGACGGTCATGAAACTGTACGTAAGGGTTCCTTGTTGACTATGGAACCCTAAAAACACTTTTCATTTAAAAGTGAGTATTGTGGTTGGCTCGCTATTTTAACTGTTCAATAAAAACTGACAGTATAAACTGCACGTCCGTGGCCTAAGTACTTAACGTGATTACCATTTTACGGCCCTGCCTATCTCACTCCGCAATGTTTTTAATCAAGTAAAAAAGTTCATTTATTTTACGCCGCTCACAAATTTCAATTAAAAATGGGCGCCATTTTTTTATTTCTTTAAAAACAAATTGATTTTTGTAACTTCTTAACGACACTTTGGGTGGTGGCTAAGTTTGGGCGACTCCCTCTTCACAATTTTATTAGACGGCGCCGACTAATTAATTTTCGTGGGGTTCCGTCGCAGAAATTAAAATGGCGGCGGGCTGTCACTTTTAGGGACCAAATGAAAAATGTTATAAGTCGATTTAACTCGTAATAAAAAAAGGTTAAAAACAAAATCAAAATCAAAATCAAAATATTCAGTAAATTGGCCACATATGGGCTCATTTACACGTCGGTAATATACAATGACTCTACTAGCGCTTCGGACAAGACCATCATTGCGGAGAAGAAGCGCCGCAAAAAACTCCAGCAGAAGGTCATTTTTTTCAAATATAAAATACAATAATACTTAAAAGTAAGTTACATTAGAAGGTAATAAAGCAACCAATACAAATTATTAGATGGATATAAATACACGGAGTAGACTTAAACCTTTTTTTATAAACTTTTATTTAACTTGCAATGTATGTATGTAAATATGTATGTATGTACATATGCAGGTATGAACGGGTCAAATCTTGTAAGTTAAATTTGACCCACTTCCCGATTACCGATGAAGCTGAAAACTTGAATACATGTGTGAATTGGATAATATAATATATTTAAAAACCACTCAAATATCTTTTTTTTGGAGAATGGAGAAGACTAATCTGCCGTGACATATCTATAATGCCGCTATCCGACATCAGCGGGCCGATGATGGTCCTGTTTATCAACGTAGATAAGCGTACTGTCACTTTCTGACCAGTATGTAAGTGCGAGAGTGACGGAAGCTTTATCCACCGCGATATAGGCGACCATAATACAGGCCCTGGTCGATTATTATTAGGTGTGACTTTTATCACGTGATCTACCAGTGACGCGATTGGTTTAAAACCGAATCGAATAGAGACGCTATTTAGCGTAATGCATCTTGGCAGGGGCCTCAGGATGTATACATGTAACTACATGATGGTGATGCTATCCAGCCGATGGAAAAATCTTTCCAACGAAGTAAGCACGTGAGCACACCATCAATACAGTTATACTGGGTGTCCCTAAAACCAAAGTCAAAACTGAAAGAGCTGATAGAGCAGCTAAAAAGCTATCGATGTAACCCCTATGTATGTTCAGCGATTGTTACTAGTTTCGGAGATATTGATCATTTTAATCTGAATTTTTGTAATTTTCCCTTATGACCATGTCACGAAAAATCATTAATTTCATGTTTTATTTCATAAGTTTTTCCGTGTAATCTTACATAATTGACAACAATTCATATATGCTAAGGTAGTAAATTAAAATACCGTTTCTAGATTTTACACTGCTGATTCCACTAATATTTTTTTTTATGCACTAGTTTTTTTTTATATTTACGAAAAACAGTAAAAAAAGTTGGATTGTGAATGTTAGGAATACACTTATAGTGCCCTTAGTCCATTTATTAGCATAGGAATTGAAAAAAATATACAACTCTCATGTCAATTTTTTATCTGTCTGACGGATTACTTGATTCTAACGACACGCTTTCGATTCTCGTAATACTATTGTTTTGATATACGCTATTTAAAATGAATGTGACTAACAGATTTGTAAAAGCGTATAGTCGCAATCTGCCCAAATTCGACTAATTTATGTTGTTACAGTTGTTATTGTTGACAAGTGACATGACATGACAGTTAGTTCTGTTTCTGTTTAAAGTTACTTTTTTTTATTTTATATCATGCTAAGATCACGACGTCAGTATTCCTAACTTTGTATATACGGTCTTTTTAATGACTATTTCTTTAATAAATTATTAACGACGAATTTAAGTTAAATAAAGAAAAACCGAGAAACACGGGTACTCTAATTTCTAACCAGCTATAAACGCGAAAAAACAAAAATCTTTTTTTTTTTTAAATGTTGTCAATTAGAATCATTACGAATCAGCGAAGTTTTTAAACCTATTTGCCAGTTTTTTTTTCAGTTTTACTTTTAAGTAATCACATAAAGTTTCTCCATACAAGGTGTCCCAGTGTTTGCTTTTCACTTTGTATAGAAAAAACAACTTTATGTGATTACTTAAAAAAAAGACTGAAAAAAACGGGCAAATAGGTTTAAAAACTTTGCTGATTCGTAATCATTCTAATTATGTAAGATACCACTGAAAAACTTACGAAATAAAACATGAAATTAATGATTTTTCGAGACATGGACATAAGGAAAAATTACAAAAATTCAGATTAAAATGATCAATATCTCCGAAACTAGTAACAATCGCTGAACATACATAAGGGTTAAATTGATAGCTTTTTAGCTGCTCTATCAGCCCTCTTAGTTTTAGCGTTGGTTTTAGGGACTATATCGTCGCTAGAAATCAATAATGCTGTAACCCTCAAAAATCAAACTTTACACTAGAGCCAAATTACTGAATTAATTTAAAGAAAAAAATCATAACTTCTAAACGGTAGAAGGTTTTTTGACCCCCTATTGAAAAAAATATTAAAATAAATGCTTTTATTTAACTGAATACTCAAATTTGATCTAAACAAGGTTTAAAGGTACTTTTTGACGGTTACAGCATTTCTTTTATTTATTTTTTACCCGAAAGAATGCTGTAACCTTTAAGAAAAATGTATTGTGGTGTTATTTAAAAACCAAATGAACAGGTGTTTTAAACTGCTGTAAATAAATCATAACCGTTTAAAACGTTTTTGGTCAAAAAACACTTACAATTTAAAAAAAAAACGACTACAGTCTTGCTGTAACAGGATTTTGGGAAAAAAAACAAGGTATAATAAAATGTTGTACGTACAATATTAAGCTGTTTGCTAGGCGTTTAAAAGAAACACGTTTAATAAAACATACCTTTATTCAAGAAAATGTAATTCTTTAAAATAATTATAACTAACCAATGGAATTGCCACAGAGTTTGACATTTTTGCAATATTCCTAAAAGTTGGTGTTAGGTCCTTCATCGAAGTCATCTTTGTGCTGGGTGTAACAGATGCTTCTTGTTTTATATTTAACTTAAGTTTATCTGATGAGGCTTTTATTGTGATGTCGCTCGTTACTTCAATCTTGGGTTTTTTGGATCTAGTTTTGTAACCACCGACATTATTTGCCTTTAAGTCGTCTAACCATTTTCTTCTATGTGACATCTGAAAATGTATAATAAATAAAATACTATATTTATTACATAAATAAGCTTTTTAAATTACTTAATAGGATTACTAATTAGAAGAAAGAAGAAAATCCTAGTTATGGTTTAATAAATGCCTAATTAAAAAAGGTTCCGCCGAATTGAGAACATCCGTTTTTAACATTGGTTAGTTTTTGTTCATAAGATACTTTGTGTGTTTACTTAAATATTTTTAGTGTTAGTAATTAGAACAAACGTCTTCACGAAATAAACCTAATTAGTAATATAAAATGTAATTATTTAAAACACCAAAAAACCCGACTGCAATAAAAAAATAACGGAAAACCGAAAAACAAGCTCTCTAATCTATAGAAAATTATAAGAGCAATGTACTTATTGATATTTATAACAATTTAAATTTAACTTAGAAATTGCTCTTACAGTTTTCTAGAGATTAGAGAGCTTGTTTTTCGCTTTTCAGTTGATTTTTTATTGCCGTCGGGTTTTTTTAAATAATTTAATTTATTTTACTCTTTTTGGTTTTATTAATAAATTAGTGGATTAATTAATTATAACTAAGCGATATCTGAGCTCTGGAGCTTGTACTTTTAATGTCGCGAAGCTACAAGTCACAAATTACAAGCGAAACTCTCTTTCTAGCAAAAGGAATTTATTACTTATCATTTAGGTACGTATTTTTTTCACTTTCTTGTCGAAATGGTAGCATCATAGTGTTATAATGTATATAATATATTTGAAATGTGCTATTTAATAGTTTTCATTTGATACCCATAAATCTATAAATGGAGGGGGAATAGAGCACCTATAGATTAACAGAACAAAAAAAAACAACAAAATCGATGTATTACAGGGAAGCTCTGTAAGGCCGGACGGCACCTAGCTGCTCCTCAGACTGCTCTACACAAGTTGTAATTCGCTGAGCTAATGATTACGTGTGTCCAGCGTAATACTCCGTTCGGCCTTACAGGGGGGTTATTTTGACATAGCTATGTCATAATAACCCCCCAGGACTTCCCTCTAGTAGTACCTACCTACTACTCGGCTATCTTTGTATTTCAATGAAACACGAGTATCAAATAGGTACTTATTATTGTCATAGTTAGGAGGAGCGGGACAACGATGACAGCCGAGTACTATTAATACCTCTCTAGTTTTACCGAAAATTGTCATTCAATAAGTTATATTGATATAGAATTCAAATAAAATAACTTCATACTTAAATACCATGCCTAAACAGTACCTACCTACCTAATACTACTCGATTATCTTTGTATTTCAATGGAACACGAGCATAAAATATCTATTATTGACATAGCGCGTCGGAGCGGGACACGATGACAGCCGTGTACTATTAATACTCTAGTTTGACTGAAAATTGTCATTCAATAAGTTATATTGATATACAATTCAAATAAATCAACTTCGTGCTTAAATACCATGGCTTAACACCTATTGATTTTAGTTAAATTACTTCGTGGAAGAAAACCTACATTCAAAATGTAATTATTATTATAAAAAAACTACTTTCTCATTTATAAATTATCAATTTGTTGAATAATACAAAATTTACTCACGATCCCGCGAGTCCAATATACGCACTGCACTTCAATCCGCTCTCTCCGACGCACACGCACTCACTAAAAACCGCCGTATGCCGCGTGCTCCACAAGGTGAGGGAGGGGGCAAATGTCGTAACGCCATCCAGTGCTTGTGAAGTCGCGTCCTTTAAAATGTCATAACTGCTATGGAATAGGAAAAATAACACGTTTGAATTGCTGTATGTAGCTGTGCGACTTTAAATTAAACCCAAAAAAATGCTGTAAATAGCATGATTCAAAAAATTTGGAAAGCAAAAACTCTGTATAACGTTAAAAACAGGAAGTTTCTTACCTTGTTTTGCTGTAAGTCCAATATTGACAAAAAACACCGGATTTTAAGCGGGTTACGACACTTATTTCTTCTTCAATCATCCAAATATCACAAAAAACCTATGCTGTATAATTTTTATTTATCATCGTAGAAACACGAGACCTAGACCAATCGACGCAGAAAAAAAAATGCTATAAGAATATGCCAAAAAACGATTTTCGTACTTGGAGCGGGTTACAGCATTATTGCTTTCCAGCGACGATATGTAACTAAATATTATTTGTCGGAACGCCCGCTGCCCGATGCAAGTTCGCGCCTGGCCGCTTTTTTAAAGGCACTTGGACAGGGGCGACGTTCATTCAGCCGAAAATTGACCAAATTCACCAATTCACGCCCCGTTACGTCGCCCGTTTTTACAACTTTTTTTCATTTTGATTAAGGCAGTTGATGTATAATTAATTAGTTACGAAACTCTCGCCATATTGGACATTTTAAGGTTAAGAAAATATGTTTTGACACCAGGGGCCTATTGCATAATAAAGAACAAGCCCATACTATTAGTAAAAATCCATACAAAACCACTAATACTATTAGCTTGTACAGATGTAGGTGAAATATCCTTTCACATCGTATTTTCTCGGAAATGTTCGTATTTGTCATGCTACTTCAGTCCGACTCAGTACCCATCAAGACAACGTGGGGGAAAGTCGCATCGCGAGAGTGATAATCGATATAGAGTGGTTACTACCATAGTATTTTTTTGTTAATTAAGATTAAGTTTGTTTTCAGTTCTTTTTAATATCATGCCGAAAGCATTAAGACCTGGGTAACGTTAAGATCGACAAGACTGTGAAATTATTTTCATCATTTATTTATATTTCTTCTTGTTTACCTACACCTAATTTCTTTATATTGGATCGTGGTGGTTTTAACATCTCGGTGTTATATACTTCAAACTCGGGGTTTGACATTTGACACTGATAACTAAAGTACTCTATTTATTTAATACAAACATGTCACGTATTAATTAAATAATTCATAGACACGTCGGCATCATTCGGAAGTAGACGTGAGTTTCGAGTTTTCACGATGTGAAAGGATTATTCACTAGATCTATACTTAATTATGCAATCAGCATATGCAATAGTTGATAGCCATTTATTCTAATACTAAGCTGAAAGAAAATTCAAGCTCATTTTTGACGTCTATCCGTTTATGTTTATGCTCCTTGTGCTTATAGTTTTATAAGCATTCGTACCAAGTCGATGGTACAGTTATTTGTACAGAAAACCCCCAGCCCGGCTAGCACAAGTTGCCCGCGACTTGTTTGTCGCTCGGATCTCCCTTTCCATCTAGTCAGTAACGATAGAGGCGCACTGAGCGACAAGCGAGAAAATACAACTTGTGCTACCCGTGCTGTATAGAAGTTACTAAGCACGAAATGTTTTTTTTTACAGATACCTACTATTAAACTTTAAATAAATAGTACATTACTACAGAGGCCGGGACAAAAGGGGTTGCCGGCCGAAGACATATATACATCAAAGTTTTATTTTTTTAATACGCATAGTGGCAGAATTTCATGATGCCTGTGCCACAAATTTATTTGGAATGGAACTTAAAAAAGAGGACTTTGCCGGCCTAGGCCTGCACGATTTGTATGAAATTGCATTAACGACCTCTTGTCCTAGCCGCACCTGAAACAGCCTCCTATTCCTATTCGCAGCCTATTATAAGGAACATAACATCAATATTTCATTGCATGTTCGAGAAAAATATATTATTTATTATTGGTATGATGATGGTGCTTCAATAGACGGCCAATCATCCCTCCTCTTCTGTTTTCTATAATCTCCAATATCTTTCTTTTCTCCTTTACCCTCGGCAATACTTCTTTATTTGATATCATTTCCGTCCAACTAATTCCTTCCATCCTTCTCCAGCACCACATCTCAAATGCTTCCAGTCTCTCTCTGTCCCTCTGCATTAAGGTCCATGCCTCGTTTCCATATAGTGTTATTTATTGAGGTACGACATGCTGATCAAATACATTGTAGAGGGGAAGATTGAAGGCATGAGAGGCAGAGGAAGACCAAGAAGAAGACGAAGAAAGAGAAGATGCATGTCGTCTCGTATAAAGAGGTCAAGGAGCTGGCAGAGAGGAGAGAAGATTGGGAATTACTCACCAAAGAGAGCAAAGCTCTTAAATTAAGAGAGAGAGAGATCTATGATGCAAAATTATTTTGCAATTATTTATGTTCAGACATAGTAATCCAGGAGGCAAAATTTTATGACAGGTAGGGAGTTCCTACATCGATAAACTCAATTATCGATGCTTTTTCCATATACTAGTGATCGCTCCCAGCATTGTATGTATTTTTTGTAAGTATTGTTCTGAGTAAGTATGAAGTTCACACAGCATATTCAGAAATAAATTTTTGCCCCTATTACCTCCACAGAAATTGAAAAGTCATTTAGCCATCCGAAATAGATTTTTCACTTCTCATGCTGTGTCATATTAGACTTATCAAGCGAGACTAAAGTAGTACATGTAAACTAGGGTGGTCCACGTTGGTATGGGAAAAATTCAAAGTGCAGTTAAAAGTCAGGCCACGCGCTTATTTGGTTGCTTATGTTTCAAAACGAATCTATGTGAACTTCCAGTTCTCTATGTCAAGGATAAAGCGGTGCTCAACGACCTCAAAGTTTGCATATCCGGATTGTGTATATCAAAAACCGATGTATCCGGAAATTAGTTACTGAACATTTTCGTGTAATTAACTCTACTATAATTTTTAATCATATTTGATATAAATAACTTCAAAATACTACTTTTTTCATGTAAGAAACTTACTCATTTTAGCATTTTGGTACTCGCTATAGAACTTGAACTCTTAATCCTAGCCTAATGTTAAAAATGCTTTTTAGGCTTTTTATTCAATAGTCTACTTTATGTATGGAACAAATATTTTAACTGTAGCAAAAAAATATTTTTGATAATTTTGTATGAAATTAATAAATTTTAATGTCCTTCGAGCACCATTTTGCACTTAAACTAGAAAGCTATATTTTGGGCATTGTAATAAGGTAGTAGGAAGTAATAAATTACCGGGGTGGCCTGGTCATTAAACAACAGAAATTATTTTTGGACCACCGTAATGTAAACCCTAGAGAATACATTATATTCTTATTTTCCATGTATTTTACCTAGGGAAAATATGAAATGGAAAATATAATGATTTACATTTACAAAACATTTTAATTTGACCAATCAAAATACTTCACCAAATTAAATCCACCAATCACAATACACATCGACTGTCAATCGAAACGTTAGGTTATTTTTGGTACGTAAACTCTATAAGTAATTTAACTCTTCAAAAAAATCTTTGTATTTGACATCAACCAACCAGAATACAGCTATATTCAAATCGACCAATCGGGTAACAGAATTCATTTCTCAAAACATTAGGTGTTTTTTAGTCCCTATTTTACAATCGTTAAAATATGATTTAATCGATTGTGCAACGCTTTGAAGCGCTAAATACTCACACGGTCAGTGGCGTTTATTTGCGGTGTCTATATTTTGTATGTCTCAAAGTAGTCTAAAAAAACATGCCGCCGATTTAAAACAATATTTTCGCCGTGGAATTTGTGGTGGATAATCTTTGCTAATTTTTTACCTTTGTATAGGTAATATTTTATTTTCTCACAATCGAAATGAAAAGTAGAGTGTATAACTCGGGTCTAAAAGCCATATTAGGTACCCCTCGAACAATTTTCCCTCGCTTTGCTTGGGAAAATAACCATCTCGTGGTACTAGGTATGGCTTATTTTAGACCCTAGTTATACAATCTACTATATCACTTTTATCAGCCAAGACGGAGAGGTTTAATGCCCGAAAATTCGAAACAAATTCTGATCGTTTATTTTAACAATAATAGATGGGACAATAATGAAGAAAAAAATAATGAAGACTAAAGTTCCAAAAATATTTTCGAAAAATGAAGAAGAGAATTGCGTTGTTATTTTGTTTAATATTTACACCTTTAATAAAAAACAAAACAGGCAAAACTTGGAGTGATTAGTAGTATATAAAACAAGTTATCCTACGAGTATAATTGAGTTTATTTTTGAACTGAAATTTATGAACTCCATTCCATAAAATTTTGCCCCTGGATTCCCATGTATGTTTATGTGCAATAAAGAGTCTACATACATACTTAATAACTAATGTTTATTTAGTAAGCACTTCTAGAACCCTCATAATTCATTCTAACCAATGTCTGTGTAAAAATCCATCAATTTATTTCTCAGATTCGACGTAATACGTTCATAATTTAAACTTTGCATAACACCGCAAACACAACTTCATCCTATAACCCAACACCACTCTTGAGCACCAAAAAACAAACTCCAGCAGGAAGTTAACCAAACTGTTAAAATTACTAACCAACCGCCAAATAATTAAGTAGCTGAAACAAATTTGTAACACCGAAATTAGCAAATACCTCACTGTCCGTGGTAAAACTAAAGGTGGACGACTGCGAAAAACGCCCGTCACCAGTTACGAGAGAGCCGCAGAACTAATCAAATTCCAGGAGCCAACAGCTCAGCTGCAGTTGGTAAACCGTGTGGAAAAACATACCAGTTAATCTGGAAACTTTAGTTAATTGCCCGGGTAACGAAGTAGCTCCCAAAACGAATTAAGCCGGCCCGAATTGGGTGAAATCCGAATCGTGCGCGCTTGGGGGATTTCGTGTAAAAACGTGTAATGGAGACTAAGCATTTTTGTTGCATATTGTCTCGTTTTGTGCACACCCTGTATGTGCAAACATTTTTGATATGACGGCATTTTATACGACGACCCAAAAATAACGTTTTTTTCTCAAATAATGACTTTTATTCCTTTTTTTAACACGGTGTATTTCGCTAATGTCCAGTTTTAGAACTCTTCCACCGACGACAGCGTATTTTGGGCATCGGTGTGGTCGATCGTTAATGGAGCGACCATTGTGGAGCGACCACTCCGACGCGTAAAATACGATGACGTTGCGTTAACAAAAGAATGGGTCATAGTAAATTGACGCACCGTTAAGCTCCGGTGTGGTCGCTCCGTAAAGGTCGTAAAGGTCCTAAATAACACCCTGAGCATAGAATAAATACTAAAATAGTCTAATATAGAAACCATACTCCAAAATTAACAAAAGACGTTTGTTTTGCCTTTTTTATTTATTGCGTTCATAATGAGTTAGAAAGTGATATCCTTATAGGTATTTTTAATTATATTATCCTAAGAATAAGGACATAAAGCATAGAAACCGGACTATAAGCCGTACTTTTCGTCAGCTATCATTCTCTAATTTTTAGATTACGTATTCCATGAGAAAAAACGAAACAAAAAGTAGGCTGTTTTTTCTTCTTTAACTGTCATTGTCACAAGGTTTTACACAGGGACTTCTTTGTCCTTACTACTATAGGTGCTTATAGGTCCAAATCACACCTTACTTGTGACGATGTACCAAATAACGAAAGAACAGCTATAGATTCATCTCTTTCCAACTCACTATGAAAACCATAAGTAAAAAGAAGTGAACCATAATGTATTTTCTGCTTATTTAGTACGGTTTCTATGCCTTTAGTCCTTGTTCTTTGATATTATCCTGGTATACCCAGGGTAGAGGTTGCATTAGTGCAATATGCATGGTACTGGTCGAATACATTTCTCTCTGTCGAGAACAAAAGAGAACAAAAAAGCCTTACGACGATTGTCATTAACAAAGAATATAAATGGAAGAAGAAATGTAGCAACAACGAACAAAATTCTAAAATAGTGGCTAAATTCTTCTGAAATAAAATAGAGCAACATATTTTAGGCAGTTAACACAGCGAAATCTACAAAATAATAATTCAACATGTCACGTTTTTGCAATAAAATCTCCGTAGCACGAAAGCTATTTATCCCCGAAAAATTGTCTCCCTGCAGAGACCTATCAAGGTTCTCGAAGGAACAGCTCATGCTGGCCACCCTGGCAATATCGGACATGCCTATACATAGAAAGACCTTATCACTAAACGAGAAGAACAGTGATCCCAGAGTTAAAAATATCTATGGTATCTCGCAAATAAAACCATATTCCGGTTTACCAATTCGAGGATTGGATAGAAGTTTGTCGGGGCTAAGCGGCTGTTCTCAAGACGCTATTCTAACACTTCTTTGTAACGCTAAAAATAAAGCAACACCCTCAACCAGTATTCGGGCCAGGCACTTTTCTACGGGATATCCTCCATATCCTTCGTATATGCCGCAAGGGTCTGCCGGTTTTCCTATGCCATTTCAACAGGAGAACTACGAAATACACCCAGGATGGCAGAGTTTACCAGAAAACTTTCAGAGGCCACAACCACAAGCACCTCCATGCGCGTATCAGTACCCTCCAGCTATTAGGAGAAAAGCGGAACCTCTCAACCCTAGTAACCGAAACGATTATTACTAACCTAAAAGAATACAGAAAATGTAAGCCGCAGAAAAATAAAAGCGAAACGTGTTGTTTGGAATAGCCAGTGCTAATGCCTAATTTATCTTGAGCTTGGACAATCTAGGTGAATACTGGATCACTCTGAAGACAGAAGATTCACGCGTGGGGAAGTATACAAGTATTTTAATCAGTATGTCATCTTCATCTACAACTTGGCGAATGCGGACTCCCTGTATTTCTAATTTGGTATTTTATACTAGGGTTAAAATGATTTCAAGTTAGAAAGGACAGACAAGCGACATTATGAGGCATCTTAGGCAGTGCACAAGACGAGCTGAGGTTTCGGTAGTCGGCGATAATAAAAGTCTTGCTTAAATCGCGTAGCTGTGAAAGTTTTCCCATGCAAATATAGCACCGGGTGATAACTTTTTTCACCCCCTAAATCTAGTCTGATTTTTAAGATTTTTGAATATGTTAGTTGTTATGAAAAACTAGGTTTGTCTCCGATTTTTTCTTTGTTTCTTTTCAAGAAATATTTTCTTGGATATGGAAACAGACCTAGTGTTTCATAATATCTAAAACATATTCAAAATCGAAAGTCGGTTTAGGTTTAAGGGAAGAAAAACGTTATCGCTTTTTTTATGGATTTTTTGCTTCAGAATCCTCTTAAAATGACTATCATTTACAAAAAGCCATATAATCTTAATAAAATGGAGTCTCTCCTTTTTAAGACTAAACGAATACCCACCTAAAAGTCGTGGAAATGAGCCGTATAAAAGTCGTTGACTTATGATACCTCATTGATAGTCTACGGAATAATTTAGCCATTGTTTTAAGTATTTTGTAAAATAAACTTTTTCCATACATTTTAGTTTTTTTACTTATCACATTGAAAAGAGCAATGAGCCAAGTATTTATGCCCGCCTTCCACTGCGAGCGGAGCGGGCTCCGTACGGACTCCGTTTAATATACAACGGTGACTTCAAGAGATTTGCCCGCGGTGGAAACACTTGAAAGTCGCCGTTGTACGGGGCTGGATCGTGGGCACACCAGGTTGTCACCACGGTTGTCACACCACTGCTATTCGCTTATATCGGAAATTCGTCAGAAATCATTTTTGTTCCGCAAAAGTAGGTAGGTTAGGTTCGTTAGGTATCTTTAGATGCCCGAAGGGCAAATCTCCTAGAAATAGGAGCCCTGCCTGTAGGCAGGGCTCCGTCGAATAGCAGTGGTGTGACGACCTGGTGTGACGACGAATCTGCACCGCTAAAAAAAGAAACTAAAACGAGTCCGTACGGAGCCCGCTCCGCATTGGAAGGCGGGCGTATGCTGAGTGTACGCTACTTGAATCATAGGCCACTATAGAACTGGCAATGTGACATTTCAATTCAATTAAGAATTCTCGTATTCTCCTTTCGGGGCAATGCAATGGTCCAACTGCTTTGTCCAATTTACCGATAATTTCCATTTGAATATCAAATTAACCGTTCAGATTCACTTTGTCCATATTCCCATTTCTTCCACATTCTCATCTCAGCCACATTCCCAACTCGTCCACATACCAATCCCAAATTGTCCACTTCCTGCCTCATGAGTAAAATTAAATATGCACAAAGTCAATGTCGTCTCATATGAATTAAGACCATTTATAACTCAAAGACTGGACTGATTGTTATGATGTTTGATTTGTTGGATTTGTCTCTGCACCAAATAGCAGAAAACTATTAAAACATTGTAAAAAATATGAGAAAACGTTCTGAGGCGGTACTGAGTCCGCCGCCCGGGTTGACTGGGACGCACTGATGTGCCAAAGGAAACTTTCCCAAATTGCGCAACATTTCATGTAGGATAATTTCGGAAACTTGTCACAATTTTGTACGGGGATTGAAACTAACCGTTTCTTAAATTTAAATTTCCTATAATTTCTAGTGAAAGTTTCCGGAAATGTCTTAGAACATTTCCAACATTTTGGAAGCTTTCCGCAATTTGCAGATCAGTACTGGGACGTATTTACAAGTGGTCATATTTTTGAGTGTACGTGAATACGAATAGACATGTTTTTTTTCGACCTATATCATATTGGACATTCTTACCATGGGACATGATTCCATTTTAAACGTTGTTCACGATGGACAATTTTCCTTTTGGTTGTATTTCAAATGTAAATTTTTCCTTATTGACGTATAATTTCGAGAGGTCAATTTTCCATTTGTACTTATTGACAGTAAATAACCAGAGTGGACGTTGAGAGAACGTTTAGTTATTTAAAGTTGATTATAGAGGCCCACGGATTAAACTGCATTAATGAATCATCAAATATGCTGACACTTTTCACCTTGACTTGGTTAAAAGTGACAAAAGGCAATGACAAAAGGCGTCGTAATGTAACAGTGCTATAATAAAGAGTTATCCATTTTTAAGGGTAGGAAAAAACGGAACCCTTATAGAATCACTTTGTCCGTCCGTCCGTCCGTCTGTCTGTCAAGAACCTTTATCTCGGCAACGGGTGGAGTTATCGAGTTTAAATTACAACCTTATACTCAGATTAGGCCTAACTACAATCACTTGAAGCTGTGAAAACAATCAAACGTCTATGTTAACGTAAAAAAGATACAGCCGTTTATGCCGCAAAAAACGTATATTTCGACACTCTCAAAGGTAACTGCATCAAAACTGCAGCTAGCTTGCAGTCAGTGTGCGATCAGTTACGGGGCAGTGGTCCAACTGACCAAAATAACTGACGCACTCAGAGAGGTCAATTAAATTCAATGCTTGATTAATGTTGCTGCTGTGACTCTCTTTGCTATAGCAATAGACTAATACAACACGTCACTAAACAAGCATTAAGTTTAATTGACGTCTCTGAGTGAGGCAGTTAGAATCATAAATATGAGGTGGGTTATGTTAGTTCTTCAGCTGGCCCGGAGGGCCAAACTACCCAGAATAGCGGAGCTCCGTCAAGCCTGTTAATTTCGCTCAAGTTCACTTTGTCCATATTCCCATCTCGTCCACATTCTCATCTCGGCCACATTCCCATGTCGTCCACATTCCCATTTCCTCCAGATTCCCATTTCGTTAACACACGTTCACATTTCCATCTCGTCCTCATTCCCATCTCGTCCAAAGTCTTATCTCGTCCATATTCCCATTTTGTTCACATTCCCAACAAAAAAGTGAACAACCGAGTGATCGAATTGATATCGAACAGCCCTACAGTCCTAAGTTAGGTTGTGGACGAGTTAGGAATGAGGACGAGTTGGGAATGTGGAGTAATTGGGAATGCGGACGAGTTGGGAATATGGACGAAACAGAATTTTAAATGGACAAAATCTCGTTTTGACTTAATTAATTTACAACGAAAATAAATTTGGTTGTGAATATTTTTCGCCACAGTTACATTTTGACTAAATTCCCTTTGGATACTATGACTTTGATCCAATTTCAGAATGCTCATTTCGAGTGGACGATTTTCCATTTGTCCACCTAATGACAATAAACCCTGTGGTTGACGAAGGAAACACCTTAAGTGTTTTTTCCGAATATTGATTTTTCGAAAAGATATATGTTTTGCTGGAGCTGTTTTATATTAAATGCATAAGCAATATAATTGCCAAGCGTAGGTAAAGTTAGGTTTCATTTATGTTTTGAGATATCAAAAAATAAAGTCTTTTAAATATTGCATTCGAAATTATGAAAATTAGGAATTTTGGGCTCAGGGCGACTTTGTCCACAGTCCTATTTCGTCAACTTCTTAACTCGTCCACAATGCCATGTCGTCAGCATGTAATTCCTAAATCGACACCTTCCTAACTCGTCCACTTTCTTATATCGTCAATACCCCATTTTGTCTACATTCCTATTTTGACCACAGTGCCAACTCGTCCACTTTCTTTTTATCGACCTCAGTACTCCTTGGTCAGCTGTGCCAACTCGTCCGCATTCCTGTATCGACCTCAGTGTCAACTCGTCCGCATATTTGTACTCGAGTCTGGGTGTTCAATATTTTTACTGTACCTCTATAGTTGACGAGTTGGCACTGTGGCCTAATTAAGAATGTTGACGAGTTGACATTGTACTTAGACTAATTAGGGATGTTGACGAATTGGCACTGTAGTCTAATTACGAATGTAAACGAGTTGGTACTGTGGCCCACGTAAGAAAGCGGACGAGATAGGGAAGTGACGATATAGGAATGCTGGCGAATCGAAACAGTAGACCATATGCGAATGAGAACGAGTTAAGAAGGTGACGAAATGGAACTATGGCCGAAGTCATCCTGAGCCGAATTTTGGTCAATTCGGAATCATTTAGTGTATGTCAACAAAGCATTTTTCAAATATTTAAAATTATTTCACGTCGTTTTCTGATTCATACCGGATATTATGATTTCCTTTTATGAAGACTTTTTTTCATAGTGTCGTAATCAATGAGCATATGTACAATTATATATCGACGTCTTATTTATCGATATTAAATCCTAGAACGTGCCCCGAGTTAGTCTGCTTATAGTTATAACATGTCTATATTTAAATTAGGGCCAGGGGTTAAAAACAATTCAAAACAATTCCACTAACAAAAGTTTTTGTACTGAAGGTGTACTATAGGTAAGGTATAGTATACCTAAAGTTGAAAACTGTATCGTTGCTGTAGCGTCTTCAACGCCAGATCGGAAAGTTGCAGTACACTAATGCGGGGACAAGTATTTTTTGAGTATCGATAAAAATAAATCCGGTTTTATTTCAGATTACAGTAAATTACCGTTAATTCTCACAAACATTTTCGAATTGAGCGAAGTCAAAATTTTGAAAAATAATACTATGGCATCTTTCATTAGTAATGACAAAAATTAGAATGAAACGGATACATGTGTGGTTGCTTGTGTTTGGTGAATAAAGATTGTTTTTTTTTTCAGTTATACTCCTACATTATTAAAGGAAACGTGTGATTTAACCGTTATTATAGTACCGGGGGGGCGGGACTCCGGCTTGGTCCGGGGTCCGAGGTGCGTAGTGACCTTTCTGTATGTAGTACAACTATAATTTTCTCAGTCGTGGTGGAATGTAGCTACCATTATATAAGCAGTAGATTTGGTTAACCATTGAAAAGTTTCCTTAGTGTCACTCTTATTTGTAAAGCTTAGTATTTTCTTAAAAGTAATTTGACCGTGATTTAAAATACATATGTATGTATGTATGTATGTAAACTCTTTATTGTACAAAACAAAAACAATACAATGAAGATAAAATAAAAAAAATAAAAATGTACAAAGGCGAACTTATCCCTTTAAGGGATCTCTTCCAGCTAACCCTTGAGAGATTGAGAGAAGTGAAGGTTGTGCATCAAGTAGGCAAGTGTACAACTTAATTTAGGAAAAGAGCATAAAAATTAAACTGACCAATAAAACCTAACTATAAAAAATAAATACATTCAAATATCTACATAAATAGATATAGAAATATACTATATTTATGCATCTATATACATACTTAAACTTACATAAACTAAATATAAACTGTACTTATGTAGAGGACAGTTGATACAATATTTAGGAGCTAGTGTCAAGCCAGAACTTCTTCAATTTGTCTTTTAACGAATCAACTGATTGTGATTGTCTAATGCCGGCCGGCAGCCGATTCCATAACCTGACAGAGTGCACTGAAAAGGATTTAGTATAGGACTTGGATTTGTGAGACGGGAAAGCGAGTGTGAGATTGGCCTTCGAGCGCAACCGGTTTTGGGAACCGGAGGCCATAAAGCCAAACCTCTCAGAAAGATAGAAGGGAGAACGAGGGTTAAAAAGAGTGTTAAAAAGCAACGACAGGATGTGAACATTTCGGCGAAAACGAATGGGTAACCAGTTTAGCTGTGCACGGAAGTGGGAGACATGATCGTATTTACATACATAGAGTGGGGTAGGCAGAGCTACAGAATTACCAACAACTCTTAAAACTTGTTGATAATTGTGTAACCACATTTTGCATCCTCAGGGTAAGACCAATGTATTAGTGAGAGATTTAAAATAACGTCGGAAAAAATAATTATCGACTATTTTTAGGGTTCCGTACCTCAAAAGGAAAAAACGGAACCCTTATAGGATCACTTTGTTGTCCGTCTGTCCGTCAAACTGTCAAGACCGCGTGGAGGTATCGAGATGATATTAAAACCATATACTCAGGTCTACAGTCTTCTAAGTTAACGTAAAAAAAAGATACGGCCGTTTATGCCGCAAAAAACGTATATTTCGACATTCTCAAGGGAATCAAAATTGACTTACCTATAGGGTATTTTCCGTTGACCTGGAACTATTAAATTTTGGCAAGTTATACCGGTTTATACTACAAACTACAAGTATAGGGAAAAATGTGAAACTAAACATTTTTAATTAAAACACAAAAGAAACAGCGGCGGGCGGGCCAAATTTTGAATTGATTTAACCGCGTTATGTAGGGTATCGTATGAAAGGGCTTCATTGGCGCAAGCTTGATGATGAGATGATTTTTAATTATTTTTATTATATATAGTTTCGATTTATGACGACAAATGAAAAAAAGTATCTACTATGTATTGAACCACTTTGTACTTTAAAATGCGTGACACAGATTAACCTCGTAAGGCCCAGTGTGCAATAGAATGTCCATAATCAAGGCAATTTAATTTGAACTGTGTTACAATGGTAATAAGGTTTATTTTCCTATCTTGATAAACTGAAAATGACATTATCGAACAAACGTAATTGAACTTTATTGCCTTGGTGGTAGATTCAAAGTCCCACTCACAAAAAACTCCCTGTTTGTAGTATGGTGGGGCTTACGAGGTTAAAAAGTAGTAGTGACCCCATTTGTAATTAGTCTTATCCTCGTAAGGCCCAGTGTGCAATGGGATGTACATAATCAACGCAATTTAATTTGAACTGTGTTTCAATAAGAATAAGGTTCATTTTCCTGTGTTCATAAACTGAAAATTGCATTATCGAACAAACGTAATTGAACTTTATTGCCTTGATGGTAGATTCAAAGTCCCACTCACAAAAAACTCCCTGTTTGTAGTATGGTGGGCCTTACGAGGTTAAAAAGTAGTAGTGACCCCATTTGTAATTAGTCTTATCCTCGTAAGGCCCAGTGTGCAATGGGATGTACATAATCAACGCAATTTAATTTGAACTGTGTTTCAATAAGAATAAGGTTCATTTTCCTGTGTTCATAAACTGAAAATTGCATTATCGAACAAACGTAATTGAACTTTATTGCCTTGACGGTAGATTCAAAGTCCCACTCACAAAAAACTCCCTGTTTGTAGTATGGTGGGCCTTACGAGGTTATTCCTGATACACGTGATTTAAAAAGTTAAATAAAAATACTTATAGGTGCGATATTCTAAAAAACCCAATCAATTAATTTATGGCCCAGCCATAACTTATGATTTATCGTGAAAGCAAATATTTGTGTGATGAGCGCTTGTCTTTAATGTTTTTTATTAATTGGTATTTATTTCTCTCTTTAAGTATGTTCTTCGTTCTTTAGTACACACCTAGCGTAAGTCTAGAGCGGTTTGGTGTGAATTTATTTACGGATATTTATTTATTAATAGCCCTGCCCGCAGCTCTGCCCGCTTAAAATTAATTTATAGCGTTTATTCCGTCGGGAACTGTATACATTTTAAGAATAAAGTACCCTAGTACACCCTTCTTCGGAATTGAAGCTACCTCTATCCTCAATCCTAAATTTCAAAGCGTAACAATGAAACAAACATAGGTACTTTCGCATTTATAATATTTGTATTTATTTGTTACTGTCTGTATTCATGTCGATATCGATAAACTTGCTTCTATTTCCCACCCCTATCGTATGAAACTTTGATGACCGCGCCTCATTACCAGTTTTTTCGAGTGAATTCTTTACTGGGCACGCCAGTGATTTTCCCGCTGCTCTGAAGAATCCACCCCCTGTCTTCTACGAATACCACCTTATTACAACTACATAAAGACTTTATTTCCTTGAAATTTGGTATAAGAATAGCATATTAAGAAGCGAAACACGCGATTTGTAAGTACCTTAAAGCAAAGTTATTCGTGCTGTTCGTCTAAAATATTTCTGATTCAGTGTTGTGTCTATTAGTATGTGAAAGTTGAAATAGGTGAGTTTTTGGCTTGTAAAATATAAGTTTGTTATTGCGTGGTCTATTCTTTCATTTTTATTCGACATATCGTCGGTGATACTGCAAAACCGCGTAACCAACCAATTTTTTATACAGCAAAATAAACTTTAAATTCTTAGAGATAAGGTGCATTTTGCTCCTCATTACAAATGTTACTTACGCGGTTTTGCAGTTTCACCGACGATATTGAAATTGTTAACGGGTTTTTTATTGGGAAACTCCGCCTTAAGTGTGTCAAAAATAGGGTTAAGTGTGAAGCTGACTCGAGAACCGAGGGTTTTGTAACTACTTCATGTATGAAGTACCTAAGTACCTACAGTATTAAAGTCCAAACAAAACTGGCCTAAGTGTTCAGACTTACTTGTCTAATGGTAAGCAACTTTCTAACCTCAAAATGTTTTTTTTGGCTAAAACAGCTCTTTATCGTAAAAAAAGTAAACTGAGAAAACATTTTGGACATCACTTGGCCAATGTATTGTCGGTGATTGCCTTATTTTATTTAAAATAGCTGTTTCATACAAAAAAGTTGAATTTTGAGGTTAGAATTGTTTACTATTTACTTAAAAAAGACAAGTAACTTAAAGTAGTAAGTCTACCCTTGTAACGACGCAATAGGAAACGGTTGTTGTTCTAGTGTTGCCACACAAAGAAACTTCGGTTATAACTAAGGATGACCACTCACTATCGATTGTCGCTGATGTTTTTGTCGTCATCCCTTTTTGTTTTAGATATTTAAGTTAAGGCGTGTCCCCTGCGTCAAAAAACTAACAAAACATGTTAGCAAAACATGTTACAAAACATGTACGTCTGTTTGCAGGATTATGGGATATTTTTTTTATAATTATATTCAAAGGTATAGCCCAGTCTAAGACGGTAACATCGCAAACCCGCATGTATTATAACTATGATTTTTTTATATGTTGTTAGGTCCGTTGAGAGTATTTAACATCCAAGTTTGCTACCCATGAAACATGACCCCCTCCCCCCGCAGACGAACGCGGGGAATGTTTTCCATCTGTGACGGAAAACATGTTTCTATGTTAAAAAAAAACAACATTTTGGCCACGCCCCTTTTCTGTTCGAAAAACATGTTAGATGTTTAGAAACATCGAAAACACGGCGCAGGGGACGCGGCTTTAGTTTTTAAGTCAGGGTCCCTCTGAAAGCCAGCGTCGCGGCTTGCTGCGACACAAAGCTGAGGCCCTTTTCAAAGCCATGTTAAATGTTTTGTGCTGCTTGTCATCTGTTTTTTAGGGTTCCATAGCCAATGGCAAAAAACGGAACCCTTATGGATTCGTCATGTCTGTCTGTCTGTCTGTCCGTCACAGCCACTTTTTTCCGAAACTAAAGACTGTTGAAACTTTTTAAGTAGATGTATTTTGTGAACCGCATTAAGATTTTCACACAAAAATAGAAAAAAATAACAATAAATTTTGGGGTTCCCCATACTTAGAACTGATACTCAATTATTTTTTTCATCAATCCCATACGTGTGCGTATAGAATAGGTCTATATCTATGGATAGGTCTTCCAAAATGATATTGAGGTTTCTAATATCATTTTTTCTAAACTAAATAGTTTGCGCGAGAGACACTTGCAAAGTGGTAAAATATGTGTCCCCCTGTAACTTCTAAAATAAGAGAATGATAAAACTAAAAAAAAAAAATGATGTGCAATACCATGCAAACTTCCACCGAAAATTGATTTGAACGAGATCTAGTAAGTAGTTTTTTTAATACGTCAAAAATCGTAAACCGCAATTTACCTTTCACGGAACCCTTCATGGACGAGTCCGACTCGCACTTGGCCGCTTTTTCAAACGTGTGTAAGGACTCTTCATAATACGACCTTTTTACCAAAGATTTTTTAAACAATCTACCTTCTTTGCATTTACCTCATTACAAAATAAATGACACTGGCTGGTTGCACCGATTGACAATGAATACCATAGATATGCATGACGAAGCCTTGTTTACATTGGCCCAGTATTTGATCCAGTCTACTGGATAAACTGTACTCGCATCGTTTGTATAGTGACAGGCTGACAGCTGTCAGTGTCAGTAGGGGTACTACACACAACCCCAGACATGCCTCAAACACGTATCTGGGACTGACTTTTACAACGGCGGCGGTATAGTTTAGTGTTTTAATCCTAAAAAACGCAACCTTGAGGCTGTCAATGCAATCATACTGGGGCCTGTTTTATAAAGCTACAAATTACAATTTGCGGGTTACAAGTTTCCATTTGATACAACCTCGACCAATGACGTCCAGCCATTTGAGCAGTGTTGCCGGTTTAGACCTGTAAAATAGTAAATTGCAGCTTTATAACACGTGCCCCTGTGGCCAGTTTCACGAAGTTACAAGTTACAAATTACAAGCGGAACTCTCTTTCTAGCAAAATAATTTAGAAAGAGACTTCCGCTCGTAATTTGTAACTTGTAGCTTCGTGAAACGGGCCACTGGTGGTATCTACGTATGGCAATAAAAGAAAAGAAATGACATGTGTCTTATTAGCTGTGTGTGGCGTTTTTGCCGGTTTAGCCCTCGCATAATTGAAATGAAATTTAGTAGCTGCACTTAATTTTTTTGTCTAGAATTGACTGTAAAGACCGTCAACATAGTATATTAAAAAAAATACCTACCCATAGACACGTGTTAAAACGAATCTAACGACATCTTGTTGTTGTCATTAAGAGGGTCTACGCTGTAGGTGGGAACGGAGAACTTTTAAACACATAAAAACATTTCTTTGTAGTTTCTTTCTCACTAAGGCAAACTCCGCGCCGCACTGGGGTGTGATTCTCTCAACAACGACGGACGGGCGGACGAACGAGTGTTTGTCCAAGCAGCGAGTTTAAGTAGTCCCGTCAGATTGAACAAAACACATTTTAGCGCGTGTATTCAATTTGGCAGCATGACTTCTCGAAAGTATAAGGCTGCCTAATTGACAATGCAAGCACTAAAATGTGTTTTGTTAGCTTGGACTGGACTACTTGAACTCGCCGCTTAGATTCGCTCGTCCGTCCGACCGACCGTCGTTTTTTGAGTGAATGTCACCCCTGACCTATTTGATCTCACCCGCCAATCCCGCCATCCATATCTTTGTTTTTTTGGGGTTGATTATTCTGTCAGGACGTAAATAGTTACTTGAGAGCACAGTCGGTTTTTGCTGCGAGTGTTGATTTTGAATACCGAAGCGAAGGATTCAAAGACAAGATGCAAATAACTTTGGTCTCGTGTTGCACGTACAACTTCTCACCTCAACAGTAACAGAACATATTTCTAAATGGTTTTTTATTTATTTATTTAATCGTATGGCAATAGGAAAGAAGACTTACTCGTACAGCTATCAGAGATTGAATTTGGTAGATGTGAGCCACCTGCAACCATGCGGGTGCAGACTCGTCGTCACACCAGGTCGTCACACCACTGCTATTCGAGGGAACTCTGCCTGTGTCAGGGCTCCTATTTCTGGGCGATTTGCCCTTCGGGCATCTAAAGATGCGTAACGAACCTAACCTAGGTACCTACTTTTGCGGAATAAAAATGATTTCTGACGAATTTCCGATGAAAGCGTATTGGTGTGACAACCTGGGGCACGTTTTATAAAGCTACAAGTTACAATTTTACAGGTCTAAACTGGCAACACTGCTCAAATAGCTGGTCGTCATTGGTCGATGTTGTGTCAAACGGAAACTTGTAACCTGTAAATTACAATTTGTAGCTTTATAAAACAGGCCCCTGGTGTGACCATGAGTCAGCCCCTCACGATTCTTGTATTGGGCGCAGCGCCCGTGACCAGTGCGGTTTAGGTTCCACCAGTCTTGTCTATGCAAACCGTATCCCTTAATTTCGGTACCCGGGACAAGCGTGGAGCCGAACTTACCCGACGTCTTAAAGGTAAAAAAATACAACACGGTAAAAATTATACCACATGTTTATTTACCCACCCCCTATTCCCAGTAGATACTCTCGGTCGGGGCGCTTTAAATTGGCACAAAATGAACTGTCATTTTTTTTGCTACTATTTAGTACTTGTATTAGTACGTCGGGGCCAGTAGCTGGAATCCAGTGGAGTTAGATAAAATACTGGACAATGTAAAGAAGGCTTAAGAATAATGGCAACTTCAAGCCACAATGTACTCTGTTGACATGAAATAACCACAAAACCAGCGCCAGATTCTTTAAAATTATCATTTTGGCTATCAACTAACAAGACATGTATAATTCCAGTAAAAATATTTTAGCCAGAATGCGTTTTGTGCCCGGAGATTACAATTCCAGAGAGTTTTCGAAATGTCAACAAGCCACGGTATCACCTGGTTTGGGAGAGAACGAAGGAACGACGGGGGATCCATATCCACATCCTACTGATCCACAGTACCGATCTGGACTATTAAATCTTTGGAAGCAAATGCAGTATGAAATCAAACATCAACCTGAATCATAAGCCTTCGTAATTTAAAAAACTTGATCTAAAATCAAATGCTACAATTTCATAATCCCTAATTTATGCTAAAATCACCACATGAACTAAAATTAGAATTTGTAACGGTACAAAATCTAAAATTATTTAATCCAAATATTAATCTAGAAACTCACATCAAAATCATAGTTTCGGGGCAGTGGGCCAACTGCTCTGTTAAACTGATCAAAATTAGTATCATAAATGAGGTAGGATTAGGTTGTGTTAGTTCTTCAGATGGCCCGGAGGGCCAAACCACCCAGAAATAGGAGCCTGTTAATTTGATATTCAAACGGAAATTATTTTTCAGTTGGACAAACCAGCTGGACCACTGCTCCGAAAGGATAATCATTAGAACAATTGTGCATTTGCTCTAATGTTCATATGGCATAATAGTCAGAATAAGTAACAAGTTTTCTCTAACTTATAAAATCTCTAAACAGGCCAGCAACAAAGGCGGGAGAGATGTAGATGCTCAGGAAGGCTAGCACATGTTGTCCGCGACTTGTTTGTCGCTCGGATCTCCCTTTCTATCTAGTCTGTAACGTTAGAGACGCACTGAGCGACAAGCGAGAAAATACAACTTGTGCTACCCGTACAGATTCGTTTCGCAGCAGGCCCGAAGGGGCAATACACGTAGAAATAGGAGCTCCGCTTGGCGGAGATCTGTAAACTCCTTTTTCTCTGTAAAGTTTTATAGCTTATACCTATTACAAATTCGGGAATCGTAGGTTTTCACATCTTAATATTCCTAATAAGGTTTTATAGGTTACGATGACAAGTCACCAGATTAATGATTTTGATAATAGTATATAGATTTATAAATATCATGTTTAATAAATAATAATATAGATTTTGGATTGTTAGAAATTTTGAAATTATAGATTGTGGTTGTTACATGAAGTGAGTTTTTGTGCAAATAGCATGTGATTTTAGATCAAATGAAATAATGAGTTTGGAGCAAATTATTTATTATTAGCTGGGAAAAACAACACTTTTGTCTTGGGACTTGTGTATTTATATCATCGACCGCGTTATAATTTTCTCATTAAACAGAAATGCTAATTTCGACTCGTGTTTCAATATCAACTTGGGATTGGTCATAAAAAAACGTTTGAGTTTATTTTTCTCGCTCTCATACACCTTTTAGCTCTTTATTTTATATTAATTTGCAATTAAAGGAAAAAAAACAATGATGTAAAATTTGCACTTAATAAAATGTAAGAGAATGGAATAATAGGTGATTTACTGTATAATTATCATTTTATTTTTCTTTACCCCTAAGAACCATACACGAAATTTGTTAATGAAATATGAATCTATCGTCAATGAAATAAAGTCAATTTACTAATTTTGTTTTTTTATTATTTATTTATTTAAGAAATAATTTGATCATTAGTCATAAGTTTGCACTAGATATTTATTTTAATGGCCGTTATGTACTATTTTTTTTAATTTGCAATGTTTGAATACTATGTATATAGCATTGACTTGTATGTACTTATTTAAAGTCTGTTCATTCTTACTTGCCTTATATGGGTAAACATTTTTCTAACATGAATATGATTGGCCATATCTTATCTCTACTTATACAAGCTTTTTCCAGACGGGATATTTTGCGTGTGGGTCATTTTACAGACGAGACGTTTTGCGAAAGGGATATTAAGCAGTAGGGACTTTCAGCGAAAGGGGATTTCTCAGGTAGGGACGTTTTTCGAAAGGGGTGGGACCTTTTAAGAAAGGGATGTTTTGCGAATGGGGTATTTTACGTAAGGGACCATTTGCAGAGAAGACGTTGCGAGTGGGACGTTATGCGCCTTAACCAATAATGTCCCGTTCGCTAAACGTCCCTTTACATAAATAAAGTCCCGTTCGCATAACGTCCCTTTCGCAAAATGACCCGTTCGCAACACGTCTCTTTCGCAAAATGACTCGTTCGCAAAACGTTCATTCGTTACATGCATTACGTGGAGGTAGTCCCGTGTAATGAACAAATTAATGCTACGACTTTGCATGTTATTACTGCTACGATTGTTGAGCATGGTAAATAGAGGACATATTAGTCATATTGTAACTAGTAGGTCCGCCAGGGTAATTCAAAGCTGAGTTGATATGTGAAGTCCCCATTCCACACTAAGGCCAATGTAGGGTGGTTTAGGCGCATAATGTCCACTAGCAAAACGTCCCTCCATCAAAATTACGTCCTATTCGCAAAACGTCCCTTGCGCAAAATACCCCATTCGCATTACGTCCCTTTCGAAAAAGGCCATCCCTTTCGGAAAATGTCCCTTCCGTAAAAGCCCCTTTCGCTGAACGTCCCCCCTGCATAATGACCCTTTCGCAAAACGTCCCGTATGCAAAATGTCACATACGCAAAATGTCCCGTCTGTAAAATGCTTGTTTAAGTAAAAAGAAACTAGCCCTCTCCTCTTCTCATGGATTGAAGCGAGAGATGAAAAAAGTCCCTACATCATAATTTGGTGACTTCATAACTGACTATAAAAATTAGCTTAAAAACTATAAAGAAGTTCATTCGGTAATAAAAGCTTGTCACAAAAATTAAATGTTTTATAAACACCTATTTTGTTTAATTGACCGCCTGTTTCACAATCGACTAGCTTCTCTTGCTTACACTTAAAAATAGACAGGGAGAGAGCCAACTTTAAATGGCATATAAATTTACTCGTCGATTGTGAATCAAACATCGAACAAGCCGTTTTAAAATAAGGGCCTTGCTTTCCACCGGCGAGACGAGAATATAAATTTGTGGATTCTTTGATTTAGGGAGATTTATCTGCCATTTAAAGGCTCTCCTTGTCTGTTTTCGATTGTAACAAAGAGAAAGGGCTAAATTTATCTGTCAAATATGCTTTACTTGTCGATTGTGACAGGCGGTTATGGTAGTAATAGTATAAACTGGCAACGGCGCGCATTTTTTTTCATAACGTTATTATAACGTTATTCTGGTTTTGTTACGATGTTGATTTTGTTGTGATGTAGCATAAATATATGAAAGAAATATCGATATTTTGAACAAACATTTACTAACGAAATATAGCGTTTTGATTACGATATTTTTTATAACGTTATCAAGGTCTGAAGCGCAGGTCTGAAGGGTCTGATGTTCTTAATTTCGTTCCAAACGTCTCCCATATAATTATGTAAACTTTTTGCCAAGTTGTATATTGCTGGCCATATTTTGGAACCAGGCCATAATTAAAGAAAAATACATGATTTTGTTCTACATTATTTAGAAAAAGAACATCACAACCCAAAGACTTCACTACATATGTCAAGACCCAACCAACCATCAAGTTAACAAAAATGCCGTGCTGAAAATTAACGTGAATATAACCCATTATACCATACCCATTATAAATCAAAATTATTCGTACATTTTTCCAAGGCTCTACCAAAATGTGGCCAATACGTTGCGTATCGGTAGGAAGGATGCTCTTCGTCCCCGTCAGTTGGGTCACACCATTTAGAAAAATGTCCAAAGAGAAAGTTAAAACTTCGTTGTCCATAGAAAACAAGGGAGTTCAGATACCAAAGGAAAACGGGATTTCAGGTAAAAGAAGCGACTCGGCGAGCTACATCGTCTACCGATACGTTCTGGACTACAAAGCTGGGTTTGAATCGAGTGAGAAACCTAATGCGACAGCATCACTAATGGTCGAGTCAAAGTTGAAGCAATTGCATTGGCCCAACGGCTTCAATCCAGGCGTGTTTCAATGTCCAGTTCCTTGCTGCTCACGCGATAGTGTAAGAGCCCTGGATTTATGCACGCACAACACCTTGACTAGAAAATACTCAACAAATCAGGACGATGAAAACATGCCTGACGACCAGGAGAAATATCCGAAAGGGTTTCCAAGACTTAGACTTAGCCCCGAAAACGATCCCATGAGCTTGACAGTAAAAAGTCTGAGAGAAACTTGGAAGAGTGAGATACATCGAAAAGCTGAACCCTTAACCCCCGATAACAGATCGACAGAAGAAGAATTAAAAGAGTAAATAACTCGGCTGGAATGGTTATCCCAAGAACGAGATAATTAGCTTTCCCGAAAGACAGCGCGTTTAGCACTTAAGTGTACCGTATTAGTCATGCCTTGTTCCTTTATAGTCTTATCAAATCTATTGTCGATATCATAAAAAACAAAATAGCACTAGGTACCATATAGCGATAGACGCCTCAGTGAAAAGCAATGAAATTCTGGTCTCGCAATATTTACAGAAACTCAAAGCCGATCATTGAGCCAAGTCTTCTTAAAACTTTGTCAATATAAACCTGTGCAATCTAAATGTTTTCGTTTTGAAACTGACGTAATGTCCACTTGTTTCATCGACACTAATTTCACAGAACGTATTACTTCGCAGTATTTTCGTTTCATAGAAGCTATTTTCTGCTGAACCCGTGTTGTTCAGGTTAACTTAAAAGATTCACGTAGGTTAGGTTAAGTTGGACTTTTCACCATCAAAATATAACTTGAAATCAGCACGGGTTCAGCAGAAAATAGGTTTCTATGAAACGAAAATACTGCGAAGTGATACATTCTATGAAATGTGTCAGGGAAGCAAGGGTAATTAATACATAGAGCGGCCTTTAGGCTGCGGCTCCACTGAGGTGGAGACGAGCGGAGCTGAGTGGAGCAGAGCTGTGAAGAGTTAAGTGATTGCACTGAGGCGGAGACGAGCGGAGCTGAGTGGAACCGCAGCCTTAGAGCTTATTTACGGAGACGCGGAGGGTCGCGTGTGGCGTGCGGCTTGGCGTCGCGCGGCGCGTCGGGCGTTTTTTCCGTTTACGGAGAGGCGACGCGTGCAGCGGACCGCGTCATCACACGCGCAAACGCAAACTTATGGCAATGTACGGTGTTGTTTATGAAGATACGGGGCGTGATGCGGGGCTTTGAGAGTTGGTCGGTCGGTCGCTGCATCCGCGGCGGACTTTCGAGCGTGTAGCGGAGCGCGCGGCGGACCACAGAAGGTTCCGCCGCGAGCCCCGCTGCGGGCGGGTGGGACTGCCGCCAGCCACCCCTTTACCCTTTACCCTGCTACGCTGCGTGCAACGCGGCGATGCCATCCGCGGGCTCCACCGCAAGTAACGCTGTATTTGAAGCAAGGGCATGTAAAACCACTGTTCCGCAAACGCTTATATACAACGCCATATGTTTGAATTTAGTGCAGACCGCGCCGCGCAACGCTACGCGCGACGCCCCGCGTCTCCGTAAACAAGCCCTAAAGCAGCATACAGAGCGTCCTAAGACTCTGCTTGACTGTTTCCACTGAAGCGGCGCGGAGACATGTGGAACTAATATGATTAGTCAATTCCTACGTCTCCTCTCCGCTTGACTGTTTCCATTTAAGCGGAGCGGAGGCGATGTGAATTTTAACTAATGTTTCCCTACATGTCTACTCTCCGCTCCGCTTGTCTCCGCCTCAGTGGAGCCGCAGCCTTATAATGGTCAAGGGTCGAAGGAGGAGCCAGCTAATGCAAGCTGATTTAGCGTAGACCTACATACATTTTATTCACGCCTGTTTCCCAGAGAGGTAGGCAGAGACCACTATTTTCCACCTGCTGTGATCCTGACATCGCTTCTTCCACATTCATATTTCGAGTCATGCTAAATCAAGCCTGGGGCCGATTGCATACTAAAGTACAAGCTATTAGTATTAGTGGTTTTGCATGGAATTTTACTATAGTTCTTGCAATTCACGATGGCAAGTGGGCTTTATTAGTGGTTGAACGTATACATGCACATTGCGGTAGTGTGCGTGTCTGACAGAGCGACCAGTCGCGAGCGCGCCACTTGTGCATATTGATTTCACGACGTTAACTGCCACGAAGTACCGTCAGCATGTCTAATCTTAAAACGCAAAGTTACTAGTATTTATAGCGATATAACGTATTTTTATTTTGAATTAAATGCGCTAAAATAAAAAATAGTAAATTTATCTAGAACTGTGGGCCTATCCGTGTTTATCGCGTGACAAAACGTGGAAAAAACATTCGTCACTTTCTGACAAGTATATAAGTGCGAGAGTGACGGTTGTTTTATTCACTTTTAGTCACGCGATAAACACGGCCATAATAAGCCCTTTGAAATAAAGCCAGAACCTTCAGATAAGATTTAATTAAAATAAATGTTTACATAATTTTAGGGGAGAAAATACGGAGCCATACGAATGTCATCTTCGCGACAACATAGAGTTACAACAATTTCATAGAAGATACAACCAAGAAGGTCGTTACTACATGCATTCCTAAATAGTTCGCATATCACGGCAAGAACATAAATAGTTTGTTGTTTTCGATGTTTTATCTTATTTTATATCGTTTGTAAGGACGAGCAATCTGCCCTCCTAAGCAAAAATGCAATAATTAAATTCAATAGCCAAAGCAGATTCAACTCTCTTCTGTTTGTAACTAGGTTGCAATTTCTACAGATGTTTTGTCTGAGATATCGCCATTATGCTTAGAAGGGCAGCAATGGTCGCCGAAGTTTTCACTTTCTTCAAGAAAAATATAATTTTCTCTTTAATTTTTTATGCTTACTATACCCAATTTCGCTGTCACGCACACTTTGACACGTATACAGATATGTGTTAACCACAAGTAAAGCCCACTCGCCATCGTAAATTGCAAGAGCTATAATTGACAACAATTCATATCTGCTAAAGTAGTAAAATAAAATACCGTTTGTAGATTTTATACTGCTGATTACAGTAAAAATATTTTTGGATTTTTTTATGGAGTCGTTTTTTTTATATTTGGGAAAACAGTAAAAAAGTTGGTTTGTGAATGTTAGTGCCCTTAGTCCATTTATTACCATAGGAATTGAAAAAAAAATACAACTGTCATGTCCATTTTTCATCTGTCCGACGGATTACTTGATTCTAACGACACGCTTTTGATTCTCGTAATACTATTGTTTTGATATACGCTATTAAAAATGAAAGTGAGTAACGGATTTGTAAAAGCGGATAGCCGCAATCTGCACAAAGTCGACGAATTCATGTGGTTACAGTTGTTATGGTTGACAAGTGACATGACAGTCAGTTCTGTTTCTGTTGAAAGTTACCTTTTTAATTTTATATCATGCTAAGATCACGACATCAGTATTCCTAACTTTGTATATACGGTCTTTTTAATGACTATTTCTTTAATAAACTATTAACAACGAATTTAAGTTAAATAAAGAAAAACCGAGAAACACGGGTAGTCTAATTTTTAACCAGCTATAATAAACGCGAAAAAACCAAACTGCTTTTTTTTTTTGAAATGTTATCAATTGTATGGGCTTGTACTTTATTATGCAATAGGCCCCTGATCGGCCAAAAAGGTTCGACTAGCCAGTATAAAGCCGTGAATACACATGTCTGTTCCTGGCACACTTGCATAACAGCTCCTAGCACGTGCCTTTCATGTGTATACTGGCATGCCTGTATCTGGCAAGCAAGTAGATCGCAACCAATGTGATTTACTGGAATGCAGTATTTCGCGAGGGGCTTCAAACCGTATGGCTATGGCACGTGTGAAGTAACGAGAGAACTACAGGCATGAGGGCCTGGGGAGGGAGGGCATGCCTCCTCGCCTGAATGAAATTGCATGCAAGTTTACTTGCAAATGTATTCAGTGTGTCCCATTCACTCGCACATGCCCAGTATCAAGCGTACAAGCCCTTCCGGGGTATGTTATGCCTTAGCACATATATTATGTCACCTTGGACATTCTGACACTTATGTCAGAATGTCCAAGGTGACATAATATCCGAACGTTATAAAGACCGTTTGTCAATATATACAAGTGTAAGAATGTCCAAGAAGTCATAACGCCCTGATGTTATAATAATAAAATAAAATAAAAATAAAATTCTTTATTTCAGACCGAGATCCATAGTGTGTTAGTAACAATTGACTTAAAAATTAATAAGTAAACTAAACTAATCATTTTTTTTTTCGTTTCGTTATAAAGACCGTTGGTTAATATGTACAAGTCTCAGAATTTCCAAGAAGTCATAACGTCCAGATGTTATTAAAACCAGCAGTTTAAATAAAACAATAAAAAACTGCAACCGCACTGATAATTTAATTAAACTATATATCACAATTTTTACCAGTACACCTTTTTCTACACCCAGTGTCAGAAGGACAAAGTCACTTCCAAAACAAAAGCTTCAACCGGTTTATATGGCTTTGCACCCTACCAGTTGCAAATGGCTGACAACTCAGTGGCTGGCTAGGCTCGGCACGGCGTTGGCTGGCTTGGCTGGCTTGGCTGGCTAGCATTGGCTGAGGCTGGCGATACATTATAAAGACCGTTGGTCAATATATACAAGTCTCAGAATGTCCAAGAAGTCATAACGTTCACATTTTATAAAAATGACGACAAGTCGATTTAGGTTATGTTACTTTTGTAGCACTAGG
Source organism: Acleris literana (assembly GCA_946894065.1). Classification (NCBI taxonomy): domain Eukaryota; kingdom Metazoa; phylum Arthropoda; class Insecta; order Lepidoptera; family Tortricidae; genus Acleris; species Acleris literana. The sequence goes on along the minus strand of OX335668.1, from coordinate 97,762,903 downwards.
AACCACTAAGAACCACCCAGCAATAGGAGCTCCGCATGAGCGCAGCTCCGCATGAGGGGAGCTCCGTCGACACTCTTATTTCAAATCAATTAGACAGTGTCGACGGAGCTCATGCGGAGCTCCTATTTCTGGGTGGTTTGGCCCTCCGGGCCTGCTGCGTAACTAACATAACCTAAACCTACCTAGCCCCTGTTCCACCTATCCCTTATTATACCTTATGTAAATTGGTAATTTGTTGTTTTGGTAACTTGACATTATGGAAATTAGACGTTTTAGCAATTTGTGGTTTTGACACCGGGATATTATTATAACTGGGCATTTTATTCATTGGATGTTTTGATAACTGGCCATTATGACAATTTGACTTTTTAACAATTTGTTGTTTTGACACCTGGATGTTATGACAACAGGGCATTTTATCAATATTATTTCCTGGTCATTTTAACACACTGGACATCCTGACGCTTGGCTCAACATACTCCGGAAGGGTACAAGCTCCTGATCCGTTATGGCTCCGTTTTACAGGCATGTATTCCCGCAAGATTTTGGCAACGTAATGTTGTCATCGTATAAACTTCCCTGAGCCTCTATTCTAGGCGGTAAAAACGATATCGTAGTTTGCCTGTTATGGTATTGTTATGACGTCAGCCGCCATTACTGTCAAGAAAATAAGAGCTATCAACACGTTGACAATACGATAACAGATCAAATGCGATATTGTTTTTACAGTCTTGAATAAAGCCGCTGTACACTAGCAAGCTACTGTCCCACAGACTATCGAGCACTTCACGCAGTAATTTCCTCGCATGTGGAAACGCGGCCTAATGATTGGCTTGACAGATATCTTTATTCTTAAGCCCCCCCCAGACCTACAAAATGTTTGCGCTATCATATTTTTGTACAATCAGATTGATTGATTGAGTCAATCATCAATCATTATGATATATGATAAATGATCTATGATCTATGGTTATGGCTATGGTTAGTTATGAATTATCTATTAAAAATGAATACTAGAATTATCAGGCTAAACGTCACGTGAAAAATAATTCCCGTCGCCATTATTTATTTTGAATAGTAGAGTAGAACAGTTGTTTTGACAGTATCATTGAACAACAGATTTAAAAACATTGAGCAATCACTATTACAGACTACATAATCAAAATGATGTCAATAACAAAATTCAACCCTGTCAAACTTTTCTAAAATGATTGCGCAAACGTCAATCATAGCCATGGATGATCAAAAAGTTTGGGCAATCAGTGTGATTGCACAAATAAACTGATCATCTGTAGGGTGCCTATACTTTTCTTAAGCGAGGTTTAGACCAGCAATCAAATTTGCAAAATTGTGCTTCTTGCTCTAGAACTAAAGTTAAAGTAAGACAGCAATCAACTTCTACAATGCTAGTGTAATTCGCCCTTTATGCGACGGAATTAAATACGATTGGATTCGGAAACAGTCAGGAAAGATGGCCGTTTGATTGTTCGGATTTCACTTTTATATGCTCAAAATCACAGAATAAGAACATATAGCATAGAAAACGGACTATAAGACGTACTTTGCGTCAGCTGTCTTATCTTACATGAGAAAAAATGAAACAAAAAGTAGGCTGTTTTTTCTTCTTTAACTGTCATTGTCACAAGGTTTTACACAGGGACTTCTTTGTCCTTCCTATAGGAAGGATTTGTCTTTCCTTGTCTATAGGTCCAAATACTATAGGTGCTTATAGGTCCAAATCACGCCTTACTTGTGACGATGTGCCAAATAACGAAAGAACAGCTATAGATTCATCTCTTTCCAATTCACTATGAAAACCATAAGTAAAAAGAAGTGAACCATAATGTATTTTCTGCTTATTTAGTACGGTTTCTATGCCTTTAGTCTTTATTCTGTGGTTTACGCTCTCACTCACTTGCATTTGTGCATTCACTTCGGAACGGCCTTAAATAAAAGAAGAAGATTTATGCCATAGAATGAGTATGTACTTGGAAATAGAATGTAATTAATAATAGAATGTAACTCTGCTGTTTTTTCTGTTCGTAGTAAGTGCTGCCCCTAGATCAAGTTAGCAATAATTAAAAAAAAAACACGCCTGAAAATGGTTGTCGTCATGGATCTGGCAAACTTAGAAGGCATTTACCGCCTAGATATCGTATATCGCTATTCTCTCGAAAACTATAAAACTAATAGAAATACAAAGTAGGTACCTACTTTGTATTCATCAAAATCAGTTCAGCGAAGTCTAACAGACAGAGAGACGCGTTAACAACTTTCTAACCTCAAAATGAAACTTTGTTGGCTAAAACAGCTCTTTTATCGTAAATAAAGTAAACTGAGAAAACATTTTGGACATCACTTGGCCAATGTATTGTCCGTTGCTTTATTTTATTTGAAATAGCTGTTTCATACCAAAAGCTGCATTTTGAGGTTAGAGTTGTTAACGACTTAAGACGAGTAAGTCTGAACAGGGTTTACATTTTAGCATTTATGATGTGAATAGGTCGACCATTAATGGAATTATCCGTTAAAATTACTCTGAATATTCTTTAGGAATCTGTTTGACGCATCAATTTAAAATTCCGTCTTCGTTCCAGCTATTACAGCCAGCACAGAGGGCCCCGCCAAGATGCATTGCGCTAACTAGCGTTTCTATTCGTTTAGTTTTTAAACCAATCGCGTCACTAGTAGATCACGTGATATGAAAAGTCACGTGATCTACCAGTGACGCGATTGGTTTAAAAACGAAACGAATAGAAACGCTAGTTAGCGCAATACATCTTGGCAGGGCCCTCAGCACACCTTTAAAGACATCTTTCCATTCTATTAACTTTTTTCATGGCAATACCTTTAATAAGTTGAATATTTTTTCCGAAATTAAAATTTCTTCTTCTTCTTTTCTGTAATGGCAGCCACAGCTATTTTCTTTGAACAATGTTTAAAATGACAAGACAGACAAGTTACTTATTGTGTCATCATTATCAGCCGCAAGACGTCCACTGCTGGACAAAGGCCTTCCCCAAGGTTTTCCACAACGATCGGTCCTCTGCTGCTGTCATCCAGCGGTTTCCCGCGACCTTTATCAGATCGTCAGTCCACCTTGTGGAAGGTCTGCCAACACTTCGTCTCCCGGTTCGCGGTCGCCACTCTAGAACCTTTCCGCTCCAATGGCCATCAGTTCTACGAGCAATGTGCCCCGCCCACTGCCACTTAATGTTTGCAATCCGGTGAGCTATATCGGTTACTTTAGTTCTCCTGCGAATCTCCTCATTCCTGATTCGATCTCGCAAGGAGACACCCAGCATAGCTCTTTCCATCGCCCTTTGAGTCACCTTGAGCCCTTGTTTTTTATTGTGTAGTCATATTGATATATGCATACCGCCAAAACTTACACACTTTTTGCATTTTAATGAATACCAAAATACCAAAGGGAAATAATTTTCCTGCTTTTGTTTATCAATGTTATCATTTATTTTTTTTTGGGTACGCTAGTGCGTTTTTTTGACTCCATCAGTAACACTAAGTCTTATGCAATAGCAATGGAGTTTGGGAAAAAAAGTGTTGTCACATGTAAAAGTCATATTTTTTTAAGGTAAACGGGCATTTGTTAAAGTGGTAAATTATGGTAGATTTTATCCAAAATAAACATAGTTTGCTATTTAATTGCATCGGAGCCGAGATATTTAAATAATTATACTTTTGTACCAAAAACTTAATACATACTTCTTAAATCTTTAATTTCTCCGCTTCGATATTATTTAACGAATAAGATTTTATACATTTATGTATATTTAGAGGTCCTCTATACCATTATAAAAAAATCATTAAGGGCGCTGAAAAAAAGACAATAATGTTTATACCGCAGTATAAAGACTAAAGGCATAGAAACCGTACTAAATAAGCAGAAAATACATTACGGTTCATTCTTTTTACTTATGGTTTTCATACTGAGTTGGAAAGAGATGAATCTTTAGCTGTTCTTTCGTTATTTGGTACATCGTCACAAGTAAGGCGTGATTTGGACCTATAAGCACCTATAGTATTTAGACCTATAGACAAGGAAAGACAAATCCTTCCTATAGGAAGGACAAAGAAGTCCCTGTGTAAAACCTTGTGACAATGACAGTTAAAGAAGAAAAAACAGCCTACGTTTTGTTTCATGTTTTGTCATGTAATACGTAATCTAAAAAGTAGAGAAAGATAGCTGACGCAATTACCTACGTCTTATAGTCCGGTTTCTATTTTATATGTTCTTATTCTGTGGTTCAGACAAACTTACCCAATGCCCATCGCCCAATGCCCTTTCACAACAATTCACAATATAGGGCAGATGGAGCCACCCACGGTATATATAAAAAAGTACCTACTCTGTGGCGCGAAAAACCTTAAATGTACTAAGTTGCCATAGCATTGTCCACCATTTTCTAATGACTTTGCCTTGTAACCGCGTCGGACCACCATCAATGAAAATAGATGAAACAGACTCTCACTAATTCTTCCTCAGATTAATAATTACTTATTAGCCTGAGAACTTCTTACCATATTCTTAACAGTAACTGAAAACTGTCATTGTGAGGAATTAAATACGACGAAAGATAAGCAAATACAAGAAACTATCATGTCGCATGTTTATAGAAGAATTCGTGGAAATCTGCTTGTTTCAGCTAACCAGACATTCTCCAGGAAGTATCCTAAATATTCAGTTGGCTCAACGTCGAAACCTCCCGAGTTAGAAGAAAATAAGGCATCACAGGAAATAATATACTCACAGTTAAAGATAGACAAAGTGTTTAAAAGAAACAAAAATCCCGTGCGCATTAGATTTGACCCTTATCATGAATGTAATGCCAGGGGTGACCTACTTCGGAAGATGACTTTCGGATCAAAAACGGAAATAGCATCGAATGAAAGCGGCGTACTATCATGGCATCACGGCATGAAGAACGGCGCAATGCACTACACAACCAATAAACTGTGTACTTATTACAGCATTTCGCCAAAACGAAAAGTTAGCACCAAGAAATAAAGCTGCTACGTCCCAAAAGAAAAAGAAAAGGAACCATCGAGGTTTCCTGTGAGTCAAATACCTAAAATTTGTAGTTTCGTGCCTTCGTACTGTCAAGTCAATCGGGATCGGTTAAAAAGTTGGGTTCAGAGATATTCCTGCCAGTTCTTTGGGATCAGCTAGTTCAGCGAGAAAAATGGGAGCCAATAATCCTTTCAGACCAATTGCCATCAATCAACCAGTCTATTTCTGGACGTAAACCTGCCTGTTTGTTCTTCTAGACAACTCACTTCTCGACCCTTTAATGAATTATTCACCGTCCCGAGTATTTATATCGTTGTCTAGTATCCATAGTACAAGCCTAGAGCTTAGTTTGGGACTAGGTCAATTGGTGTTAGTCCCTGTTTTTTTTATTCGTTAAAGAACTGAGCGGTGAGTTGCTTAGAGTTCCCATAAGGGAAACAGTTTGCGGCTTACTGTCTGCCTTCCTATATTGTCAGTTTGCTAATTTGCGTTTGGCAAACTGTAGAATATGGGAGGACAAACAGGAGGCCGCAAACTGTTGCCTTATGGGACCGTAGTCTAATACAGGCGTTGATAAGCGAGCGTCGATAGCAATTAAGGCGGTTTTTTTTTCAGTATTTAAGGGCCTCCGCTAGTCGTGCGGGTCCGTCGCACGCTTCCACGCGAGTAAGCTCTGCTCATACAATCTTTCGTTAGGCATGCAACCCGCTCCGTGCACCCGCGTGACTTAGCGGAGGCCCTTAGGTCATTTTCACCCATCAAAACCTACCAACAGAAAAGAAAATAAATATACAGTCACAATAAAAGAGTTTCGTTGTTTTCCCTTGAAAAGTTCCCGAGGAAAGTTTACATGATTTTACGATTATTCCCCTGATTACGCCCCCCCTGGTTTATGAAAGCTTGAAACTTGTATTTCAAGTGGAAGTCTCTTATCAAATTGCTGAAAAGAGTTTTCCGGTTGTAACACAATAAATTCGTTCGTGAATGGAGTACTGCTGCCACCTGTGGGATGGCTCTGCCAAATATCAGCTGGACGTACTGAGCTCCGTGGACCAAACTAGCTAGGAGACTCATCGGTGACGACTCACTGGCCAATACCAAGCTTCAGAGTTGCTTGTCTCTCTGTATTTTACAAGGTGTATTACGGAGAGTGTGCCCAGGAACTACATGACCTCACCCTACCCTCCACTTTCTCACATAGGTCTTCTAAACGCCGGGAAGGCTTCCACCCACATGTAGTAGAATACCCATTGGTTCGCACGCAGCGGTTTGCTGCGTCGTTTCTTATTCGCACTGCCAAGGAGTGGAGCGCTCTCCCTGCGTCTGTTTTCCTGGAATCATATAGCCTTGGTGTTTTCAAGGCAAGAGTGAATAGGCATTTTCTGGGTAAGCGTGTACCACCTTCGATCTTAAGATTAGGTGAGACGGAGGTAACCGCAAATTTTTGATAAAAATAAAAAATACAATACAAGCAGGGCCTCTATACAGGGTGACTGGAAATTCGCCGTATGCCTTGAAAGGAGTTATTCTACAGCTCATTTGTAATAAATTAAGTCCAGTCAACCAGGGGTCAAAACTCATTGGTTTTCGAGTTATTAGCATTTTTAGTTTTTTTTAAATACTCGCCTATAGACCTAAAACTAGTAATTGTGTAAAAACTTCGTCATTTAGAAATAAAAAAAACCTTTTTAAATAGATAAAAAAATGCAACATTTTGCAAATAAAAGGTTTTTAGTTAGAAGTTCTAGTAATTATTTTCCAAATTTTTTAACATTTTAAAGCATTACTAAAAAAAAAGTAAAACACTTCGCGTACAAATTACAGGAATAGTTTGCTCAATTCACAACCTTTCTAATAAGGTAAAATTTATGTCATTTAAAAATTAATAATAATATCAGAAATGTTCGCGGTTAAGCTCCATCGTTTCAATCAAAAAACGCGGGAAGCTTTGTAGTAAAATAACTCGAAAACCAATGAGTTTTGACCCCTGGTTGACGGGACTCAAATCTTTACAAATAACCCCTTTCAAGGAATACGGCGAATTTCCAGTCACCCTGTATTATGCGGTAAAAACCATATCGTCTTGACCTATTATGGTTTTTTTTTAACTCAGCCACCGTTGCTGTCAAATAAGAGCTATCAAAACGTTGACAATACGATAACAGGTCAAAGACGACATGGTTTTGACCATGATTTGTACCAATTTCACCAAACGTTGTTAACCAGTTACGGGCGATTAGGATGCGGCTCCACTGAGGCGGAGACGAGCGGAGCGGAGCGGAACTGTGCCAATATTAACCAATAGAATATAAACTAACGTGCGCAAGGCGCGCTCGACGTGACCGTATGCGCCTGCTATTGGTTGATATTGGCACAGCTCCGCTCCGCTCCTCTCATCTCCGCCTCAGTGGAGCCGCACCCTTAGACCGTTAACACCTGTCAAAATGTATGAACTAACAGTCGATTAAAATTGATTAAATTTAACATCGTATGGTGAAATTGGTACTTAATTAACATCGTTTGGTGGAATTGGTACTTAGTCCTTGAATAGGACACAGGATAACTACCAACTAGGCCAGCGCGTCGTTTGAATTATGAAAACCGAAGCGAAGCAAGGGCGGGTCGCTAGTATTTCATAAGCAAGATTCTTTAGGCTGCGGCTCCACAGATACGGAGACGAGCGGAGCCGAGCGGAGCCGAGCTGTGAAATGAGTTAAGTGATTCCACTGAGGTGGAGACGAGCGGAGCCGAGCGGAGCCGAGCTGTGAAATGAGTTAAGTGATTCCACTGAGGCGGAGACGAGCGGAGCCGAGCTGTGAAATGAGTTAAGTGATTCCACTGAGGCGGAGACGAGCGGAGCTAAGTGGAACCGCAGCCTTAAGCAGCATACAGGGCGTCCAAAGAGTCCGCTTGTCTGTTTCCGCTGAAGCGGAGCGGAGACGAGATGTGGATTTTAATTTATACGATTGGTCGATTCCTACACGTCTCCTCTCCGCTCCGCTCATCTCCGCTTGACTGTTTCCATTGAAGTAGAGTGGAGACAAGATGTGGTATTCTTTCTTTATATTATTGGTCGATCCCTACATGTCTCCTCTTCACTCCGCTTGTCTCCGCCTCAGTGGAGCCGCAGCCTTAGATTTGAGGTTATAATCTGTACTGACAGCTGTCAGAATTGACTTCTTATTGGCCAAGCACTATAGGCTAACGTCACGTTAATATTAAGATGTTGCATCGCAAACAGTCAACAGAATCAATGATCAATGATCTATAATTACTGGCAGACAGTAACAATGGCGCGTTGCCGGCCGGTCGGCAAACAGCTCATTCCAATTAGACCGCTCAGCCAACAGCGCTGTTGGATTAGTCAAATAATGTTTGTTGCACAATAGGCCGATCTGAATACGAAGTGGAAAGAGGTGAGATGTAGACGCGACACTCGGTTCAAGATAAATGCGACATTATATACTCTGTTTAATCTAGGATGATCCGTAATACAGGCAAAGTAAGACTAAATAAATATGACAGTTTAGGCAAATTATGTAAATCAATTAAACTTTGTCAAATAAAATTTTGGTAGGACTCGGTTTCTAGTGCCTAGATAAAGTTATAAACAAACTTTCATTGATGTAAATTTCTAAATGACCTCATTAGAAACCTTTTTTGGCTAAAACTGCTAGGTGTTTTATTTGTTTTATATTGTAATATTTACATTTTTATCTTTACTCATATCATAAGTCCTCTATTATGAGTTCAAAACCCGTAGGCAATGACCAGCATTACCTGTGGTAGTAGGTGACAGCGATGACAGCTGTTAATTTTGGAAGATGTTCCAAATTTGGATCTCATTACATTACAATATTCGATAACGTAATTTCAAAATTACGTTACAGCTGTCATTGCTGTCACCTACTAACTACAACAGGTAAGGTAATGCTGGTCATTTGCCTTTCAGCTTCTGAATCCATCTTGGAGTACTTATAATATGTGTGTAGATAAAGTATTGTACGAGAATCTGCGTAATTAGCATTACGCAACCGTCACGTAAACTACTATAGGGCAATAAAGAGTTTACATACAAACATACAGTATTCCCAGCTTCTTAATAGCTTTCGGCTGGCTATCGCTATCACGCTTGCACTCGCAACTGACAGTATATTTGTCACTCGTGTGTCATAGAAAAACGAAGATTACCGATCGCTATTAAGAAAATGGTGGCACTGTACATACATACAAAACCTGTTGTTTTATGTCTTTGGACGTCCAAAATGTTTAGGTACTCTGTTTACTTTATTTACGATAAAAGACCTGGAGCCCGTTCCAGAAAGCCACTCTGCAACTTTGCACTCTGCACTTAGCAAATCCACGATAATGCAAAGTGCAGAGTAAACGTGTTCCAGAAAACACTCTGCGTAATTTGCAAACTCTGCAAAGATTCTGTTCCTAAAAGATACTTTGCAAATCCACAAATCCACACTTTGTATTACTCTGCCTCTTCAACTTTGCGATTGTCTTGTGGAACAGAAATACTTTGCAAATCCACAAATCCACACTCTGCATTTGACTCTGCCTCTTCAACTCTGCAATAGCTTTGTGGAACAGAAATACGTTTGAACAGTGGGATTTGTGGAGTGCAGAGTTCCAGAGTGGCTTTTTGGAACGGGCCAGCTACTCGTATAACCATAAAATATTCATTTTGAGATTAGAAAGTTGTTTACTATTAGACTAAGGCCCTGTTGTTTGATCAGTAGTTAAACTAACTAATTGTTAAAATTCGAAAAAGGAATGGAAACTTTGACACATTTCCTTGAGATTTTAACCATTAGTAACGTTTTTTGACCATTAGTGAGTTTAACTACCGATCAAACAACAGGACATTGGAATGAACGCGGTGTATGAAATGACCTATCTGCGGCTACTTAGTCTTTTATTGATAACAAGTCGAGAAGGGAGCCTCCGGCAATAAAGGCAAACAGAACAGTACAGTATAGGTAACAAACTACCCCGTTTCACCCGGCATTGCTTGCGGTTGTACCTATACCTATACGTATACTTACCTACAAGCGGGAAGCGATCCGATGGCTACCAAATTGAGATTTAGATTTTACCAAATAGATGTAGGTATATTTAATGACACGGTTGGTCTAGACTCTAGTAGGTACGGTGTACAGTCACGAACTTAAATTTGGGACCCACCTTAGGTCCAAAGTCATTCTGACATTCTACAACAATAAGGTTGAGTCTCCTATAAGTTACAAATGATTTGGCATCTCTAATGACGTTGACGACTTCAAGCCTATTTTTCTTGAAATGGGTCACAAATTAACGATCGCGATAGTACATTCGATTCCCGGTGTGGGCAAAAATTTGTGTGATTTATTTTCTATTCTTGGAAGTTTTCTATGTATATATCTCTATATGTTTATCGTTGCCTAGTACAGTCGAGTTCATAAATATGTGTACACTTTAGTACCTTGTCTATTTAACTTCATGTTTAAACTGCCATACAGGGTGGTACTCGATAAACTACATATTGAAAGGGATGAAATTTTAGGTTAATTTAAAGGTAAAACAATTTTAAAAAAATAGCCCCTTTTTTTGTTAATTTTTTTGATAAATTACAGCAAAAATGTCATTTTGTTTTCATAAAAACACGATTCTCTCAAAATTTTGTAGATATTTCACTATTTTTTTTTTGCTTATTATTATTCCACGTTTAATTTTACATCTATAAATGTTAAAAAAAAAATTGAAAAATATCTGCAAAATTTTGAGAAAATCGTGTTTTTATGAAAACAAAATGATATTTTTGCAGTAATTTTCCACAAAAAAAGCAGTCACTCAGTTATTTTTTTTAATTGGTCTAATATTGTTATCAATTATTATAACCCTACCTAATGTCAATACTATGCATTTTGTTTTATCTTTTTTGGGTAAGTGTACTACCCAAACTTTATTAAAAAGTTTGACAATCTATAAAAAAAAACCAGTGGCTAAAAAAAAAGTTTTACCTATAAATTAACCTAAAATTTCATCCCTTTCAATATGTACAGTTTATCAAGTACCACCCTGTATAAGAATTGTTAGAGCGATTAAAGTGACAAGGTACAAGAGTGTACACATATTTATGAACTAGACTGTACCCGTAATTAAGTCAGCCAATAATGTGGTCTGCTAACGGTTGAAGTTCATTTACACGTCACGACACATTAAGTTCCAATTTTATTGCGATAATATTATTACAGTCAGCCTTACTTAGCATATTAAATTTCATAAAAAATAAATGTTTAAAAAAACAAAAACCTGCCTTCAAAAATGCAAAAAATGGTAGTCAGTCGTCAATGGTACCATCAAAAAGTGGTGGTAGGTCAGTCCAAGTGCATTCGGCTTTTGGTTTAAAATATTGTGGGACGCCGACTTCAGTTGGACTGACCTACCATTTTAAAAGAAGTTATTTTTTGCATTTTTGAAGGCGGATTTTTGTTTTTTTTAACATTTATTTTATTTTATACTTTTTAGTGATCCTATTTATGCTGTTACGTAGCTCCACTTCTAAATATTCATTAGAAACTATAGAACATTTCAAGCTCGCCGCAGACAACGCCGCGGGAATGTCATAGTCATATTTAAACCTAAATGTGCTTCGTCATAGTCGCGCAACTACCTTAATCGAATATCTTATCGCCACCCCTTAAATACGTACCGTTAAGGAGTTCCGGTGGCCATCTGTGGTCTTCATCATCAGTTCCACTTCACCATATAGTACTTTTCAAAAGCAATTGCACGAGTTACAGTGAAAAATACCAAAATCGCTATAGGTGTGCCGATAATATTTGAGGAGTTCTCTTGATTTCTCCAAGATCCCATCATCAGATCCTGATGTGTTGACAATGGGACCAACTAGAAAGTATACCCATTCGAAAAACGTTTTTTTTTTCAAATCGGTCCAGTGGTCTTCGAGTAATCGGGGAACAAACATAAAAAAAAAAATCCCGACGAATTGAGAACCTCCTCCTTTTTCGAAGTCGGTTAATAAAATACTTTTAAGGGTTCCATAGTCAAACTAGGAACCGTTATAGTTTCGCCATGTCCGTCCGTCCGTCCGCAACCTAGCTCAGAGACTCTTAGTACTATAAAGCTGTAATTTGGCATGAATATACTTATTAGTCATGCCAACAAAGTGGTAAAATAAAATGTAGGAAAAAAAATTTTTTTAGGTTACCTTCCCTACACGTAGCTTGAGGATGTATTTTTTTTTCTCGTCTACCCTATGTTGTGAGGTGTCGTTGGATAGGTCTTTAAAAATATTGCGGGTTTTCCGAAACAATTTTTCGATTAAGGTATCCGTTTATGACATATTAACCTTTAAAGCGCTAATTTTTATTAGAGTCAAGTGTCCCCCCCCCCCTACAGCCAAAACTACAACTACTAAAAATCTGAAAAATATCCTAAATGAAAGCACATATAATAAATTTAATAGGAAAACTATCACGACTAAGTAGACTTCATTGGTTCTTGAGTTACAAACGGTTTAAATGTTTATACCTACCGAAAACTTACTTGCGGTGTTGGTAAACCGACCGCGACGTATATCGATGTATGGGGAGAACAGCTTTCCAACGGCAAATTTAAGTTTGTCGCGAGGTCTAATTTGTTTGTAGTAACGGCTTCGGAACCCTAGACTAAGCATGGTCCGACATGCTCTTTTTCTAATAAACAGCCCGGTGAAGGTCGTCTCCTATTCGGATCTTACACCATCAGCAATATTTAGATCTCGCAGAAACTTGTGTCAAAACTGGTAGACCACTTTCTTGGCCAACCGTACAAGCCTCGAAGTTTGGGAGATACTATCAAGGACTTTAAATGTGCAGGTTGATATAATACGTAAATTAGCCGGGTTATACATTAAACACGCGTCATTAAAAAAAGAGTAAGAATATAAGCATAAGAATATTTTCTCAAACATGCAATGAAATATTGATGTTATGTTCCTTATAATAGGCTGGAAAGTATGACGTTTCAGGTGCGGCTAGGATAAGAGCTCGTTGATGGAATTTCATACAAATCGTGCAGGCCTAGGCCGGCAAAGTCCTCTTTTTTAATTTCCATTTCACATAAATTTGTGGCACAGGCATCATGACATTCTGCCACTTAGCGTATTAATAGTACATTACTACAGAGGCCGGGACAAAAGGGGTTGCCGGCCGAAGACATATAGACGGCCGAGCAAAGCGAGGCCGGATAGGTCTGAGGCGGGCAACCCTAATTTCCCGCCGAGGTATGTATAGTGCTTTTCTCAAACATCAAACATAATAATAATTCATTAAAAAATTAAAACAAAGATTACAAAGTCAAATTACTAGGAGTGCATAAACATTAAAAGGAACCTACAGTGCTCAGTCACCCGCGCTGTGTCGTGTGCGCCCGCCTGCCCGCCGGCGCCCCGCAGCGCACCGCCCGCCTGCGATCTAAGTTGCGCTACGCACCCCTAATAACCTTTGTTCTCCTAGTACTTTAGATAAACATGCAAATGCTTTGGTTTGATGCACGGCTTAGTATATTAAAAAAAAAACAGCTATCTAGCCTGTTCATAAACACAGCCGCCATGTTAACACAAAAAAAAAGTTTATTGTTTTTATTATACACGATTCCACTATGCAGTGGCAGAATGTCATGATGCCTGTGCCACAAATTTATGTGGAATGGAAATTAAAAAAGAGGACTTGGCAGGCCTAGGCCTGCGCGATTTGTATGAAATTCCATTATCGAGCTCTTGTCCTAGCCGCACCTGAAACGTCATACTTCGCAGCCTATTATGAGGCACATAACGTCAACATTCCATTGCATGTTTGAGAAAAAAATATAACATTGATTTTTTTGTTGTTTATTTCATTGCATGTTTGAAAAAAGCACTATACATACCTCGACGGGAAATATGGGGTTGCCCGCCTCAGACCTATCCGGCGTCGCTTTGCTCGGCCGTCTATATGTCTTCGGCCGACACCCCTTTTGTCCCGGCCTCTGTAGTAATGTACTATTATTAGAAAAGAAAGCACATTATGCCTAAGTGTAAGTACTGTGTACCGGAATACACAGTACTTACACTTAAAGATAACATAGACTTTACAAAGTCTAGAACATTTTGCCACAGCGTCAAACCACATGCCAGAAATTACGCTTAAATGAATGATTAACGTTTTGCAACAGGGTTCCATAGTGGTATAACAATTAAAGTCCTTGACTATACAGTCACCAAATAAAAATGTTGAGCATACTTAGAACCTTGTCATTGTGACTCCCATTGTTATTGTAATACTTGTCATTCGATGTTCAGTCTGAAGTTTATTATGACAGTGCACTAATAGTAGTTTACGTGACGGTTGGGTAATGATAGGAATTACAATACGAGTGTGGTTTATGAAACGAGCCGCAAGGCGAGTTTCATAATAGATCACACGAGTGTTGTAATGCTAATTACGCAGAGTCTCGTACAATAATTTATCTACATACATATTATAAGTACTCTAAGATGGGTTCAGAAGCAGAAAGGCAAATGACCAGCATTACCTTACCTGTGGTAGTAGGTGACAGCGATAACAGCTGAAACGTAATTTTGAAATTACGTATCGAATATTGTAAGGTAATGAGATCCAAATTTGGAACATCTTCCAAAATTAACAGCTGTCGTCGCTGTCACCTACTACCGCAGGTAATGCTGGTCATTGCCTACGGGTTTTGAACGCATAATAGAGGACTTATGATATGAGTGTAGATAAAGTGTTTAACATTTTCGTTGGGTTACTGTACCTAGCGTGGCACAGAAAAAACTAACCTTACAAGGTCGGTAATACATAAAATATTGAAGTTTAGAACGTATTCAGTGAAGCGAGTAAATTTAAAAATAACCAAGTTAAAGAGAATTAGGGTTGCCAGGCGTTAGAAAATAACTCTAACATTACAGTCAAGAACCTAGTTTTCTTTGGAGAATGCGATACGTACAATAAAAAACCGGCCAAGTGCGAGTCGGACTCGCGAACGACGGGTTCCGTACCATTATCAAAAATCACGTTTGTTGTATGAGAGCCCCCTTAAATATTTATTTTATTTTAAAATAATTATTTATTTTTAAAGTGAATATACAACTAAATATATTGTGAATAATTTAAGTGTCTACCTGTTGCCGTTATTAATATCGAGCAAAAAACGGAAAAAAAACCACTTTTGTTGTGTAGGAGCCCCCCTTCAATATTTTGTTGTTATAGTAGCAACAGAAATACATCATCTGTAAAAATTTCAACTGTCTAGCTATCACGGTTCATGAGATACAGCCTGGTGACAGACAGACAGACGGACGGACTAGTGTTCTTAGTAATAGAGTCCCGTTTTTACCCTTTGGGTACAGAACCCTAATTAAATTTAAAAATATAGCTGCTGCTCGCGACTTTGTCTGCGTTGACCATATCTCAGGCACATTAATTGGATTGCGGGATAATTTAGCCTATGTGTTAGGTTAGGGTTTAAGCTACCTTAATTAAAAATGTCATTTAAATCAGTC
The DNA here is from genome assembly GCA_946894065.1 of Acleris literana. Lineage (NCBI taxonomy): Eukaryota > Metazoa > Arthropoda > Insecta > Lepidoptera > Tortricidae > Acleris > Acleris literana. Next base: position 97,747,322 of record OX335668.1, on the reverse strand, counting down.
ACAGTTACAGCTCGCTGGTGAGTACTCGGCTTAATGAGACGTTGATTTAAAACCAAATATTTTATTTTGTCATAAAAGGGGCAACCCTGTGCAAAAGAATCAGATATGTCCCTCAATCCAGCCACGCTCACCTTTCGCAAAATAAAATGTATCTCCCGTAAGGTAAGGTTCTTCCAGATTCGACCTACAATTTTAAGTCAACAGAAAAATAAACAATAAAAGTGTTCTTTTTTCAAAAATGTTACTTTAAGTATAGTCACACGAGTGTTGTAATGCCAATTACGCAGAGCCGCGTACAATTTTTTAACTGCACACATATTATAAGTACTCTAAGATGGGTTCAGAAGGCGAAAGGTAAATGACCAGCATTACCTGTGGTTGTAGGTGACAGCGATGACAGCTGTAACGTAATTTCATTACGTTATCGAATATTGTAAGGTAATGAGATCAAAATTTGGAAAATCTTCCAAAATTAACAGCTGTCATCGCTGTCACCTACTACCACAGGTAATGCTGGTCATTGCCTACGGGTTTAAAACGCATAATAGAGGACTTATGATATGAGTGTAGATAAAATATAATACGATACAAATATTCTTTATTGAACACAAAATAATAACAGCATGGAAAACTTATATTACAAAAAAAAAAGGGAAGATTGCTACGGGAGAAATAGCAGGCGCACTTTTAAAAGATTTTTAAATAGGAAGAAATTTTGCGCGTCTTAATTCTGAGAGACGAGTTCCACAGCCTAATAGTCTGTGAAGTAAACGAGAATTTTGAACAAGAAAAAGGAACAGTTAATATGAAATATTGAGAGCAACAGACGGACGTAAAACTGTATTTACGACAAACAAATAACTTTTTAACCGACTTCAAAAAAGAAGCTGTTCGCAATTCGTCGGGACGCGACTTCAACCGATCTCCAGTCAAATTAAAGTCGGCTTTTGGTTTGGTTTTATTTTGTGCTTTAAAAAGCGGTTCATTGTTTTTTATTTAATTATAAAACGAAGTGAACTGAGAGGTGGAAATGGAAATAAAAATATGTGCGATACTTAAAAATATAAAAGATCCTTTCCTCTCTCGTATGAAAGAAAAGGATAGATCTAAAAATACAGGGTTATTTTTGGACCCCCCGCCAAAATTTAATAAGATTTATGGAAAATAATAAGAGACTGTTCATAGAAAGAATCAATTTTTTTTTCGTTTGAAATGTACATTTTATAGCCTTATTTTCAATTTTCTAGACATTTTTGATCAACGTAACTTTTGACGTCGACTAAAAAGCTTTTACCTTCAGTATTTCTTAAAACAAAGGCGGCGGCAATGAGGACGGTGAACAAGAGTGACCATATTTCTTTGATATGTTTGGAAAAGTAGAAAAAAAATGTTTTTTTTTTTTCTTGTTCACAAATTTATTGTACTGCTGTTCCGGGATGATGTGGCAAAATTTGTCGGGAGGTCCAAAAGTAACCCTGTATAATGAGATGCTATTTGCTAACCGGAGATAGATAAATCAACTGTTAGTAGAATAATTAATGCCAATTTCGATGCAATAGTGATTTTATTTAGAAATGTAGATAGTCCAAGTAATTTTAACGTTAGGTCTAAGATGATTGTGAATCTGAAATATTCATACACACAAGTGCGACACACACAAAAGTAATTTTAATAAAATCGCTTAATTTTTTATAAGCTTTGATTTAACTTCATTATGTCCTGGAATTTTGCAACTATATGAAAATCATCCATGGCCGCTGAAAAAAAGAAAAACAATATTCTTCAAACAAATTTACCCAGTGCCCTTTGACTGAAATTCCATAATTAGTTTTGTACACAACTACAATTGCAGAGGTCATTTACTTAAGTTTTTCACCTATAGTTGATTTTACTTTTCAATAAATACTATTATTATTATTATTTATTTATTTATTTTAATGGCGTCTACAAGTTATGTAATTTTGCCAATGTCAAGTATATTAAGCAATTGTACGGTGAATCGTCGTTGTCGTCGGCGTCTTCCAATCCCAGTCGGCACACCATTGAAGATGGCGGGCATCCGCTTCAATGGCTTGGAGTGTTCTTGACCGCTTGCTCATTCAGAATCAACTTTTCACTGATATTTTATTTGATGCATATTCTTCGTCAGTGTTGGAGGTTACTTCACAAAGTTGCCCTGGATGTGCGAACCAAAATCAACGATAAAGTAATTTACAAAAAATGAAATAAAAAGACAGATGTTTTCAAAATGACAGCTAGACAAGAACCTTCAATAAATACTAACCTTTTTAAAAGCATCCGAACTGTTGTAAATTGACAAACTTCACAACGCTTTTGGCAAAACGCAAAGCATTTTCAATAAATATGGTGACGTCTGGAACGACCCTTCGCGATCACACTCTAAGTGCCATACCTGGTACCAAAACGGTGCCAATGCTAAATAAATCAATGATAGGGCCCCCCTAAATTCAGGGAGGGTGCCACTAAATCACGCTTGTCCTGAAGCTGATTATAGGTACCTTTTGGCGGATAATGTTTTATTATACTAAACAAAGATATAGCGGTTGTTTGTATTAAATAAATCAATATCAGAGGGCCCTGCCACGATGCACTACGCTAACTAGCGTTTGTTCAAAGAAAATAGCTGTGGCTGCCATTACAGAAAAGAAGAAGAAGAAATTTTAATTTCGGAAAAAATATTCAACTTATTAAAGATATTGCCATGAAAAAAGTTAATAGAATGGAAAGATGTCTTTAAAGGTGTGCTGAGGGCCCCGCCAAGATGTATTGCGCTAACTAGCGTTTCTATTCGTTTCGTTTTTAAACCAATCGCGTCACTGGTAGACCACATGACTTTTCGTATCACGTCATCTACCAGTGACGCGATTGGTTTAAAAACGAATCGAATAAAAATGTTAGTTAGACAGCCATTACACAGCCAATCTAGATCGCAATCCGTTATCGTGATCAGGTGATCTCGATCCAGATTGACTGTGTAACGTGTTAGATTGACGGGTCACGACATCGGATTACATTATCTATATTTTTTGAAATCTCCTGCGATCCGGGACCTTGGTCGTATCACGATCTGGATTGACCGTGTAATGGCTGCCTTAGAGTAGTGCATCTTGGCAGGGCCCTCTGGACCCTATTTTACAATGTAAGGCAATACTGCTTATGACGCGTTTCCGTATTGTCAACGTTTCGATAACTCTTATTTACTTTGACAGTAATGGCGACGAGTTAAAATATCATGACAATATAAAAAATGCAGTCGTTTAAAGCTTGCTTCTCATTTATCTAAAGTTGTAGTATCACAGTCGGCCAAAAATGTGGTCTACCACCCTACGGTTGAAATTCATTTGCACGTCATGTAACAACAAGTTGGATTTTCCCTTGCAATAATATTATGACAGTGACTAGTGTCAACCTTAGCGATAATTAAATCTCACGGAAACTTTTGTCGAAACTGGTAGGCCACTTTCTTGACCGTACTATCGACCACAAAGATATAATATAAGATAAGTCCTCTATTATGCGTTCAAAACCCGTAGCATTACCTGTGGTAGTAGGTGACAGCAATGACAGCTGTTAATTTTGGAAGATGTTCCAAATTTGGATCCCATTACGTTACAATATTCGATAACGTATTTTAAAATTACGTTACAGCTGTCATCGCTGTCAGCTACTACCACAGGTAAGGTAATGCTGGTCATTTGCCTTTCGGCTTCTGAACCCATCTTAAAGTACTTACAATATGTGTGTAGATAAAGTATTGTGCGAGACTCTGCGTAATTAGCATTACGCAACCGCCACGTAAACTACTATTTCACCTCATTGTATTGTAATGAGGTAAAATATGCGTACATTTCTTAGTAGTCGACAGTACAGTCTTCACTTACCGCGTCGTCAAAACGTCGTCGAGAAGTTAATTAAAAAGAATTATTAATTTCAAGCTACGTAATGGATTTTTTAAGGTGTGTAGTTACTGAAATACTTTTACCTTGCGTTGGCAAAAGTGTATGGAAGCATGGACGAATAATCGATATTTAATACCTTGTTAACTGACTTCGATAAAAGTGTGAGGTTCATAATTCGTTGGTTTTTTTTTTTATGTATGTTCTATTAGCTACTCAAAAACCGCTGGAGCACTAACATGGCTGCGTTTATCGCGTGACAAAGTGTGGATAAGGCATCTGTCACCTTCTGACACGTAAATAAGTACGAGAGTGGCGGATGCTTTATCCACATTTGACACGCGATATAGACGCAGACATACTACGCCCGCTGGACCGGTTTTTTTTTGTTTGAGATGGTACATCTAGTTCATCTCATTGTCAACACGTCAGGATCTGATGATATGATCTTGGGGAAATCAATGGAACTCCTTAAATATTTCAGGCATTATAGCGAATGTTTTCAGTATCAAGTCTCACATCATTGTTGATGTCACACCAGCGGAAAACGAGTGAAATACATGAAAGAATAGTGAAATGGAGTAAGACCGCATATAGTTCATTTCAAATACCAAGGCCCGATTCCAATTGAGACGGTCATTAAGCGTGAACAATAGGATTAGTGATAACACGAGATTGTTGAAAGAAGTTGAAGTGCTCAGGTATTTAGTAAAGCAATTGGTCATGCTTCATATTTTTGTTGTATGGTTTTTATAATTTATTTGATAAGTATAGACTATTTTAAGAAACTAATTTAGGTATTTTTGTTTTTAATGAATCCTATCTACATTAAAAAAATATATTAATTTATTGCTGACAAGACGTCATCAAACGCATAATGGAAATGTAGTCTTCGCCTGCACAAAAAAAAATTACAGTAAAGTTTATGGTAAAGTCAACGTTAAGGTGTTAACGTCACCGCGGACGGCTAACCTCAAAAAAAATTGAAATCAAATCACTAACTGAACTTGTTTGAAATGGAAGGCTACGAGTGTTTTGTCCTTTTATGTCCGAATAACAGCAGGGATAACCCGGATTTGTTATTCATACCAATCCCAGAACGACGGCGAGAGGTATGGTGTCGTGAAGTGAAGCAAAATTACTTCAAGAACTATTTGCAGTTTTGTTGTGAAGATCATTTAAATGTATGTACCTATTTTGGAGTTCTTGTCTAGCTGTCATTCTGAAAACATCTGTCTATTTATTTCATTTTTTGTAAATTACTTTATCGTTGATTTTGGTTCGCAAATCTAGCGCAACTTTGTGAAGTAACCTCCAACACTGACGAAGAATATGCATCAAATAAAATATCAGTGAAAAGTTGATTCTGAATGAGCAAGCGGTCAAGAACACTCCAAGCCAATAAGCCATTGAAGTGGATGCCCGCCATCTTCAATGGTGTGCCGACTGGGACTGGAAGACGCCGACGACAACGACGATTCACCGTACAATTGCTCATATATACTTGACATTGGCAAAATTACATAACTTGTAGACGCCATTAAAATAAATTAATAATAATAATGTACCTATTTAAAACAAACATATTACTTTTACACAATGGTTTAACAATAAAGTCTTGATCATTGAGTACTCGTATAAATTAGATTGTATTTATTAATTATTATAATATTGTCAACAATAGCTACATTATGACTCTCATTGTTAAGTCTCACGTGGAATCGGGCCATGGTATTTGAAATGAATTTTAGGTACATAGCGTTGCCTCGCTTCGTTTGTGATAAGACGTAATCTTAGGGAAAATCAAAGACATACTTTTTTATGTGTGAAAATAAATAGGGTTTGCAATCCGGATCCATTTTGTAAGGGAATATCCGGATCTGGATCCGAATTATCCGGATCTTCCATACAAAATGGATCCGGATTGCAAATCTTAAAAATAAAGTCTAAATTCGTGCATCTCTTTTCTTAATACCTGACTTAGTATTTGCTAACTAAGGGCGCGTACACAATAGAACGTCTGTTTTTACACGATCCGTTTTAACGGATCTTTTCACCTTGAAATCTTCTTTTTTACTGGATCCAGAATACTGTTTTGGGTGTGAACTCGCTCATACAACTACATACGCCATCAAATAACGGACCTGTAAAACGGATCGCTATGTGTACGCGCCCTAAAGTCTTTTAATAAGTTTCCACATAAGTGGGCGTAATGGATCGTTTATCGCGTGACAAAAATGTGGATAAAACATCCGTCACTTTCTGACGCTTTATCCACATTTTGCCACGCGAGAAACGCAACCATACTAGGCCCACAGAGGACTGTCTTGTGTATAATAAATTAATAGTAGTTTATGTGACTGTACATAATGAAGGGCATTAAACACGAGTGTGGGTTTAATAACATCACACAAGTGTTTAATGCCTAATTATGTACAGTTACATACACTACTTTATCTACCCACATAACATAAGCCTCCATGATGCATTCAGGAGCCGCATATGACATTTTAACCGGTAATAGCGGTACCTACTGAAAAGATTGAAAAGTTTTCTGGCAGCTGTCTTAGTTTTTTTTAATTCAGAGACAAACTAGAGTCCGCTACAACTATCATATCGTTCGATATCTTACTTACGTGCGACATTGTCCAATTTTGTACGCAAATTGACAATTCATTTCGAACTAAACGTCATCTCGACTGATATTAGAATAGCGGTCAAACCAAATTTCTTTGTTTTTCAGAGATGTTCGAAATTTTAATGTCATAAGAACATTGAAATTGATGTTCTTATGAATCCATAAGATTACTGCCGCAGATAAAAAAAATGCTCTAACAACAGAGTTGATTATTATGCTGGTCATAATTTGCGGTTTCTGAACGCATCATAGAGGGTTTATGATATGAGTGTAGATAAAATAAAAAATACAGTATTAAACAGGTAGGCACATTTTTGTATATCGTCAGAATTAGTACTACCCATACTGTGGCAATATTGGTACATTTTGAGTTATCAAACCAGTATAGTACCCATAAATAACAACCTTCAGTGTTACCATTTTTTCAATAGCGATCGGCAATATTTGTTTTTATATGGGGATCGGACAAAAAGTGCGGATGACGTAAAAATGACGTACCTAATCTGGCAGACAGGTGATGTTTGTATTTAAACTTCCGTGTGACTTGTAGTAACGAAATAGTATTAATGAAGTAACAAAATAATCGTAAATAAATCCATGGAATTAATAATACAGGTGGTAGGGTGATGTAGTGAATAAAATAAATTTCACGAAACTTGTAAGTAAGTAAGTAAGTAAGTAAGTATTTATTAATTGTAAACTGTGTACAAAAGATGGAAATTAAAAAGACAATAGCATCAACAGTTGCCCATTGCGAGCATACAATTAGTATGATTATATCTAAAAACATATAATTTAATTATTTATACATGTAACATGGCCAAAGAATTCGTTTAGATCATAAAATACATTATTGATAAGCCATTTTTTTAACTTAAACTTAAAGTAATTGCCCTCTAACATTTTTAAATAATTGGGCAGGGCATTATGTCACCATAAGGTACGATTATTTAAAATTAATTAGGACAAATCTGTGGGAACCTCAGATAAATAGGTTTAATACTCAAAAGTGGGAACAGGGGCCTGTTTTTAAAGCTACAAATTACAATTTACAGGTTAGGTACAAGTTTCCATTTGACACAACCTCGACCAATGACGACCAGCCATTTGAGCAGTGTTGCCAGTTTAGAACTGTAAAATTGTAACTTGAAGCTCTACAAAAAAAATTATTTGATGTTATTATACTTATTATTTAATGAAATTATGCATAGATTAATGACTATTTTTCTAACAAGTCTGTTATTATTGTCACAGACTTAAAATATGCTTGAATGATTTTTTTTCCTCAATTGATTGACCGGGGGAAAAAAAATACCCAACAATTTCGCGGTATCCATAACAATTGCAGTACTTGATTGCTCAGTTTGTGTACAGATATCTTTGCCTTGTCCTGTAGTCTGCGTTAAGAAGACATGGAGTGGAGTGAAAATCAAAAATACTATTTGAAATCATCCTATAAGTGGTTTGACGTCATCCGCACTTTTTGTCCGACCCCTGTATATGACACACGAGTGACAAATATACTGTCAGTTGCGAGTGCAAGCGTGATAGCGATAGCCAGCCGAAAGTTGAAGCTGGGAATACTGTTACATTTCTTAAGCAAGCGCGTTGTCTACTTTTAAGACCCTTTACGTAAAATCCACACATTTGTTAGTCAAATTGAGACCCTAACATCGAATACCCTAAAGCTATTAGAACAGGGGAACGTCGAAAAAACATCGCTTAGTTTCAAAAAGAACGCCGCTACTCCAAATACGTTGCTTTTCAATTCTAAACCGTTACGTCTCTGTTTAAAGTAGACAATCGTCTACAAGTGGCTGTGAGTTCAATAATTTTAATTAAGTAACCGGTTTAAACCAGTTGAACCAACGCCCCCAAGCGGCGAGAAACTAAATTAAATTAAAATAAATCGACAGATTAACAAACTTCAATTAATATCGTGTTTGCAGGTAGTTTAAGTTGGCTTTGCGAGCGGTGCCGCAGGCGTTAGTTAGTTAGGGGGCCGTTATATTAGAGGGTTGATATTTTGGTAATTTTTACAGGCCCTTATTTATCTTGCACTGTTTGTTAACTTGTCAGCTTCAAAAAATGCAAGTGAATTGTGTAACACATAAAGTCAGCTTGTTTCTTTGCGTTCCTTTAAAATTGTCCCTTAGTGTAGGTCAGTGATCCCCAAAGTGGTCTATATCGACCCCCACGACGAACTGCAAGGGGTCAAAATGAGCGGAAAAAAAGGTGGTCCATGATTTGAAACTGGGGGTCGATAATGGATCCCATTTGAGCAGGTCGTGGCTTTAATTTCGGCTTTCCATTCATGGAATAATCCATATTCGTACACAGACAGTAGGTATAAATATATAAATAAACAAATATTATCCTATATATATAAATTATGTTAAAAATTCTCTGTGTGTAGATTTTTACTTTGTAAAAAATATTTTTCCGCGCAAAATTTTCATTGTAGCCTGTGTCCATTTTTAGCCGGCTAGACCTCCAACGTTATCCGTGGAAAGAATCCCGAAGATTATTTGCTTAGTTTTTAGTTAGTTACTTGATAAATTAAATATTAGGTAAGCAGGGGTGTCCACCCAAAACCGAAACAAATGCAAAGTGGTCTACGAAACAAAAAAGTTTTGGAACCTCTGGTGTAGGTGGTGTCCACAGACCACACTATATTTGCCTTTAATTATATCTTCAATCTTGCACCCGAACTATCACCCCTTATATCACAAAAGGAAGTATGTACTACACGTTTTCTCTAACACATACGCCGTTTTAGCAAGGAGGGTATAAAGGTCGGTGTCCACTTGCTGCGTGAGTTAGTGACTGCTTGCACGATACGTCACTTTTCCCTGGGGACCGGGGTGTACACTCGCCTTTAAGACTGGTCGGACTACGTCAGTAAATTAGTCGAGTGGCAAGTATTTTCGTTACTAACTAAACTAACTAGCGTAAAGTACGCCCAGCGGCCCTAGTATCGTTGCGTTTATCGCGTGACAAAATGTGGATAAAGCATCGGACACTCTCGTACATATACAGGGTGTCCCAGAAACCGACGTCAACCCGCCTAGGGCTGATAGAGCACCTAAAAAGCTATCGATTTAACCCCTATTTATGTTCAGCGATTGTTACTAGTTTCGGAGATATTGATCATTCTAATCTGAATTTTTGTAATTTTCCCTTATGTCACGAAAAATCATTAATTTCATGTTTTGTTTCATAAGTTTTTCAGTGGTATCTTACATAATTAAAATCATTACGAATCAGCGAAGTTTTTAAACCAATTTGCCAGTTTTTTTATCAGTATTTTTTTCACCTAAAGTTGTTTTCTCAGAAGTGAAAAGCAAACACTGGGACACGTAGTATGGAGAAACAAACTTTACGTGATTACTGAAAAAAAAAACTGGAAAATAGGTTTAAAAACTTCGCTGATTGGTAATGATTCTAATTATGTAAGATTCCACTGAAAAACTTATGAAATAAAACATGAAATTAATGATTTTTCGTGATATGGACATAAGGAAAAATTACAAAAACTCAGATTAAAATGATCAATATCTCCGAAACTAGTAAAAATTACTGAAGATACATAGGTGTTAAATCGATAGCTTGGCGGGTTGACGTCGGTTTCTGGGACACCTTGTATGTGTCAAAGAGTAACGGAAGTTTTATCCACATTTTGTCACGCGATAAACGCAACCATACTAGGCCCGCTGGGCCTCTATTCTAGACCAGGGGTCGCCAAACTGCGGCCCGCGGGCCAAGTGCGGCCCGCGAGACCTTCTAATCAGGCCCACGGAAAGAAACCGGGAGAGCCCACGTTCAACGAACCACGAGGGTCCGGTTTTATAAAGCTATAAGTAACTAGTAATTAGTTTTATCTACATCCATATCATAACTTCCCTACAATATGTTCAGAAGCGATAAGCAAATCGCCTATATTAAGAAACCTGTATCTGTGGTTGCATCTTAATGTTTACATTTAAGTATAGTGCATCGTAATGTTTACATTAAAGTGTCGGTACCTAAACATTAAAGTTTCGGTAATACTGTACCACTAACTTGAAAATGCAAGCAATATCTGTACATTATAAATAACGTTTTTTTTTTAAGCTTTGGTACTACTAACAAGTTAACAGTAACACTAACTTAATAAAAATACAGGCCATATCTGAACATATTATAGAAAACTTATGATTATGCATGTAGATAAAGTTATGTATGCGGCTATACATAATTAGGCATTAAAACACTCGTGTGATCTTGTTATGCACCAGCCACATAAACTACTATTATAAAACCCGCCCCTGACGGTAATTGGTCATAACCATAGCCACTCATGAACAGAATAAACACCAAGTGCGTTCCTTGTGCGTTATCTAGGTACGCCCTGAAGACTAAGTACCAATTTCACCATGCGATGTTAAGCACTTAACAGACGATTACAGCGTTAACAGCCGTCAAAATGTATAAACTAACAGTCGTTTAACATTGGTAAAATTTAGTACCAATTTCACCATACCATGTTAAAGGGCATTGGGTAAATTTGTTTGAAGAATATTGTCATTTTTTTTTTCAGCGGCCATGGATGATTCTTACATAGTTATTTAGAGGACCTCTAAATACATATAGATATATATAATTTATGGCGTTAAATAATATCGGAGCGGAGATTTTAAAGATTTAAGTGTTCAGTTTTTATACAAAAGTACGCCCAAGTATGAATATGACGGCGCGTGTGGTTTGAGAGCGAGTAGACATACTGTTTAGTTATGTTATGGTCCTGCTCACTCTGACGTAACTCGGGCACTGGGCCTCTACTTTCATAGTTCGAACGTTACGCTTGCTCCGTCACTTTCCCTCGACTTCAGTACGATGGGCGAATGAAAGGAACGGAGTATCCATTAGCACTGCTGTGGTGTTGGGAGTAGGATCCCGGACGTGCGTCGCCATGTTTGACACTCTTGTTCTAGACTTCGCTGGTAAAACTGGGTCGTGAAACATGGTACGCCGCGAGCGTTATAGTTTGGTATTCGGCCTTGGCACCCTGTGCCCCTGGAACGTCGTCAGGCGGATTTCTTATTAACTGACTGTATTTTGATAATTAAACAAGAAATTTGTGAAACATCTAGAAAAGGCTTTTGGTTCTCCTTGCCCGACTATCCTCGCCTACACCTAAGTTCGACCATCGTGACGCTCTCTCTTTACCCAAAGATGAGGAGGAGCTTACAAATATTTAAATATCTCAGCTCCGATGCACTTAAGAGTATTACATTACATAGTAAAATATGTTTATTTTTAATAATTCTATCATAATTTGCCACTTTTACGAATGGCCGCTCACCTTGAAAATGTATGAATTTTACAAATGACAACACTTTTACCCAAACCCCATTTAATGAATGTTAATCGGCTGTTAGTTCATATATTTTGACAGCTGTTAATGCCGTAATCGTCTGTTAAGTGTTTAACATCGTATGGTGAAATTAGTAGGTACTTAACATCGTTAGGTGAAATCGGTACTAAGACTACTTAACTAATACTAATGTATTATCGGGTAATAATTACCCCATGACCAGCCATGAAACCTAAGTCTTGGCCCGCACGAATTTATATTAAGTGCATTGTGGCCCTTGAGTCATAAAGTTTTAAGACCCCTGTTCTAGACGCTAAAAAACATATCGTCTTTGACCTGTTATGGTATCAAGTAAATAAGAGCTGTCAAAACGTTGACAATTCGATAACAGGTCCAACACTATATGGTTTTCAACCGCCTAGAATCTCGGCCCTGGGCATCTGTCACCGCGTTTTTTTGCGTGCTTATTATAACTTGTAGACGCCATTAAAATAAATAAATAATAAGAGGCCGTATACGAAATTCTGCCGGTTTTGCTTATTTTTGTAATTTTACAGTAAAAATACTGCTTTTCTATAAGTTTTAATGCTCAACATTAAACGTCATTTTAGTTATGATCGAATAAATGAGCTACGAATAAATGAGCCACTTTTTTATGTTTGTCGAGTATTATAATGCAAGATGTAGGTTGCTTTAAAACATTATTTATTGCCAATTCTTTTGAACTTTTTGGATATTTTTTTTAGGTAATGTTGTTTTAATTTTATGAACGAGAGTTCTGAGTAGCCAAAATCAATTTTTTTTTCCAGTTTTCTATAAAAATTTACCAAGTAATTTTTTTTTATTCAAATATTTAAATGAAAGTGGTAAATAGTAATTCATACATTTTTTAGACGACTTTCACAATAATACATTGTAAATTTTTCATACCGTTACGACGTCAAAACGATTCATAAATGTGACATTCTAAACCTCTTCCAGCAAAATCCACATAACAGTCACCGGTGTCAGGTCGATTAATCAAAATAAAATTATAGAAACAAAAAAGTAGCTCATACATTCTTTAAAATTAGAAATTATCTTTCGTGTTGTGCATTAAAACTTGTAGAAATACAGTATTTTAACTGTAAAGTCACGTAAATCAGCGAAATCGGCAAAATTTCGTATACGGCCTCTTAAGTAACAACTCGCATCGACGCGACGCTAGCACCAGTGCACAAGTTGCCCGCGACTTGGTTGTCGCTCGGATCTCCCTTTCTATCTAGTCAGTAACAATAGAGACGCACGGAGCGACAAGCGAGAAAATACAAATGGTTGTGTTTATCGATGTGTATAAACGTAGATAAAACATTTGTCACTTGTCCAATACGTAAATACAAGAGTGACAGATGCTTTATCCACCGCGATAAAGGTGACCACAATACGGATCCTGAGCGGCAGTAGGTAACAGAAACTTCTAAAGGACCGGAGATGAAATACTTTCCTATTTATACTTTGCCAAAGGTTTGTTGGCCGGTTCATCTATTTCAGTAATGTAGGTCGTTTGTCTAGACCTGCCATAAATAGATAGAATAGATTAATTAAAGTACGAGAATGTGTGTGTAAATGCAAATACTACAATAGAATTAAGCCACTCACACACTTACACATACGTGACTTGTGTCGTGGCATATGTTGTTTGGTGACATGTTTTGCGTGAGACCGGCAACGCATGGTGACGCCTCGGCGGTGACCACTTTCCATCAGTGCCCTTACCATGAGTTACAATTACCGTACTCGGTAGCGACTCGAATGCTCTGTCCCTCGCAGACCTCGCAAGTATTCTTATAGAGTGCGAGGGACAGGATTACGCAGAGTCTCGTACAATACTTTATCTACACACATTATAATAAGTGCTCTAAGATGGGTTCAGAAGCCGAAAGGCAAATGACCAGCATTACATTACCTGTGGTAGTAGGTGACAGCGATGACAGCTGTAACGTAATTTTGAAATTACGTTATCGAATATTGTAAGATAATGAGATGCAAATTTGGAACATCTTCCAAAAGTAACAGCTGTCATCGCTGTCACCTACTACCACAGGTAATGCCGGTCATTGCCTACGGGTTTTGAACGCATAATAGAGGACTTATGATTTATGAGTTTAGATAATCTAATATTATGCTGTTTTTTTTCCTGATAAATAATAATTTTGGATTTTGTAGCATTCAATATCATTTAGTTACTATATGTACCTAGGTATATAAAAACTACTAGAAAAGATCGAAATTGCCCGTTTTCCGTGGTATCCTCGTAAGCCCCACCATACTACAAACAGGGAGTTTTTTGTGAGTGGGCCTTTGAATCTACGCTCAAGGCAATAAAGCTCAATTTCATTTGTTCGATAATGTCATTTACAGTGTATGAAGACGGGAAAATAAACCTTATTCTTATTGCTACACAGTTCAAATTAAATTGCCTTGATTATGTATAGTCAGCTGCAGAGAAATGTAACCCCCTTTGCTAGGAAACTTGTATGGAGGGGGGTATACTTATCTCTGAAGCTGACTGTACATTCAATTTCATTTGTTCGATAATGCCATTTACAGTGTATGAACACAGGAAAATAAACCTTATTCTAATGGCAACACAGTTCAAATTAAATTGCCTTGATTATGTACATTCAATTTCATTTGTTCGATAATGCCATTTGTTACAGTGTATGAAGACAGGAAAATAAACCTTATTCTTATTGCAACACAGTTCAAATTAAATTGCCTTTATTGTGTACATTCAATTTCATTTGTTCGATAATGCCATTTACAGTGTATGAAGACAGAAAAATAAACCTTATTCTTATTGCAACACAGTTCAAATTAAATTGCCTTGATTATGTACATTCAATTTCATTTGTTCGATAATGCCATTTACAGTGTATGAAGACAGAAAAATAAACCTTATTCTTATTGCAACACAGTTCAAATTAAATTGAATTGATTGTGTACATTCAATTTCATTTGTTCGATAATGCCATTTACAGTGTATGAACACAGGAAAATAAACCTTATTCTTATTGCAACACAGTTCAAATTAAATTGCCTTGATTATGTACATTCTATTGCACACTGGGCTTTAATAGGCAAGGACCGGAATTCGTCATAGCAAAAATCAAACTGTCATAGGGTTTGACCAAATTGTTTTATCGACAATTCCACTTATCGATGTTACGGAATATTATCGCATATCGACTTATACGATTATTCTGTAACATTTGACCTCTTTGATAAGCAACCTGCATCTCCATATTAAAATAAATCGTGCCACGTCACATATGTCATTTACGTCGCTTGATTGTCATAAGTAATATCCGTGCCGTGTTACTAAAATGATTTCCACCCCTTTTTAAGATGTAAATGAGACTTCTGGATACGTCAACTAATCGTAATATATTTGGTTCTAAAAATTTTTTTCACATTTGTGCACCTAGTTGCCAGTTACACAACCTACTCAAAAGAGTGTGTATATATTATATTTAAAATCCCTTAAATTGTTGGTGACTGGAATTAAGTGTTCGAGGTCCTCGTTACTGTCTTGAGTTAAGTGCGTATCCATGTCATAAAATGAATGGACTATGGCCACTTGTTCCTGGTTTTTCGGAGTAAATCAGTTTCTTAATTTATTAAAGATCCATTTATGAGTGGAAAATGATCGACCTACATCTACCGATGTCATGTTAATGACTCATTAAGTGATAATTATTTATCGATAGTCGATAAAACACTTTGGTCAAACCCTATGACAGTTTGATTTTTGCTATGAAGAATTCCGGTCCTTGTTTATAATTATTGCAGAGTACCTAAATTCATCTTATCCTACAAAAGCAGCTGGTTTTACAAATGCTTTCAGTTTCACTTGTCGGAAAATTGTCGGATATGTTAGTGTGAATACTGTTAACGTATCTTGCTTTTCTATTACTAAGGTCTGATTTTTATTCCCACAGAAAAAATGTAAACAAAGTTACGTCACTATCATAGTGACATTTCAGAGAATCTCAAAGTCTGGGCCAGCAAGAAATATAATATTAAGTTATCATTTCGCTCGTATCGTGATATAAAAATAAATTTAAGAAATAATTGAAATTAAAATCGCACAAATGAGTCACTGGAAAGCGATTACGACGGGAGCTCGAATTGTGAAGCGAAGCAAGTGGAGTGACGTCTCACATCAATTAAACGGCCCTCAACTTGTTGACACAGGTGTATCGAGTCAATGATACCAGTGCAATAAATAAATTATGCATACAAAAACAGTTTTCTCGTTTTAAATTAATACAGCAAAGAATTTATATCAAAATTAAGTATGCCATCAACAAATTAAATTCTTCTATCTTGATTACAATATATAGTTTTTTTATAGAAAGTCGATTTCTTATAAATGTGGAAAGTTTAAATATTTTGAAAATTGCAAATGTTTTTCGTTAACGGCAACACCTTTGTTTAAATTTTTTCTGTAGGAATAAAAATCAGACCTTAGTGGGGGTGGATGGTGGGGTAAAACTCTGAATAGGACGAACGTTTATACTAGTAGGTAACATACATTTGCCCTGCTAATCCAATACGAAGTATCTCAGATAAAACTCCTGTAGCAATTTCAACCTTATTACTAACAGGAGAGAATTAAAAATGCTTTGGTTATTCAATTTGGGAAACTGCTAATTCGTTTAGTAGGGCAGACATACATACATAGGTATTATCTGTCCAGTAGAACGTGTCTCAGTGACTTAATGATTCAAATCGTAAGGCAGCCATTACACAGCCAATCTAGATCGCAATCCGTGATCGTGATCAGGTGATCTCGATCCAGATTGACCGTGTAACGTGTTAGATTGACGGATCACGACATCGGATTACATATTGTCTAGATTTTTTGAAATCTCCTGCGATTACTGATGTGCAAGTTGCGGAAAGTTTCCAAAACGTTGGAAAAGTTCTGAGAAATTTCCGGAAAGTTTCACTAGAAATATAGGAAATTGAAATTTGGGAAACGGAAAGTATATATATACAAAATAGGGAGAAGTTTCCGAAATTTTCCTACATGAAATGTTCCGCAGTTTTGAGAAGTTTCTTTTGGCACATCAGTACCTGCGATCCGCGGCCTTGGTCGGATCACGATCTGGATTGACCGTGTAATGGCTGCCTAAGAAATGTCGAACAAATTGTTTTATCTATCCGAATATCATAAACCCTCCATGATGTGTTCAAGAACCGTACATTATGACCACCATAAAAATATACTGTTTTTTTAACACTAATTTCTTATCTGTAAAAATGTTATTATTGCTAAATAATAACATCGATGTCGATAATATTATTTCATTCAAATTTCGATCATCTCTAAAACAAAGAAATTTGATTTGACCTCTATTCTATTATCAGTCGAGATGACGTTTAGTTCGAAATGAATTGTCAATTTGCATACAAATTTGACAAATGTCGCACGTAAGTAAGATATCGAACGATATGATAGTTAGAGCTGACTCTAGTTTGTCTCACAATTAAAAACTATGACCACAAAACAGATAGGTACAGAAGTAAATCACATGTATGAACTTCACTTTTCATACCTACTCTCGGCGGTCGCTCTAGGGTTGTCAACTATGGCTTATGCACAAAACACTATCGTGGTAGTGGCACTCGTATCTATTTGTAACAAAACAATAAACCTACCTACTATTACAATACAAAAAGTTTACAGAGCAGAAACGTACAAAATTTTACGTTTGTCAATGTTCACTATGGAAATTCCCTAATAACTTCTAAAGGATTACCCTCGTTACACAATTTCCATTGCCCCATCCGTTTTAGACCTAATTTTGTTCCATAATTGCCCAAAAAAGTTCACACACGCGTGTCTCAAGCGGATGTCACTCGCGCTCGCACTGGTCCCAACCGGTCCGAGATATCTTATGCGTGAGCAGTGTCTATGTGTGCGTTGCTCGAGTGCAGTTTGTATGTAGATTGACGTCTGTACCTATCTATGTTGTGCTATGACAGCTGCCAGAAAACTTTTCAATCTTTTCATTACCGCCATTACTGGTTAAAATGCTTCTGAATGCAGCCTCCATTGTGGCTTATGATATGTGGGTAAGGTCTGTTCATCCTTACTTGTCTTATATAGTAAACAACTTTCTAACCTCAAAATGAACCTTTTTTGGCTAAAACAGCTCTTTTATCGTAAATAAAGTAAACTGAATAAACATTTGGGACATCACTTGGCCAATGTAATGTCTGTGATTGCTTTATTTTGTTTAAAATAACTGTTTTAGCCAAAAAAGGTTCATTTTGAGGTTAGAAAGTTGTTTACTGTATAAGACAAGTAAGGATGAACAGACCTTAGATAAAGTAGTGTATGTAACTGTACATAATTAGGCATTAAAACACTTGTGTGATATTATTATGAAACTCGCCTTCGGATCGTTTCATAAACCCACACTCGTGTTTAATGCTCTTCATTATGTACAGTCACATAAACTACTATTATAATGTCATTGTGACACAGTTCTATGGTGGGTCAGGGTTCCATTGGGCTAATAGTACAGTCAAGGAAGTTAATTTGCTACCCATTTCAAAGAAAATCTGCTTGAAGATGTCATTGTCAATAGAGATGCCACGTCATTTGTAATCGACAGGAAACTCAACCTTATTGTTGTAGAATATCAGATTGACTTTGGACCTAAGGTGGGTACCAAATTAAATTCCTTGACTGTACATACCTTCACGCTTATTTTCCTATTGGGTAGGTAGATTCTATGGAATGCCAGGAGGACCCCGGTCTATTCATATAACTTTCGCTTCCTCTTCATGCATCAACCTCTTCATACACGTACGGTCAAAAGCTTTAATTGTTGAGCAACAACAACTATAGAAGTTTGTCGCAGAAAGACAATCGTTAATTTTGACATAATTTATTTCTTTAGACTTGACGTTGTCATTATGACATGGTTCTATATGTGCTCAACAATTAAAGTTGTTGATAGTACGTAGAGTGAGTGGACATCTCGGTAGGGGATTAGACGATCAGATTCGCGATGTACTGAATAAGGGCCAAATCAAAAGCACCCGAAACCGACAGGGTGCAGACCCACCATACCCCTAGCCATACCCCTGGGAGTAGGGCGAGACTGAACTAGGTAGGTTTAGGTCATGTAAGATCTTCAGCCGGCCCGAAGGGCCAAAACACTCAGGAATAGGAGCTCCGCGGTAGCAAAGCTCCGTCGACTCTGTTAAATTGGATGATATAACATTAAAACCTGAAAGCATATTATAGTGCACAGCACTACGGTGGTATGGTTCAGTCCCACCCTACCCCCAGGGGTATAGCTAGGGGTATGGTGGGTCTGACATAAACCGACGTACGAATAGTAACTTTATCGAAAATAATGCTATATTATAAGTCGCAGTTGCTTATTTAGTATAAGTCTACAAACTTTCCAACTACGGTAGCGTTTATCGCGTGAAATGTGTATAAAGCATCCGTCACTCTCGTACTTAATGGACCCTTTTAGCTGAAGGCACCTGGATACTTAACTTTTAATTCAAAGATCATAAGGTTACAAATTGATTGTCTCAAAATAAATGAAGCAAGTGTCCGTCATTGGTCCTTGTTCGTTTCTGGTTCAATCACCTACGTGTCAGAAAGTGACGGATTTTTTATCGACATTTAGTATATACAGGGCGTCCCAAGACTATGGGATGGGAAGTACCTTAAATATCGTACATAGGATATTTTGCTGAAAGAAGACTTTATGTTATTTTTAAAAGTTAGTAATACTGCATTCAAAGATGTTCTAAAAATTATTTGCTTCGTCTGGGAATCGAACCGACCTAAATGTGAAAAAAAATCACCCGTATTTTTATGATGCCAATCGAAAGAATGAACTAAAAATAATAATTCTTCTTAACATAGTATCTTAAAAGAAAGGAAAAACGTAAAATGTTTTATTCAAATTTCAAGAACATTATTTACTACCGACGACGACGTCCGAAAACTAGCGATATTATCATTCCATAGATAGAATTGCTTATTCGCAAATAAGTACCCACTTAATAAACGACTTACTGGCACGTCTTGGGACGCCCTGTATATTACACACCAAGTATTGTATCTATCTCCATAATGCTGACTTAATGATGCCTGAATTCGGGGTTGGCTCCACCTTCCGTCTCTCCCGTCATATTGACTGTAAACCCTACACTATCCTATCTACTTGAATCTCCGGTAGCTCGAGCAGGTGCGCTGCTGCCTGCGGCGGGCGGAGATGGTTGGTGCAGCAAAGGCGACGAGGCTCGCGTGCCCTGATCGGTTTAGTATTAGTGGCTGGTCGGTGCGGGTTAAGGTTCTCGTGCTCGAGCCGACGATTGTCGGTTTTTGCCGCGAATCAAAGGGCGATCGCGGTGCGCTCGTGGACGTCAAGAACACACAACCTCGTTTCTGTATCTGTTTGGTTACAGTTTCAGCTCGCAAAATGAGTACGCTCAGTGAAAGCGTTCCGGCGATGTCGTGAGCCTAAACTGTAACACGCGTACACACTAGAACCTCGTTACTGTATCACGCATGTTACGGTTACGGCTCGCTAATGAGTACCCGGCTTAAAATAAAGTCGTATAGCCTGGCCAAAAAGAGTAGAAATTAAATGAGGGCGCCACTTTCTACGTAACTGTCACATTTTTGACGTAAAATGCGTAAACATGGCAACAATTTTGTATGGAATTTTTTTAGTTGCAGCTGTCACCACTGGGTCGACTTTTTGGCCAGGCTATAGTATTGTTGTTGTCGGGGCACAATAAAACCATAGAGTTACTAATATTTCTATTTTCAATTTATTGTTTATTGGTTTCCGAAATAAGATTGTTGCCTTTAGTTATTAATAACAGTAATTAATTAATAATTGCAAGAGAATCTATGTTCTACATTAACTTATATCCGATTTACAAAACTTAGCGTAAATTCATTAACATTGCTTAGAAAACCAGTCTACCTAAAGATAGAGAGTGCAATAGCAGTCGTGTCTCTTCTGGCACCACAGATAACATCTATTCCATCAGGTAAATCCATATTGGTTTTGTCCTATTTATCATCATGTTTTTACTCAGCCGCCATTACAAAAGTATACAGGGTGTCCCAGAAACCGACTTCAACTCGCCTAGGGCTGATAGAGCAGCTAAAAAGCTATCGATTTAACCCCTATGTATGTTCAGCGATTGTTACTAGTTTCGGAGATATTGATCATTTTAATCTTAATTTTTCTTATTTCTTTTATGTCCATGTCACGAAAAATCATTAATTTCATGTTTTGTTTCATAAGTTTTTCAGTGGTATCTTATATAATTAGAATCATTACTAATCAGCGAAGTTTTGAAACATATTTGCGTTTTTTTTTGTAAATAGTCACATAAAGTTTGGTTTTGTTTTGTGAAAAACTTATGAAACAAAACATGAAGTTAATGATTTTTCGTGACAAGGACTCCTCGTAAGACCCCGCGTACAAAAAATGTACATAATACGGCCATTGCAATAAAGATCTATTGCAAAAGAGATAAAGTAGAATTTCCCTTGTTTTATGACTGATAATTAAAATAGAAAGTTGACTTTATTGCAATCATAGTAGGTTCATTTTCATTTGGCAAATTTCGTTGTATGGTGGGTCTTAGGAGGGGAAAATTACAAAAATTAAGATTAAAATGATCAATATCTCCGAAACTAGTAAAAATCGCTGAACATACATAGGGGTTAAATCGATAGCTTTTTAGCTGTTCTATCATCCCTTGGCGGGTTTACGTCGGTTTCTGGGACAGCCTATATAAGAACTACCGTAACGTTGACAAAGCTTTTTTACCGAGTAAAATAGAGCCTATTCCCAGTTTCTTAACAGCATTCGGCTGACTATAGCTATCACACTTGCTCTCGCTACTGACAGTATATTTGTCACACGTGTTTCATAGAAAAACAAAGATGGCCGATCGCTGTTAATGAAATTGGTAGTAACATCAACAAAGCTAACTGACAATGTGAACCTTGTCACCTTACAATAAGGCTTACAGCTAGAGCCAGACCATTGTAGTTGTAACACATCTGAGGGCCCTGCCAAGATGCATTGCGTTAACTAGCGTTTCTATTCGTTTCGTTTTTAAACCAATCGCGTCACTTGTAGATCACGTGACTTTTCGTAACACGTCATCAAGTGACGCGATTGGTTTAAAAACGAAACGAATAAATATAGGGCCCTCTGTATAGACCGTTCGACATTCTATGTTTGAAATTTGCCGTAAATTCTTTACCTACAGGCCGCGCGCGAGTTGAATGCATTCGGGGCCTGAGGTGAGGGGAGGTAAGCTCCGAGCAAGATCTCCGAGACGCGACAGACAAAGCACTAGCTGTCGCAAGTTTCTGGTCCCGCACAGTGCGATGAATAATGAACCATCGACACGAGAGGAAGAAGAAATCGCTCGCGGATTGTAATACATAATTATATTAGGCCAGACTTTAGAACTGTAGGTCACTGTTATTCTGTGGCGCCTTTAATAACTCTTAAAAATATAAACATTAATATTAATAACTTATTTCATTATTCAATTTGGTTTCTTGTACCGTTTTAGAATTATCTTCTTTCTTGGTACAGAATGCGATTTCCATTAGTTTTGATTTCTTAAATTTACAGATCAGCGGCTATATGGCTGCGTCTATATCGCGTGTCAATTGTGGATAAAGCATCCGTCCCTCTCGTACTTATTTACGTGTCAGAAGGTGACGGATGCCTTATCCACACTTTGTCACGCGAACAACGCAGCCATATTAGGGCCCCTGATAAGTAAAAATGTACAAAAATATTGCCACATAGGTAAACAGTTCGTGCCAATACTGAAAAAGTTTATGTCTTGGATTACATAAAGGTAACGTTAGAAAACTGATGATGGAATGTATGGATTCTCCTATTAAGATTTTGTACACATCAAAAATTAACAATAGAGCATTTCTCAGAATTTTGGGTAGTATAAGTGACATTGCCAGATTAAATAAATAATAAAAAATAGGGCTTAGCCCCAAACTAAGCTCTAAGTAAAAAACATTTACCCCACATTATCAAAAACGTTTGGATTTTGGTACAAAAAAGGAACTTTACATACAAACAGTTTGGGACACATTAGGATGGTTTTTTAAATCTTACAGTAACTTGTAACTTACAGTGGCGAACATTTTGAGAACTACTTAACATACATCATCCGTTTTTTGAAGTACAGTGATGAAAAAAAAAGTTGTGATAAGTGGCCACCACATAAAGCGGCTCTTAAGGGTAGAAATTGGATCATATTACCAATTTCACTCCGAATGGCGCCTACATTTGCCAAACTCTTTTTAACAGCTTTTGCATTACTTAAACAAAAATGTGATAATCATTGCAGTATCCCAATTGTTATAAGTATTTTTTTATTTACTGTGGATTTGTCATTATTTGCAAAATGTGACAACTATTCTTCATTTTTTTTTAAAGTAACAAGACTGCTACCACACTAACACCCTCTATTCGCATCTGAAAATCCTTAATCCTACAGGAAACGAATAATACCACACTACTTTAATTTGTGACAAGTCATTTAAAGAGCTTCGCTTAAAAAAAAAAAACAAATAAAATCAAATAGACTAGAACAAATAAAATTGACTAGAATCGGAATAAAGCGTTAACAGCTCGGCTTTATATGACTTCGGGAATCATCGTGGACCTTCGTAATTTTCGTAAACATTCATCTTTATTTCAGTACTACACAGTTGTTAATATCGGTGGAAAAAATATGAACTAACGTATTTTCATAGTAATTCGCGACGGTAGCGCCGTCAGAATAATAAAGCATTGCTTCGTTTATCTGTGGTTCAACGAACCGTTCGTCATACAAAGCCGAAGCCATAATTATTTCGTAAGTCAATAATTAAAATTAATTCCTAGCAGTTACAATAATTACCAATGTCTAGATTGCACGTGTTTAATACTTATATCTTATGATTCTATATTTACAAAATATTTTTTAAAAATACTATTTATAATCCGCAAACTTTTTTACTTTTTTTTTGTTAATTTCTTAAGCCGTGGCCACATTGGATTCATGCCGTGAATAAATAACATTAATTATTAATTATTTGACAGTTGTGTGTAAGTTTTAGTGCTAAACAAGACATGTTTAAAACTATATTCTGTCACGTAGTATTTCTAGCTTTACACCTAGTTAGGTGCCTTTTTAACTGACTTAATCAAGTACGCGGGACTGGCTGTAACATACGAAAGAACTCTTTTTTGAGCCAATTCGAAGCGCCCTTCTCGATAATAATAATAACGGGTATTAAAAATGACAAGTAAAATGGAATTATTGTCAATCTTCCTCTAACATTACTTCCGAGTACATTTACTAAAGCATATGCAGAATATTAATTATTTAGAAGCAATAAACCGGCTTCTAATTATTAAGTTGTTCCTTTAAGTTCATGGATCTAATGAACAGACCTTAACGAAGTTAAAATGGAACCCTTTAAAATTATGTTTAGAGACATACCTTTAAACACGATATAAAAAAAAACGTTGGACAAATTATTCAAATTTCACCCTAAAGGAGCTCGTGTTAGCGACTATACTTGCAGGCGGCCCAGCGATGACTGATTCAGTGTTAATCAGCGCTATCAGCCTTATATCACGTTCCACTACTGGCTTGTGGTGCGTACGTTAAAACGCGGACACATACAAGACGCTCGATGTATAGTGTTCTACTGGTTTGTCCATACTGTGGTGATGTTAACCTTCGGGAAAATGGCGATAGTGACTTCGAATTGCTTCAATTATTAGCCAGTCCAGTGTAATTGTATTAGTAAAGATCAGTGGCTTTGTTTCAGAAAAAACTCTTCTGTACATTGTATAGAACAAAGTCGCTTCCCGCCGTCTGTCCCTCTGTATGTACTCTTATGCGGGCTCCACATGCTGGCTGTTTGTCACAAACACCGAACACGTGCCGAACACCTATTACAAACAGCCAACACAAACACGCATCCCCATGCTTGGCGAACATGGTAGTACAGGTACATTCACTAAAGTTGGCACGAATGGAATGAACAAAAGTAATGTCACCTACACTGACGAGTGAGTGCCGTCCTTTGAACCGATGTTCGAATTTCAAACCGAAAATCTGTTATTATTTTACACACTTGTATACTTTCGTTCACTCATTCAATCCATTCATGCCAACTCTCGTGAAAAGACCTGTATATCCCGGATTGGCAAACACATCCTTTGATTTGTACAAAAAACCGACACCAACGCCGATCACTGGCGAACACAAACACAAACGGGCAAACACCCATCCACATGTTGGTGTTGGCTGTTTGGTGTTCGCTGTTTGCCATTGTTTGCCAAGTGTGTGGACGGCGCATAAGATCTTTCAAGCTACGCGACGGTTTTTAATGCGGCTTTCGTCATCAGCTAGATAATTCTGCCCTCCTAAGCAAAAATGCTATAACTAAATAAAATAGCCAAAGCAGATTCAACTCTCTTATGTTTGTAACTAGGTTGCAATTTCTACAGATATTTTGTCTGAGATATCGCCATTATGCTTAGTAGGGCAGAATTTTGCACTTACGATTTTTGTGCAGTAAATTCTGGTTTATGTAGAGTCAGCATCAAAAGTAGCTAAGCAGAATAACATGCTCAAAATGTTCTAGACACGACGTATTCTCTTGACAATAGAGTCGAGTGCAGATACTGATGTGCAAATTGTGGAAAGTTTCCAAAAAGTTGGAAAAGTTCTAAGTTTTTTTTTTTTAAGAAAATTTAAATTTAAGAAACGGAAAGTTTCAATCCCCGTACAAAATTGTGAGAAGTTTCCGAAATTTTCCGCAATTTCGGAAAGTTTCCTTTGGCACATCAGTAAGTGCAGATCATTTTGACCTCTTCGGTTGCATAGCTACTTCTGCTGCTGACTGGACGGGTATTACAAAAGTCACATGAACCGAGGCAATTATATTTATGTTGAAGAATTGGTCAACCCCAAAATTTTACAAAGTGATAAAAACAGATAGGAACAACATGGTTTCTCGGACATGTTTTTTTTATTCTTCAGAACTTACAAGTGAAAATGATGTTTAACCATACATCTTCTTCTATAAGTCGGTTAGCGTGAAATTACCTAGGTACTCCCTGGGTGTAAATTGGTATTTACCTATATTTACCCAACTCTAGGTAACTGTCTTGAAAATGTTTACGTCGAAATTTTGAAATTTCAGTAACGATTCATTTATACCTAAAAAAATATTTCAATGTTTCACTGGTTCTTTTAATGAGATTTGGCCACAAAATCATCGTAATCATTAATGTTGGCATTAAACAAAAATAAGCATGAATCCATTCGCGTTGTACTACACCCCTTTAGGTAGGTAAAAACTATAAGTAATACTAAATGCCTAAACTGTAGACCCAAAATGTGATATTTACAAATGTTTTAAAACTATTTTGGCTAAACTTCTCTAGTAACTTCTTAGTTTATTAATTGTGCCGTTTCGTGAAATGCATTTTATAATTAAAAACGTTAAATATAAAAACATGAACTACCAAGAACTATCTACAACTAAAAATAGAAAGTATACCCTTATATTTATTCTTTGTACAGTTTAGCATCAGAACAGAACGACTAAAGAATTTTTTGACAGTCAAAATACCAAATAAGACAAGAAAAATGGTGCAAGTACGCAACCTAGCTCTACTTTAGAGGCATCTGATTGCATTTGACTGTCAAACAACCCTGATAGATCGAATTCTGTGCATTGATTACACAGGTAACAAGAAAACTATCGCAAAAAAACAGGTAAAGGTACCACTATTCACAGTTCGGTCGGTATGCCGTTAAAATAATGTTACATATTATCATTTTGTAGCGTTTTTTTGTCGCTAACGTACATAATTCTGCCGAAGCATCTAGAACTATTTTACAATATTATTCGGATAGCGCCGAGTACGTCTTGCATAAAATTGAATTTAACATTGTCCATTTTACATGTTACCTTTATAATCGACGCACGGCATAAGCAGCGAGCGACTTGCGACTCGCTCCCGCTACCGCCTGTGGCTGCGGTGCCTCCACTACTCAAAGCGACCAAGTTATTTTAATATTAAACACAGAATATTGATATTTGCAAGGCACATTCTCTTAAAAATCCTGAATTCCAATTTTTCCTCATGTACAATGATGTCAAGTAAAACATCAAAACGGCAAAAACTGTATGATGAAGCGACCTCTAGTTACTGTAATGATATGTATATAATCAAATATATACCCTGTGTCTCGAAAAATATATGAGAAGTCATTGAATAACGGAGAGCTATGCTAACAAATTGAGATGTGTTTAAAAGAATGAGATCGAAAGTTATCATTATTGCTCACGAATGGGGGACCTGGGATCCTCCTCCCTGGGTCCCGGTGGTCAGCTGGCCCGGCGGCCCGGACGGGGCGGCTAGTAACCGTACCCGGTTCCCGGGTACAGCAAGGCCGCTCCGCCGCCCGACGGTCAGTGCTGCGCGGCGAACTTCATCCGCTTCTGTTTTTGCCGCTGATTACAGAACCATACCCTCACTACGTTCTTCTTCAAATCCAGTTTTTCCGCTATAGCCGCGATCTTCTCCCCTGACGGACGAGGCTGAACCGCGAAATACGCCTCCAGACTCCTCTTTTCCGGGGCCGCTATAGACGTACGCTTGCGTTTCTTCTCCCCCGCTGGCAAAACGCTAGGAGCATCAGGATCTCGTCGCTTATTCTTCGCTTGTGCCTCTGCTTCTTCCAACCACGCTTGCAATATAGGCTTCAGTGCTATCATATTATTATGGCTTAGCGTAAGACTCTCAAAGCGGCATATAGTGCTTTGCGACAATGCTCCTACTCCAGGCAGCTTTAGATTTGCCAATGCCTTTCCAACATCAGCTTGGGTGACACCAAGTTTGATTCTTCGCTGTTTGAAGCGCTCTGCAAACGCTTCCAACTCACGAGGGTCTGTGTCTGTATCAGGGTGAAGGGCTGCTGAAGGGTGTGCGAGGTGCGAAGGAGGTGCGTGGCCTAAGGAACCGCCGTGGTGGTGGTGGTTCATAACGTGGTTCATTCCGTAGCCGTGTAGCTGGTGATGGGGCGGTGCGACTTCTCCCATGGGGGCTAGCGTCGTCATTGATGAAGAGGTGAGAGGATCTAGCATTTCGAGAGACTCCATGCCGTGGTGGCCCATCTGTGAAAAGAAATGCTTTTTGTAATTCGTTTTATCGTACTGTCAACGGTTAGTCGATTGATTTACATAGTTAAAGATTTGCGGTGATGGTGGTGGAATAAAGACATAGAAATCGCCTCGTGGCATGCTGCATTTGTTTTTGCTGGTCACCGCCAGTCGCCACCGCTTCCACCGACGCCTAAATGGGTGGTTAGGCCGTTAGTTGCAGGTACTGATATTCATGACTGCCCAAAGCGGAAATTAATACGCTGTAGACTCCCTGGATTTGCTCTCTCTTGATGATAACGCAGCCCAATGGGTGAAGGATATGGATATTCGGCTTTGAGCATTAGTTATTTTAATCATTATTATAACTATATTAAGTTAAGTTTAGTTATAAGGGGGCAGGACTTCTGTCGATAAAATCGAACGTTAAGGCAGTCTAATTGAGAATGCACGCGCTAAAATGCGTTTTGTACGCTTTGATGGGACAACTTAAACTCGCCGGTTTATATAAGCTGCGCCACGTTCACTCTTTCACTCGTTCGACCGACCGAACGCCGTTTTTAAGAGAATATCACCCCCGAGGGCTAGCCAAGAGACAAACGCTAAAGTTTCTGTTTTATATCGACTCGAATTTTATGGAGATAACATAATTGGTAGAGCGATCTGTCATCATAACGTCTAACGTTGTCGATTCTCGAAAATGGCTAACTGAGCGTTGTACTTCTTGACTACGCTCTTAGATCACTTTGTATGAGATTTTTCTCTGATATTTATTATGGGAGTCTGCCGTTTGGTCGATATATGTTTGCCAAATCGTTTCCCAACCTTTATATTTGCCAACTCAATTTTTTCCTGTAACTGTAAATATATCAGGATTTATTTCAGTAACATCGTGTAGATTCCTTACATAGTAGGGGATCCGAATAGGAGACGACCTTCACCTAGCTGTTTATTCGATAAAAAGTATTTTATATCATATTAAATATGCTAAGTAATATATTTATAATAGTTTGACTGAAAAATTTCAGTCCAGTCCTTATATGATTAAAAAAAAGAACTGATAATGAACTTTTTTTTAAATTGCTCTTTCTTGTTTAATAGACCACCGTTAAAACGTTTGCATATTCTAAAGGCTTCATACTTTCGATAAGTGGGTATGTAATTGGTCTATTAAACAAGAAATAGCAATTTAAAAAAAAAAGTTCCTTAATTTTCAGTTTTTTTTAAATCATATAAGGACTGGACTGAAATTTTCCAGTCAACCTATTATAAATATATTACTTAGCAAATTAAATTTGATATAAAAAACTTTTTATCGAATAAACAGCTAGGTGAAGGTCGTCTCCTATTCGGATCTTAGACCGGTTAGGTTAAAATAAAATAAAAAATCCTGAAATATTTACGGTTATAGATAACAAAGCGGGTTGGAAAATTAAAAAATTGAGAAACAATACTTTTGGCAAACCTATTTCGCAGAAACAAAGTAAACCCATTTATTATCTTGGGCAGTTAAGCGGTCAGTGAGGCAGTGGGGCTAGACAAGTTGCCATCGAATACGAACGCTAGCGATAGGTGATCACCTGTGATGACACTGACTCAGTTGACAGTTTCCTCGCATAGTCGCCCTTGGATACCGACGTTTATATTGTGATAGTGCTCGTGTTGAATTCGACCTGTCAAGATAGTACCGCGTAACGACCGCAGTTGTCAAAACTATCACTATTTGATTAGCGCGAGTGATCACTTTACAGTTGTAACGAGTGATATATCACGTGACTATCTTACGTGAATTCCATACATTTTTCAAAGCGACAGGTGATCACCTAACGCTAGCGTTTGTATTCGATGGCAACTTGTCTAGCCCCGGTGATTCGTCCAACGTCAGAAAACCTAAAAACATAATAAACCATCTTCTCTGTTTGTTAACTTTTATTTAACAATTACATCTTATTGGCAGGCGTCCCCCAAAGTCAACCTTACCCTAAAGTACAACTGCGAAAGTTTGCTTATTTGTTTGTTTTTCTTTAACATCAAAGCAACGGTATGAAATGTGATAATTGGATCACTGCGATGGACAGTGTTAGTAATGTTACTTTTAATAATATTTCCGAAGAATTAATTCACCCTTTATTACCCTTATATCTTACTTAAACTTCCTCGTGTGGTTGCCGAGTTAGAATAGTGCCACTCCATGTCTTCCCGTGGATGTCGTAAGAGACGACTAAGGGAATAAAGGCTTGTAGTACTGTTAGGCGATGGGCTTGCAACCTGTCACTAATACGCTGGTAAACATCTTAGCCTAACTGTGCAAATTGTGGTTATAGAATTATCAACAAGTTTTTAGAGATGTTTGTAATTCTGTAGCTCTGCCTACCCCACTCTGGGAACGAAGGCGTGAGATTATGTATGTATGTATCTTACTTAAATAATTATCATGTGTATACTAGTATTTAGAGTTGGTAGGCTAAACCATACCGCTATTGTCCGCGATCAGTGATTATCCACTATATTTTTTAAAGACTGCAATTACAGATAATAGTACATTACTACAGAGGCCGGGAAGTAGGGGGTTGCCGGCCGAGTTCATATAGACGGCCGAGCGAAACGAGGCCGGATAATTACGAGGCTGGCAACCCCACTTCACGCCGAGGTTGTATAGTGCTTTTCTCAAACATAAATTCATTAAAAAAATTAAATCAATAATTACAACGTCAAATACGTACTAGGAGTGCATAAACATTAAAAGTAACCTACAGTGCTCAGTCATCCGCGCTGTGCCGGGTGCGCCCCGCGGCGCGCCGCCCCGTGCTACATCGCCTGCGATCTAAGTTGCGCTACGCACCCCTAATAACTTCTGCCCTCCTGGTACCTGGTGCCTTTATGCAAACGCTTTGGTTGGATGCACGGCTTAGTATGTTTAAAAAATATACAGCTATTTAGCCTGTTCATAAACACAGCCGCCATGTTTACAAGAAAATTAAAAAAAAACTACTTCCCAGCCTAGGCCTTCAATTTTGTTTGAAATTCCTTTACACTTCTCTCGAGGTATTCCGCCCGCAACGTGATACTTTGAGGCCTAAAATAACTAACATAACGCCAACATTCCATTGCATGTTTGAGAAAAAATATTTGCTTACGTAGAAAAATAGCTTTGTTACTGCTTGTTACACGTATTTGTAGCAACTTTTTATTTATTGACTGCAGTCTCTAAAAAATGTAGTAGGTAATCACTAGTCGCGGGCAATAACAGTATGGTTTACCCTACCTAATTTCATATCATTGGGTTTTTTACCCAAAGATATTTTGCAATCTCAAGAAGTCAAGACAGCAATCCCAATACTTAAAATGCACTGTGCACAACGCCTTAATTAATTAATTATATTTTAATAAATGCCTCCGTGCTAAGTAGAAATTTAAGGCTGGTTAAAGGTGTGTTTTTATGAAACGAGCCAAAAGGCGAGTTTCATAATAAGATCACACGAGTATTTTAATGCCTAATTATATGTAAAATCGCATAAATAACTTAATCTACATGCATAAAACTTCATAGCTCTTTATTTATTAAATATATACTACTACAATTTGAAATAAATAAATTAAAACACAGAAAATAAAATAAAATAAAATACACAAGCTCAGCGTGGCAAGGCCGCACCATCTTCAAAACCAAATAATTTGGCAAGTGGTTTAAATTTGTGTCGCGTACCACGAATACACATGCTGTTGGCCCGGATTATTGAAATGATGATACGAGATCTTACCCATCCCATAACTGAGCTAAGGGATCTGTCCCAGCGATCGGCGATAGCCCCTCCGAGGTTTTTTACTTTTTTTTTTATCTACATGCATATCATTAAGCTATCTACAGAGAAACCTGTATTTGTGGTTGCCCTGTATCTTAATGTACCTGTATCTTAATGTATCGGTCACTGATACTTTAATGTGAACAACCTCATTGATAAACGATACTTTAATGACATGCAACTCTTATCTCTTATCAGCGTCAAAAGTGCAACCGTGTTTTCCAATACGTGTATCAATTGATCCGAACACATTGCAAATACTTTTGTACTCATCAAATTATTTACAGATGAAGTATTTAATTAATAATTTTGTAATCATTCACTGAAATTCGCTCAGTTATTTTTCCTGTAAACTTATCTTAAGAAACAGTATCTTCTATTGGAGCTTCGGTTGATGCGTCGTAACTCACTTAACAGTCCGATTCCATATTCAACCATAAGTACACTGATACTGAAATTTAATTTAGGTTGCAGTAATTTTAGTAAAGAAAGATGTGGGTATCTGATGGTGGTGTATGACTGATGTGGTAATTGCTTTCCTAGCTTATAAGGTGTCTATACACAATACACATACAATACATGCTTATACTGCCGTTTACAACGTAAAAGTATTATACGCATTAGGACTTCATACACCTTAATACCTTTTTCTTTTGGCGGGCAGCTAGCGTTGATAAGGGGCCTGAGGGCCCTGCCAAGATGCATTGCGCTAACTAACGTTTCTATTCGATTCGTTTTTAAACCAATCGCGTCATTGGTAGATGTCGTCATACGAAAAATCACGTGATCTATCGGTGTCGCGATTGGTTCAAAAATGAAACGAATAGAAACGTTAGTTAGCGCAATGCATCTTGGCAGGGCCCTCTGTTTATCAAAAGCTTTTAACCTGTAATATAAGTGGAAGTATATTTTTAATACATATTGTTGGAAAGAGATTTCCGCTTGTAATACAAGTTACAAGCGTTTGATAAACGGGCCTTAGGTCTCTCAAACGTGTGCAAGCCTGCATTAATAATATTACAATTGCATGAGTTAAGATATTTGTAAGACTCAAGCTACTTAAGTACTTTGTAAATTGCCAAACAGAGATGTTATGGAGAGGAGAGTTTATATTTTTCGAGATCCGTACCCAAAGGGTATTACTGGAACCCAATTGCTAAGCATTTGCTGTCCGTCTGTTTATTTGTCTATCAGCGGGCTGTATCTCATGAGCCGTATAAATCGTATTACTATTAGTTTCTATAACAACAAATAATGAAGATAAAAAATGGGGGCACTATACAAGAATAGTACGGAACTCTTCGTCGTGAGTTCGACTCACACTTAGCCGATTTATTGGATGGGATTTATTAGATGTTATGGGATGGGTTAGAATTTTGGTGGCATATCGTCTTTCTAGAATCCATGGAGTCGCTATTTCCTAATTATTATAATACATGACACTTTGATTTTGACCTTCAGTATGGACTAAATACATTTTTAGTTCGGTTATTCCATCATCATCATCATGTCAGCCGAAAGACGTCCACTGCTGGACATAGGCCTCCCCCAAGGCTCTCCACTCAGACCGATCTTGTGCTTTTCGCATCCACCGCGTTTCCGCGATCTTTACGAGGTCGTCACTCCATCTTGTTGGAGGCCTACCTACAGCTCGTCTCCCGGTCCGCGGACGCCACTCAAGAACCTTCTGACCCCATCGGCCATCAGTCCTGCGAGCAATGTGCCCCGCCCACTGCCACTTAAGTTTGGCTATTCTTCGGGCTATGTCGGTAACCTTAGTTCTACTGCGGATATCATCATTTCTGATTCTATCACGCAGAGAAACCCCGAGCATAGCCCTCTCCATAGCCCTCTGAGTGACTTTGAGCTTCCTTATAAGGCCCATTGTTAGCGCCCACGTCGCGCGCGTTATTCCATACCTACTAATATTTCCTTGTTTGTAACGCTTTCACAGCAGAGATATCCTCCACATTTCATTTCAATTGGTTAAGCGGTTTAAACTAGGCTTACTGTGGGTGAATGTCAGGAACCGGTGGTTACGTAGATCAAAGTTAAAATCGTAAGTTTATCGAATAAATCGTATAATCATACAGCGTGTGTCCGCTATTGCGACGCTACACCGAATGTGCGGGCTGAAGGCTCGACCCTACACAGATGCGCACAAGTACTGATGTGCAAGTAGCGGAAAGTTTCCAAAAAGTTGGAAAAGTTCTAAGAAATTTCCGGAAACAATCACTAGAAATAAAGGAAATTTAAATTTAAGAAACGGAAAGTTTCAATCCCCATACAAAATTGTGAGAAGTTTTCAAAATTTTTCTACATGAATTGTCCGCATTTTGGAAAGTTTCCTTTGGCACATCAGTACGCACAAGTGTCCACACAAAAAGGGACAGACCATAGGAAAGAAACCAAAGTGCTCAATAAATGAATTTTGAATATTAAAATACTGAAGGTCAAAATCAAAGTGATATACATATTATAATAAATAGGAAATAGCGACTCCATGGATTATAGGACGACGATTTGCCAAAGTCCTAACTCTAGTAATAAGTAATTAATAAAAATTGGCAACATGCTTTCTTAGGCCTCTAAACAGCTTTTTTCTACTCGCGTATAAACCGCTAATATTAAGGGTAGCCCCACCCATAAAGATGGTATCCACAGCCACACAAGTGGTCCAAAAAGATCTCCGACCCAACCCTTCCATTGTCGGGCAAAAGAAAGGAAGCCCGTAGTCTGTAAGCATGCATGCGTCAGGATTCCCACTCCGCGACTCACATAGCTATAAGTCTCCCCCCATCCCAACCCCCTTTCCTATCCCCCCTTTTTGGAAAACCCCCGCGGATATATAAACGGAGGAAGGACTTTCTCCTCCGGCCTTTTAGCACTGGCTGGGGTAGTATCCGCGGGAGTCTAAATTCTAGTTGGTAATAGGGGCATTGGTGTTTTTAGCCGGTGCGAACCCGGCAGTACCTGGGCCCTCCATTCCCAGGTCTCCGGAAGGGATTTTCACCTCTGCCCTTTTTTCTTAAAGTATTTAAAGCGAATAGCAAACAAAAGCAAGGACTTTTGTCTTTGGCCCTTCAGGCGATTACCACAAAAAAAAAACCGCTAATATTGATATCGTTAACGGTATCAGAATACCACCTATAGTGTAACCGAAGCGGGAAAACAATTCTATAATGAGCGTTGCCATGGTAATAACAGTTCTATAATAATCATTTTACCATAGATTTTGTTCACTGTCAATTCACTTGGACTGTTAAAAAATACTTAAATAACAAATTGCCAGCTCGAGAACACTTCAACGCCCCCCTAAAACGTTGCGAATTCCAAACACGAGAGCTAGATTGCAAGCATGTGCTCTTGCACAAGATCATTTGGAACACAATGTTTCTGTTCACCTAATCACAGTCACAAGGGTTGACAAGTGTTTGCACTAGAACACAAAAGAAACATTATTCACGACTACGATATAAAGTTTGATATTGCTTGCTATATTTTTATCTACATCAATATTTGCTGGGGCGGCTTTGTGTGCTACCCTACCGTATAAGGGAAAATAATGTACTTATTATTTAGTGATAATCTTTTTAAGTACGGTAGCGTAATGATTATTATTCATACAGTAGAGTTAACGAGGGTGAAACAGTGTATTTGTAATGAATATACTAAAAATTGGGATATTTCTGATTGTTATAACTAGACCCCGGATCTTTGTGGCACTGACGTCACAATAGGGTAACTTGGAGAGTAAATGGAACGGTGTTAATTAACACGACAACCTAGTCTATTGCTGTACTACAGAATTAAAATTTAATTATCAGGCATCCACGATACAAATATACGTCAATTGTCAATTGATTAATTTATGACGTCCAGTTGCAAATAAAGCAAACATTTTATATCTTACTTCAAAACTTAATTAGGTGATATAGGTTAAAGCTGATAAACTGATAAAGATAATTCTAATATTATATTTAATTATGTTCCACTGTTCCATTTATCATGACAAAACTAGGTCTGTACGTTGTCCTTCCCAAGAAAATATCTTGGAAAGAAACTAACAAAACATATAAAAAACCGGCCAAGTGTGAGTCGGACTCGCGCACCAAGGCTTCCGGATCTAAGATAATATAGTTGGAAAACGGTAAAGAAAATACAATTTTTTTGTAACCTTTGACTTCTATGCAATAAGGTCCAACTTGACCAGCTTAAATTTTAATACAGATTTTTAAAGTTTTTTGATAATATTTCCAAAAATTGGGGTTGTAAAATTTTAAAACCTCATTTTATTTGTCGCGTAAATTTTAAAAAGATATCTTTAAATCTGGATTTTTTCAAACTTTTTGGTCCATAAACTTTGGAGATAACGGACGGTAATTTTTTGTACACTTTTGCCTATAAATCAAAAAGTACGTCGCGGAAAATTAAAAAATATATATTTTTGAAATGTGCAGATTGAGTCCTTGCATCTGAATCATATGAGACCCCGTTTACTATAATCAAATCACTTTCATTTTTCAACCCCCCATTCTGGACCCCTTTTCAAGTATTTAGAAAAATAATTTCATATTGGTTTTACTAACGATAAATGCGTGCAAGTAAGTTATACTATGCCAATTTTCAAGTTGATAGCTTCTATAGTTTTAGAGAAAAACTGCTGTGACATACAGACAGACACCGAAGTCTCACCATAAGGGTTCTTATTCTACGATTTTGGTACGGAACCCTAAAAAAAGGAAACGTACAAACCTAGTTCAAAAAAAGTTTATTCAAGTAACAAGCACTTGAGAAAAATCATTTTTTGAATAGCTTTAAAAATAACCAAGATATAAGTCAACAAAAATTTATTCCTATCTCTTTCTAGCAAAACGGAATTTAACATGG
Organism: Acleris literana; assembly: GCA_946894065.1. Taxonomy (NCBI): domain Eukaryota; kingdom Metazoa; phylum Arthropoda; class Insecta; order Lepidoptera; family Tortricidae; genus Acleris; species Acleris literana. The sequence continues at coordinate 97,710,454 of OX335668.1, read as the reverse complement.
AGTTTATATGGCCGACTTGTAATATTACATGACGTTACAGTGCGTATCGAACCTCTCTGTCTAATTAGCAGTTTAAAATGCTTGTATCGTCAGTATTAATTGTACGATTTTAATTTTAATTTTTGGTGAATTATTTCACGGTATTTTGTTGAGAAATGCGATTTAAAAAATTCACGTATATACTCGGTTGCAGAAGTACAGTCAGCAACGATGTTGTTCTATCATAAAAATGTTGTTTATACTTATAATTCAAGAAAATTGAGAAATAAGAAGTACAATGCAAATGTAATTCCCATTTCGGTCCACAAAACAGTATAGGTAAATAAATGTGTTCCAACGCTCCCCCGTTTCCCCCATGTAATAGTGATCTACTGCCCCCAGGGACCCCGCACCGAGATAACGGACTTATGGCCTGTTAGGACTAGTTGCACGGAAAATAATGGCAGAACATAATTGTTTTTGTGCGGTATTAAAGTACATACGAAGTTAAACTTTTACTTAAGTAATGAATAATAAAACATACATGAACCCTGAAAATATTACACTCCTTTTTTGTCCATTCGTGTAAAAAGGACGATTTCACAAATTAAACTATAGTCAAGGGCATATAAGAAGTGAGTTTTGACACCTATCTCATCGCAGCACAATTTGTTACCTATACTTGGTCCTCGCGTGTGATATGGAGTTATTTATTTTGTAAATACTGGTAACTGTCTAAAAATCGACATTGGCGAAATGAAATACACCTTGTTTAAACAAAAAATGTAAGTGATTTATTAAGAAAAAAACTTGGGTTTGTGGTTATAATTTCTACTGGAATGACAGCTGTCACAATTGACTTAATATCAGCCTTTCACTATAGTCCCAAACTAAGCTCTACGCTTAGACTACTAGTTTAAGCGTAGAGTTTAGTGTTGGGATCCTCTAGTATTCATACATGACAACGATAGTCAAACTTGTTTTGATAACTTTAATATAGAAAACATATTAAAGTCAAAAATTCATACTATAGTACAGCCACACACATAGATTTCGGACACCTTTAAAAAAAATGTTGAGTTCTTCAATGCCATTAGAGATCCCAAGTCATTTGTAAATGACAGGAACCTCAACCTTATTGCTTTAGAATTTCAGATTGACTTCGGACCTAAAATGGGTCACATATTTATGTGTCAGATAAGAAGTCAATCCTGACACATTGCGCAACCATGAAGTTACTGATGTGTTAGTAATAACAGCATTATTTTCCAGCTGCCAACGTTACCAATATTCAGAAACTTGATGGTTGTGTCAAGTCCGAATCGACCATGCTCAGTGTGACAAACACAAAAAAGACAAAAAAAAAAGAAGCTATCCATTGATACCTCTCTTGCGACGTGGACACTCACGGTGGTCCACCAGTTCAAAGTCGCTCAGCGAACTATGGAAAGAGCTATGCTCGGAGTTTCTCTGAAGGATAGGATTCGTAACGAATACATCCGACAGAGAACCAAAGTTAGCGACATAGCTCGAAGAATCAGCAAGCTGAAGTGGCAGTGGGCCGGCCATATCTCGCGAAGAACCGACAACCGCTGGGGTAAACGTGTTCTTGAGTGGAGACCGCGTCTCGGCAAACGTAGTGTAGGACGCCCTCAGGCCAGGTGGGATGACGATTTGCGAAAGACTGCAGGCAGATGCTGGATGCGGCAAGCTGGAGACAGGGCGCTATGGCGCTCATTAGGGGAGGCCTATGTCCAGCAGTGGACTAATATTGGCTGATGATGATGATTATGATGGTGATGATACCTCTCGTGATGTTAAAAGGCCGTAAAAAAAATACCTTTGATTTACTTGTAAAAAAAAACCATTTATTGTACAACTGTGTCGGCGTAATTTGAATATAACTTAGCCAAAGACATTCTGAGTCATTAAGGAAAAAAGGTAAGATTCAACCAAAAACATTTAAAAAACGTGTCATGTTTGAAAAATAAAACTATTGAGGATTTTGTGTTTTCACGTTAAACGATGGTTAGACGGTCTCAAGGAAATATGATCAAATGTATATATATCCAAAGAATAGACACATAGGCGTTATGGTTATTGAGATTCAGATCGTCGAATACTACGGACTTTATCATACGTCTCAGCACTAACGTAAACAATTATCGAAAACTGTAAAAAATTATGTAATTGATACAAGCGCTCGACTAGGGCAACTGACGTCCTAGACTTCTTCGGTGTTCGTTATCGATATCCAAAACGTACAGGATTTACGTAAGGTGTCAGACGGTCGCGTCGAACGCCTACGTGAATTGCTTACATTTTGTCAGCATTCGACAATCGTTTACGTTAGCGTTAAGCCACATGTCTAGCCGCATTGTAACGTAAAGTTTCTCATAGTTAGCGGTGCCCCAGAACTACGTAATAAAATTGAAAAGCCACTTGTGGCAAATCCTCACAGGTGCATCAAAAAGCGATTTCCGATGTGTTCTCTGTCACCCCAATAGGATGGGGTGCGCGTGTGTCATTGTACAATAGCACACCCCTCTCTCCCCATTCGAAGTAGTGATGGGACACGCTTGTTTTTTTTCTTTTATTTGTTGTGAGAAATAAAAACTAACCGGTAAAAATATTCAACTCAGTCCATGACATTTTTTATCGCAATTCTTTCTGGAACTACAGTTTACTGGGATCAAAAGTAGCGTATTTACGTCTGTCTATATTACTTTTACGTGAAATTTCACTTCGATGAGTAGAGGCGCTTTGATACGTGGAATTATAACAAAAATATTTTACTTTCGTAGTTATAATTTCAGTAAGGTTTCTAAATACTATTTTATGATGGTGTACTCGAATTTGGTCTCATCTATATCCTTGAAATATCTTCAAGTATAATAAAGATCTTAAACAGACTGTAATATTAATAGTTTACTTCATATTAAATTAGTCAGGAATAGCCCGATATGACTCGTTAGGAGTCTTTTATAAGAGGTAATTTTCTCTTCAATTACTCGCTTTTAAATTTGTCGATGAAATACTAACAACCAGGTATAGTAGGAGATCCGAATAGGAGACGATTTGCACCGGGCTGTTTATTCGATAAAAAGTATTTTATACCAAATTTAATATGCTAAGTAATATTATGGCGAATAGGTAGGCTGAAAAATTTCAGTCCAGTATATAAATAATTAAAAATTAAAAAAATAACTTTGTTTTAAAAAATTACAATAGCTTGTTTAATGGACAAATTACATACCAATCGAAAGTATGAAGCCTATAGAATATGCAAACGTTAGTTTGACTATTTTTTTTCCCGTTAAACTATTGGGTAGGCAGGTATAAACAGGTAAGTCGGTACTAGTAATTTGCACCAAACCTAACGTTTGCATATTCTATAGACTTCATACTTTTGATTAGTATGTAATTTGTCAATTAAACAAACATTTGCAATTTTTTAAAAAAGTTCATCTTTAATAATTTTTTTAATGATATAAGTACTGGACTGAAATTTTTCAGCCTACCTATTCGCCACATATTATTTAGCGTATTAAATTTGATATAAAATACTTTTCATCAAATAAACAGCCCGGTCCAAATCTTCTCCTATTCGGATCTTAGACCAGTAAGTTTTCCTTGAAAGCCTATACTTGTATGTCAAAAATAATTTCGTTAGTATTAGATTCATAATACTTTTAGAGCTGCTCTGTGGACGGTGAAAAAGTCGAAATACTGGACCATCCTCCATACAACCACTTCCTAAGTTTGACTTTCTCATATTTCCGTAAATCAAGCGTTTTTAAGCGTCGGTGCTTCCTCTTAAGAAAATCACCTATCAGGGTTATAATTATTCAACAATTCGTCACCGTTCATTTCGAAACAGCCTCTTTTCATCAATTATTAACCGACAAATTTAAGTTATCCCGTCAACGTGTGTTAACAGCGTTTCGGGCGTGTATTGTAAAACTTTACTTGTGACGTCGTCAAAACTTCTCCTTGTAAGTTTGTCGTAACTTTGCCTAATACCACGAGCATACGAGACAACTAAGTCTGTAATAATAATACAGGGTGGTACGCGATAAAACTGTACATTTTGAAAGGGATGAAATTTTAGGTTAATTTAACGGTAAAACAAATTAAAAAAAGTTTAGCCACTTTTTTTTCTTTTTTTTTTTTAAATAAATAAAACCAAAAATTTCATTTAGTTTTCATAAAAACACGATTTTCTCAAAATTTTGTAGATATTTCACAATTTTTTTTGCTTATTATTATTCCTCGTTTAATTTTAGATCTAAAAACGTTAAAAAAAATTGTAAACCTTCTGCAAAATTTTGAGAAAATCGTGTTTTTATGAAAACATAATGGTATTTTTGCAGTAATTTTCCACAAAAAAAAGCAGTTACTCAGTTATTTTTTTTAATTGGTCTAATATTGTTATCAATTATTAAAAACCTAACTAATGTCAATACTATGCATTTTGTTTTATCTTTTTTGGGCTATTAGATCAAAAGCTACACCGTCACAAGTAAGTGTACTACCCAAACTTTATTAAAAAGTTTGACAATCTGTAAAAAAAAGCGCAGTGGCAAATTTAAAAAAAAAATATTGTTTTACTTACCTATAAATTAACCTAAAATTTCATCCCTTTCAATATGTACAGTTTATCGAGTACCACCCTGTATATCGTTTTTAGTTGAGATGTTTGTCTCAAAATTAAATATCACGTCATAGGAAAATTACTGACGTGACTTTTTAAACAAGGAACACCATACTGCCCTCCTAAGCAAAAATGCAATAACTAAATTCAATAGCCAAAGCAGATTCAACTCTCTTCTGTTTGTAACTAGGTTGCAATTTCTACAGATGTTTTGTTTGAGATAACGCCATTATGCTTAGTAGGGCAGCATAGGTTCATAGGTATAGGCTGGCCATGTCCGTCTGTCCGCGGTTTAACTCAGATACTTTTGGTACTACAAAGCTATAATTTGGCATAGTTATACATTGAAATAATGCCGACAAAGTTGTACAAAAAAAAACTTTTTTTTTCCCGTGTACTTAAAGCAAAGTTACGTGTTTAAATGTTATGGTATTGTTCTTAACTCGCCTGCCATTATCGTCAAGTAAATCTACCCTTCTTAGCCAATAAGCAGTATCCCAAATTCAATAACCAAAGCGCTTTTAATTCTACTGGAGTAGTAATAAGGTTGATATTTCCACACGGGTTTTATATGATATACTGCCTTTTGGCTTAGAAGGGCAGAAATGCTATCAAAACATTGAAAATACGATTACAAATCTAAAGCGACATGGTTTTATCGAGTAGAATAGAGCCCCCAAAAATCGATTTTTAAGGCAAATCACCGGATTTTATCAATTAAACTATAATCTTATCGATAACACCATCAAACTATCGATAGTATAAACATCGCACTGTCACCTCCCTACGTGCGATTGTGAGTAGATATTAAATAAATTATTTTCCTTTAATAGTGATTTGTATCATAACGTTATGATTTGAACAAGTGGCTTAAATTCACAACGCGTAGGGCCATTAAACTAGCGAGAATTTATATATAAAAGAAGAAACTGACTGGCTGACTGATCAATCAATGCACAGCCGAAACCACTGAACCTTGATTGTGATTGTGATTGTGGATGACATACGTTGATACGTGTTATTAACCAGTATGTTTAAGTTGTCCTGCGTGCTTGTAGGCATAAGTTGTAGAACATTCTCAGAAGTTATGAAATCTTCACAAGAAATTACTGAGAATATTATTGGAAACATTTGAGAGCATTGAGAATGTTCCCTTTCCATATAAAATTTAAAAATATTCTTTGAAATTTCCGAGAATTTATCATAAGAAACTGTCACAATTTGTAAAGTTACTTTTCGGTACAATGCTACGCATAAGGGGAGATGGGTACCTACTCGTACCAAACTTGGTTGGTTACATGATTTGTGAACTCGGCCATAGTGGAAAGGTACTATCATATGTTATGAGCGCGCTGGAAAACTTAAGTTTTCTGGTTAATTCAAATGATTAACAATGGTGTTGAGAGAATTATCGCCCAAGAGCAATCACGCTGCCGTAATACCAATGAAGGCGGCTAACTGCATAGTAATAGTATAAGAATTTTAATTTTAATGTGGTTACCAGTAGAGTACAGAATGCTTTGATTTCTAGCTTCAACTGTCCGCTGTTTTCGTGGCCACTCCTCACCCCTACTAAAAGTTGACAAATATGATGAGCACGCGCAGCCCCATACAATAGCGTGTAAGTGGACTGGCATGAGCAGAAGGTCCCTGCGTTAAACGATAATGAACCCTGTTGACCACGCTATAGGGTCGGATATAGGGATCTTTCATTGTTTAAGTGGTAGCTGAGTGGATTCGAGCGTAGGGTACTTTAACATGCGCTTGATTTGTAGGTCAATATTATATCTTTTGAAGTTTAATTGTAAATAATGATTTGTTGCGAAATTTTGTTGATGGTTATTGTAAGGGGTTTGGGTACGTGTTTGGAAAACTGATGTTTTTAGGTGAGCAGACATATAAAAGTTATGTTATGATATATTTATTCAAAATATTCTGTAACCTATCGATGTTTCGAAAAACTTTTGTCCGCTATTTCGTTTGTCAGAAATGTAAATTTGTCCGAAAATCATTTTTAGGGTTCCGTAGTCAAACTAGAAACCCTTATAGTTTCGCCATGTCCCTCCGTCCGCCCGCAGCCTAGCTCAGAGACTCTTAGCACTGGAAAGAAAATAATCCTCTTAGAAAGCTGTAATTTGGCATGAATATACAAATTAGTCACGCGAACAAAGTGGTAAAATAAAATCTCGCAAAATTTTTTTTCTTTTCAACGCATAGTATGGTATGTCGTTGGATAGGCCTTTCAAAAATATTGTGGGTTTGTTCAAAAAAATTTTTGATTAAGGAATCCGTTTACGAAATATTAAGCTTTAAAGCGCTAATTTTTGTTAGAGTCAAGTGTTCCCCCCCACTACAGCCAAAAGTACAAATACAAAAAAATCTGAAAAATATCTTAACTGAAAGCACATATAACGAATTTTAAAGAAAAGCTATCACGACTAAGTAAACTTGATAGGATCCTGAGATAATCATAATCATATTTTATTCATAAATTTTATATTACATGTCAGCTTATTTGTATAATCGTAAAACAATTTCTTACTTAAAAGAAAACAATAATAATAATATAATAAGACCATTTCATAATTATTTATACCTAATAATAAAGCAATTATTTAATATATCATTATAATATGTGGGTCTTGAGCTATAACCGCCATTATCCATGTTTAAATGCAAGGAACTCATTGAAACTGTAAAAAGTGTGCTCTAGAAGCCAATCTTTGAGTTTTCTCTTAAAAGAGTTCAGGGAGGGCGCCGAGGTGATTGTATCAGGGAGCTGGTTAAAGACCGACGGGCCCATCACGTGGGTTACTTTGTCGGACTTCGCGAGTCGCCGCTGCACCGGTAGGAGTCTATACGGATCGCGCAATAAGCGAGCCGAGATATCCCCGCGCTTTTTATAACTGTCGAGGTGAACATACACGTACATTGCCACTTGCAGGATTACTACGGACGGTAACGTCAATATGCCAAGTTCTTTAAACAAGGCTTTCGCTGACGTGTATTGGTTCACCTGATACAGGCGACTAAAATGTTTATACCTACTAAAATCATCTAAGACAGCTCCAAATAACTTGAAATAAAATTAGTTCATACTATTTGTTTTTTGAGATGGTGTTTGTGTAGTAACTTCGGCTTCGGCTTCGGAACCCTACACTGAGCATGGTCAGACATGCTCTTGCCTGGTTTTTCTCTATATAGTTCAGGAAATATGAATCGGCCGTCTGTAATCTTCGCTAAGATCTTTTTGCTAACATCAAACAAAAGGTAATCGTAAAACTGCCCTCGTTCTTCAAACAGCACAGTGGGTTGAAAGGTTAAGGTTAAGGTTGGGTCCGCTAAGTCTTAAATCAGAAAAAAAGATCGCAAAGTAGATAACAGACAGTCAAATCATATTTCCTGAACTATACCCATTCACTATTCAAAATACCCATAAATCGTGGTTGACGCAATATTGAATTTTGATGACACTCACGAGATTAAAAAATAGTAGTTTACGTGACGGTTGCGTAATGACAGGCATTACAACATCAGTGTGGTTTATGAAACGAGCCGCAAGACGAGTTTTATAATAGATCACACGAGTTGTTGTAATGCTAATTACGCAGAGTCTAGTACAATACTTTATCTACACACATATTATAAGTACACTAAGATGGGTTCAGAAGCCGAAAGGCAAATGACCAGCATTACCTTACCTGTGGTAGTAGGTGACAGCGATGACAGCTGTAACGTAATTTTGAAATTACGATATCGCATATTGTAAAGTAATGAGATCCAAATTTGGAACATCTTCCAAAATTAACAGCTGTCGTCGCTGTCACCTACTACCGCAGGTAATGCTGGTCATTGCCTACGGGTTTTGAACGCATAATATAGGATTGATGATATGAGTGTAGATAAAATCAATTGTTATACATACATACGTTAAATCACGCCTGTTTCCTAGAGGAGTAGGCAGAGACAACTTCTTTCCACCTGCTCTTCGATTGACAAAAGACATATCTAAATCCTTGCATGAGTTTAGTTTCAAGAGCGCCGGAAAAGAACAAAATACATTCCTATATACAAACATATACATGGGACCTTGATCAGCTGATATGAAAAGCTTTATTAAGAACCCGTCATCCCGGCTCATAGAGTCCTCTGGAGATCCTGGAGCTGGTGCTTAGCTCTCCCAAAGGATTGGGCTAGCTATCCAGAGTGGTAATGCAGCCAGTGTCATAGGGACCATGCCGCGAGCGGACCTGCTAGAGGGGCAGTTCTTTTTATAGTGGTGATTATTATTTATATCTTTAATATTTGAGTAGCTCAGTTTTTTTTGTACCTATTATTGTTGAACTCTGTAAGTACATATTTCGTACCTAATTAATTTATAAGGCATTTCCAAAGTCAACCTATTATATGAATAGGCTGATAAACACATTACTCTCCTATACGTCGCACAATCGGTAAAAAGTACAGGGAACAAAGGTGTATTCCATACAGAAACTAAAAACTTATTCACCATTTAGTTGGCAATTGTTGTTTCTTTTGGTATCATAATAAAACGCGGTAAGAAAGTGTGTCATAAAAATATTATACAACTTTATTTCTTCGGTATTAAATAAGCTCGCGTGGCCGTAGTTTCGTGTCTAGCATGTTTGGGAAAGTAAAACAAACAGTCAAAGGGTGGACACGAATTTCATGCCAATTCAGTTTTCCCGTGGGACGGACGGACAGCGTGGCATTCTGAGATATTGGGGCAGTTTTTAGGGTTACTTACCTAACAGGTGGGCTTCTATATTCAACACGGTAAAAACCATGTCGTCTTTGAGCTGGGTTCTGTTTTATAAAGCTACAAATTACAATTTTAGGTTACAAGTTTCCATTTGGGGTGGCCGTCATAACAACCATTGTCATAATTTCGAATGTCATAACACATTACGCATAAAGTTGATGCTCATATATTTATTTTGGCATAAATTGTACTATGGCATAATTATTCCCTGTCATAATTATACGGAGTCATAATTGGTTTAACCATAATGTAGAATGTCATACATTTATTTAGTCATAATATTGATAATTATAATTATTTTTAGTCATACTGCTACCAGAAAAGTAGGTAGGGTTAGAACTGCCACTATAATAAAAACGAACTGCTACCAGAAAAGTAGGTAAGGTTAGGTTAGAATTGTGACCTTATCAAAAACTAACTGCTGCGTTTGTCAATAATTCAGTCAAAATTGTTATGCCGATTGATAATTGTGCGTAATGTTTTTATGCGCAATAAATGTATGACAATTATTATTTATGTTCTCAAACATTATGATTAAAAAGGTTATGCGCATAAGTGTATGACTATTTACAGTTATGCGTAATGATGAGTAGGTACTAAAATGAAATGCCTCTGTCTTCTCCCCTACACCGGAACACAACAGTTCATGAATGAAACAGTTCAATAATTTATAACATTCAAGTGATAAAGTTATTATAGTGATAAAATTCAAATTATGGTAAGAATTATATTTCCGCTGCCCGTCAAAGGATTAAATTTGGAGCCCTTTGTTTCCCATAATTTTATTGGTCATAATGTAATTGTTGACATAATTTTTGATAGTCATAATTTTTTATATCGCTGAAACTGTAAACTTTTCAGAAGTTCTGAAATATCTAACGTGTAGACAAGGCTAGGTTAGGTTAGATTTGATTAATAAAAATCCTGAAAAAGTACCAGTTTCTTTAAAAAACACGTTATGACTTGCAATGATTATGACCTAAAGCACATTATGACTAAAAATAATTATGTCAGTCAATATAGACCCGCTTAAATTATATTTACTTTGCCCTCAAGTACTTACAGGTACCAAAGGTGTAAACCTCGCTTGGCACTTTCAATATTAATTCAAGTGTAATTGTACATTAAACCATGTTTTTCCCCTTTCAGTTTTTTTTAGCTTGAATGAAAAAGACATGTTTTTGCAGTCGTGTACTTTTTAACACATCTTAAACCCTGGACAAGATGCATTTGGCGTTCGTTATCATCATCCAAAACGTAAAGAATTGACGTAAGCTGTCAGACGGTCGCGTCGAGCGCCTACGACAATTCCATACATTTCGTAAGTTTTCGATAATCATTTACGTTAGCGTTAAGCTTGTCTAGCTTCACTAAACGATAATATCAAAAAAAATGCACTCTGGTTTCCAAAGCTTGTTTTTTATTTTCATATTTAACAAGCTATAAACATCCAGAAACCAAATACAATCACCGTAAAACTATAAAAATCAAGCTGCCTATCTGTAACTGAATGGAAATTCAATTTGTACAAATTTTAGTGTTGCCACCCGACGGCCCCAAAGCCCCCAGCGAAACATTCAAGGGTACACCCCTGCACTATATTTACAAATTAGAGGGCCGAATTGGCGCCAGCGGCTCAGTGGTAATAAACAACGCGTTTCGTGGGTTCAAACCTGTTTTGGATTGATACGGAGGCTGTGACAGTTTTTTAATGCAGATAACTGTTCCATTATTTGGTTTTGTTGATTTCTGACAGGTTTCGTATGGAATTATAGCGTTCATAGTTCTAAAATTTTAGGCTTGTACTCAATAAATAACAAACTAATTATCAGGAGACAATCCCGTATGGTTGCCGGGTTAGAATAGTGCCATTCCATGTCTTTCCGTGGACGTCGTAAGAAGCGACTAAGGAACAAAGGTTTGTAGAACTGTTAGGCGATGGGCTTGCAATCTGTCACTACGAGTATGAGTAATACACTGATAAACATCTTAGGCAGCCATTACACAGTCAATCTAGATCGCAATACGTGATCGTGATCAGGTGATCTCGATCCAGATTGACTGTGTAACGTAGATGGACGGATCACGACATCGGATTACATATTACGATTTTTTGAAATCCCCTGTGATCCCCAACCTTGGTCGGATCACGATCTGGATTGACCGTGTAATGGCTGCCTTAGCCTAATTGTGCAAAATGTGGTTCCAGAATTATCAACAAGTTTTTAGAGTTGTTGGTAATTCTGGGAATGGCCACACTCTGGGAATGAAGGCATACGTTTATTACAACTTTACTAGTCCTTAAATAAGCTCTAGGTTTGTACTATGGTTACCAGGCAACGGTAAACATATAAGTTAAAGAAATAAATACTTCTATACATAGAAAATATCTAATACTTAGGAATAAACATACTCCTACATTGACATTCTATCATCTATCTAATCTGTATTATTGCTCAAACCTATATAAAACGAATAAAGAAGAGACAAACTGCAACACTGCTCTTTATTGTACAAAACAGCGTTTCTCCAACAAAATCATACACAAACATTTGAATAAAGAATAAAAATAATGCGACCATATGAACATAAGGGCTTACAATATTGTAGTGCATGATATTACGTTTTTATAGTGTATTTTCGGGAGAATTCCCCCTAAGCATGGCAACTCCCAACGGATTTCACCCTCGTACATATGCAGCCTTAAGATTTCCATCTGGTGAGGCGTGTACTGTAGATGTTAATGTTGCCAGGGAAAATATTTTCGACCGTCAAGTGGGTATTTTTGTTAGAATTACATTCAAAGATATTCGAGGGGTTATTTAAATTGGTAGGGACTGATATCTTTGACATTATATTTTATGTTTACATTGATTTCTATGATAAGTACAATTTATATTTATTTTAAATCAATAATGCTGCGAAAGACGATTATTTAATTCATTCTAACAAACAGACTTTTTTTACAGAATATTAAGGCTTAAGGCTTTTTTTAAATACGCATAATATTGTAATTTTTTTTAAAGTTGTTTCTTACAAAGCCACGGAACCAAAACACAAGTTCTTATTTTAAAAAACTTTCATATCCTCCTTACAAAGGTAACCAACCTACAACCCCCTCAACTACCATAGACACTCGGCATAGACAAACTGCATTTAGTTTATGATTATTTATGACAGGGGAGTCACCAAAGTTTATGGTACCCTTTATTTTTATAGTTTCCAGTTCAATATACATGATTGGTATGTACTGGGGAGTATTGAGTTTGATTTTATCACTTTAAAATAATATTTGTAGGGTTTAAACGCAAATAAGAATAAAGTGTTAACAGCTCAAGGGAGATGGGATTACTTTGCAACTTTCTCAAGAAAATAAAATAATGATTGCTCTGTGTTACTTACGTGTTATATTGGTTTCATTTCAATTTAAATTTAAAATAAAACGTTATAGTTCTTTATTTTTTACGTCACCGTTTTATGTCAGTAAATGTATTGTAAAGTTTTATTTTCCTTTATATTAAACTACATCATCATCATCATCATCATCATGTCAGCCGAAAGACGTTCACGGCTGGACATAGACCTCCCCCAAGGCTCTCCACTCAGACCGGTCTTGTGCTTTTTGCATGTACCTACCGCGTTCCCTACATTAAAACTTAAACAAGATCAATATAAGAAACTCACCTTTTTGGGACAGCTAAACTACATACATACATACAATCACGCCTCTTTCCCGTAGCAGAAGGCAGAGACCACTTCCACTTGCCACGATCCAGACAAACTTCCCTCGCTTCCTCCACACTCATAAGTATCTTCATAAACGTGCGTCGGTTTAGAGTACCCTGACCTGGCCCTTTCTTAATACATCCCCGACCTGATTGTGGAAAGTTCGCCTTGGCCGCCCTCTTCCAACATTCCCATTTACTTTCTAGATCTAGATCTTAAGCTAGACCTTAATAATCTTATGTCTTTCTAATATTATACACGCGAAAGTTATATGCTATGTCCGTCTGTCCGCCGTTTAGCTCAGAGACTGTTGCTACTACAAAGCTGTAATTTGGCATTTAAGATACATTAAAATTGGTATTAAGACTCATAATCCTACTAATATTATAAATTCGAAAGTTTGTGTGTGTTAGTTTGTTACTCCTTCACACTGCAACGGCTGGACAGATTTGGATGAAATTTGGAATAGAGATAGCTTATACACTGGATTAACACATAAGCTACTTTATATCCCGAAAAAATTTAAAGTTCCCGAAGGAATAACGATAATCGAAAACTACGGCGACAAAGTCTCGGGCAGAAGCTAGTCATTTACTTATATATATATTTTTCACCATTCTCAAATTTAAAAAAGTAGCCATTGATACCCGTGACGCTAAAATAAATCTAACGACATCTCGCTTGTCAAAATCGGGCCATTGGTTCAGCCTTTACAATAACAAAGAACCATACACACATACATACAGGAATACCATATACAGAACATTCTCCTCCATCGGCAGTCGGGTAAAAAGTACCAAATTCTAGTCTCTTCGGTTTACGTATAGACAAAAAGTAACCTTAAAAAATTCAAAAAGTTATCCAAATACTGAGTACGGATCCGTGTATTAACGTACGAGAGGTTAAGTAAGACGCATATCTCAAGACGCGTTAGAAATGTCAGTTTTCTATGACTTAACACAAGCCTTGACGTATCTTAAACGTCATTAAGACGTCTGACTCAAGATCTTCTCCGGAGAAAAAATCAATTTGAAGACCTTTTAAGTGCTTTTTAATCGACTCGTCAACGAAAGATAAACCGTCAAAAAAGTACGCGTAAATATTTTTTTCAATTACATTGATTATTGAGACCAAAAAGGGAGTTCGCCAACAAAAATCGCGATTTTCATCTCTCCTTTGCCCGAAGGCGACTATACGAAGACCGACGTATAAACAGTTCCTTGGTGCGCAAAGCTTCTTAGCAAAATACGATAATATCTTAAAAGAGATTACCAAAACTGGAATTAAAATTAAAATGGTCCAAGAAACACGGATGATACAAGAATTTTAAACTGCTGATTAGACAGACAGATTCGATATGCACTGTGACGTCATGGTAACAATAAATTCTGTTTTGTTAGAAAGAGATAGGAACAAGTATTTGATGGCTTATATCTTGGTTATTTTTATAGCTATTCAAAAAATGATCTTTCTCAACTGTTTGTTACATGAATCAGCTTTTATTGAAGCTGTGGATAAGTCATGAATAAACACTATTGCTTCTAAATTGTGCCGGACTACGACCTCAAATCGTTACTATATTAAACAATGATACCTGATGCGGGCGGCTGTTGTGAGGGGGCGGGCCCCCCACCCCGTGGTGGTAGACCATGTCATGCTTCAGCTGGGGTAGCTGGCCTGCCTGGGGCCCTGACTGGTGCTTGCCGATGTCCACGGCAGCCAGGGCTTCAGCACGGCTGAGGAGTCCGTCGTTGAGCCCGCCGAATATGTCACCCTGCGAAATAAACTCTCTTTTACAAGTGTGATTTGATATAATATGTATGTATGTGAACACTTTATTGTACGAAAGAAAAACTAGAATAATACAATTAATATAATATCATATCAAGGGATATCAAGGGGGGACGGTCTCACACAAATTGACCTAGTCCCAAACTAAGCTCTAGGCTTGTACTATGGGTACTAGACAACGCTATAAATACTTATATAGAGAAATATATACTTAAATACATAGAAAACATCCACAACTCGGGAACAAATACTCGTGCTCATCACACAAATATCTGCCCTTACCGGGATTTGAACCCAGGACCGCTAGCTTCGTAGGCAGGGTCACTACCAACTAGGCTAGCACGTCGTCAAATTATAAATGAATCAAATTTTACAAAGCTACAAATTACAATTTACAGGTTACAAGTTTCCTTTTGACACAACCTCGACCAATGTCGACCAGCCATTTGAGCAATGTTGCCAGTTTAGACCTGTAAACTTTTTACTTGTAGCTTTATAAAACGATGATAAAACTTGCCCCTAACGATATAAATGATATGTACAAAGGCGATCTTATCCCTAATCTCTTCCAGCTAACCATTGAGACGTTGACAAACCGTTTAACCCTTGATAGATGGTTCTCAATGTACCTGTGATAAACGGTACACAACTGTACCCAAAAGTTTATCAATTAGGAAACAATGCATTGGTGTTTAAAAAATGGATCGACTAGGAATAAAAGTCCCTTTTTTTAAAGTGTATCCACGAGGAAAGTGTACCTAAGAGGAATAATTCGATTGGCGTAACCTAACCTGCGGTCGCAAACTTCATCAGTAAGGGACCTAGATATAAGAAGACCTAAAGGGTTACTGAACCTATGCTGTCGGCCCATCCCTCTGTTATACCTTTAAAAGCTGTATATTTTAACCGAAATATATATTTTCACAGCAGATTTTACTTTAATAGCGGATTTTGTTTCCATAATACATTAAAGTTAAATAATATAACAAGGGTCATTATAACAAGGAAGGTTTTTTTTCACCGTTCCTTATGTAAAATAGTAGTTTTCACAATCGTGTTATAATAGAGAGCTTTTTAGTCGAGTACTGTGTTTAGGCCACGAAGCTTGCTGAGTGGCCTAAGTAAGGTACGAGATTAAAAAGCTTGATTATGACACTATTGTGAACAATATTTTTTGTACGAGTTCATTAAAATTATTAATTTAAGTGGTTAGTTTTTATTTTAACTTTTTAAGCTTAGCTTTGAAAAGAAAAGTTGTCAGACCACCGGCGTCCGTAATGTTGCAGTACTGAGCTGTAAAGCGTTGTTTTTTATGCCCTGGATACAGGAGCAAGTATAAGTAGATTTTTGACAGATGAGGCGACGCTGCTACGCCAATAGATTGGCAATTTTGTATCAGATCGAGTCTCCTTAAACAAGGACACATATTATTGAAATACGAAGTTCTATTTTCATTTTTTTTTCTGTTGTCTAGAGCGTATCGAAACAGTTATTTCGGTTGTTTCGGAAGCAACATAGACTATTCAACGATGAAAAGCGTGACGTTGCAGTATTCTCTATGAAATTTTAATACACAGATTTTAATCGACGAGTACAAAAACAGTAATAAAGCGTCTTTGGTGTAAATATAATTTGAGGATCGCTTCCTAAAATAAAACCGCACTTAACTAGTATTTACTGCCAATCACAATACAATGATTATGTATGCACGCTACGTTAACTGACAAGAAAATTACTTCAAGACAATTTTATGAATAACAAACGAATCTTTCACTGGTATTTTTTTACGGCAAGGGAAGACAAACGTAAAAACAGGCCAAAGGCCTGTTTTACAAAGCTACAAATTACAATACAGGTTACAAGTTTCCATTTGACACAACTTCGACCAATGACGACCAGCCATTTGAGCAGTGTTGCCAGTTTAGACCTGTAAACTTTTTACTTGTAGCTTTATAAAACGATGATAAAACGTGCCCCTAATGGCAAGCTCTAAAACCCGTTAAAGAATGATGGGCAAAAATGTATGGAACCCAGCCTAATCACCAATAGAATTATAACGTATGTAGGCTTATTGATCCCACTATTTGCTGTAATTGTTATTATGACGGCTAGACTGTGAAGGATGGCAGAATCGAGATATTTTTTTAACCCGCGACGCAAAAAAGAGGGGTGTTATAAGTTTGACATGTAAGTGTGTGTGTGTTTGTTTAAACGGGGTAATCTCTGGGATTATCCGTCGGATTGGAATAAATCTTTTTGTACATGATAGCCAGTTTCACGAGGAATAGTTTAGTCAAAAAAATCGGTCAAGCGTGAGTCGGATATACGGAAAATAGCATTGCAACGCATGCGCGGCACAGCTAGTGTAGTAATAAACGTTGTGTGTGTGTGAATATTTGCAGGCTGATAACTCTGTTCTCCGGGGTTTTTGCAGTATGTCCCGGTATTAGAAAATGAAGCTTATGTAACTAGCTTTCACGTGGTATACATGAGATTTGTATTGGTTATATGGGCCAATTTGCCCATCATTCTTTAAGACAATTCAATTTTAAAACTGTAAACGGGATACTCTTGTTTCAACGATACTCATTTCATAACATATCACATCGCAGAATTTTAGTTTCTTAGAAAACTTTGCTGCTGAACCCGTGTTGATTTCAGGGGTGTGATTCTCTTAAAAACAGCAGTTGGTCGGTCAAACGAGTGAACGTTGCAGCGACGAGTTTAGTCCCGTAGTAGTTCCGTCAGAGCGAACAAAAGACATTTTAGCGCATGTATATTCAATTAGGCAGCCTTACACGTTTCACCTGTCATATCAAGGAATTCTGAAGCTTTGTCCAGGCTATCTTGTGATGGTTACAAAGTCTAAACTACCTAATCACATTTAAGTGCTTGTTTACGGAGACGCGGGGCGTCGCCAGTAGCGTTGGGCGGCGCGGTCTGCACTAAATTCAAACATAAAAGCGTTTACGGAGAAGCGGTTTTACGCGCGTTTGCTTCAAATACAGCGTTACTTGCGGCGGAGCCCGCGGATGGCATCGCCGCGTCGCACGCGTCAATAACGGCGGTTCCCGCCACTGCGCACGCAGTGGGGCCCGCGGCGGAACCTTCTGACAGTCTTGTGCTCCGCCGCGCGCTCCGCTACACGCTCGAGAATCCGCCGCGGATGTAGCGGACACCGCTATTCTCTACGCCCCGCATCTTTATAAACAACACCGTACATTGCCATATGTTTGTGTTTGCGCGTGTGATGACGCGATCCGCTGCACGCGCCGCCTCTCTGTATACGGAAAAAACGCCCGACGCGCCGCGCAACGCCAAGCCGCACGCCACGCGCGACGCTCCGCAAACAAGCCCTAAGATCTGAAATCGACACGGGTTCAGCAGATATTTTTTTTAAACATAACATAACATAATCTCACGCCTTCGTTCCCAGAGTGGGGTAGGCAGAGCTACAGAATTACAAACAACTCTAACAACTTGTTGATAATTCTATAACCACAATTTGCACAATTAGGCTAAGATGTTTACCAGCGAATTAGTGACAGGTTGCAAGCCCATCGCCTAACAGTACTACAAGCGTTTATTCCCTTAGTCGTCTCTTACGACATCCACGGGAAGACATGGAGTGGCACTATTCTAACTCGGCAACCACACGAGGATGAAACGAAAATTCTGCGAGGCAATACGTTCTATGAAATGGGTGTCAGTGAAATAAAGGAAAACCCGGCAAATGTGGTACTAACTATGATAACGAAGAGTTGAGGCTTCTGTCCTACACGATAAAACGTTAATACTTTTGACATGTTGTATTGTCAATTAATTATAGCTCTTATTTACAAGACAATAATGGCAACCAAGTTTTTTCCTGTCATTCCTGTTATTGTTTTTAACTCGGCCGCCATTACTGTCAAGTAAATAAGAGCTTTAAAATCGTTGAAATAGTAGTTTACGTGACGGTTGCGTAATGCTAATAACACAGAGTCTCGTACAATACTTTATCTACACACATATTATAAGTACTCTAAGATGGGTTCAGAAGCCGAAAGGCAAATGACCAGCATTACCTTACCTGTGGTAGTAGGTGACAGTGACAGCGATGACAGCGGATCATCTTCCAAAATTAACAGCTGTCATCGCTGTCACCTACTACCACAGGTAATGCTGGTCATTGCCTACGGGTTTTGAAC
Organism: Acleris literana; assembly: GCA_946894065.1. Classification (NCBI taxonomy): domain Eukaryota; kingdom Metazoa; phylum Arthropoda; class Insecta; order Lepidoptera; family Tortricidae; genus Acleris; species Acleris literana. Next base: position 97,691,331 of record OX335668.1, on the reverse strand, counting down.
GCATAATAGAGGACTTACGATATGCGTGTAGATAAATAATTAACAGGTCAATGACGATATGGTATTATTATAGCGCCTAGAATCTCGGCCGGTATTCTATTACCTAGTCGGCTGGGGTCCTAGTGAAAAAGGGTACAAGTCGACTTAACTCGTAATAAAAAAGGGTATACTCGTATACGTGAACGGAGTATACTAGACTTAAACCCTTTTTCACTTGATCTTCAGAAGACTTATATCCTTTTTCACTAGGAGCCCAGTGCCCTTTAGGACATCCGCCATTCCGACGCTTTTAATATGGCACCTGCCAGAGTCCGGCTACTTGTCACTTGAAGAAGAAATTAGTTGAACCGCGTGTCTTGCACTAGCTCTCGTATTTCATATTTCACGGGAAAATTCCATTTTCATTATAATAATACCCATACGGCTGTCGGGCACAAGATAATAGCGGCCTCTACACGGCACAGTTTGGACCGCGGGAAACGCCACGCGCCATTCCACGCGCCAGTCCGAACCGTAGGTTTTTTACTATTTTACTATTACAGTTGCATTTACACGTACGGTTCGACGCGAAGATTTGAATGGCGCGTGGCGTTTCCCGCGGTCCGAAATTTACGTGCGCAGGTTGCTAATGACACTGGCCTTATCGACAGAATGTTTATTCGTGTTCGAAATTTGAATGATGAAGAACGTGATGAAAAGGAATTTCGTCGAATCTTATAAAGCCGCATCCACATGCTTGGTGTTTGCGACCAACAGTGCAGAGGGCCCTGCCAAGATGCATTGCGCTAACTAGCGTTTCTATTCGATTCGTTTTTAAACCAATCGCGTCACTGGTAGATGACGTGATACGAAAAGTCACGTGATACGTGAACTGTACGTTAGAGTGATAGAAATACATCGTGCTCACTTTAACATATAGTTGCATCCCGCAGTGTTTTTGGCAAACCAAGCATGTGGATGCGGCATTTAAGACTGTGATTAATGCTTTTGCAGTCGGGTTTTAGTTTTTTAAATAAACTGGTTTATTTATGCTAGTTGAATTTGATATTCCTCCTGTCGCCCAGAGGCTTTATTACTCGTAAACTTCTGAAAATCTTATCTTAATATTTCATTAGCGGCCTTTACACGCTGGAAACGCCACGCGGCATTCCAATCTTCGCTCTGAACCATTTTTTACTATTTTACTATTACAGTTGCATTTACACGTACGGTTCGGAACGCAGATTAGAATGGCTCGTGGCGTTTCCCGCGGTCCGATCTTTACGTGTGCAGCCCGCTATTGACCTACCTATGTTCCTACTGAGGGCCTAATATGGTTGCGGCTCTCGCGTGAAAAAATGTGGATAAAAAATCCGTCATCTTCTGACACTAATATAAGTATGAGAGTGACGGATGCTTTATCCACATTTTATCACGCGATAAACGCAATAATTTATGCTGATTTACATATATTTTTTAGACAACATAGACTTATAAGTATTATAAAAAATACATTTTATGAAATGACCTTGAGTGCCATACTTAAATATACTAATGGCATTATATTCTATAATGGAAGCGGTAAGCAATGAGACGCAAAACGAAATATTCTTTTTAAAGTAACAATTTAACAATGAGGATATATTTGACCACACTAAACTTCAGCTTAGCCTGCTGTGAATCAGTGTTATAAAATCTACGTAAAGGGCAACAAACTTAAACAATTTTCAATGATAATAATAGTTTTCCATTATAAAAATTGTGTATTTTTATTATCCAATAACAGTTTTAAACAGGGTTTTCGTTGAACATTATATCCAATGTAACAAAAATGACGATTAAAAATGCGCAGATTATGAGTTTAGAGTCCGACCCCCTTACTTATAAACGTGGAATAACCTTGGATTAGCTAAACCATGTTACGTCCTTATCTGTCAAATTCAAATGTCACAATGATGGATAAGGACAAAACATGGTTTAGCTACTCCATGGTTATTCCACGTTTATAAGTAAGGGGGTAAGCATGAAAATACTCTCAGCCAAAAACGTGTCGAAATGACTCCAATTCACGTTACTTATTTATTTACATCTAGAAAAAAAAAAAATTATAAAACTTTAAAACGAATAAGTTTTTAGGGCAATTCGTAGGCAGTTATGGACTGCAGTCAAATTGTTGCTTATAACGCACAATAAACATATTTTAGTTAAAGTATTATTAGTCTCTTTCTGTCAAATTAAAACATTACAAAGGCAGATAAGGACAAATCATTTTTGAAGCACACTAGTTATTACGCGTCGAATAAGACAATTAAACAATTATAAAAAAATGTATCGACCTATTATGGTTCACTACCCCTGCCTTTAACAAAAAGCGGCTTAAATTTAAAAAAAACTTCCAACTAATTCACAGGGCCGCATCAACTAGTCATGAGCGCGCAACCTTCGGTTTTCTGTATTACGCTAAATTATTTATGACTATCCCTGGCCTCCAGTCTGCCCCTGACTTCCAAATGGACAATTTTATAGCGGCCACCACTTTAAAGTAGATAGTTTGTTTTTCGATTTGCCAGTGGCGGGATACGGGGTGCATTTCAATAGGCCGAATTTATTGGGCGCGCGAAGAGGTTTCTCACTTTAAAATACTTTATTTTGTGTTTCGAACGTGAATTTAAATTAAAAAACAAAAATAGGTCGTCACGTAAAAATTGACGACGCCTACAAAACGGAGCAATATGAGCATATTTTCCCGATTATTTGTCTCTGAATGTCATGTTTTATGTTTAACGTAAGTGTAGATACAAAAACATTAGTCATTTAACACGATAAATAATAATATTTTTTTTTATCGAAACAGCCTATTATTTAATGAAATAAAATAAAAAAAGTTTATTTTACTACATTTCGATTCGCTAAGGAACCATCTTCTATAAGTATTTTTAAAGGAATTGTGTAAGCCAAAACAATAATAAAAACAATGATATAATATAGTAAAAAGAGGTAGATATGTTATACGCACTTCGATAGTGGCACCCTAAAACCAAGTCAATTGGTACACCTTTACTTAGTCTTGCGCCGTCAACGGAACCGTGAACTAGTCTGCAGAGCGACATACACTCGTCTCTGTTTCGCTCCAGGAAATTAGCATACCATCCTGCTTTCACTTGTCATTTATGAATTAGTGTGCAATTTCAATATTTACTGATTATGTGTGCGTAAGCCGGGCCATTTTTACACGCGGAATACCGTATAAGTAACATATCTACCTCTTTCTATATTATTATCAGATAGGAATCCAAGGGGCAAAATTTTATGACAGGTAGGGAGTTCCTATATCGATAAACTCAGTTATCGGTGCTTTTTTCATATACTAGTGATAGCCCCCAGCATTGTATGATTTTTTTGTAAGTATTGTTCTGAGTATGAAGTTCACACAGCATTTTAAAAAAAAATATGCCCCTATTACCTCTACAGAAATTGAAATGCTATTTAGCCACCTGAAATGGATTTATCAGCCAAGACGGAGACGTTTAACGCCCGAAATTGGGAACAAATTCTGATTGTTTATTCTAACAATAGTAGATCTAAATGGGACAGTAATGAAGAAAAAATTATGATAAGTAAATTTCAAAAATCTTTTTGAAAAAAGAAGACAGTTATGTTATTATTTTGTTGAATGTTTACACTTTAAACAAATAATATTTTACAAACAAAACTTGGAGTGACCACTAGTAATAGAGAACAAGCATCGATAATTCAGTTTATTGATATAGGAACTCACTACCTGTTATAAAATGTTGCCCCCTAAATTCCTATGTCTGATTATTATCATTGAATAAAAACAATATTATTTCAATTATCATCTATTTAGTGGTGGTGTTTATACCATGTGCAGGGTCCGTGATCGGTACTACTTCAAGTTCAATTCTTTGATATATGGCTTCTGTCCAGTGGGACAATTCTGCCAGTGTCAAGGTTGGAAGTTACACGTGATCGGTGTAAATGATATCAAAAAAATCCTATTTCGACGTTGTACGGTGATCCTCTAGCCTCCGTGAAGCGATGTAACTTTACGAAGACCAGATGGGATTTTCTTGGAGCAATCCTTCCAAAGGCGAAACGTGTTCAAACTTGAATTCTTCATTATACTGCACATTTGAATGTTAATTTACTGCATATTAATACATCATTACTATCCATTAAACAACAAAATATGCAAAAAATAAATTGCAACTAAGAAAGCGACGCCATCTTGTCGAAAACCCAAAGAGAATCTCCCGGTACTACTTATCTAGGTTCTTGTCTAGCTGTCATTTTGAAAACATCTGTCTTTTTATTTCATTTTTTGTAAATTACTTTATCGTTGATTTTGTTTCGCGAATCCAGGGCAACTTTGTGAAGTAACCTCCAACACTGACGAAGAATATGCATCAAATATAATAACAGTGAAAAGTTGATTCTGAATGAGCAACCGCTCAAGAACACTCCGAGCCAATCAAGCCATTGAAGTGGATGCCCGCCATCTTCAATGGTGTGCCGACTGGGACTGGAAGACGCCGACGACAACGACGATTCACCGTACAATTGCTTATATTATACTTGACATTGGCAAAATTACATAACGTGTAGACGCCATTAAAATAAATAAATAATAATAATAAACTACTTATCTAGCCGTGATTAGGGCCCGGCTACAAGCTTAATCATACTTGGGCAAATTCCAATTTGCACAAGCAAGCATGTGCGTTAAGACAGCAAAACGGTATACGCACAAATGGCGTTCCATACAGTTTTGCAATTTTGCACAAACCGTTGGCGCATGCAAGTCACTGCATGTAGCCGGGCCATTAGAAAGGGATTAGACGTGACAGTTTTACCATATACTAACGTCAAAGTGCATATGAATTGACAGCTATTCCAATCCCAAAGTAATCGCGGTTTCATAATACCACCAACTTATCTTAACTACGGCCAAGCAGCGAAGACTACTTCACATCGTGTTGTTCCAGTGTTCGGATAAGACAACCGATGACATTACTAGCATAGAGGCATTCCATCTAGTACTCAGGGCTGGTAACGCATTTGCGGTCTTAAGATTATAGTCTTAAGATTGTAATTTGAACAACAGATGGGCTGTGTGCTCGTTGGCTCCTGCATGCCACATAATTTGTTCTCTCAGTAGTAGAAATAGGTGACAGTCGAAGAGCTTAACATTATTAATACACGATTCTATTGTCAAGAGAATAAGAGATAATATCCACTGATTTCTGCTGCAGCTATGCAGTCAGAGGCTTTCCGGTCTCCAACTAGGGTGATATTCGTTTGCACATTCGACGCGTAATGACCAGAACGCATTAGGATTAGCTAGCTGCGAAGAACAAGCCAAAATTGTCTTAAGTTGAGTACCGCGAATTTCCCTGACTGTATCAATATGCTTACACAGCGTAGCTACCTATGCCAACATAATTTAGACATAAATGAACGTAGATCAAAGTTTTATACTTTATTTTATTAAACTTCATCTTAATAGCTTAAAATACACTAATAACTTTTTTTTCCGTCGATTCGCCTCTTACTTTAAACTTAACTCTCACGTAACAGAAAAAGAGATCATAATTTGTCTAATACTTATATAACAATAAAGTAAATGTTATCCTGTTAAGACCAAAAAGAAGTATCAACAATATAATAGCTAAAGCAAAATCTACTTTATCCCCTACAAAATACGACAGTTCTGTACGATATTTTTTTTAAGTATGTAGGAGTATTACGCGTACCCCTAATGGCTAAGAACCTCGTATCCAGAGTTACGCATATTTAAAAAGTTATCTGCATTATTTATAAGAGCCAACGACCTTTTTGCAGTCTATGTGTCAAGAAGACCGAGTCGGCTGTATAAAAAATTCATCGCGTATAGAAATTATTCAATACAACTTGGTTATATAAGCTAAATATAGAAAATAAGGATATTTTGACTTATACAAGTCTTTAGATTTCATTCTATACCACATGAAACTTTAGAAAATGTATATTTTTTATGGAAAAATACAAATAAATTAAAATTACCTTGTCTTCCTGATCACCGTCTGCTACTTACGCGCTTTTTAATCGGGTCGCGTTACATTGAAATTTAAACTTTTCATTTCATGCATGCAGGTTGCCGACTTCAGCTTTTTGATGTAATTTAAATTAAATGTGTATTTTGTTTGTCACTAAAATGATTTGTTTGTACGGATAAATAAATCGAATAGCATACACGTCCGCCATTTTGAACAACATTGCAACTGGACTAAATAAATGTTTGCAAAGTAAATATTACCTTTATAATAGAGTCGCTTAACTTCAAACTCGGATAAGTCCATGCAAAATAACAACGGGATTTGCGTCTTTTTTCTAACTAAATAAGTTTTAAATTCATATACCAAATTTCAAGGACATATCCAACTTTTAAGTTAAGCGACTCAATTTCACTGATGGAAACGTTCTCCTAATACTTTTTGTTAAAGCAACACTTGACTTAAAATCGAATATTTGAGGTTGCAAGAAGCTTAGAAGGAGTGACCCTGCCAACGAAACTAACCAAGTTAGATTCCCCGTAAACGCCATTTTTTATTAACTGACTGCGTCAGAACGAGGATTTTGTTTTTAACCCCTAACGCAATAATAACAACAACACAAGCTTTAAAAAACCCGACTGTTGCTAACCAACTTTAAATCGTTATAAATCCTAAATGCGTCTTTCTCCAAACAAATTCGGTTTTAAATTCGTTTACCAAATTTCAAGGACATATCCGAGTTTGTAGTTAAGCGACTCACATATGCTTACGAGGGGTGATCCAAAAGTTTTGATAATCGGTATTAAAAATGGGAGATATGTAAATCGTTATATTTTAATTGGAATGAGCACACTTTCTATATTTCCGAACACTTATTAACGTCATTCAATTGTTTTATTTTACCACTATAAAAATAATTTTACTTTTGGAGGTCAAAATTGCCAAATTATGTACCTTCACTATGTCATCACCGGCTCGTGATTTTTATGTAGTTGTTTTTGAACATTAGTGAATGAGAAGTAGTAGTCGAAAGTTAGGGCTAAATAACGGGGAGAGCGGTTATCAGTTCTGATCTTTGGTCGACGAGCAGCACCCTTATCAATTAGAAGGCTCTGAAGCACAATTCCTGCCGAAAATTCGTAATTTTTTTTCTTCAGCTTATTTTTATTATTTTGCCATAATTAGGATACAATAATGTTATATAACTCTCCTAGATTATTTGAATTCAATTGCTAAAAACAAATGTCGCAGTATTTATTTGTAGGCCTCAATAATCCTGGAAAAGGTCGAAAAAACCACCCTAAATTTTAGTGACAGAGCTGGAGATAAAAAAATCCACAGCAATGATAACTTATTTATCCTTTAAATTATAATGATAAATCAAGGTTTCATTTTCAATAACAATATTTTTTATTAGTGTACCAGAACTTTTTCCACACAGCTCCAAATAATAACAAAACTAACTCTTATTTTGCCGTCTTGTAAAATTGTTAATACAGATGTTTTTTGTTTAGCTATCACAGGAAAACAAATGAATAATGTTTACATTTTTTTTCTCTAATTTAAGTTTCATTAGTGCCATGGTGTAGTCCACATTAAAAGAATATCATTATGTAGATAGTTCTTACTGATTCTCAAAACTTTTGGATCACCCCTCGTAAATGCCTATAACAGTTAAGTTAAACTAATGAGCGGAGTTTCTTAGAACGACGATGTTAGCAAACATTTTAATTTAAACTTATTTGATGAACGCGATTATTTTTTATGACTCTTGTATGTTTTATATGTATACCCCTTACTAATAAACGTTGAGTAACGGTGGTATAGCTATACAATATTTTGTCCTTATCTGTCAAATTCAAATGTCAAAATGACAGATAAGGACAAAACATTGTATAGACCACCGTTACTCAAGTAAGTAAGGGGGATAGTGTGTATTTCTTTGTATACGTATATTAATCGAGTTCACAAATATGTATACACTTCAGTACCTTGTCACTTTAATCGCAGTGACAATTCATATATCGATACCTTAGCGCACAATCGTACTAAATGTTTTTTTTTGCCAGTAAAGTTTCGAACTTATTATTTGTGCACAAACATGCTAATTACGATAACTTTTCAAATGTAATTAGTACAAGTGTGAACTAAGGTATCGATATGGCAGTTTAAACATGAAAAGGCACCAAAGTATACAGATATTTATCAACTCGACTGTATCGTTTTCTAGTACCTATATTACTAGGATACTACATAATACCTCGTGCCTCGTGTGGTTGCCGAGTTAGAATAGTGCCACTCCATGTCTTCCCGTGGATGTCGTAAGAGGCGGCTAAGGGAATAAAGGCTTGTAGTACTGTTAGGCGATGGGCTTGCAACCTGTCACTAATACGCTGGTAAACATCTTAGCCTAATTGTGCAAATTGTGGTTATAGAATTATCAACAAGTTTTTAGAGATGTTTGTAATTCTGTAGCTCTGCCTACCCCACTCTGGGAACGAAGGCGTGAGATTATGTATGTATGTACATAATACCGAAGAGTCATAATACCGTATTAAGACTTTTTTTATTGCTTAATCAAAACTATCCTAAAATCAAACCTAACCTAAACCTATTTATAGCAATTATATTATGAATTAATCTAAAATAGCTCCAGCAAACAGCTTTCGGAAAAAAATCTGTTTTTTTTTTTTTTTAACTAGAATTACAAACACTTCAATCCTTCCTTAATTTAATACACACACGAAACACAATACCATTTGACCCTTCACAATTACATTAAAAAAATTACAAAGTGACAACCCTATAGCAATTAGATCCTCAGCGATACAGAATCGTATTGAACCCTTTCCCTGCCCCCGACACCCCTGGCGAATCAATAACTCATACGTTTCCCAAGTCCCGGTAGGGAACGAGGTCGCTAATCTGTATACATCTTCAGCCACTGTTGCGAGGGAGAGCAAGGGTGAGTGAGACAAATAATAATTACTATAATACATGTTAAAATGGCACCTCGATAATTACGTTTTGCGTGGTCTTAGTGATAGGCGGAAGCGATTTCATTTTGACATGCTGTCGAATCAAATCAACTCAACTCTTACTTACTTGACAGTTATGGCGGCTGAGTTAAAAACAATACGATAGCATGTCAAATGCGATACGGTTTACCAAGTAGAATAAAGCCCTAGATGCCTGGTACTGTCGAATTCATAAATATGTATACACTTCAGTACCCTGTCACTTTAATCGTTGTGACGATTTTTAGATCATATATTTTGACAGCTGTTAACGCTCTAATCGTCTGTTAAGTGGTTAACATCGTATGGTGAAATTGGTACTAAATGTGCCGGTAGGCACGTTTCGTAATTGTTATCAATTCACGTATTGATGAATTGCATTTAGATTAGATATTATCTGTACGTGTTTCTAGTGCACATTAGTTAGTACTGTAGTAAGTTAACATTGTATAAATACGCATGTGTAATTGTAATTAGATTAGATTGAAACTGACTGACAAAGTGGTTACTCTCTCACCCCCATCAACATGGATACTTCCGGTAAAGTGGTGACCTGTCACCAAACGTGCTTCCACTCTGAGCTACGCTGGGACCACAATGGATAGATTTAACGCAGTTCTACCCTTTACTACTAACTAAACATGACAAATAGACAGTACTAAAGTGAATACATATTTATGAACTCGACTGTACGAATCGTAACAATGTGCTAGTAAAAGTTAAAATTTTCTCATAAAATAACCAATAGTTTTGAGAGAATTAAAAATGTTATTTTTCATAAAATTATTTTTCGGTCTCACAATTTAGAAAATTATTAGTCGGTACAATGCTAGGAACAATCCTATTGTAACGGTTGATATGTCTGCCCTACTAAGCTAATAAGCAGTATCCCAAATTTAATAACCAAAGCAGTTTTATTTCTATTCTGTTAGTAATAAGGTTGATATTGCTACAGGAGTTTTATGTGAGATACTGCGTATTGGATTAGCAGGGCAGATGTGCTTCTTACTATACTGGGCCATTACTTATGATAACGATTGAACATTTGAATTTGGAACTCGGAGTGGTTCGAAATAAGATCGATATTGCAATACATACATACGCTACGCTTAGCTCCGCTCCCGCCTTAGCCTTCTGCTAACCTATCCGAGTCGCTTCTGCCCCGGCCCATCAAGCAAGTACTACGAGTATTAAAAAATACGATGAATATATAAATTAGATATATATAATTATATATACTACTATTTGACAAATAACCCTATTAACTCACTGTATTTTTTCTATGTATTCCTCTTGTTCTGCGTATTTCCGCTATCTCTTATGAGTTAGCACTGGTAACTCGACACTAATAGGCGCAAACGCTGTCTTCCCACGGACGATTGCCGCTCATTTTTTAAAGCATAGAGATTAACAGCTGACATTGATGCTCACTTAGACTCACTTACAGCTGTCAAGGGATCTGTCACTCCGGGGGGATACAGTTGAATGGACTATAGTACCTAACGCAATCGCGCAACAAAGTATAGGGTATTATTTTTATTATGACAGTTTATATCTTTTTTTAAGTGACAAGCGAAGGAGGAGGGTTGTGAGTTTATTAGCCTATATATGTTCGTAAGTATGTTTGTGGATTTGTCTTAATCTTGTGAGTGTCACTAAAGATATGACAATAATCAAAATTCAATATGGCGGCAACTAGACGTCATATTGTAAGAAAGAAAAAATAAAGTCGTACAACTATGTCAAGTGGGGTATCATTAGAAAGGTATTTAAAAATGAACTTTAGGTTTCTTACATCATGAATGATCATTTAGGATCTATAACGATTTAAAGTTGGTTAGCAACAGTCGGGTTTTTAATTATTACCATTTATTATTGATATTTATCACGATACATCATCATCATCATCATTTCAGCCTATTGCAGTCCACTGTTGGACGTAAGCCTCCCCCAGGGTTCGCCACAAGGCCCGATCTCCCGTTTTCGCCATCCAGTCACCACCAGCCACTTTTTTCAGGTCGTCGGTCCATCTGGCTGGAGGGCGTCCTACGCTACGCTTGCCGAGCCGTGGTCTCCACTCGAGAACCCGTCTACTCCACCGAACATCGGTTCTGCGACAGATGGGACTAGCCCACTGCCACTTCAGTCTGCTACACTTCTGAACTACGTCAGTGACCCTTACGATACAATTATAATAAATAGGTACTAGAAGAAGGCCACGATTACATGTAGAATAAGTTCCCTGCCACCCCCCCCCCCCCCCCCCCTATTTCTTGGTAGGGGTTGATTTTTGACAAATCCTCTCTTGTGCGCCCCCAGGACATCCAAGGAATATATATATATATATGTTTTCTGTGACTGCGTCCACGCAGAATACGTTTAAGTATCTCTATTCCCGTGAAAACTGTAGATTTTTCGGATTAAAACTACCCTAAGTCCGTATTTGGGGTAAATTTGTAGGCATTTTTTCTATTTCTGTGTCCATTTTATCTTCAAAGATAATATTATTGTGAAAGTTTGTGTGTTTTTAAATCACACATCAACAGCTAAAGGGATTTAGATGGAATTTAGCATTGTTCTGGATTTGTACAAAAGTTCTTACTTGTTCTGCAAATTAAATAGTTTCTACGAAAAAACAAAACGCAAGTTGGTAGTGTTGAAAATAGTCTTATTTTTAATTTATCAGCTAAATAAATAAACATCAGCAAAATAATAAAGATTTATTTTTGACATAATTAGGATTGATTTTTTAATATATTTATTACTTATTATAAAAGTATTTCCCGGCGTTTTTCTTTTCATATTTCTTTATATCTCTCAAGGTTATTTTATAATAATAAAATATGAAAGTAAAATAACAATACCAGTCCAAAAACTAAACATTTAATAACATTAGAGTTAAATGGTGTATGTGTGTTTTTATTCGTAAATCCATTTTAATAATTCTTACACTAATAAAAATATGCATATTCCTTGAGTAAAAACGGTATTTTCCTTTAAACGAGCGAAGCGATGGTCAATATAAAAAAACCTACCTATTATAAACAACCCTTAGTTTCACGTTTTAAAATGTTCATTTTCACTTTCCCCCAAACTTGCCCAACCCGTGTTACCCTTACCCCACGGCTTACCCCAGTCTTTGAAGTCGTGCTGAAGGCTTAGCACATTACCGAGCAGCGTAAGCCTCGTAATGTGGGGCGTAATCGTCCGCCTAAGAGCGCATCATGCTAATACGTTAAGGACTGACGCGCACATAAGCGTTACTTACTATTATAAAATGTATTAAAGTGAAAATAAATAAATATCAAGGGACGATCTCACACAAATTGACCTAGTCCCAAACTAAGCTCTAGGCTTGTACTATGACAACGATATAAATACTTATATAGAGAAATATATACTTAAATACATAGAAAACATCCACGACTCGGGAACAAATACTCGTGCTCATCACACAAATATCTGCCCTTACCGGGATTTGAACCCAGGACCGCTAGCTTCGTAGGCAGGGTCACTACCAACTAGGCTAGCACGTCGTCAAGTGTGTTTGTTTATTCTGCTTTTACAAGTAAGTAGCATGTCCTGGTAATACTTGTTATAAACCATATCCAACAAATATCACTAATTTGTGTCCTAAAATATTGTCAACTTAAAAATCTTTTACACAAATTAATCATGGAGTCATTTTAAAGCATCCGTACCCAAAGGGTGCCAACGTGCTTTGTCATGGGGGCTGATTTTTGACTTTCGAGCGCTCGAAAGTTTTACTCGGAAGTGAGCAAAATCTGTGAAACCGTATTTTTGAAATTACGAGCGATAGAAAATTTAAAGACGAGTGGCCCACACCATTCGTTTTCAATTCCACCGCTCGTATTTCGAAAAAAGGTTTTGTAGATTTTGCTCACTTCTTAGTCAAAAATCGGGCGCCTGATTTAACATAGTGACATTTACATTTAACATAAAGTGACAAAGCATACTTTAACTAAATAAAAGAGATAACATTCTCATAAAGTGTATGTTAAAAAAAATAAGGAGGTCATTCAAGAAGTGTTGTTTTCTGCATACAGACAGGAACCCTACTTGTGCGTATAGTTTTTTAAAGGCACATGCGCTATATTTCTAATAACATGCTCGCCAAACTGCGAAAGCTTAAGCTAAAGCATACAGGAAACAAAAGTATACAATATTTTATTATCACTGCAACCATTATATTCTCTTTCTTTCCCTGCAATAACGCCAGTTTATGTTCATAATTCCAAGATTGCTGGAGTGCATTGGGGGATATAAAGTTGTTATTAGGCTCCCGTAAGTGGTAGTTTCCGGGCCACTTATTACTGGGCTTATTTCTTCGACTTGCCTGTGGAGGCACGTCATAGTTGCAACATGATCAAGTATTAATTAAAGTGTGCAGAGAAATTAGTAATAACAGAATACAGGCGTGAAAAATAACTTTCCATCCTAATCACGCTAATGTTATAAATAAAAAATTGTGAGTTTGTCCTTCACGCAATTTTGAATACAAATAGCTTGTGCAACGTCGTTTCAGAATTATTAACAAGTTTTAGAGTTGTTGGTAATTCTGTAGCTCTGCCTACCCCACTCTGGGAATGAAGGTGTGAGTTTATGTGTGTATGTAGAAATAGCTTATACACACGCATTTACACGCATCCTGAAAAAAAAACTGTTGCCATGGTCAACGCGGACGAAGTCTCAGGCTACTGATTTATAAAATGAAATGATGATAAAAAGGCTGTTGTTAGGCTGTTAAAAGGACATCAAGCCACGTAACAGTCAAATATTCCTTAATACTGAACTGCCAAAGATGGAGGCCAGGTACCTGTTTTTATATGACTTGTATGTATGTACATATGGTTTTTGCTTTCCTCGTTATCATTGGACTGATGTCTAGATTCATCATAGCGTTGCGAGTGTCAATGGGTAAACAATATAATAAATATTAAATAAACAGATGAACATCAATCACAATATAAAACCGTGCAGATTTTAAATCCTACTTTCTGGTTGAGTAACTTTAAACCAGTAAGACAGAACGAATTAAAGAAATAGCATAAAATTGTTCCTAAGACCCTTTCATGCAAAAACATGACATGAATTATTAACAAATAATTAATAATAAATATTCTCTTAGCACTTCTCTACTCACTGCTACCCTCTCATCCGTTGATTCGTTTGTGATACGTGATACCCGGCTTTAGGTGAGGGCGCCACCATCGCCCCACGAGAACTATATAGTTGGCAAACCTGTATAGTTCCCGATCCCGCCACCCGCATTATTAAGTTGGCATGTGTAAACGCTTGATAGTTACGTAGATTAGACAAGATGGCGGAGTATTATCCGACTATGTTTAGAAGGTGTATTTGATATACTAGCGCCGAGACTCGGGTCTACGCGGATAATATGTCGGTGTAATACGGTTTTAGATCTTAAGCGCTCACGTGCTTTGTGCTACCAGAGTTGCTAGTGATAGCCCTTATTTGCTTATGGGTAAGGTCGATCAAATTTGCACGAGCAATGCATTAATAGATACTAACTTTTTTTTTATATTATGACTGACTGGTAAAAAAACAGGATCTTTATGCAAGGAACGGCGCTCCAAATTTTGAATTGAATTAACCTTGTCATGTAGGGTATCGTATGAATAAGCTTCATTGGCATAAGCTTAAACAGATTTTTTATTATTTTCATGATGTATAGTTATCGATTTATGACAAATTATGAAATACTTCGATTTATAATATTATGTACTACAAAGGGCATTGGGTAAGTTTCTATGAAGACAATTGTCATATTTTCTTTCAGCGGCCACGGATGATTTTTACATAGTTATTTAGAGGACCTCTAAATACATATAGATATATATTATTTATAGCGTTAAATAATATCGGAGCGGAGATATTAAAGATTTAAGTAATCAGTTTTTGGTACTAAAAGTACGCCCAGGTAAGAATATTTAAATACTCAGCTCCGATGCACTTAAAAGTATTACATTAAATAACAAAGTATGTTTATTTTGAATAATTCTATCATAATTTACAACTTTTACGAATGGCCGCTCACCTTGAAAATGTATGACTTTTACAAATGACAACACTTTTACCCAAACCCCTGTACAGAACCCTCGGTGGGCGAGTCGGAGTCGCAGTTGCCTGTTTTTTTGTAGAGGATTAAAAACCTACTGAGCCTGAAACACTATAAATAAAAAATGTTCCTTGTAATCTATTGGCATATCACGATGTTACAAAAAGGTTAATTAATTTGTCGGAAATGTCAGTGCTCTAGACATAGCATTGTCACCCTTAACTCAACTAGGTAGTGTTCATAGTTGAGTTTACTAGTTTACCATTATAAAGGGTAAAAAGTTTATACGTCACATGAAACAACTGTATGGTTCTTAGGTCTAACGGAATCTTAGGGTCACAGTAGCGGCATCGAGTGATGGCACTTTTGTAGCTTGCTCGCTCATGAAGTTCCCTAAATATTGACAGCAAGTATAAAAGAACAGATGTCAAACTTCATTGTTGCAGGTACCGGAAAAGTGATGTACTGCTGGCGCTGTAATTTACCGAAACGCATTTCGTAACTAGCTTTATCTTGAGGTTGTTTTTATTTGCTCGTACTCTAGCATTCATAGTTTTAATCATAACTAACAAAAAACACCTCAAAAAAACAATTCGCGTGATGATAACAAAGGACCGCTGGCTGGTACAACAACGCATGACAATGAAGTCACTGCACTTTCACGTCACCGCCGCTGGCAAACTCGCGTCCTAGCTCTGAGTTAACGTGGTTTTATGATTATTTATTCACTCATTTATCAATAATTTCAAATTTTGTATATTTTGACACAATATTTCAAATTTCTGACAATGTCGTCTTCTTCAAGCCGCACAGTTTATTTCGAGAGTTTGATCTACAATTTATGGCCTTTTATTTTTATACGTTATTTCTTTAATAAACTTTTTAAAAATATACTTCTCGGACTTGACTGAAATTTTTACGATGCTAAATTGGAGTGTTTCACAACACTATTTGTCAGCTGTCATAAGTGCCATCACTCGATGCCGCTACTGTAGGCTAAAAGTATTAGTTAGACTTTCTCAATGCGCTTTAATAGGTTCCGTATTTGAATGCCTAAAATTAATTAGCCTAAAGTATTCTAATCCCCAAAGTTCATAATTCCTATTGGGTTTTTTTCTGAAACCGTAAACAATTCAGGTTTTTTTTTTAATTGTATAGAACTCAATAAGTTAGGTTAGGTTTGTTTTGTAACTATACTGAAAAGTTTACGGTTTCCGAAAAAACCCATTAGGTGTTATGAAGTTTTAGGGATTATGATACACTAGTGACCCGCCCTCGCTTCGCTTCGGTTTATGCCAGTTTTCTGTAATACCCATACATAATCCAAAACTTATTGTACATAAAAAACTTCCTCTTAAATCACTCAATCTATTTAAAAAAACCGCATCAAAATCCGTTGCGTAGTTTTAAAGATCCAAGCATACATAGGGACAGACAGACAGCGGGAAGCGACTTTGTTTTATACTATGTAGTGATTAGGCTTATCAATTTTAGGCGTTCTGATAAGTAAACCTTTAAATATGGGGCTTTTAAAAAGGGTGTCATTTACTGATGTGCCAAAGGAAACTTTCCAAAACTGCGGAACATTTCATGTAGGAAAATTTCGGAAACTTCTCACAATTTAGTATGGGGATTGAAACTTTCCGCTTCTTAAATTTAAATTTCCTATATTTCTAGTGAAAGTTTTCGGAAATTTCTTAGAACTTTTCCAACTTTTTGGAAACTTCCCGCAACTTGCACATCAGTAGTGTCATTAAATTTCTTCGAGACCGGCAACGGCGTCAGCCTACAGGCAGCGTTGTAAATGTCCATAGGCGGCGGTGACCACTTCCCATCAGTGGGCCTAGTATGTAGTTAGTAAAATGTGCATCTCTCATACGAGAGTGACGGTGCATCCGTCACTCTCGTACTTATCATAAATATACGTGTCAAAAATTGACGGGTGATTTATCCACATTTTGTCACGCGATAAACGCAGCCATAATTAGGCCCCAGCACGCGTAGCGCAAGTTGTACTCGTATTTTCTCGCTTGTCGCTCAGTGCGTCTCTATCGTTACAGACTAGAAAGAAAGGGAGACAACATGTGATAACTGTGCTGGTCTGCCCGTTTGTCCGTAATAATATAATTTGTTTTGTAATGTAATTACGACGACACGTTAGCCCAGTTGGTGTTGGTAGTGAACCTGCCTACGAAGCTAGCGGTCCAAGGTTCTTTTTTGGCCATGGTACGGAACCCTTCATATGCGAATAACTCACCCTTGGCCATTATTAAAAAAAAAGTACCCAATGACATTTGCCACGCAATGACGAAACGAAAAACACCTCGTTTGTTGAAAACAGGGGTGTCATTCTAAAAACGGCGTTCGGTCGGTCCAACGAGTGAACGCGGCGAACCGGCGAGTTTACCTAAGTAGTCCCGTCAGAGCGTACAAAACACATTTTAGCGTGTGCATTCTCAATAGGTGTGTGTCCGAATTTGGACCGCCGTTCCTTGCATAAAGATCCTGTTTTTTGTGATTTAATTTAAAATGTATAGATTCAAATTTTTTTTCCTATACATTTAGTATAAGACATTATTACTTGCCAAATTTCATAGATCAACGGAAAAATCCCCTATAAATATTGATTCCCTTGAGAGTGTAGAAATACACGTTTTTTCGGCAAAAACGGCCGAATCTTTTTTAAAGTTAAGTTTGATTTTTTTCGCAACCTCAAAAGACTGTATTGAGTACATGCTTTTAATTTCAACTCGATACCTCCACGCGTTCCCGAGATAAAAGGGTCTTGATAGATAGACGGACAGACAGACGGACGCCAAAGTGATCCTATAAGGGTTCCGTTTTTCCTTTTGTGGTACGGAACCCTAAGAATGACCAAAATGCACTCTCAGTTAATCTCACATCAAAAGCTTCATCATTATTATTATTTAGCATAATTTTAATCCCTTAATGCGTTTCCCATTTATACCACTGAAAGGTATTGTCATTTTTTAATTACCGCTTCAAATAGCTTAATTGTAGTTAATTAATACCCGGACGAGCTTCACTTATTTAATATTTAATGAATATGCCAATATCCATTACAATAAGAATCATTAATCGGAAATGATTTTAGTGTACTTGACAGTGGTGACAATTTATAACTATGCAGCCAAATAACCATGTATGTTTGCGTTTATCGCGTGACAAAATGTGGATAAAACATCCGTCACTTTCTGACACGTATATAAGTACGAGACTGACATTTTGTCGCGCGATAACCGCAACCAATTACATAACTTTAACAAAAAGCAAGCTTTCAAAACCCGACTGTTGCTAACCAACTTTAAATCGTTATAAATCCTAAATGATCATTCAAAATGAAAAATGATTAATTAAACCTAAAGATGATTTTTAAATCCCTATTCAATGATACCCCACTTGTTATAATCGGTCGATTTAAAAAAAAAAAATTTGCACAATATGGCGTCTGGTTGCCGCCATATTTAATTTTGATTACTGTCATATCTTCAGTGACACTCACCAGATTAAGACAAATCGATTGACATAAGAATCATCAAAATCGGACAACGGGTTTAGTTTTTATAGTGCCACAAAGGAACAAACATACATATATAGGCTGTGAAACACATTACCCTCCGGCAGTCGGGTAAAAACCCAATACGTTTCTTAGTAACAAAACGGACATTTCCATAAGTACATATTTTTGGGGACATATCGGGAGAACTATTTTTCTTGTCCAGAAAGATAAACCCAACCAACGTGCAAACGACGATGAGCAAAAACCCCACCCACCAACAGAGATGAAACATGTGCCAGTTTATAGATCTTGGCAACATGATGTATTTTTACTGTGGCGACGATCGCCATATGTATGGGGTTTTCTTGGAAAATCATAATCGTATCGTAAAAAAATTGTTTGAAAATTAACACATTCTGGCCTTGCTTGGCTCTGGAAAGGTTTATTTCATTAAAAAAATCCCATCGATTTTACTAAAATAGGTATTTTGTCTTTTTTTTGGGTCCTAATGAACATAATATAAACATGCATCCCGCGACTGTTGGAGGGTGGGGACGGGGTCCACACAAAATTGCCCATCACCTTTTTTCCCAAAGCTGAAGAAAAAGTCAAAGGTGGGCTAGTTTTTTGAAACTCCCCCCATACTAGGGCCGCTGATTTAGATACAAAATAATAATAATAAATAAATATCAGGGGGACAATGTGACACCAAATGACCTAGTCCCAAACTAAGCTCTAGGCTTGTACTATGGGCACTAGACAACGATATAAATACTTATAAAGAGAAATATATACTTAAATACATAGAAAACATCCATGACTCTGGAATAAATATTCGCGCTCATCAAACAAATATCTGCCCTTACTGGGATTTGAACCAAGGACCGCTAGCTTCGTGGGCAGGGTCACTAGTCCCTACCAACTAGGCCAGCGCGTCGTCCAATATAAGTTTAAGCGTATATACCCTACGCGATGCCAGTAGCAGATAAGCCAGACACGGATTGGTTCGCCGCACCAGCTATTAACCATAATTATAATAATAATTATTGATTACTTAAAATATCCTCTATAGCGTGCTGTCCCTTTTCTAGGCAAATTAGAAAATGCTTGTCCAGATTTGAAATAAGTGCTAGTAAAGCCGTGTTCGCTCGGCCCGTGCTAATTCAGGCCAGGGTGGTGATTCTCTCAACAAGCAAAGGTGAAGTCGAGTCTCGAGTGAAGGTCCAAGCGGCGAGTTTATGTAGTCCCGACAGAGCGAACAAAACACATTTTAGCGCGTGCATTCAATTTGGGAGCATTACTCCACGAACGTATAAGGCTCCCTAATTGACAATGCACGCGCTAAAATGTGTTTTGTGGGACTAAACTCGCCGCTTTTATTCGCTCATCCGTTCGACCGGCCGCCGTTTTTTGAGAGAATAACACACCAGGCCGGATCGCGCGCCGCTAAAGGCCGCCACAGGCACCGTCGCGCCGCGACTTTGAATTTACCGACTCAGGACGGATCGAACGGGCGACGACAGGCGACCACAGGCCTCGTCAGATGCAACCATTCCCACGATCTGTAGGCCTGTAATGGCGCGATCAGATCTGTGAAACAACAGGCCGTGGGAACCCGGCTTTAATAATGTACGGGACCCTCGGTGCGCGAGACCGACTCTCACTTTGCCGGTTTTTATTTAGCTATTCAAACTTGTGTAAAAACAATATAGGAATATGCATGGATTTTTCAAATCGTGTTTCTGAACAAAATGTATAACAACCATACTTAAGAGAGATCACCAAAAGTGAAATTAAAATTAAAATCGGTCAAGAAATACGGATGATACAAGCATTTTAAACTGCTAATTAGACAGCGATTAGACAGAGAGATCCGATATGCACTGTGACGTCATGTAACAGGTGGGCCATATAAACTCCATGTTAAATTAGGTTTTCTAGGAAAGAGATAGGAACAAATCTTTGTTGGCAACCTTGGATATTTTTATAGCTATTCAAAAATGTTTTTACTCAAATATTTGTTACATGAATCGGTTTTTATTGAAGCTTTGAAAAAAGTTATGAATATTCCCTATTGTTAAATCTAAGGGAAATGTGTAAGTTTTGATTTGAATTTCGAATTTTAACTATTAGTTCAGTTAACTTATCAAAAATGGGACCTTAACAACGACTTTATCGTCACTTGCTGATATCTCATATTCGAACGTAGTAAGATTAACCGAACTTAACAAAAAAAAAAACAATTTACAAGTTACTCGATGGTCTAAGATCCGAATAGGAGACGACCTTCACCGGGCTGTTTATTCGATAAAAAGAATTTTATACCAAACATAACATGTGCGAATAGGTAGGCTGAAAAATTTATATTTATGATTATTTTTTTTTAATTGCAATTGCTTGTTTAATAGACAAATGACATACTAATCGAAAGTATATGCAAACGTTAGGTTTGGTGAAAATTATTAGTATCGATTTACCTGTTCATGCACTGCCTACCAAATAGTTATTACGGAAAAAAAATAGTCAACCTAATGTTTACACAAATCAAAAAATATTTTTATACAATGAATATAATGATAAAGATTTGTCTGCGGGCCTGGTAGGGTTGCGTTTATCGCGTGACAAAATGTCGATAAAGCATCCGTCACTCTCGGACTTATAAATTATAAACGTGTCAGAAATTGACGGATGTTTGAAACGCAGCCATATTAGACCCTCAGTACCCTTACCATGAGTTACGATTACCGTACTCGCTAGCGAGTCGAATGCTCTGTCCTTTGCACTCTATAAGAATACTGTGAGGTCTGCGAGGGACAGAGCATTCGAATCACTAGCGTGTTCGTTATTTGTAACTCATGGTAAGGGTACAGATGAATTAAGAATGTTGTCGAGAAACAATGTTCAAACTTAGTTTGACAAAATGGTTAACGGAGAAATGTTTTTACAGTGTCAAGGAATACTTAAGGGATTAAATATGTACTTATACTAAAATATTATATAAAATTGCTGAAGTACACTCAGAAGCAAAACTAACGGGTCAGAGTGTGTTTTTCATACAAACGAGGCTATTTCGAAGCCTTGGTTCTTTGCCAGTGGTGGTTTTGAGTGAGGTTTAATGGTGGATACTCCGAGGTTCAACAGAGGAGGTCAAAAGTTCTTAAGATACCTAACTGATCGCACAATCAGTTAACACCACAGCGAGAGAGTTTGGTCATCATTTGGATTTCCTTACCTTTTATTGCCATTTTAGATGTTTTTCTGAACATGCACAATTCTGGCGGTAACAGCAGATTCAATCAGTTGGGTATCCTAGGCACTCTGGAAGGCCTGTATCGATGCTCGGGGTATCCATCATCAGATTTCACCACAAGCATCCCCTGGCGAAGAACCAAGGCTTCGAAATAGCGCCGTTTGTATGAAAAACGAACTCTGACCCGTTAGTTTTGCTCCTGAGTGTAGTTATGTGACAACCATTTTTTTATATTAGTAACCATGTATCAATAACATTAAGACCAATATTTGTACGTTCGCTTGCTTGCTAAATACAAATGTAATAATTATATAAGTAAGACAGGTCATTAACTGTATTCTGACAAATAAATGAATTTGAATTTGAATAAAATGTCCTTAAAAACTATTTACTTAGGTAAGGGTACTTACATTATGTCTTGGTGACCACGAGTTGCACATGAGAGATGCATCCTCCAAAATCCGACTCTGAAATAAAAAACCTGGGTTCGTTCAAATACAACAATATTCGCATGCACATTATGTTATACCACTTTTTATTTTATTATTATATATTAAATGGCTCATACACAAATTTAGGTTACCGTCTTTCCTGTGGCCCGTTCCAGAAAGCCACTCTGCAACTCTGCACTCCACAAATCCCACTCTTCAAACGTATTTCTGTTCCACAAAGCTATTGCAGAGTTGAAGAGGCAGAGTCAAATGCAGAGTATGGTTTTGTAGCTTTGCAAAGTATTTCTGTTACACAACACAATTTCAAAGTTGAAGAGGCAGAGTCAAATACAAAGTGTGGATTTGTGGATTTGCAAAGTATTTTAGTATCAGAATCTTCGCAGAGTTTGCAAATTACGCAGTGTTTTCTGGAACACGTTTACTCTGCACTTTGCATTATCGTGGATTTGCAAAGTGCAGAGTGCAGAGTTGCAGAGTGGCTTTCTGGAACGGGCCCCAGAAGTTAACGTTTTTGAGGTCTAATTTTCTGTCTAAACCCATATCCGCATAAACGGCGTCAGCGGGCCTTGCATGGTTACGTTTATCGCGTGACATAATGTGGATAAAGCATCCGTCACTCTCACACTTACACAGGATGTGAAATCCATAAGAACATACATTTTAAGTGACGATAGCTTTAAGTGTTGTGAACCGTTTAAAGAAGGAATTAAGTTGATAGCTCCAATAAATTTAGTGTAATACATTTTTAAAGGGTCCATCGAGCAGCAATGTACAACATTAAGTCTAAGTTAATTGCAAGTTAATTGACGGATTGCGTGGCGAATTAGTTAGTATGAAAAAAAGGACAATTTATGTTAACAATAGACATGTTTTTATGTTAATTAGGATGCATATTAACTACATACATACATACATACATAATCTCACGCCTTCGTTCCCAGAGTGGGGTAGGCAGAGCTACAGAATTACAAACATCTCTAAAAACTAGTTGATAATTCTATAACCACAATTTGCACAATTAGGTTAAGATGTTTACCAGCGTATTAGTGACAGGTTGCAAGCCCATCGCCTAACAGTACTACAAGCCTTTATTCCCTTAGTCGTCTCTTACGACATCCACGGGAAGACATGGAGTGGCACTATTCTAACTCGGCAACCACACGAGGCATATTAACTGTTGTCAAAATATATGTTCGTATGAATGTCACACGCTGTATACGTGTCAAAAAGTGACGGATGATCCAGATTTAATCACGCGATAAATATAATATAATATAAAATATAAGGCCCCAGGTCTACTTTAGTTCTATCAGACACATAATACGCACACAAGCTTCTAACTATTGACTACAAGAAAGACAACTTTTGTTTTTCCGAGTGTGTGTGACTCAAATAAATAAAGCCACTCGAGGTAACATGTCAACTCGTACTTTGAGCTGGGGGCCTAATATGGCTGCGTTTACGGCGTGTCTTTACCAAGGCTATATGCCTTGGCTAAAAGTATGCGTTTTCATATAAAAGTTAAACTTTAAAAAGTAGCATTTATATCTGTCATTATATAAAGTTCAGAAAAAATTGACACATTTATTGACGTTAGGGAAAATTCCGTGAAAAAAATACCATTTTTTTTTTCTAAATCCCGACTTTTTCTAGCTTCGGTTTTCACACGAAAATAGCTACGAAATGAGGTCCCATTTTTGATAAGTTAACTGAACTAATAGTTAAAATTTGAACTTTATATAATGACAGATATAAATGCTACTTTTTAAAGTTTAACTTTTATATGAAAACGCATACTTTTGGCCAAGGCTGTAGTATAAAAGTTCAAAACATTCGCTTCTCGCCGTCTGCCCCTCTGTATGTACAGTCAAGGAATTTAATTTGTGACCCACCTTAGGTCCAAAGTCAATCTGAAATTCTACAGCAATAAGGTTGAGTTTCCTATCAATTACAATTGACTTGGCATCTCTATTGACAATGACATCTTCAAGCAGATTTGCTTTGAAATGGGTAGCAAATTAACTTCCGTGACCGTACGCTTAGATCTTTAAAACTACGCAACGGATTTTAACGCGGTTTCCATCAATAGATAGAGTGATTCTAGAGGAAGGTTTTTATGTACTGTCAATTCTGGATGAAGTCTGGGTCCGTCCGCTACCACCATCTTATCCATTAACCCACCGCCAAGCAGTAGTGTTCGCATTGCTGTGTTCCGGTGTGGGGATAAGACAACCGGTGAAATTACTAGCATAGAGGCATTCCATCTTAGTCCTCAGGGTTGGCAACGCATTTGAGGTCTTGGGATTGCAGTTTTTAGATTGGAGTCTTGAGATTTCAAATGTCTATGGGTCTCAGATTCCACTTACCAGCAGGTGGCCTGACTGCTCGTGTGCCTTCTCCTTGCCATAAAAAAATGGTGTTACAGAAAACGAAGCGAAGCGAGGGCGGGTTACCTAATATAACGGAACATCCTTTGCGTGACTTTTTAGATTCACATGGCGACCTATATTGAATAATATATCACACAAGCCTATCATTATGTTAAGGTTGGCGTAACACACGATATGAGATATTCAAAATTCTGTGGCCATATTGAAAATGAATACAAGTCGAATTAGCTTGTAATAAAAAAGGGTATAATTTATATACAAAGTTTAAAAGACTTATACCCTTTTTCAATGAAACCTCAAAAGACTTGTTACCTTTTTCACTAGAGCCACAGAATTACTAACAAAAATCAAGATTGAATTATTCATTTAGAGGTTATCAAAACAACCAAGGACTCTGTACGGGGTCGTTTTTATATACCTTTTTGACTTTGTGGCACTGGTGTTTCTAAACAGTCTAATTTAATGAATTTTACAATAACTAATAATAATAATAATTATCTGGGGCACGTTTTATAAAGCTACAAGTAACAATTTTACAGTACTAAACTGGCAACACTGCTCAAATGGCTGATAGTCATTGGTCGAGTTTGTGTCAAATGGAAACATACACCATACCATACCATGGTATCATATACATACTTATATAGTATATTTATACAGGATGTAATCGTTATGTGTAGCCAGGGGATTTTTCCGTAAATATAACAGATATCAGAAAACTTTAAGCTGATATCGAAAGTACGTTACCCAATGAGTAAAATCACATTAATACCTTTTTTTAAATAAAAGTATTAACATTAAAAATATTAAGTATGTAAGTAATTATATTTATCGCCCGGAGCTAAATTTAATGCTTGTAGATGCTTGCACTCAAAAAAATGAGAGCCAACAAAGAGAGATTTTCACTTAGTTGATATAAAATGAATACAATACTTAAGATATTAGTTATATAAACCAAAAATGATAGTAACAAACAACAATTTCTTTAGAGATTCAACTAACATCTTAGTTGATGTATCTAACGTCTTAGTTGATGTATCTATCGTCTTGTTAGGCTCGTATGGGATCAAGACGCTTATGGACAACAATCACAATCTTGTTACAAGCAACCAATTATTTTTTTCAGTGTGCAAACTGTCACTGATATACACAGTCATGGTAAACATCTTAGCCTTAGAATTATCATCAAGTTTTTAGTGTTGCTGGTAATTCTGTATAGCTCTGCCTACCCCACTCTGGGAAAGAAGATTTGGTTGAATGTATGTATGTATACAGGGTGCCTCTGACCTCGGGGCTTTAATTGCATGGATCGTTTCTACTCCTGAAACTGACCTTCTTTTGTTCCGTAAGTTGATAAAAAAAAATCCCACTTAAATTTTATTTTTTTCATACAAATTAAATGTAATTTTCAATGTACGCGATAAAATTCTCCATTTTCCTTTAGCCCTCGTACTAAGGAAATGTCGCCCCCGTACGATGAGATCGTGATTTTATGGCCATGAGGTAATACACAGATTTTACAACTAGACTTTAAAATCAATTAGTTATCTAAATTTAAGTTATTTTTTAATGTTGCAGAACAAAAGTAGTTCAGTTTAGCGCGTAGAATTGATGGTTGCATTTAAAGCCCCAAGGTCAGAGGCACCCTGTATATCTAAATTTGTATGGAATTTTTGTGTCAGCTACACGATTTAGGTGTCATTTCACAATGCTCCTAAAGTTCTGTGACAGTTGTTGCTTTCTCGCTCTTTCTGTAACAATGGCAGCACCAAACACAAGTGCTAACGCTGGGGGCCTAATATGGCTGCGTTTATCGCGTGATAAAATGAAGATAAAACATCCGTCACTTTTTGACACGTATGTACGAGAGTGACGGATGCTTTATCCACATTTTGTCACGCGATAAACGCAACCATACTAGGCCCGCTGCACGGCTAGCACATGTTGCCCGCAACCAGGGATCGTATACCGGTATAATTTTCATACAAAAATACCGGTATTCAATTTTGGTATCTCGCTTATTATTGAATATTTATGCTCTTCAATGAATTTATATAATAGAATAGTGTTATTACCTAAATTACAGACGAAAATATCCAGGAAATACTGCAAATTAAGGAAGATATTTCAATTTTAATTAATACCGGTATTGATCCCTGCCCGCAACTTCTTTGTCGCTCGGATCACCCTTTCTATCTATTCTGTAACGATAGAGACGCACTGAGCGACAAGCGAGAAAATACGATTTGTGCTACCCGTGCTGGGCATTCACGGACGCGCCATTTGTCTCGGGGACAGATCGAGTGCATACAACTGGATGGGCGGAATATTTTGACTACATCCACGGGCGCCAGACTGATTACAAAATAGCAGCCAGAGAACACATTCACGACGATGCCATTTGGCTTCGCGCGATGGCGTAGCGTGTTCAAAAGTTGAATTTCGACATTCACGATAGTTCCATTCGGATGGCGCGTTGGCGCGTCGCGCTGGCTTTCCGTCCATTTGGAAATCCAACGGACCGCGCCAAGTACTTTTAAACGCTACACTTTTGATATTCACGGGTCGTTATTGGCGCGGTACTGGGGTGTGATTCTCTCAACAACGACGGAAGGATGGACGAACGATTGATTGTCCAAGCGGTGAGTTTAAGTAGTCCCGTCAGAAAGAACAAAACACATTTTAGCGCGTGCATTGTCAATTAGGGAGCCTAGGCTGCGGCTCCACTGAGGCGGAGACGAGCGGAGCGGTGCGGAGCTGTGCCAATATTAACCAATAGAATCTAAACTAACGTGCGCAAGGCGAGCTTCACGTGACCGCATGCGCCTTCTATTGGTTAATATTGGCACAGCTCCGCACCGCTCCGCTCGTCTCCGCCTCAGCACGGGTAGCACAAGTTGTATTTTCTCGCTTGTCGCTCAGTGCGTCTCTATCGTTACGGACTAGATCGAAAGGGAGATCCGGGCGACTAAGAAGTAGCGGGCAACTTGTGCTAGCCGTGCAGTGGAGCCGTACCCCAAGTACGTTCGAGAAGTCATGCTGCCAAATTGAATACACGCGCTAAAATGTGTTGTGTTCTGTCGGGACTACTTAAACTCGCCGCTTGGACCTTCACTCGAGCGAACGATCACCTTTGCTTGTTGAGAGAATCACAACCCTGCTCTATTCGGCTTGTTGGAGCGGTCGTGAATGCCCAGCTTAACAGTTGCTGCCTTTCAGTGGGTCTTAACCTTTTAGTCCTTTTTTTTTGACAAAATTTCCATTATGCCGTGGACCACCCAGTTGGTTTATGGATTTGGAGGTAATATTCAGTAAATAAAGGGTTATTTTAGACTCTTGTCCCTTATTTATTGGCATGGCTCGCGAACCACTAGAGATGCTTCCAAGGACCACTAGTGGTCCGCGGACCACCGGTTAAGAACCACTGCTTAAATAGTTTAAAATTACTCCGATAAAGTTTAATTCAGTTTAATCGGAGTTTGTTTGAACAGTTATAATTCAGTAAAGGTCAACCGGGGCACTTGCGTCACGATTCTTTTCAATCCATTTTCTCTTGTAAGTCTCAGAGTGGGGTAGACAGAGCTACAGAATTACCAACAACTCTAAAAACAATCACAATCAGGCTAAGATGTTTACCAGCGTATTAGTGACAGGTTGCAAGCCCATCGCCTAACAGTACTACAAGCGTTTATTCCCTTAGTCGCCTCTTTTCTTGATTTAATTGATTTAATTAGTTAAGTCATTTGGAAAAGAAGATTGACGAAAGAGATATACAGAGCAAAAGTGAGTGGGAGGGTCGGAAGGGGCCGACCTAGGCGTACTTTTTCGAATCAAATCGGAGAAATACTGGAAAAGGGCCGGATCTTAAGTACCCGAAACCGACGTGCATGCATGACTCGATGTATGAATGTGGAAGAAGCCAAAGAGATTTGTCAGGATCGTAGCAGGTGGAAAGAAGTGGTCTCTGCCTACCCCTCTGGGAAACAGGCGTGATTTAATGTATGTATGTATGTAATTAGATAAGTATTCATTACTCACTCTTACACCGGCAAGAGCTCGACGCAGGATCGAAGGAAAATTGTACTTCTTGTACAAACGTAGATCATATTCGTAAGACATTTGTGAACGGGACAGGTGACCGCTAGATAAAACACCAGAATGAGCTAAAAACTTCATTTCCTTACAAATGACACATAATGCGCATGTGTAGATTAAATATGAACGAGTTGAAGTTGTTTGCATGCACCGGGTATTAAGAAACAAGACGTTTCTTTAAATAACTGTTGTTCCGCCTATAATGACTGTTGCAACTAGGGTTACTAGTTTTCTTTTTTATTACTATTATTTGGTTACAGAATTACCTACACCTTAGCTTGATTGTGCAAAATGTGGTTACAGAATTACCTACACCTTAGCTTGATTGTGCAAAATGTGGTTACAGAATTACCTACACCTTAGCTTGATTGTGCAAAATGTGGTTACAGAATTACCTACACCTTAGCTTGATTGTGCAAAATGTGGTTACAGAATTACCTACAACTCTAAAGGTGAAGGTTATTCTGTATGTATGTGTATGTATTTATTAGCTTTTGTAATTATTCTGAGTTTTGACATGATTTCCTGATGAACTACGCCAGATATTTTTTTAATTTTAATTTCATTGTTGCTGCATTGTTGCATTTTCAAGGCGTGAGTTTATGTATGTATGTACATACATACATAAACTCACGCCTTCGTTCCCAGAGAGTTGTAGGCATGGCTACAGAATTACCTACCACTCTAAAGGTGAAGGTAATTCTGTATGTATGTATACACATACGTATTTATTAGCTCTTGTAATTATTCAGAGTTTTGACATGATTTCCTGATGAACTACGCCGGTAATTTTTTATTTTAAATTCATTGTTTATTATAATGCTAGATTAAGTCTTGTAATTGTATAATATTCATAGCAATATTTAAAAAGTGACTGACTGTTGAGTTTCTCGCGGCGTTTCTTCTCGGCAGTAGTCTCTTGCGAGGAGCTGGTGGATTTTTGACGAGTAAAAGTGCCTACTTACTGAATAAATATCTTTTTTTTACTTCGTTTTTAATTTAAGGAATTTAGCTAAGCAGCCTTTGCTTCGCATAGGTACTGAATGAATATATTTTTTACCCCAATTCGACCTTAGAAATTTGTTTACTATATATTTGATAAGTAAGAATGAACACGGTATAAATATGTTCACTTAAATCTTTCAAAATACGTAACGGACTTTAATGCTGTTTATATAAATAGATAGAGTGATTCAAGAGACAGGTCTTAATGTATAATTAATTCTTGACCTTGGTCAGCTGATATGAAAAACTTTATTAAGGCCCTGTCCTGTCGGCTCATAGAATCCTGCGGAGATCCTAGAGCAGATCCTAGAGGATTGGGCTAGTTATCCAGAGAGGTAATGCAGCCAGTGTCATGGGGACCATGCCGTGAGCGGACCTGCTAGAGGGGGTGTTATTTTAATAGTGGTGATTATTATTTAGTTTAATTTTAATTTAAATCCGTTTAATTTTAATTTTTAATTGTATTAATGTTGAATTCTGTACTTAGTTGGATGTAAATAATTCTAGATTATGTACGTGCGTTCCAAAAACTTACATAAACCGAAGCGAAGCGAGGGCCGCTGGTTATATAACATTACAACATTGGGTGGCAACCCTGGTAAGAACAGTCGCTCAGCTCTGGCGCAGTGTAAAGAAACGTAAACAAAATACAGGTAATTTGTTATAAAGTCATATTTGCCCGTTAATCGATGGCCGTAGCCGATAAATACGAAAAGTGCAAGTCGGACTTACACACAAAGGGTTCCATCCAAACAAATTTAACAATAAATAAATATTGGGTGTAAAACGCTGCCTAAATTGTAAATTTTAAATTCTTTTGATTTTGATTTTTACATATATAATGTTTATTGTAAATTTTAAATTCTTTTGATTTTGATTTTATATATAATGTTTTCTATGCCATGGAAATTTAATTAATTAATTGAGGCGTTCTCTATGACAAATAAGGTCCCTACCTTATTGTCGATGGCATTTACGCCGCACTGCGTCATGCGCCATTGTATTTATATCGGAGCATCTTTAATAATGGCGGAAGCGCCATTGACAATAAGGTCCCTTTACATAGACCACGCCACAATTAAACGTATTTGACATTAGTTTTAGTTTAGATTTAAGTACAAAATTACAGTGCCCTTACATTGTGGTGCCCTTGCATGGTATCGCATGGACTAACATACTTGTACCTACTTAAGTTTTAAAGATACTACACCAATCTGTACAACTTCTGTGCCATGTGATGACAATATGAAAGTTTTGAAAACAGGGCCCTGCCAAGATGCATTGCGCTAACTAGCGTTTCTATTCGTTTTTTAAACCAATCGCATCACTGGTAGACCACGTGACTTTTCGTATCACGTCATCTACCAGTGAGGCGATTGGTTTAAACACGAATCGTATAGAAACGCTAGTTAGCGTAATGTATCTTGGCAGGGCCCTCTGAGACTGTAAGATTTACAAAGCTAAAAAGATGCTGACCGAGTGGTCTATTATGTTTCTGAAGGTTTAAATAAGGACAATTATTAATTATTAAAAAATGTAAGTGGTCGATTTATGTTCTAGCCACTCTTTAAAGAATATTGATATTGCGAATAAATAGTGCCGTGTACTAGTTAGCGTTGAAAATTGTGGAAAAAAAAATGAATATTTTTTTCCTTTTTTTGAAATTTTCGTTTTTTTCCGTTTCTTCGGGTTTTTTAGGAAAAATAACAAATGAATATGACAATTTATTCATACACTCAAAAAAATGAGTGCCAACAAAGAGAGATCCTTAGTATGGCTGCGTCTATATCACGTGTCAAATGTGGATAAAGCATCCGTCACTCTCGTACTTATATACGTGACAGAAGGTGACGGATGTTTTATCCATATTTTGTAGTATAAAGTTGTTTTGTATAAAAAATGTGGATAAAGAGATACGTGTCGGAAAGTGACAGATGATTTATCGACATTTTGTCACGCGATAAACACAGCCATAAGTCCCTAGAATTTATTGCTGGTCAGAAAATACCAAGTTCTAGTCTCTTCAGATTACGATATACTTAGTCCATATAAATAAACTTAAAAATATTATAAAAAGTTATCGATATTCTGAGATAGATATTCAAGTTTTTATCGAATCCACCCTTAGTCGTCAAACGAGTAGAAGCTACAAGTTACAAATGTAATTATGTACTTTCGCAATTATGTCTCAAGGATGAAATTGCAGCTAACAATGTGAATTATTAACCTATAATTTACCGTTAAAGTGTTCGATATAATTGGCACGTAGCGAAGAACTTTGCTATTTGAAATTCTGAAATTACTCAGTATCGTCATGGACTTTCAGGAATAGTTCCAGCTTGTAATTTTAACTTCATTAGGTGACATTTTGACAAGTCAAAAATGCTTTTAATAACATAGTATTAAATAAAAAACCTCGAGACAATGCTGCCCTCCTAAGCAAAATGCAATAACTAAATACAATAGCCAAAGCAGATTCAACTCTCTTCTGTTTGTAACTAGGTTGCAATTTCTACAGATGGTTTGTCTGAGATATTGCCATTATGCTTAGAAGGGCAGAATGGCGATTTATTCTATCAAAACCGCCAAACCCTACCGCTAATGATAACAGGTCAAAGTCGATATGGTTTTTACCGCCCAGAATACCGGCCCTAAGGGCCCTGACAAAATGCATTACTGACTAGCGTTTCTATTCGATTCGTTTTCAAACCAATCGCGACACTAGTAGATGACGTGATAAGAAAAGTCACGTGGTCTACCAGTGACGCGATTGGTTTAAAAACGAAACGAATAGAAACGCTAGGTAGCGCAATGCATCTTGGCAGGGCCCTCTGGTCACTTTCGCGTTCGAGACTGTTTGCCGCGTGAACAGCAACTTAGGTACAGAATACAGATGTAGTGCATAATTGTTTATCTACACTCATAAGTCCTCTATTATGCGTTCAAAACTCGTAGGCAATGACCAGCATTACCTGTGGTAGTAGGTGACAGCGATGACAGCTGTTAATTTTGGAAGATGTTCCAAATTTGGATCTCATTACCTTACAATTTTTGATAACGTAATTTCAAAGTTACGTTACAGCTGACATCGCTTTCACCTACTACCACAAGTAAGGTAATGCTGGTCATTTGCCTTTCGGCTTCTGAACCCATCTTAGAGTACTTATAATATGTGTGTAGATAAAGTATTGTACGAGACTCTGCGTAACTAGCATTACAACACTCGTGTTGTTATGCCTGTCATTACGCAACCGTCATGTAAACTACTATTTCCATCATATTTTCACGGAAACGTACGAACATGTCTTGCTATTTCAGTCGGTCACAGTACAAAAAGTACTGAGGTTGACTGAAGTAGCATGACAAATACGAACGTTTCCGACAAAATACTATGGAAAACAATTATGCACTAAAGTACGGCTAATGAAACGAGATAAAGAATGTAAACAAACTGACCGTTACTGAGTTACATTGCGATAGCGAGCGACTATTATATCTATCCTTATTTCTCGTACGCAATAATATCTTCAGTTGTTCGATGATGGCTGCCTTTGCGTTATTCGTGGTACGGGAAAGCTGTCAGTACAGAAGTTGTCAACGTTAGTGCCACCATTTTGTGAAGTTCATTCCTGTTTGGATTGCGTTCGAAGAAACACGATTTCAAATAAAAATGTTTTGAACTCTTAAAAGCTTATTTACATTCTTGATCCCGTCTCGTTGGCCTTATTTTACAACTGCGCCTCTATTCTACGCAGTAAAAATAATATCGTATTTGATCTGTTATACGGAATCGTTTTTCACTCGGCCGCCATTACTGTCAAGTAAATAAGAGCTATCAAAACGTTAACAACATAGAATAAGAACATATAGTATAGAAACCGGACTATAAGACGTACTTTGCGTCAGCTATCTTTCTCTTCTTTTTAGATTACGTATTACATGAGAAAAGATGAAACAAAAAGTAGGCTGTTTTTTCTTCTTAACTGTCATTGTCACAAGGTTTTACACAGGGACTTCTTTGTCCTATAGGAAGGATTTGTCTTTCCTTGTCTATAGATCCAAATACTATAGGTGCTTATTAGTCCAAATCACGCCTTACTTGTGACGATGTACCAAATAACGAAAGAACAGCTATAGATTCATGTCTTTCCAACTCACTATAAAAACCCTAAGTAAAAAGAAGTGCACCATAATGTATTTTCTGTTTATTTAGTATGGTTCCTATGCCTTTAGTCTTTATTCTGTGGTTAACAATAAGATAACAGATCAAACACGACATGGTTTTTACTGTGTTGAATAGAGGCCCTGAGGGCTCAGACAAGACGCACTACGCTAACTAACGTTTCTATTCGCTTCGTTTTTAAACCAAAGATGACATGATACGAAAAGTCACGTGGTCTACCAGTGACGCGATTGGTTTAAAAACGAATCGAATAGAAACGTTAGTTAGCGTAGTGCATCTTGTCTGGGCCCTCTGTACACTCTAGGCACAGTAATTTATATCCCCGCTGGGTTGGTGCTTGATTCGTCTTGATAAGCAGATGTCAGAGCGGAAAAAAGTACAGACGGCAACAAATGCTCGTCCCAAAAATGTTTTTTTGTATTCGTCGATTAAAATCTGTGTATTTAGATTTCATAGAGAATACTGCAACGTCACTCGTCATCGTTGAATAGTCTATGCTACTTCCGAAACAACCGAAATAACTGTTTCGATACGCTCTAGACAACCGAAAACAAATTGAAAATAGAACTTCGTATTTCAATAATATGTGTCCTTGTTTAAGGAGACTCGATCCGATACAAAATTGCCAATCTATGCCGTTTCGGAACGTAGCAGTGTCGCGTCATCTGTCAAAAATCTACTTAAACTTGCTGCTGTATCCAGGGCATAAAAAAACTACGCTTTGTGATTGGCTAGTATTTTGCCAATCACAGCACAGTACTGCAACATTACGGACGCCGGTGGTGTGATAACTTTTCTTTTCAAAATTAGCTTAAAAAGTTCAAATAAAAACTAACTTAAATTATTAATTTTAATGAACTCGCTCAAAAAGTATTTTTTTTTAAAAAAAACATAAGCTATTCCAGCCACAAATAAAAAAGTTATGTTTCGAGTAAAATTTGGATGTATAAGACTTGTGCCCTAATTTTATTATGGCCCTTTTCACTTTTTAAAAAGTTACAAGCTAGATAGTAATGGAATTTGTATGCAACATTGCGGGCTTGTGTAGCGAGCACGCAATGTTTTTTTTTTTTTAAATTTGAGAACTGTCAGTAATCTATGTACCTACTTCGCGTCTCAATATGTAGATAGGAATGTCAACATTTCCGGACATTTTTGAGAAAAAGCTTATTTACATTCTTGATCCCGTCTCGTTGGCCTTATTTTACATCTGCGCCTCTATTCTGATGTTGTGATAACTTTTCTTTTCAAAATTAGCTTAAAAAGTTCAAATAAAATTTAACTTAAATTATTAATTTTAATGAACTCGCACAAAAAGTATTGTTCACAATAGTATCATAATCAAGCTTTTTAATCAGGGGCGCCAAAGTTCATATAACATTGCAACTTCGATTATTGGAACTCCGAATTTTTTTCTCATTCCATTTTACATCATAATGATCACTCTTCATAGTCTTCATAATATTTTTTAATACTAATGATCGGAACTTATACTCATCTGAACTTATAACGCCAATATTCACGGAACCGTACACTTTTCAGAATTTCTTAAATATCTTACGTGTAAATAAAATTAGGTTAGGTTAGTTTAGATTTATAAGAATCCTCAAAAAGTAACAGTTTCTTAAAAAATGCATTATGAGTTGCGATGATTATGAGTTAAAAAAGTATAGGCAATTTTTTTCGAAGAAATGATGAGTATAGACACTAATCGTTATTTGTATAAAAAAAGACCAATTTTATATGAGCCAATATGGACCCTTCTTAATCTCGTACCTTACTTAGGCCACTCAGCAAGCTTCGTGGCCTAAACACGGTACTCGACTAAAAAGCTCTCTATTATAACACGATTGTGAAAACTACTATTTTTTGACAGAAATTTACTTTTCACAACACTGCTCGGAAATATGGCCATAGATGGTCTTGTCTGGGGTTACAAAACGTCATGTTTTTGTCGGCGTGTTTGCTGATTGGTCGAGAACAAAGTTGTCCAACTTTAAGAACCAATGAAAATCAAGCAATCAATTTTTTGTGTCATAGCTCCATAAAATGAAAAATTGAAATTGACCAACCAGAACACGCCATTTTGTGTCGTAAAATATTAGGTGTATTTTTGCTAAAAGATACACAGACTAAAAACTATGTCAGTGCTTTTTTTTTTAATGTAATTCAAACTTGGCCCCTAATCTCGAACCACTAGACATGAAATTACATGGGAGATATGGCGAAACAAATACAATTTTATATGGAGTTGGCATCTTCATCTCGCATGTTGGTTTATTAATCTCGAGTGCCACGAGAATTCGAGGGGTCCAGATTTAAAAAAAAAGTGATCTATGGTAAAATTGGCGTTGATGTCACATTAACATGAATTAAAATTTGAGTTTTAAATATGATTTTTTAATTTATTTCCTCTCAGTAGTTGTGAAAAGCACTATGTCTGCCTCGGTAGAAAGTGCAATTTATGACTCGTCCAAAAATCGCGTACTTTCTGTCCTCTGCAACAATGTACTATTTCTTTTCTTACACAGTTTAATTGCTACTCCCGCTCTAACGGCAAAATCGTCTAAAACCTGCCGCACAGACTGTGACATCTTCCTACCGGTTCCGTTTAATTATTTACGCTACCCTTTGAGCGAGGGCTAAATGGCGTCACTAATAAGGGTCCCTCCCCTCCGAGGGATGATTTTTTTTATAATTACAGGGAGGTTTTTAGAGGTGCCAGTTAATAAGGTTGTTTTTGTTACTCTACTTACACCTTTCTTCATAAACGTATTCTATACTATTTAAACTAGCAATATTTGTACGTATTTATCTACAACTAGAGGACGCCCGCGACTTCGTACGCGTAGAATTAGTGTCCCGCTACTCCCCCTATTTTAACCCCTTAGGGGATGAATTTCTAAAAATCCGTTCTTAGTACTCACTTACATCATGAAAGGAACCCCTGTACCAAATTTCAAGTTTCTAGGTACAGTAGTTTCGGCTGTGCGTTGATATCTAAGTCAGTCAGTCAGTTTTGCCTTTTATATATATAGATAAAGATAATAAGAGGAAACATTTGTATTTTTCTATGTTTGTAACGAATATAGCTCAAAAACTGCTGAACCGATTTCAAAAATTCTTTCATCATTAGAATGCTACATTATCGTTGCGTAACATGGATCATTATTTTTCTGCGCGTACGGAGTCGCGGGCAACATTTAGTAATATATCAAATTACATACGTAGTTTAGGAGGAAGACATGTCAAAAATATTACGAGAGAGATAGTGGCAGAAAAAGGAAAAAGAAAAACAAGAGATGACCACATAAAAGTTTCGATATATTTTCCTAAATCAACGGTGTCCCCTATACAAGATACAACTTTTGCATTTGCACAAATTGTTACTTAGTGACTAAGTTTCGGGTTTAGGCCAAGCATTTTTGTTTGTTAGATAGTCCTCGACCCTATACACGCTAGGCATTAACGTTAAGTTGTCATCTTCGGGAAAATTCGTTTTCAACCCGAGCATGGTCGATTTTCCAAATACTTTTAGATAAAGTATGCTTTGTCGCTATCTAGTAAGGTCTGTTCATCCTTACTTGTCTTATATAGTAAACACCTCTCTAACCTCAAAATGAACCTCTTTTGGCTAAAACAGCTATTTTAAACAAAATAAAGCAATCACAGACAGATTGGCCAAGTGATGTCCAAAATGTTAACTCGGTTTACTTTATTTACGATAAAATAGCTGTTTTAGCCAAAAAAGGTTCATTTTCAGGTTAGAAAGTTGTTTACTATATAAGACAAGTAAGGAGTTCATGATAGGGTTGTGTAGTACATGTACTAAGAGCCAAAAAGAATTAATTCCC
Organism: Acleris literana; assembly: GCA_946894065.1. Classification (NCBI taxonomy): domain Eukaryota; kingdom Metazoa; phylum Arthropoda; class Insecta; order Lepidoptera; family Tortricidae; genus Acleris; species Acleris literana. The sequence goes on along the minus strand of OX335668.1, from coordinate 97,653,433 downwards.
GTCACTGTACTAGAACGAACTATTCCGTGAAGTTTCTGCTCTTAGTTCATTTAGTACACGCGGAGCAAGAACCAAACAGAGCAGTGAGTGACACTGACTGCAAAGCCGGCCATTCATTCGGTCAAGGGAGCATGAACAGACCAGTTTCTTTCAGTGTACTAGTGTACTAAAAGAACTAAAAGACCGAATTAGTACATTGGCGCGATTGTACTAGTTTTGAGCGATCCGCTCAGTGAACGAGCGCGCACAACCCTAGTTCATCAAGTTCAATTCTTTGATATATGGCTTCTGTCCGTCCAGTGGGACAATTCTGCCAGTGTCAAGGTTGGAAGTTACACGTGACCGGTGTAAATGATATCAAAAAAAACATATTTCGACGTTGTACGGTGATCCTCTAGCCTCCGTGAAGCGATGTAACTTTACGAAGACCAGATGGGATTTTCTTGGAGCAATCCTTCCAAAGGCGAAACGTGTTCAAACTTGAATTCTTCATTATACTGCACATTTGAATGTTAATTTACTGCATATTAATACATCATTACTATCCATTAAACAACAAAATATGCAAAAAAATAATTACAACTAAGAAAGCGACGCCATCTTGTCGAAAACCCAAAAAGAATCCAACCCTAGTTCATGAGAGGAGAAGTTCAGACCTTAAATTCAAATTTCATAGTGGACAAGCACGGTGAACAAGGCCAAAACATTTTTGAAGAATATTTTAACTTTTGTGCCTTTATCAATGAGATAATAGACTTTGTAATGTAGTGTGTCAATTTTGAAATTATACTCGTACCTAAGTATTATGTTTTTTATTATTTCGACATTTCCATTTGCACTGAAAAAATTAATTGGTCGCTTGTAACAAGATTGTGATTATTGTGCATAAGCGTCTTGATCCCATACGAGCCTGACAAGACGATAGATACATCAACTAAGCCGTTAGATACATCAACTAAGATGTTAGTTGAATCACTAAAGAAATTGCTGTTTGTTACTATCAGTTTTGGTTTAGATAACTAATATCTTAACTATTGTATTCATTTTATGTCAACTAAGTGAAAATCTCTCTTTGTTGACTCTAATTTTTTTGAGTGTGATGACGTGAAACTTTGTTGGTGAAAGCTTACGAAGCTAGCAGAACTGACAAGGATTTCCGAAACTAGCAAAAATGTGTGACGAGAGCTAGTATTGAATGTTCTTTTATTTATTTATTTAAGTGGAAGAGGGGGAGAGAAGCCTTTGCCCAGCAGTGGGACATTATGGGCTCATAATAATAATAATTTATTTATAACTTCTACTACTTCTCTTATAGTCTAAGAGCCCACGACACTAAACCTAGTTCAATAATACTACCAGATATGGCGATGCTGCAATGCAAAAAACCTGGCTCCGCGGAGGGCGACCTTCAATCGCTACAGCAACCACTTTCTCCACTGTTCGGAAAATGCAGCAGTGGTTTTTCTTACACAGAAATTGATGATCTTTCAGATGAGCTTTGGTTTTTTGAGGAGATCGGTCATACTAGATACTTTAGTACGAGGCGTCGCTTATCATGCCGCTGCCACTAATTAGGCCAATCAGGGGGGCTTGCAGCACTGCATTGTCGTATAGTCCTACCCCTCCCCTGTTCCGAGGAACAAACGAACCTTGGAAGTCTTATCATATACAGGGTGTCCCAAAACTCAACGATAATCCGCCAAGGGCTGATAGAGCAGCTAAAGAAATATCGATTTGAAAAACAGAAAAACAGAGGTATGGGACCTCCCATACAACAAACGTGATTTTTCATAGATAACCCTTCGTGCGTGAGTCCGACTCGCACTTGGCAGGTTTTTCCAATTTTAAATTCAAATATAAATATGTGGCGTTATCTATGAAAAGGGACCTTAACGTCGATGGCGCTTCCGCCATTATTAAAGATGCTCCGATATAAATATGACGACGCGTGACGCAGTGCGGCGTAAGCGCCATCGACAATAAGGTCTCTTTTCATTGATAACGCCACATATTCGTTTCTAGCACGTAACGTTCTTTGACTTAATAGTTCCTTAAGTGATGCTATTAGTTGTTTTTCTCATGTTATATAAAACTACGTATCACAGCACAGCTGTTTAATATAAGTAGGTATTTTTTTAATACGATAATAGGACGTATCAGCAAATATATGGAGTTGTTTTTTGTATCTCTCTGATGATTATTTTTTAACAAGCGTGAGAAATTCTGTCACCAGTGCAATTGATAAATCGATATTGATAGTTTATACGACCTCTTACACTTTAAGTTGTTTAATGTATTCTACTACACACATATCATAAGTCCTCTATTATGCATTCAAGACCCGTAGGCAATGACCAGCATTACCTGTGGCAGTAGGTGACAGCGATGACAGCTGTTAATTTTGGAAGATGTTCCAAATTTGGATCTCATCACCTTACAATATTCGATAACGTTATTTCAAAATTACGTTACAGCTGTCATAGCTGTCACCTACTACCACAGGTAAGGTAATGCTGGTCATTTGCCTTTCGGCTTCTGAATCCATCTTAGAGTACTTATAATATGTGTGTAGATAAAGTATTGTACGCGACTCTGCGTAATTAGCATTACAACACTCTTGTGATATATTATGGAACTCGCTTGGTAGTAATGCCTGTCATTACGCAACCGTCACGTAAACTACTATTTTTATTGTCATATGTAGCGACATATTCGCGTGTGCGAAAAAACTCCTTAAATAGAGTTGAAATAAAACTCTTATCAGTAAATATCGGCCATTTCGTAAAGCGTTAGTCTTCGAATTAGATTAAAAATCGATGCAAGCAATTGAAAGCATTCTAGCTGCTTGCATTTTTCACTTTATTGGCTTTTGTTTTTTAATTTAACATATTTTTTTTAACGATGCGGTTAGCGTAGTAGGCAATGACTCTGCCTACCTAGCTAGCGGTCTCGAGTTCAATGCCCAATAAGAGCAAATATTTATGTGATGAGCGCGAGTTGTTCAGGAGTCGTGGATATTTTCTATTTAATATTTAAGTTTGTATTACCTTATACTCGTATAAATACATTTAACATCAGGGGACAGTGTCACAGTAATTGATCTAGTGCTAAACTAAGCCTTCCTTATTTATTTATTTATTTATTTAATCTTTATTGCACAAAATAATACTCTTAATATGCAAAAGGCGAACTTAATGCCATAAGGCATTCTCTACCAGTTAACCTTTGGGCAAAGCAGAGATTGTGGTGGCGGTGCAACATAGGGTCTAACATGTATATATATATATAACTTATGCATAATAATATATACCTACGTACCATCAAAAGTACCATTGATGGATCTATGGTGTTTTTTTTTTGCCATGGTACCATTAATGGTACAACCGAAGCATTTTATTGCCGTGGTACCATTGATGGTAATTAATATGGCAAAATAAATGTTATCTCGTACCATTGCGTCGCATAGGTGCCAATTGAAATGCAATTATCTCAGGATATATTTCAAGAGGTTATTAGTTTATCTGTAATTCTCTAGTATAAGTGGACTTTTTCATTCTCCAGTAGTTTTGTAGTCAACAGCATAAATAAGTGATAGATAATTTTTGTACCTTGTCGCTTTCAATCGTTTCACAATTTTGTATATTTCAAACACGACGTTAAAGTGACAAGGTACATAAATGATCACTTATTTATGATGTTGACTGTACACAGAACTACTCAACAGAACTAGTATAACGTTAGGTTTAGTGCAAATTATTAGTACCGACTTACCTACCTACCCAATAGTGACGGGAAAAAATAGTCAACCTAACGTTTGCATGTTCTATAGGCTTCATGCTTTCGATTAGTATGTAATTGGTCTATTTAACAAGAAATAGCAATTTAAAAAAAAAAAACATTTTCAGTTTTATTTTTATCATATAAGGACCGGACTGAAAATTTTCAGTCAACCTATTCGCCATACATTACTTAGCATATTTAATTTGATATATAATAAACAGCCCGGTGAAGGTCGTCTCCTATTCGGATCCTCTAGAAATATGTTTTCTGTATTTTTATGTAGTTGTTAAAATAAGATTTAAAAAATCTATGTAACCATAACCCACATGTTAGGTAAATACCAAATTCTCCATTATCGAGTACAACGGGTAACAAAAATAGTATATTACGCAATTATTGAATAAAGGACGGATTTAAAGCGAGGGCCATAGATGACTCACGGATACTAACGACTGAATCACGACCGCGGGGAGTGATTCAAGTGTTAGAATCCTGAGCGACGCGAGTGATTCATGGCCCGCGATATATATATATACATATACTTCATACCATGACTACAAGATAGACATTTAATGACGAAAAATGGAAAGTAAACTTAATTAAAATCGCTCCGGCGTTTAAATTCAAAAGTCTTGAAATGTCAAGCTGCCTAGATCGTAGAATGTCAGAGTAGTAGTATGTCAGAGTCTCAGAATGACCAGTTAGTACAACTTCAACATCTTAGGATGTCATACTAGTATCATGTCAAAGTTTCAGAATGACCAGGATGTAAAACACCATCATCTTTTAAAGTCAAAGTCTTGAAATGTCAAGTTGCGTAGATCGTAGAATTTCAGAGTAGTAAGCTTGAAGTTGTAAGACCTTGACGTTGTAAGACCTTGACGTTGTAAGACCTTGACATTGTACGACCTGGACGTTGTAAGACCTTGACGTTGTAAGACCTTAACATTACACGACAAGGACGTTTCAAGATTTTGACGTCGTCCTATCTGAACATAATTTAAGCACTTGACATTTCCAGACTTTGACTTTAAACGCCGGAGCGATTAAAATGCACATTAAAATTGGAACAATTACTAAGATTAAGAGTAATTTTCTGTGTTCGTAGGTACAACTTACAGTATTCAAAATGGCGCCAATTTACCTACTAACGACGGCAAATAACAGTCCCATTGACATAATGGAACCGCGGCAAACATTATTTGCCGTACCATTGATGTACAATCTGATGGTACCATGGTTAAGTAAGGAAACTAAGCTCTAGGCTTGTACAGTCAAGGAATTTAATTTGTGACCCACCTTAGGTCCAAAGTCAATCTGACATTCTGCAGCAATAAGGTTGAGTTTCCTATCAATTACAAATGACTAGGCATCTCTATTGACAATGACATCTTCAAGCAGATTTTCTTTAACTTCCTTGACCGTACTTTAGACACTAGACAGCGATAAAGTAATGTAGAGAAATACACTGCCCAGCTAATCCAATACGCAGTATCTCAGATAAAACTCCTGTAGCAATATCAACCTTATTACTAACAGAAGAGAATTAAAAATGCTTTGGTTATAAAATTTGGGATACTACTGGTGTGTTATTCTCTCAAAAAACGGCGGCCGGTCGGACGGACGAGCGAATAAAAGCGGCGAGTTTAAGTAGTCCTGTCCGACCGAACACAACACATTTTAGCGCGTGCATTGTCAATTAGGGAGCCTTATACGTTCGAGAAGTCATGCTGCCAAATTGAATACACGCGCTAATGTGTTTTGTTCGCTCTGTCGGGACTACTTAAACTCGCCGCTTGGACCTTCACTCGAGCGAACGATCACCTTTGCTTGTTGAGAGAATCACAACCCTGCTTATTAGCTTAGTAGGGCAGTAGGGCAGACATAGAAAGCATCCAAGACTCTGGAACAAATCGAGCTCATCTTACAAATATCTGCCCTTACCGGGATATTAACCCGGGACTGCTAGCTGCGTAGTCAGGGTCACTACCAACTAGGCCAACGAGTCGTCTAGTAGGATAAGTATGAGCAGAGGCCGGAATTCTCCTAGCACTTTTTAGCTGTCATAGAGACTTCTCGTTTATCGACTTCCGATATCCATATTTATCGATACATTATAGGACACAACATATTAAAGACGATTAAAAGTAGAGATAACAACGGGCGATCTTATCGCAAAAGAATAATCTCTTTCAGATAACTTTTGAGTAGTTGAAAATGTGAAATAGAGATTTGCAATGAAAACAATGGATAGCAATTCTTATTGCAATTTCTTTCGAAAAATGTTCAAAAGGCCTAAGAAATCCATAAATTATTTACAAGAAACAAATAAATATTGTTAAAAATTGCTCATTCGCTATAACTTATAGCCTATAAGACTGCCTGTTGTTTACTTCTACTCGTAATCATATTTTAAATATTGTATTCTGTATTTATCGATATTATGTATATCGGAAGTCGATAGACGAGAAGTCCCTATGACAGCTCAAAAGTGCTACGAGAATTCTGGCCTCTATTTATCATTGTCTAGTAATGGCTAGTAGCACTACTACCCATAGTACGAGCCTAGACCTTTAAGGCTTGGTCCATATAGGGTAGACTGGCGGCAATAGTACCATTTTAGAAATAATGACCTATAACTCAGAATCTAAAGGTCACAGCTCATTCGAACCACCCGACACCCGACCCGTACCGCCTCGCCTCGAGCGGTTAGTATTCTTTATATGTATTCGTATGGGCATGCGCTCACTACCTCAACTACGCTACGCCGGGTGGTTCTACGCTACGTAGTTGATGTAGTGAGCGTAAACAAGCTACCACTTAAAAATCACTTAGGATATAACATTCTAGTCTAATTGGCTATCAGAATCTAGAAAAAAAAACATTTGATCGCATCAGAATGGTGCAAATTGAGTTTTTGGTCATGACATGAAGCTCGAGGCAAGGCGGTGCGGGTCGGGTGCCGGGTGGTTCCAATGAGCTGTAAACAAGCTACCACTTAAAAATCACTTAGGATATAACATTCTAGTCTAATTGGCTATCAGAATCTAGAAAAAAAAACATTTGATCGCATCAGAATGGTGCAAATTGAGTTTTTGGTCATGACATGAAGTCCTTGTGTTGGGACCCTGTCGCATAACGTTAATCATTCATTTAAGCGTAATTTCTGTCATGTGGTTTGACGCTGTCATTATGACATGGTTCCATAGTGGCATAACAATTAAAGTCCTTGATTGTACCAGAAAAATAGAGGTAAATAAAACTCAAAATAATGTACTAATCAATCAGTATTTATTATTTTCTTAAGACAAATCAGTCTGTGACAGAGGTGGCCACATAATTAGGGAAGCTTGCGTTTTTCCCATACAATTGCCAACAAATATGACTTTTCAATTTTGACAATCAATCAAAAAATAAGCTAAGGTTCAAATCGTCCCTTTACTTTCTCAAACTCGTACCCGATCGAATAGTTAGATAGGAAAAGCACTCATGTTCCCTAAACAATAAAGACTACTATCCTATCTAACTATTCTACCAGATACTCGTACGAGGTTGAGAAAGTAAAGAGACGAAATGTATTTACAAATTTCATTTTTTGTAAATTACTTTATCGTTGATTTTGGTTCGCGAATCCAGGGCAACTTTGTGAAGTAACCTCCAACACTGACGAAGAATATGTATAAAATAAAAATATCAGTGAAAAGTTGATTCTGAATGAGCAAGCGGTCAAGAACACTCCAAGTCATTGAAGTGGGTGCCCGCCATCTTCAATGGTGTGCCGACTGGGACTGGAAGACGCCGACGACAACGACGATTCACCGTACAATTGCTCATATATACTTGACATTGGCAAAATTACATAACTTGTAGACGCCATTAAAATAAATAAATAATAATAATAATAATAATTTACAATTTATTTCTGTTGAAAAGGAATCTTTCATTTTATAAAGATTTGAAAAAATTAATGTATGGCGTTCATACAAAGTTGTAAAAGTATCTATGGACGCGTCAGCGCGAAGATTTTAAATCTCTACAAAATATAAGGTAAGGTGGGGCAAAAGCGTCAACGGGGTAAGTGCGACAAACAATATTTTTTTTAAGAGATATAGTTGGTTTGACGCACTTGCCCCGTAGAAGCATTTACCCCACCTTACCTTAAGGTCACCAGTTTAGTTGATTATCTAAAGTAAATTGTAATTAGTAATAAAATTGGTCAAGCTTTTTTAAACCGGTAAATTAAACTGAACCGAACCGAATGGAACCGAAATTAAATTAAACTGTCATAATTGTAGGCAATTGTATGGGAAAAACGAAAGCGTCCCTAATTGACCGCCAGTATATGTGTTCCCTGATTATATGTATACCTATTATATTTATCAACTAGCGACCACCCCTCGCTTCGCTTCGGTTTACACCAGTTTTCTGTAATACCCGTACGTAATCCAAAACTTATTATACATTAAAACCTTCCTCTTGAATCACTCTATCTATTAAAAAAATCCGCATCAAAATACGTTGCGTAGTTTTAAAGATCTAAGCATACATAAGAACAGACAGACAGCGGGAAGCGACCTTTTTTTATACCATGTAGTAAATTATGTAAAGAAGTAAGTAATCAACGCCAACCGTGGCTTACCGTAGCATATGGCCAATTAGCTCCCTATTTGACAGTTTAATGGTTTTTAATGTTTTTTTTCTACTGTCCTCTATTATGCGTTCAAAACCCGTAGGCAATGACCAGCATTACTGTGGCAGTAGGTGACAGCGATGACAGCTTTTAATTTTGGAAGATGTTCCAAATTTGGATCTCATTACCTTACAATATTCGATAACGTAATTTCAAAATTACGTTACAGCTGTCATTGCTGTCACCTACTACCACAGGTAAGGTAATGCTGGTCATTTGCTTTTCGGCTTCTGAACTGATCTTAGAGTACTTATAATATGTGTGTAGATAAAGTATTGTACGCGACTCTGCGAGCATTACGCAACCGTCACGTAAACTAGGTACTATTGCTTGTTAACATGTTGTATAAGTGTCCAAATGTAATTTATTCGTATCATAAAAAAAACTAAGAAACTATATCATGTTGTCTACCGTAAGACGGAATAACAACAACAAAGAGTTGATTGACCCAGAACCACTTTTTCATACTGCGTTACAGATGCATTACGCTAACAAGCGTTTCTATTCGTTTCGTTTTTAAACCAATCGCGTCACTGGTAGATCACGTGACTTCTTATCACGTCGTCTACCGGTGACGCGATTGGTTTAAAAACGAAACGAATAGAAACGCTAGTTATCGTAATGCATCTTGGCTAGGGCTTCTGAAGCCCCCTAGATCGACGTAGTGATGGAACCAGTAATGGACAAGGCACCAATAATGGACGCTTGATTCTTATTTTACAGAAGATAAGGGTTATTCATTTGTTTTACAACAATCAATTTAGGACCGTATGAAATTTGAATTCATATTCAAATTCAAAATATTTATTCAGCAAATAGGCCACATGAAGGCTCTTTTACACGTCGGTAACATGGAGTGAATCTACTAGCGCTTCGGACAAGACCATCATTGCGGAGAAGAAGCGCCGCAAGAAACTCCAGCAGAAGGTTATTTTTTCAATCATAAAAACATACAACAAACAACAACAATACTTAAAAGTAAACTGAATGAATTAAGAGTGAAGTGTCCATTACTGGTGCCTGTCCGCTAAAAGTGTCCATCATTGGTGCCGTCACCCTAGGTTCAAGTTAGCTACATTAAACCCGTCACACATAAACTGGTAAAAACATAAATCATCTTCCTATTTTCTCTAAACAACCCCACCAAAGTGCGCTAATTATTAATTCTGTAAATCCTCGATCCCTTTTGGTCCCCCAAAAAAGCATTAAACAATATCTACGAATTACTTTAAGACCCCTCATTGGCTATTTTGCTCGCTCATTTCCATATCTCGCGTCTCGCTCTCGCTTAAGGTCTCGGACGGAGTCTTAAGAACCGAGTTGTAAGGGGACGTGCTCAATAGCGTGTTTAAAAAAAATGCTGTTATGAGTTTTTTTATTTATTTATTATTAAATAATGTCTTCTGTCATTTATTCAAATACATGGTATGATTAAAGTTTTTTTTAAATTATATTACTTAACTAGTAAATAATAGTAAAATCTCATCAATCAGAACAAAACTGTTTGTAATGTAAAACTAAGTTAATAAAGAATTTTAGTTTAAACATTTTGCATGCCTAATAAAAAACAATACCTTTTATCTTTATACTACAATTTAGACACTGGTAAACATTTTAGCCTAATTGTGCAAAATGTGGTTACAGAATTTTATTATCAACAATTTTTTAGAGTTGTTGGTAGTTCTTTGGTTCTGCCTACCCCGCTTTGGGAAAGAAGACGTGAAGATATGTATGTACACACATCAAAAAAGTTTTTTTTTTTGTGGTAATCGCCTGAAGGGCCAAAGACAAAAGTCCTTGCTTTTGTTTGCTTTTTGCTTTAATTACTTTAAGAAAAAAGGGCAGAGGTGAAAATCCCTTCCGGAGACCTGGGAATGGAGGGCCCAGGTACTGCCGGGCTCGCACCGGCTAAAAACACCAATGCCCCTATTACCAACTAGAATTTAGATTCCCGCGGATACTACCCCAGCCAGTGCTGAAAGGCCGGAGGAGAAAGTCCTTCCTCCGTTTACGTATCCGCGGGGTTTTTCCAAAAAGGGGGGATAGGAAAGGGGGTTGGGATGGGGGGGAGACTTATAGCTATGTGAGTCGCGGAGTCAAAAAAGTCTTGGGATACTCAGTATCCCTAGACAAATTAATGTTTTGACTCAGTATTAATATCCGAATATTAAAATGTTGAAATCTGTTTCGGGATAAAAAATATCCATAGGCACTTTTGATGTGTGTATGTACATTTATTGAAAAAAAATACATCCGGATCTGACAAATTGCACTATCGACATAGAGTTAAAATCTCAAATCTTAAAACACTCCCCTTAAAAAAAACTAATTCCAAAAAAAATTACCACATGCCATTGACACGTTCAATTTAGTTTTTTAAAGGAGCATTGTGCATCCACCCTAACGCCCTACTGAATTTAAGGGAGCATGATTTAAGATTGTCTGAAAGTCTCAAGAGCGACGCGATTATGCCCGTATAATTGAGAGCTGAGTGCTTTGTAATTTTTTTTACAGCCCAAGTTGCGTGGGAAGGCACAGGTGCGCCGTATTATGCCCTCAACGGAACTGTAATTAAGGCCGGGCACATAAGCGTTGGAAAGCTAGTTTGGTTTTATTTAAATTCATTTGAAAATGGAATACGGTTATTTTTAGTAACTGCCTCAGTTTTTTAGTTTTTTCAGACTGGCCAAGTAGAAGGGTAATGTTTTACACCAGGTTTATTCTTTATGAAGCTAATGTCTTTAACATGTTATGGTATTTTTTTTAAACTCGGCCGCCCTTATTGTCTAGTAAATAAGAGCTATCAAAACGTTGACAAAACGATAACATGTAAAAGGCAATATGGTTTTTTTTTTTGAGATTCTACTCGGTAACCTTATAGCTTCCTTCGTCTTATCGTATTGTCAACGTTTTGATAGCTCTTATTTACTTGACAGTAAGGGCGGCCGCGTTAAAAAAAATACCATAATGTGGTGGAACCATTAATGGACTAGGATCCAGCGATGGACACTTGATTCTTATTTAACAGAAGATAGGGTGACTGCGAAAATGATGGACACTTACAACTGACAGGCACCAGTAATGGACACTTCACTCTAAATTAAAATATCATACGGTCCTAAATTGATTGTTGAAAAACAAATGAATAACCCTTATCTTCTGTAAAATAAGAATCAAGAATCGTTGGTCCTTGTCCATTACTGGTTCCGTGACCCTAAGGGTTATTCATTTGTTTTGCAACAGTGAATTTATGACCGTATGAACTTTGAATTAAGGTTTAAGTTTCTATTATTGGTGCCTGTCAGCTGAAAGTGTCCAAGACTGGTGCTATCACCCTAATATCAATGGCAATATGGATTTAGAAAGTAGAATGGAGGAACAGGTGTGAAATAATACACCTTTTACATGTACACCTGTAGGCCTGTTAAGGGTACAATCGAACAGAAGAAAAGAGATTTTCTTACAATGTACAATAATAAAAAAAAAGAGTTAATTTTTTTAGCTATTGTATTCATAACATCGTTATTTAATGTAAAAAAAAAAATTGTTTATCAAGGGACTAAAATAGGCCTTTATGACACGGCATATTTAGCCATCCGAGCAAAGAAAGGGTGGCTCTATGTACGAGTGTCATTATATGGCATTCTAGTGTAGAGTTTGTTGTGTTTTTGTGTGTGCAGAAGTACGTGGAGTCGTATGTATGTTCGCGACGATCTCAAAAACTACTGGACGGATTTTCATGCGGTTTTTACCGCAATCTCGCTCCGCTCGCGTGGCTATAGTTTGAGTGTCATTATGGTTATTTAGTCTCGCGTTGAACACTCTACTTAATGCGAGGAAAAAGAACGAAATTCTAAACAAAATTACAATATTTATTACAACAAAGTTTCTTACAATTTTTTCCGCTGTTGTTTTTGTAAAGTGACGCTTTAAATGCCTCCATATTAAGCCAACTGATTCAAATTTGAAAACTATTTTACAACTAATTGGACCATGCATACTAAAAATAATTCATCTTCAATATAATTAAATAGATTCATATACGTAATCATTAATCGTGTTTCACGTAATTAAATCGTTTTTTTATATTTTTGCACAGTTGTCATTTTGAGGTTATTTCCACGGCCTAAAAATGGTCCATACACAATCACTAAAAATGGCGATAATCCTCCATTCACAAACACCGTGATTGGTTGTTTAGGGGATTTCAAAGTAAATAAAAAAAAAACTGATTTAGTACCGTTTGGTAACCAAAATTTCGTAACCAGGTACAGAATTACATTAATTTAAAGGTGGTTACGAAATTTTGGTTACCAAACGGTACTAACCCAAGATACTTTAGTCCCTAGAGATTAATAAAATAAAGGAGCTTTAGTCCCGATATGCAGAGACTAAAGTAACATTTTACGAGCAATGGAAATGATTTTTTTTTCGCCCGTTGTGGGTCTAGGTTAACTAGCCTCAGAACACTACAAGCTACATCGAAATTCGTTTAGTATTTTAGAAGTTATTCTCTGATTCAAGAAGTAATACTTATATAAACCTCGGACAGGGCATTGCTAAACAATCGCAACACGGCAATAGAACAAAAGATTAGTAGAGTCGTATTATGTGCAGTATTATTTAATTATATTTTTCAATTACATTTATAAGGTAACCCAAAATTGTCCATCACGTGTAGCACAAGTTGTATTTTCTCGCTTGTCGCTCAGTGCGTCTCTATCGTTACAGACTGGATAGAAAGGGAGATCCGAGCGACACACAAGTCGCGGACAACATGTGCTAGCCGTGCATGTGTTTGTGAAGGTATTTCCATTGTCATTTTTTTAAATGCTGATGGTTGTATATACAGTGGTGGCTACATAATTAGGGATACTTGTTTTTTCCCATACTATTGCAAACAAATATGACTTTTCAATATTGACCACTAATCAAAAAGTTCTCGACCAATTTTATTGCTAAATACATTTTACTTTACATAATTAACTAAGGTTTAAACTGATGCACAGTGAACTAATATTAAAAACGGACCTTATATTTTACAAGGATTTAAAAACTAAGTGCTTTCGCGTCCATACAAAATTCTACAACTTTGTATGATTGACGAATATTTATTTTTTCAAATCCTTATAAAATGAAAGATCCAATCTCAACAGAGATAAATTGTACATACATTTAAACTTTACTTTATTAGTTAACGATAAGTGTAACTAAAAACATAATTGGTTAAGAACTTATTGATTGGTTGTCAAAATTGAAAAGCCATATTTGTAGGCAATTGTATGGGAATAAAACAAGTGTCCCTAATTATGTGACCACCGCTGTATATGCAACCATCAACTACTGCACATTCTGGAACAAACTAATGGTGTTACTTAATTATTTATGCCAATTGATATTCACTATTTTCATTTCATTATTAAGTAAATTGAAAATGTTAAATTACGATAATATCGGCTTTAGATAATCATAATCTTAGGTAATACGACTCTATTGAATCTTGTTCTATTTCCTTTTTTTTTCGCGATGACCTGTCCGAGCTATGCTTCTGCATAGTAATAGTATAAGCATTTTAAATCTAATGTCGTTACCAATAGGGTATATAATGCTTTGACTACATTGCACTTAGCCACCTTCTTTGGTAAATACTGCAGAATATCCCAGATATCCCATCCCCTATTAATGACGTGATTGCCTTCTAGGGTTGTGTCTGCATTAGCGGTGCCTATAACCATAACAGTTAGAACGTAATTGTTATAGCTGGAGGGTGGCAGCCCTAGGTATAAATATAGGGTAGTTAAATCACTTAAGGCTAACGTTTGGAGTTGTGTGTGTTAGCGTGTAGGATGTTTGCTTAGTAGCATGCAATAGCGAATTATATGAATATTTTTTAAATCGCATTTCTCAACTTAATATGAAAATACCGTAAAACTATGATAGATAAATAGATAGATAGATAAAACGTTTATTTGCGTACTACAAAACACACATACAATTGACAAAAATAATAACTTTTACAAAAAGCACGACTGTTGCTAACCAACTTTAAATCGTTATAAATCCTAAATGATCATTCAAAATGAAAAATGATATAAAAAGCCTAAAGATGATTTTTAAATCCCTATTCAATGATACCCCACTTGTCATACTTGGTCGACTTTTTTTTTAATTTGCGCAATATGGCGTCTGGTTGCCGCCATATTGAATTTTGATTACTGTCATATCTTCAGTGACACTCACCAGATTAAGACAAATCGATTGACATAAGAATCATCAAAATCGGACAACGGGTTTAGTTTTTATAGTGACACAAAGGAACATACATATATAGGCTGTGAAACACATTACCCTCCTCCTTCGGCAGTCGGGTAAAAATAAAAAATAAGCAGAGTGACACTAACATTACACAAAAAATGCCAAAAGAATGAGTGCATTGCAGCAGGGCAAGGGTAACGGCTCAGCGTATAACTTTGCTCATCATGAGCAAAACACTGGTATTCTGCCACAACCCCGAGGAACAACAGAACAACAAGCAAAAAAGGACAAGAAAATAGTTAATTATGTTCATACATACTGTCATGCGTGTGCCTGTGCGTCGATTTAGGTGTGATATATTATGTGTATGTGTGCGCGTTATGTGTAGGTAGGCCTCCAACAAGATGGAGTGACGACCTTGTAAAGATCGCGGGAACGCGGTGGATGCGAAAAGCACAAGACCAGCCTGAGTGGAGAGCCTTGCCTAGGCCTCCCGCCTATGTCCAGGGTTGTGATTCTGTCAACAAGCAAAGGTGATCGTTCGCTCGAGTGAAGGTCCAAGCGGCGAGTTTAAGTAGTCCCGACAGAGCGAACAAAACGCATTTTAGCGCGTGTATTCAATTTGGCAGCATGACTTCTCGAACGTATAAGGCTCCCTAATTGACAATGCACGCGCTAAAATGTGTTTTGTTCGGTCGGACGGGACTACTGAAATTCGCCGCTTTTATTCGCTCGTCCGTCCGACCGGCCGCCGTTTTTTGATACAATAACACACCAGCAGTGAACGTATTTCGTGTGTGTGCGTTTCTTTGCTAAATGTGATCAGCCGTGAAGAGCATTAAACAGCAAAATCCGGTACCATCTACTGATGTGCAAGTTGCGGAAAGTTTCCAAAAAGTTGGAAAAGTTCTAAGAAATTTCCGGAAACTTTCACTGGAAATATAGGAAATTTAAATTTAAGAAACGGAAAGTTTCAATCCCCGTATAAAATTGTGAGAAGTTTCTAAAATTTTCCTTCATGAAATGTTCCGCAATTTTGGAAAGTTTCCTTTGGCACATCAGTAGACCAACCAACCGCTAGGTATGCCAATGGTTTGTTTTTGTAATAGCAAATCCCTATAATGTTTTTTAAACGAGTACTTCGATGTACCTGTACCCGAAATTAAAATTAAAATCAGCCTAGAAATACGGAAGATATAAGCATTTTAAACTTCCAATTAGACAGATTAGACAGAGGGATCCGATACGCCGTGTGACGTCATGTAACGTGTTAAAATGTAGTCGCATATTTTTATATATTTAGTATATGTGCACATATTTAGTTAGTAAATATGTATGTACGTTTATTTATAATATATTGTAGAACAATAAAATCAAATAATAGTTCAACATTTTTCCAATTTTAGATATTGGGAAATGATTGTCATTTTATTGCACCTAACACCTAACTACTTTTTGATTTCTGGGCCATTTTACTTTTCAGTGTATTTTGTTATCGTCCGATAAAAAGTATACCAATATATGAATCCGCGTATAAATAAATAACATGAATTTAGAATATTTAAGTTTATCGGTTTTCAAAAAAAACAACTTTTAAATTACTTAACTATCGTTGAAGAATCTTGGTAACTCAGTGGTATATTGCACTTTTTGCATGGAAAAGGCGGGGACATCAACGTCCACTGCGTTACTCACTTTAAGGCCCAGCCACACCGGATGCGTGAGCGTAGACGTGACGTGCGCGTTCGCCTTCCATTGCGTTGTATAGTGACATGTCGTATGAGAATTCATACTATACACGGCAGTGGAAAGCGAACGCGCACGTCACGTCTACGCGCACGCATCCGGTGTGGCTCGGCCTTTATAGTTATAACAAATAACTTTTTATTAATTAGGATAATTCTAAATATAAGCTTATTTATGTCCCTTTTCGAGTTTCAAGTTAGAAAACGCAGCACTTTACCGGTTTTTGAATAAAAATAGTTTAGTGAGAACGTGGCTAAAACTTATGTACAACGAAAAGTAGAATGGCCCTTCTGTTTTACCTTAAGGTTGACTAGTAAAGAATGCTTGTAGCATTAAGGTCGCCTTTTGTACACTATTTTAATATTGTGCAATAAAGTATTAATACAATAAACATACCCCGTTTATGTATACACCTTTTTTTTTAAAGTTAAGTCGACTTATAAATACTCTTTTCAAGGTTGTACCTTGTAACATACATACATGTATGTTACACTAGGTCCTTAGCATTGTAATCGTCATATCAAATGTAAATCGATTAAATAAAGGGAACCTGAAGAAATTATACTTTAGAAGATTTAAACAGAGCATACAAACAAACAAATAGACATGTTACAGTTTAAATCTTGTCCTTATATTCCTGTAGTATTGGGTACATTTTCTCCGATTACTAAATTCAACTCCTAACATATTAAAGACGCCGAAAATTGATTCCACGCTTACAAAGTTACGGGCATTCCTTTTTATAATAATATAAGTACCTGGAAGACCGAGCGTCGCTCGGGTTGAAAACGAAATTTCCCGAAGACAACTTGACAGATCGATTTTTCGCCCCCGTAAACCCCTATATTTCAAATTTCATCGAAATCGTTGGAGCCGTTTCCTTGATTCAGATTATATATATACAAGAATTGCTCGTTTAAAGGTATTAGATAGATCAACACAATTTTTTTTTTTTTTTTAATCTGTATATTTTTTTAAGTAAAAAAGACACTCGCGACGCAATGGCGAATCGAACGACACCTCGATTGTCGAAATCGGGCCATTAGTTCACTCTCAACGAACGAATAACTCCACATATACATACATACATGTCATAAACATCACCCTTTGGTAGTTCGTTAGAATTCAATCATTCACCCATTCGTTCGATTTTTAAAAAACTCAACCAGCTATCGACAAAAATCCAGGGGCGCCCAACCCTTGGCAAAATACAGCCAACATTCAAAACCAAGCACCTAACGCCGAATGGGTCTCATCGTACACGAAATTTCAAGTCGAGTGGGCGTGCCTCGATCAATAGTAGGCGGGGCGCAGGATTTGAAGCTGCGTAGCGTTCTACGCTACGAAAATTCCACTAGACATCAAACCAGGCTCATTTGAGCCCCGCTCAGCTCCGACAAAGTGGTTGCAACGGGTCAGGTGCGGTGGTTAAATGTAATTGATTGACAGCGCGGACCGTCAGACGTCTGAGTCGAAACTTGGCTTTTTTATAGTGAGCGGGGATTTAATTTAATTCATTATTGTAACCGCTAAATGTTTGGAGCTGGACGCGAGGGAATTTATTTGTTATTTTTAAGTTTAACAGTGAGTGAGTGTGGAAATTAGAACGGAGCATAACGTTGCCCTGTGATCCCTAGTATTATTAAATGCGAAAGTTTATTCGTTTTTGGTTTGTCCTTTTCACGATAGCGACTTGGTTAAAAGACTGGGAGAGTGGCATTGCTTGTTTTTATCTCAATGAGTTATAATGTTGACGCGAAAGGCGTATTTCTACGCAGTAGGCATGCTTAAATATGTCGCTTAAATTATATGCTTCTTTAGCTTTAGCTCATTGTTAAGTTTATTTATTTATGGTATGGTATTGTTGTTAACTCGGCCGCCATTACTGTCAAGTAAATAATAGCTAGCATAACGTTGAGAATACGATAACAATTCAAAAGCAATAAGGTCCGTGTAGATCTCAGCCCTGTTTATTTAAATTTTGTATGAATTTGGATGTAACCTTCGCTTTTAGTAACTCATTTTTTGAACTGGGTGCATTTTGAGTAGGGATGCAATTTAACCGGTTATTAACCGGTTTTGTATGAAAATAACCGGTTAAAACCGGTTAAACCGGTTATAACCGGTTATTTGCATTCCCTAATTTTGAGTTAATAAATCGAGTATGTGCTGGCTGCCAACTTAGAATACCATTCCGTGTCTTCCCGTGGATGTCGTAAGAGGCGACTAAGGGAATAAAGGCTTGTAGTACTGTTAGGCGATGGGCTTGCAACCTGTCACTAATACGCTGGTAAACATCTTTTATAAGACTGTTTGTGAAAAATGTGGTTACAGAATTAACAACAAGTTTTTAGAGTTGTTGGTAATTCTGTAGCTCTGCCTACCCCACTCTGGGAATGAAGGCGTGAAGGTATGTGTATGTAAAACGAGAATCATTTTATCGATTCTCGCTTCATCGATTTTATCATTTGTTTGAACGCTATTTTCTGCTGAAACCATGATGTTCTCAGGATATCTGAAACATTACTACGTAGTGACGGGACCACTTAATGCACACTTTTAGCTGACAGGCACCAGTAATGGACACTTCACTCGATTCAAATTTCATACGGTCCTAAATTGATTGTTGCAAAACAAATGAATAACCCTTATCTTCTGTGAAATAAGAATCAAGTGTTCATCATTGGTGCCTTGTCGACTACTAGTTCGACTTGTGCCTACCAACAAAAAAAAATCATGCGGCGAGAACTTCGATACGTTCGTTGCAAGGTGTTCCGATATAATAGGCACACTTTATTACCTTGTCACTTTAATCGATGTGATAATTCATGTATGGCAGTTTGAACATGACATTAAATAGACGAGGTACTAAAGTGTACACATATTTATGAACCGAACTGTACCTGTTTAATATAGTGGAATAGATCAGTAAGCCTTCAATTTACTTACAAACTTGAACAGAACTAACTTATAATCCTCTATAAACTCGAACAGGCCTCTAGGATTTGTTGAATTAGCCTGATGGGTTAAAAGATTAAGATTAAGATGAAGCTTAAGTACTAAAATATACTTAAGAGCCGGTTGTAATCTTAGGCAGCCTAGTTGGGTTTGAGGCGCCTACTCAAGATCGTGAGGTGCCGAGTTTGAACACTTTGAACCTCAACTCACCTTGTGCTTACTCGTACGGATAACTTAGTTGAGTTTCGAGGTGAAATATTTAATGATACACTGTTAGTTTATACATAACGTTGGGTAACGGTGGTATAGCTATACAATGTTTTGTCCTTATCTGTTATTGTGACATTTGAATTTGACAGATAAAGACAAAACATTGTTTAGCTGGGTAATTATCTCAACCACATTTTTTGAGCGGCGGACGTGATAATTAGGGTGTAAAGCACATGTATTGGAAAACTATTTATTTTTTAAATAATCTTACTCAAAGTACCATATTGAGCCAAAGTTAAAATTATTATTAACTTATTATATTAATCGTAAAAAAATATTTTCAATCCAAAATCAATTTTGGTGTCGTGTCCTGTACTTCCCGCATATACTGATATGTCGTGGTACAAACTTATTAAGCCTCAACCAGACTTATATTTTAGTTATCTGTATTCCTTATTAGTTGAGGTATTTTAAAATGTATCAATTATTGAATTTGCAAGTAAAAGGAAACTGGGAGCAGTGTAAATAAAACTGTCCAAGCGAAATAGTTAATTTTGGTGGTGAATATTGAAATTGATTTTATGATCGAACGAAACGTGATTAAACAAACAAATATAGCGTCAGATGTTCGTTCAGTTTCACTCCAGCAATAGACGGTGAAAGATTTGTACCATCTTTCTGCGTCTTCCCGCTAAGCACATAAGTATCTAATTTTGGTGGTATGAAATACACTTTATTAATCGTGATAACTTAGATAAGTCATTATTTCGCAAAAAGTTTTGTTGTGTGATAGTTTTTTCAAGTATGTTTATGGTGTCTTTTTAACTGTAACGAGTTAAGTTTTTGTTTAACTAAATCATTTGTTTTTAATTTAAAAAAAATGTTAAATTTTATAATTTTGGTGGTACAATTTTGGTGGCTTTTGCGAAACACCAAAATTATCAAAATTTCTGGTCTCCACCAAAATTATTTAAACAACAAATAATCATTATTTATTATATTAGAAACTTACGTTTTGGATATTCAAAAATAACAAGGAAGATTCCCTAACGATTATATTTTAATTAGCCCGATATGTTATTATTGATCGTGAGTTTTGCTAAGAAAAGTAATTTTGGTGGATAATAACAATTTTGGTGGTACATAATTAGTAAAATCGTTATATCTTAAAAAACACTTGGTATAATAAAGGGCCATTTTAACACTGTTTTTATAATGACTAATGACGTCACTTAAACGTTTAATTGTAAACCCTACTAAGAAAATAAAAAATACCACCAAAATTAGGATAATTTGACGCTTGTTGAAATTCACCCAGCTATACCACCGTTACCCAACGTTGATTAGTAAAGGGGTTACTCAATAACTTTGGGAAACGCAGTTTAAAATTCGGTTGGTATAATTTTGAATTGGTTTATTTGAGTCTCAGCGTCGTTAAAGTGTTTATTAGGTTCAAAAGATCGTTTAAAATAAGACAGACGGACGGACAGTGTTGGCTTAGTCCATCGGGTACAAATACCTAAAAAGGAACGATATAATTATTTCTAAATTGTCTTTGAGTACGGCGGTCTCTTAGATTGGCAAAAAAGGCGTGAATTCAAACCTTTACATTTGAATCAGCATTAAAAAGTAAAAAAGTTAGCTCTATAGTATACTGTGATATACACTGCCAATTTAAGGAGTCTATTTTACTCTTCAATTTTCCCATACTAAAACAAAAGCATGAATCACGCAAAACGACAGGTAGGTACTCTACCGCTAATGTCAACCTATACACTTAATATGTCATAACAATCACCCTCGAAAAATCATAACAGATGTCCGGCTAATAAAAAAGGGGGTAGAAAAAAAAACAAATTTACAAATACAGACGGCGAAAACCAAAGCCAACCACCCCTCATATTCAATTCTATGCATTGAGCTACACTAGCGCCATCTTTCAACGGTAACAGTAAGTTTGTATGCGCCATTATTATGAGCCGTATGCACTCGATGTGTTTGCGAACGGAAGTTTGGTGGATCCGGCCATCTTGCCTAACTACGCGTTTCCGGGCAGGGCTCGTCAACCTTCCCGGATGTGTTTTACGATTCTGATTGAAATCGGATTAATTTTATATTGGATTGAATGAAGGGTTTGTTAACAGTGATTTCTGAAATAACTGACCATTTGACTAATAATTGTTGGGGTTTTAGTTTATTTGCGAAATCAGTGAGCGATTGTAAGTGGGCAATATATAGCTGTTGCTATACTCTGAAACAGTTTATAGCAACAGTGTATCTTAAAAGAAAAGTTTTTGCTAGGGTTTCTTTATATTGTGGTGTATACATGTTTATAGGTATGAGCAACTCATAAAAATAATACACATTTAAAATGTCCTCAACAAAAATCTTTAAATACATCAGATTCATAATATCAGGTCCAGTCAAGGACTTTAATTGTTGAGCCACTATGGAACCCTGTTGCATAACGTTAATCATTAATTTTAGCGTATTTTCTTTCATGTGGTTTGACGCTGTCATTATGACAGGGTTCCATAGTGGCTTAACGATTAAAGTCCTTGACTGTACTACTTCGACTTCTTCAAAGGCAGTAGGTATGTATAAATCTCGATACTCATACTACCCATTTGTTCGCCACAATTCGCTCACATTAACCAGGTTAATTCGGCAAACCCAACGAACAATATGTTTTATTCACGATATAACTTGAGACAGCCTGTCAAGCTTCCAATAGACCCGGCCCTAAGTCCCGAACACTGTTTATCGATTTAAGCCACCCTACACGTCAGTTTAGACCCGCTATTGATAGCTGGTGACAACCCTAACGTCCCCTATGCGACAATAAAAACTCGAACTCAACAAACCAAACGAAAATAAACCTTAAGACAAAAGCTGAAGGCAAGTGAGAGAGTTTACGGACGGTAAAACGAAGTTTGTTTGGTAAGAAAAACTTACGTTTCGAAAGAAAATATTTTTTCTTGAGGCTTAGGTGGATTTTGTTTCGAGCGCTTCCTTTTTATAAGTGTCGCATCGATCTGGTCAAGATTTTGGTGAGTGGATTTGCTTGAGCCGTATCGGGTACGCGTCAGCGTGGCGTTGGATTAATAGGATAAAGATGACGCTGATATCTTTAACGGATTGGCGAGGCGTGTGAAAAGTGACGTCACAAAATTGTTTAGACTTTAGAAGTTTGTGTTTTGAAGTCTGAAAGGTTTGTTCTTTGTACTTTAAAAAGATGGATGCTTTATAGAACTGTATTGTTTTGTTGCTTTCATTTAGTTTAATTTGTAGATTTATATTGACGAACGAGTAGTCTTTAGATAAAATTACAGGTGGCACTTGAAAAACAACGCAGCTTACCTTATAAAACATTTACCTCTGATTAAAAAAAAGCTCAAAAGGACATTTATTTAGAATAAAGCGATGACTATTTACAATGACATAAAAAAATGTCCATGCTACTTTCTTACAAAAAAAGGTAGATAAAAAAACGTGAAAATTGTTTTCAAACCAAACAGTTGCCTACCCCTGGGCATCGCGTGCAGGAAGCAGTGTCCCAAAAGCGCTGACCACAGCACGTGCTTCTAATTACTGTCAGAAAAGGTTCCGAACCCCTGTTCAGGTGCGCTACCGTTAGCAATTTCAATGCCAGTGACACGATGGTGTGTTCAAATTACATACAATTGGTATTTCGTGGCATCGAATGTGTCAAGGAGGTAAATTTTATTTTATTTTTTTGTTCTATTGAATTTAGTGTGAGGTTTTTTCCACAGAATAAGAACATATAGAATAGAAACCGGACTATAAGACGTACTTTGCTTCAGCTATCTTTCTCTACTTTTCAGATCACGTATTACATGAGAAAAAATGAAACAATGAGCAGGCTGTTTTTACTTCTTTAACTGTCATTGTCACAAGGTTTTAAACAGGGACTACATTGTCCTTCCTAAAGAAGGATTTGTCTTTCCTTGTCTATAGGTCCAAATACTATAGGTGCTTATAGGTCCAAATCACGCCTTACTTGTGACACTGAACTAAATAACGAAAGAACAGCTATAGATTCATCTCTTTCCAACTCACTATGAAAACCATAAGTAAAAAGAGGTGAACCATAATATATTTTCTGCTTATTTACTACGGTTTCTATGCCTTTGGACTTTCTTCTGTGGTTTTTTCTTACTTTAAGTATAGTCTATTTGCTTTAGCGATGAGGTAACGATGTGGCAGTTTTTTGTTCCGTTTTTAACCGACTTCAAAAAAAGGAGGAGGTTCTCAATCCGTCGGTTTTTTTTTTTTTTTATTTTTTTTTATGTATGTTCCCCGATTACTCGAAGACCGCTGGACCGATTTGAAAAAAATTTTCGTTTTTCGAATGGGTATACTTTCTAGTTGGTCCCATTGTCACCACGTCAGGATCTGATGATGGGATCATGGAGAAATCAAGAGAACTCCTCAAATATTATAGGCACACCTATAGCGATTTTGGTATTTTTCACTGTAACTCATGCATTTGCTTTTGGAAAGTACTATATGGTGAAGTGGAACTGATGATGAAGACCACAGATGGCCACCGTAACTCCTTAACGGTACCTATTTCAAGGGTGGCGATAAGATATTTTGATAAAGGAAGTTGAGCGACTATGACGAAGCACATTTAGGTTTAAATATGACTATGACATTCCCGCGGCGTTGTCTGCGGCGAGCTTGAAATGTTCTATAGTTTCTTATTAATATTTAGAAGTGGAGCTACGTAACAGCATAAATAGGATCACTAAAAAGTTTATTTTATGCTTTTTGAAGGCGGGTTTTTGTTTTTATTATTTGTAATTTAACAAAGTAAAGTATCATTAAATTATACGTTTTTATGCAATGCGTTGTGATATATGACACACTCAAAAATAAACCTAGTGTCTCATGTTACATGTTATTGTGTTAAATATTATGTTTTCTTCTGACACGCATCTGAAAGCGGATCCGATGCTAAACGTACGTGTACTATCACGAACGTGAATTTGTGACCCATTTCAAGAAAAATAGGCTTGAAGTCGTCAATGTCATAAGAGATGCCAAATCATTTGTAACTTATAGGAGACTCAACCTTATTGTTGTAGAATGTCAGAATGACTTTGGACCTAAGGTGGGTCCCAAAGGGCATTGGGTAAATTTTATGAATGGCCGCTCACCTTGAAAATATATGAATTTTACAAATGACAACACTTCTACCCAAACCCCTTCAAGTTCATGACTGTCCGTGATTTAATTAAAAAGTATGAGTAAATATCAGGTGTTTTTGCTGGTAAATAAGTATAATTAAAGAAAAATGGCGTAAGAAATATCATCCAGAAACATTTCTCATTGCTAAAATGAGGTCGTGATAAAAGTAATGGTCATCTTGTCTTATTTATCGCATTTTAAAGTATGGGCGACAAAATACTACATTTAAAAAAAATTAAAAACTTTAAATTGAATATCAAATAAGTAAAAAATCGAAATGTCATTTGTCGGTCCAAAAATTGAAACAGTTGATTGCAAAAAAAAACTAATAAATGGATTCGTGGCATGTTGAAATTCTAACACAGCAAATAGGTAATTAAAAATATATATTCATTTCTAAACACCAACACTACTACGCTCGAAAAAAAACACTACTTAAAAAAATCATAACTCGGTTTGTCCTAATTACAGCCAGGTTTGCATCTATGCATTTACTCAGAAATGCTCAACAGCTCTCCTACTATATAGAAGCCCTAGTTTAAATGCATATCGTTAACGTAAGCGATTCGAAGCGTCCGGCAACTTACGTCAATCCAATACATTTTCGATAACGTTTGCCGATTTCGTTTTGTCTAGAGTTCATTCACTCTAGCGAATGTGCTCAAGTCTTCGAGTTGACACCATAGAAATCCAGCACGGGTAGCACAAGTTATATTTTCTCGCTTGTCGCTCAGTGCGTCTCTATCGTTAAGGACTAGATAGGAAGGGAGATCCGAGCGACAAAGAAGTCGCGGGCAACTTGTGCTAGCCGTGCTGTGAGGCTAGAAAAGTTGGTTAGCGGGTATCCCTCGGAATCTCTAATTTTGTCCTAACACATCGTTTGTCTGAATTTTCATTTGCCCTAAACTAGTTTTCGGGTCAGGCAACTAAGTTTTCTCATTATATCTGCGGTTCGTTCAGGTTCGGGTTGTATTATAATATTTATAATAATACTAAAGCCTCGTGTGGTTGCCGAGTTAGAATAGTGCCACTCCATGTCTCCCCGTGGATGTCGTAAGAGACGACTAAGGGAATAAAGGCTTGTAGTACTGTTAGGCGATAGGCTTGCAACCTGTCACTAATACGCTGGTAAACATCTTAGCCTAATTGTACAAATTGTGGTTATAGAATTATCAACAAGTTTTTAGAGATGTTTGTAATTCTGTAGCTCTGCCTACCCCACTCTGGGAACGAAGGCGTGAGATTATGTATGTTATAATACTAATAGTAGCAGATCCAAATAGGGGACGATTTGCACCGGGCTGTTTATTCGAAAAAAGTATTTTATACCAAATTTAATATGCTAAGCTAAGTAACACATGGCGAATGGGTAGACCGAAAATTTTCAGTCCTGTATATATATATTTTTTTAAATTAACTTTGTTTTAAAAAAACGCAATAGCTTGTTTAATGGACAAATTACATACAAATCGAAAGTATGAAGCCTATAGAATATGCAAACGTTAGGTTGACTATTTTTTTCCCGTCGAACTATTGGGTAGGCAGGTATAAACAGGTAAGTCGGTACTAGTAATTTGCACCAAACCTAACGTTTGCATATTCTATAGACTTTATACTTTCGATTAGTATGTAACTTGTCTATTAAACAAACATTTGCAGTTTAAAAAAAAGTACTTTTTTTTTAATGATATAAGTACTGGACTGAAATTATTCAGTTTACCTATTCGCCACATTTTATTTAGCGTATTAAATTTGACATAAAATACTTTTCATCGAATAAACAGCCTGGTGCAAATCGTCTCCTATTCGGATCTTAGACCATAAGAAGTTTTGAAATTTTATCGGAAATGGCACAAACGATGCATTAGGACAAATGACGATTAGGAATTCCATACCTTGGTAAACGCTAACGTAAACGGTCATCGAAAACTGTCAAAGTGTTATTGACGATAGCGCTCGCGATCGTCTGACAGCTTACGTCAATCTACTGAAAACGATATCGAACTCCGAATGCTTGTCTACGGCCACATATGTCATTGAACCGTATTCCTTCTATATATAGAAGGGTATCACCTACCGTCGGTCCATTTGTCCATCCACCCCTTTGGTCGATGGCAAATTATCCGTTATTTCGGTACAACACGTGTGAGGTCCCACGGTTCCACACGCTATGGAAACTGGAGCGGAGGGACGTCCGAAAAGTTGGGCCGTGTGACACGTTTAAAAGAAGTTTTTTTCTACAATAAGTCAACATGTAAAAGGAATTAAATAAATATCGAGCGTTGTAAAGCATACGGCTAACGAATGACGAAAATCGACAATGACGTAAGCTGATGAGAGACCGTATCAACCGCTTATTTCTACTCACATTTCATGTACCTAGAAAGAAAACAAACGTTAGCAGCGATTGCATCTTGGCTAGGCATTTCTAATGAAATATTCCTTGGATAGAAACAAATGGAAACGTACATACCTAGTTTTTCATAACAACTACAACCATAAGAATAAACAATAACTACACGTAGAAGCGAATCTCCTTTACCAAGGCCCCAAATGCCGCGTTTTAAATACCTACTTCCCCCTTCACCCCGCTACGCCCCTCTGCCTTCCGCGCCCAAAGTTAGGGCTGTCACTTGCGAAATATTTTAATCGGTTTATGGATGTGTTATACAAGTTTAGTCACGAAATGTTATTTATGTTTTTCTTTAACGTGGAAACATTGTTGCAAAATGAGTTTTTTACATTTAAGTTCAATTAGGTAATAATAATTTTTGATGATATTAAGATTATCTCCAGAAAATTACATGGCTTATGTGGCTATTAATCATATATATAAAACAAGGAAACGAGTCTATAAACAAATTTTAAAATAATAATTAAGCTCAATAAGTCTTATAGTCTGGGATCCAGAGTTACTTTTTACGTTCCTTTCGGCAATACATCTTACGATATATTTTCCGTACTAGTTGACATAGTCCACACACGCAGCTATTAAATATATTAAATTTGCCATGGGAAAACATTACTGCAGTCAATTTATTTGGATTTAAAAGTGACAAAAAAATTTTTATAGATAAGAATAGTATTTTGCAATAAAGCTTTTTCAACTTAATCAAAATTCAAAGTAATGGACCCCCATTACTTTGAATATTTTTGCATATTAATATATATTCCGTGTGTGACGTCCCTGACTGACTAGACACCTCAGGTGTCGCCAGGCGGTAGGTATCTAACGCGCCGAGCGCGCGTCGGGAGCCGGGAGTTTCGCTTCTACGTGTAGTTATTGTTTATTCTTACGCTACAACGTCATATTAAAAAATCGTGGAAATCGGACGTGATTTAGGGGGTGAGAAACGGCATCGGCGGGAGCTTTTGTATGGATTTTTTTAACCCGCTTCACAATCCTCGGTGTCATATTTTCAATAGTTTTAGTCAGTTACTACTTGGACAGAGAAAAATGCGAACAAGAACAATCATCTGCTAATAACATCAGCCGCAGAGTATCTGAACCTTATATTTTTGACGACGCGCTGGCCTAGTTGGTAGTGACCCTGCCTACGAAGCTAGAGGTCCTGGGTTCAAATCCCGGTAAGGACAGATATTTGTGTGGTGAGCGTGAATATTTGTTCCAGAGTCATGGATGTTTTCTTTGTATTTAAGTATATATTTCTCTATATAAGTATTTATATCGTTGTCTAGTACTCATAGTACAAGCCTAGAGCTTAGTTTGGGACTAGCTCAATTGGTGTGACATTGTCCCCTGATATTTTTTTTTTATTTTTTTATTTTTTTTATTGTGGAATAATTGTTAGAAACGGTTAAGTGAGTACTTTGAAACCAAGCTTTTAATTATAGGTTAACAAATATAATAAATCTGACGAAAGAAACATTTAAATAAAGATATTTGAGAAAAAATACTGCTAGCAGCTTAAGAGTCACCCGCAGAACACGTTTTATTTTTCATTAATAAAAAATCCTGCCCTGCTAAGCCAAATAGCAGTATCTCAAATAAAACTCCTGTAGCAATCACAACCTCATTACTAAGAGGACAAGATTGAATCTACTCTGGCAATTGAATCTGACATACTGTTTATATGCTTATGACGGCAGAATCGGTAGTAGATGAATAATCATTTAACTCTCCGTCTTTAGGCGCATCGCATGAGTCAATGTGAAATACGCTACAACTAATAGTTGATAGGTAATCGATTGTAAGCTCTGAGGGCCCTGCCAAGATGCACTACGCTAACTAGCGTTTCTATTCGATTCATTTTTAAACCAATCGCGTCACTGGTAATCACGTGACTTTTCGTATCACATATGTCATAGGAATAGGAATTGATCTGCAATATCCGCAAATGAACTGTGCCTGTTGCAACTGATTCAAATTGGGGCCTGCAACACAGGGAATCCTAGCGCAGGACCCAAAACCATTGTTTTGCCTTAAGTTAAGTTTTTCTGAATAAACATTTTCATTTTCATTTTCATTTTTTTCATTTTCATCTACCAGTGACGCGACTGGTTTGAAAACGAATCGAATAGAAACGTTAGTTAGCGTAGTGCATCTTGGCAGGGCCCTCTGATGGTACACAAGGGGTACTCAAAAAATCCAATGTTGTTGCGATTTCCACGCAGATGAAGTCGCAGGCACAGCCAGTACAGTCAAGGAATTTAATTTGTGACCCACCTTAGGTTCAAAGTCAATCTGACATTCTACAGCAATAAGGTTGAGTTTTATGACAATTACAAATGACTTGACATCTCTATTGACAACGACATCTTCAAGCAGATTTTCTTTGAAAAGGGTAGCAAATTAACTTCTGTGACCGTACGTACCAATAACCTATTCCTATCTAAGTTCTTAAGGTTCACAACTCTTATATACCTTACAACATCAACAAACTCTAGGTAATTGCCTGACAATGACTCTCAATTTAAATTCAACTTTAAAATTCCAGGTTTCAGGCAGACCGCCATAATCTTGGCACAACGAAGCCCCATTCAGCCTTAAGTCCCCCGGGGTTCCGTTTAATTCTAAGTTGGCGAGACTTCTCATTTATTAAAACATAGTAGGTTCAGAACTGAGCTAGATTTCCGAGGTTGTTAACTCCGGGACTCTGGTGCTACGTTTGTTAAGAAGTAGGTATGATGAGCCTTTATTTCTTCGTCTTAAACCGTATTTAAAATATAAAAATAGACTATATAATTGATTGAAATTCAATTAAAATAAAACAACAATTATTCTAAGAGCCAACGACACTAAACCTAGTTCGATGAGACTGCTAGATGATAGCTTTATATTATATATTTAATCACACGAAATAACAATGCTGCAATGCGAAAAAACCTGGAACCGCTATTTTTTTTTACTTATTTATCCGTTGTATAAATACAGCAGTGGTTTTTCTTCCACAGAAATTGACGCGTTATTTATAAATTTTAATACTTTACTGAACAAAATTAAAATCCGAACTTAATGCTTCTTCTTAAGACACAGAAATCAAAAAGTAGATACTTAGGTGCAATAAAATGTCAATTATTGCCCTTTAACTAAATTTGGAAATTGAACTATTATTTGATGATCTTTCAGATGAGTTTTGGTTTTTTGAGGAGGTCGATACTAGATACTTAAGTACGAGGCGTCGCTTATCATGCTGCTGCCACTAATTAGGCCAATCAGGGAAGGATGCAGCACTGCATTGTCGTATAGTCCTGCCCCTCCCCTGTTGCAAAGAATAAACGAAACTTGGGAGTCTTAGAGTGCGGCTCCACTGAAGCGGAGCGGAGCGGAGCGGAGCTGTGCCAGTATTAACCAATAGAATATAAACTAACGTGCGCAAGGCGCCCGACGTGACCGCATGCGCCTTCTATTGGTTAATATTGGCACAGCTCCGCTCTGCTCCTCTCGTCTCCGCCTCAGTGGAGCCGCACCCTTATGATCATACTAGACATCAGACTTATACCTAAAAAAAAAGCATTGCCATTTTTTTTGAATTGCAGCATTGCCATTTCGTGTTCCCCCATTAATAACTTGACTAATTATAAGTCTTATCAAACTAGGATTAATGTCGTGGGCTCCTCTACTAAATGAACTAAGGTCTGTTCATTCTTACTTGTCTTATATAGTAAACAACTTTCTGACCTCAAGATGAACCTTTTTGGGCTAAAACAGCTATTTTAAACAAAATAAAGCAATCACAGACAATACATTGGCCAAGTTATGTCCAAAATGTTTACTCAGTTTACTTTATTTACGATAAAAGAGCTGTTTTAGCCAAAAAAAGGTTCATTTTGAGGTTAGAAAGTTGTTTACTATATAAGGCAAGTAAGAATGAACAGACCTTACGTGAACATGCAAAAATAACCCCTAGCGACGAAAGAAAATAGTCTGAAGACACAGTAAGCATTGATATAACATTACCACAACGTAAACTCTACCAGTATAGATCAATAATGAAAAGCTTAATGTTTGCTGTGTGGTGGTCTACGCCTACGATGTATCTATTATTATGTAATTCATAAACGATTGCAACCGAGGTTCAAGAATACGACGCGAAGTAACCTATATATCGAAATAATTACGAGGTTTTATTGACGTATAAGTAAAGGGCTAAAATTAAATAACAATGTAAACCGTAGGATCCTGTTAACAAAACGTAGTTTAGCTCGGTTAAAACAAGAGTTTAAAACAGTTGAGCTCTATAAATATGCATCCTGGTTTTTATTTATTAATCTTTAACGAGTATGATATAGTACTTGGTTAGTTGTGGGAAAGTATTTTACCTTTTCGTCGGGCTCTTCAGGTTCTTTTTTTGCGTCCTTAGTGTAGAATACATCTCCGCCTTGGTCGACGGGCATGACTGGCCGCGTTCGCGTTGTTTTACGAAATGGCGACAGTTTGATTTGCGCCAGGTTGCTTGCCAACCAATGAATCAATTGTGCTGCCGCATTATTAATTCCTTTTCAATGAATTCTTCGTTTTGATTTTATATTACTGATTCGATATTTAGAAACATTGTATCGTTGCTTTCCGTTTTTGACATGTTCTTCTCATGATAAAAAATATTTTTCTCAAACACGCCATGAAATATTGATGTTATGTTCCTTATAATAAGCCGCCAAGTATGACGTTTCAGGTGCAGCTAGGACCAGAGGTCGTTTATGGAATTTCATACAAATCGTGCAGGCCTAGGCCGGCAAAGTCCTCTTTTTTAATTTCCATTCCACATAAATTTGTGGCACAGGCATCATGACATTCTGCCACTATGCGTATTAAAAAAAAACAATAAACGATTTATTTTTTATTTTAGTGTAAACATGGCGGCTGTGTTTATGACAGGCTAGATAGCTGTTTTTTTTAAATATACTAGTCCGTGCATCCAACCAAAGCGTTTGCATGTTTATCTAAAGTACTAGGAGAACAAAGGTAGGTATAGGGGTGCGTACCGCAACTTAAATCGCAGGCGGTGCGCTGCGGGGCGCCGGCGGGCAGGCGGGCGCACACGACACAGCGCGGGTGACTGAGCACGTTAGGTTACTTTTAATGTTTATGCCCTCCTAGTAATTTGACTTTGTAATTTTTGTTTTAATTTTTTTAATGAATTATTATTATTATGTTTGATGTTTGAGAAAACCACTATACATACCTCGGCGGGAAATATGGGTTGGCCGCCTCAGACCTATCCGGCCGCGCTTTGCTCGGCCGTCTATATGTCTTCGGCCGGCAACCCCTTTTGTCCCGGCCTCTGTAGTAATGTACTATTAAAAAACCGCTCATGTCCGAGTCAGATTCAGTAGGTATTATATTCCAATTTGGATTCGATTTCGAATCGAATCAGCGCGAGCCCAACTCACGCTTGACCATTTTATATTATTTGTTGTTTTTTTTTCAAGGTTTCTACTATAATCACACCAAATTTGACGTTTGTATGTTATACCGTTATAACGTTAAAACAAAAATAAAAATATGTTGAAAAAATACGTTTCTTCTATGTGGACCCGCTTTAGTATTTCACTTTCTTTGATTATTTACATTTGTTAGTAAATTCGCCGTAATAACATATATTCTGAAAATATATTACGGTTCAGAAGATACAGTTGTTTAAAGTAAGGACGAACGGACGGACGGACAGCGGAGACATTATTAGAATCCCATTTGGTTCCCTTTTGGGTCCGGATCCTTAAAAAAGAACATTATGTTCTGTATTTTTGTTGTTACTACTTACCAATAGCAACCCTCGAATTATTAACCTAAAGTGTTTCAGGATAATTATATGTATAAAAAACAAATTGGACGTAAGTAATTAATTGCTACAAATAATAAGCCATTACATAAGTATTAACCCATAAGTTCAAATTTAATTACACAGCTTTAATTATGTAATCATTTCTTTACAAATATTCATAAAGGATTTATTGGATCGCATTATTTTTTTACACATAACGTATCTTTACGCATAAAATCGTTTGACCTAAACCGGTTTCTACAATAGAAATGGTTTAATTTTAATTCTTATAAAAAACTAACCTAACCTAACCTTACCTAATCTACAAAAAAGACGTTTATTAAATTCTGCAATGTAAGCCTAAAAGGGAAAGAAAAATTATGCGAAAGAAAAATTATGCGAAAAGTAAATATGCGTAAAAAAATATGCGTTCCAAGGGGATCCCTTCACAAACAATAAAATTTGAAAAAAAAATTAACTCTATAACTGAGGGTTACGTACCACCTGACTACCACTTTGCTTTTTACACGACTGCCCCAAAAAAGGAGTGTAATATTTTCAGAGTTCATGTTTGTATGTATGTATCTATGTATGTATGTGAGTTTCTTTATTCCACTATAACTTCTAAATCCCTTGACCGATTTAGATGTGTGAGGTATCGTTAGAATGCTTACGTCATCCCGGGTGACATAGGATACCTAAACTGTTAAAATTGAAATAACAACAATGGCAAAATGACAATTATTAACATATGTAGGTATATCGACGACAGTAAAAAAAATCCAGTCGGGTTTTTAAAGCTTGCTTTTCATTTTATTAATATTTGTTGTTTTTATTCAAGATACACCATAACCTCATTAAGTTTAACTTTTGTATGTATGTATTGCAGTTTTGACGAAATAATAAAAAAAAGTTTAGATTGATCGTTTCTTGTAATTTTTTTACACGACTGCCCAATAACGGAGTGTATGTTTTCATGGTTTCTTGTATGTACGATTCTTTATTCCACCATAACTTCTAAAACCCTGAGCCGATTTAGATGTGTGTGGTACCGTTAGAATCCTTACGTCATCCCGGGTGACATAGGATACCTAAACTGTTAAAATTGAAATAACAACAATGGCCAAATGACAATTATTAACATAGTTATATCGACGACAATTAAAAAAAGCAGTCGGGTTTTTAACCTGTGGTCTCCCACAGAGTTTAGAATATATTTTTTACAAACAAAGCAGAAAAAAAAAAATCCCCGACATTAAGTTTGAGATAATTTATCCTTAATTTTAATTAAATTTTCGGGGAAGAAAAAAAAATTTTCTTCAGTATTTTAAAATTAGTGAAAAAAGGGTGGTCATAAATTTGAGGCGGTAGTTAAAGCTTGCTTTTTATTTAGCCATTTATTATCATTTAAAGTAATAATCTATCAGTTAAAGTAACACTTAAAAAAAAACTCGTTTTTATTACGGTTCAAAAGATAAGGCTCTTTGAAGTTGGGATGTACGTACAGTTTCCCAATAAAAATGTTGAGCATAGTTAGAACCTTGTCATTGTGACTGTTATTGTCATACTTGTAATTTGGTGTTCAGTTTGACGTTTATTATGACAGTGCAATAAAGTGCTTAATAGGTACTGTACAACTAAAGCTTAGTAATACAGTTCCATTTGCCACTCTTGGGATACGGAACCCTAAAAACTAAAATATCAAATACAATATTCTGGATCTCTATTCAACTCGATTAAACCATATTTCTTGACGTGTTATGGCCGCCATTAATGTCCAGAAAATTGTAGAATCTCGGCCCTGGTAACATATTGAAAAAGGCATATTTTTGCAAATCTTACAAATAAACATGGGCCAGTAATTATTCCACGAAAAATCTTTTAACGACTTTTCATTGTAAAAGCATGCCCCAATCCGGTCCCTAGTCCACATTCGGATGCATCGCACAAGAAAACTTTATGTATTAACTTGAAATTATTCATCGAATCACAAGTGCGAACGGGTATGGGTTATCATATATTTTATGATTTCTACCCCGTTTTTTACGAGGGGGCTCAGGGCTCGTAAGTTCTCAGTTCGTTGGGAAGGTTATCATAATATTTATTTCGCTGTTTGAATACTTTTAGGTTATTTTTTTGAATTTAATTTGGGTTGCTATAAGGCGTTGAAGCTGTAAAAAGTACTGAATGGTTGTTAATAGTTAGTTGTAGTTTTTAGCTATGTAGGTATTTATGTATGTCCATAATGTTACTAGATAATAGATTAATTAAACCCCTGAAGTAATTGTTACCCCTTCTTCTGCTGGAGTTTCTTGCGGCGCTTCTTCTCCGCAATGATGGTCTTGTCCGAAGCGCTGGTAGATTCACTCTATATTACCGACGTGTAAAAGAGCCCTCATGTGGCCTATTTGCTGAATAAATATTTTTAATTTAGAATTTAGAATTTTATAAGAGTTCATATCTTAAACGACCCAACTAGAATTCCTTAAATCCGCTTTCGAATCGATCTTTCCGTTTGGGAGACAGAGAGGGGACACAGACACAGAGATAACCCTGAAACTTCATCATCATCATCAGCCCACATCAGTCCACTGCTGGACATAGGCCTCCCCCAAGGCTCTCCACTCAGACCGGTCTTGTGCTTTTCGCATCCACCGCGTTCCCGCGATCCTTACAAGGTCGTCTCTCCATCTTGTTGGGGGCCTACCTACAGCTCGTCTCCCGGTCCGCGGACGCCACTCAAGAACCTTCTGGCCCCATCGGCCGTCAGTCCTGCGAGCAATGTGCCCCGCCCACTGCCACTTAAGTTTGGCTATTCTTCGGGCTATGTCGGTAACCTTAGTTCTACTGCGGATATCATCATTTCTGATTCTATCACGCAGAGAAACCCCGAGCATAGCCCTCTCCATAGCCCTCTGAGTGACTTTGAGCTTCCTTATCCAGCTACTTTGCGAATATCATCGCTCCACCTAGTCTGAGGGCGCCCTACTCCACGTTTGCCAATACCTGATACCTGACACTTATTATTATTTATTTAAGAGCCTATAATGACCCACTGCTGGGTAAAAACCTCCCTCCCTTCTTTCCACGTAGCCCTATCTTGGGCAGTCTCCCAC
The DNA here is from genome assembly GCA_946894065.1 of Acleris literana. NCBI lineage: Eukaryota > Metazoa > Arthropoda > Insecta > Lepidoptera > Tortricidae > Acleris > Acleris literana. The sequence continues at coordinate 97,617,239 of OX335668.1, read as the reverse complement.
CAATCCCGAGTGAAGGCATCAAGCTCATCTCAACAACGTCGCCTTGGTCTGCCGCGACGCCGAATTCTATCCCGTGGGACCCATTTGGTACACATTTTAGACCACATTTGCTCTGGCATGCGACAGACATGCCCAACCCATTCCCATTTGAGCTTGGCGGCTGCTTGGGCTACATCAGTAGGCTATCTATGAAAAGGGACCTTATTGTCGATGGCGCTTACGCCGCACTGCGTCACACGACGTTGTATTTATATCAGAGCATCGTTAATAATGGCAGAAGCGCCATCGGCAATAAGATCCCTTTTTCATAGATAACGTCTATATTTTAGTTTTGGAGCGTAGTATAGTATTGTGATGAAGTGCGCCAGGTACGGTGACATTTTTAGTAGTGATTGTCTTTGACTCATTGTCAGTGACATGACATCTAAGTAGGTACAATACCATCGACATTTAGATAGTCGATAAAATAACATTCAATCCCTAGAAAAAAGCGACGTCAGTGCGACCAGACAACAGGTCTACTTAAATTACAGTACTGACATACTGTGAACCATCAACGAGTTACGAGTATCACCTCCAAATAGAATACTTAATGATGCAACCGAGCGATTATAATGAACTCGACGGTCTGCTCTGAAATAGTTTGTGGCAGTCCTTAGAATCAATCAGGGTACCGTACTCGATGGGTGTCAAACGGGACATTGCCTACGGGGTCCTGACTGACTGTCCAAACATTAAAGAGTATCTTTTGAACCGTATGAAATAGCGGTCTTTTTACCCGACTGCCGAAGGAGGAGGGCAATGTGTTTCACAGCCTATATATCTATGTTTGTTCCTTTGTGTCACTATAAAAAATAACCCGCTGTCCGATTTTGATGATTCTTATGTCAATCGATTTGTCTTAATCTGGTGAGTGTCACTGAAGATATGACAGTAATCAAAATTCAATATGGCGGCAAAAAAAATAAGTCGACGAAGTATGACAAGTGGGGTATCATTGAATAGGGATTTAAAAATCATCTTTAGGTTTGTTTCATCATTTTTCATTTTGAATGATCATTTAGGATTTATAACGATTTAAAGTTGGTTCGCAACAGTCGGGTTTTGAAAGCTTGCTTTTTGTTATTTTAGAACATGTGTTATTAGTAGAGTTACGACTTATGGTGGCAAATCGTAGAATCCATGGAGTCGCTATTTTCTATTTATTATAATACTTATATTCGACTTTGATTCTGACCTTCAGTATTTTAATATTTCAACATTAATAAATAAATCCTAAATCCTCTACATAAGTACAGTTTATATTTAGTTTATGTAAGTTTAAGTATGTATATAGATGCATAAATATAGTATATTTCTATATCTATTTATGTAGATATTTGAATGTATTTATTTTTTATAATTAGTTAGGTTTTATTGGACAGTTTAATTTTTATGCTCTTTTCCTAAATTAAGTTGTACACTTGCCTAATTGATGCACAACCTTCACTTCTCTCAATCTCTCAAGGGTTAGCTGGAAGAGATCCCTTAAAGGGATAAGTTCGCCTTCGTACATTTTTATTTTTTTATTTTATCTTCATTGTATTGTTTTTGTTTTGTACAATAAAGAGTTTACATACATACATACATTAATTTATTCCTTAAGACGCTAAAACAATTTAATTGATTTTTGGTATGGAGGATGTCTCTGCTACAAACAAGCAAATATTAGTAGGTATGGAATTACCGAACTAAAAATGCATTTAGTTCATTTTAAAATATGACCATACTGAAGGTGAAAATCATAGTGCCATATACATAATAATTAGGAAATAAATAGCGACTCCATTGATTAGAACCACGATATGCCACCAAAAGTCCAAACCCTAGTTATTTATTAGTTAGTATAGCAGATTTCGTGAAAAATATAGGTAAATATACCCTATACAAGAAACAAACACAGGTACACACTCAAAATTGATAGCCAACGAAGAGAGATTTTCGTTTAGCTGACGAAAAAAATAGTTACTATACTTATACTATACTAGCAACAGCAAGTTCTTTAACAATTCAACTAACATCTTCCTTGATGTATCTAACGTTTTGTTGGAATCAAGAAGCATATTAAAAATAAATGTTAAAAAAACAAAAAACCACCTTTAAAAACACAAAAATAACTTCTTTTATAATCGTAGATATATGTCAGTCCAACTGAAGTCGGCTTTTCGGTAAAAATATTATGAGTCGCCGACTTCAATTGGACTGATCTATACCTACCATTTTAAAAGAAATTAGTTTTTGCGTTTCGGAAGTCGGTTTTTTGTTTTTTTTTAATTTAATTTAATTTTATATTTTTTAGTAATCATAATTAACTGTTATGCAAATTCTAGACTTGTTACTAAAAATACTAAAATCGCTGTATGCCTATAATATTTGAGGAGTTCCCTCAATTCCTCACGGATCCACTCATCAGATTTATATTTGGGACAAGGGACTACCTCGGAAGTATACTCTATCAAACCAAAAAATATTTTTTTAAATCGGAGAACTCTGTAAAAAGTTCAAACTGAGAACCTCCTTTTTTCAAGTCGAATAAAATACTAAAACCTCCTAAGTGTTACAAATACTTTTCTGAAACCCGCATCAAAATCGGTTCAGCCAAACGCGAGATAATCGCGAACAAACAAACACACATACAGGTCAAACTGAGAACCTCCTTTTTTTTTAATTCGGTTAAAACCAATCACATTATTTTTAGAAGCGTCCAAGTTTTTTATCAGTACACAGATACTAGGCGTTAAACCTTCCCTCTTTTTACACGACTGCCCCAAAGAAGGAGTGTATTGTTTTCAGGGTTCATGTTTGTATGTATGTGAGTTTCTTTATTCCACTATAACTTCTAAATCCCTTGACCGATTTAGATGTGTGAGGTATCGTTAGAATCCTTACGTCATCCCGGGTGACATAGGATACCTAAACTGTTAAAATTGAAATAACAACAATGGCAAATGACAATTATTAACATATGTAGGTATATCGACGACAGTATAAAAAATGCAGTCGGGTTTTTAAAGCTTGCTTTTCATTTATTGAGCGTTCAAAAGAAATACTTAGACGTATTTAAACGCAAAGCTTACCCCGGAATACTTTCCCTCTTGCTAAAAATAACTAGAAACAGATAAACTTTATTTACCTTGTAATAGATATTTCGCCGACTCAAAGTCGAATATTCTCTTAGCAGAACTAACAATCCATGAATAATTCACCAGCCACGTCGTTTCATACAAATATTTTTATTATTCCTCTCACTCGGCTCGCGTATATAAAGGCCGAAATCGCGTACACGTTCCATGTGCTTAACTAGTCAATTCCGTAAGGCTGCGGGGTAAGTTTCACGCAACATTCTCCTTTACGTTGGCTTGACAATAGTGTGGAATACACAAAGACTCTTTTGTTTAGTGGATTTCCTTAAAGCAATTTTCATCGTATGCCCTCCATGTTAAAGTAGGTTTTAACGTGTACGCTAACCCTGAGGCATGTTTGAGAACCTTATGCTTTCTTAAATTGAGTTTATTTTTCAGTGGCAGCTGAAAATACTAGCATCCAATATATACAAAGTTGTTAGTATGAATTGATTCGTGCTCCGAGTTGCAGCCATTTAGGTGCTGTAATTCAAAATGAAAAAGTAGTGGAAGTGCATGAAGTTTGTACGATCAAAACGGACTTCTTATTTTGGTAGATTAATTCGATGTGTCGGTATACCTGGTTATATCCCTTTTTTTATCGTATTTCTTCAGCCGCCATTACACTAAAGTTACCAAGAGCCACCATAACGTTGAAAAATCGATAGATATTGTGTTGTTTGACAACGAGGAAATGCTGCCTGCATCTGTGGTAATTTGCCACGTGGGCCTTCTCTTTTTAATTTTAATTTATTTTTAATTTAATCGTATTTAATATAATAATTTAGATTTAGTGCAAATTATTAGTACCAACTTAGCTACCTACCGAATAGTTATGATGGGAAAAAATAGTCAACCTAACGTTTCCATATTCTATAGGCTTCATACTTTCGATTGGTATGTAAATTGTCTATTAAACAAATAATAGCAATTTAAAAAAAAAGTTTTTTTTTTATATATTCTTAAGTACTGGACTGACATTTTTCACCTATAGCGTTGTATCGCGTATTCTATAATTATCGTTGCCATGGTCATAACAGTTCTAAAATAATTATTAAGTACCTGGAAGACCGAGCGTCGCTCGGGTTGAAAACGAAATTTCCCGAAGTTGACAACTTGACAGATCGATGTTTAGCCCCCGTAAACCCTTATATTTCAAATTTCATCGAAATCGTTGGAGCCGTTTCCGAGATTCAGATTAAATATTTATATATACAAGAATTGCGCGTTTAAAGGTATTAGATAAATATGAAATTAAAGGGATTTTTCAATATTATATTTGTATTAAAAATAAGCGATTGATCAAAACCTACTAATTCTCTAACGCCATAACCGAGTTTCATAAAGCTTAGCTAAAAACTACATGAAATGTTCGAATCCTTTCTACAAAGCCGCCAGGTTTTCAAAACTTTCTTTTTGTCATGCCTATTTGGTTTCCATTACAGCTTTTCACATCACAGTACTGTAACATCCAACCAAAAAAACCCAGTGGATATTTGACGGAGCTCCTTTTTACCCGACTGCCGAAGGAGGAGGGTAATGTTTCACAGTTGTTCCTTTGTGGCACTATAAAAACTAAACCCGTTGTCCGATTTTGATGATTCTTATGTCAATCGATTTGTCTTATTCTGGTGTGTGTCACTGAAGATATGACAGTAATCAAAATTCAATATGGCGGCAACCAGACGCCATAATATGCAAATTAAAAAAAAAAGTCCATAGCCATAGATGGTCTTGTTTGGGGTCACAAAACGTCACTTATAAGGACAGGCCAAGAATGTTTTTGTCGGCGTGTTTGCTGATTGGTCGAGAACATTGTTGTCCAACTTAAGAACCAATGAAAATCAATCAATCAATTTTTGTGTCATAGCTCCTTAAAATAGGTTTAGGTTTCTTTCATCATTTTTCATTTTGAATGATCATTTAGGATTTGTAACGATTTAAAGTTGATTAGCAACACGGGTTTTGAAACCTTGATTTTTTTGCTAAAATCTACATAGCATATTTTTGATGACTTTGGCCAAAATTAACATGAAACCGGACTTTTACGATGTGTTGGGTCCTTTTATGAATGATTGTGAATGTCTAGTCGTTATTTTATTATGGTTATTTTATAAGCAAGATATTTCATTCTTTTTAAAATATGTTCGTCTGAGATGAAGTTCATCATTGTTTAATTTTTTAATAATTAAAACTATCGGTTAACACAAATTTATCTTCTTAAAGCAAACTGGCAGTATAGGTAAAAAACTTAAAGGTCCTCTTGCATCTAGTTGTAACACAACTTAGACCGTTTGCATTTTTTTTTTGAAATTTGACGTAAATTCCATATTAGTTTTGTACACAACTACACGCAAGAGGACCTTTACTTATTTTTTTTTACCTGTACCTTACAACGTCTCACCAGGAAACGGTATCGGTGACCAGTACTTTAATGTACATTAAGATACAGTACAACCACAGATACAGGTTTCTCACTTGTTGTAGAAACCTTATGATATGCATGTAGATAAAATTATGTATGCGACGGTACACATAATTATGCATTAAACACTGGTGTAATCTTATTATGAAACTCTCCTATCGGCTCGTTTCATAAAACCACACTCGTATGTTAATACCTCTCATTATGCACCAGTCACATAATCTACTATTCCGCGCTCCTTAGAAAAAAGGGCGTATGTATCAGACTATATAATTATGTATGTATGTTTGTTCCTTTGTGGCGCTCTAGAAAATAAACGCGTGGGCCGATTTTGATGATTCGTCAATCGTTTTGTTTTAATATTGTGTGTCACTAAAGATAAGACTGCAGTCAAAATTAAATATGGCGGCAACCAGACGCACTATTGTAAAAAAGAAAAATAGAATCGACGAACTATAAAAAGTGGGGTATCATTGAATAGGTATTTAAAAATAAAATTAAAGTATTTTTCATAATATTTCATTTTGAATGATCATTTAGGATTTATAATGATTTAAAGTTGGTTGGTTGGGTTAATTTACGAAGATGTTCCAAATTTGGATCTCGTTACCTTACAATATTCGATAAAGTAATTTCAAAATTACGTTACAGCTCTCATCGTTGTCACCTACTACCACCGATGCTGGTCATTGGCCTTTCGGCTTTTGAACCCATCTTAGAGTACTTATAATATGTGTGTAGATAAAGTAACGTACGCGACTCTGCGTAATTAGCATTACAACACTCGTGTGATCTATTATGAAACTCGCCGTGCGGCTCCTTTCATAAACCACACTGATATTGTAATGCCTGTCATTACGCAACCGTCACGTAAACTACTATTAGCTAGAGTTATTTCTAGCACTAGAGCATATAACATTCCGTAATACCCCGAAGACTTCCTACGTTACTCATGTATTAAATATGTTTATAGAGAAAACTGAGTTAAACGGAAAGTCTTATTTATGTTTGTGTAGCAAATAGACCATTCTAATCTCTAAATAGTATAAAATAAAGTCGCTACTTACGTATGTCTGGGGCACAGAATAAGTAATAGTACATGCTGGGGTTACTTTTTTAAACGAGACTTATTTCGAAGCGGTCTTTACTCCATGTTAAAGAACTTCACTGCGCCTCTATTCTGTGTTATCTATGTTATTGTTTTTCACTCGGCCGCCATTACTGTCAAGTAAACAAGAGCTATCAAATCGTTGACAATCAAAAATGTGTACAGATTAAAAATATCCATTCATATGCAGTCAAATGTTTAAGTTCCCAAGGCGTCGAAAATATCTACACACCCCTATACTGCTGATAAGAAGGTCTATAATTATATACATACTAGGGATCGCCTATATCGATAAACTCAATAATTATCGATGCTGTAGATATTAGTGCTTATTACTGTACATTTCAAAGTAGGTATAAAAATAATTTCAAACATACAATGAAATAAACAACAAAATAATCAAAGTTTTATTTTTTTAATACGCATAGTGGCAGAATGTCATGATGCCTGTGCCACAAATTTATGTGGAATGGAAATTAAAAAAGAGGGCTGTCGGCCTAGGCCTGCACGTTTTGTATGAAATTCCATGCAGCTCTTGTCCTAGCCGCACCTGAAACGTCCTTCGCAGCCGATTATAAGGAATATAACGTCGTCATTGCATGTTTGAGAAAAAATAATTTAGGTATATTTCATTATAAATATGGTCATAAATTATGTCTGCTTTTGTAATATTCATGGTCTGTAAAGTTGTTCATTTTATAAATCAACTTTATTGTTTTTCTTTATATTCTAGTTTGCACCGTCTACTTTGTTTAATTATTTACGTTGCTACGTCTAATCTACCTGGAAGATATTGCTACCGTTTAAGAAGATCATGTTTGTATTTCCTTGTTATTTTTGTTCAGTACTGTGTAATTGTAATTGAATTGTATTGTATTCTATTAGTTATTTATGCTGAACTGGTTATTACGAGTAAATTTAATATGTTTGTATAGTTTAATTTATTCCTTCCCCTGTATACCCGACCGTTTGTGGTCAAACCCACGTCAGAAAAGTGACTTATAGCGGAACTAGCGTTTCACCCCTGTTTTGCTTAGGTAAGTTATGTCGGTGTAAACTGAGTTTAGAGAGAAATTGATTATAGGATTCATTAAGACGAGACCTGCTCATAGGCCGTTTTTATTATTACAAGCTTTTATTGAATTGCAATGTACAGTCGCCATCAGATATATTGTAGCGGGCGAGGTACTCAAATATTTCGGAGCAGCATTACTTTTCAATAAATTTGTTACACTAGTTATGGTCAATAACACCAGAACATGCAATTTGTCATAAATATAAGAGCAGCGACTTTTCAATAAATTCGGAACATATAACGAGGTAAAAATATCAGAAAGCACAGAACGTCAAAGGTATCTACGCAGTCAGGGTGATCATAAAGATCGGAACATTTATGGAAAATGTACCTTAAGTCTGTATCACACAGTTTAAATTCGTTGCTATAATTATTATGCATGTCGAATCTACTCGTGACGTGAATTCCAAACAAAACATAAATACGTCATGCCAAAGATCGACATGCATAATAATTATAGTAACGAATTTAAACTGTGTGATACAGACTTAAGGTACATTTTCCATAAATGTTCCGATCTTTATGATCACCCTGACTGCGTAGATACCTTTGACGTTTTGTGCTTTCTGATATTTTTACCTCGTTATATGTTCCGAATTTATTGAAAAGTCGCTGCTCTTATATTTATGACAAATTGCATGTTCTGGTGTTATTGACCATAACTAGTGTAACGAATTTATTGAAAAGTAATGCTGCTCCGAAATATTTGAGTTCCTCGTCCGCTACAATATATCTGATGGCGACTGTACGTATGTACTATCGCGATCGTTAATTTGTGACCCAGTTCAAGAAAAATAGGCTTGAAGTTTTCAATGTCATTAGAGTTTTTTTTTTTTTAATGACCTTCGCTGTTGGTGAATTTCACTGTTACAGCTCCGAAGGGCGGTGGGTGGTGAGCCCCAGTGAGGGGGCACAAATGCCCAGGGTCATTAGAGATGCCAAATCATTTGTAACTTATAGGAGACTCGACCTTATTGTTGTAGAATGTCAGAATGACTTTGGACCTAAGGTGGGTCCCAAATTTAAGTTCGTGACTGTAAGTATGTATGTATGTACGGGACAAATCTTGCAAGTTAAATTTGACCCACTTCCTGGTTTCCGATGAAGCTGAAAATTTGCATACACCTTTAGTTCTGATGACAATACAATAATATAGTACCATCGAGCTGGTCTGATGATGGAGACTCAGGGTGCCCATAGGAACTCCTAAATTACACATGATACACCCGTCGTGTTAGGGCTCGTTAGAATCGTCTTGACGAGTAGATAACGACTCTGCAAAAAAGTACAGTCGGCAACAAATGCTTGCCCCAAAAAAAAATTTTTTGACAGGAACTTTTTTTATAACGTTGTATTTAAGGTATTAATTTCTTATCTGCATAGTAGCTGTTACAGCGACTGTGTTAAGTGTCCACACGTAAAGTAAACGTGTATTTATAAATTTTTTTTTTTTAGTAGGGCATGGATATATGGCATACCCACCGTAGTCTAGAATCCATGGAGTCGCTATGTCCTAATTATTATATACATGTCTAGATTTTTTTGGTCGCTTGTAACAAGATTGTGATTGTTGTGCATAAGCATCTTGATCCCATACGAGCCTGACAAGACGATAGATACACCAACTAGGACGTTAGATACATCAACTAAGATATCAGTTGAATCACTAAAGAAACTGCTATAGTTAATTATCAGCTTTGGTTGATATAACTAATATCTTAACTATTGTAATCATTTTTTGTCAACTAAATGAAAATCTCTCTTTGTTGGCTCTCATTTTTTTGAGTGCATTTTTCAAAATTTATTCATGAAATAGCTGAACTGAACACTACACAACATAATAATTTAAACTGAAAATAAGTCTGAATAAAAATGTCTGTACTATATTTCCAAATATAACAATTTACTGAAAATCAAGTTAGTATCTTTATAATAAGTATTTTTCATTTCATTTCATTTTCATTTAATACTTAGGAAATAGCGACTCCATGCATTCTATAACCAAGGTACAGTCGAGTTCACAAATATGTATACACTTTAGTACCTTATTTATTTAACGTCATGTCCAAACTGTCATTATACGAATGATCACAGCGATTAATGTGACAAGGTACTAAAATGTATACATATTTATGAAATTGACTGTACCTATTTATTAATAACCTAAGTTTTATGTAACTAATTAATGTAAGTACCTTATCTCTCCATGGCTTATGTATGTATGTATGTATGTAAACGCTTATCAAGGGTGAGCTCAAATTCCTTCTGTGCTCACGCCCTTTTAATTACCGAATTCTGTAAAATCTATCTATGGAGCATGTCTTAATGTAAAGTAATAAATGAAGTTAATTTATTTTTATTGCTTTCGAGACAAACCTTTAAGCATTCCTAATGAAAAAGGGTACAAGTCGACTTAACTCGTAATAAATAACAACAAAAACCAAACTTAAAATAAAAAAACCCGTTGCTAACCAACTTTAAATCGTTATAAATCCTAAATGAACGTTCAAAATGAAAAATGATGAAAAAAACCTAAAGATCATTTTTAAATCCCTATTCAATGATACCCCACTTGTCATACTTGGTCGACGTTCTTTTATTTCTTTTTTACAATATGGCATCTAGCTGCCGCCATATTGAATTTCAATTACTGTCATATCTTTAGTGAAACTTACAAAATTAAGACAAATCGATTGCCATAAGAATCATTAAAATCGGTCCATGCGTTTAGTTTTTACAGCGCCCCAAAGGAACAAACATACATATTGTAGGTTTATAAACACATTACCCTCCTCCTTCGGCCGTGGGGTAAAAGGGCATATACATGAACGGAGTATACAAGACTTAAACCCTTTTTCACTTGATCTCCAGAACTAGCACCTAGGACCCCAGAAGACCTCCTAAAAAGTTCCATAAAGCCGCAGCTAGTGCTCAGCAAAAACTAATAATTAAAAAAAACCTCAAATTAATAACAACCCTTCTTGCAGGGCTGATATCTTTAAAACGGCAAAACTTATATAATCAAACCTAGCTTAGAATCATCACAGATAACGTAGGCAGCGTTTAAAAAAAAAACTGAGTCCTATGCCATAGACAGTTAAACAGATTCAGCCGTTAAACTTATTAAAAAATATAACTTTACTTTAATGCTACCATCAGAAATAAAAATATAATGAATTCTTTAAATAAATATTTTTGTTTTTTAATGTAGAAACAGACTTTTTTTTCGGGCTACGTACAAATATAAGTCTTTATAAATCGTTCTGTACTAGAAATAGTTTAACAACAACTGGTCTAACTAAACTTTTAAAAAAAGAGGCCTAAATCAATTGTCCGCGCCTTTTTTGCCGCTTGGATATCCCGTTCTAATTAGTCAGTAATAATAGAGACGCACTGAGTGACAACCGAGACCATACTAGATGTTCCAGTTTGATAGGAATAAACCGACCGTATTCCGAAGACCAACTCAAATAACCGACTTTATTAACAAAACTATTTAACACACTTCAAATAAAATAATGGCCGAAACAGCCGAAACATTCTAGAATCCACGCTTTAAACGAATTCTCACGTTAAAACCTTAAATCCACTCCATTTTTTCAACATGCCAAATGAAATAAGAGATATAATTATCCGAAATTAAAAGAAAATTAACACAATATAAACCGGCCAAATAAAACTAACAACAGGAAACATACGTATACACGGCTCTCTTTTTCGCATACCGGTAGCGACGCGAGAACAAGCGAGGCAGATAGCTAGCAAGCTTTTATATTATTCATGGGGCCGCGGGCGCGGTGAAATAGGCTTATACGTGTTTGTACGCGTGGGAAGAGAAAGGATGGATACTCTCAAGACCAGCTTCAAATAAAACGGTAGAGGGGAGAGCGCTGAACTTATGTATAGTACGGACCCCGTATCACCTACAGATGCAACTATTGCATGAATGTTGGTGAATAATATTTCTAAAACACTCCGTTTTATTTGGGTTTTTTTCGTTTATTGTGAATAATTTCTAGTTATTTCTTTACATATATTTTTTGATTGGGAGTTAGGCTATGTGCTCAGATAAAGCTATTGCATAAGTCTCGTTATTTGATATGTTTTTAAAGGCCAGACTGCTGTCGCTAGTTTATGCTGACTGATCGAGTCTGTGAAGAAATATATGAATCCTGAGAGACCGATAAGTAGTCTTTTAATGCAATGATTGTTAGTCTAGATGTATTTTAGGCTTAGAATATAGTTATAGGTATATGCCCCATAACAAAATCACTCTGGCCCTTTCTCGGTGTAAATTAACAGTTAATTTGTTGACCTGCACAAGTCTTGCTATACAATTTCCTAATTCAGCAATTTCTTTTAGTGTTGTACTTATTTGGATATTCGTTGGCATTAATTATTTTAGTAATTTTAGTAGGATAAGTTCGCTTAGCTCTAGTTCACCCTGTTAAATGTCTATTGTTTTTATTTTGTAGTTGCGTATTTTAATTTGTTTTGTTTTGTTCTTTTCTCTTTAAGTAATGTTTTTGGAATTTTGTATTTTTTAGTTTTATGTTGGCAACGGTCCGGTCCGGTAACCCCTTCAAGGGGTTTTGAAAGGGTTACGAAGGGTTAAACTCTTAAAAAAACCGTTACCGGACCGGTCCCTGCATGTTGGTACACTGGTATTCGTCACAGTCATTCAAATAGGGGCCACTGAAAAACAGCGTCGTGGCTCGTGGTCCGCCACGCCATGTCATCATGCTTGATTCATTATTTGATACTCGAAATTTTGTTATACTGTTATAGTAGTTTACGTGACGGTTGCATAATGACAGGCATTACAACATGAGTGAGGTTTATGAAACAAGCCGCAAGGTGAGTTTCATAATAGATCACACGAGTTTTGTAATGCTAATTACTCAGAGTCTCGTACAATACTTTATCTACACACATATTATAAGTACTCTAAGATGGGTTCAGAAGCCGGAAGGCAAATGACCAGCATTAATTTACCTATGGTAGCGTAGGTGACAGCGATGACAGCTGTAACGTAATTTTGAAATTACGTTATCGAATATTGTAAGGTAATGAGATCCAAATTTGGAACATCGTCCAAAATTAACAGCTGTCATCGCTGTCACCCACTACCACAGGTAATGCTGGTCATTGCCTTTGGGTTATGAACGCATTATAGAGGACTTATATGAGTGTAGTTTTTTTTTTCTTTTTGTGTTATATGCATCAAATTTCAATTTTTGACAATAAATCTATTTCTATTGTATTGTATTCTATTTATTCAAAAATGCGCAAGTGTTCTTCTTTTTAGGGATCCGTGCCCGAAGGGAACGAGAGCCTATAAATATGTCTCCGCTTTCCGTCTGTTCGACCTAACTTAACACAGATGTATCTTTTGAACCATAATAGAAAGTAAGTTGTTTCTTTTATTTGTGTTATTACAGCGGATTTAATAACAAATATAAATATATATTTACAAAGTGTTATAAACGTTTCGGTTTCGTTGTCGCCACGACTCGGCCAAATTGTAGTATATAACAGCTTTACTTATACGAGCGCACGCGGCGATAGGGAAAATGCATGGATTTTAAAATCGCATTACCAACAAAATATGAAAATAACGTAAAAGAGGTCACCAACAATGAAATTAAAATTAAAATCGGCCAAGAAATACGGATGATACTAGCATTTTAAACTGCTAATTGGACAGCGGTTAGGCAGAGAGCCGATATGCCGTGTGACGTCATGTAACACGTCGGTCATGTAAACTCCACGTTAAATTCAGTTTTGCTAGAAAAAGATTGGAACAAATCTTTGTTGGCTTATTTTTATAGCTGTTAAAAAATATATCTCAACTGTTTTTTACATGAATCAGCTTCTAAGCTGTGAAAAAATTAATGAACATTCCCTATTAGTTTGCCCGTGACTTCGGCGTCGAATTAAGAAGCGAGTTGTCCTTTCACGGATTTAGGGAGTGCTGGCAAACTGCTAGAAAGCCAAAGAAATTCACACACTCAAAACGAAATCATTTTATGAAATAATTTAGAGGAATTATGCACTTTCAAAACCGACTCGTTCGAGGTTGCATAATCGGCGTTATAACACTTCTATAATTAGCTGGGGTGTTATTAGGTTAAAAACGGCATTCGGTCGGTGGAACGAGTGAACGAGTGAACGCGGCGCAGCTTATATAAAGGCCTAGCCACGCCCCTTGCGTGACGTGCACGTGCACGTGCGCGTTCGCTTTCCTCTGCGTTGTGTAGTATGGATTCTCATTACGACATGTCACTATCGAAAGCGAACGCGCACGTGCACGTGCACGTCTCGCAACCGGTGTGGCTCGGCCTTAAACCGGCGAGTTTAAGCAGTCCCGTCAGAGCGTACAAAACACATTTAGCGTGTGCATTCTCAATTAGGCAGCCGTTTTACGTTCAATCGTTCGTGCTGCGTTGTTGAGAATTAGCTTGCGGACAAGTGAAAATTCGAAATTTTGAGGTGTACCCGTTTGTGTACACATACAGTGGTGGCCACATAATTAGGGACACTTGTTTTTTTCCCATACTATTGGCTACAAATGTGACTTTTCAATTTTGACCACTAATCAAAAAGATCTCGACCAATTTTAATGCTTAATACATTTTACTTTACATAATTAACTACGGTTTAAACTGATGTACAGAGAACTAATATTAAAAACGGACCTTATATTTTACAAGGATTTAAAAACTAAGTGCTTTCGCGTCCATACAAAATTGTACAACTTTGTATGAGCGTCGAATATTAATTTTTTCAAATCCTTATAAAACGAAAGATCCGATCTCAACATAGATAAATCGTACATACATTTAAACTTTACTTTATTAGTTAACGATAAATGTAACTAAAAATATAATTGGCTAGGAACTTTTTGATTGGTTGTCAAAATTGAAAAGCCATATTTGTAGGCAATTGTATGGGAAAAAAACAAGTGTCCCTAATTATGTGACCACCACTGTATATTTGTCGCATGTCGTCGGTTTGTGTATACGTATAGAAAAAGAGCTAGTCCAAACCATCAAACAGCGAAAGGTCATACTTCGCCATTACAAACAACTGCGTGCCATCATGATGGGGAAAACCTAGAAAGTTGTTCGACGGTTTTAATACCAGTCCAATTTATGATGTTTCTCAAACTGGAAATCTTCCTCCTTCAAGTTTCTGAAGGAGGAAGATTTCCAGTTTGAGAAACATCAGAAATTGGACTGGTATTAAAACTGTCGAACAACTTTATAAACTGGCTATGAAAAAAGAAAAATACCACTATGCCACTATGGAACCCTGTCATAATGACAGCGTCAAACCACATGACAAAATTACGATTAAATGAATGATTAACGTTATGCGACAGGGTTCCATAGTGACACAACAATTAAAGCTCTTGACTGTACAACAGTGTGACTGTCAACCTTCAATGCTAGAGAGGGACTTAAAGAAGAAGATAACCGGACACTTTTAGCTGAAGGCACCAATAATGGAGAATTGACTCTTAATTCAAAGATCATACGGTTATGAATTGATTGTTGCAAAACAAATGAATAACCCTTATCTTCTGTAATTTAAAATGAGAACCAGTGTCCATGATTGGTCCTTTATCCATTACCAGTTCCGTTACGTTATTTATACGTCTATAAAGTCTGTCCCTATTCGTTCCGTCACTCTTATAAACAAATCAATTTACCATTATAACTCCATATTCGCGTACTTTTGAAGGTTGAGGCTAGTCATATTATTTATTTATACACTTTATGGTAGTAATCTCTATTTAATATTGTTTTTTTTGATGAAAAGCACATTCGCTGAAAACACCATTACACTGACAGTGTCTTGTCATAAAGATATTTGAGGTTTGATAGATTTGATTGATAAGTGAGGTTTTCGTCTCTGTCGCACCCAGCATAATAATATGATGATGATGATGAATATTCAGACTTTTTAATAAACTAATTAGAGGTAACATTATTCTCATTACTATTTCATCCTCTATCTAAAGACAAGTACAGTCAGGTATACTTGTTATTGTCATTGGCAGTCTGAATAGGAACAGACTTTAGATGACTGGCTTTTGAGGTTTCGCAAAAGAAAGCGGATTACTACAATATAGCAGTCGAAGCATTCTATACTCTATTGGTAACCACATTAAATTCAAAATGATTATACTATTACTATTCAGCTAGCCTCCTTTTTTGACCTTAGCAATTTTCGAAACCTACGACAATACATATTGCTGCTCATCGAAAATAGCTTTCGTTACTGAGGGCCCTGCGAAGATGCATTGCGCTAACTAACGTTTCTGTTCGTTTCATTTTTGAACCAATCGCGTCACTGATATATCACGTGACTTTTCATATCACGTCATCTACCAGTGACGCGATTGGTTTAAAAACGAATCGAATAGAAACGGTAGTTAGCGCAATGCATCTTCGCAGGGCCCTCTGTTGTACATCTCGTCTAACCCCGTGAAAGGGACAGATATAATCTTCCTATAGCGTTATCCCCTCTGAGAAGAACTTGAAAGGGGTTCACCAGATCGTAATCCGGCTTAGAATAGGCCATAGGCAAGAGTTGGCGGTTCATTGTACCTAATAGACCGGGAGATACTGACACAAAATTTCCGGTCATTTGTACCAAGTATGGCGACGCTGTGGCGGCGATGTGTGTGTTGCCAGTGATGACTTACGGATCTGAGACCTGGGCGCTAACAATGGGCCTTATAAGGAAGCTCAAAGTCACTCAGAGGGCTATGGAGAGGGCTATGCTTGGGGTTTCTCTGCGTGATAGAATCAGAAATGATGATATCCACAGTAGAACTAAGGTTACCGACATAGCCCGAAGAATAGCCAAACTTAAGTGGCAGTGGGCGGGGCACATTGCTCGCAGGACTGATGGCCGATGGGGTCAGAAGGTTCTTGAGTGGCGTCCGCGGACCGGGAGACGAGCTGTAGGTAGGCCTCCAACAAGATGGAGTGACGACCTTGTAAAGATCGCGGGAACGCGGTGGATGCGAAAAGCACAAGATCGGTCTGAGTGGAGAGCCTTGGGGGAGGCCTATGTCCAGCAGTGGACGTCTTTCGGCTGACATGATGATGATGATGATGATGGCGACGCTACCACCTACTTCTTTTTTCATCGACTATCGGAAAATACAAGAATTTTAGTGGTACAAATCGTTCGACTTTCGTAATTTATCCGACACGTTCGATTAACGCCCACGCGATTGGGCCGGTACCAGCGCTATGACCATCATTTTCCTCTTCATCATTACGTAATTAGACCCTTGAAGGGTCGCCATACTTGGTACAAATGACTGAAAAATTTCTGTCAGTATCTCCCGGTCTATAATACTTATAGTATAAACATACATAAACTCACAGCTTCATTCCCAGAGTGGGGTAGGCAGAGCTACAGAATTACCAACAATTCTAAAAACTTTTTAATTTTGTAAACACATTTTGCACAATCAGAGGCCCTAACATGACTGCGTTTATCGCGTGACAAAGTTTGGATAAGGCATCCGTCACCTTCTGACACGTAAATAAGTACGAGTGACGGATGCTTTATCCACAGAATAAAGACTAAAGGCATAGAAACCGTACTAAATAAGCAGAAAATACATTATGGTTCACTTCTTTTTACTTATGGTTTTCATAGTGAGTTGGAAAGAGATGAATCTATAAGCTGTTCTTCGTTATTTAGTACATCGTCACAAGTAAGGCGTGATTTGGACCTATAAGCACCTATAGTATTTGGACCTATAGACAAGGAAAGACAAATCCTTCCTATAGGAAGGACAACGACGTCCCTGTGTAAAATCTTGTGACAGTGACCGTTACAGAAGAAAAAACAGCCTACTTTTTGTTTTATTTTTTCTCATGTAATACGTAATCTAAAAAGTAGAGAAAGATAGCTGACGCAAAGTACGTCTTATAGTCCGGTTTCTATGCTATATGTTCTTATTCAGTGGCTTTATCCACGTTTGACACGCGATATAGACTCAGCTATACTAGGTCTGCATGTGTAGGTATATTAAGTGAACGGGTGCAAGGGTTGTTTTTTTTTACATCGCTTATCAATACTACACGCCTTTATTACAGTAGTCGCCTCTTACGTCTTCCACGGGAAGACAAGGAGTGGCACTATTCTAAGCCGGCAACCACACGGGCAACTTACTTATAGTATATACAGTGGTGGCCACATAATTAGGGACACTTGTTTTTTTCCCATACTAACTATGGCCTACAAATATGACTTTTCAATTTTGACCACTAATCAAAAAGTTCTCGACCAATTTTATTGCTAAATACATTTTACTTTACATAATTAACTAAGGTTTAAACTGATGCACAGTGAACTAATATTAAAAACGGACCTTATATTTTACAAGCATTTAAAAACTAAGTGCTGAAGCGTCCATACAAAATTCTACAACTTTGTATGAGCGTCGAATATTTTTTTTTTTCAAATCCTTATAAAATGAAAGATCCGATCTCAACAGAGATAAATTGTACATACATTTAAACTTTACTTTATTAGTTAACGATAAGTGTAACTAAAAATATAATTGGTTAAGAACTTTTTGAATGGTTGTCAAAATTGAAAAGCCATATTCGTAGGCAATTGTATGGGAAAAAAACAAGAGTCGCTAATTATGTGACCACCACTGTAAGACCTTTATTTGCACTCGGGTTCTTTAAAATTTATAAAGTTTTTACGGTAGTTTCTAAGTCCAAAATGCTTTGTACATTTACTCAACGACCTAGTCTAGTTGGTAGTGACTGCCTACGAAGCTAGCGGTCCCTGGTTCGATTCCCGGTATGGGGAAATAATTGTGTGATGAGAGAATTGTATTCGTTTCTGAGACTTGGAGGTTTTATTTGTATTCAGGTATTTATTTCTTTATAAGTATGTATATCGTTGTCTAGTACCCATAGTACAAGCCTAGACCTTAATTTGGGATTAGGTCAATTCGTTTTTTTTTAAATACCTTAGTGTACATTAATATTTGTCTAGACTCTTACGCTACGCTCGTGGCTAATGCCAGCGTATTTAGGGTTCCGTAGACAACAAGGAACCCTTATAGTTTCGCTATGTCCGTCTGTCAGTCGGTCTGTTTTACTCAAAGACTCTTGGTACTAGAAATAGCGCCAAGCATAATTAGCATTGTTGTAGGCTAAATTCTATTAGGCAGAAAAAGTTGTAAAATAAAATCTTATTTTTTATTTTCCTTGTATCAAAACCCGACTAGCGGATTGCAAGCTCTGAATGTCCTAGAACTTAGTTATTTTTTTATGAATGATATCGCTAAAATCGCGTAGCTGTCAAAAAAAATCCATACAAATTTAGCTCCGGGGGAAAACATTTCTCACCCCCTAAATCAAGTCCGATTTCCACGATTTTTGAATATGTTGTAGTTATTATAAAGAACTAGGTCTGTACGTTTCTGTTTTTTTTTTTCAATTTGTTTCATTCTAAGAAATATTTTCGTGTAAAGGAAAACGTACAGACATCGTTTTTCATGATATCTACAAGATATTCAAAAATCGTAAAAATCGGACGAGGTTTAAGGGGAGAAATACGTTTTCGCATTTTGTGTGGAATTTTTTTCCTTCACAATCCTCTTAATACGAGGACAATGCTCGGAAAAGTCTTGCTAAGAGGATTAAACGTGGACTCAGTCACGGGTAAAAATAAGCTAATAATTTAAAAAACTACTATAAAATAAAATGTACTTAAGTTGTTCACCGCCAGCAACGTATATCAGCGTTCTTTTGACTTTCAACCAATGCCTTGAACGCGTATGTGCGTTCCTACAGATGCGGCATCGGTGGTGAGTGACAACAATTGTCAATTCATCATCATGTCAGCCGAAAGACGTCCACTGCTGGACATAGGCCTCCCCCAAGGCTCTCCACTCAGACCGGTCTTGTGCTTTTCGCATCCACCGCGTTC
Source organism: Acleris literana (assembly GCA_946894065.1). NCBI lineage: Eukaryota > Metazoa > Arthropoda > Insecta > Lepidoptera > Tortricidae > Acleris > Acleris literana. The sequence continues at coordinate 97,597,488 of OX335668.1, read as the reverse complement.
CCGCGATCGTGATGACTTACGGATCTGAGACGTGGGCGCTAACAGTGGGCCTTATAAGGAAGCTCAAAGTCACTCAGAGGGCTATGGAGAGGGCTATGCTCGGGGTTTCTCTGCGTGATAGAATCAGAAATGATGATATCCGCAGTAGAACTAAGGTTACCGACATAGCCCGAAGAATAGCCAAACTTAAGTGGCAGTGGGCGGGGCACATTGCTCGCAGAATTTGTCAATTATGGCTAATAAATACTTATTGTACGTACGCATTTGTACAATTTGACATTTTACGTATATGTGAATCTTTAATCTCCTCTATGTAAAGTCCATACCAACTGACTTGTTAGTTAGTTAACACTATTATAACCTCAAAATGCATCGTTTTTGGCTAAAACGGCTGTTTTCTGGTGAATAAAGCAACTAGAGACCACATTTTGCACACTATTTTCTTATTTTACATCATGAATGGTTTTTTTATGACAAAATTGTAATTTTAGGTGAAAAGGGAGCATTTTGAGGTTATAAAATTGTTTACTTATTAAGACAACTCAGATGGTATGGAGTATAACATTAGTAGGTACGGGCGTTAAATTAAAATTAAAACTAGGAACCTTTATATTTGCTAATTCTGTCCATCTGTTTGTCTGTGTGTCTTTCTTTCAATCTGTCTGTCTATTTTTTTATACAGGTCACAAACCTGTAATTTTTTTTACTGAACACATCTAATTTTTCTAGATAACTGCTTTTTATAAGGATTTTTCGAGTATTTTTTATAAAAAGTATTATCAGGAGTGTATACACTTACCCCCTTACTAATAAACGTTGAGTAACGGTGGTATAGCTATACAATGTTTTGTCCTTATCTGTCCAATTCAAATAATACAATGACAGATAAGGGCAAAACGTTTATTAGTAAGGGGTTTGTATTTTACTCACGTTACAACTAAGTACATAAAAGTCTAATACAACAATTATAACATATTTAAAAAAAAAACGTTACGGATACTCAATTTAAACCTGTAAAGAACGGGGTTAGTTTCGATTCACTTTAAAACGTTAATAATATTTTTAATCAAACTTTTTTCCTTAATCACATTCTTATTTTTTTTTATTAAAATTGATTGGATACTAACTTAGCGACATCAAAAAAAAACGGATTTTTTTAATTTCAAAATATTCTGACGTTTACGATTGTCAAATCATTACAAATGCAAAGACTAAATCCTTTTGGATTTGTTTAAATATCAAAACTAATACCTAGTAGTAATGTAATAGGTACCTAGTAGAAAACATGTTTATAAATAATTAATTAAGTCAATTAAATTACAATATTAGATCCGAAAGTAATTAAAATACTTTTAATTAATTTATAATATTGAATGTTTTGTTTATTTTCACCTACCTGTTAAAATTATAAAAAATAAAATCCGTACTTTATTGTAGCAGCTCCATCACGATGTCTTGGCAACCTGAAATACGCTTAAAAATGCTGAATTTATTATATTGGAAAAACCATGTCCATAATGTATATTTAAACGAGACAAATTCTGCTGTCAAATAATTTATTAACAAATCTTGAATTCTGACATAAATTATTCTGACGTAAAAAAAAAACAATAATAATAAAGTGTAAGGGTATATGTGCGTACATACAATGACGTAGGATAAATAAATAAAAAATGTTATATAAACTTATGAATTGAAAAAAGAAATATCGCGGACAGAATTACAAATAAAGCAAGAACTCACGTAAAGTTAACGTACGTCAAAAATCGAAATTTAAAAATAATATTTATCTACACTCATATCATAAGTCCTCTATTATGCGTTCAAAACCCGTAGGCAATGACCAGCATTACCTGTGGTAGTAGGTGACAGTGATGACAGCTGTTAATTTTGGAAGATGTTCCAAATTTGGATCTCATTACCTTACAATATTCGATAACGTAATGAAATTACGTTACAGCTGTCATCGCTGTCACCTACTACCACAGGTAATGCTGGTCATTTGCCTTTCGGCTTCTGAACCCATCTTAGAGTACTTATAATATGTGTGTAGATAAAGTATTGTACAAGACTCTGCGTAATTGGCATTACGCAACCGTCACAAAAACTAAAACTGTCTGACTATTGTTTGCAACTATTATTATTTAATGCGGTGATACTGAAAGTACAGATGTAGTGAATAATGTTTTGGCATCGTTTTTTCTCGGATAAGTTCGTATTGATCTTGCTTTCTCAATGAGCTTATCGGCGGGTACTAAAGTTGACTGAGACAGCAAGATAAAAACGAACTTTACCGACAAAAAACGATGCCCAAACATTATTCACTAGTTACATCTGTAGCAAAATTGAACCATTTTAGGTATTAAAATAGTTTGAGTTGCCTATAGCGGCCTGCACACGTAAAGTTCGGACCGCGGGAAACGCCACGCGCCATTCCAATCTTCGTTCCGAACCGTGCGTGTAAATGCAACTGTAATAGTAAAATAGTAAAAAATGTACGGTTCGGAACGACGATTGGAATGGTGCGTGGCGTTTCCCGCGGCCCGAACTTTACGTGTAAAGGCCGCTAATAGATTACTGGTTTTGTAAAAAAAAAATGGATTAAACGAGGTCATAGCACGGCTGAAGGCTTATATTTTATTCTTTACAAAAAAACAAATTCATCAGTTATTTAACGGCTGGTTCATTTTCTTGATTTTTTTATAGAGCGTGGACGATGTCGGTATATTTCTTTTTTTTAATGAGTTAGTCGATTATGTCGTTTTATTTCATTTTTGAATGCATTTGCTACAGGTTAAACATATATCACTAAGTAATACGTAATAGTAATTCAATTTTTTTAAATTTATTATCGTCCATGTTTACAAAAATGTAGGCAACGCTACCCGAAGTCCGTGTTATTATTTTTTTTCGCTAACTGCGTAGTCAATCAAAAAAAAGTCTTATGTTTTTATTTTATATTTCATTTGTATATTATGTGAATTTAATGCATTAAATTTGAACAAAAATATTGCATATAATAAATAGTACATTAGCTACATCATGTGATTTACCTATTTAACAAAAAACCTACAGTAATCACTATTGTAAGTTAAATTAAAACTTGTAGAATGCTTAAAAGGCTACTACTTGTTTTTACCGTATCTGAGGATATTTTTTTCTATAGTATAATATCATTTATCATACAATATTATGAAATACCAAGTCTACTATTTATTTCAGGCATGTTTGCTACGAAGCGTAGCCCGTCGGCGTAGCGCTACGCTACGCCGTAACTCCCGCCGTCGGAAAACCGAAAACGCAAAACCGACGACATTTTTTTTTAATACAACATTATTTAGCTAATACCACTTTTTAAATAATGTTTAAAATTATATTAGCTATAAAGTATGTGTGTTATTGCATAATAAACCAAAAGAGTTACTTTTTAAACTTCATCGGTTTAAATTTCTCAGTAAAAATGTTATAAAAAATTTAAGCATACGGTAGAACAGAAAACGACCAGGCTATGGGTTATATTTTTTTTATGAATGCAAACATAAATCTATATTTTATGTGTTTAAGCCTAATTGAAATAATATTTATTTTATAAATGAACTTGAAATCGGTGGTAACTTTAAAAAGTTCACAATTATTGATTAATATTAAACCGATATTAAATTATTAATTAATAAAGTACTGCAAATATTTCTACGGGCTTCGCTTTGGAAAAAAACATTTTATTTATTTATAAATCAACATTGAAGAACTAACCGTTTATAATATGTATTTTACAGCTAATTTAATAAAATCAATATTAATTACGTGTACACTCTCTACATATTAAATGTAGGTATTATTTACACCAACATACGTTAAATCGAATAATGACATTATGTTAAAAAGGAAATCATACAAATAATCTTTTTAACCGCAATAGTGTCACTATTCAACTATATTTTTTCGTTATTTAGTGTCACTGATGTGTTTAACGTACGAATATTTCCTAAAAACCGTTTTCAACCGCGCCTTTTACTAAAATAAACCCATTTAAAAAAAAACTTATTAACCTATGAATAGACTGACAATTTACCCAAAACAAATTGAATCGCATACTCTCAAATTATCCCCGCGCCCTTTTTACAAATTCTAAACGTTTTCAAACTCCATTTGTAATAAACGCGGGAAATTTTTTACGCCAATGCCGACGGCTCCGCATCGTGTCGATTTCGGTTGAAACTGGGAACGTTGGCACTGAAGCATTAATAAAAAGCTGCTCGAACAATCCAACTGCAATAAGCGCCGTCGGCAACGATTACCAACTTGTAGCGATATTGGCGTAATTCCGGTATATTCCGGTTGCTCCTGTAATTTACCATTTATAACGTATATTTTATGAGCGTTTCTTACAATTCTGTTTGTTCATGTTTGATGTGATTCAACTTATATCTTATTTTCAATTGTACTTTTGTGTTTTTAAAATGTTTAATTTTTAGTGGCTTTTTTTATCTTTTAAACAGTGAATGTAACACTTTTAAACGCCTTTCCCAAAGTCTGAAATACCGGATTATTAGATTAACTTTAAAATTTAAGGTAGCGTTGATTATTTTAATCCAATATTATGAATCTGGTGGTATTTTGGGAAGCGGTTTAAACTTTTAAAAATGTCTATTACCTAAATAAAACCTAAATAAAAATAATTATGACAAAAATGCTAAATTAAGATTTTTTAACTTTCGTTGTGTTTTTTTATTAACTTGTGATACTAAGATTTATCTTACAAAAGCTATGCTAGCAACGTTGCATATTTCCATTTTTATTCATTAATGATTTAAATTGAGTAAAATTATCAAATCTATTAACAACACAGCAACACGGCAATGTGTAATATAATATTTTGTCGTCTTAAAATGACCATTGGTTAATTAATCATTATAATTATATACACACATAATAATTTTGGAAGATTTTAATTTTTAAACATTTTTTATGTGTGTATACACTTACTACATATCACAAAATATCGCGTTACACTGATTTAATAAATAAAACCAACGAAAAGAGTTAATAGATTAAATTTGAGAATTTCAATTTTTTAAATAATCATAATTAATTAAGTAATAAATAATAAAAACAACGTAAAAAAATTTGACGTCGTCAGAGGTGCCTATGTAAGAGACCTCTTTATAATATCTTGTATTATTAGTAATTCAGATTTATTAACAAAACATCTTGTTAGGGTTTTTTTACCCGTATTTATTTTAAATATGCAATGGAAATATTTTGAAAAAATTAATATATACCAGTAGATAATATTAAAATTTGTAACAAAAATACTCGATTAAATAAATCGCGTAAAAATATTTAAATATATTTTAATAAAATCAGGGTTGTTGTTGCTACAAAACATAGATATTGTTTGAATTAAAAGTACCGAATAAATAATATCCTAATAATCAATACTCCAGTGATGGTTAAAAACAATAATAAGAAAAAAATGGTGAATAATGAATTCAATTTATTATTCAAAATATTATTGTTATTCTCATTAATATAGAAAAATATGCATCATGGACCTGATTACAAATTCGCCAATACAAAAACCACAACAAAAAAAATGGAGCTCCATTAACTCGCCATAGCAGACGCCAGCGACACGTAAGATAATCGCATAGCAAAATCAACCTAAAAAAACCGGACTTTTTCGACCGAAAAAAACCTAAAAAATACATTCGGTTTTTAATCTTAGAATACTCACTGATGGGTTCGGCACGCATCTTCTCGGGTCAGGGCTCCGGTACGTCGGGCTGTACCGCCCCGGGAAGCAGCCCGGGGGGCCCATGAGCCCCCCTCCCGCCTTCATCTTTTCCGGGGAGTACATAGCACATGACCCCCACGGATCGTCCTCCAATTTCAACACCTTTGAAGGTGAGTGGTACTGCCTGTCGAAAATCTTGACTGTTTTTTTTTACCGTTCGCACGAATTGCGGCGCGACCGCCTCTACGCCGGACTCTGACCGACTGAACGGCTGACGTCAGAAGCCACGCCCACTCCCACCCATTTCCCCTTCTCACGCATGTTTACGTCTCGCTGCGAATTACTGAATTATATAATTGGCCCATTCACTTCTGCGGCTCCGGCGTCCACACGACCGCGTCGGACCCCAATTGGTATAGCGGAATCGATAACGCATGGCGAGCTTTAATCGCGCGTCGTGTGTTACCGATTTAAGAATGAACAATAAATAACCTTATGATTGATAACTGACCTCCATTTTGTTTTTTCCACTCGCGTACTAGGCGCTATTGATATCTTTAACGGTATCAGTGGGCCTAGTATGGTTGCGTTTATCGCGCGATTAAATGTGGATAAAGCATCCGTCACTTTCGTACTTGTCATAAATATACGTGTCAAAAAGTGACGGATGTTTTATCCACATTTTGCCACGCGATAAACGCAGCCATATTAGGCCCTCAGAATACACCTATAGCGGACCCGAACCGCAACGTGAAAACAATTTTATAACGAGCGTTGCTATGGTAATAACAGTTCTATAATAATTATTATAAATGGTCACGTTAAAAATGGCAATATGTTTTATTTGCTTAATTTTTTAAGCTTCAAGTGTTTTATACTAATGTGTGTTTAATATGTAACTATTTCAAAAATATTATTTTATATACCTTAAATATATTAAATTGTTTCAGAACTTATAACTTTTAATTAAGCACTCCGATTTCCAAAATGCTTAGCTTCACCGTTTGTTTCAATGTTTGGTTCACCTGTTTATTCCCTAGGCTATGACAGACATATAATTCAAATAAACAAATTCCTCTTTTACACAAAGGTTTTTTTAGACAAAGATAGACTTTATTTGCCGTGGGTATAAAGAAATGGACAATGACGAAATGACTCATTATCAGTTTAATCATTATTACATTCAAATACTGCAAATGTAAATCTTCACTTAAATTAATTAATTAAAAAAGTATTGGGAGAAGTAAACCCAAACAGGCAATTTTACTATCTTCTCACTATTAAATTTTTTTTTACAATAGCAATTTCAAACTAATTTTAATACGGTCGTACCCAAAAAAAAAAAGATGATCATGTATTTAAAACTTTTGGCAAAGGTAAAATTAACGGAATAAGACTTAACATTGCCTAAAAATAACAGTATCCCAGGATATGTAAAGACAAATTCACAACCCAACATTTGCCACCCTGTATTGCATATCTAAGTGCTAACTAACTCTTGAACTAGTACTTGACCGATTTACATGAAGTCGCATTTTTAGTGCCGATGACGTCAATTTGCATACAGGTGATTACCATACCTAGGAATATACGGGGCAAAATTAAATGACAGCTAGGGATTGTCCATATCGATAAACTCAATCGTCGATGCTTTTCCCATATACTAGTGATCGCTCCAAGTTTTTAATGTCAAAATAAAATTTTACTGAAAGTATGCAAATGAAACAAAATAGCAACAGAATTCTGGTTATTCTTTATTTTAAAAGGATTTTTTAAACTGCACTCATCCTCATCATATTTTTTTTACTCCTAACAAATTCTGATCGTTTTTTAACAGTAGTAAATGGGACAGTCATTCTGAAATACACAAGAATAAAAATATGATGATGATGACTGAAGGTTAAAAATCCTTTTAAAATAAAGAATAACCAGAATTATTTTGCTATTTTGTTTCATTTGCATACTATCAATAAAGTTTTATTTATACTAACAAAACTTGGAGCGATCACTATCATAGCGTCATAGCGGACAGGCCGGATAGTCGCTATCTACAGCACTGGGCAGGCCTGCTCGCATTTTATGTACTTACTAGCTTTTATTTTCTACTAATCTAAACACTAATTTAATTTTAAGAAATATTGTTAATAAGTGACTAACTGAAATATGGATGTATAATGGTCCGAAATAAATGTTTTTTTTTTTACTAGTATATTGGAAAGTATCGATAGTTGAGTTTATCGATATGGGTAATCCCTAGCTGTCATTTAATTTTGCCCCGTGTATTCCTAGGTCTGGTGATTACAAATGAATGCCTAGTATTGAAAAGTTGAAATTTGGTTCGAGTGTCGCCGAAGAAGTTCCTCATAAACCCTTATTAAACTTTCTGAGTTCATCGATACTGACATCGAGATAGATAGTAGCAAAAATCATCGAGTAACATTACCATTCAAAAACTATATGTTGTGATAATAAATAGTATTATTTAATAGTCATAAATACCGCAGTAGAACTAAGGTTACCGACATAGCCCGAAGAATAGCCAAACTTAAGTGGCAGTGGGCGAGGCACATTGCTCGCAGGACTGACGGCCGATGGGGCCAGAAGGTTCTTGAGTGGCGTCCGCGGACCGGGAGACGAGCTGTAGGTAGGCCTCCAACAAGATGGAGTGACGACCTTGTAAAGATCGCGGGAACGCGGTGGATGCGAAAAGCACAAGATCGGTCTGAGTGGAGAGCCTTGGGGGAGGCCTATGTCCAGCAGTGGACGTCTTTCGGCTGACATGATGATGATGATGATGACTATTCTGGCATTGTCATTCATAAAAGAAAACTCAATTTGGAATTTTTAGTAATAAATGGTGAAAAAAAAAATTTGCAGCCGTCCGTATTTTGACTGCGATTAAGCTGTACTAATTTTACCGCTTTTTATTTGACATTATTTATTTATTTGTACGGTCACGGAAGTTAATTCGCTGCCCATTTCAAAGAAAATCAGTTTGAAGATGTCATTGTCAATAGAGATGTCAAGTCATTTCAACAGTCAACCTTATTGCTGTAGAATGTCAGATTGACTTTAGACCTAAGGTGGGTCACAAATTAAATTCCTTGACTGTACCACTTAATACATAAACACCTGATAAATTAACGCAGAGCACCTGTGTGTACAAATTTCGTCATTATGACGTCATCGGCACCAAAGGTGCGAACCCTGTCCATGAACCTTGGATAAAAACTATGCAGGTTGAACTAGCTATTCGTTAAAAAACCGATTCGAATCAATCCATCAGGTTGGGAGTTACGATGCCGCAGAAAGAGACAAGTTCACATGTTAAACAAGGCTAAAAACCAACTCATCAACTATCCAACGAAGAAAATCACTTAAAATCCACTCATTTCTTCAAACGCTACGATGATGATGATGCTTTCGGAGATATAGCGCATTTTAATCTGAATTTTTGTAATTTTCCCCTATGTCCTTGTCACGAAAAATCCTTAATTTCATGTTTTATTTCAGTATTTTTCAGTGGCATCTTACATTATTAGAATCATTACGAATCAGCGAAGTTTTTAAACTCTTTTGCTCGTTTTTTTTTAATTCAACTTTTTAAGTAATGAAGTTTGTTTCTCCATACTAGGTGTCTCAGTGTTTGTTTTTCACTTTGTATGAAAAAAACAATGTCATTACTTAAAAAGTTGATTTTAAAAAAACGACATTTTCGTGAAAATTAAAAAAAACAGATTATAATGCCCAATATCTCCGAAACTAGTAAAAATCGCTGAATATACATAGGGGTTAAATCGATAGCTTTTTAGCTGCTCTATCAACCCTAGGCGGGTTGACGTCTATTTATGGGACACCCTGTATGTTAAAAAACTGCGTTCGAATCAATCCATCAGTTTAGGAGTTACGATGCCGCAGAAAGAGACGAGTTCACATGTTAAACAAGGCTAAAAACCAACTCGATAATAAACTATCCAACCAAGAAAAGCACTTAAAATCTAATCATTTTTTCAAACGCTACGCTGATACATTCTGAACTTAATTGAAGAGAAGGCCAGACTTATTTTAAGCTATTAAACACGATAAACAACTAAAGACTAGCTCTGGAAACCAGACTGCTCTTTAAAGACGAGCGCGGGCGAATGTTAATTTGTAGAACACTGCCGTTTGCATTTTCAATCTAAAATAAGACCTAAATAACGTAACGTTATTTAGGTCTTATTATTTATTTATTTTAATGGCGTCTACAAGTTATGTAATTTTGCCAATGTCAAGTATATATAAGCAATTGTACGGTGATCGTCGTTGTCGTCGGCGTCTTCCAGTCCCAGTCGGCACACCATTGAAGATGGCGGGCATCCACTTCAATGGCTTGATTGGCTTGGAGTGTTCTTGACCGCTTGCTCATTCAGAATCAACTTTTCATTGTTATTATATTTGATGCATATTCTTCGTCAGGGTTGGAGGTTACTTCACAAAGTTGCCCTGGATTTGCGAACCAAAATCAACGATAAAGTAATTTACAAAAAATTAAATAAAAAGACAGATGTTTTCAAAATGACAGCTAGACAAGAACCTATTTAGGTCTTACAAAAATGGCGCTATCGACGATGACATCGTCATTAATGTATGTTGTGTATCAGTATTAAATACGCCGTTTTTAGAAATCATATTACTTTTTTGCGTTAATTATATCTTGATTTTTTTACTGCGCTTAGTAGGTGTTATGTAAAAAAGGTACCTAGCACTGATGAAAAATTTGTGAGGGTGGGAAATAAGGCCTTAATGGGTTCGAGTAAATAACATACACACTGCAGTGTTGCTCGGCTTTTATTTCAAACTTGTTCGGAAACACTGCTTTATGTCTCGCATCTAGACACCTTTCCTTGAACCCATTCAGGCCTTATTTCCCACCCTCACAACTTTATCATTAGTGCTAGGTAACTTTTTACACAATACAAGCCTATGGACTGGTCCGGTAACCCCTTCAAGGGGTTTTTGAAAGGATTTAACCCTTATAGCATGTAGTTGTGTAAAAAACTTATATGGAATTTACGTCAAATTTCAAATATAGAATGTCGAACGTTCTATACAGTGTTATTACTACATGCAAGAGGAGCTTTACTTAAGTATTTTACCTGTAACCCTTTCAAAACCCTTTCAAAAACCCTTGAAGGGGTTACCGGACCGGGCCGTTGTACAAGCCTATGACTAAGCCCATTAAAAAATACCCAGCCGAGATCTACCTATGGTCCTTTGTGTCCACGAGGAGTTTGAACGGACGGCCAGGGTTCGACGAACAAAGTACCGTTAGACTCCTCTTAGGATCCCGTGTCAATAGGAGTCGAACTCGCGCACCGAGGGTCCCGTATTTAAAATAATATGCTTGGTAACCGCAAAAGAAAATACTCATTGTGTTATGAACTTTATTATCTATGCAATAAGGTCCATTTCGACTAGGCTAAATTTAAAACAGATTTTCAAAGTATTTTTGTTATTTCTCAAAAACTGTAAATTAACACTTCATTTTATTATTGCCATAAAATATAAATAACTATCTATACGCCAGGATTTTTTTTAATATTTTTTTGATTAATAAACTTCGGAGATAGGTATGGGGCGGAGAACGGTAATTTTTTGTAAATTTTTGGCTATATATCAAAAAGTACGTCACGAAAAATCATAAAAAAAATGGTTTTGAAATGTCCAGATTGAGCCCTTTCATATGACACCCCAATTGCTATAATCAAACCACTTTCAATTTTTAACCCCCATTTTAGACCCCTTTTCAATTATTTATAAAACTAGTTTCATATTTTTTTTACTAAAAGCAGATGCGGGCAAACAAGTTGTACAACTATGCAAAATTTCAACTTGATAGCTTCTATAGTTTTTGAGACAACCTGCTGTGGCATACATACAGACCGAAGCAGAGACATATACCATTTTGGTACCAAACCCTAAAAACCGTATCCTACCGTATGTGCCGTGCCCTGCCCTTCTTAGGTTTGCCCGGTTTTAATTATTAGTTTGTATTTTTTACCGTTTGCACTATAATAACACTAAACTTGACTTTTGTATACCGTTTGGACAATAGAACACCAAAAAAAAAACTGCACTACGAGGCAACGTTTGCCGTTGGCAAACTGTTGTCCCCATACATCGACATAGATCGCGGTCAGTTTACCAACTGCAAAGAAGTTTATCTACACTCATATCATAAGTCCTCTATTATGCGTTCAAAACCCGTAGGCAATGACCAGCATTAAATTAACTGTGGTAGTAGGTGACAGCGATGACGGCTGTTAATTTTGGAAGATATGCCAAATTTGGATCTCATTACATTACAATATTCGGTAACGTAATTTCAAAATTACGTTACAGCTGTCATTGCTATCACCTACTACTACAGGTAAGGTAATGCTGGCCTTTCATCTTCTGAACCCATCTTACAGTACTTATAATATGTATGCACATAAAGTATTGTATGAGACTCTGCGTAATTAGCATTACAACACTCGTGTGATCTGTTATGAAACTCGCCTTGCGGCTCGTTTCATAGACCATACTCATCTTGTAATGCTTGTCATTACGCAACCGTCACGTAAACTACTATTAGGTATCACACAAAAAATGTGCTATAAGACATTGCTACATGACTTTTACGATTCTAGGTCAACGTATTGTCAACGTTTTAATAGCTCTTATTTTCTTGACAGTAATGGCGGCTGACGTCATAACAATACCATAACTGGCAAACTACGATATCGTTTTTACCGCCTAGAATAGAGGCGCAGCATTACCTTACCTGTTGTAGTAGGTGATAGCGATGACAGCTGTAACGTAATTTTGAAATTACGTTATCGAATATGTTAAAGTAATGAGATCCAAATTTAGAACATCTTCCAAAATTAACAGCTGTCATCGCTGTCACCTACTACCACAGGTAACGCTGGTCATTGCCTACGGGTTTTGAACGCATAGTAGAGGACTTATGATATGTGTGTAGATAAACGTCTATTTCAGCGTGTTTTTATTTTTGTCGTATCATAAAAACAGTAAAACGTACTAGCGTCAAATTTGGTATGATTATAGTACAAACACTGAAAAAAAAAACGTATTAAACAACGGACAAGTGTGAGTTATCGCCTGCGCAAACCGGCGGACGGGACGGCAGAGGCAATTAAATTTATCAATGTATATTTAATGCTATTTCAATTGAAATAAGGTATTAATTAGAGGTGGGCCGACTACGGATTTTGCGACTGGCCCAGTCGGCCGACTAATCGGTTCTCAATTTGCCGATTAATCGGCCGACTAGTCGGCAATGCCGATCGTAGGATTTTGCTAAGTTCGGGTGAACTCGGAAACGTTCGTTTCGCTTCGTCCGTCACGCTTTGTTACCTACCTTTGACCAGTTTTGTTTATGTTTTTTCTGCACGACAAAAAAAAACAATTAGAATCCTAATTATAGTATTAAAACGAACTACCTAGTTCATTTTATAACTATGTATATCGAAAAGAAAATCGCATGTTTGGTTTTTTTTTTGACGATACCTATTTCCTATAGTCAATAAAGTTCCAAAAATTCGGCATTTTTTGCCGACTGGTCGCCGACTAATCACCGACTAGAAATGATGCCGAATAGTCAGCTTTCCCGACTAATCGTCAACTAGTCGGCCCATCTCTAGTATTCATTTCAATGCTTTGAGACCGACCTCGGAGCATCTGTGGAAATTTATAGGAAAAACTTCCCTGTCGTCCGCCGGTTTGCGCTGGCCCTTGTGCTCGCGGTGATTCGTTTTGAAATCGTATTCAAATCAGAATCTAGTAATATCTACCGCAGCGGTTCGGAACCCTCAGTGCGCGAGCCCGACTCGCTCTTGACAGCTTTTAGCCTCACAATCCTCTTAACTTAGTTGCGCTACCGCCGGTCGTCTAATGTGTCCAAGATGTCCACGACGGCCTCACATCGTACGTCCAGTAATTACGGGACACTAAGTAAGGACAGCAACGTGGTCGCTGATGTACTTTGTCGGTTTAACGTCAGTTTAGAACTGGCTGACGACAGATACGAGATTATTTAACGAGTGAAAGCGGTAAGGTGCTAAAGAAAATAATCACGACGGCGTACTTTTAAAACGTGCATTTTTTTACGTTTATTTATGAACTAAGTGTAATTAAGTGACATAACCAAAGTTTTCATGACTTTCCAAAGTATGTTATGATTTAGTATACTGACTAGTAAATAATCGATAATATCATCTGAAAGTTCGGGCGTAGGATTTGATTCTAGCCTCTATTTATAACAGTGATATAAAAAGGAACCTCATTCCTCATTTATGCACAATTAATGATCTGATCCGTCGTTCGCTTCCCACTGTCTCTGTGCCAGCTGTCCTGGAACCGGCAATATTACATAGAGACGATGGCAAGCGACCCGACGGAGCTACATTGGTGCCGTGGAAACTGGGTAGGGCACTGGTGTGGGGAGCGACGTGCGTTGACACATTAGCGCTTTCCCACGTCCAGTCAACCCGTAATCGGGCCGGTGCAGCAGCTGATCAGGCCATGTTTGGGCCTGATCAGCTAATCTCAAGCGCCGCAAATATTCGTCATTATTAAATAATTACGAATTTGTGGCACTTGCAGTGGAAACCATGGGACCTTGGTCAGCTGATATGAAAATCTTTATTAGGGCCCTGTCTTCCCGGCTCATACCTCGCCCAAAGGATTGGGCTAGCTATCCAGAGAGGTAATGCAGCCAGTGTCATGGGGACCATGCCGCGAGCGGTCCTACTAGAGAGGGTATTCTTTTCATAGTGGTGATTATTATTTATATCTTTAATATTTGAGTAGCTTAGTTTAACTTTAATTTAAATACGTTTAGTTTTAATTTTTAATTGCAGTAATGTTGAATTCTGTACTTAGTTGAATGTAAATGTATGTAATAAAATAATAGAGCGTCGGTGGCCTAGTGGCTCAGGGGATCGACTCGTGATCGTAAGGTACCGAGTTCGAACCCCGCGGTCACCATGTACCAATGAGTTTTTCTAACTTAAGTGCATTACCCGATGCTCTTGCGGTGAAGGAAAAACATCGTGAGGAAACCTGCACATTGGAACAGCTGAGTGTGTAAGAGGGTTTGCACAAAAGATCCTAAAGGGTCGAAGTGTATCCGAAAGGGCCCATCTGTAAGATTAGATTAGATTAGATGTAATAAAATGAGCAAAATTTAGTCTATCGTTGCAGGCTAGGACCATAGGCTTTACGGTACAGTCAAGGAATTTAATTTGTGACCCACCTTAGGTCCAAAGTCTATCTGACATTCTACAGCAATAAGGTTGAGTTTCCTATCAATTACAAATGACTTGGCATCTCTATTGACAATGACATCTTCAAGCAGATTTTCTTTGAAATGGGTAGCAAATTAACTTCCGTGACCGTACACACATACATACGTTTCGGTCCCCTTAAACCTAGACCGATTTTTCCGACATTTGAATACGACGTTGTATAAAGCATGAAAACCTAGGTCTTAAACAGAAACGAATAAAAAAACTCGCGGAAATTATATTTGATTTAGGGGGTGAGAAGAATTAACACCCAGAGCTAAATTTGTATGATTTTTTGACAGATACGCCATTTAAAAAAGCGTCGCCTCACAAATCCTCCTAAAGTCTGTCCCTATTCGTTCCGTCACTCTTATAAACAAATCAATTTACCATTATAACTCCATATTCACGTACTTTTGAAGGTTGAGCCTAGTCATATTATTTATTTATACACTTTATCATTGTCTTCGTGTTCATTTTAAGGTAGTAATCTCTATTGAATATTGTATTTTTTGATGATAAGCACATTCACTGAAAACACCGGTACACTGACAGAGTCTTGTCATAAAGATATTTTTTTTTCGAACTATTTCTGACATTGAAAATGTAGTGAGGTTTGATAGATTTGATTGATAAGTGAGGTTTTCGTCTCTGTCGCACCCAGCATAATAATACGATGATGATGATGAACATATATTCAACCTTTTTAATAAACTAATTGGACGTAACATTATTCTCATTACTATTTCATCCTCTATCTAAAGATAATTACAGTCAGGTATACTTGTTATTGTCATTGGCAGTCTGAATAGGAACAGACTTTAAGTCTATCCTTTCTTGAATCACAGAATGGGGCCAATTCGAATCAGTTTTCTCGAAAAAAATGACAAAAAGATACAAAAAAGGGTGTTGTAAGTTTACGGGCCGGTACAGACGGACTGCATTTGAACTGCAACCCAGCTGTAAAATGGCAGTTCAAGCGCAGTTCTGATGCAGTTGATGTAACTGCATCGAAACTGCAAACCAACTGCGCAGTCCGCTTGCAGTTGGCGTGCAGTCTACCTAAGCGGACTGCGCAGTTGGTTTGCAGTTTAGATGCAGTTACATGAACTGCATCAGAACTGCACTCGAACTGCCATTTTGCAGCAGGGTTGCAGTCCACCTGTACCGGCCCTAACGTGTATCTATGTATCCATGGCGTAGCTCCTAAACAGATGGGCCGATTTCTATGCGTTTTTTCATTTGAATGCAGGTTTTCTAGCGTTGTTTAGCTAGGCTTCATGGATATCGGTTTAGCCCTTTTAGAGATATCAACTCTGAAAGAAGAGGTCACCATTATATCGAGGGTTTTCATCTTTCTAATAGTTATTTAATTTTTACCCGACTGCCGAAGGAGGAGGGTAATGTGTTTCACAGCCTATATATGTATGTTTGTTCCTTTGTGGCACTATAAAAACTAAACCCGCTGTCCGATTTTGATGATTCTTATGTCAATCTATTTGTCTTAATCTGGTGAGTGTCACTGAAGATATGACAGTAATCAAAATTAAATATGGCGGCAACCAGACGCCATATTGTGCAAATTTAATAAAAAAAAAAGTCGACCAAGTATAACAAGTGGGGTATCATTGAATACGGACTTAAAAATCATCTTTAGGTTTATTTAATCATATTTCATTTTGAATGATCATTTAGGATTTATAACGATTTGAAGTTGGTTAGCAACAGTCGGGTTTTGAAAGCGTGCTTTTTGTTATTATAGTGGTGATTATTAGAGATGGTGCTTACCTCTCCCAAAGGATTGGGCTAGCTATCCAGAGAGGTAATGCAGCCAGTGTCATAGGGAACATGCCGCGAGCGGACCTGCTAGAGGGGGTGTTCTTTTTATAGTGGTGATTATTATTTATATCTTTAATATTTGAGTAGCTTAATTTAATATTAATTTAAATTTTAGTTTTAATTTATAATTGTATTCATGTTGAAATCTGTACTTAGTTGGATGTAAATAAAGTCTTTAAGTAAATAATTTAAGGAATCAGAGGTATCCCAAAGAAATATTTTTCACTTTATTTTACAACTTTATCGCCGTAATTTAAACGAGAATAATTCATACTTAGGGTGACGGAACCAGTAATGGACAAGAACCAATGATGGACACTAAATTCTTATTTTACAGAAGATAAGGGTTATGCATTTTGCAACAATCAATTTAGGACCGTATGAAATTTGAATTAAGAGTGAAGTTACGGTGCCTGTCAGCTAAAAGTGTGGTCACTTTGGGATGGTGCCGTCGCCTAACTATGCCAAATTACAGCTTAGTAGTTTGTAGTTCCTACGTAGGTATAGCCGATCAAGGCAGTCCTTTACCATTTTTGGACCTTAACATCATACAAATAAAGTCGAAAAGTGGTAAGAAATAATCCTAGTGAATTTAGAAAGATTGGTGAAGACAGTAAGCGTCCGAGTAGATATCCCGATAACCTCAGACCTATTCAATGTAGATTGAACATAGCCAAGAAAAGCCCTAGAGCAATGGCCCAGAAAGTATATAATAAACTGCCGCAAACGATCAAAGTTGTGGCCAATATAAGTACATTTCGCCAGCAAGTTAGAGAACTACTCCTTGGAAAGACACTGTACAGCGTCAAAGAGTACCTAGGACATAGTATTAGAATAGATATAAGGTAGTGACATTATAATCAAAACCAACCAGATTAACTTTATGATAAAAAAAAAAAAATATGT
The DNA here is from genome assembly GCA_946894065.1 of Acleris literana. Lineage (NCBI taxonomy): Eukaryota > Metazoa > Arthropoda > Insecta > Lepidoptera > Tortricidae > Acleris > Acleris literana. The sequence goes on along the minus strand of OX335668.1, from coordinate 97,579,671 downwards.
TTATTGCCACTTCACATTTAAAAAATCATATTTGTAATCGTAATTTAAGTAACAAAAAGAAGAAGAACATAACAAATACAAGATTACCTTGTAAAACAAACTTAGAAACTAAACAAAAAGAAAAAATACTCTAAACGTCTATATGGCAATGGGTACCAGTCTCAGCATGAGCCAGGTGTACCTGGCGCTGGTTTTCAGCCTGGCCCCTTTTTGAGTGTAGTAGGTATCTGCTTACCTACTTACAGTTCAGTTAACTATGCGTGGGATTTGCTCGGTCAATAATATAACAAGAAACAAACAGTCCTATTTGCATACAAACTAAAAATAATAATAATAAAATAAAAAAACTGTACCTAACACCAATAAATATCCAAAGTGATTGGAAAAAAAAAGTCTTCCAGACTAAAAATTATATTTATGATTATATTTTATTGGTGAATTATCGTCGTGTTTACGTAGTATATTATTATAAGAAAATTTAATGTGACGATCTCAGTATGTTTGCGTATTTTTTTGTTTTGCTCTAAAGTAATTTTATACTGTATGACTATTGAGAAATAAACAAATATGATATGATATGATATGACATGATAAGATATGATATGATATGATATGATATGATAAGATATGATATGATATGATATGATATGATAAAGCAGTTTCTTGGTCAACTATACATACCCAGAGTCTCTGAGTGAAATCGCAGAGAGACAGATAAAAAAAAAAGATAAATGATAAAAGATGTTCATTCAATAAGTAGGCCGCACGGGCACTTTTACACGTCAAAAATCTACCATCGCTTCGCAAGAGACCACTGCTGAGAAGAAACGCCGCAAGAAACTCAACACAAGTCCAGTCAGGTTTTAAAAGCTCGCTTGTTATAGCCCTTTGATTTGTTTGATTTCCTTTTGTACAAAAAGGTGTTCATATATTCGCCCGCTCCGCTTCTGGTGTGCACAGATCCTTATAATACGATATGATGACAGGATTAACCAGCTGTTCGGTCCGTCGAGCTAATCCTGCCCAATGGAGAGCTAGAAACAGAATCGCAAATCCTTGGTTATACAGATCGATCATTTGGTATTAGGGTGACCCCTGCAACGTTAGTTTTGGTGTATCATCAAGGATCAAGATATGCTGGTGATTTAATAATGGGTATTTATTGCGTTTTCATTAAAGCATATTGTTATTAGGGTGGTGAAACCAGTAATGGACAAGGCACCAATAATGGACGCTTGATTCTTATTTTACAGAAGATAAGGGTTATTCATTTGTTTTGCAACAATCAATTTACGACCGTATGAAATTTGAATTAAGAGTGAAGTGTCCATTACTGGTGCCTGTCAGCTAAAAGTGTCCATCATTGGTACCGTCACCCTAACGGTCAATAGAACGAGTGCTATAATGGGTATCCAATCAGTTGTTAAATATAATTTAACAAACTGATTCATTTTACAAACACAACGAGTATCATTTTGCAAAACGCTTTTTTTTAACTGTTAATATTTCTAGATTCAGAACCCTATAGATTACATTAGGTTAGTTTTATTAAAAACCTGAAATATTTACAGTTTCGAAAAAAAAGTTTTGCAAAGACATAGAGACCATGACGGAACCAGTAATGGACAAGGCCCAATGATGGACACTTGATTATGAGAAGATAAGGGTTTTTTTGCTACAATCAATTTAGGACCGTATGAAATTTGAATTAAGAGTGAAGTGTCCTAAAGTTATATACCCTATTATTGACTTGTACAGTCAACATCATAAATAAGTGATCATTTATGTACCTTGTCACTTTAACGTCGTGTTTGAAATGTCTTAAAAAATTGTGAAACGATTGAAAGCGACAAGGTACATAAATGATCACTTATTTATGCTGTTGACTATACTAAACATGATGTTCTAATATTACTAAAACTAATGATAATTACCTATTCCTAATGATTAATGGACCTAATAGTCATAAGTTCTAATGACTGTTTGAACTAATCATAATATTTTGATCAAAATATAAATACAATACAAATACACAATTAGGTAAATTTTACCCACATACCTAGGTTAGGTTAACTTAGGTTAGAGTCGCAACAAGCCGCGAAGCGTTTGCGCAGAATCAAATAGTTTTTAATTAAACCAAATTAAATAAGTTGTATTTGATTATTTGAAAAGGGTAAATATAATTGTTTATTTTTATAAAGATCATTAGGAACATATAATTAGGTTTAATAACCTAACTCGTGTGGTTGCCGAGTTAGAATAGTGCCACTCCATGTCTTCCCGTGGATGTCGTAAGAGACGACTAAGGGAATAAAGGCTTGTAGTACTGTTAGGCGATGGGCTTGCAACCTGTCACTAATACACTGGTAAACATCTTAGCCTAATTTGTGCATTTTGTGCAAATTGTGGTTATAGAATTATCAACAAGTTTTTAGAGATGTTTGTAATTCTGTAGCTCTGCCTACCCCACTCTGGGAACGAAGGCGTGAGATTATGTTATTTTATGTTAGGTTTTACACATATTAGGTGTCCAGATGAATCGGATAAGTAAAAATAAGGCAATTAGGAATCGTACATAAAAAATAGGTGTAACGTTAATTTGGGATGCTAAAATAGTTAGGAAAAGTAAAAATCCGGGTTTTCGATCTCAGGGCTAATGAAGTAAGTGGTAGTGAAAATAGGGTTAAAAATGTCGGGCTACAATAAGAGAACCCTCCAAAACGGATGTACTAATTCGGACGTGTTTTTTTTTAAGAATTCTAGATAGTTCAGCTTTAGGGGTCGCCATTATATTGAGAGTTTTTATATATTTAATAAGTAGTTTTATTATTATACACCACGAAAAAAAGGTGTTTTTAAGTAAGATACCTAGCTTTCGTTGGTCGGTCTATCCGTGTGGGTTTGGCTAAGTATCTCCCAAACGAATGTATCAACGAGTACGAGAATACTGCGAAAAGTAACTATTTAATAATACGCTTCTGCCCGCGGCTTCGTCCGCGTTGATATCGATTATTGTTATCCCTCGGGAACGTTTTAATTTTCCGGGTGAAATATAGCCTATGTGTTAATCCAGGGTATGAGCTATCTCCATTTCAAATTTCATCCAAATCCGCCCAGCCGTTGCATCGTGAAGGAGTAACAAACTAACACACACACACACACAAACTTTCGCGTTTATAATATTAATATTACAACTATTTTTAAAATACTTCACATTTAGTATTTAAAATAGTTGTTTTTTGCAATCAAATAAAAAAATCTAAAATGTGTCTGCATTTTGTATTATATATAATAAAATATATAATATACATTAAAAAATAATTCATTTACGGTCATGCGGGGCTATTCCGACAGACTGTAAATGCTTCATTTAAATATTTTAAAATAATAAAACTTTCTAAAACCATATTCCTTTTATAGAAATTTAGGGACTACTTAAACGACTATAAAAGCGAATTTAAAAAAAACGTATTATAAAGAAAAAAATACGCATTTAACCCTCTGTCGGATTAGCCCCGCTTGACCTTAATTCTGGTCGCCATGGATATTTTCTCATCCGAAAAAACCCTCAGGTGAGACGGGGCGAGTACTGCACCCAAACCACAATCACACGCGTCACTTAAAAACACATTTGCATTCATAACTATGTCACCCTATCCCTAATAATACGCAGTCTCAAATTTCTCTAAATCCCTACAACCTACACATTTCATTGTATTTTCAACGTTAACACTAAGAGAATAAAAGCGTTGATAACAGATAGAATTAAAACTTACCCTCCCGAACATGCGAATAATTAGCAAAGATCATAACCCGGCTAACGTACGTCATAACAGCCTTATATTAAGTTCTAAACGTCGTATGTTGTCATATTGTTTGTGCGCTTACGCTGTTTTCGGTTGGTGTTGTCTTGTAATTACGCAACCGGCCAGCAGATGGCGCTGTTTTTAATTTTTCGATTTCGGCCCACTGTTCATAATGCATGGGGCTTTTATCGCTCCTGTGGTTCCTTTGGGAGTTTGTGGGTATCGGTTCAGGTTACGAGCAGTAGCGGTTTTAATATAAATATCGTCATAAATAAATAAATATCCGGGACAATCTCACACAATTTAATTTAATGACTTAGTACTATGGGTACTAGACAACGATATGAATACGTATAAAGAGAAATAAATACTTAAATACATAGAAAACATCTAAGACTTAGAAACAAATACCCGAGCTGATCACACGAATAAGTATTTGCCCTGACTGGAAATCCAACTCGGGACCGCTAGCTTCGTAGGCAAGGTCACCTAAAAAGGCTAAACGCGTTGTTTGCCACAAGGGCTGGTCCTGCGCCGCTCGCATCCATCGGTTTCCCCACGTTGTGTTGTTGGAAACCTGAAATTCCAAAGATTTCAAAAGTCACATCCGTCTTTCAAAGGATGGCGTCCGTCACCTTTTGACACGTAAATAAGTACGACAGTGACGGATGCTTTATCCACATTTGACACGCGAACGATATAGATGCAACCATACTAGGCCCACAGATAAGACAAAAGTACAATAAACCTATTTTAGTTAAAGTTGCAGTCAAATTCAAATATCACAATAACCAGAGATCGGACATTCGATAGGTAATTTGCCTAAAGTTCCTTAAATGGCATTATAAAGAGTTTTTTTTTTATACCAGATTTCTGGTATTAGGGTGATGGCACCAGCGTTGTACCCTTTTTGCTGACAGGCACCAATAATGAAGAATAACCTCTTAATTCAAAGATCATCATCTGATGATGAACAGTTGGAAAACGTCCACTGCTGGACAGAGGGCCTTCCCCAAGGATCTCCACGACAGCGCGGAAAGATCATACGGTCATAAGTTAAGTGTTACAAAACAATTAAATAACCCTAGGGTGATGGAACCAGTAATGGACAAGGCACCAGTAATGGACACTTGTTTCTTATTTTATAGAAGATAAGGGTTGTTCATTTGTTTTGCAGCAATCAATTTAGGACCGTATGAAATTTGAATTAAGAGTGAAGTGTCCATTACTGGTGCCTGTCAGCTAAAAGTGTCCATCATTGGTGCCGTCATCCTATATACACGTAAAGGGGGTTGGGTAAAAGTGTTGTCATTTGTTAAAGTCATACATTTTCAAGGTTAGCGGCCATTTGTAAAAGTGGTATATTATGATAGATTTAGAGGTCCTTTAAATAATTAAGTAAAAATAATCCGTGGCCGCTGAAAAAAAAAAAAACATTTTCTTCATACAAATTTTTCCAATGCCCTTTACTAGAACTATCAGACCTTTTAGTTTAGATGTCATCACGAAACAACAAACAAAGTACATAAGTTAAACCCACCACAATTCAAGAACCGCTTCAGCTTGTAGCTTACGGCGTTAATGTAACCGCTGTACCCTTTCAGCCCTGCAGCCGAGCGATCGTGCAAGCGATCCGCCATACTGTATATGTGACGTCACTCACCGTCCGATTAAAAAGGCCGGATGGAGCGCGTGACGTGTTTTTTTTCCCCAAGTGTACTCGTCAGTACGTGTATCTGTGTAAGGTAAACGTTCCAGTTCTCGTCGCTGTACTTAGTACAGTCAAGGACTTTAATTGTTATGCCACAATGGAACCCTGTCGCATAATGTTAATCATTCATTTAAGCGTAATTTCTGTCATGTGGTTTGACGTTGTCATTATGACAGGGTTCCATAGTGGCATAACAATTAAAGTCCTTGACTGTACTTGGTGTAAAGTATAGACTTTGAATAGGGAATATTCATGTTTTTTTTACAGCTTCAATAAAAGCTGATTCATGTAACATACAGTTGAGAAAAAAACATTTTTTGAATAGCTATATAATAACCATGATATAAGGAAGGGGTCGGCCCGCGTAAAAAAAGCGGGAGAGCTCACGTTCAACGAACCACCAGGGTCCGATTTTATAAAGCTACAAGTAACTAGTAATTAGTTTTATAAAACCCGCCCCTGACGGTAATTGGTCATAACCATAGCCACTCATGAACATAATAAACACCAAGTGCGTTCCTTGTGCGTTATCTAGGTACCGCCTGAAGACTAAGACTGCTTAACTAATACTAATGTATTGGAGTAATATTTACCACATGACTAGCCATGGAACCAAAGTCTTGGCCCGCACGAATTTATATTAAGTGCTTTGTGGCCCTTGAGTCAAAAAGTTTGAAGACCGCTGATATAAGGCAACAAAGATTTGTTCCTATCGTTCTAGCAAAGCAGAATTTAACATGGAGTTTATATGGCCGACCTGTTACATGACGTCACAGTACATATCGTATCTCTCTGTCTAACCGTTTTCTAATTAAAAATGCTTGTATCATGCGTATTTCTTGGGCGATTTTAATTTTCATTTCACTCTCGATGATCTCTTTCACGGTATTTTCATATTTTGTAATGAATAATTTGCGATAAATAAGATAAGATTAACATAACTTTTATCACCACCTGGTTTTAGTGGTGAGAAATGTTTCTGGCTTTGTTATTTCAAATGCCATTTTTTTAATAAACATCATATTTGCCAGCAAAACACCTGATATTTAGTCATACAATTCGATTGAGTAATATTTTTTTTCAGTTTGAGAAATTTCGGTACGGTTACCGTATAAAACAAATTCCATTTAACAAAAGTAAAGTGTACCTGTACCCCTACCATGAGTAACAATTACCGTACTCGCTAGCGAGTCGAACGCTCTGTCCCTCGTACTCTATAAGAATACTGCGAGGTCTGCGACGTACAGGGGGCCGATTTTTGACTTTTTAGCGCTCGAAAGTTTGATTCGAAAGTGATCAGTGAAGCCGTTTTTTCAGATACGAGCGGTAGAATTGAAAACAAATGGTGTGGACCACTCGTCTTTAAATTTTCTATAGCTCGTAATTTAAAAAATACGGTTTCACCGATAATTAGCTCACTTTCGAACCAAACTTTCGAGCGCTCGAAAGTCAAAAATCGGCCTCCTGAGCTTCGAATCGCTAGCGACTACGTTAATTGTAACTCATAGTAAGGGTACTGTAAAAACATGCAATTGTTTTGTGTAATGAAATGAACGTAATATCAGGATGCCAATAAATATTTTCTTTTGAAATGTCGAGTAATCGGACGTTTACCTTACAGAATACCAACGAGGAGGTTTAAAGGATTTTCAAATTTGGAATGTAGAATCTCGAATCCCACCCAATAATAGTGTTGAGCTTACTTAGAACCTTGCCATAGTGAATGTTATTGGCATTGTCTTGCTTGTTACTTTTCGGGTTCTCGACGGGACTCTATAAATTTAATGTGCCTAGACTGTCCGTACGTACGTCCTTACTTTAAAGAGCTTAATCATTTGAACTGTAATAGATAGAGGGTTGTTTTTTTTTTCAGAATATTATTGAATACGGTGGATTTACTAAAAAAAAAAACCTGGTCCCCATACATGAATATTAGTTTACGTGACAGTTGCGTAATGCTAATTACGCAGAGTCTCGTACAATACTTTATCTACACACATATTATAAGTACTCTAAGATGGGTTCAGAAGCCGAAAGGCAAATGACCAGCATTACCTTATCTGTGGTAGTAGGTGACAGCAATGACAGCTGTAACGTAGTTTTGAAATTTCGTTATCGAATATTGTAAGGTAATGAGATGCAAAATTGGAACATCTTCCAAAATTAACAGCTGTCATCGCTGTCACCTACTACCACAGGTAATGCTGGTCATTGCCTACGGGTTTTGAACGCATAATAGAGGACTTATGATATGAGTGTAGATAAATGTCTTTACTCAACGAATTTTTGTTTTTGTTCGTAGCGCATGCATCAAGTCAGTAAAAAACCATACCGTAAAAATAAAAACCATATTGTATTTGACCTTTACGGAATCATTTATCACTTGGCCGCCATTACTGTCAAGTAAATAAGAGCTATCAAAACGTTGACAATACGATAACAGGTCAAAAACGATATGGTTTTGATCGCCTAGAATACAGGCCCTGACTTGATGCAAACGCTACGAACAGTAGCGAACATTTCAGCTACGAATTCGTAGCATTAAAACTGCTCCGAGCGTCCAGTGGCGCCCTCTTTACTAATATTGTGTTTCGTAATAAATTAAATTCATCATCATCATCATCATCATGTCAGCCGAAAGACGTCCACTGCTGGACATAGGCTTCCCCCAAGGCTCTCCACTCAGACCGGTCTTGTGCTTTTCGCATCCACCGCTAACAATGGGCCTTATAAGGAAGCTCAAAGTCACTCAGAGGGCTATGGAGAGGGCTATGCTCGGGGTTTCTCTGCGTGATAGAATCAGAAATGATGATATCCGCAATAGAACTAAGGTTACCGACATAGCCCGAAGAATAGCCAAACTTAAGTGGCAGTGGGCGGGGCACATTGCTCGCAGAACTGACGGCCGATGGGGCCAGAAGGTTCTTGAGTGGCGTCCGCGGACCGGGAGACGAGCTGTAGGTAGGCCTCCAACAAGATGGAGTGACGACCTTGTAAAGATCGCGGGAACGCGGTGAAATTAAAGTATTATTTTGAAATTGAAGATTGATTTTTTTGATGCACAAATGAATACACAATAGCGTAAATTAAATGTCAAAGTTTAATAACCTTTGACCTTCGTGTAGTCAACGGAATAATACCGCACCGCTAGATCAAAACAGCATCAACTCAAAATCCTCACTAGTTTTGTTTCAAGTTCACAGAAGTTGTATTAAAGTTGGTTTTGAAATACAGTTGTATTTTGAGTTACTACTCTTTTGGTCTAGCAGTGCGCAAGGCATTTTTTTCCGTTTAGTAACTCATTCATAAGTCAATGGGTATTAAATTAAGTCACTTACCCTGTAAGTTGTATGTTCATTTGTACAAAAGAAAAGTACGTCACAGTTTTTTTTTTAAATAGTTTAGAAATGTGCAGCTTGAGCCTATTATGAGATGACACCCCGTTTACTATAATCAAATCACTTGCATTTTTCAACCCCCCATTCTAGACCCCTTTTCAAATAATTTAGGTTTTTTTTTTTTACTAAAATCAGATGTGGGCACTCAAGTTATACAACTATGCCAAAATTTCAAATTCAAAACTGCTGTGACAGGAATAAAACTGGCCTACGCTAGGAAAGATTCAACAGGAAACACAAAAAGTTACAAGTAAGGATGACCGCTCGCTATCGATTGTCGCTGATGATTGTGTCGTTATCCCTTTTTAGGGTTCCGTAGTCAAACTAAGAACTAAGGTCCGACCGAGATCTCGGTCTCGGTCTCGGTCTCGGCAAATCTCGGCCAAAAATCGTGCCGAGATCTCGCTCTCGGTCTCGGAACGCGGCCGAAACACCGCGGCAATCGATTTAAATTTTTTTGACTGTGTACAATGCCAAAAAATTGCTTTGTTTTGTCGTATAATAAGTATTGTTCCTTTCAATTTTGAGTATTAAGTTTGTTAAAACCATAATAAAACCTTTTTTTCATTATTAACGGGTTTTTTTATAGTTAAAAAAACGCAAATATAGAAAAAAATACCCCTTTTTCCGTGTCTCAGTCTCGCTCTCGGTCTCAGCCGAGAATGTATTTTATTCTCGTTCTCGGTCTCGGTCTCGGCCGAGATTATAAAAGCGGTCTCGGTCGGACCTTACTAGGAACCCTTATAGTTTCGCCACGTCCGTCCGTCTGTCCGTCCGTCCGCAGCCTAGCTCAGAAACTCTCAGTCTTAGAAAGCTGTAATTTGGCATGGATATACATATTAGGCATTTCAACAAAGTGGTAAAATAAAATCTTGAAAACCATTTTTTTTCTCGTCTAGCCCAATGTGTGGGGTGTCGTTGGATAAGTCTCAAAAATATTGCGGGTTTGTCACAACAAGTTTATGAAATATTAAGCTTTAAAGCGCTAATTTTTGTTATAGCCAAGTGTGTCCCCCGCCTACAGCCAAAACTACAAATACTAAAAATCAGAAATTTATCTTAAATGAGAGCACATATAACGAATTTTAAAGGAAAACTATGACGACTAAGTAGACTTGATTGGTTCCTAAGATACAGGCGACTAAAGTGTTTATACCTACTGAAATGACGTAAGACAGCACCAAATAACTTTAAATAGAGAATTACTTATGGTTTTTCGAGATAGTTTTTGTGTATTAACGGCTTCGGAACCCTACACTGAGCATGGTCAGACATGCTCTTGCCCGGTTTTTATTTTAGATATTTAAGTTAGTTTTTAAGTCAGTGTCCCTCTGAAAACCAGCGCTGCGGCACAAAGCTGAGGGGGGCCCTTCTCACCGCAATGTTTTTTTTTTTAGTCATCTGTTTTTTTTCAAATGTGTGTATGCGTGGAATATAGTAGTTTCACAATCGTGTTACAATAGAGAGCTTTTTATTCGAGTACCGTGTTTAGGCCACGAAGCTTGCCGAGATTAAAAAGCTTGAATATGACACTACTGTAAACAATATTTTTTATACGAGTTCATTAAAATTAATCATTTACTCGTAAGTGGTTAGTTTTTATTTTAACTTTTTAAGCTTAGCTTTGAAAAGAAAACTTATCACACCACCGGCGTCCGTAATGTTGCAGTACTATGATGTGATTGGCTAAATACTAGCCAATCACAAAGCGAAGTTTTTTTTTTATGCCCTAGATACAGCAGCAAGTTTAAGTAGATTTTTGACAGATGACGCGACGCTGCTACGTTCCGAAACGCCATAGATTGACAATTTTGTATCGGATCAAGTCTCCTTAAACAAAGACACATTACATATTATTATACGAAGTTATATTTTCAATTTTTTTTCGGTTGTCTAGAGCGTATCGAAACAGTTATTGCGGTTGTTTCGGAAGTAGCATAGACTATTCAACGATGAAAAGAGTGACGTTGCAGTATTCTCTATGAAATCTTAATACACTGACTTTAATTGACTTGATTAAAAAAATATTTCTATTCTATTCTATTCTATTGACCTACAGACAGACACCATAAGGGTATTTGTACTATTTTGGTATGGAAAAAACTTTGACTTTATATCGCATGTTTTTTGCTTGACTAAATTTTCTTAATTTTAGATATTTGTGCATGTTTACAAGCAAGCAAAAACACCGGTCGATTTAGACACACCCCTTTGAATGCGCCTCATTAATTATAAACTCAGCATAGATTACGAATTATTACCCCCTTTATAAGCAGACTGTAAAACGCTAGGGTTACGCGGGAAGTTCCGTAATTGGGCCTAGCGTAACTCTTAATTATAATTATCATTTTAATTGGGAGCAGTATTTTCAGCTCCGCGCTGGTAGCAATGGCAAAACAAGAGGAGCAAAGCAAAAAGCATGCTTTAAAATACTCGACTGTTGCTATAGGTGAAAAACTTAAGGTCTGTTCATCCTTACTTGTCTTATATAATAAACAACTTTCTAACCTCGAAATGAACCTTTTTTGGCTAAAACAGCTATTTTAAACAAAATAAAGCAATCACAGACAATACATTGGCCAAGTGCTGTCCAAAATGTTAACTCGGTTTACTTTATTTACGATAAAAGAGCTGTTTTAGCCAAAAAAGGTTCATTTTGAGGTTAGAAAGTTGTTTACTATTTAACCTCGTAAGGCCCACCATACTACAAACAGGTAGTTTTTTGTGAGTGAGACTTTGAATCTAGCATCAAGGCAATAAGGTTCAATTAAGTTCGTTCGATAATGCTATTTTCAGTTTGTGGAGATAGGAAAATAAACCTTATTCTTATTGCAACACAGTTCAAATTACTTTGATTATGTACATCCTATTGCACACTGGGCCTGACGAGGATAAGACAAGTAAGGATGAACAGACCTTAAGTAAATGACGTCTTTCGTGAAGATGTGTAAAAAACTAATATGGAATTTACGTCAAATTTCAAATATAGAATGTTGAACTGTCTATACAGATGTGCTACAACTACATGCAAGAGGTCATTTACTGGGATCGTAAAATGCGAGCAAAATTCATTGAAGTGCTAGGGTTGTCACTTATAAAATAATCGAATAAATTAAATATGTATGGAGGAATGTATACTTATGAAAGCACTTGTTATCATTAATAAATTGCCCCTATCAGTGTTCATGGTCTACCTATATGTTAAATTAAAACTTATTAAAATTGATAAGTTGTATAGATTTACGAGTATTATCTTGTCATGATTGTCAATCTGATTGTATTATTTGCATTGTCTCGCCATCGTACTTGCGAAAATGATTACTTACTTTCCAAGTTTAAAATTGGATTTTATTATATTTGAAATTGTAAATATAATAAAAAATATACTAGGCAGTAAACTGAGTTTCGGATTGTATTTAATTTCATCAGTAAAAAAAATATTAATTTGTATTATTTTAGTACCTAATATTTTAGTTCTTAAATTTAGAACCATCGCCAACCCTAACTGGTTGTCATACGTCATTTCAATGGATTTTGCTCGCATTTTACGACCTCTGGTCATTTTCTTTTGAACCTATAACAAATATTTGTTTATGGGCGGTTTTCAAAAAAATTGTACATAGGGAACTAAAATTAAGAAACTGTAATTTTAGTCAGGTGAGTCACGAAAATTAATCATTCATTTATATACTGCCCTCATAAGCCAATAGGAGGTATCTCAAATTGAATAAACGACGCAGATTCAAGCTTCACCCGGTAGTAATATGGTCGCACTTGCTACAGAAGTTTTGCCTGAGATACCACCATTTGTTTTATAACGGTATAGTTAATTTTCGTGTCTCAACCGACGGTCCGGTCCGGTAACCCCTTCAAGGGGTTTTTAAAGGGTTACAAAGGGTTAAACCCTTTCAAAAACCCCTTGAAGGGGTTACCGGACCGGTCCCTGGTCTCAACTGACCAAAGTTACTGTATCTTAATTTTAGCCCTTAACTATGTACCTACACTTTTTTTTGAAAACCACAAATTTATCTTATTGCTAATTAGATGATAACTTATTAAGTCATATTAATGAACATACGTACATTTATTTGTAATGTTTTAAATTTTTGAATTTGTAATGTTTTTATTTGTGATAGTTCTAATAATTTGTATTGGTTGCTTTATTACCTTGTAATGTAACTTACTTTTAAGTATTATTGTATTTTATGTTTGATTAAATGACCTTCGGCTGGAGTTTCTTGCGGCGCTTCTTCTCCGCAATGATGGTCTTGTCCGAAGCGCTAGTAGATTCACTATATTTTACCGACGTGTAAAAGAGCCCGAATGTGGCCAATTTACTGAATAAATATTTTGATTTTGACTAATGTTATGTAACAGTTTTAGTTTTTATACGTTTTTTCTGCTATCCTTACTTTTGTTGTCGGAAAGGCTCGGGTACTTCCGGTGGGAGGCCACATCCGGCAGAGATCCCTCCCTCGCATTGTCTCACTCCCTCTAAAAAAGAATTAACATACAAAAGATTATCTTTAGCTACTTTTATGTACTGGAATTAACACATAGTGGTAACTTAGGTCGGTATTGTCTGCTACCATCTTACCACACCTGTCGCTAAGCAGCAGTTTTCGCTATGTTGTGTTCCGGCGTGGGGATGAGACAATCGGTGAAATGAATACAGAAATTTTCTACTTTTTACACAGTTCTGGGGGCATAATATGGATGCGTTTATCACGTGACAAAATGTGGATAAAACATCCGTCACTTTTTGACACGTATACAGGTGTCCCTAAAACCAAGGCTAAAACTGAGAGGGCTGATAGAGCAGCTAAAAAGCTATCGATGTAACCCCTATGTACGTTCAGCGATTGTTACTAGTTTTGGAGATATTGATCATTTTAATCTGATTTTTTGTAATTTTCCCTTATGTCTATGTCACTTAAACTCATTAATTTCATATTTTGTTTCATAAATTTTTCATTGGTATTTGTGTTATTGGTGTTATTGGTACATAATTAGAATCATTACGAATCAGCGAAGTTTGTCCTGTTTGCCCATTTTTTCAGTATTTTTATTAAGTAATCACATAAGTTGTTTTTTCCAAACAAAGTGAAAAGCAAACACTGGGACACCTAGTATGGAGAAACAAACTTTATATGTTTACTTAAAAAAAAACTGAAAAATACGGGCAAATAGGTTTAAAAAATTCGCTGAGCCATGCATGAATTTTGCATAAATGAAGTTTGACATCTGTTCCTTTATACACTGAAAAAAATAATTGGTCGCTTGTAACAAGATTGTGATGGTTGTGCATAAGCGTCTTGATCCCATACGAGCCTAACAAGACGATATATACACCAATCAACTAAGATGTTAGTTGAAACATTAAAGAAATTGTTGTTTGTTACTATCAGTTTTGGTTTATATAACTAATATCTTTCCTATTGTATTCACTTTATGTCAACTAAGTGAAAATCTCTCTTTGTTGGTTCTCATTTTTTTGAGTGTACTTGCTGTCAATATTTTAGGGAACTTCATGAGCGAGCAAACTTCAAACGTGCCATCACTCGATGCCGCTACTGTATCAAAACGTTGACAATACGAAAACACATCAAAAATGCCGTCCGCATTGTCAACGATTCTACAGTTTCAGACCGTTTAGAGATGCTTAGCCTCTGGAGAGATTTCGCATCTCTCTGAATTTTCTACCGTGTGTATAATGGGGAGTGTTCCGAGGAACTGTTTAGACTGGTGCCAACGGCCTCGTTCTACCATCGCACTTCTCGTCATCGGCAGGGTGTTCCTTCCCATTTTCTTGAGTCACTGCGCTCAACTACGCGCCGGTTTTCTAGAACGTTTCTAGCGCGTACTATAGGAATTTGGAATGAGATACTTGCTGAGACTTTCCCGATGCGCTACAATGTGGGGCTTTTTAATAAATGTTTAAAAAAACAAAAAAACCGCCTTCAAAAAGCAAAAAATAACTTCTTTAAAATGGTAGGTAAATAGGTCAGTCCAACTGAAGTCTGCTTTTGGTTAAAATATTGTTGGACGCCGACTTCAGTTGGACTGACCTATTTACCTACCATTTTAAAGAAGTTATTTTTTGCTTTTTGAAGGCGGTTTTTTTGTTTTTTTAAACATTTATTTTATTTTATACTTTTTAGTGATCCTATTTATGCTGTTACGTAGCTCCACTTCTATATACTAATAAGAAACTATTGAACATTTCAAGCTCGCCGCAGACAACGCCGCGGGAATGTCATAGTCATATTTAAACCTAAATGTGCTTCGTCATAGTCGCTCAACTTCCTTTATCGAAATATCTTATCGCCACCCTTGAAATAGGTACCGTTAAGGAGTTCCGGTGGCCATCTGTGGTCTTCATCATCAGTTCCACTTCACCATATAGTACTTTTCAAAAGAAAATGCATGAGTTACAGTGAAAAATACCAAAATCGCTATAGGTCTGCCTATAATATTTGAGGAGTTCTCATGATTTCTCCATGATCCCATCATCAGATCCTGACGTGGTGACAATGGGACCAACTAGAAAGTATATCTATTCGAACAACGAAAAAATTTTTCAAATCGGTCCAGTGGTCTTCGAGTAATCGGGGAACATACATAAAAAAAAAAAAAAAAAAAAAAAACATCCCGACGAATTGAGAACCTCCTCCTTTTTTTGAAGTCGGTTAAAAAGGGTATCATTTTTCTTCGAGACCGGCACCGCATTGGTGACGCCTCCAGCGTTGCAAATGTCCATAGGCGGTGGAGACCACTTTCCATCAGGGCTGTCTGGCAGTTTGCCCGTCGATAGCAATAAAAAAAAAACATTAATATTTACAGTGTTGAATGGATTATTCGACGTTCGTGCTGATATGGTTCTTCGTATTCGTAATTCTGCGTAAGAAAAAAAAGATGTTTTAATTTCTCATGCTCTTAAAATATTACTTTAGTCCTGCACATCGGGACTAAAGCTCCTTATTAATCTCTAGGGATTAAAGTTTTTTTTTTAATTTACTTTGGAAACCCCTAAACAGCCAGTCACAGTGTCTGTGAATGGAGGGTTATTAACTTTATTGCCATTTTCAGTGTTTGTGTATGGACCATCTTTAGGCTGTGGAAATAACCTCAAAACGACAACTGTGCAAAAATATTTAAAGAAACGATTTAATTTCGTGAAACACGAATAATAATTACGAATATTGTTTTAGTCCCTTGTTGAACAATCTACTATTATTCATAAATATTGGCCACACGGGCACTTTTACACGTCAAAAATCTACCAGCGCTTTAAGAAGAGATCACTGCTACACGTACCTAGTAACTTGTATATGCTCGTAATCTGTGCCGTCGTGGAGATCCTTGGGGGAGGCCTAAGACCACCAGTGGACGTCTTTAGGCTGATAATATGATGAAGATGATGATAGGACAAGACTACGAAGCTTAATTTGGTACTAGCTCAATTTGTTAATTTTTTAAAAGGGACCCATCAAAGCGGTAACGTACCGTTGCCGGAAGTGCTCCGAAACGGAAGTGGTATAAACAGGCACGTGCCGTTGAATGATTGTGCTACCGTTTTAGTAACCACCGGATGACATTTAGTTATTAAAAAAGGGATGGTAATAGAATCATTTTTTTTAACCACGAAATAAAACTGCCGCGGCATAGTACTAGAGCGCTGTAATGTTTGAGTTTTTATCTATTTTATAATGAAAAAAAAACCGGTCAGGTGCGAGTTGGACTCGCGCACGAAGGGTTCCGTACCATTATCTATAAAGAATCACGTCTGTTGTAAGGGGGGTCCCATACAACCAAGGAGACGAAGTGAAAAACAAACACTGAGACACCTAGTCATCATCATCATCACCATCATCCGCCTATATAAGTCCACTGGTGGACATAGGCCTCTCCCATTGCATGCCAACGAGCACGATTCGTGGGCACTCTCATCCCGCTCTTGCCAGCCACCTTGCGAAGATCGCCGCTCCACCTAGTCTGAGGGCGTCCTGCACTACGTTTGCCGATTCGCGGTCTCCACTCAAGAATACGATAACTCCCGCGATTATCGGTTCTGCGGCACAAATGACCGGCCCACTGCCACTTCAAGCTGCTAATTCGATGGGCTATGTCGATAACTTTAGTTCTCTGTCGGATCACCTCATTCCGGATTCGATCCTTCAGAGAAACTCCCAACATAGCCCTCTCTATAGCTCGCTGAGCTACTTTAAATTTGTGAACCAGCCCTATCGTAAGTGTCGACGTTTCGGCTCCGTATGTCATGACAGGTAGGACGCATTGATTAAAGACTTTTGTCTTCAGGCTCTGTGGAATAGTCGATGTGAAGACTCGACGCAATTTCCCATATTATGAGACACCTAGTACGGAGAGATTTTATGTCATGACTTAAAAAGTTTATAATAAAAAAACGAGCAAAATAGTTTAAAAACTTCGCTGATACGCAATGATTCTAATAATGTAAGATACCACTGAAAAACTTCTGAAATAAAATGTAAAATTACAAAAACATTACATTATAATGCTCAAAATCCGAAACTAGTAAAAATTGCTGAAATCGCTGAATCGCTGATAGGGACTCGATAGCTTTTTAGCTGCTCTATCAGCCCTAGGCGGGTTGACGTTGATTTAGGGGACACCCTGTATATGATTGTATGTATGTTTGTTCCTTTGTGGCGCTCTAGAAACTAAACGCGTGGACCGATTTTGATAATTCTAATGTCAATCGATTTGTCTCAATCTTGTGACAGTCGCTAAAGATATGACAGTAATCAAAATTCAATATGGCGGCAACCAGACGTAATATTGTAAAAAAATAAAAAATTAAAGTCGACGAACTGTGACTAGTGGGGTATAGGTGAAAAACTTAAGTACAGGTAGATTCACTAAAGCTGGCACGAGTGGAATGAACAAAAGTAATGTCACCTATCACTGTGCGAGTGCCGTCCTTCGAACCGATGTTCGAATTTCAAACCCAAAACCTGTTATTATTTTACGCACTTGTATACTTTCGTACACTCATTCAATCCATTCGTGCCAGCTCTTGTGAATCAACCTGTAAATGACCTCTTGTATCTAGTAGTGTACAAAACTAATATGGACGATATGTCAAATTTCAAATATAGAATGTCGAACGGTCTATAAAGATGTGTTAAAACTACATGCAAGAGGTCATTTACTTAAGTTTTACACCTATATCATTGAATAGGTATTTAAAAATCATCTTTAGGTGTTTTCGATCATTTTTCATTTTGAGTGATCATTTAGGAATTACAACGATTTAAAGTTGTTTAGCAACAGTCGGGTTTTTTAAAGCTTTCTTTTTGTTAGACATGTTATTTAAAAAAACACCTCTCTACTCTATTTAGTAAGACCAATCGAATGAGTCCCAACACGGTCTACGTATAGCCGAGATCCTGTTGCCACCTCCCGACTCCATCATCAGACCAGCGCCTCTATTCTAGGCGGTAAAAACGATATCGTAGTTTGCCTGTTATGGTATTGTTATGACGTCAGCCGCCATTACTGTCAAGAAAATAAGAGCTATCAAAACGTTGACAATTCGATAACAGATCAAATACGATATTGTTTTTACCGTCTTGAATAGAGCCCCAGCTCGATGCCATATTATTGTATTGTCATCGAAGTAGGTATACCAAATTTCAGCTCAATCGTTCCCCGGGAAGTGGTAAAATCTTCCTTGCAAGATTTGACCCGAACATTACGATTTGTTCCTGATTCGTCATATTCCTAATTGGTCATATTCCTAACTCGACACCTTTCTAACTTTTTTTGCTCGGATATACCATTTTTAAGTTTTTATTATCTCCACCTTCATTTACATCCAACTAAGTACAGAATAAAACAAGTTGAATAATAATAAAATAGAACACAACTAACCTATAATATAAATCCCTTCATTACCCCCACTTGCGGCATCGTGCCGAGGACACTCGCAGCGTTACCCCCGTTGCACTGCGATGCTCAGTCTTAGGGCAAAAAAGGAGCCTTGCCTGTGGTCGCCAGAGACACCTATTAATTTGTCTGACACTTCTTTAACCAATTTTTTTGTGTCAGATGACCACGGACCAAACGTTTCCATAGCAAGTGCAGCAAATTCGTAATTTGGCTTTAAAAAAGCATATTTGCGGCACTTGATGGTTTGGGCGAGGTCTGCGGCGGTCCCTGGCTTGCGAGAAGAACCTTGGACGTGAGACGGTTTTAGCGTATCAACACAAGTGACGTCCCACGCCAAGAGACGACCAAGATGCCACGGTATTAAAGTGCATCCGTCGGGTCTCTTTCCATCTGAGGCAGACAGGCCAGTGGGCTCAAGCGAAGCTGGAAATGAAATTGTACTAAGAGTCCGACGGATCAAATCATTTATCGACGCATGTCTATAAACTCGACCAGCACTATACATAGACCGTGCGGCCGTCCGGCAACATAGACCGTGGCGTCCTAGCTCGTCGACTGCATTTCCAGATCGGCAACAAGGATGTGGCTCGCAGACTTTAAGACCGAGGCGGAGGCACACTGCAATCCTTAAAATATTAGAATCCAAAAGAGACCCTAGGGTTCGTGAAGGGAGAGAGTGCAGCCAGTGACCCGACTCTGGTTCGGAAACTGCCAATAAACGGGCCCTCTCCGATGGATTTTGACTATTTTCCTTTCTAACTGGTCATATTCCTAACTCGTCATATTCCTGATTGGTCATATTCCTAACTCGTCATATTCCTAACTCGTCATACCATGTACATTTGCCTGTACAAACTTATTATAGAATCCTCTGTGGTAAATGATAAGAAACTCTTTAGATAATTAATAGATGAGTGTTCTTATCTAGAATGAAGCTAATATCATTCTCACTTTATTATTTACTAGCTTCTACCCGCGACTTCGTCCGCATAGATTTTAATTATAGTTATTCCCTGGGGAACTTTTGTTGATGACATGTAGCCTATGTGTTAATCAAGGGTATAAGCTATCTCCATTTCGAATTTCATCCAAATCCGTCCAGCCGTTATAGCGTGAAGGAGTAACAAACTAACACACACACAAACTTTCGCATTTATAATATTAGTAGGATATCGTGTCATACACTACTTAGTGCAATTTACCCATACTTATTAATCCTGTAAGCATGTGTTCGCGATTTGACTGTAAAATGAAGAATTGGGAATATGATGAATCAGGAATATGACGAGTTAGGAATATGACCAGTTAGGAAAGTGTCAAATTAGGAATATGACCAATTAGAAATATGACGAGTTAATAATATGACCAATTAGGAATATGACATTCTTACATAAATTGTACATACATACATACATAAACTCACGCCTTTATTCCCAGTTTGGGGTAGGCAGAGCTACAGAATTGCCAACAAATCTAAAAGCTTGTTGATAATTCTGTAACCACATTTTGCATAATCAGGCTAAGATGTTTTCCAGTGTATTAGTGACAGGTTGCAAGCCCATCGCCTAACAGTACTACAAGCCTTTATTCCCTTAGTCGACTCTTACGACATCCACGGGAAGGCATGGAATGGTACTATTCTAAGCCGGCAACCACACAGCTCCACACAGCTACATAAATTGTAAGTTAGTAAAAAACTTGTAAAAAAAGAGATTGAAATTAAAGGCAAAAGAGCTTATGCTTAATTTGTATTAACCACCATATCCAATCCCATACCATTCCAACCCTAATGTAAACCATGACTTCAAAACGAGCCAAATTTGTACGAGAATCTATAACCTTGGCAACCTAACAGTTAACAAGATCTCCCTTAACCTAAAATCTCGACACGTAACGGTGTCAATTTTGTTTTGTATTTAAGATCATGGGCATTGGATGTTATAATTTGATCGGTGAGCCGCGTGGCAGGCAGGGGTCGTTTTAGTACCCTATGGAGACTGTGACATATCAGATTATAACAATTTGTTTGGTAGTAAGGGGATGTTAATGTATTAAACCTTTGATTATTGTTAACTAGGGGTTAAGAAAGATGATGAATAACTATCAAATAGATTAAACATCACAAAGGCATCTTAAGATCTAAAATCGCGTGGCCGTCAAAAAAAACCATACAAATTTAGCTCCGGGCGATAACGTTTTTCATCGCCTAAATCAAGTCCGATTTCCACGACTTTTGAATATGTCGTTTATTATAAAGAACTAGGTCTGTGCGTTTCTTTATCTACACTCATGTCATAAGTCCTCTATTATGCGTTCAAAACCCGTAGGCAATGACCAGCATTACCTGTGGCAGTAGGTGCCAGCGATGACAGCTGTTAATTTTGGGACATGTTCCAAATTTGGATCTCAATACCTTACAATATTCGATAACGTAATTTCAAAATTACGTTACAGCTGTCATCGCTGTCACCTACTACCACAGATAAGGTAATGCTGGTAATTTGCCTTTCGGCTTCTGAACCCATCTTAGAGTACTTATAATATGTGTGTAGATAAAGTATTGTACGAGACTCTGCGTAATTAGCATTACCGTAACCGTCACGTAAACTACTATTTGTTTTTTTCTTTGTTTCATTCTAATATTCTCTTGGAAAGGACAACGTCCAGACATAGTTTTTCATAATATCAACATCATATTCCAAAATCGGAAAAATCGGACCAAAAGCCCTTGCCAAGATGCAACGCTAACTAACGTTTCTATTCGTTCTGTTTTTAAACCAATCGCGTCACTTGTAGATCACGTGACTTTTCTTATCACGTCATCTTCCACCAACGACCACAAAACGAATAGAAACGTTAGTTAGCGTAATGCATCTGTGCAAGGGCCTCTGGTTTAAGGGGAGAGAAAAGTTATCACATTTTGTATGTTTTTTTTTTGCCTCACAATCCTCTTAAATAGGTATGCAAAATATTTGTATGCCTTTGGTTGTAGTGGTACAGTCAAGGACATTAATTGTTATGCCACTATGGAACCCTATCATAATGACAGCGTCAAACTACATGACAGAAATTACGCTTAAATATAACGCTTATTAACGTTATGCGACAGGGTTCCATGGTGGCATAACAATTAAAGTCCTTGACTGTAATATTAAAATGTAACATCTGATTTACCAATAAAACTCCCGTAACAATAGTACAGCCATATTTACCTGCTGCTTAACGGTTGTGGTTTAAATCTCCTTTGGTTATTGAATTTGGGTATGTAAATCTATAACTAATTTTCCTGACGCAATGAAAAAGTCTACTGTAATTCATTTTAGTCAAAGGGGTGCACTTTTTTTGAACAAGGCCCAAAGACTTTTGACATGTTATATTGGGCTCTAACATATGAAATTGGCGTTCTATTGAACTGGGCACTTTGTTTCAAAATATCTGGTGTTTGGCGAAGAATACTAAATTCAAATTTATTTCAAAGTTTAGCTCATGTATTTGTGCTTCGAATTTAGTGATTAATTTGTTATCGCGTCATTTGTTTTATCTTTGACATCATTCTGTTCACAATATGGAGATCTTAAAATATCGCGTTATTTACGAATACGAGTTGCACCGTGGCACCACTGCTGCAGAAACGGCTCGAAGGATTAATGATGTGTATGAGGCAGCTACTGTAAAAGAAAACACGGTACGTTTTTGGTTCCAACGTTTTCGTTCTGGAAATTTTGACCTACAAAACAAGCCCCGTAGACAGCCGGCGACCCCAGTTAATAACATTAAGTGATTGTGGAAGCGGATCCATCGCAAACTACGTCAGAGTTAGCGGCAGGCTTCGGTGTGAGTGATAAAACAGTTTTAATTCATCTAAAACAAATTGGAAAGGAGAAAAGCTCGAAAAATTGGTATATTTTTGCCATATAAAACGCCAATTTCATATGTACTCGTAAGCACCTAATATTATCAACGTTAAGACAGAACTCTTATTGACTTGACAGTAAAGGTGACCAAGTAAAAAACGATATCGTAACTTAACAAAAGCAATATTGATTTACATAGCAGAATAGAGAGCCTGTGTCAGCTGAGTGTACTTTTCCTCACACACAATCAATCTCTCATTGATTACTAACCTACGAAACGACCTACACCCATACAATAATCAAGTTGTGCTAAAACTAATCTATTTGCAACGTTGCACGCACGTGTCATACTCTCCTGAGACCAAATGTCACTCGTTGCTTTACGACCTCGGTCCTGTCTGATGAACATAGAGACCTTTTTAGGGTTCCGTACCCAAAGGGTAAAAACGGGACCCGATTACTAAGACTCCGCAGTCCGTCTGTCTGTCCGACTGTCTGTCACCAGGCTGTATCTCATGAACCGTGATAGGTAGACAGTTGAAATTTTCACAGAAGATGTGATATCTGTTGCCACCATAACAACAAATACTAAAAATCGAATAAAATTAATATTTAAGGGGGGCTCCCATACAACAAACCTGCTTTTTTTGCCGTTTTTTGCTCGATATTAATAACGGCAACAGGTAGACGCTTGAAATATTCGCAGAATATTTAGTTGTATATTAACTTTAAAATAAAATAATTAAAGTAAAATAAAATAAATATTTAAGGGGGGGCTCCCCTACAACAAACCTATTTTTAACCGTTTTTTGCTCGATATTAATAACGGCAACAGGTAGACGCTTGAAATATTCGCAGAATATTAACTTTAAAAACAAATGATTAATTTAAAATAAAATAAATATTTAAGGGGGGCGTGATAACAAACGTGATTTCTTGCCGTTTTTTTGCTAATGTTGTATAGATAATGGTACGGCACCCTTCGTGCGCAAGTCCGACTCGCACTTAGCCGGTTTTTTTAACATATGAGGCCTTGATTTACACTTTACATTTGCTGTCAAGTAGCAATTAACGCATAAGTTGCCAAAAGAATGTGTGCGTTGCAGCAGAGCAAAAGGTTAAAGGCTCAGCGTATAACATTGCCCATCATGAGCAAATCACTGGTATTCTGCCACAACCCCGAGGAACGACAGTCGACAAAAAAAAATATAAAACCGAAATCACAGGATATTTTTTACGCAGTCTGTTTTTAGGGTTCCGTACCAAAATGGTAAAAAAGGAACCCTTATGGTGAGATTTCGTTTTCTGTCTGTCTGTCTGTATGTCACAGCAGTTTTTCTTAGAAACTTTAGAAGCTATCAATTTTGAAATTTGGCATAGTTGTATAACTTGCTTGCCTGCATCTGTTTTTAGTAAAAAAAGTATGAAATTATTTTTCTAAGTATTTGTTAAGGGGTCTAGAATGGGGGGTAGAAAAATGAAACTTATTTGATTAAAGCAAACGGGGTGTCATATGAAAGGGCTCAGTCTGCACATTTTGAAACTATGTTTTTTATAATTTTTCGGGACGTACTTTTTGATTTGTACGCAAAAATGTACAAAAAATTACCGTTCCCCCCCCCTTATCTCCGAAGTTTATGGACCAAAAAATCTGAAAAAATCCTGATTTAAAGATAATTACCTATATTTTACAGGAAAAATAAAATGAAGTTGTCAAACTTTACAGTTTTGGAAAAATTTTCAAAAAACTTTTAAAATCTGTATTAAAATTTAGGCTAGTCAAAATGGGCCTTAATGCATAGATAATAAAGTTCATAACAAAGTAAGTATTTTGTTTTGCTTTTTCCAACCATATTATCTTAAATACGGAACCCTCGGTGCGCGAGTCCGACTCGCACTTGACCGTTTTTTTTTTAAGTAGCCATTTTTAATGCTAGTAAGTACCTAAATCGAGCTAATGCAGAATGATATTAGGTTATTACGGTATTTGTATTTATAATGTCTTTATAGAGACCGTAGATGATTGCACCGTCTCGGCTACCTACATTTTGCATATTAAATAGAATCGCTTCGATTTCTTGTAAGTCGTCTATACTTAGAGAGTTTATACAAGCCGCTCTATTTGCAGTATAAAATAAGATTATTTTCAACGAAATCTTTTCGGGAGTACGTACTTTTGGACGAATTTTCATTTCATCCACAGGCATTTCGTTGGTGATACTGCAAAACCGCGTAACCAACAAATTTATTATATAGCAAATGAAACCTTAACATCTTAGAAATAAGGTGCATTTTGCTTCTCATTACAAATGTTACTTACGCGGTTTTGCAGTTTCACCGACGATTTACACGTGGAGAAGTTATAAAGTTTAAAGATCTAACCTTTTTTCTTACTTTGGAGAAATGCATTTACGCGTCTCACCTCTAGTCGGGGGCTAGGGTGGATACGACGGACTCCTGAGCAGAAGGCTCAGACTATCGTCTAAAAAACCAACGGGATGCCGTCTCCGTCGGTTTGGGATGGGGCGCCACAGGATCACTTTGTAGCACTCGACGATGACGCCCTGACGGTGTTCTCGGCTATTGGATTAAAGATCTAACCTAACCTAACCTACGTAACCCATGCTTAAAGCCCGATTTACATTAGTCAAGGTCAGTGGCAAGTAAGTGAGTGAAGAAATAGAAAGCGATTCTATTTGGATCCACTGGCAAGGCTACTTGACTCGCTACTGTCCGATCGGTTTACAATACTGTACTGTCCACTGTCCTTAACCAGTGTAAATCGGACTTAAGATAATAAAGTTTCAGCAGAAAGTAGCTATCGTTAGAATGATTGTCGGTTATTCAAGGGGATCCCACTTTTCTATAGTTCCATCATCTGCTTTTCAAGAGAAAACGATAAAATACGATAGGTCTACTTGAAGTACTATCGCGATCGTTAATTTGTGACCCATTTCAAGAAAAATAGGCTTGAAGTCGTCATTGTCATTAGAGATGCCAAATCATTTGTAACTTATAGGAAACTCTACCTTATTGTTGTAGGATGTCAGAATGACTTTGGACCTAAGGTGGGTCCCAAATTAAAGTTCGTGACTGTACAGCAGATAAAAAATGTCCCAGTCAACTTTTAAATGCAAATTGCGGTTTTTACTGTTAAACAAGCAGAAAAATTTAGAAGCTACATAAAAAAACTCGATTTAGTGGTGTTTTTATCAAAAAGTTTCCTGTTGTTCCTACAGGTTTTTTTTTTAAATAACTTCGCTTTTCTTTTTTAATTTTTGTAATTCTCTTTTGTTTATCTAGACTGTATAAATAAATTGTATAAGTACTATCTGATCTACCTGCTAAATTGTGTTAAACTAGACTGAGTGCGGAAAGGGACAGACTGAAAACCAGCGCTGCGAAGACTCGAGCACTCGCTCGCGCTCGCAGCACATGCTGAGTCTGTGCCTTTTGTCACACCTTTTTTTTTATAAAATTTTGTTTGTATTTTACTGGTTTTGGGTGACAATAAATACTTCCTATTTCTTATTTATTTATTTATATCATGTTGCTTCAATCATCACCAGGGTATTGAACTGGGTAAAAATCATTTTTAGGGTTCCGTAGCCCGTATTAATATGTAATCGCCTGTCTTCTGAGCATCTTTTGAACCGTAAAAGAAAGCGGGTTGTTTTCTTTCTTGAGAATATGTGATATAACAGCGAATTTACTTACATTTAAGTTTTCAAAAATCTGTGGCTAGGTAAGGCTGGGGTTGTATTATAACAACACTAAAAAACAGGCTGTAAGATACACGAAAATTCCGACAAGGGATGCATTAGGACAGCTCACAATTGAGTTGATAAATATCATACTCCAATATGTCCTTGAAGTTTTGTATACGAATTTAAAACTTAATTTGTTCGAATTAAGTTTTAATTTCGTTTACAAAATTTCAAGGACATATTGGAGTATGATATTTATCAACTCAATTAGGGAATGAAAATAACCGGTTATAACCGATTTTAACCGGTTATTTTCATACAATAACGGTTAATAACCGGTTAAATTGAATCCCCTACCTACAATACAGAGCCGCCTTGCTTATAACAGCTTTCTTTAAGCGACAAGGTTTAAAAAAACTGAAAGAACTTATTTTTAATTTAACGGAAACAGCTGTTACGATATTCTAAACTATATTAAAGCGATAATATTTACAATGATGTGGCCCATTGTACTCGTGTTAATTTCAATGTAACTTGAAACATGAGTGTCGTTTGTTAATAAACAACGATAGATGGCGTCAGCATACCCTCAGAGTATGAAAAAGCAAGCGATCACTAATTTCGTGAACCTTAAGTAGGGTCTTGGTGGCATAAGTGGTAATGCGCCCGCATCGGCCCGGAGAGCCTGAGGAGATGTAGGTTCGAATCCTGTCTAAGACCGAAAATTTTTTTTCGCTGTAATATACTTTTGAAAAGGACATGTCGGTATTTAGATGTAATCATAAATCGTGTCCCTACGCACTTGTTGAATACATTTGCTTTATCTATGTGCGTGTCATTTGGTAAATGTTCTAGGCGCGTAGAAATATCACTTTTTGCATTTGTAAGCAAGCAGTTTATATGCAGTATTCCCTCGCTTCAACCTTCTTTAAAATGCGGTCGCAATATGCTTTGATAATATTACCAATGGACTGGTATCACAGCTCCAGTATACAATTTACTGTCTGAATGCGGAATACGATTTAGTTATTTATTGACGTTTTCAATTGTCGTATCGTTCCGTAATGATTCGGCCTAATGTAATGTTTGTAGACACGAAGAAACTGAATTAGATTGGCACCTTTTAGCGTTAGAATACTAGTAGGATGATAATATATTAACCAGTCGACCTGTGTGTTTGACATGTGTTTTCGACGTGTTACCAATTGATTTTAGTGTTATTTCTACAAAAGAACGTTTTAGAATGTATCTTTGCCTTGTTCGTGTAGTTTTTGTGTGAGTCATCGTGTTAGCTCGATGGTACCGTTTACTGTATTGTGTTTTTAATGGTAGTAAACGACGAACTCTTTATACCAAATCAATAAACGTTTTTTTTAGATCACAGCGCGTGTCGTTCACTCGTTCCAATTTCCCCCACCGAGCTCCGGGTATTTCAAGCCGTGTCCCAATGTTGCCATGTTACTGAATAACCGAATTCGATTAAGAACTTCGTAAGGTAAAAGAGCATTAACATGTCAGTCCACCGTTCCCAACAATTAGTAACTTGACACAAATTGTGATGTAAACTCAGTCCGATGGGGCCAAAAATCAGACACGTGTGTGCCACGCGACAGATATCGGGGCTTCAAAAACCATTAAACAAAAACCTACCCCGAGTAACGAATGACAGGCGCGCGCTAAATTCGGTTTGCTATCGCTTTATTAGGATCGGTTTTTCGTTTGGTATTGCGTTAGGTTTTTCAGCTGCAAATTTAAGTTTGTATTAGTTTTCGAGAGGGTTCGTTTTTAAATGGTCGATCAGGGATAGAGTACTTATCTTCTATTTCACTTTTGAGATATCTATTGTAATTTTGGAGGGCGTTTTAAGTGTTTGTGGGTATGCACGGTTCGTACAAATTGCGCGTGAAGTGTTATGCGTTGTTTGTTTAATGTTTATTTGTTGGACGATAGAGACGTTTTTTAATGTATTAGTTTTATCCGTGAGAAATTGTAGAACGTTTTTTATACGTAATTCGTTATTTTGCGAAATTTATTTGCCAAATACCTAACTATGATGAAGTTGACTTTATTGTCCATTCAACGAAATTCCTTTTCTCTGAAATGACTTATTTAACTCGTTAACAATAGAGATTGTTGATTGTTGCCAATTAACAAAATAAGTTGTTAACAATCTTTATGTCATGATTACTATCTCAAGGCCTATGTCCAACTTGGTAACACCATATTGCCTTGGTCGTGTTATTATATTGTTTCTAACTTAAATAAGAGCTGTACTAACGTTGACTATACGGAAGCGAGTCAAAAACAATATTGTTTTAGTGAGTAGAAAAGAGGCTCTGAGGCCTTAGACTAGATGCTTAACGCTAACGTAAACGATTTTCGAAAACTATCAAAATGTATGTAGTTACTACACAACATAACAACATAAGCTGAACTAAAAATGTCTCAAATACAGGGTGGTACTCGATAAGCTGTACGTAATGAAAGGGATGAAATTTTAGGTTAATTTATAGGTAAAACTATTTTAAAAA
Organism: Acleris literana; assembly: GCA_946894065.1. NCBI lineage: Eukaryota > Metazoa > Arthropoda > Insecta > Lepidoptera > Tortricidae > Acleris > Acleris literana. The sequence goes on along the minus strand of OX335668.1, from coordinate 97,550,731 downwards.
AAAATAGCCACATTTTTTTTAAAGATTTTCAATTTTAAATTACAGCAAAAATGTCATTTTGTGTCCATAAAAACACGATTTTCTCAAAATTTTGTAGATATTTCACTATTTTTTATTTGCTTATTATTATTCCTCGTTTAATTTTAGATCTAAAAACTTTACGTAAAATATCTGCAAAATTTTGAGTTTTTTTTTATGAAAACAATATGATATTTTTGCAGTAATTTTCCACAAAAAAGCAGTTACTCAGTTATTTTTTTTAATTGGTCTAATATTGTTATCAATTATTATAAACCTAACTAATGTCAATACTATGCATTTTGTTTTATCTTTTTTGGGCTATAAGATCAAAAGTTACACCGTCACAAGTAAGTGTACTACCCAAACTTTACTAAAAAGTTTGACGATCTGTAAAAAAAAAACCAGTGGCAATTTTTTTTAAAATTGTTTTACCTATAAATTAACCTAAAATGTCATCCCTTTCAATATGCACAGTTTATCGAGTACCACCCTTTATATTTCGAAATATGACAATTTACTGAAAATCAAGGTGGTATGTTTATAATAATTAGAAATGGCGACTCCATGGATTCTATAACCACGGTACGCCATCAAAATTCTAGTTAGTATGGAGTTGATTTTAAGCCCTAAGCAAAAATGCAATAACTAAATTCAATAGCCAAAGCAGATTCAACTCTCTTCTGTTTGTAACTAGGTTGCAATTTCTACAGATGTTTTGTTTGAGATAACGCCATTATGCTTAGTAGGGCAGAGCTTACGTCAATCATTTTCGATTACGATAACGTTCTCGCAATTCGTATTGTCTAGGGCAGTGATCCCCAAAAATGGGGGTCCATGAGAGGAAAATGGGGGTCCACGATGGTGGATCCCATCCCATGTGAACAGGCCGTGACTTTAATTTTGGCTTTCCATTGATGAAATAATCCATATTCATTTCATACACTCAAAAAAATGAGAGCCAACAAAGAGATTTCACTTAGTTGACATAAAATGAATACAATAGTTAAGATATTAGTTATATAAACTAAAACTGATAGTAACAAACAGCAATTTCTTTAGTGATTCAACTAACGTCTTAGTTGATGTATTTGACGTCTTAGTTGGTGTATCTATCGTCTTGTTAGGCTCGTATGGGATCAAGACGCTTATGCACAACAATCACAATCTTGTTACAAGCGACCAATTTTTTTTTTCAGTGTACACAGATAGTAGGCGCCTACTTGGTACTTACTGACGTAATACTTCCTTATAAATATACACGCATCTATCTATCTATACAAATTATGTTTCAATTTTATCTGCGTATAAACTTTCATTTAAAAAAAAAAAAAATCCGCGCTTTGAATTTAACTGTAGCCTTTGTTAATTTTTAGCCGACTAGACCTCCAACGTTATCATTCTTGGTTAATTTCTAATTTTTGTCAACGTAAATTAATATTTACGTGCCTAATGGTAGGCGGGGGTCCATCCAAAACCGAAAAAAAATGCCAAGTGGTCTACGAGCCAAAAAAGTTTGGGGACCTCTGGTCTAGGGCTACAATGAGGCTAGACAAATTGCTCAACGCTAACGTAAACAATTTTCGAAAACTGACAAAATGTATGGAATTGTCGCAGGCGCTCGACGCGACCGTCTGACAGCTTACGACAATCCTATACATTTTGCATAGCGATAACAAACGCCGAATGCATCTTGTCTGTTCTCATACATCAATTAAGGTTAAACTATCTGATTAATTAAATCTAACACTTAAGTGTTTTTAGATTTACCCATTAAATCGTTTCACTTTACCCCGTATCGACTTTTAACAATCGAACAGTGGAAAATTTCATTTGAAAATGACCGTGAATCGTAAGTTTTAAAGGTCAGGGTTGACTGTAACGATCCTTTGCATGCAATTTATTACTTCAAAGCGCTCGAATGTAGCTACATGCTACATGCTAGCTAGTAGACATTCTTTAAAGAGACATAGGTACATACCCCAAAGTGGGGTAGGCAGAGCCGCAGGATTACCAACAACTCAAAAAAATAATTGTTAATGTAACCACATTTTGCACAAACAGGCTAAGATGTTTACTAGTGTACCTATTATGCATTAGTGACAGGTTGCAAGCCGATCGCCTAAGATTCCCTTCGTCATAATAATAGTTTATACGTCGTCGTTGAACTTAATTAAGCGCTTGTTTTCGATCACTGTACTTAATTATTTTTGTTTTCCAATCGCCATTGCCTTTTCTCGCAATCATGGCGTCTAAAGTTGAGCCACCTGACGATCGCGTGACGAACGCTTATGTAAATCCCATCAGTTTTGATAGTTTTCGAAAATCATTTACGTTACCGTTATGAATCATGTCTGGAGTAGATAGCTGCTACCACCAACAGGGTGTACCTTAATTCGTTTTAGCGTCACAAGAGAAAAAAACATGGCGGATTAAAAACGATCGTGTGGGTATCAAAATAAAAGAATTTTATCAACGATTCCGAAAATTTTAAAACGATGAGATTTTTTTTAAACAGCAATTGGACCGTGCTTTTTGTAATTTTAAAATGAATTAATTTCGTTTATTAAAAGACACAGGGTGTGTATACAGTGTGTGGATTTGTGTGTGTGCGTGTGCGTGTGCATGTGGGGTCTGACTTAAGTTTTTAATAGCCTTTACGTTTCGAAGTCATCAGGGCTGTTAGTTAGTTATTTGTTACTTGTGGTAGTGAGGATTAGTCTGCTTTTGCGCGTGCGCTATGTCAAAAACAAAATCAACTTTTAACGTTCTCCTTTTCTTTTTCTTTTACGACACTATGAAACTGAAGCTTGATTTGACTCATTTCTACAGTTTAGGCTAAGTGAGTAATTTTAAGTATTATTTCTTCTTCTTGTAAAGGTGCCTCTCCGACTTAGCGAAGGTTGGCAGTCAGCTCCGAATACTGTAGTCTATCTCTCGCGAGGCGAAATAGATGGCCAGCACTCGCGATTCCTGTCCACTCCCGTAGTATTCTTTCCTACCTATTAACTAAATTATGTACTTACCCACGAGAGTTTTTGAAAGAGCGAGACCTCCTAACACAGGTCTTTTCAGACCTACAAGGAGATTTGATTTGTTACGCCATCCTACAACTCTTACTTGGATTCGTGGGTAGGCGAAGTAGATATCAAACACGTTGTATTGTTGGAGTTATAATGACGATATAAACGTCACGAATAAATGTTTATTTTTCTGGAGAATAGGTATTCTAAATACTTGTTTAATAATTCGAAGTACTCTTTTGAATTAACAATAGTACGATGAGTTTTGACACGAGAACTTTTTACCCGACTGCCGAAGGAGGAGGGTAATGTGTTTCACAGCCTATATATGTATGTTTGTTCCTTTGTGTCACTATATAAACTAAACCCGTTGTCCGATTTTGATGATTCTTATGTCAATCGATGTGTCTTAATCTGGTGAGTGTCACTGAAGATATGACAGTAATCAAAATTCAATATGGCGGCAACCAGACGCCATATAGTGCAAATTAAAAAAAAAAGTCGACCATGTATGACAAGTGAGGTATCATTGAATAGGGATTTAAAAATCATCTTTAGGTTTCTTTCATCAATTTTCATTTTGAATGATCATTTAGGATTTATAACGATTTAAAGTTGGTTAGAAACAGTCGGGTTTTGAAAACTTGCTTTTTATGAGACGAAAACTAAAAGGGGTGTTAATAGAAAAACCTAAATATAATTATAAATAATGCATTTCAGAAATAAAACCAAATCTAGCTTAGATTTCCTTATTATTACCAAACTAATCCATTCCGTACCGGCAGTTTACTTGATTTACATCGAAAAGTTTTTTTAACTTTTAAAAGGTAGTCAATGACTCAAAATTAAAATAAAAGGTGTTAATACATGTACATGGTGTTGATTTATAAAATATGATAATCATATTTTTGAACGAAGAATTATTAATATCGCATGCGTGACGTCAGTCACTTCATAAAACCGCACAGATAGTTAAAACGGACTACATTTAACAGTAAAAAAAAAACAGGAAACCCAAGCCTTGAGGCTATTCAATATAATATTCCCCTCGTTTAATAAAAATTAGATTCCCTATAGTTTAGTTTTTAAAAATCCTTGTAATTGGAATCTACCCGTACATTTTTCAGTTTTAAGGGGATTTCTTACAAAGGATATTTATTGAAAATTACATGTTATTTTCTATTGTTAGCTGCAATTTCCCATGCTCGAGGCGAATCTAAAAGCGCAATTGTGATCGAACTTGTGTAGCTCATTAGAAATTTCCTTTTGAAGATAACTATGACTTATTACTAGGATACTTAGACTTGGAAAAGTACAAATTAAAGAAATGTAGCAAATGACGTTTGTGGCAGAAAAACCAAAGCCGTAGCCTCACAAGTCACAACTCACCGAACTGTCAATCGAAGCGCAACTCGTAAGGCGTAATTTTCTTTTTTTCGCAATCGCCTTGCCTTACTTCAACGTTGGAATTTCATGCTTTTTCCTTACTGATCTTGTTGGAATTGTTATTTAAAAAAATCCAATGTTGATTTATTCTATAGTTATAATACTAACCTCGTAACCAATAGACCCCGAGCGCTAAAGTCTATCGATATTCTACACCATCAGAACATTCATTAACAGGAAAGCAAAAAGTAACAGTTTAAAACTTGGCCTGCCAAGGTGGAACCAAGCAGGCTGTATACAATTTCAAAAAAAGAAACAAAATACGTTGACGGCCAGCGTTGAATTTTTTCCATTCGATAATCAATATATCTACCGCTGCCCACAGACTAGTAACGGCCAAGCTCTATATTCAAACCGCGGATAGATAAGGCTTAGGGCGCGTTCACATACAACGTCCGTTTTAACGGATCTTTTCGACTTGTAATCTTCTGTTTTACTCGATCCAGAATACTGATTTGGGTGTGAACTCGCTCATACAACTACATACGCCATCAAGATCCGTTAAAACGGATCCTGTAAAAACTGTGAACGCGCCCTTAGTTGGGATAAAATTTGACATTTGGCCATACATCATGTCTGAAATTTTCTGCCTATCTGTCCGCGTTTTGCATATAGGGATCAGCCATAAGGGATGATGATGATGAGGGGGACGCCGCCGAGGCAGGCGGGCGGTCGAGTGGCTCTCCATTAATTCCGCCCTGTTCCCCTTGATCCAGCCTCAGGTTACTGGCTCTGCGGCGCTCCCATCCAGCACTGATCCCATCTTCTTGTTTTCCTACAGAACAATAGTGCGTCCTGAAGGTTAACGCTTTTAAGTGTCTCTGCTGATAGTGCGTCCTCCCCGAATGTGCGATGTCTCAGTGACGAGTACATTACACACTCGGCTAGAACGTATTGACTAGTTTCCTCTTTGCCGCAGTGTGGGCATCGAGGATCCTGTTTGACTCCTATTACCGTCAAATGTCTGTTGAGTGGACAGTGTCCAGTCGAGATCCCTGTCAGTATACTTAGGTTGTACTTACCAAGGTTTAGTAGATACCTTGTTCTGTTCCTATTTGCCCTTCCTATAGCCATAAGGGATACCGCGTATCCACACCCAGACTGCCAGTTTAGTTTCGCCAATAGGAAGTTAGCCATGATTTGTTTTAGTGCAATTTTAATTTCGGTGCATCTTTGTGGCGGATAAAGTGTTACCAGTTATATCTGGCGCATCACCAAAAAATAGCGGCTAAATGCATCGTAATAATACCTAATAGTATCATCATCATCATCATGTCAGCCGAAAGACGTCCACTGCTGGACATAGGCCTCCCCCAAGGCTCTCCCCTCAGACCGTTCTTGTGCTTTTCGCATCCACCGCGTTCCCGCGATCTTTACAAGGTCGTCACTCCATCTTCTTGGAGGCCTACAGCTCGTCTCCCGGTCCGCGGACGCCACTCAAGAACCTTCTGCCCCATCGGCCATCAGTCCTGCGAGCAATGTGCCGCCCACTGCCACTTAAGTTTGGCTATTCTTCGGGCTATGTCGGTAACCTTAGTTCTACTGCGGATATCATCATTTCTGATTCTATCACGCAGAGAAACCCCGAGCACAGCCCTCTCCATAGCCCTCTCAGTGACTTTGAGCTTCCTTATAAGGACAACTGTAAGCACCCACGTCTCAGATCCGTAAGTCATCACTGGCAACACACACTGGTCAAAGACTTTTGACTTCAGAATAGTATACGCGTTTTAAACTTTATGTGATTACCAATAGAGTACAGAATGCTTCGACCAAGTACTACATTGCAGTTAGCTACCTTCTTTGGTATTAAGGCAGTTATAAGTAATTGAATAGAGATATTAATTATAAACACAGGTAGACTAAAAAAAGGTTTTAATATAGTGTCTAATGTTGCATAGATAACGGTACGGCACCATTCGTGCGCGGGTCCGACTCGAACTTGACCAGTTTTTAAAGATAGCGGCATATTAGTGGCCACAGGTTCCTTTTTTGACTATTGAATAATTAATGTTCATAATATTGTAGCTACCACAGACGAATTTCTCAAACAAACTCGCGGCTAAAACCTAGTCTACTAATTCAGATTAACGTTGTTTTAGATGCTTGCGAGCATTAAAGTCTTGTTAATCCGCGGCTTAGGCAAAACAAACCGTAAAGTAATTACATTTAGATTATATTTTTGAGAGCAAGGGTTGGTACTTAAGCTAATATAATATTAATGAGTGATCACGACTCGTTTTTAGGAACAATTTTGATTGCTCTACCCCATGCTAATTACTTTTGTAAAGGGTTGCGTATACAGGGTGATGCTTTATTACTTGGCTGGTGTTAACCCCTTTCTAGTCTTATTTTCAGAATTTGTGATAATGACTTCTTGCGTCTAACCAATAGAAAATTGATATAAAAAAAACCTTAAGTAACCTGCAGGGGTGTTATTCTCTTAAAAACGGCGGTCGGTCGAAAGAACGAGCGAAAGCGCAGCGGCGAGTTTAAGTAGTCCCGTCCGAGCGAACAAAACACATTTTAACACGTACATTCTCAATTAGGCAGCCTTATACATTCGAGAAGCCATGCTGCCAAATTGAATACACGCACTGAAATGTGTTTTGTTCGCTCGGACGGGACTACTTAAACTCGCCGCTTGGACATTCACTCGTTCGTCCGTCCGTTCGTCGTTGTTGAGAGAATCACTGAAATTATCACTTAGAAGGCTTTTTGTTGTGAATTAGTTATAAAAATACGTAAGTATCTAAGCACTATACCGTACCTAGTATAAAAAAACGTAAGTTAAATTTGCAGGAGCTTATGGTATTGCAAGACTGCTTCTGTACTGCAAAACAAGCAAGTAAAAATAAATAATGTTAAGTCATTTAGTGTCGTGACTTCTGCAATACCAGACAAATTGTTTTGTTTAAAGCTATCGGTTGTCAAGGACTCAGTCTGCATAGAAGTTACTTATAGCTATTTCCTAAGTACCCAATGTTTTTCCCTTTGTTCAAACTAGCTTCATACCAAATTTCATTAAAATCGGCTCAGTCATTAAGCTGTAGGTGCAAACAAATAAACAAAATGAGCACCTTCGCATTTATTATCTGCCGTCATGCCAAAGCAGGCAGCTAAGCTGATAGTAATAGTACAAGCATTTTAAATTTAATGTGGTTATCAATAGAGTATAGAATGCCTCGACTACTACATTGCAGTTAACCGCCTTCTTTAGCAGTTATATCATGATAGTAGTTTACGTGACAGTTGCGTAATGACAGGTTTCATAATAGATCACACGAGTGTTGTTATGCTAATGACGCAGAGTCGCGTACAATACTTTATCTACACACAAATTATAAGTACCCTAAAATGGGTTCACAAGCCGAAAGGCAAATGACCAGCATTACCTTACCTGTGGTAGTAGGTGACAGCGATGACAGCTGTAACGTAATTTTGAAATTACTTTATCGAATATTGTAAGGTAATGAGATCCAAATTTGGAACATCTTCCAGAATTAACAGCTGTAATCGCTGTCACCTACTACCACAGGTAATGCTGGTCATTGCCTAAGGGTTTTGAACGCATAATAGAGCACTGATGATGAGTGTACATAAACATTATTTTTTCACTCCTAAACATACATGTTTTTTTTAGCACAACAAAATCGAAGGAAACGCATAGCAAGCGCCAAAACCAGACAAAGCGCGAAAGTAAGCTCAAAATTCATTACAAGTTTCAGTCTGGTTAAAAGCACCCTGTATAAAGCCGTATTGTTATGACTATGACAGGGCTAAGTTAACTGAACGTAACGACTAGGGGAGGGACAGCGTTGAGTATGAATAAGCGACTATAAATATGAGTATGTTATTTAGCCTCGTGTGGTTGCCGAGTTAGAAAAGTGCCACTCCATGTCTTCCCGTGGATGTCGTAAGAGACGACCAAGGGAATAAAGGCTTGTAGTACTGTTAGGCGATGGGCTTGCAACCTGTCACTAATACGCTGGTAAACATCTTAGCCTAATTGTGCAAATTGTGGTTATAGAATTATCACCAAGTTTTTAGAGATGTTTGTAATTCTGTAGCTCTGCCTACCCCGCTCTGGGAACGAAGGCGTGACATTATGTATGTATGTATGTTATTTATTTGATAAAAAATATATCAGGGGACAATGTCACACTGTCATACCAATTGACCTAGTCCCAAACTAAGCTCTAGGCTTGTACTATGGGTACTAGACAACTATATAAATACTTATATAGAGAAATATATACTTAAAATCATAGAAAACATCCATTTCTCAGGAACAAATATTTGCGCTCATCACACAAATATCTGCCCTTATTGGGATTTGAACCCAGGACCGCTAGCTTCATAGCCAGAGCCACTACCAACTAGGCCAGCGCATCATCGAATTTATTTATGTATTTAATCTTTATTGCACAGAAATAAGTACCAATGGCGGACCTAATTGCCTAATGGCATTCTCTACCAGACGACCAAATAATCAAACAGAAATTTATATAGTATGAGTGTTGTGAGTAAGTGATGCTTTTGCTACGTTTTGGACAAGTTTTCATGAATTATTTTTAGCGTACAGGTCGATTCACAAGAGCTGGCACGAATGGATTGAATGAGTGAACGAAAGTATACAAGTGTGTAAAATAACAGGTTTTCGGTTTGAAATTCGAACATCGGTTCAAAGGACGGCTCTCACACAGTGATAGGTGACAGTACTTTTGTTCATTCCATTCGTGTCAGCTTTAGTGAATCTACCTATAGTAACCATCAAATATTTCGGAACTTTGCTCTAATATTTAAGGCAATAGTTAATTTTTGATGATGTCTATACATGGACAGCTGCTTTACCGGATTTTGTATGCCTTATAGTACCGACTATTGTATATAATTATTCAAAAAAAAGATATATCAGAGTCATGTTACGATTTGTTGAGTTAATTAGTACCCCCTTCCCCCAGCAATTAGATTTACTTTTCTAACAATATGCAATTATAACGAGCTTCCTACGAAGGCGACGTGGATTAATCTACTCTACCTAATATTAATAAATACAAAAATAGCTGAGAGCTAGGTGCAGGCTGAAAACCAGCGCTGTGCAGCTGACCCAGCTCGCAGCATATGCTGAGACCTGAGCCTGTCGTCACAGAACAATTTATATCTCTTATTAATTTATATATCTTAGAGTGTTTCATATCCTGTTCAAAATGTGTAATGAATGCCATGTATTTCTTCTTTTTTATATGTGACAATAAATCATTTTATTATTATTATTATTATTATTATTATTAAATAAATATCGATGGACCATCTTACACAAGTTGACCTAGTAACAACATTAGCTCTAAGCTTGTAGTGTAGATACTAGGATAAGTGTAACATACCTAAATAGAGAAATGAATACTTATATTCATAGAAATATTCATTAAACTATGATAGAAAACAAGACTAAGAAATAAATATTTGCTCTGACCGAGAATTAAATCCGGAACCGCTACCTTCGTAGGCTCACTACCAACAGTACCAACTGGGCTAAAAGCGTCTTCACAAACTAAGTGGGTGTTGTAAAAAAACGAGAGCGTATTTTGTACGTTTTTTTGTATACGTGTAATCACCACAACCACTATCTCAAAAATTTCAAAAATTCTTTCACGTTTTGGAAGGGAAATGATTTTAGATTTAACAAAAAGAGAAGGTTCTATGTTCCGCTGTATGAATGTTTATTTATATTTTTTAATAGAAGTTATTTTTGAGTTTTTGAATGGCGGTTTTTTCTTTAATACATAATACATTAATACATTCGTTAATACATTCGTTTAAACCGGCGAACGAAGCAGATATGGTAAGTTTCTTTACATGTGGAGGGTTATTTCCGGATCAACTGTCCCTATTTAAAAAATATTACACCGATTTAAAGGTACATTGTCCCCGATGGACATAGGCTATATAATATTTTGTATATTATGTATAGATCAGTGACAATTAATGAATTAAATGTAGTTAAAGTTTTAACAACTGGAGCTTTATTTCAATCGGTAAGACCTTTTTGCTTTAGATATGTTACTTGAGCAATGGCGGCCGAGTCAAAAATAAGATAACATTTCAAAAGCAATATGAATTTACCGAGTATAATATACAGTATACGATTTTGAGTGAGTATGAGTATATTTATGAGTATGAGGATGTCCTCGCGACAGCTCTAAGCCGTAACAATGAAGTATTCATGGATTAAGTTACAACTTGTCACGCGCTTAACCGGGCAAGTTTATCCTCTGGAGTAATACTCCAGTTAAACTTAACTAGCGGTTAACCTGCTAGCTGTAGTTGGTATTCGCTGGAGCATGAATATTATACAAGTCATTGGAAAAGGTATTAATATAGTAATTTACAAAAAAAACACATGATGTATAAATAACGGGTACGTATTTGAATATAGAAAGTTAATATTTAATATCTAAAGTTAAAACATCGAAGTCCAAAATATCGAACGTTGAAATATCAAACGGTTGGTTTGTGATGATTCAAATATCGAACGTACTTGTTAGGTACCTATGTATTTAACACGTTCACGGACACAGCACCATCCTCGAAATTGCGTGATATGGCACAAATCAATCTCATACAACATTTTCTACGGCCATGGACGAACTGCCACATTTAACGTTTGTCAAAAATTGTACCACTTTATGGCGTAAAATATATCTATGTAATTTCGTACAATAAAAATCTTACCTAATGTGGCAGCTCGTCCACAGCCGTTACGTCCACAGCCGTGATGTGCCACGACACGCGTCGTTCCCCTTTTAGAGTAGTGCATGAGGTTGAGGTTGCCCTAGAGCTTTTTCGCTGTGACACTGGCGGCTTGTGTTAAAACCTAAAACGGTACAGAGTCCGCGCTTCCTATAAATGCTATGGGAAATAGCCGGCCGTGGACGGAGTTCCATTTTTGGTGTAATTAAAAACACCGGCCACAGCCGTAGTGCCATATCACGAGGGTCTCAGTTTACGTCTCTCGACGTACTGTCCGTGAACGTGTTAAATATCGAAAGCTGATACATCTAAAGTTAAAATACCAAAGTCCAAAATATCAATACCTTTAGACTCAATTGCCGTAAACGCCATTTTGGCCAAAATGTCCATTTTTTATTGTCTATCAATCTGTGTAGTTAAAGTTGAAGAATTCCCAAAAAAAAGTCGAATACGACCCAGAATACTTGGCCCAAAAAACATGATTTTTATAATTTTTTGGGCGTTTTGCTGTATATTTTATGTTCTAAATTTTAAGGTCGTAAATGTATTTTTATTGTAAAAGGATGTACTATGATGATATAATGGAAAGTTGAAAAATCAAACGGCTATTATGCCGATGATTGAAATATCGGACGTACTTGTGAGGTATGTAATCAAATATCGAAAGTTGATTCATCTAAAGTTAAAAGTTCAAAGTCCAAAATATTGAGCGTGAAAATATCGGACGGTTATTATGCCGATCGATATATCAAATATTTAAATATCGAAATTATACGTTTACCTTTAAAGTCATAATTTCGTCAGTTGATTTCTAAAAGGAACATCAGCGTCATATACTTATAAGGTAATATTCAAAGTGCTCAAATAGTTCGGTACACCATATTGAACTGCGATAATTTACCGACTGATCGACCTGTTTGCATTAGAACAGTACCCTTACCATGAGTTACAATAAACGTACTCGCTAGCGAGTCGAATGCTCTATCCCTCACAACCTCGCAGTATTCTTAAAGAGTGCGAGGGACAGAGCATTCGACTCGCTAGCCAGTACGGTAATTGTAACTCGTCGTAAAGGTACAGGTACCTTTTGATGATGATGAGGAAGATGAATTGCCTAAAAAACGAGAAACAAAAATTACTTGACTATTTTTTAGTATTTTTTGTTTGTTCAGGGTTTTTTATATGTATATCGTACGGAAGTTAACGCTTGTATGTTTACCGTTACGTTACCTACGTCTTACGATACCTACAACAAAAATAAAATACGTTGAAAAAAAACGTTTATTGTACACCCTATATTATTTTACTTTTTTTTTTGTTAGTAAATTCACTGTAATGACACATATTCTGAAAAAAAAAAACAATCCTCTATCTATTGCCGTCCAAAAAATACACGTATTTTTAGTTAGGACGGACGGACGAACATACAGACAGACGGACAGCTTTGGGTACGGAGCTCTAAAATGAAACAGAAACACAAAAGGTATGTATAGTCGACCAAGAAAGTCCTTTAGCACTTTTGGACCTTAACGTCATACAAATAGAGTCGAAAAGTGGTCAAGGACTTTCTTTGTCGACTATACAAAGGCGACGTTATGAGTTTATGACTCACCTCAGATCACCCTTACCATCAGTACCCTTCCCATGAGTTACAATTACCGTACGTTAGCGAGTCGAATGCTCTGTCCCTCGCACTCTATAACAATACTGGCGAATGGTACACGCTCGATATTTATCGTGATATTTTGATCGTAATACAGGATTACGATATTTATCGAGTGTGTAGTATAGCGTATCACGTATCGTGATACGGATCGGTGGATTTCTAGAAATTCAAAAATCCACGATCTGTATCAAGTATCGTCGATAAATATCGAGCGTCTAGTGCTACACGCTCGATATTTATCGTGATATTTGCTTCGTAATACGAAACGTTCGAGTGTACTCCATGAAATTTACCGTCGTACTGACGCGATTCGTATCGTGTGTGTAGTATACCAAAATATTACTAGATAAATATCACGTTGAATGTCGCGATACATATCGACTGTGTAGCAACTGCCACTGCGAGGTCTCCGAGGGACAGAGCATTCGACTCGCTAGCGAGTACGGTAATTATAACTCATGGTAAGTGTGGACTACGTGCCCGTTTGCCTATTCCAAGTCAACTACTAACAAGTACTATCGCGATCGTTAATTTGTGACCCATTTCAAGAAAAATAGGATTGAAGTCGTCAATGTCATTAGAGATGCCAAACCATTTGTAACTTATAGGAGACTCAACCTTATTGTTGTAGAATGTCAGAATGACTTTGGACCTAAGGTGGGTCCCAAATTTAAGTTCGTGAATGTACATAGCCTGCTAAAATCATAACCTTTATGCTTTGCCGTACGGTCCATGCAAATAGACTTGTCTAGATTTAGTAAACACTTAGGTCACAGCTCATTAGAACCACCCGGCACCCGACCCGCACTGCCTCGCCTCGAGCGGTTAGTATTCTTTATATGGATTTGTATGGGCATGCGCTCAATACATCAACTACGTAGCGTAGAACCACCCGGCGTAGCGTAGTTGGTGTAGTGAGCGCATGCCCATACAAATCCATATAAAGAATACTAACCGCTCGAGGCGAGGCGGTGCTGGTCGGGTGCCGGGTGGTTCTAATGAGCTGTGACCTAAGTGTTTACTAAATCTAGACAAGTCTATTTGCATGGACCGTACGGCAAAGCATAAAGGTTATGATTTTAGCAGGCTATGTACATTCACGAACTTAAATTTGGGACCCACCTTAGGTCCAAAGTCATTCTGACATTCTACAACAATAAGGTTGAGTCTCCTATAAGTTACAAATGGTTTGGCATCTCTAATGACATTGACGACTTCAATCCTATTTTTCTTGAAATGGGTCACAAATTAACGATCGCGATAGTACTTGTTAGTAGTTGACTTGGAATAGGCAAACGGGCACGTAGTCCACACTTACCATGAGTTATAATTACCGTACTCGCTGGCGAGTCGAATGCTCTGTCCCTCGCAGACCTCGCAGTATTGTTATAGAGTGCGAGGGACAGAGCATTCGACTCGCTAGCGAGTACGGTAATTGTAACTCATGGTAAGGCTGCGGCTCCACTGAGGCGGAGATGAGCGGAGTAGAGCGGACCTGTACCAATATTATCCAATAGAATCTAAACTATCGTGCGCATGGCGCGCTCGACGTGACCGCATGCGCCTTCTATTGGTCAATATTGGCACAGCTCCGCTCCGCTCCTCTCGTCTCTGCCTCAGTGGAGCCGCACCCTTACAATTACCGTACTCGCTAGCGAGTCGAATGCTCTGTCCCTCGGAGACCTCGCAGTGGCAGTTGCTACACAGTCGATATGTATCGCGACATTCAACGTGATATTTATCTAGTAATATTTTGGTATACTACACACACGATACGAATCGCGTCAGTACGACGGTAAATTTCATGGAGTACACTCGTACGTTTCGTATTACGAAGCAAATATCACGATAAATATCGAGCGTGTAGCACTAGACGCTCGATATTTATCGACAATACTTGATACAGATCGTGGATTTTTGGATTTCTAGAAATCCACCGATCCGTATCACGATACGTGATACGCTATACTACACACTCGATAAATATCGTAATCCTGTATTACGATCAAAATATCACGATAAATATCGAGCGTGTTGCATTCGCCAGTATTGTTATAGAGTGCGAGGGACAGAGCATTCGACTCGCTAGCAAGTACGGTAATTGTAACTCATGGGAAGGGTACTGATGGTAAGGGTGATCTGAGGTGAGTCATAAACTCATAACGTCGCCTATGTATAGTCGACAAAGAAAGTCCTTGACCACTTTTCGACTCTATTTGTATGACGTTAAGGTCCAAAAGTGCTAAAGGACTTTCTTGGTCGACTATACATACCTTTTGTGTTTCTGTTTCATTTTAGAGCTCCGTACCCAAAGCTGTCTGTATGTTCGTCCATCCGTCCTAACTAAAAATACGTGTATTTTTTGGACGGCAATAGATAGAGGATTGTTTTTTTTTTCAGAATATGTGTCATTACAGTGAATTTACTAACAAAAAAAAAAGTAAAATAATATAGGGGGTACAATAAACGTTTTTTTTCAACGTATTTTATTTTTGTTGTAGGTATCGTAAGAACGGTAAACATACAAGCGTTAACTTCCGTACGATATACATATAAAAAACCCTGAACAAACAAAAAATAGTAAAAAATAGTCAAGTAATTTTTGTTTCTCGTTTTTTAGGCAATTCATCTTCCTCATCATCATCAAAAGGTACCTGTACCTTTACGACGAGTTACAATTACCGTACTGGCTAGCGAGTCGAATGCTCTGTCCCTCGCACTCTTTAAGAATACTGCGAGGTTGTGAGGGATAGAGCATTCGACTCGCTAGCGAGTACGGTAATTATAACTCATGGTAAGTGTGGACTACGTGCCCGTTTGCCTATTCCAAGTCAACTACTACCGGTGCCGGGTGGTTCTAATGAGCTGTGACCTTTAGAGTTGGAAAACCAACGTCCATGTGGCGGACGGCAACTACTTACCTTAAATATTGGAAATAGCAAATTCTACGCAAAAGAGACTTACTTATATTTTTGAAAACAAAAAATACTGCATTATTGGTTTTTTTAAATAATCCTCGTCCTTAACCGGGAATCGAACTGTTCGAATATGACTGGTCGTGTTTTATGATACAGATCGAAAGGGTCATTGATATAATAGTGATCAGTTATGTCTATAACACATACAACTTTAAATTAAATAAAGCC
The DNA here is from genome assembly GCA_946894065.1 of Acleris literana. Taxonomy (NCBI): domain Eukaryota; kingdom Metazoa; phylum Arthropoda; class Insecta; order Lepidoptera; family Tortricidae; genus Acleris; species Acleris literana. The sequence goes on along the minus strand of OX335668.1, from coordinate 97,534,679 downwards.
CTTAAAAAAACCCTTCTTTATTATTTTGACATATTCAACCAGTTCGATTCCCGGCTAAGGCAGAGAAAAATTCAAAAATCTATAAACGCAGGATTTTTTTTCAGAAATAAAAGTAATTCTACTTTGCGTAGAATTTGCTATTTCCAATCTTTAAGGTAATTGTCGTCCATGTGACGTTCGTTTTATCCACCATGTATATCCTTGATGGGAATCCCCCGATCTGTACCCTTTTTGCCGTCCAGAAATCAAAAGACTTAGACAAGAACATAGTAGGTAGGATAAATAGTTGGTTGGACGGTAGGCCTCAAGTATACCTACCCAAGGCGGGTACAAGTTGGAAATTTGTACCCGCCTTGGGTACTCCAACTAGAAAAACACGAACGAAAAATCCCAAATAAATAAAGCCTGGTAAAACATAACACATATTTGTGACTAAAGTAGCCACGGAGAAATACATTACAAACTTCTCCCTCCCTAACCAATCCCCTGCCGACTAAAGCTTTCCTTGCGCCATTACAACACTTTTACAACGTTATTTCGGCAAACTTAAATGCCATGGACCGTCCTACTGACAGTTAAATGAGCCACTTCACAAGGTTACAACTCCATGATCATGCCATTAAAATCCGAACCTTATTTAAGTAAAATAAAGTTCATATTGCAGCGGTACGTGGTACGTCTTAAGTTGTCGTGAGAGTTGACACTATTGTTTTCTCTGACGGCCCCCCAAGGCTTAAATGGAGAAGAAAAGTTTCCAAGCCACGTGTAAATTTAGCAGATTTTGTTTGAGCTTTGTCATTGTGAAGTATTGTTGGCGCAATATGGCATGGTTATACCGAATTACCAAAGGCGGGTAACTACAATGTAGAAGTCGACGCATTCTATACTCTATTGGTAATGACATTCAATTAAAAATGCTTATACTATAACCATGGGACGCACTTTTGATGCCGATGACGTCATAATGACGAAATTTTACACACAGGGTGTAAATGTTTTTTGTACGCTCTGATGGCACAATTTAACCGATTCATTGCGTCTTCCATTTTCGAAAACTTTTGGCTGTGGCGGCGAACAATTATTTCATGACACGCCAGGCGTGCCATACGCCATAGGCATCGTCCTAATAGAACGCGATTGCGCGATCATCGCAAGTTCGCGCGACTGTTTGTATGTAAACAGTCATATATTAGGACGATGCCATAGATTATGATGACACGCCTAGCGTGTCATCCGCCACGCGTTAAAAACATTTGATGACACGCCTGTCGTGTCATCCGCACTGAATCGGACTTGCTGGGTAAATCATCCGTCGAGTTGAGAGTTGTTTAATATAATCTAATCAATCACATACCTGCGTTAGCCGCCATTACTGGAATATTTAGAGCACGCGGCTATGATGCATCGGGACCCTAGTTAAGATGCACATCGCAAAGTTTTCGAAAATTGACAAAGTATGTATAGGATTGCGTAAGCTTATGACAGAACGCGTCGACCACTTACCCACTCAGAGTTACCAGTGAGAGCCCTTATTTGTTTATAAATAAGGTCGATCAAAGCACGAGCACTCAAGTCGTTATGACAATACTATACATTTTGAATCGATAGAAAATAGAAACGCTAGTAGCGTTTGCATCTTAGATAGGCCTCAGCTTACTTCCTATTCTCTATTTTCGATTCTATTCAATTCTCCCGCGCGCGTTTACACAAGAAAATCTCTCAACTGACTGGATTCGATATGCGCCACCGCCGCAAGGCCAGCACTGTGACTGACAGACCTATCAATAATTAGCGCCTTTTAATTATTCTGATGTCAAACTAGAAACCCTTATAGTTTCACTATCTGTCTGTCTGTATGTCACACTCACTTTTTCTCAGAACCTATTGTGGGACCTTGTGTAGAGTCCTTTAAGCTACCGCCAAGCAGCAGTGTTTGCATTGTTGTGTCCCGGTGTATAAAACAAACGGTTAAATTACTATCATAGAGGCAATCCATCTTAGTCCTCGGAAACGCATTTGCGGTCTTAAAATCGCAGTCTTAAGATTGGAATCTTGAGATTGCGAAGGGTTACAGATCCCACTTATCAGGTGGCCTGTGTTTTTGTTTTTTATCGCATTAAGAATGCATTCTTAATGCGCATGGTTTTAGCTGTAGCACACTTGACTCTAGCGCTTTAAAGCTTCATAATTTTGTAAACGGATCCCTTAATCAAAAAATGTTTCCAAAAACCCGCTACATTAGACTGTTAGAATAGGTAGACGACAAAAAAATCCCCACGTTACGTGTAGGGGAGGTACACTAAAAAAAAAACTTTTTCATGTTTTTTTTACCACTTTGTTGGCGGGACTAATATGTATATTCATGCGAAATTACAGCTTTCTAGTACTAAAAGTCTCTGTGCTAGGCTGCGGGCGGACAGACAGACGGACGGAAGGACATGGCGAAACTATAAGGGTTCCTAATTTGACTACGGGACCCTAAATATGAATCTTGACTAGGGCCCCAGAACGCTAAACGCTTCGTCGTCGTGTATTTACTCAAGCAAACACACAGTTACACAAACAATATATCCAAGTCTTTGTATCCTTTTAACAATCACAAAGGTATAATTAATTCCCACAGGACATACAGCTGGGTTTTGTATTAAATCCCTTAGGAACTGGCATTTTTGTGCTTGAAGGAATACATTACTGTTAACGTTTTAGTTTCAATAAAGACATCTCTTTTAAAAGGATTTTGAAGCGATGCTATCGCGTAGCTAACTACTAGTTTACGTGACGGTTGCGTAATGACAGGCATTACAACATGAGTGAGGTAATGTGAAACGAGCCGCAAGGCGAGTTTCATAATAGATCACACGAGTGTTGTAATGCTAATTACGCAGAGTCTCGTATAATACTTTATATACACACATATTATAAGTACTCTAAGTTGGGTTCAGAAGCCGAAAGGCAAATGACCAGCATTACCTTACCTATGGTAACATACATCTAAGGTGACAGCGATGACAGCTGTAACGTAATTTTGAAATTACGTTATCGAATATTGTAAGGTAATGAGATACAAATTTGGAACATCTTCCAAAATTAACAGCTATCATCGCTGTCACCTACTACCACAGGTATTGTTGGTCATTGCCTACGGGTTTTGATAAAGGACTTATGATATGAGTGTAGATAAAATGGTTTTTACACTCAGGAGCAATGAAAACGGGTCTACATAGACATAAATATAAAAAAATTATGCGTTAAATAATATCGGAGCGGAGATATTAAAGATTTAAGTATTAAGTTTTTGGTACTAAAAGTGGGCCCAGGTATGAATATCTCGGCTCCGATACACTTAACTTATTACACTACGTAACAAAATATGTTTATTTTAAATAATTCTATCATAATTTACCACTTTTACGAAAATGTGAGACTTTTACAAAAGACATCACTTTTATCGAAACTCATAACAGAATACGAATCGATTACATTTCCTTTATAAAACTTATCGATAATCGAAAAAATTATGCGATTTTAATTAGCAGCATCACTAAATTTGCCAAATAAAAATGACATCTGCCACAGGCATAATACGATATGAAAAATATTATAGACGGTCTCATCAAAGAATGTAGATCTATAAACGACTAGTAAAGAGATTTATAACGCCCGGGTTTACAACCATCGCGAGTTTTATCTATTTAATATATATATTTTCTCAAACATGCAATGTTATTTTCCTTATAATAGGCTGCGAAGTATGACGTTTCAGGTGCGGCTAGGACATGAGGTCGTTAATGGAATTTCATACAAATCGTGCAGGCCTAGGCCGGCGAAGTCCTCTTTTTTAATTTCCATTCCCCATAAATTTGTGGCACAGGCATCATGACATTCTGACACAATACTTATAAAAAAAATATAATTTTGATTTTTTTGTTGTTTATTTCATTGCATGTTTGAAAAAAGCACTATACATACCTCGGCGGGAAATATGGGGTTGCCCGCCTCAGAACTATCCATATGTCTTCGGCCGGCAACCCCTTTTGTCCCGGCCTCTGTAGTAATGTGCTATAGGTACTATATATGTATACTCGTACTTACTCAACTGCTGTTTGGATAATGTCGTCAACATAACGTTAGTTCATGTATCTATTTTTTATCTCACCAATTTCACATTAAAACCAAGTGACATCCGCAACGCTACGACGAATCTAACAACACGTCGCTATACAAATCGGGTGATCCGTCCGTTCAGCGTTTACAGGGGCACAAAGAACCACACATACACACAGCTCAACACATTACCCTTCCTTTGGCGGTCAGTCAGATTTTTAAAGGTTGTTTTTGGATAGACTTGTTTATATCGCAATATTAACACCAAGATATCCCGAGGGATAGCGTTAGAGTCTGGCCATCGAAACGTGATACTGAAAATTACCGCGGAATTTAAAATTGTAGCTATAGTATGCCTGAATGATCTTCAATTAAACAATTTTTATGCTTTTGTCATTAACTTATGACTTCATACTTAATGACAAAAGCATCAACATTGTTTATTTCTAGCCAATACAGACCATCTAGACCATAGCTACAATTTTAAATTTCGCGGTCATTTTCAGCATCACGTTTCGATGGCCAGACTCTAAACAAATGATATTCGTAGGTATGGAGTCGTGGATAAAAGGTTATTGACATATTTAATCTGTATTACATGTCTACAATAAGCATAAACACATCTTCCGATAGTATTTTGACTGCTTGCAAGATTAACTAATACAAGAAAATATTACGTCCGCCAGTGCAGGCTTCACCGTGTTTGCGACGCGCAGCGCTAGATGTCGCTGGCTGTAGATTAGCTGGCGCAATCGTTGTGTTCCCCCGATCTGAAACCTTGAGCATTTCAAGTTGGTTTGGTGGGCAATTCCGTTGTTAAAAACCATTTACCTATTTTTGAAATCGTCCTTTTTAATAATAAGGACAACATATCGACATTCATTATACACCTTTTTAAAGGAGGAATCTTGGCCGAGGCGTTTCATTATTCGGTGATTTCGTGTGCCGGCTGACAATGTCTCATCGAGGTCCTCCAAATATATATATTGTATATAAATGTATGTGTGCGGGACGTCGATAGTGCTATTGCCCCGCACATGAGCGGCGGCAAGTCTATAGTGGACTGTATTTCCGTGGGGGTTATTCTTTTCGCCACTCTGCTGGTGGTTTCGGAAGAAAGACTCGTTGATTTCTTTTCTTTTACTATTGCCAGTAGTTGAGCGGCCGAGAGAGTCTTGAAAGACGTGCGAACGGTGTGGTAACAAGCTTCTATGTGATTCCCCTGGGAGATCCCTTCTTCTATGGGCGTACGAGGGGTCTCTTCTATGGCGTACTGTTTCGTGTTGCTATTCTTGCTATGGGCGTACTCGGGGTCTCTTCTTGCTATGCGTGCTTGCTTGTTATGGCTTGCTAGTGCGTGCTTGCTACGGGCTGCTTGTTACTTGTTAGCGATCGGTCAGTGTATAGTATGAGATCAGTATGTATATAGGGTGTCCCGTATTTAGAGGTCCAAAACCAACCTACCCGACGATAGACAGAGGAGCGGGAAGTCAGGAGACGAGCCTCGGAGCCTGTCCTGTCCACCGCCACCCCCACGCTTAAGAAACACGAGTCGTACCCACAGTATACTGGCACCATGGTAAGACCAAGATAAAAACCCTTCATATAATGACCAGAGGACCCTGCCAAGATGCATTGCGCTAACTAGCGTTTCTATTCGTTTCGTTTTTAAACCAATCGCTTCACTGGTAGATCACGTGACTTTTCATATCACGTCATCTACCAGTGACGCAATTGGTTTAAAAACGAAGCGAATAGAAACGCTACTTAGCGCAAACCATCTTGGCAGGGCCCTCTGAGGTCGTATTTTTGGTGCCGATCACGTCAATTTGCATACAGGGTGATTACAAATGAAAGTCTAGTATTGAGAGGTTGAAATTTGGTTCAAGTGACGCGAAGAAGTTCCTCATAAACCCTTATTAAACTTTCTGAGTTCATCGATACTGATATTGAGATGGATATTAGCAAAAATCATCGAGTAACACTATCATTCAAAAACTGTTTCTATGTTGTGATAAAAAATTGTAATATTTAATAGTCATTAAAAAGCTCCTACTCTGGCATTGACATTCATAAAAAAAAATGTTGTCATATTATTTATTTATTTGTACCAATTAATACACCAGCTAAATAAAAGCAGAGCACCCTTTGTTAAAATTTCGACATTATGACGTCATTAGCACCAAAATTGCGAGCCCTGGTTATCTAATTCTTTAATGCACTGTATACGTATAAAGTTAAGATGAATGGCTATTATTTACCTTCTGGTTGAAGGATAGCAGTCTCGTCGAAATATGGTCCAAGACAGCCACTGAAGCGGTACCGTAAAACGGGGTGAGAAGGGATTAAGGGGTGAGTAGGGACACAACCTAAAATGAAGCATATGTTACTAATTATAAGACTGAAATTATTTCCAAAAGACGTAACGTTATTATCCATTTAATAGTTGTCCTTATTTGTAACAAGTTATGCCTTATTTTAGGTTGTGTCCCTACTCACCTCGTTTTACGGTCCGCTAATTGGCATGAAAATATAGATATGCTACGTACGGTCGAAATCATAAGTAACTGAATATTTTAGTACATTGTCGCAACTATTAATAAACTAAGTTCAAACCAATCTCAGTTAAATACGTTATTGTGAAAAGGTACTAAATGGTACGGCTACTTATGGGTTATTCCCACCTGTTACCATCAATTTGTTACCACTTGTAACAGCTGGGTTTTTTTTTCCCCCTGTCACCACTGGTAACTACTGGGAATTGGTGGTAGTTATCACCAAATATTTTAGAGGTAACTAATGGGAAAAATATTCCCACTTGTTACCACCGAGTACTTTAGTGGTAACAGGTGGGAAAAAAAATCCCAGCTGTTACCAGTGGTAACAAATTGGTGGTAACAGGTGGGAATAACCCCTACTAATGAGTTATTTCAGTGTCGAGAGCCTCGGTCCGTAGGGTCCGAGAGCACATAAGCTTTTTTTCGTAGATATCCAAAAACTAGGTCCATGAGACTAAATAATAATAAATAAATAAATATCAATGGACAATGTCACACCAATTGAGCTAGTCCCAAACTAAGCTCTAGGCTTGTACTATGGGTACTAGACAACGATATAAATACTTATATAGAGAAATATATAGTTAAATACATATAAAACATAGATGAATCAGCAACGAATATTCGCGCTGCTCACACAAATATCTGCCCTTACCGGGATTTGAACCCACGACCGCGAGCTTCGTAGGCAGGGTCACTACCAACTAGGCCAGCAAGTCGTTTCCGTTAATTACGATACTTATGGCCGAGTTCACCAACAATAAAATTAAACGGACGATTAGCGGTTTAACCGGTGTCAAATGTATTGATTAACAGCTGATTAATACTTAATCGTCCGTTTAATTGTTAGTGAACTCGGCCCTTAGCAGTTTTGTTTAAAATATCTTCCTAAATTAGTAATATTCGTATTCTGCCAAGTGTATTTAATTCATAGAAGCATATTAAACTGTCAAAGGTTTATAATAAGGTTGGAAGTGCAATACAATTCATATAGCAGATGTGCCTTTTTTCCGTCGAAGGGCAGTATTTGTCCAGAGGATAAAAAGACCTTGTGCATTAAAATCTATACCCCTTACTAATAAACGTTGAGTAACGGTGGTATAGCTATACAATGTTTTGTCCTTATCTGTCATTGTGACATTTGCATTTGACAGATAAGGACAAAACATTGTATAGCTATACCACCGTTACTCAACTTTTATTAGTAAGGGGGTAAGTGTGTATGTTGTCTATGGACTCCTAGTTGGCTGAACCGATTTTAAAGAAATTTTCACGTAATCTTCAAATTACACCGTTGATGTAGGAAAACATATCGAAACTTTTATGTGGTCGTCTCGCACCATCTTATATACACATAAGCATGTGTTTTTTTTTTCTCTATCTCTCCCGTAAGATTCTTAATTGGCATGTTTTCCTGCTGAACTACGCATGTTATTTAATACAATATTTAATTTAATATTTATAGCTTTATATAATGCTAGACTAAGTAGAACCATTGTAATAAGAAATATGTTTAAAAAATGACTGACTGCTGAGTTTCTTGCGGCGTTTCTTCTCGGCAGTGGTCTTCTCTTGGGAAGCGCTGGTAGATTCTTGACGTGTAAAAGTGCCCGTGCGGCCTACTTACTGAATAAATTTCTTTTATCTTTTATCTTTTTTATTAGCCCAGCAGATGATCCTGTCAAGTTTGGTAGCCATCCGATCAATAAGAAACAAAAAATACTCAGCCGACGCCAGGTACGTACAGCTACTTTAATATACATATTATGAAGTGGTAGAGTCACGCTGTATACAATCGTTAGGTCCAGTGCACTGTGAATGAGCCGGCTCGGTCGGGGTAGTATTAGGGAATGCAAATAACCGGTTATAACCGGTTTTAACCGGTTATTTTCATACAAAAACGTCTAATAACCGGTTAAATTGTATTCCCTAGGTAGTATACCCTCTCACAGAATAGTCAAGACGAGAGAAGTCACAACGTGAAGTAGCAGTACCTCTGCTGCGTTTCGTCTGGTCAAGTAAGACTGCCGGTGGTCGTATTTCCCCTCTCCCCATTTCCCCCTCCCCCTCCCCCTGTTAAGCATTGCACCGACAACTCTTCTTGAGTTCCTGGTGTTTATGGGCGGAGGTGACTATTTTCCATCAGGTAACCTACACGCTCGTTTGAATACCTCTTATAAAAAAGAAATAGCAATATCTCTTCCTCCTATCACTTACTGCGGAAGGTAATCTAGCCTAATGCACTACTTTCAGCTCAGAACAGAAAGCGGACACTTACAAGTCTGGCGATCTGGATGGCCAGCATAATCCTAGCATTTATAAAATATGAAGATTTTCGGTTTGACAACTCGAAATTTTACCATGACGTACTAAAGGAGTTCAGTTTAGGTTGAGACAAAGGGACAGAGCTGTATTACTGCTATAGCTCTGTCCCTTTCTCTCAAGCTACACTGAACTGCTAGAAGTCATCTAATTTAAATACTGTATCGTAGCACAATGAGCTAAATCGAACTGGATCAGAGTCCCATTTTAAAATAAAACCATAGTTCAAACAGGTCACTAGCGCCAATTCGGACACACGTAAATTTATAAATGTCCATTCTTGTTAAGCTAATGCTGGATAGAATCGACCACGTTTACAAATTTAACTCTAAAGATATTTCAATTTAGAACCAATATATCCAAATATTCGTTACATTCAAATTCTAATTCTTATGTTAATTAATGTCTTTCACTCCTGTTAAGGTGTATTTCGCCGATGTCGAGTTATTTATAGACACTCCCATGGACTTATTAGAGAAATAAATCCATGGATATCACTCGCGAAGACAATTGTTCGGTAAAAGAGTATTTTCTCTAATGGACTAAACAGAAGCACATGGGGTTAGCTCCACGCACTTCTGTCAAGATCGTTCGGAGCGTATGAAATTTGAATTAAGAGTGAAGTGTCCATTACTGGTGCCTGTCAGCTAAAAGTGTCCATCATTGGTGCCATCACCCTACCATGGCTTACTTCTATCTTAATACATAAAATTAGAGTGAGCCAAAGATCTATATAAAGAAGGTATGCTAGGCATAAAAATGATAGAAAACGCAACTGAAATAAGGAGAAAACAAAAGTAATAGATGCTGCGGATTAAAAACAAGAACACATAGTTGTATAATTGTAGATATTAATAATTTAATGTATTATTTTCTTGTGTATTAAGTTGGAATACTCGTAAGTTAATTTCTTAAATTATAACATTGTAATTATTGTACGTGTTTCTCTTGCCGAAAGTTATTTCCGCATCGGGCCTTTAAATTCTTCACCACGAATCCTTACCTAGCTTTGATTTAAATTGCCATAAAATATCTTAATTGGCATTATATTGGCACTTAACTTGAAAATTTATTTCTACCCTTTTTGTGCAGATATGCACACGCATACACATACACACACATACACACACACAAACACACACACACACACACACACACACACACACACACACACACACACACACACACACACACACACACACACACACACACACACACACACGCACACACACACACAAACGAACATCGCGTGATTATTTCTATATATAAAATTTATTGAAAATCATTTGTACGATACAAAATTATATAGTTGTGTATTTAATTAATTTAATTAAATTTCTAAATTTCAATATCTCTAAACAATGTTAAATTGATGGAAGAGCGGAATTTCCTACCACAAGCAAATTTTTAGCTTAAATGGAGATTCCATAGTACTCACTATGTAAACGTTAAGAAGATACTGAAATAAATATTTTTCATTTTCATTATGAACCACTGTTTTATGATTTCAGTTATTGCAGTGGGATCAGTTGTATCTTAACAAACCGAGAGAGATTGCAAACATGAAACAGAAACAAAAGCGTTCTATTTTTATCTGAGCAAGAATTCTATTAACAATATTAAAAACGCGAAAATTTGTATGTATGGATGTAGGTGTTTGTTACTTTTTCACGCTGCAACGGCTGGACGGATTTTGATGAAATTTAAAATGGAGACAGCTTATACCCTGGATTAAGACATAGGCTTGATAACATACCGGAAAATCTAAAAGTTCCCGAGGGAATAACGATATTCGAAATCTACGCGGACGAAGTCGCGGGCAGAAGCTAGTATTACGCAATAGTTTCTCCAAACAGTTTAAACCCGAAAAAAGAGGTGTGTTTTAACTTTTTTTTAAGAAACAACACAAATAAAAATACATTGTAAAGAAACTTTTCTTGTATGGGGAACCCCCTGTATTATTTCTCTAAATTTCTCAAAGTCTATTAATAAAAATTACGCAAGGCGGATTCGGATTTTTATAATAATCATCCCTTACAATCAACAAGCAAAAATTAATTATTCGAGATCAAAATATACCCAACCCTATCCACTTAACTTCATCCGCCAGTTACGACTGTAACGAGATATAATACTCAGTAATCGACTACACGCCCTATAGTTTATTACTCTAGCTTCTGACATCCCCGAACTACATCAAAAACTACTAAAACACCCTTTCGTATAATACATATAAAGCTCAATTTTATTTGCCAAGTTCAATCGTAATCTACAATTTTAATGCAACGCTCGCACAAAAGTCATGAGCTTCTATTTGTTTGAGGTAAAGGTTTAGATTTGAATGCGTTTGAGTTCGCGGGTGATTTAGCTATGCTTGCAGGACGGTTTTTAGGGTTGTGCCCTCGAAATGTTTTTGGTGTTTGTCTAATTTTATTGTTATTTCAATTCCATTTGGTACGAGGGGTGCTAATCATTATTTTGTGTTGACGCTCATTGTTCGCTGATTATATCGATTCAGACGATGCTCTTTTAATGGCTTTTATATTATTATTAGTATGCTGGTGTTGTTTATTCGATAAGATTTAATAGTTTATTAAATAGTACAAGAGATGAGAAATTGGCAAAGTTAATCGATGTATTATGCAATTGATTTATACTATTATACTTTCTTAGATATAGATATTTGTTTTGAACATTCATTATTCGTTTGTAACTTCTAGTAGTAAAAAAATGTGTACTAGTTTATTAAATATGTAAACAGGTTCAGGTACATGTATAATAATGTTCTGTGTAGTCCTAAGCTATAATGTAAACATTATTATTAATTATTTTATTCATAAAGTTACATTATTATATATTGAGAACAGGGAAATTCGGTAGAATTAAAAAAATGTTTACTTACATCAAATAGTACATTTTTAAAACGATTTTTTGGCGCATGACCCAAAACGTGCGGAAATGAAAACATGACTCCTTCTATAGCAATTTGCAAACAAAAATAGTAAACTACTTACCTATTAATTCTTACGAATAATAATTTAAGAAATAGGACCGCTCGAAAATTATAAAAACAATCGTTTTAAATATGTTTGTACGTTGTTTTTAAATTTTTAGGGTTGTCTGCCACACACTCTGGTATTCTATTTAATAAAGCTTAACAATCATTATCTCATAACACTTTTAAATAAAAAACACCCTCAAATCTCTTTAAATACGGCGAAACACTCAACTACTTTACTATCAACCTGTCACTGTGAATTTCAATGCCCGACCCTCTAATTCCCAAACAAGATGTGTTAAAACCCGAGCTCCCGGCCTGGAATGCCCAACACCATCTGCATTATACGCCTTTCATGTTCATTCATATGTTAAACCAAAACATTATCCCGTTAAAAAAATCGGCTCACTTTTCTATAACGGGAATCGCAGTGGCAGAACGTCATCCGACGAGCTTAATCAGATACAGAGCAGCAGAAATTGAATTAGGGTAGATTTGACCCTGTGGCAACCCTAGCGTACCACGCTACCATTAAAAATAACCTTTAAATATTGTAAGATAAAGGCCAAATTTTGTTACACCGCGTTTTGAAGCGTCGGTAAATGAATTTATGTTTTACTGTGACGGAATACGGTTGGCTTTTTGTTGGATGTGTTTACCGGTTTTCTGCTAGGGGTGACCATCAATAAGTATTTGTTTCTAATGGGAAAAAACCAACAGATGTAAGCATTTCACGGGTATAATAATATACTTAGATTTACGAGCTTTGATCTTACTGTTTGACAGGTGCCTAGGGTTTCTAAATGCGTTGGAAGAGGTTATGGGCCCTATTTTCAATTCTTTAAATTTTAAAAATATCAACTTTGTGACTGTACGTTTATATAATAAGTAGGTATATGTAAAAAAACATGTTTTAGACAAGGTTTGTGGTTCACTATAATTTTTAAGGTTCTGTGCCAATGGGGTCCTATTACTACAGCGTGTTCAAGGAAGTATAGTGTGTGACATGTGACACGCCGTTTAGTTTTACTCAAAAAAAGTTGCTGCGGTCTATATACAGGGTGTAATCGTTAAGTGTGTCCAGGCGATTATTCCGTAAATATAACAGATATCAGAAAACTTTAAATTTATATCGAAAGTACGTTACCCAATGAGTCAAATCACATCACTTACTTTTTTTAAATAAAACCAGAAATATCCCAAATATTAACTTTAACCCCTCCCATACATTTAGTACGCCGTTCGTTGAGGCTTTAGTTTAAAAAGCCTAGTTATTTCACCATTATCATAATGATTCATGATTTTTTTTATTTATCACAGTTTATTCGTGTAAATTATGAATCCTAAACAGTTTTATCTGCAGAGATGGGCAAAATTTATTCGAATGACGAATAACGAAAAAGAATAACAAAATTATTCGCGAATAACGAATTGAATTCTCGAATGATTATTCGTATTGCAATAAATTATTCGTCGGATAATTTATTCGTCGAATGAACGGCCTCGATTCGACCACGAGTTTATCGATAATACTAATTTGTAAGTATCGAACTTGTATCAAAAGTCCGATTTCATGCCGTGGTAACAGACCGATCAGTCCGACAAATATGTGTGTCAGTGACTTCATCCATGAACAAAAAAATCTTACACAAATTTATCTAGTCCCAAACTAAGCTTGATTAGTTTGGGACTAGATAGATTTTCTCTCCCGGCCCTTCAGCACAGGCTGGGGTAAGGCGCGCGATTCACTTATAGCAGATGTATAGGCTAAGTTGCAATGGAAGAGGTAACAAAAGAGGGCAGCGCTAGGAGACACGCGCAAAAATAGTATCTCCGGGCAAAAGAGAAAGCCTCAAAAAGGGTAGCCCCACCCATAAAGATGGTATCCACAGCCACACAAGTGGTCCAAAAAGATCTCCGACCCAACACTTCCATTGTCGGGCAAAAGAAAGGAAGCCCGTAATCTGTAAGCATGCATGCGTCAGGATTCCCACTCCGCGACTGACATAGCTATAAGTCTCCCCCCCATCCCAACCCCCATTCCTATCCCCCCTTTTTGGAAAACCCCGCGGATATGTAAACGGAGGAAGGACTTTCTCTTCCGGCCTTTCAGCACTGGCTGGGGTAGTATCCGCGGGAGTCTAAATTCTAGTTGGTAATAGGGGAATTGGTGTTTTTAGCCGGTGCGAGCCCGGCAGTACCTGGGCCCTCCATTCCCAGGTCTCCGGAAGGGATTTTCACCTCTGCCCCTTTTTCTTAAAGTAATTAAAGCAAAAAGCAAACAAAAGCAAGGACTTTTGTCTTTAGCCCTTCAGGCTTTTGGTAATCACAAAAAAAAAAAGCTCTAGACTTATAGGTACAATCGGCCAATAATGTGGTCTACCACCCTACGGTTGAAGTTCATTTGCTCGTCATGATACAACAAGTTCTATTTTCCCTTGCAATAATATTATGACAGTGACAAGTGTCAACCTTAGCGATAATTAGATCTCACAGAAACTTTTTTCAAAACTGGTATACCACTTTCTTGGCACACATACACAGACACACACATACACACACGTTAAACTAACAACACCCCTCTTTTGCGTCAGAGGTTAAAAAGACCGCGAAAAACAAGCATCCACATCCTTACGTGTTTTTAAAAAACACTAAAGTTGCCAGTTAATTTCCAACCAGCATCAGAAACTCACTGTAAACCGTAGCAGTTTCATTAAGACAGGCACGGGCAACTCCCAAATCAACCGGCAATCCGGTGTTGCCAGAATAAACTTTATAATCTAAGTAAAACGCCCGGGGCGTGGAGCTAAAAATAAAAACAACATTTGCTCAGCCCATGGAGAGAGCAATAAAAAATTAATTACATTTTTAATCTACAAAAACGCGAGCGAGAATATAGGAAGCGTGCTGTGCTGGAAATGGCAACACATTGTTTTGGGATAACGAGCGTAGAACAGACAATTATAAAAAAAATACCGGCCATATGCAAGTCGGACTCGCGCACGATGGGTTCCGTACCATTATCTATACAACATTAGCAGAAAACGGCAAAAAAATCACGTTTGTTGTATGAGAGCCCCCTTAAATATTTATTTTATTTTTCATTTAATTATTGTCTTTTAAAGTGAATATAAAACTAAATATTTTTTAAATATTTCATGCGTCTACCTGTTGCAGTTGTTAATATCGAGCCAAAAACGTTAAAAAAAAACGTTTGTTGTATGGGAGCCCCCTTAAATAATATTTTTAGTAGGTTTTCGGTATTTGTTGTTATAGCGGCAACCAACAGAATGACATCTTCTGACAGCCCTGATGCCTAAATAAGAATGCACGCACTAAATGTGTTTTGTGCGCACTGACGGGACTACTTAAACTCGCCGGTGTGGCGCGTTCACTCGTTCAACCGACTGAGCGCCGTTTTAAAGAGAATAAAGGTCACAGCTCATTAGAACCACCCGGCACCCGACCAGGGGTGTTATTCTCTCAAAAAACGGCGGTGGGGCAGACGAACGAGCGAATCGAAGCGGCGAGTTTAAGTAGTCCCATCCGAGCGAACAAAACACATTTTAGCGCGTGCATTGTCAATTTAGCAGCCTAATACGTTCGAGAAGTCAAGCTGCCAAATTGAATACACGCTCTAAAATGTGTTTGGTTCACTCTGACGGGACTACCTAAACTCGCTGCTTGGACAATCACTCGTTCGTCCGTCCGTCCGTCGTTGTTGAGAGAATCACACCCCAGCACCGCCTCGCTTCGAGCGGTTACTATTCTTTATATGGATTTGTATGGGCATGCGCTCACTACATCAACTACGTATCGTAGAACCACCCGGCGTAGCGTAGTTGATATAGTGAGCGCATGCCCATACAAATCCATATAAAAAATACTAACCGCTCGAGACGAGGCGGCGCGGTTTGGGTGCCGGTTAGTTCTAATGAGCTGTGACCTTAACACCGCTGGAACTATTCCAACAGACACTTCCAGCGTTCTATCCCCTCGCAGTTGCCAGCCGGAGGCAAACCCAGTGGATCTAATGTGATTTTTAAAGACCCTACGATGCCGATTAGATGGTTCGTCTAGGGAACGGCGCAATTGGCTGATTCTGCCGAGCTCGGTAAATACACGGCAAGGACCGTAAACAGACTAGGTGTAATTTGTTTTAGGGTTCGGTTCCTTAAAACGAAGAAAGGAATACTTATTAGTAGGAGATCCGAATAGGAGACGATTTGGACCGGGCTGTTTATTCGATAAAAAGTATTTTATACCAAATTTAATATGCTAAGTAAGTAATATATGGCGAATAGGTAGGTTGAAAAATTTCAGTCCCGTACATAATTAATTAAAAACTTAAAAATTAACTTTGTTTTAAAAAAATACAGTAGCTTGTTTAATGAACAAATTACATACCAATCGAAAGTATGAAGCCTATAGAATATGCAAACGTTAGTTTGACTATTTTTTTCCCGTCAAACTATTGGGTAGGCAGGTATAAACAGGTAAATCGGTTCTAATAATTTGCACCAAACCTAACGTGTGCATATTCTATAGACTTCATACTTTCCATTAGTATGTAATTTGTCTATTAAACAAACATTTGCAATTTTAAAAAAAAGTTTTTTTTTAAAAAAAATTTAATGATATAAGTACTAGACTGAATATTTTCAGCCTACCTATTCGCCACATATTATTTAGCGTATTAAATTTGATATAAAATACTTTTCATCGAATAAACAGCCCGGACCAAATCTTCTCCTATTCGGATCTTAGACCTTATAGCATTGTAACAAGGTTGTTATAACCTCCTTTTTTTAATTTCGTATCTGGCCAGTCTTACGTTTGTTTTATTGATCTGTTCTAAATTCAAAATTATTATGATTCATTGCGATATCGATCAGTTGTGACTCTATTAGCAACGTTCAGAAATAACATACAGAGGGCCCTGCAAAGATGCACTACGCTAACTAACGTTTCTATTCGATTCGTTTTTAAACCAATCGCGTCACTGGTAGACCACGTGACTTTTCGTATCACGTCATCTCCCAGTGACGCCATTGGTTTAAAAACGAATCGAATAGAAACGTTAGTTAGCGTAGTGCATCTTTGCAGGGCCCTCAGGGATCTCGGGTAGCATGCCAACTTAGTATTAATTTCTTAATGTGTTTTTATATGTATATATAATTAAGATGCAATTAAATTGAATAAGAGGTTTATTTATTCACAATTATACAACAACCCGTCCCAACATCACCAACGCCGTCATCCGTGGTCGCCGTGGTGGGTCTGTGAGATACTTAGGTACCCCATATACTGCCAGAGCATCACTTCGTTGTGTCTATCAAGACCTTTCTCACGCGTGGATCATGTGGAAATTATTATCAAATTCGATCTACTGAAACTGTGGACAAAAAAAGCTTTTAACTTAATTAAGTCTAACAAAAAGCAAGCTTTAAAAAAACCGACTGTTGCTAACCAACTTTAAATTGCTATAAATCCTAAATTATAATTCAAAAATCCGGTCAAGTGCGAGTCGGACTCGCGCACCGAGAGTTCCGTAGGTATTTAAGATAATATGGTTGGAAAACGCAAAAGAAAATACTTATTTTGTTATGAAGTTTATGATCTATGCAATAAGGTTCATTTTGACTAGCCCAAGTTTTAAACAGATTTTTAAAGTTTTTTGATAATTTTTCCAAAACTGTAGTTTGACAACTTCATTTTATTTTTCCGTAAAATATAAGTAATTATCTTTAAATCAGGAATTTTTCAGATTTTTTGGTCCATAAACTTCGGAGATAAGGGGGGGAACGGTCATTTTTTGTACGTTTTTGGCTATAAATCAAAAAGTAGGTCCAGTTTTTTTTTAAAACAAATAGTTTTGAAATGTTCAGACTGAGCCCTTTCATATGACACCCAGTTTGCGATAATCAAATAATTTTCATTTTTCCAGCCCTTAACCAATATTTTTAACAAACAAAGTACTTTTTTTACTAAAAACAGATGCGGGCAAGCAAGTTATACAACTATGCCAAATTTCAAGTTGATAGCTTCTATAGTTTCTGAGAAAAACTGCTGTGACATACAGACAGACAGACAGACACCCAACGAAGTCATTATTATTCCTTTTTTACCATTTTGCTACGGAACCCTAAAAATTAAAAATTATTAACAAAACCTAAAGATGGTTTTTAAATCAGTGACACCAGTTTTTTCAGTGACAGTGAGTGAGTGAGAGAGGTCTCTTGCCATAGTTCGTCGACATTTTTTTTACAATATGGCGTCTAGTTTGGCTACGGAACCCTAAAGAACTATATCGTCGAAAGATTGACACCCGTTTAGTCCACCTGAGTAAATTTCTCTTTAACCGAACAATTGTCTTCGCGTGTGATATCCACGGAGTTGTTTCTTTTACGTCCATGGAGATGGTCTAAAACTCCACATTGGCGACAGACACCTTGTTAAAACAAGGAGTGAAAGCCATTAACTAAGGAATTCAATTCAATTTTTGGGAAAAAGTGGCCCCATCCATGTTTTGATGATTCTGCCAACGTCGAGGTTGTGTAGTGCACTGCACTGCCATTTGACATTTTAGTCGTGTTCGGTGCGTTGACGGTGTTCGGTGGGATACCAGCAGAGATGGGCATTATTCAAATAATTATTTATTCGAATAAAAAATAATTCGTAATATTTTTATTCGCGAATAAGTTATTCGTCGAATAGTTTATCCACGAATGAATCATTCGACTACTTTTCGAATAACGAATAATTTATTAATTTATTAGAGAAAAATGGAGCAGGTATAATAAGTAGTATAATAATAATTATTCGCGGCAATTCATTCAACGAATATTCATTATTCATTATTCGAATAAGAATAATCATTCGAGAATTTTATTCGTTATTCGCGAAAAATTTGGTTATTCTTATTCGTTATTCGTCATTCGAATAAATTTTGCCCATTGCTGGATACCAGCAATATAATACAAGTAGCTACTTAATCATTATTATTTTGAAAAAGATGAACTTAAGTAAATACATATTTATACTCGAAAATCTGATTTAAGACCGAAATCCTAACCTCAACCGACGCACATTCGCTGTGATTACCGCATTTCGGTTTAAGTGTAGGTATTTTTATCACTAAAACTTACCCTAAAACTACTAGTTACACGAGTTCTCAAACATATTTTTAAAAAATAATGTTAAAATAACGAAATAATCAAAATGGGAACTGACAGATTTTGGTCTTTAATTAGATTTTCGAGTATAATTAAAGTTTGATATTATTTTTAACAAGAAATGTATTTAAAATTTTACAATATGACGTAAATACTAATGTTAGAAGAAAGTGGACATTAATTGGACGGCTAAATACAACGGGGAAGGAGATTATATAAAGGCAAAAAAATTACAAAAGATCTTTATGAAAAAGGTTTAACTTAAAAACAACGCCTCCATCTTGTATTTGATCACGTTCAGCAGCGAACATTACAATGACCTATTTTCTGGTATTCGTAATTCTTTGAAAGAAATTTTGATAATGTTTAATTCGTTTAATTGCCCAATTCTCATAAGGAATATATACATTTCAGATATTTGCCGTTTGCCTTAAACAAAGAGAAACCAAACCAAAACGCAGGCTTTCATAGAAATTATTATTTGTTATCACGTTCTCGAAAATGATTCTAACGCTTTCGATAAAATTTGCAATTGATTTACGGGGGCGAAAAATCGATCTGTCCAGTTGTCATCATAGGGAAAAGTCAGTTTTTACCCGAGCGACGCTCGGCCTTCCAAGTAGGTACTTATTTAATCTATGTATGTATAAAAATTTACCCCACTTTCCGTTGGTCACGCCATAACTCGAGAATGACTTGACCGTTTTGAATAATTTCTTTTTTATTGTGTTCATAAGTATCAGGATTAAGTTTGCATCAAAAAAAATACACCCGGGCGAATCGGGCGCGGACGGCTAGTACGAAATAAAAGCTCCCAAAATACACAAAGATATCGTAATTGGATACTTTTGTGCTGTTGATGATTTTTTTAATTGATAGAAAACTACTATCAAGAGTTTGGTAATTTACAATAGAGACTTATGACTTAATATGTTAACCATGGTCAGTTTAACAAAAAAAAACTAAGCATTTGAAAGTTTATAAAAAGAAGCTTCACCTGTCTACTAATCAGGCGACGAAACATAGGAAATTGACAATTTTGCTTACCAAAACAGGCGAAATATTTCCGTACCTCCACAGTGTTTTACTGCCATATAACTATATTTTAAATATACGTCTATGGCTAAAGTATTCCCGTTGCCTGAGGGAGTCTAGTCACGTTCTGCTCGGGCTAGCCAGATGACAAAATACCGCGTAAAATACACCAAGTACGAGATACATGCATTTTTAAACGCAAGAAAGTTCGAGTCGGTTCGTTCGAACTCTGGTGGAATAGGAAAAAAACGTTTTTTGGATTTGGAATTTGAGACATTTGGCAGATTTTGTTAAGTGACTTTTATTTTGGAGTTTCAATACTTTCAATAAAAGCTGATATAACAAACAGTTGAGAAAAAACAAAACAGCAACAAAAATTGGTTCCTATCTCTTTCTAGCGAAACAGAATTTAACATGGAATTTAGGATCAGAATAGGGAATATGCATGGATTTTAAAATCGCATTTCTTAACAAAATATGAAAATACCGTAAAAGAGATCACCAAAAGTGAAATTAAAATTAAAGTCGGTCAAGTAATACGGATGATACAAGCGTTTTAAACTGCTAATTAGACAGAGGGATCCGCACGGGTGACGTCATTGTGCAGTTCGGCCATATAAACTCCACGTAAAATTCTGTTTTGCTAGAAAGAGATAGGAACAAATCTTTGTTGGCTTATATCTTGGTTATTTTTATAGCTATTCAAAAAATGTATTTTCTCACTTGTTTGTAACATGAATCAGCTTTTATTGACGCTGTAAAAAAAAACATGCATATTCCCTAATAACCTTTATTCAAGTATGTTTGCATAAAATAAACTCTTTTGAAATGTCATAGTATCGACTTAGCCTAAGGGTCAAATTCACACGCGAGGCGACGCGACGCGCTGCGCGCACATACGACTCAAAATATACTTTATTTACTACACGAAAAAGTACACAATTCATTGTGAGAATTTCATGCCGCGCGGAGAAACGTATCCTGAATTCTCACAATGAAATGTACCTTTTCGTGTAGTAAATAAAGTATATTTTGAGTCGCATGTGCGCGCAGCGCGTCGCGTCGCCTCGCGTCCCGATGTGAATTTGACCCTTAGGCTAAGTCGATACTATGACATTTCAAAAGAGTATAAAATATACTTTATTTACTATACGAAAAGGTACACATTTCATTGTGAGAATTCATGGTGCGCGGAAAAACGTATTCTGAATTCTCACAATGAAATGTGTACCTTTTCGTAAAGTAAATAAAGTATAATTATTTTGAGTCGCATGTGCGCGCAGCGTCGCTTCGCGTCGCGTCTCGATGTGAATTGACCGTAAGTTTGTTGCAGGTTCAAATCGCGACCAATCAGAATCGATTTATGTGGCCGCATTACGTCACAGTGCATATCGGATCTTTCTGTCTGTCTAATCGATGTCTAATTAATTAGCGGTTTTAAATGCCTGTATCATCCGTATTTCTTGGCCGTTTTTAATTTTAATTTCACTTTCGGTCTCTTTTACGGTACCTATTTTCATATTTAGTTGAGAAATTTAAAAAATAAAGCGGTGTGCGTTCGAATTTGTTTAATCCAATAGGTCCAAAGTCAATCTGACTTACTATAACGATAAGGTTGAGTTTCCTATAAGTTACAAATGACTTGGCATCTCTAATGACATTGACGACTTCAAGCATTTATTTTAAAATGGGCCTTTTTACGTTCGTGATCGTACAGTCGGCCTTGTAACCGCCCACTTTAGTGTTATGTCACTTTAACGTTAACTTTGAACTGATGTACTAATTGGTATAAGGCGTTCAAGCGACAAGGTATTAAAGTGACCTACCTACCTATACTATACTACTACCCAAGCAACACAAAACGGTTGTATAGCAGCCGTTGAACGGTTTTCGATTAAACCTAAAGCTCTATATATAAACCATATCCGGATATAGTTCTGTTGTAATGCTTAAATGGGAACAAATTATAAAGCTTTAAAGCTGAATATCAGTATTATAAGAGGGCATTGGTGGACTAATCTACAGGATTAATACTTAAAAGAGGATATAAGATAAGCCCCAACGTGAACAAGCTGTTTTAAGTTTTGTGTGTATCTATCTGTGACGCCTTAACCATAAGAATAAACAACCAGTAACCAAACCAACAGTAAATAGTCGTTCACTATTTAAAACACTATCTTAGTTCAACCGTAAACACTAAAATCAACACCAATACGAAAACCATTTCAAGACACAATATCAATATCTTGGTTAATATATATTCCGTGTGTGACGCCCCTGACTGACTAGACACCTCAGGTGTCGCCAGGCGGTAGGTATCTAACGCGCCGAGCGCGCGTCGGGAGCCGGGAGTTTCGCTTTTACGTGTAGTTATTATTTATTCTTATGCCTTAACTCTCATACGTTTATCCCCCCCTGCTCTTTCACACAAACGCCAGCCCAAAGCGAATTCGCTAAAAATCGACGTTATTAATACACCTATTACAGTAACAAAGTATTTTAAATGGGTCGGCATAGTAATTAATCTTTGTTTTCGCCTGAGTTGCGTCTCATTGGTTAACCAATTTGTCCAAGTTAACGAAAGGGGACGAAAACCATTGTAACTAGAGCCCTCACGTGACCAGGGGGTAGACAAGATGTTACGTTAGCGAATTTCGAAAACTGACGTGGCCTTGGACAAGATGTATTTCGGCAGGGTCTATATTGACTTACATAATTATTTTTAGTCATAATGTGCTTTAGGTCATACTCATCGCAAGTCATAACGTGGTTTTTTAAAGAAACTGTTACTTTTTCAGGATTTTTATAAATCAAGCCTAACCTAACCTAGCCTTGTGTACACGTTAGATATTTCAGAACTTCTGAAAAGTTTACAGTTTCAGCGATATAAAAAATTATGACTATCAAAAATTATGTCAACTATTACATTATGAGTCATAATGTAATAGTTGACATAATTTTTGATAGTCATATTTTTTCATATAATTTTATTGGTCATAATTTATGACCAATAAAATTATGGGAAACAAAGGGCTCCCATTTCGGCAAACTTTATCATTATCGACATGAGGATTGGGGTAAGCTGCCCGACAGTCGCATCGACTCTTAAGTCAATTTGATACGTGATAGTTTTCGTTAATCGTTTACGTTAGCGTTAGGAATGTATCTTTAGGTCCCAGTGCCTTTATTCTACGACGTGTTATAGTTTTGCTTTTGACGTGTTATGGTATTATTTTTCACTCGGCCGCCATTACTGTCAAGTAAATAAGAGTTATCAGAACGTTGACAATACGATAACAGGTCAAAAGCGATATTGTTTGTCGTCGTAGAACAGATGTCCAGCGGCTCTATTCAAGACGGTAAAAACAGTATCGTATTTGATCTGTTATCGAATTGTCAACGTTTTGATAGCTCTTATTTTCTTGATATGAATGGCGGCTGACGTCATAACACTACCATAACAGGCAAACTACGATATCGTTTTTACCGCCTAGAATAGAGGCGCTGGGCCGTGATTCTAGGCTGTAAAAACCACATCGTCTTTGATCAGAGGGTTCAGACAAGATGCACTACGCTAACTAACGTTTCTATTCGATTCGTTTTTAAATCAATGGCGTCACTGGTAGACCACGTGACTTTTCGTATCACGTCATCTTCCAGTGACGCGATTGGTTTAAAAACAAATCGAATAGAAACGTTAGTTAGCGTAGTGCATCTTGTCTGAGCCCTTTATCATATTGTCAACGTTTCGATTCGTTTCTATATTCGTTTTGTAAACTACATGCAAGGTATCATTTACTTAAGTTTTTCACCCTTATCCGTGTGTCTGTGTATTTATGTGTTTGCGTCATCGTAGCTGCCAGAGAGATAGACCGATTTGGAAGTGTTTTTTGTTAAACCTTTGTTTATATTGATGGTCCTTAGCTTAGATATTAGCTTTGAAAGAACGAGTTGCCATTATATCGGGGGTTTTTTACATAGTCCAGTTCATAAATATGTATACACTTTAGTACCCTGTCACTTTAATCGTTGTGACAATTTATATATGGCAGTTCAAACATGACATTAAATAGACAAGGTACTAAAGTGTATACATATTTATGAACTCGACTGTACATATTTAATAGTTATTCTTGACACACAGACGGCCTGACACGACATTCAACGGTAATTGTCACCGCTTACCCCTTGCGTAACTTTATACCGAGAGCCCATTGCGAACAAGAGTTCGCCGTCGGGGCATTTGGAACTACGATATTTTCGAAGGCCACCACAATTTTATCAACAGTTTTTGGGTAGTAATTCGGATGTTTTTTTACAAAGCTATGATCGATTGTAAGTGGCATACTTGAGGGATGCTAAGTAAGAATGAGACTAAAATAAGAAGAAAAATATACTCATCAAAATGTTTTTAAAAAAGTAAAAGGAATTTGTCATTGTTGAAATGTAAAACAGGTACGAAGAAATGCTGCCAGCTATTAATAAAGTAAAGTTAAGGCTATATCTTGGTGTGTATTACTATAAACTAACGACGCACAGTCGCTTCGATTCGGTATGGCAGTAGTAGAGGCCAAATTAAATCGTAGGTAGTTTGTGGCATTTCATTCAGGCTCTGTATAATTTTTGTTTCATGTATTTGTTTTTTTTGGTGTTGGTCTTTACATTATATGTATACCTAAACATAAATTAAATGTCGTGCATAGTTGTAAATCGAGTTACGAACTAGTTAATTAATTCTACGAAAGATTTATGTATATTATCAATTAAGTTTGTAATTTGTAATTTTGCCTAATAAATAAATAAATAAATAATGTTACAAATATTTATATTCATATATTCTGAACTCCGTAAGATATTGAAATAAAACACGCAAGAAAATTTTATTCATTGACCTCTTTATTGAATTCCGTTGAGCCGTTTCGGAGCCATTTAGAGACAAATTTCGGACGAACGGAGAGACAAAAATTCCAATTTCGGTCATTATGATTAGCAGAGGGCGGAATTTTCATGGCAAAAATCAAACGTCAATAGAGTTGGAATGTTAAACTTTATCGACTTATTCAGCTATCGATAAGTTTAATCTTCTTTTAAATTACTGACTTTTAACATTAACCTTTTTGACTTGCATCACTATTAAAAATAAATCGTATGGCAGTTACGTGGCTTTTCTGCCAGTAAGTTACTTATTTTTGCAACTAATTCACGTATGTGAAAAATGTTTAATCCAAAACGAAAAACAATAAACAAATGGATAAAGAAGTATCCTTTCCTTACTTACAACGAAAATAATTCAACAATATACTGCTCTTAATGTAAGGTTCATTTAAAGCAACTGAATATTGCGTTATATTGCGTTGAAACCACGTTGAAACTCACATAACGAGTAAAACACATTCTTGTGAGTTTAAAGCGGTAAAGAACGATATTAGTTTTTATCTAGATTTGTTTATGTTTATAGTTTCTTGCAACATCCCATGGAAAAGAATTAACAATCCAATTTTCCATATTTAAAAAAAAAAGTTGTTCCTGATCATCATCATTTAAGGTCTATTTTCGTTAATAAATAAATAAAGATAGATACGCTTCATAAATATAAATTATCGATAGTCGATAAAATTCAACGTTCCAACTCTATTGACGTTTGGTTTTTGCCATGAAAATTCCACCCTCTGATGATTAGACATTGTATATGTAACAATTATCAATTGAATTTATGCATTTTGAGATTAGAAATAGATATTTCAATGTTATGTTATGATAAACAACTAGGGCTTTATTCGACACGGTAAAAACCAAATCGTTTTTGATCTGTTATCGTATGTTAACGTTTTGATAGCTCCAATTTACTTGACAATAACAGCGGCCGATTTAAGAACGATACCATAACTGGTCATATTTTGATTTTACCACCTAGAATAGAGGCGCTGGTTAAATAAACCTGTCACAAAAAAACCTTATCGGTGCCGCAACCTCGCAGCAAGCCCTCGGTCTACGAATGTTTATTATTTATATGTAACTTGTAACAACTCGATCATTTTTCATCTTACCCCTTAAAAACCGCAAACAAATGGAAATTACGTTACAAGTATTAATTCCCCTGGCATATTATAAGGGGTAGGTTTCCCTATTAACATGATTAACGATGTACATTTCTTTAATAACCAGTATATCTTGAGCTGCGGATGAATTGGAGAGTAATAGGGAATTAGGGTCAGATTAATAACGAATCTTTAGTGATGCATCTCAAGATGTGTCAGTATTTGGGCGGTTTTCAAATAGGTCAAGTGCGAATCGAACTCGCACACCGATGGTTATATTACGATTAGAATTCGATTTATAGAATGTAAGAATCCAACTCACGCTTGAATTATTATTTGTTGCTTTTCTTCAGTTTGTACGGTCACGGACGTTAATTTGTGACCCATTTCAAGAAAAATATGCTTGTAGTCGTCAATGTCATTAGAGATGCCAAGTCATTTGTAACTTTTAGGAAACTCAACCTTACTGTTGTAGAATGTCAGATTGACTTTGGACCTAAGGTGGGTCACAAATTAAATTCCTTGACTGTACTATAATTATACCAAATTGAGGCTTGTATGTTTCACCAATTTGAGGATACAACAAAAAAGTAAAGGTGAAAAACTTAAGTAAATGAGCTCTTGCATGTAGTAGTAACACATCTGTATAGACCGTTCGACATGCTATATTTGAAATATGACGTAAATTCCATATTAGTTTTGTACACAACTACATGCAAGAGGTTTATTTAAGTTTTTCATCTAAAGTCTGTTCCTATTCAGACTGCCAATGGCAATAACAAGTATACCTGACTGTAATTGTCTTTAGATAGAGGATGAAATAGTAATGAGAATAATTTTACATCTAATTAGTTTATTAAAAAGGTTGGATATATGTTCATCATCATCGTCGTGTTATTATGCTGGGTGCGACGGAGACGAAAACCTCACTTATCAATCAAATCTATCAAACCTCACTACATTTTCAATGTCAGAAATAGTTCGAAAAAAAAATATCTTTATGACAAGACTCTGACAGTGTAACGGTACTTTCAGCGAATGTGCTTTTCATCAAAAAATACAATATTAAATAGAGATTCCTACCTTAAAATGGACATGAAGAAAATCATAAAGGAGTATAAATAAATAATATGACTAGGCTCGACCTTCAAAAGTACGCGAATATGGAGTTATAATGGTAAATTGATTTGTTTATAAGAGTGACGGAACGAATAGGAACAGACTTTATGTTTCACCATTTTGAGGATACAACAAAAAGTATAGGTGAAATACTCAAATAAATAACCTCTTGCTTGTAGTTGTAACACATCTGTATAGAGCGTCCGACATTCTATATTAGAAATATGACGTAAATTCCATATTAGTTTTGTACACAACTACATGCAAGACGTCATTTATTTAAGTTTTTCACCTATAATGCTTTGCGTTATGCTATGAGAAAGCTTTTTGTTTTTTAAAACGTTCTATTTTAGACTATATTAAAGCGAAAAAAAATCGTTGGTCTTAGGTAGGATTTGAACTTTCATCTCCTCTGGCTCTCCGGACCGATGCAGGCGCATTACCAACTACGCCACCAAGACCCTACTTAAGATCCACGAAATTAGTAATCGCTTGCTTTTTTTGCATACTCGGAGGGTACATTCTATTTTATTTTATACTTTTTAGTGATCGTAATATGCTGTTATGTAGTCCCACTTCTCAATTAATAAGTAACTATTAACTACTTACTAAATAAACATCTTTTATCTTTTATCGTTTTTTTTAATATTACATTTCAAACTCGCCGCAAGCAACGCCGTGAGATAATAATAGCGTATATATTTTAACCCATTTATATGTGCTTTGCAATTTTCGCTTAACTATGTATCTTAATCGAGATATCTTATCGCCAGCCTTGAAATAGAGGTACCACTGAGGAGTTCCTGGGGCCATCTGTGGTCTTCATCATCAGTTTCTCTTCATCAAACGATACTTTCTGAGTGCAAATACTGTATTTTCTCAAACATGCAATGAAATATTGATGTTATGTTCCTTATAATAGGCTGCGAAGTATGACGTTTCAGGTGCGGCTAGGAGAAGAGGTCGTTAATGGAATTTCATACAAATCGTGCAGGCCTAGGCCGGCAAAGTCCTCTTTTTTAATTTCTATTCCACATAAATTTGTGGCACAGGCATCATGACATTCTGCCAATATGCGTATTAAAAAAATTATACTTTGATTTTTTTCTTGTTTATTCCATTGCATGTTTGAAAAAAGCACTATACTTACCTCGGCGGGAAATATGGGGTTGCCGGCCGAAGATATATAGACGGCCGAGCAAAGCGAGGCCGGATAGGTCTGAGGCGGGCAACCCCATATTTCCTTTTGTCCCGGCCTCTGTAGTAATGTTGCTAAAAATACCAAAATATGTGTATCATATTTGAGGAGTTCCCTCAATTCCTCAACGGATCCCCTCATTAGATTTATTTTAAATCCAAAATGGATTTTCTTTCTCAGTCTCACCTGATTTTAAGTGACGACGAGGTCAAGGGTGGTACACGCTTACCCAGAAAAAAGCCTTTGACTCTTGCCTTGAAAACACCAAGGTTATATTCCGGGAATACAGACGCAGGGAGAGCATTCAACTCCTTGGCAGTCCGAATAAGACCCTAACCAACCACCAACTTGGGCAAGTTGGGGACAATGGAACCATCTTGAGAGTATACGCTTACAATAAAAAAAAATATGATCACTTACAGGGGCCTGTTTTATAAAGCTACAAATTACAATTTACAGGTTAAAAGTTTCCATTTGACACAACCTCCAATGACGACCAGCCATTTGAACAGTGTTTCCAGATTAGACCTGTAAAATTGTAACTTGTAGCTTTATAAAACGTGCCCCATGGGCCTGTTTTATAAAGCTACAAATTACAATTTACAGGTTACAAGTTTCCATTTGACACAACCTCGACCAATGACGACCAGCCATTTGAACGGTGTTTCCAGATTAGACCTGTAAAATTGTAACTTGTAGCTTTATAAAACGTGCCCCAGGGGCCTGTTTTATAAAGCTACAAATTACAATTTACAGTTTACAAGTTTCCATTTGACACAACCTCGACCAATGACGACCGGCTATTTGAGCAATGTTGCCAGTTTAGACCTGTAAAATTGTAACTTGTAGCTTTATAAAACGTGCCCCAGGTCGATTCACAAGAGCTGGCTCGAATGGATTGAATGAGTGAACGCAAGTAATAACAGGTTTTCGGTTTGAAATTCGAACATCGGTTCAAAGGACGGCACTCACACAGTGATAGGTGACATTACTTTTGTTCATTCCATTCGTGCCAGCTTTAGTGAATCTACCTGTACCATCCAAGTGACTCGCTTGCTCGTGCGCCTCGTTTTTGACATTAAAAAAAAAGAAATCGGTTCATAATTGACGGCTAAATCGGTGAACATTCATTATAAAAAAAACATGACTATGAACATCCGAAAATAGAACCTCCACCATTTAAAAAAGAACGAGATGTCTCTAAAAAAACGGTTAGAGTGCAAGAATGATAACGCATCTTTAGAATTATAGTGACCTAGCTCACAAATGTTGGATTTCGAGTTAGGTCTGTATAGTAATAAATATATGTCTCAAAGTCGACACCTGAAATGTTGAATTAGGTCACTATAATTCTAAAGATGCGATAAAGACAGTAAAACTTACATAAGAGCTCATTAGAGCGACTAAGAGAGAAGTACCTACTGAAGGTTATTTTACTGTATAATATAAAGTATAAATTAAGTACCAATTTCACCATACGATGTTAAATTTAATCAATGTTAATCGACTGTTAGTTCATACATTTTGACAGCTGTTAACGCTCTAATCGTCTGTTAAGTGCTTAACATCGTTTGGTGAAATTGGTAGGTACATAACGTCATAAAGACATTCTTCTGTCGCTTTATAATAACAAAGTAACATAGACACATTAATAAAACTTTGCCTTACGCCTGTTTACAATTCTCTTTATTTACTATTTATGTAGTAAACAGAACACAAAGGAAGTGGCCACACAGGGCGGACTATACGAACCGGGGCCGAAATTTAACAATGCTTTAGAGTGTACATTCTGAACACACCTTTAGGTACAGCGTCGGGGTCCTAAAATGGCGCTGAACAGGATTGTGACGATGAAAATGTTTGTACACGACGAATACAAACTTATTCGACACAAAAAGCAAGCTTTAAAAAACCCGACTGTTGCTAACCAACTTTAAATCGTTATAAATCCTAAATAATCATTCAAAATGAAAAATTATGAAATAAACCAAATTTTTAATACCTATTCAATAATACCCCTCGCGTCATAGTTGGTCAACTGTTTTTTTCACAATATGACGTCTGGTTGCCGCCATATTAAATTTTGATTACTGTTATATACCTACTTAGTGATACACAAGATTAAGACAAATCGATTGACATAAGAATCATCAAAATCGGTCCACGCGTATAATTTCTACTCTCTAGAGCGCCACTAAGGAACAAACATACATACACAGTACCTAAGTATACATACATGCTCGTACATATATATATATAGGCTGATAAACACATTACCCTCCTTTGGCAGTAGGGTAACAACGCTTTTAGCACTGTTTGACTACCGTCAAATATTCAGAAAAGTAATATGGTTGTGCAGCCAAATGTAAAAAATGTACCTTATTCCAGTGTAATAAGAACTTTGTAACATATTTTCGGAAGTCAGGTACAAAGGAAAGAGTTAACTGTCCGTAAAACTTCTCTAGCTGAATACAGTGGTAAGCCTCCATCTTGTGTAGTCGGGTAGATATTGACCCCAGCGCCATCTTACGGCCAACGCGCGTTTATTGTTCCCCGCGGCACGCGCGCGAAACTCCAAAAGAGTACCACCTCCAGTTTATTGCGAGCAAATTGTATGAATTATTTATTTAATTTAAACGCGAAGGCGCGATCATACGGAGGAATGAGAAAATGCACCAAATTACGATGTATGGCTGTGTTGGGAAGGCTTGGTCTTAAGAAATCAACAAAAAAAGTTGAGTGCGAGTACAGGTCGATTCACAAGAGCTGGCATGAATCGATTGAATGAGTGAACGTAAGTATACAAGTGCGTAAAATTATAACAGGTTTTCGGTTTGAAATTCGAACATCGGTTCAAAGGACGGCACTCACACTCTCAACAAATCAACTCTGAACTCTCAACTCTCTCTGTGTAACTCTCTCAACAACGACGAACGGACGGACGAGTTTAAGGGCCGTATTAATGAACTAATCTCAACTCAAATGCTAGTCTCGAGATGCGTCAAAAATGACAGTGTTCTATGGTTTGACGTTTACTTTGACGTATCTTGTGACGGGCATCTCACCCAAGATGAGTTTATTAATACGGCCCTTAGTTTAAGTAGTCCCATCAGAGTGATAGGTGACATTACTTTTGTTAATTCCATTCGTGCAAGCTTTAGTGAATCTACCTGAACTAAAGTGTCATCGGGGTTTCGTACCATATTAATATAAAGCTTTGAAAACGAATATGGTGACGTGACAGAAGCGCGTGGAGCTAACCCCATGTGCTTCTGTTTAATCCGCCAGAGTAATCTCTTTAACCGAACAAATTGTCCTCGCATGAGATATCCATGGACTTGTTTCTCTAATAAGTCCATGGTGATTGTCTAAAACTCGATACTGGCGAAATATACCTTATTAAACACAAGGAGTGAAAGCCATTAATAAAAAAAATGCATTATATCAATCATTGTACAACCATGAATGTTTATTTTATAGACCGTCTCTATATCGATGTTTATAGTTTATGTTATGCAACAATGCGATTGATTTTTTGCCTTTTATATCCCTACGTAATCTCAATTAGCGCACCGTAAGTATTAAAAGTTCTTGATTAAAAATAAGTAGATAATTTAACCTAACCTAAAATAATTATCGTGGATAAACTATGAATACCTAATCAGTTTTAACGAACGAACACCCGCGACTTTTGTTTTATCACATTTTTAGCAGGTAGTGATTGTCTTTGAGTCATTGTCAGTGAAATCACATCGACGGGTGTGTAATGTTTAGCATAAAAACAAATGGTCTAATGATTATCTATTTTTTTTTTTTTTTTTTTCAAATTATTACAATAATTACAATTATATTTTAACAGCGGGCGAAAACTACACAAAGTTTATCTGCCGCCGATATCACTCAGTTATTTATTAGTATTTTATACCTACTTAATACTATTTATGTCTAATATTTATTTATTCAATTCGTGTTGCTTAAACATTTTTGCGACCCCCCTAAGTAATAAGCTTTCATTATGTTAAAGCACCGGTGCGGGTTTTTACATATTCTTTCACATGTGTCTAGAGATAGCTCATTCAATATTTTTGGCAACATATAATCCCAAGTACGCTTGCCATAGTAGTTTGTACACTTAGGCAGGGTATATCTTGACAGGTATGATAATGTTCTAATTAATTTTATTGTAAACACTAATCACTTTGCAATATTTTAAAAGTTCGACATCATTATAACATAATTTTTTCCTTATTGTCTTTGGCACGATTTCCTTTAATAAACTTAGCTGAAGCCTATAAATATTATCGACATTTTGAAAGTTCTGCCGTAACTACTTAAGCTATAGTCAATAACTGACTGTCCTAGTGAAAGATATAACATTCTGAGAATGTTATAGGGTAATTTGAATTTCAGCAATGTTAATTTCAGCAATGTTAATTTCAGCAATGTTAATTTCAGCAATGTTAATTTCGACAATAATGTTAACCTTTAAACGAGTAATTCTTGTATATATATATATATGTATATATAATCTGAATCTCGGAAACGGCTCCAACGATTTCGATGAAATTTGAAATATGAGGGTTTACGGGGGCGAAAAATCGATCTGTCAAGTTGTCATCTTCGGGAAATTTCGTTTTCAACCCGAGCGACGCTCGTTCTTCCAGGTACTTTTACATACAATCTGTATAATAAAACATCGATATAATAGTCATGATTAAAGGGCGGACAATGGATGCAATATGGTGACGAAAGCATAAGATGGATAAGACTTTTATTAAATTTCGAATAATATTTATGTATGCAGTTTTTGTTATAAATATATCAGTAAGTATAAAATACGTCTATCCTCCATAGAACATAATTAGGATATTAAGAAATTACTGGCCACTTGTAAATTATCTCCTTTTGAGAGTCTTAAGACAATTAAGTGTTTATATCTATTATGTCTTAGACTTGTCAATCACATTGTCGTTTTCACTTGGGACTTTATGTGCGTTTCCTTAAATATTTATATTTAAAATAGTTATGGCAAGTGAAATCACAATTCGTAAATGGATACTTGATAAACCGGATCTAATTTACGATGCATATAAAGGCTCGACTTTTTACTACAACAATAAAATTATATAACTATTTAAATCCCGGTCCTGGGTTCAAATCCCGGTAAGGGCAGATATTTGTGTGATGAGCGCGAATATTTTTCCCCGAGTCATGGATGTTTGCTATGTATTTAAGTACATATATTTCTCTATATAAGTATCTATATCGTTGTCTAGTACCCATAGTACAAGCCTAGAGCTTAGTTTGGGACTAGGTCAATAGGTGTGACATTGTCCCCTGATATTTATTATTTATTATTATTTATTTATTTATTTTGCAATTATGTTCTCTTCTTTAAACCAATTATAGTCATATCCATATTACGTATATCGTTTGACATGATTTTGACGTATATTGCATCCGTCGTCCGCCCATTAGTCATGATGCACAAAACGAAATGCATAATTTCAAAAACTATAATGTTTAATAATTTAAAAAGTACATATTTCTAACTGCTTCCATCACTATTAATGTGGTCACAGTTCTAACCTAACCTAACCTAGTTAGAATAAATTGACTTGAAATATGTAAACATTGTAGGTATACTTAATTATTGTCTAGAGGACAAGGTTTCTGTAGGAGAATGTATCAAAACTATGTGGTTGTTTTGCACCGTCATGGGTGAGTATATGTATATATATATATAATTATTATTATTATTACTATTTATGAGTTCATCTGAACATACTGAGTTTTGACACATTTTCCTGCTCAACTACGCATGATATATATATTTTAATGTTAAATTCATTGTTTTATATAATGCTAGGTTAAGTTCTATAACTGTATAAGTAATTTTTAAAAAACGACTGACTGTTGAGTTTCTTGCGGCGTTTCTTCTCAGCAGTGGTCTCTTGCGAAGCGCTGGTAGATTTTTGACGTGTAAAAGTGCCCGTGCGGCCTACTTACTGAATAAACATCTTTTATCTTTTTTTTAAATCTTTTATCTTAAAATGCATAATAACAAGAAAATTATAGTTATACTAAATGAGTGTTATGTTATTCGATCGTATGCCAGGTAAAATTATACAATGGTCTTTATGCTAAACGTTCATTATGCTTTTCGTGGTTAGTTAAATGAAATTATGCAAAAAAAAACTGATTGAAGCGCACCCCATGGTCTAAGATCCGAATAGGAAACTATTTGCACCGGGCTGTTTATTCGATGAAAAGTATTTTATTAACCGACTTCAAAAAAAGGAGGAGGTTCTCAATTCGTCGGGTTTTTTTTTTTTTTTTTTTTTTATGTATGTTCCCCGATTACTCGAAGACCACTGGACCGAATTGAAAAATTTTTTCGTTGTTCGAATGGGTATACTTTCTAGTTGGTCCCATTGTCACCACGTCAGGATCTGATTATGGGATCATGGAGAAATCAAGAGAACTCCTCAAATATTATAGGCACACCTATAGCGATTTTGGTATTTTTCACTGTAACTCATGCATTTGCTTTTGAAAAGTACTATATGGTGAAGTGGAACTGATGATGAAGACCACAGATGGCCACCGGAACTCCTTAACGGTACCTATTTCAAGGGTGGCGATAAGATATTTCGATAAAGGAAGTTGAGTGACTATGATGAAGCACATTTAGGTTTAAATATGACTATGACATTCCCGCGGCGTTGTCTGCGGCGAGCTTGAAATGTTCTATAGTTTCTTATTAATATTTAGAAGTGGAGCTACGTAACAGCATAAATAGGATCACTCAAAAGTATAAAATAAAATAAATGTTTAAAAAAACAAAAAAACCGCCTTCAAAAAGCAAAAAATAACTTCTTTAAAATGGTAAGTAAATAGGTCAGTCCAACTGAAGTCGGCGTCCAACAATATTTTAACCAAAAGCAGACTTCAGTTGGACTGACCTATTTACCTACCATTTTAAAGAAGTTATTTTTTGCTTTTTGAAGGCGGTTTTTTTGTTTTTTTAAACATTTATTTTATATCAAATTTAATACGCTAAATAATATTTGGCGAATAGGTAAGCTGAAAAATTTCAGTCCAGTACTTATATCTTAAAAAATATATAAAAAGAAGTGTTTTTTTTTTAATTGGGAATGCTTGTTTATTAGACAGATTACATACTAATCGAAAGTATGAATATGCAAACGTTAGGTTTGGAGCAAATAATTAGTACCGATTTACCTGTTTATACCTGCCTACCCAATAGTTCGACGGGAAAAAAATAGTCAACCTAACGTTTGTATATTCTATAGGCTTCAGACTTTCGATTGGTATGTAATTTGTCTGTTAAACAAGCTATTGCATTTTTTTTAAACAAAGTTTATTTTTTATTTTTTATTAATTATGTACCTACTGGATTTAAATTTTTCAGCCTACCTATTTGCCATAGTTATATTACTTAGCATATTAATTTTTCGTATAATTTGTTTATCGAATAAACAGCCCGGTGCAAATCGTCTCCTATTCGGATCTCCTACTACCACATCAACGTTTAGATGGTCAATATAATAAAAATTCAATCCCTAGAAAAAAGCGACGTCAGTGCGACCAGCCCATCCAATTTTACCATCCTGACAATGACAGGTGACAGGTGACATTTCAATGTAAGTACTATCGCGACCGTTAATTTGTGACCCATTTTAAGAAAAATAGGCTTGAAGTCGACAATGTCATTAGAGATGCCAAATCATTTGTAACTTATAGCAGACTCTACCTTATTGTTGTAGAATGTCAGAACGACTTTGGACCTAAGGTGGGTCCCAAATTAAAGTTCCTGACTGTACATGGCGCAGCTGATATGAATCCCACTGATGTGGAAGCTTGTTAACTTTGCAATGTATAGCGAATTGTCACCCGTCACCTATCACTGTTCATCATCATCATCATCATTTCAGCCATAGGTCGTCCACTGCTGAACATAGGCCTCTCCCAAAGATTTCCACCTTACCCGGTTGGAAGCGGCCTGCATCCAGCGGGTCCCCGCGGACTTGACCAAATCGTCCGTCCATCTCGCGGGGGGTCGCCCTACGCTGCGCTTACCGGTACGTGGTCTCCACTCGAGAACTCTACTGCCCCAGCGGCCATCAGTCCTTCGAGCAATGTGGCCTGCCCATTGCCACTTCAGCCTGCTAACCCGATTGGCTATGTCGGTTACTTTAGTTCGTCTACGGACGGTTCGTACGTCTATCACTGTTAGTATGATGAAATAGGGGGCAGATAATGGGGTCTAGAACCATGAAGTTTCTGAAAACGTATCCATTCATCAAGCACCAATACTCGCGCTCATCACATAAATATCTGTGAAGTTCTGGCTTGACTCTATCTCCTAAATATCAACTATCCTCTAGGTACATAAAAAGTAGTTTATGTATGTATATATCTAAGTATTAATATATATTTCTGTATCTATTTGTGACCATAGGTATTTGAATGTTTTTTTTTTATTTTTTTTATTTTTTATTTATTTATGTAGGCTTTATTGGTTAATGAGTTATGTTCTTCTAAATAGACTTGTACACTTGCTTACTCGATGCGCAACCTATCACTTTTCTCAATCTCTCAAGGGTTAGCTGGAAGAGATCCCTTAAAGGGATAAGTTCGCCTTTGTACATATTTTTATATTAATTGTATTGTTCTGGTTTTTCTTTTGTACAATAAATTGTTTACATACATACATACATATCTGCCTTTATCGGGATTTCACGGTCACAACAAGGCGAAGGCATCGTCCTAATAGAACGCGATTGCGCGATCATCGCGCGAGTAAGCGATGCGACCATACTCGTACTCGTCATTTTACTAGTAAAATTCGCGCGAACTTGCGATGATCGCGCAATCGCGTTCTATTAGGACGATGCCGAAGTTGTAGTCAAACAACACTTTAATTACATACACTCGAAAAAAAGACAGACGGGTAATAAAAATATGTTTTTAGGGTTCCGCATTCAACAAGGAACCCTTATAGTTTTGCCATGTCCGTCTGGCGTGTGTCCGCGGTTTAACTTAGTTACTCTTGGTACTACAAAGCTGTAATTTGGCATAGTTATAAATTTAAGTTACGCTAACAAAGTTGTACAAAAAATGTTTTAAAACTGCCTTCAAACACCCAATTACTAAAAATACTAAAATCGCTGTATGTATGCCTATAATATTTGAGGAGTTCGCTCAATTCCTCACAGATCCTCATCAGATTTATATTTGGTGACAGTGGGAGCATCTCGGAAGAATACTCTATCAAACAAAAAATATTTTTTATTAAATCAGACAGCTCTGTAAAAAGTTCAAACTGAGAACCTCCTTTTTTAAGTCGGTTAAAATACTAAAACCTTCTCCTAAGTGTCACAAATACTTTTCTGAATACCGCATCAAAATCGGTTCAGCCAAACACGAGATAATCGCGGACAAACATACATACATACATACAGGTGAAAGTCGGTTAAAAAAAGTAGCAAATTTTGTATCAGGGTACCTCCCATACAATTAAAGCAAAGTTTTGTTTTTACATTATGACATCGATTGGGGTATCATTAGAAGATCAAAAATCAAAAGCTTGCATCTTAAATTAATAAACGCTTAATCTCTATTTGTTGTGTAAAAAAACAAATCCAAAGATGGCGAAAACCCGACCTTTTGTCAGGATTATTGCATTATTATTATGTGTGTGTCTTTACCAATCACGGGACTATGCGAGCCCCGGACTTTTGGAAGGTGTACATGGAGCCGAAGGCAACACGCAGAGGCCCTTTCAGCCCCCCATACATGTATACAGACCGATCGGATCAGGCATATCTGCGTCAGTTCCGCCTGACCGGATCGAGTGGCCATACATGTAGAGGCCGATCGGTTCAGGCCGAACTGCGTCTGTTCCGCCTGACCGGACCGAGTGGCCATAAATGATCAGTTTTTCCAACGGCCAATCGTTCAGGCGGACGGATGCGATTTGCCTTCAGGCCAAATTACACATACACGATGCTATTTTGTATCCGGTCAGTTAGACCTGAAGGTAAAACTTATAATTTATGGAGTTTTGTCCGGTCAGGCAAATCGTTCAGGCGGACGGATGCGATTTGCCTTCTGGCCAAATTACACATACACGATGCTTTTTTGCATCCGGTCATGGAGTTCTGTCGAATCAGGAAAACCGTTCAGGCGGACGGATGCGATTTGCCTTCAGGCGAAATTACACATACACGATGCTATTTTGCATCCGGTCAGTTAGACCTGAAGGCAGAACGGATCATGTATGGAGGCCTTTAGACAAGTTTAATTTAGTAAGGTATGGGGCACCAACCGGCGATTATCCCTGAGTCAAAACTATAGAAGTATGCTCCCAGGGACAACCATCGGTTAGTGTAAGACTATTTAAGAAGGACGGTAACTTTCATACTGAACTGATATGGATTGGTGAACCAGGCTATTGATGAAACTACGGCGCCTGCCTGGCCAATGCTAATAGCAGAATAGTACATTATTGCCTAGGCATGGAAGTAGGCAATTGCGGGCCGAGTATTGGTTTAAACGGACGAGCTTGCGACTCCGTTTAAAAATACGAAGCCCGCAATTCCTGTTCCTGCCGAGTCAATATAGTGCTTTTCTCAAAAATCGCAAGAAAATTTTTGTGTTGGAGTCAAATCTTCATCGCTCGAACTCATTTTTTGAATTGCATACAAACAGAAACTTCATGTGAAAAAACCATCACTCCTTACCGCCTTTTTGTTTATGAAAAGGAGAAACGCAATTCTTGTTTTAAAAAAAAACATAAGCTATTCCGGGCACAAATAAAAAAGTTATGTTTCGAGTAAAATTTGGATCTATAAGACTTGTGCCCTCATTTTATTACGGCCCTTTTCACTTTTTAAAAAGTTACAAGATAGATAGTAATGGAATTTGTATGCAACATTGCGGGCTTGTGCAGCGAGCACGCAATGTTTTTTTTTTTGAGAGCTGTCAGTAAACTATGTACTTCGCGTCTCAATATGTAGATAGGAATGTCAACATTTCCGGACATTTTTGAGAAAAATATTTAACAGTAGGGAGGCAACAGTTCTAGGTGGGCTAAGGGTGGAGAGGTGCTTCTATCTAGACTTTAAACGACCATAAGGTGCCCACTCGCACGCTCGCCACTTATGCAACACATCCGCCCTTCGAGTATATAGCTCTTGCGACTGCACTCTGACCGGCCAATAAAGGCAAGCCAGAGGTGAGGGTCTCTTCCTCGTCAATGTACACCGAAGCCGGCCGGTGAAGGCAAGCGTGAGTTGGAACCACAGAATAAGAACATTATAGCATAGAAACTGGACTATAATACGTACTTTCTCTACTTTTTAGATTACGTATTACATAAGAAAAAATTAAACAAAAAGTAGGCTGTTTTTCCTTCTTTAACTGTCATTGTCACAAGGTTTTACACTGGGACTTCTTTGTCCTTCCTATAGGAGGGATTTGTCTTTCCTTGTCTATAGGGGAAGATGGGGTGGCTTCGTACACTTTTTACTCTAAGCCTTGTAAAAAAAAAATCTAACCGCTATTTTTAAATGAGATGCATGTTACTTCATCTTCCACTTATTTGGCTATAATAATTGTGTATTTCAGTTTGGATACAAGGCAACTGTGCCAAAATATAATAGTTTCCAAAAAAGTGGGAAACGTACGAATGCACCCTATACGTGGGGTGGCTCCGTACACTATTCGTTTTTTCCCAGGATTCATTGGATTTTCAGCTATTTCACCTGTTTCAGCTACTTTTTAGGCATATCTTACTGACCTGGTTTTGTGATTATAATTATTCTTGATATACATTTTTTTTACTTTCATGGGGTGCATTGGTACAGTATAAAATTACATACATTTTCACTGTACGAAGGTACCCCAACCAAAACGATCTGAAAAAAAATCTATATCAAAAATAACTGTTAAAGTAATCCCAAAACCATTGTTTACATATTAATCTCAAGCATCCAATTACAAAGTATATAAAAATATTTTTTCTTATTCGCGTAAAACTTATTAGAGACAGACGCATTAAAAAGAGAACCAAAAATTACTTTAGGGTCGCGAAAACACATATTAATTATTTCTGGCGAAATCTGCTGCCGCACTGCCATCGCTTTTTGAGGGTAGCCTATACATATGAGCGGCAGTAACGCATACAAATATGAACGCTTCAGCATGTTGTATAGTCGAGATATGACCACTGTACGAATGCTCCCTTTGTACGAAGCCACCCCATCTTCCCCTAGGTCCAAATACTTAGGTGCTTATAGGTCCAAATGACGCCTTACTTGTGACGATGTACCACATAACGAAAGAACAGGTATAGATCTCTTTCCAATTCACTATGAAAACCATAAGTAAAAAGAAGTGAACCATAATGTATTTTCTGCTTATTTAGTACGGTTTCTATGCCTTTAGTCTTTCTTCTGTGGGTGGAACAGTACCTACCCTCGTCAGCACTCAGGTCTGTGGTGTCACCACTCACCAACAGCTCGCCACTAGCTGCCGTGCGGTCCGATTATTATACATACATACATCCATTAAATCACGCCTGTTTCCCCTATTATTATTATTATTATGAACCCAAAGCATCTGCACTCTGTCGTCGTTTGTTTGTAAATTGCATTAAAACCGAGGCTAATCAAAACTATATTACTTAGTCATAATAACAAAGAGCTAATTGCTTTCCACAGGTTTTAATTGCCTAGTTCGCTTCACATAATAATTATACAGTAACAGTAGGAAAACTAGGAAAGCACTTACATAATCCTACATTATTGCCTACGAAATCCATCTATCGGACTAATTGGGAAACAACTCAAAAAAATCCTTGCACTGGTGCAATTATTTTCGATAATGGATCGAACTTCCGGACAACGTAATTATAATCCATAAATTCGGTACAATTTCTTAGGTATTCTAAAGAAAAATATCTGACAAGAGCATAATATTATAATAGTTTTACTGCCATCTAGTAATTGTACTTGACAACTCACATTAAGTGCCCGAAAGTGCCAGGGGTTATGCTGCCATCTAGTTAATACGCTTGATAACTTATAGAACTACCAAAGAGCAAGTAATTTACTTAAACAAGTAACTTTCTAAGTTATCAAATGTTCAACATGTATTCAGAGTAAAATTACTGTGGTATAGAGATAGTGTGATTGTTTATAGAAGTTTCCTTTCGCAAATATTGATTATAATTTTGTAAATGCCTTATCATGTGATTTAAAAAAGTTTTTTAAACAGTTAGCGTCTACTTGTCACTTTGTACAGGTATAGTC
This sequence comes from Acleris literana, assembly GCA_946894065.1. Lineage (NCBI taxonomy): Eukaryota > Metazoa > Arthropoda > Insecta > Lepidoptera > Tortricidae > Acleris > Acleris literana. Next base: position 97,492,792 of record OX335668.1, on the reverse strand, counting down.
TGTGCTCTTCAAGAGTGTTGCCAACGTTGGTTATTAATCTGCAAAGTTAAGAAATAAACTAAGCTTAACAAAATTGCCTGGCACAGATAGCATCACTGTAAATTGAACTCTCATCATTTACTTAAGACTAGCTCTTGTCAGTGCAGTGTGTAAATTACATTCTTTCCTATTGGACACAGTGAGCTTTATTGTAAAGTGAAGATTCACAAAATTTGACCATTTTAATGGTATAAGATAAGTATAAAGTAGTTCACACAATTGTATGCCTTAATTGCTATAAGATAAGATGCATAGACATGTAATTAGGTATTGGATAAAAATAGTCAGTACTTAACATGTTCCAAAAAACTAAATGAAAAGCAAGCTTAAAAACCCGACTGCATTTTTTATAATTATTGTTATCGATATACTCGTATTTAACCCTTATTACACTAATCACAACATAAAATACAAATGACGGACTTAATAATGCCCAGTGGCATTTTCTACCAGTTAACTAATGCGAAAAGTAGAAAAACGTACCAAGGTCAATGCGAAAAAAAACTGCGAAAAAAGAAAAATAGTTTTAATAAATATACAACACAGTGTGCAAACTATAAATAAAGTTACATTTAGAAATCTAATATTACATAAGATAACATCAATAATATAATATTACATACTTCTCAAATCTGGAAAAAAAGGTTTACCTACTAAAACTCCGATTTTTGTACTCGAGAACTGGCAACATTAGATATTTCAACACACTTCTGTGCTATCCGCTGCCCGCACCGCCAGCGTGGTAGAGTAAACGTCAATGCCAAAACGTTCCAATCAGATTTACTATTACTCGTTCGACGAATTTTAAAAGTGCATAGCGCATCCGGTACTTAAAAATGGATATGTTTAGAGGCAAAGTAAGTGTTTTTGCTGTTGCCACAACGGTTCTGCTGAGTTTTCAACTAATACATTCTGTAGCAGGTGAGTACGTTACTTTAACATAAGTAAACAAAGAATGAACTGTGTATTTTCGAGCAGTCCTTGTCCGTAATGAAGTTGTGTGACGTAAATTTGTTTCGTGGTAAAATTGTGATAAGTGCGAGCGTTTTAAGTTTTTCTAGGTCGAGATTACCTTCATCTTAATGGAGTTAAAAGCCTAGATTTTTCCATGAGGTGCCTTGACTACCGACGGCTAAGATCAACTTTTTTTTTTAATGACTCATCTGACATTGCGAATGCTTGGCGCGTTAGCACGCAGACGCAAACATCTTTTATGATAAGAATTGGCCAAAACAAATGTTTTTTTTTTAATGAAACGTTTTTGCGATATCTAATCTGCTGTTTGAAAACAAGTATTTTTTTTTGTATGTTTCTTATCTGTTAGGTTAACAAATAAACTTAATTGCTGAAGGTTAGGGCGGGTTATTGATACAGAAAACTGTTTTTTTCTTAAATAGGTAAATAATCAATAGTATTAATTCTAATGATAATTAAACTTCTTTATTTTGCATTCTAGTTGTTACACTATGGCCAGAGCTCCCCGCAGTAGGCTTGGCCTGTATTACAGTACCATTTAGGAATTTGAAAAGTCCTCACGAAAAGCCTGAAATTTTGATAAAAGTCTGGACTTTTTAGTCACAGTATGGAAACATTACTCACTTACATAGTTAAAGTGGTATAATACTCGTATTATTACTGCAATTTAAAGATACTCGCAAATTAAAGAGCCTGACGAAGTCCGGACTATAGAGTCTTTAAGTCTGGACATATCCAGACTAATCCGGATGGATGATAACCTTACGGGGAACCAATTATAATAATAAAATCCCTTAAGACGTATTAACTTCCAATTTTTATTGGTTTATTTAGCTAATATTTGCTGAATTATAATTATTATTTATATGACATGCTTATAGTTATAAAATAAAATATAGAATAATGTTCCAGTTATTCTGTAATTTGTTCTCTTTTTCATTCCTTTCGGAAACTTGTCATAATATATTGTCGGTGAAATCGCAAAACCGCGTAAGTAACATTTTGAATAAGGAGAAAATGCACCTTTATATTTAGGTTTATTATGGTTTATTTTGCTCATCATTAAATTTGTTAGTTACACAGTATAATAATTACCAACAATGTATACCTAATCTTTTTTTCCTAGTCAGTACTCCTCTTAGACGAAGGCCTCCACCAGTCTTCTCCATTCCTTTCTGTTTCTTGTTGTCCTCCACGCTCGTGCTAATAGCGCATCTAAATTATTATTCTATCTTAATTTGGATCCTCCTCTTGGTTTCTTACCATCTCTGGGGTACTCGGTTATTTTTTCTGACCATCTATCATCTGTAAATCGGTGGAGATGTACATACATACATCTCCCACCTTAGTTATGGTGTCTAATAAGGATATTTCTTATTTTTTGTGTTCCCTTCTTGTCTAACATATTCCTCTCCAAATGATTTTGGCATCCTTTCATATTTATTTGTTACGGCCAAGGTTTGGCATCCGTATGTAAAGGCAAGGCAAAATACAAGTATTCAAAACAGTTTTCTTGCATTTTAGAGGAAGACATCTACTTTTCATTATTTCTTTTAAAGCCCAATATTTTACATACTTATTGCTAAAAACTATGTAAAACTATGAGATCAAAATATAAGTTAACTAAAGAAATACAAAATTAAACAGTCTTACTAAGTGGTCTCTGCCTACCCCTCTGGGAAACAGGCATGATTTAATGTATGTATGCACTAATACGACCACCTACACAAAAATGTCTTCTGTTTCATTGTAATTTAAATAAAGGAGAGAATTATAAACAAGTTTTTTAGTCTTTAAGTAGAGTTTGGCCTTTTAAGCTAAAATGTTTTGAGATAGTGTTATAGGTACAGTCAAGGAATTTAATTTGGGACCCACCTTAGGTCCAAAGTCAATCTGACATTCTACAGCAATAAGGTTGAGATTCCTATCAATTACAAATGACTTGGCATCTCTATTGACAATGACATCTTCAAGCAGATTTTCTTTGAAATGGGTAGCAAATTAACTTCTGTGACCGTACATATATAGATATGCTTTAGTATTCTCCGAAACATTTACCAAAAGTAGATTGACACTGGTTACTGGTAGCTTAAGAACTCTTTTATTGTCAATAATAGGGCAAGCTTATGTGTAAGCAAGCAGATTTTGTAGAGATGTTGTCAAATGTTTTGCTGCAGCATATAAGGATGCCGGTGGGTATCAGAATGGTTTCTGGTATATGACTTCACACTGACCGTAGAGCTCTCTAAGACTAATGGTTGACTTTGTTGCACTACCGCACACTGATATGCAGTATGTAATTACTGACTGGCACGGTGCGATGTAAAGTAGTAGGGGATTCTCAGCAGAATGACATATAATTAAAAAAAATGCAGTTGCGATTCTAATTCTTTGAGTCAGTTTCTGAATAAATTGTGCTTTAAAGTTATGGTTTACGTCCGAATAGACTGAGGCATTTAATAACATCAGTACGTTGTATGGTGTCCCAGTTACAGGTTCTTGGGGGTTTTATCTACATCCATATCATACCTTCCCTACAATATGTTCAGAAACTAAGCAAATGGCCTATATTAAGAAACCTGTGTCCGTAGTTGAATTTTAACATTGAACTTAAGGAATTGCATGTCATTAAAGCATCGGTTATCGATGTGGTTGCATCTTAATGTTCCAATACTTCAATGTAAACAAATGGGCTATATTAAGAAAACTGTATCTGTGGAGTGTGGTTGTACTTCGATGTTAACATTAAAGTATTGCATGTCATTAACGTATCGGTTATCAATGTGGGTGCATCTTAATATTCACATTAAAGTATCCCTGACCGATACTGTAATGTGAACATAAAAATACAGGTACATTAAGATACAGGGCGGCCAGAGATACAGGTTTCGTACATATCGTAGAAAACTTATGATATGCATGTAGATAAAGTTATGTATGTGACTGTACTCATAATTAGGCATTAAAACACTTGTGTGATCTTATTATGAAACTCAACTTTCGGCTCTGTTCATATTACCACATGTGTATTATAATAATAATAATAATAATAATAATAAATCATTTATTCACAAGAACATGGGTACATAACATATGATGGTACAAGATATAAGGAGTTCCAACATATTCTGCCATTAGACGGCGTGTAAATATCTAGTAATTAAAATAATAATGCGGCTTAATTAATATGTCAAAGAAATAATGTGAATTTTCAATTAAATAATAATAATAGCTGTTAGAGTATCACAGAAATATAAATATAATATGTTTAAATTAAGGATACAAAGCACTCCGTGTATTTATAATAGATCCTTATCACTGAGGTAATCATTCACCGAGTAGTAACATTTCTTAAGAAGTAAATGAAATAGCCTACTTTTGAAAGAATTTAAAATCATGTCTTTATATGAATCTGGTAAATGGTTGAAAATCCGAATAGCCATACAGTAAGAGTTTATTCTGCATACTTTTAACTTTTGGTAAGGCACATATAACTTATTGCTATATCTTCCTGTTCTAGAAAACACATCACAATTTTTTCTAAACAGGTAGGAATGCTTCATTACAAATACACATATCTCAAATATGTAAAGGCTTGGAAGTGATAAAATTTTAAAATCTTTAAAGAGTGGTTTGCAGCTTTCAATATAATTAGCTCCACAAACAGCCCGAATGCATTTTTTTTGAACTCTAAACACCATTCCAGCATCAACCAAGTTGCCCCATAGTATGATGCCATATCTGAGCACTGACGACACATAACCATTATAAGCTAACAATGCAGTTTGTTTATTTACTACAATTCTCAACCGACTTAGGGCGAAAGAAAATCTATCTAGTTTCAAACATATTTTTTCTACATGAGATTTCCAATTACAATATTTGTCCATTGAAATACCCAGGAATACAGAGTCATCTACTTCCTCAATATGTTCGCCTTTATACATAACATTTAGGGTTAACGGTTTGCTATTATATGTTTGAAACTGTATACATTTAGTTTTGCTTAAATTTATGCTTAGTTTATTTTGCTCAAGCCATTTAACAACTGACTCAAGACATTTAATTAATAGGGTGGTGTCATCCGCAAATAAGATACAATCTGTATTTACTGCCTTTGGTAAGTCGTTTATGTACAAAAGAAAAAGAAGTGGACCCAAAACGCTGCCTTGTGGCACACCATAATCATTTTGCAAATAACACGATCTGTATGATTCCGTTTTAGTGTCATTAAGTCGACTTATCTCAACACAGTGTTGCCTACCATGTAAGTAACTTTCTATCCATTCTAGAGCTTTACCCCTAATGCCATAGTTGGCAATTTTCCTCACAAGGTTATTATGACACACATGGTCAAAGGCTTTGCTCATGTCCAGAAAGATTGATAAAATTGGTGTCTTGTTATTAAGGCATTCCGTAATAGTTTTAGTTAACGAAAAACAAGCCAAAGCGGTTGAATGTTTTTTTCTAAAGCCAAATTGTTGAGATGATAAAACACTTTGAGACTCGATAAAGTTATAAAGCTTATTAAAAAAAACTTTTTCAAGTATTTTTGATAGGACCGGAATTAATGTTATAGGACGATAGTTGTCCAAGTCGTTCTCATCGCCTTTTTTATAAATTGGCTTTATAATTGAGAATTTCAGACGACTTGGAAATGTACCTTCTTGAAAAGACAGATTTATGATATGGCTTAAAGGTGGTGATAAATACTCGGAACATGATTTCAGTATTTTAATGTTAAGACCATCAAAACCAACCGAATTAGTATTCTTGAGGGACTTAAATACCTTAAAAACATCCATTGGGTGAGTAGGGCTCAAATAAATCGTTTTTAAGTTATTACAGATTAAGTTTTGAGACGGTAGGTTTGACGTATGGTTTTTATTATTTATCTCCACAAAATTTTAATATTGCCTCTCATTATGCACCAGCCACATAAACTACTATTAGGTGAGCGGCCATTCATAACTGTAATAGGTATATTATGATACATCTATTCAAAATAAACATCTTCTTATATGATCTAATACTCTTAACTGCATCAGAGCCGAGATAATGAACAATTATACCGGGGCGTACTTTTGGCACTAAAAACTTAAGTTGTTGATGGGTCAATCAACTATTCTTTGTAGATTTAAGTATGTCTTAATCATAATTATACAATACTCTTAAACCTAAGCCCGGTATAAACTTTATTTTTTAATCAATAGATTAATTATCAGTACAAGTGAAAATAAGCTATCCAAATCAGAATAACATTTTTGCCAAAAACACTGGTAACTTGGAGACAAACCACTATTTTCATACAAAACTGGGGACAACATGGTCCACTAAGTTACCAGTGAAAGAAGAAATTTTAATTGTTTAATAAATATATCCACAGGGTCATTCAATTCACTGTTTATCTGTATAATAAAAACACGTAACAGTTTAAAGAAAGCCTAATTAGTTTTTTTATATTTAAAAGACTCACAAACTTAAAAAAAAATTCTACAAAGAATAGTTGATTGACCCTGACTGGGGTTCTAGTGAAAAAGGGTATAAGTCTCCTGAAGATCAAGTGAAATATCCTCTAATATTATTTAACGCATTAAATGATACTATTACATATTGGTGTGTTTAGGTTCCCTAAACTGTTGTATAATAACATTAATAACTATATGAAAAGCAAGCTTTAAAAACCCGACTGCATTTTTTATACTGTCGTCGATATACCTACGTATATTAATAATTGTCATTTTGCCATTGTTGTTATTTCAATTTTAACAGTTTAGGTATCCTATGCCACCCGGGATGACGTAAGGATTCTAACGATACCTCACACATCTAAATCGGTCAAGGGATTTAGAAGTTATAGTGGAATAAAGACACTCACATACATACATACAAACACGAACCCTGAAAACATTACACTCCTTTTTGGGGCAGTCGTGTAAAAATAAAATAGAAAAATACTACGCTAGATACTCACCTCATAATAACCCCTTAGGGGATGAATTTACAAAAATCCCTTCTTAATGCACCCTAGGATATCTAAGAAATATCCCCTCCTTTCAAATCCTAGGTCCAGCAGATTTTTACTGTGCGTTGATCGATCAACCATCCAGTCAGTTTGTTTCCCCGACTGCCGAACATATATATATATATATAATATAATATAATAAATAGGTAATAATAGATAATAGATGTGGCGGGAATTACGTCTTTTGCGAAATGAAAGTTTGTGAAATGATATAGTTTGTCAAATGAAGAATTGGTAAAACATTAGCGAACCCTTTTATAGGTAGGTATACTAGAGGACTCCCGGGACTTCGTACGCGTAGAATTAGTTTCCCGCTACTCCCCCTATTTCTTCCCGTTTGGGGGTCGATTTTCGGAAAATCCTTTCTTAGTGCTCACTTACATCATGAAAGGAACCCCTGTACCAAATTTCAAGTTTCTAGGTACAGTAGTTTCGGCTGTGCGTTGATACCTAACTCAGTCAGTCAGGTTCGCCTTATATATATAGATAGATAGATAGATGTAGATTTGTGGCGCGTTTAAATTATTCGATTCGGCAGTTTTCGAAAACATCTTTGGCCACCTTTTAGTGTAAACGCTTTTTTTTATAGTAAATACGGATCCGGTTTAACCGAATGCGGTCGATTCATGGGGTCATCGCCCTTATGTTGACGCACCATTATTCTAATAATAGCTGTTTTAATTGAAAAAACAAATTTGTTGACCGTTGTGACCACAGATATAAATACACATAGATAACGCAAATGCATCTACTTCGCGTGTCCAAGCCTCGAGCGAAACCCCGACCAAGCGTCGGGGTTGGCCGTCGCTACTGACGTTCCGCGCGCATGTTGCAGCCGGTCGGCCGTGAAAATTAAAAAAACGCCTCGTTGCGTGATAATAAAATGCAATAGCCCAAAAAAGCGACGACTTTGAATCGATTTTGCGCAGAAAACGGGGAATTCTCTTCTCTTGTGACGTCCCAGTTGGTAGAAAAGTGACACGGTTGGTTTTCATACAGATTGAGGTGATTACGTTATCTATGTGTATTTATATCTGTGGGTGTAACTATACATCAACCGCCTTACTAATAAGTTTGTATAGTGGTGGTATAGCTATACAATGTTTCGTCCCTATCTGTCATTGTGACATTTGAATTTGACAGATAAGGAAAAAACATTGTATAGCTATACCACCACTATACAACCATTATTAGTAAGGGGGCAAAAACGTCTTTAACAATATATATTTGAAATGTATTGGTATTGTTTTTAACTCGGCCGCCATTACTGTCAAGTAAATAAGAGCTATTTGACAATACAATAACATGTCAAAAGCAAGAATAGAAGCCCTAATGAATGGGCCTCTATTCTAGGCGGGAAAATAGTAGATTGTGTCACAAGGGAGTATTTTCTGGAACAAACCAATGTTTTTATTTATTTTCATTTCATTTCATTATTAAGTAAATTGAAAATGGTAAATTACGATAATATCCGCTAATAATCTTAGGTAATACGACTCTATTGAATCTTGTTCTATTTCCATATCTGTTGTTGCGATGACCTGTCCGAGCTCTGATAATAAATTCTGGATTATGTATGGGTGTTACAAACAACTCACATAAACCTAAGCGAGGCGAGGGCGGGCCGCTAGTATTATGAATTATAGATTCCCGGTTCAACATACAAGTGGTAACTAAAAATGGCTGCTCTGGTTGTCAAAAGGTCATTGAACTCGTTTAATTTGCCCACACAGGAAGATTGGTACAATTAACAATACTGCGCATAATCCTAATTGAGTCTGAACATGCGCGGGAGTGGATAGTGTGGTAGTTAGTGAAGTGTATGAGTGACGACAATGTTTATAGTCTAATTAAAACAGTTGGACAAGTCTAAATAAAAGCATAGCTTTAAATATGTTTCTTACAAAAAAATATTTTTTGGGACAAGATATTGTTGCTTCTGTACTTTTTTTGCATAATCTTTATCTGCTTATCAAGACCAAACTATTGAGTTCCAACACGGTGGGTCTACGGTAAGAATAGCGGAGATCCTGTTGCCACCTTCCGACTCCATCATCAGATCACCTCTTAGATACCATCATATTGCATTGTCATCGGGTTGACATAATGTGGTCCAAATTTCAGCCCATTCCGTCGACGGGAAGTGGGTAAAATTTAACTTGCAAGATTTGACCCGTACGTAGATACAAACATTGCAAAAAAATAAAAGGTAGAAACCCAACTGTTGCTAATCAACGTTAAATCATTATAAATGCTAAATGATCATTCAAAATGAAAAATGACGATTTTTAAATACCTATGCAATGATACCCGACTTGTCATACGTCGACTTTTTTGGTTTTTCACAATGGCTTCTGCGAAAATTTCAAGTTTAGTACAGTCACGAGATTTAATTTGGTACCCGCCTTAGATCCAAAGTCAATCTGACATTCTACGACAATAAGGTTGAGTTTCCTAAAAGTTACAAATGACTTGACATCTCTAATGACATTGACGACTTCAAGCATATTTTTCTTGAAATGGGTCCCAAATTAACGCTCGTGACCGTACAAGCCTCTAGATGGACCCCTTAGTGTACGGGGGTGAATCAACTTTTAGGGTGCGGCTCCACTGAGGCGGAGGCGAGAGGAGCGGAGCCGAGCTGTGCCAATATTAACCAATAGAAGGCGCATGCGGTCACGTCCAGCGCGCCTTGCGCACGTTAGTTTATATTCTATTGGTTAATATTGGCACAGCTCCGCTCCGCTCGTCTCCGCCTCAGTGGACCCGCACCCTTAAGGTACACCCCATTTTTCGACCTGTTTCACAAATTATGTTTTTAGAAAAACTATATATTTCTTAATGACGTGGCTTACACGCTTATTAAATCAGACAAACGGGCTAACATTTGAAATTATTCGACTTAAAATAGTACAGTTTTAAATAATAATATAGTTGGTAACGAAGGGGACAATGTTGTCCCTAGGTTTTGTATGGAAAATGACAGTTTAACGTATAAGGTCTGTAAATTTAGTGGCCTGATTTTAATATTCATACATTATTATTAACCAAGTTAACAGGAAAGTTTTAATACCGCAAAAGAAAAGAAGCACCTTAAAATTACCGGAAACATAATAGTCACCAGCAGCGACTGAAGTGTCAACGGTCAACTAACAATTCGTCAATGATACTGCAATACCGCGCAAGTAACAAGTTGTGTAAGTTGCAAAATGTACCTTGTTTACGTACGTGTTAAGGTGTATTTTGTATCTTATTTACTTTGGTAGTTACGCGGTACTGCAGTTTCAACTAACATTGTTCATTGTTTTACAAATTTACGTGAAATCCTGACCTTTGGGTGTTAAGCAACATTCGCTACTCGTATCGCTTTTAACCTCGATCACTTATATTGTTATCGCTTATGGTGGCCATAAAAAACCCGGTCAAGTGCGAATCGGACTCGCGCACCGAGAATTCCGTATCTAAGATAACGTGGTTGGAAAACGCAAAAGAAAATACCTAGTCATTTTGTTATGAACTTTAACATTTTGCTAATATTTCCTAAATGGAAAAAGGAAGATTATTTTAAAATAGTAGTTTACGTGACGGTTGCGTAATGACAGGCACTACAACATGAGTGTGGTTTATGAAACGAGCCGCAAGGCGAGTTTCATAATAGATCACACGAGTGTTGTAATGCTAATTACGCAGAGTCTCGTGCAATACTTTATCTACACACACATTTATAAGTACTTTAAGACGGGTTCAGAAGCCGAAAGGCAAATGACCAGCATTACATTACCTGTGGTAGTAGGTGACAGCGGTGACAGCAGTAACGTAATTTTGAAATTACGTTATCGAATATTGTAAGGTAATGAGATCCAAATTTGGAACATCTTCCAAAATGAACAGCTGTCATCGCTGTCACCTACTACCGCTGGTAATGGTAAATGCAGATTTAGCCCTTTCATATGACACCCCGTTTGCTATAACCGCGTAAGGCCCACCATACTGCAAATAGGGAGTTTTTTGTAAGTGGGACTTTGAATCTACCATCAAGGCAATAAAGTTCAATTACGTTTGTTCGATAAAGCCATTTTCAGTTTATGAACATAGGAAAATGAACCTTATTCTAATTGCAACACAGTTCAAATTAAATGGCCTTGATTATGTACATCCTATTACACACTGGGCCTTACGAGGTTAATCAAATCACTTTCATTTCCCTACCTTAAAGATCCTTTAAAGGCATAAGTTTGTCTTTGTACATCCCTGTTATACTTTGTCTATTTGATAATTGTTATCTCTTTTGTTTGTACAATAAAGTGTTTACATACATACATCCATATCGCACATGACATTCAATACCGTATTAACTCAAAAATAATTTGTAATGCATAACTATTTGTACTAGTTTGAAGTTAGAATAAATTTTTCAACACCGTCACATTTCGAGTTAAGACGGTATTGATAGTCATCATCGATATATTATCAAAAATGAGGATCTTTCCGTCTTCGTTTTTCAAAAGAACAGCCGTTTTTTATTTATGAAAAATTTGGAAAAATCCATTCGTCTGAATGATTGTCTATGTTGACTCTTGTTTATCCATATTTACCGTTCTCCTTCATAATCGTTGCTCGTCATGTTGTCTTTGGTCATTATTTCAATAGCCATAATTTTCTTTCACCCCCCTTTCATTAGTCATAACTATTGAATTTCATACCGTCATTGATCATAACATTTAATGTGGTGATTGTATAGAAAGGTAGAAATTCAAAAGGAATATTATTATTTTAAATAACGCTTACAAAAATGAGAATTATTTATCAGAAAAATTTAGTACATCATCTGTATATCCTATCGTGATTGGTTATAACATTAAATACCTATAGAAGTTTCAAAAGGAATGTTATGTTGAATAATGATTACAGTTTGGTCGTTCTAAGAGGGCCGATTTGATAGCCCTCTTAGAACGACCAAACTGTAATGAATGATACAAGGATAAATTGTAATATGCATAAATGATATTTTGTAAGGGCTCGCAGTTATAGCTTAACCTAACCTACTTTTCTGTCAGCTCGTACTTTGTGTAGAGGGTCGCAGTTCTAACCTTACCTAACCTAACCTACTTTTCTGACAGCTGGTCGTTTTTGTAAGGGGTCGCAGTTCTAACCTAACCTAACCTACTTTTTTCTCAACTGGTTCTTTTTGGAAAGGAGTCTCAGTTCTAAGCTAACCAATTTTTTCGAAAAGTCAACAGTGCAATGTGACAACCCTATGACATTGTTTAATGAAACTGATAACGGTGTCTTAATTACAATAATAAACGACAGGGGACAATGTCACGGAAATTAACCTTGCCCTAAAATAAGCTCCAGGGTTACTATGGTTACTAAGCAACGATTAATAATATTTATACATATAAATAAATACTTTACTTTTAGACACATATAAATATAGTAGTTTACGTGACGGTTGCGTAATGCTAATTACGCAGAGTCGCATACAATACTTTATCTACACACATATTATAAATACTCTAAGATGGGTTCAGAAACCGAAAGGCAAATGACCAGCATCTGTGGTAGTAGGTGACAGCGATGACAGCTGTAACGTAATTTTGAAATTACGATATCGAATATTGTAAGGTAATGAGATCCAAATTTGGAACATCTTCGAAAATTAACAGCTGTCATCGCTGTCACCTACTAACCACAGGTAATGCTGGTCATTTCCTACTGGTTTTGAACGCATAATTGAGGACTTATGTTATGTGTGTAGATAAAATACTTAACTTAGACACATAAAATATCCTAAACTAACGAACTACTTTTGCTCATCATACAAATATCTTCCCTTAACGGGAATCAAACCCCAGACCGTTAGCTTTGTAGGCATGGTCACTAGCAACTATGGTTACTAGGTTAATAGCGCCGTCATGGTGGCTTATTCCTTGTAAATAACCAAATTTAAAAACTGGTTAACGATAAGGAAAATAAAATTCTTCGTAGCCGACCCGCGTATCGAATGTATTTATTTGGGTTACGAAAACAAATCGCTCTCTGTAATCTGGGTTTGCAATGAGGAAAATAATAACAAAAATATCCTTAGATACTTTGTGCCTCTTTTATATTTGTATTAATACATTAAATGCAGCGGTCAGGTTTTATGTTTTTTTAAACATACCAAAATCTTTAAGCTTTTCTAACCTAGCATAACTTATTTACTAGTTTAGCGAGTCAAGTTGCTTTGCCAGTGGATCCAAATAGAATCGCTTTCTATTTTTTCACTCCACTGTCCTTGGCACTATACTCGCCACGTTCGTTGACCATTGTATATCGGGCTTAAACGCACGAAACTCTTAAACGAGACGAACTACTTTTCAATTTATATGTAGCTACTATGAATATCTCGGCTCGTTTACGCCCTCGCCATTTATTGACACACGTAGCACAGCTGTACTATAATAGTATTTTATGTGACTGTTGCATAATGAGAGGCATTAAAACACTCGTGTGGTCTTATTATTTTTTAATCAAATATTGGGAAATTATTTCACATTAGCATAGCAGCAGTGTTCGCATTGTTGTGTTCCGGTGTACAAGTCAACCGGTGACATTGAGACGTTCATCTTATCTACGACGTCTCCTTATCTAGGAATTTGCTTCTAAACCTCGCTCGGGTGGGTTGCAAGCTATATGAATTCCATGCAAATATGAACTTTAACTACTCATCAGTAGGTCGAAATCGTACTTTAGTTCCCAGGGTTGGCTACGCACTCACACACACATACACGGATATACAGTGGTGGTCACATAATTAGGGACGCTTGCGTTTTTACCCGACTGCGTCAGAAGGAGGGTTATATTTTTCGAGCGTATGTATGAATGTATGGCTTGGCGGATTTTAACATACGAGGTGTCATTCGATTCGTCTTAATTGCCGAAGTGACATAGGGTATATAATATTTCAATATGGCGTCCGCAGACAAAAATATGGAGGGGGATTTTTTTTTATTATTATAACAATATGGGTATCAAATGAAAGCTATTAAATAGCCCATTCCAAATATATATACATTATAATTCTTTTATGCTACTATTTTGACAGGAAAGTCAAAAAAATACGTAAATGTTAAGTAATAAACTCCTTTCGCTAGAAAGAGAGTTTCAGAGCTCATATATTGCTTAGTAATAATTAATTAAACCACTATTTTATTATTAAAAACTAAAAAGAGTTAAATAAATTAAATTATTAAAAATAAACAAAAAACCAGACTACAATAAAAAAAAAACTGAAAAGCGAAAAACAAGCTCTATAATCTATAGAAAATTGTAAGGGCATGTACTTATTGATATTTATAAGAATTTAAATTTAACTTGAATATTGTAAAAGGTATTGCAGTCGGATTTTTTGTTTATTTCCATACAATAGCGGCCTTTACACGGCACAGTTCGGACCGCGGGAAACGCCACGCGCCATTCCACGCGCCAGTCCGAACCGTAGGTTTACTATTTTACTATTACAGTTGCATTTACACGTACGGTTCGGCGCGAAGATTGGAATGGCGCGTGGCGTTTCCCGCGGTCCGAATTCCACGTGTGCAGGCCGCTAATTGCCCACAAACACCTACGACTGTTCAATTTTGACCAGCCACCAATCAAAAAGTTCTTGACCAATTTTATTGCTAAAAACAACTTGCTTTAGAGGTCCCCAAACTTTTGTTGACTCGTAGACCACTTGGCAATTTTTTCGGTTATCGGTGGACCCCCAGCTAACCTAATATTTACGTTGCCACGTAAAAACTACGCAAGAAATCTTCAGGATTTTTGCACGGATAACATTGGAGGTCTAGACGACTAAACATTGACAAAGGCTACAATTAAAATATTTTTCACAAATTAAAAACTTACACGCAAAGAAAAACAAAACATAATTTATATATATACATTAGTATTACATAAGTAAGGTGCCTACTATCTGTGTATGAATATGGATTATTCCATGAAAGCAAAGCCAAAATTAAAGTCAAGAGCTGTTTAAATGGGATCCACTATCGTGGACCCCCATTTTCCTCTCATGGACCCCATTTATTTTTTCCGCTCACATAGACCCCTTTTAGGTCGTCGTCGACCCCTGGGGATCACTGCTTTAGATCATCAACCAAACTGATGTGCAGTGAACTACAGGTAAAAACGGATCTTTAATTTAAAGGAATTTAAAAACTTAGTGCTGACGCGTCCTTGGTTTATTACTTTTATTAGCTAACGATATGTGTAATTAAAAATAAAATTGGTTAAGAAGTTTTTCATGGATTGTCAAAATTGAAAAGTCATACATATTTGTAGGCAATTGTATGGGAAAAACGCAAGCGACCCTAATTATGGGGCCACCACAGTATGTACTTGTTGAACTTGTCAACCATTTTTTTTGTCGGGGGATAAAAATCGACGAAAGAATAGAGTTACTTTGACCGTAAGTTCGTCCATAAATTAATAGTAGATTATTCAACAAGAGACTAAAACAAGCCATAATGACAAGAGATGTTTAGCCACACGAGCTAGCGAGCGTGCGAGAGTGGCAATAGTTCGTGTGTCATTATGGTTGTTTAGTCTCGCGTTAAACACTCTAATTTTCACTTTGAATGCGAGGAAAAAAACTACGTTCTAAAAAAAATTACAATATTTAATAAAGTAACAAAGTTCCTGACAAATTTGTTTCGCGGTTGTCAGTTTTTTGTTAAGTGACACAAATGCTTGCATATTTAGCCAACAGATACAAGCTTGAATACTATTTGGACCATGCCTAATAAAATAAAATAATCCTTAATATATTTAAATAGATTCATATTCGTAATCATTAATCGTGTTTCACGAAATTAAATCGTTTTTATTTAAATATTTTTGCACAGTTGTCATTTTGAGGTTATTTCCACGGCCTAAAGATGGTCCATACACAAACACTGAAAATGGCGTTAATCCTCCATTCACAAACACCGTGATTTGTTGTGTAGGGGTACACGTTCAACTTTTTGAATGGTTGGTCAAAATTGAAAAGTCATATTTGTAGGCAATTGTATGGGAAAAAAACAAGTGTCCCTAATTATGTGACCACCACTGTATACATACTAAAATTCCAATAATCAGGAATAAATCGCGCAAATATTTGCCCTGACCGGGTTTGCAACTCAGGACCGTTAGCTTCGTAGGCTTCACTACCAAAAATGCTAAACACGCGTCGTCAGAGTAAGTACATAAGTTTGTATAACGCAAACAATAATCGTTGGTGATACGGCAATTTAGCGTAACAACCAATTAAAATAAGGTGCAAAATACACCTTAGCACGTAATCAGTATGGTACATTTTGCAACATTGAAGTTGTTAGTTACGCGGTATTGCAGTGTCACCCACGATGTTGTCGCGAAAACATAAAGATGACTATGTTGATTCGTAGGCAAATACGAATTGAGTCTACAATTGCTTGCTCAAGGTTACCGCTGTTTTTACATGGATTACCTCTACAATTATTATGACGTCTTTTTTTAAGACGTCTTGAAATGTAACGAGCATACTGTTTAACGTGTTGAATAATTAATTAAGCAATAGGTCTAGCCACATTCGATAACGCAGTTAGCCTTGTCCGTAGAGCGTCGGTGGCCTAGTGGCTTAGGGGGTCGACTCGTGATCTTAAGGCTCGAACAGACTGCCAGCGGGACGGTAGCGGGGCGTGATGAGTGAGTGATGCGGGCGGGACGCCCGGTCACACAGAGCAAGCGCGCATCGCGCTGGCCTCGCGCCATCAACCCGCCAAATCGCGCGCGCGTCCCGACCGCATCGCGGTCTCCCGCTTGCTCTCTGCGGTTTGGTCATTCGTTTCGCGCTGCGCTGTTTGACGTCACACTGACTGGTCGCTGCTGGCGGGTCGCGACAGAAACGGGGCGCGATGCCCACGGGGCGCAGCCTGTTTGCACAAAAGATCCTAAAGCGGTCGAAGTGTATCCAAAAGGGACCATATGTAAGATAAAGAAAGAAAGAAAGAAAGAAAAACAATTTTATTCAAAGAAAGATAAAGATAAGATTAGATAGCCTTGTCCGTAGTGACCCTGCCTACGAAGGTTTAGTTCCCGGTAAGGGCGAATATTTGTGTGACCGCGAATATTATGCTCCT
This sequence comes from Acleris literana, assembly GCA_946894065.1. Classification (NCBI taxonomy): domain Eukaryota; kingdom Metazoa; phylum Arthropoda; class Insecta; order Lepidoptera; family Tortricidae; genus Acleris; species Acleris literana. The sequence goes on along the minus strand of OX335668.1, from coordinate 97,475,605 downwards.
GAGTCTAAAGCGCAATTCACACAGAGGGCGGGAGCTGGTCGTGCGCCGGGCGGGTCGGGAGTTCGGCGGGTGTTTTAACATGGAGTTATATGGAAGCATTCACACACGCGGCGGGACGGGTCGGGCGCGGGTCGGGACCACCGCACCCGCGACGGGCCCGCCGCACCCGCGACGGGCCCGCCGCGCCAGCCGCCCGCCACTACCAGCGCGCGGGTGCGGCGGTTCCGTCGCGGGCGTCCTTGGTCGTAATAAAACGCATTCTCCGATAGGCATTCTGACAGAGAGAGCGCGTTGTAAATTCTACTCTATATACTCGCCATTAACATCCGATCCCGAATGCCCGCCTGCGATCCCCCGCGCACACCAGCGCGGGGCACGCCGCGTTTCGGCGACGGGCCCGCGACGGGCCCGCCGCTCCCGCTTCCGTCCGCTGTGTGAATTGCGCTTAATTGTTTATACCTACTACTTTAATGTGTCGTATATATGAAGTCCTTAAGCATCTACTGCCATGATCATTAGGTAGGCAGATTAAGACTCTGGTATTCCCCATAATAACTAAGTTTTCCTTATTACGTTCAACGCCGTTGGCTCTATAATGCGTCTGAAACCTATACTGATTTTAATCCTGGGCACGTTCCTGCCTAGCCATCTCATTCCCATACTACGTCGATTTCGTATCAGGTTTTAAAGTAAAAAACTTGCAAGCAAAACCGGTAGGTTTATTTTTACTTGACCTCTCGCGGATTTGAGACCTTGACTTGTAGATTCCTAAATATTGGATGCGTGTGAGCATCTTTTTAGGGTCCCATACCCAAAGGACCCTATTAGTCTCCACTGTCATTCTGTCTGTCTGTCACCAGGCTGTATCTCACTAACCGTGATAGCTAGACAGTTGAAATGTTCACAGATGATGTATTTCTGTTGCCGCTATAACAACAAATACTAAAAACAGAATAAAAATAATATTTAAGTGTGGCTCCAATACTACATACGTGATTTTTTTGCCGTTTTTGCTCTATATTAATAACATATTTCTATATATAAATTCTCTGTTAATTTATAAATATATTTACATCTAGTAACCACAGTAAGAGTGCAGTCAAGGAATTTAATTTGTGACCCACCTTAGGTCCATAATCAATCTGACATTCTACAGCAATAAGGTTGAGTTTCCTATCAATTACAAATGACTTGGCATCTTTAATGACAATGACATCTTCAAGCAGATTTTCTTTGAAATGGGTAGCAAATTAACTTCCGTGACCGCACAAGACTAGAGTTTAGTTCAGGGGGCCTAATATGGCCGCGTGTATCGCGTGACACATTTTGGATAAGGCATCCGTCTCCTTGTGACACGTAAATAAGTACGAAAGTGACGGATGCTTTATCCACATTTTGTCACGCGATAAACACAACCATACTAGGACTGCAGGACTGGGTAGTGTAAGATTGTCCCTGATATTTAAATACACAGAGATTTGTGATGATGCGGGTAAGTCTTCCTCCTAAATTCGTTATGTGCTTTCATATAAGATTTTTACCTACTAGCTTCTGCCCGTGACTTCGTCCCCGTGGAATAGTTACTTTGGGCTAACGCTAACTTTAAAGGCCGAGCCACACCGGATGCGTGACGTGCACGTGCGCGTGCGCGTTCGCTTTCTACTGCGTTGTATAGTATGAATTCTCATTACGACATGTCACTATACAACGCAGTGGAAAGCGAACGCGCACGTGCATGTGCACGTCACGCATCCGGTGTGGCTGGGCCTTAACCCGCGACTTTAACTTAGAAGGTTGAAACATTCTTCATTGGTTCTCCGCTCCTATTGGTCTTAACGTGATGATATAAATAGCCTTCCTCGATAAATGGGCTATCTAATACTGAAAGAATTTTTCAAATCGGACCAGTAGTTCCTGAGATTTGCGCGTTCAAGCAAACACACAAACAAACAAACTCTTCAGCTTTGTAATATTAGTATAGAATAGGTACTTGTAGTTTTGACTATAGGGACGCGCAACGCAACTCTAAGCAAAAATGCTTTAGTACCGTTTGGTAACCAAAATTTCGTAACCACCTTTAAATTTAATATAATTCTGTACCTCGTTACGAAATTTTGGTTACCAAACGCTACTAAACCGCAAAAATGACGCTTTTCGAGTTAATTATTTCCTAAACGGTGTCCTAAATCCCAGAATTGAAAATAATAATATGTACCTACACAATGTTTTTAAGAGCTATCCAATGGTACCTCACTCGATGTGATAATGTAAAAAAATAATGTTACCTTTGCTTTAATTCTTATTTACCCGACTGCTGAAGGAGAAGGGTAATGTGTTTCACTGCCCATATATGTATGTTTGTTCCTTTGTGGCACTATAAAAACTAAACCCGTTGTCCGATTTTGATGATTCTTATGTCAATCGATTTGTCTTAATTTGGTGAGTGTCACTGAAGATATGTCAGTAATCAAAATTCAATAGACGCCATATTGTGAATATTAAAAAAAAAAGTCGACCATGTATGACAAGTGGGGTATCATTGAATAGGGATTTAAAAAACATCTTTAGGGTTCTTTCATCATTTTTCATTTTGAATTATCATTTAGGATTTATAACGATTTAAAGTTGGTTAGCAACAGTCGGGTTTTGAAAGCTTGCTGTTTGTTAAAGTTATAAAAATATTTTATTATACAACTTTATCGGCGTAATTTAAATGTAACTATACTAAATTACAGCGATAGTGTCCTAATGGGACTGCGCTAAAATGGATGCAGAATTGTAGGTATATATATCGGTTGAGGTAAACCTCGTTTTATAATTGAAAGGAGAAGATGGCGTGTACATGATTGTGTTTTAAATTAAGACTTCTGTATAAACGTTTAATAATGCAAAAAAAACTCGCACTGCATTTATAATGTATCATTTTATTGTAGGTCTTATTAGTCGCACATCGATGTCCGCTTCGTTACTATTCGGTCGTAAAATGATCCCTATTACCGCTGTACTGGGGTCCTAGTAAAAAGGGGTATACTGCCCTCCTAAATAAAAAGGACGCATACGCAATTTGATAGTCAAAGTAAATTGTACCCCCAATCTTAAGAAATAAGGTCACTAATTCATACGCGGTTCTATGACACATACGCCCTTTTTTCCAAGGAGGGCAGTATAACTCTTCTGAAGATCAAGTGAAAAAGAGTTTATGTCTAGTGTACTCGGTTCATGTATACAGGGTGTCCCAGAAACCGACGTCAACCTGGCTAGGGCTGATAGAACAGCGAAAAAGCTATCGATTTAACCCCTATGTATGTTCAGCGATTGTTACTAGTTTCGGAGATATTGATCATTTTATAATCTGAATTTTTGTAATTTTCGCTTATGTCCATGTCACGACAAATCATTAATTTCATGTTTTATTTCATAAGTTTTTCAGTGGTATCTTACATAATTAGAATCATTACGAATCAGCGAAGTTTTTAAACCCATTTGCCCGTTTTTTTTTAAGTAATCGCCTAAAGTTTATTTCTCCATACTAGGTGTCCCAGTGTTTGCTTTTCACAATGTATGGAAAAAACAAGAAGCTCTAGGCTTGTACTTCCGGTACTAGACGACGATCAATTGAGACGTTATCTATGAAAATTGACCTTATTGTCGATGGCGCTTCCGCCGTTATTAACGATGCTCCGAAATAAATACAACGTCGCGTGACGCAGTGCCGCGTAAGCGCCATCTACAATAAGGTCCTTTTTCATAGATAATGCCTCAATTTATTATAGAAAACATCACCTCAGGAACAAATCGAGCTCATCACACAAATATCTACCCTTAAGCGCAATTCACATAGCGGGCGGGAGCGGGTCGTGCGCCGGGTGGGTCGGGAGTTCGGCGGGTGTTTTGACATGGAGTTATATGGAAGCATTCACACACGCGGCGGGACGGGTCGGGCGCGGGTCGTGACCGCCGCACCCGCGACGGGCCCGCCGCGCCAGCCGCCCGCCACTACCAGCGCGCGGGTGCGGCGGGTCCGTCGCGGGTCGGTCGCGGGCGTCCTTGGTCGTAATAAAACGCATTCTCCGATAGGCATTCTCACAGAGCGCGTTGTAAATTCTACTCTATGTACTCGCCATTAACATCCGATCCCGAATGCCCGCCTGCGATCACCCGCGCACACCCGCGCTGGTAGTGGCGGGCGGCGAGCGCGGCGGGCCCGTCGCGGGTTCCGCGATGAAAACGACATGCTCGGCGCCCGACCCGCTCCCGCCCGCTGTATGAATTGCGCTTTACCGGGATATTAACCCGGGACCGCTAGCTTCGAAGGCAAGGTCACTTCCAACCAGGCTAACGTATCGTCAGTGTCTTAACTAATCAGCGGAACCGTCTGATGACTTGACACGTGCAAATCAACACGCCTTAATTAACTATCTATTATCACGCACGATGCACATTGCACGTCATTGCTCCACTTGCATCGCTTGCGGGTGAGTCACGATGAAACACAATATTTTTGTCTCCTGTGTTACTCTCGTTTCAGCATAGTGTTGAAATAGTGGGTATGTATATATTATGTATTCCTCGTGTGGTTGCCGAGTTAGAATAGTGCCACTCCATGTCTTCCCGTGGATGTCGTAAGAGACGACTAAGGGAATAAAGGCTTGTAGTACTGTTAGGCGATGGGCTTGCAACCTGTCACTAATACGCTGGTAAACATCTTAGCCTAATTGTGCAAATTGCGGTTATAGAATTATCAACAAGTTTTTAGAGATGTTTGTAATTCTGTAGCTCTGCCTACCCCACTCTGGGAACGAAGGCGTGAGATTATGTATGTATGTATGTATATATTATGTTTGTATTATACTTATTTATGTATTAGGTGTGTACTATTTATTAATACTTATACAGCCTTGGCCAAAACTATTCAGCACCCCACTTTTACCTTTGTTACATATAAATAAAGTATTATTTTCTAATTTCAAAAATACACGAAGATGTAAAATATGAAATGTGTTTGTACATGTGCAAATTATTAGTAGATTATCATTTTGAAGTAACTATTTTCGTGTGAAATCTGAAGCTCGAAAAAATCTGGTTTTACAACAAAATGATTAATTGTATTTTTTGCCACGGAATTACGCTTAACGTCAATAAATGTGACAATTTTTTCCGATAGATATACTATAATATCCATACTAATATTATAAATGCGAAAGCGTGTATGTTTGTCCGTCTTTCACGCTTCAACCACTGCACGGATCGAGATGAAACTTGGCACACATATAGGTTAGGCCCTGGAATAGGACATAGGATAGTTTTTATCCCGGAAAAATGGACCGTTCCCGAGGGAGCGAAAGCTATTGTATTATCCACTAATCCTATTAATGCCAGTATACTACTAATCCTACTAATGAGACTTATCTTTATTAGTCATTACGTTTGACGTTAAAGTGACATAAAATGCTACCGCCGTCGATGCTGTCGCCGATCATTAAATATTGTAAATGCAAAAGTTTGTGTGGTAGTTTGTTACTTCTTCAAGCTGCAACGAATAGATGAATTTGGATGAAGTTTGAAATGGAGATAGCTTAGGTGTATACCCCGGATTGAGCCCGGATAAACACATCATCGCAATCTACGCGGAAGATGTCGCGGGCAGAAGCTATTTAAAAAAAAAAACTTTTTGCGATTTTGGACAAACCCCTACGGGGTAAAGGAGGGTGTAGAATTTTGTGCGTATGACAGTTGTGTTATTTTTGAAGTAAGAAACGTGAAAATTGGTATATAGGCTTACTATTTATAAATAAAAAATAAAGCTATCAGAGATTTTGGAAATACTACGCCTCAGGGATAAAAGATGGTTGTAGAATTTTGTATGAATTTCGTCATGTTTGTGGTTAAAAAAGTAAAATTGGTATTTAGGCTCCTAAGAATGAATAAAAAATATTTCTTTTGGCGATTCAGAAAAAAAATCGTTATGGGGTGAAACGGGGGGTAGAAGTAGTATATCGAAGTTAAAAAACTCATAGCTATGAGCTATGAAAATTGCTGTAATGCACTGGGAGTAAGTACAGTTGGTTAGGTTAAGTTTTTTTTTTGACCGAAATTAAATACACTAACTATTCTTTATTCTTTAAAAACTAATTGGGCACTTACACCTACTATAATACTTTACGCACTAATATCTAAATCATATAATTCGTTCATGGTGAAATTGTGCGACTTTAATTTATACATAAAAGTACAGCGACAAAGTTCTTCGCAGGGTCGCGGACTCCGGGAGTATAAATAGGAGCGGCAAAGCCCGCTCGCGCTCAATGCGCTCATTTATCGAAGAACTTCGTCTTTATTGCTTTGTTTGGGATATTGTCAGTTTGTATTATTCAAATACAAAATGGCAATGAAAAAATCTGCAAACCATTTTTCTTTTTGTTGTATCGTAAAAATGATAAAACACACAAGCTTCAAAATTATACAAATCCTAAAGAAAACGAATACTGAAAACCGGTCAAGTGCGAGTCGGACTCACATACCGAGAGTATTTTTATCGACCACGATTTCACCCAGAGCGATTCTGTGCGCTGGATGTCCCTACCTATTTACATTCTATACTACATATATTATAAATGCGAAAGGTTATGCGTGCGCGGGGTTGTTACTTCTGTGTTAAAAAGGATGGACAAATTTGGTTACATACAATGAGGAATAGAGTTTGCTTATACACTGGATTAACACACAGGGCTACCTTGAGTCCCGATATAAATCACTGTTCCCGTGGGATGGCAAAATCACTAATTCTACGCGGACGAAGTCGCGGGCAGAAGCTAGTAAGATATAAATGCACCTTTTAAAGTTTGACTTTTATATGAAAAACGCATGGGTGCTCAAGACTTTTGGCCAAGACTGTATAAATAATTATTTTGATTTCTTTGTGACTAAAATTTTATTTTCATTTTTTCCTTCTCAGCACCAACCTGAAATTGTTTCTGATTGGCCCATTGGTTGACTGGTAGAGAATGCCTTAAAGCATTAAGTCCACCATTTTTACTTACTTTGTGTATTGTGAAATAAAGTTTAAATAAATAAATAAATAATAAATGATTATAGTAACACATGCATGAGACAAAATTAGAGTAACGAAATAGCAGTTAAATAATTAGGGTAACATGATAAGGATATTGTTTAATAAAATATTTCGGTTTTCCTTATTAGGCACAAGCGGGTGTGTCAATTATAATAAGCTAGTAGTTTTTTTTTTCAGATATGAAATATATGACCGGCATTTTTGTAAATGTTTTCGCCAAGTCATAATCTATACTATATATGAAGAGGCTTGTTTTGATATATTTAATTGTATATTATTGTGTCTTTTCATTAAATCATAAATAAGAGTACGAATTGACCGTTGTTATTCTAATGAGAAAAAACGAAAGAGAAGTATAACGGACAGATTTAAAGAGTTTCATTCAGTGTCTAAAGAAACATGTTTTCAATCAGAATGTTAGATTTTTCCAATTCATTGTTTATTTTGATATAATCCACCTTAGTTTAAAAACCTTTTTTCTAAATATCTCTCTAAGTCAGAAAATAAACTTTCAGTAAAAATTGTAGTTTATATCCAACAAAAATGCCATACAAACAGAAACTTATATTGAATGTGTAAAGCACCTACTATAATATAAAATTATAGTGTAAAATAAATCGATTTGATCTCACTAAACCTCTAAACGCACAATAACAAGATGCAATGCTGGTTGCCAATTCGGCCGAGTGCGATAACAAATTTTCATTTTTTTTAAAGTAGGCATTCCTGAAAATGATATATATTATTATTATTATTATTCTCGATATTTATTTAAATTTCTGTAAATTAGGTTTTGCACAATAAATATTTAAATATAAAAGTAAAATAACAATACTAATACCAAAAATAAACATCATTAAAAACCTAACCTACGCGTGCCGCCGGCAGCGGGCAGGGCTCAAGCTACCGGTGGTTAGGGCTGCAGAGAGAGGAACCTCCTCACAATGCGTGCCGTGTCTAGGAGTACTGCCTTCTGTATCTAGCCCTTGATCCAGCCATCTAGCGAGAGTCTCTTGAGGTGTTGGTCGAGACTCTTCGCTATAAGACCGTTTGCCGAAACAACTATCGGGACAATGATAGTCGAGTCAACATCCCACATGGCGGTCACCTCGTGAGCCAAGTCAAGGTACTTGCTGAGCTTGTCCTTCTCGGCCTTCACGAGGTTCTCGTCATGTTGGATGGTGACGTCAATGAGCACTGCCCGGCGTTGAGATCGATCTGTTAACACGATTTCAGGCTTATTGGCAACAATAGTCGTGTCCGTGATGACAGATCGATCCCAATAGAGCGTAGCACGACCATTTTCGAGAACTGGCGCCGGTGCGTACTTATAGTACGGCACTTCAGAGTCAACCAGACCATATTGAAGAGCAAGTTGCTGAGTTTTTATTATTATTATTATTATTATAGCCTTTTATTTCTTTATCCCTTAATTATTTACATTTCAAATGTGTTAGTATTTTTTTGTTTACATGCTAATAGTTATGTTAGTTTAGTTTTATTCATTGTTTTAGATAAATACCCCTTTTTGGGTAAAGGCCTCCCCCAGTTTCATCCATCCTTTTCTGTCCTGTGCTTTGTTGGGCCAAAGACTTCCCGCTGTAGACACTATGTCGTCTGCCCATCTTTTTCTTGGTCTTCCCACTCTCCTTTTACCAAGAGGGCCCTTCCATGACGTGCACGCTTTAAGGCTCGAACAGACTGCCAGCGGGACGGTAACGGGGCGTGATGAGTGAGTGATGCGGGCGGGACGCCCGGTCACACAGAGCAAGCGCGCATCGCGCTGGCCTCACGCCATCAACCCGCCAGCATCGCGCGCGCGTCCCGCCCGCTTCGCGCTCTCCCGCTCGCTCTATGTGGTTTGGTCATTCGTTTTGCGCTGCGCTGTCTGACGTCACACTGAGTGGTCGCGACAGAAGCGGAGCGCGATGCCGACGGAGCGCAGCCTGTTTGACCACGCTAGCGGTTTGTATGGAAATATCGCGCGGCGCGCCCGTCGCTCGCAGGCCGTGCGCCCGCGATGGTGCTGTCTGGCCGAGCCTTTAGTCCAACGTTCATCGGTGTAGCGAGCAAGGTGTCCCGCCCAGTTACATTTTTGTCTGAGAGCAAATCTGAGCGCATCTATTATTTCGGTCCTATTTCTAATAATTTCGCTCTAACTTTATGTATTTTCTTTATTTTCAAAATGCTTCTTTCCATTGCTCTCTGGCACGTCTGTATTTTATACGAGTACACCCATGTCTGGCACGCGTAAGTAAGAGTTGGTATTATGCAAGTGTCGAGTACGGTTTTTTTTTCAGAGTCTGTGGATATGTTCCCTTCAAAATTTCTTTCTGTGACCTGAATTTATTCCAGCTGCTTATTATTCTTCTGTCTACTTCTTCCTCGTTACTATTAAATGACTGCTAAATGACTAAGTGATGTAATATATTATGATAAATATTTTCAAAATAAGTCTATTTTGTTACTATAAAGACCTGTTTCACAATCGACGAGTAAATTTATCTGCCATTTAAAGTTGAAAGAAAGAAAGAGAGAAAATGCTTTATTCTGCCCTCCATAATAAAAAGGACGCATGTGCAGTTTGATAGTCAAAGTAAACTTAACCCCCAATCTTAAGAAATAAGGTCACTAATATATAGGCGGTTCTATGAGATATACGTCCTTTTTTTATAAGGACAGTCAAAGGCAGTATTGCCCAAACAGCTTTACAGATTGTGTTCTTAACTACAAAAGTTATACTCTAAACGGTTAGCTGACTCTCTCCTTGTCTATTTTCAAGTGTGAGAAAGAGAAAGGACTAATCTTTTCGGTCAAATATGCTTTACTTGTCGATTGTGAAACAGGCGGTTAATAATATACATACATCCATTAATGGCCTGTTGTTTGATCGGTAGTTAAACTAACTAGTGGTCAAAAAACGTTACTAATGGTTAAAATCTCAAGGAAATTAGTTGAGTTAACTACTGATCAAACAACAGCCCCTAAATCACGCCTGTCTCCCAGAGGGGTAGGAACTATAGGCAGAGACCACTTGTTTCCTGTTACGATCCTGACAAATCTCTTTCGCTTCTTCCAAATTCATACATAGTCAATAAAAAAAAAGTACTATTATCTGCATCGGAGCCGACTATAAATGTGTTCTTATATTGATACATACTTGGGCGTATTTTTTGTACTCAAAACTTCAGACTGTAATGTCTCTAAATTTTATAAATTAATGTCTATTTAAAGGCCCTCTAAACTGTTATCTATAGGTATATATAAAAGGCAAACCCGACCGACTGATTTAGATATCAACGCACAGCCGAAACTACTGTACCTAGAAACTTGAAATTTGATACAGGGGTTCCTTTCATGATGTAAGTGAGCACTAAGAAAGGATTTTTGAAAATTCATCCCTTAAGGGGTTAAAATAGGGGAGTAGCGGGAAACCAATTCTACGCGTACGAAGTAGCGGAAGTCCTCTTGTCTATTCATACAAAAATTAACCCCTGTTTCTCTTGGTTACGCAATAACTCGAGAATGACTGGACAGATTTGAATAATTTCTTTTTTGTTGTGTTCGTAATTTATCAGGACAAGGTTATTATAAAAAAAAGCCTGTGAAGTATCAACACTTTCAATGACCTTCACTAGAAATCAGTATCGCGTATCATTTTATATTTAATTCTAGTATGTCAATCGATACGAGTTTAATATTTATTATATGGGGAGGAGTTGTAGTTACCTTACCACTTAAATGCGACTATAAATACTATAATGTCATAAAAGTGCTGTTTCTTAACATATTATTAAACCCCTAGCCTACGGCAACCTTTTGAGTAGGAAGAGTCAAAAATTACAATTTACAAAATTTCAGTTTTTAAAGAGCCTTGAGCTTGAGCAATAAATAGTTCTTGCATAAATGAAATTGGAACTAAAGAGTCGCATGTGAACAAGCGTAATTGAACTTTATTGTCTTGATGGTAGATTCAAAGTCGCACTTGCAAAAAACTGCCTGTTTGTTGTATGGTGGGCCTTACGAGGATAAAGGCCCAGCCACACCGCTTGCGTGACGTGCACGTGAGCGTTCGCTTTTCACTGCGTTGCATAGTGAAATGTCGTATTGAGAATTCGTACTATACAACGCAGTGGAAAGCGAACGCGCACGTGCACGTGCACGTCACGCAAGCGGTGTGGCTGGGCCTTAAGCAATACGGGGTCAGTTAGATCAATATGTTATCGCTCATAATAAACTTCACAAATTAGTACAGATAAGGAATAAACGGGGTAATGACCAGACATTGGCTTTTTGGGCAAAATCATATGTCAAGTAGTGATTTCGGATCTCGATAAACTCTTAAGCACTATTTCTACCAAACGGACCGGAACGGAAATAATTTTATGGTCTTTAAACGATATTAAATCATGTTCACAGTATTCAAAGTCTATATTACCAAGCCGCGCACAGCAGCTTGACCGCGGGCGTCTTCCGCGACACGCGATCGTAGCCGAGCGTATGCTGCGACGCGCGATCGGCTCCGTCATAAATAGACAATAATAATTTCAACAGACGCGATCGGTTGTCGCCGCGTCCGTCCGTATCCTTTCCGACCCGATGCGATGCGAGCCGTTTGGTGGAAATCATCCTTTACTCGTATGATAGTTGCCGCTTAAACTGCAGATCGCGCGTCTTTCTTAGAGTATTTTTTTAATATGTCCGTTTCTGGGCTATGTTCTTTCGCATCGCAAAATTGTATTTAAAAGTAAGTACCTATGAATACAATAAAAATATCTAGTAACATTTTTTTTAAATAAAAACTGCGTTAACGCAGGAGACGACGGTTTGTTTGAAAAAATGTGCATTGTCCGCTGCGTTACCAGATTTTATGAAAATTTCGTTACCGTAAAACGGGGTGAGTAGGGACACAACCTAAAATAAGTCATAACTTGTTACAAATAAGAACAATTATTAAATGGACAATAACGCTACGTCTATTGGAAATAATTTCAGTCTTATAATTAGTAACATATGCTTCATTTTAGGTTGTGTCCCTAATCGCCCCGTAATCCCTACTCACCCCGCTTTATGGTACTGGTTTTTTCGAATTTCGAACAAATAACAACACATCCTAACCTAGGTACCTACGTACATATAAACAGGTCAAACAATGTATCCTTCACAAGCACTCAGCACGGGTAGCACAAGTTGTATTTTCTCGCTTGTCGCTCAGTGCGTCTCTATCGTTACTGACTAGGTAGAAAGGGAGATCCGAGCGACAAACAAGTCGCGGGCAACTTGCGCTAGCCGTGCTGATATCCTTAGGCTAAATTGTTATTAATGCCCTTTAACTAGACAACTTAAGGCCTTGTTTACGGAGACACCGAGCGTCGCGCGGAGCGTTTGGCGGTGTGCACTAAATTGAAACATATGGCGTTGCATGAAAGCGTTTACGATGAAGCGAATATGCACACGTTTACTTCAAATACAGCGTTACTTGCGGCGGAGCCCGCGGATGGCTTCGCCGCGTCGCACGCGTCAACAAAGGCGGTATCCGCCACTGCACCCGCGTCACCGCTATAAGTATACTCAACGCCCCGCGTCACGCCCCGCATCTTCATAAACAACACCGTACAGTCAAGAACTTAAATTTGGGACCCATCTTAGGTCCAATGTCAATCTGACATTCTACAACAATAACGTTGAGTTTTCTATAAGTTACAAAACGTTACTACTTTAGAAAAAACTCGTATCTGATATTTCGAGAAGTATGAGTTTGAACTTAATCCTCTACACGTTTAAGTTTAAAATCATACGTCACGTAATATGAGATGCGAGGTTTTTTCAAAGCAATGACGAAATGATTTGGCATCTCCAATGACATTGACGACTTCAAGCCTATTTTTTCTAAATGGGTCACTAATTAACGTTCGTGACCGTACATTGCCTTGTGTTTGTGTTTGCACGTGTGATGATGACGCGGGTCGCTGCTCGCGCCGCCTGTGTAAAGTTTAGATTGCTCATCCTGTACGTTGCAGCTCTGTCCCTTGCATTCTATAAGAATACTGCGTGGTCTACGAGCGACAGACCATTCGACTCGCTAGCGTTAACGTTAGCGGTAACGTCAATTGTAGCTCATGGTAAGGGTGGTTGATAGAAAATAGTAACTATCTATCTGGGGAGTCCCAATTACTCAGTCAAGGTTTTATAAGTCGCTGTATACAACCTAATGAGACAGAATTGAATATCGTAAGAAGCTAACTAGATATTCAGACCTCCACTTATTGTAATTGCGTTGTTTATTCTCTGATATCTTATTTGAAACTGTCTTGACTACGTTTTAACTTGTAAATGAATAATTTAGTTACGTGGTTTACTAAATATTAAAAAATGACGAAGTCTGTTATCCAGTTGTTAGGGATCCTGCTCTCGAATCTAGCGGTCCCGGTTCGATTCCTACGAACTACTACTCAAAGCACGATTTTTTTTAGTCTCTGAATATTCTTCATTCATCTTTGTACAGTCGACGTCATAAATATGTTTACACTTTAGTTACCTTGCCTATTTAACGTCATGTTTTAACAGCCATATGAAATTATCATAGCGGATAAAGTGACATGGTACTAAAGTGTAAACATATTTATGACTTCGACTGTACATTGCTACCATTTTCTGAGGGCTCAGACAAGATTCACTACGCTAACTAACGTTTCTATTCGATTCGTTTTTAAACCAATCGCGTCACTGGTAGACCACGTGACTTTTCGTATCACGTCATCTTCCAGTGACGCGATTGTTTTAAAAACGAATCGAATAGAAACGTTAGTTAGCGTAGTGCATCTTGTCTGAGCCCTCTGAATAGCGATCGGCAATCTTCGTTTTCTATGACACACGAGTGACAAATATACTGTCAGTTGCGAGTGCAAGCGTGATAGCGATAGCCAGCCGAAAGCTATTAAGAAGCTAGGACTGTAAACGAATAAAACCGGTCAAGTGCGAGTCGGATTTGCGCAAATAATTGCGGCCAAATAAAAAATCGCAACAATTATTAAAAAAAAATGCCTTACCATAGTTAAGAAGTTATTAGTACTCTGCTATTAAATCGAAAATCGTATTTCTAGGGTTTGCAATCCGGATCCATTTTGTATTTGAAGATCCGGATCCGGATCCGAATATTCGGCTCTTTCGAACAAAATGGATCCGGATTGCAAACCCTACGAACTTCGAAGATTCAACCAAGAGCATGCTAAAAATTTGGTCCTTTAAAAAAAATATGGGTATCGCCGTTTTTGTTATCGTAGCGTCCACACGTTCAACAGTCTCAAGATAATTTTAATACTAGTATATCCAAATAGTACACATAATAGTTTTTGAGATCCACATCGTCAAACACTATCGATTTTTGCCAGCGTTTGTTAAACACCAATTGCTTTCTTATCTTACCTTAGCCATATTTGTTTTCACGTTGTTGTGGCGTGACCAATAATAAAAAATCGGCCAAGTGCGAGTCGGACTCGCGCACGAAGGGTTAACTATTAAAAATCACGTTTTTTGTATGGGAGCCCCCTTTTTTTATTTTTTTTTTAAATGTGAGCATACAACTAAATATTCTGTGAATATTTCAAGCGTCCTGTTGCCGTTATTAATATCGAGCAAAAAACGGCAAAAAAATCACGTTTGTTGTTTGGGAGCCCCCCTTAAATATTTATTTTATTTGGTTTTTAGTATTTGTTGTTATAGCGTAAACAGAAATACATCATCAGTGAAAATTTCAACTGTAGCTATTATGTGATACAGCCAGGTGACAGACAGACAGACGGACAGAGAGACAGTGGATTCTTATTAAGGCAAGGCAGAGTATGTCGGACCATGCTCAGTGTAGAGTTTCGAAGTCATTAATACAAAAACCTATCTCAAAAAACAACTAGCGAAAACTATCTCAAAAATTTCATGTAACTAGCGAAAATTTCACTTTTCCAGATCAAAATTTCCCAAACGGTCCCCCTTGATACCTTACTTGAAGTAATATAAAAAAACCTATCCTTTACTTACACACACACACACACACACACACACGCGCCTCATACGGCTCATACCTCAGATATTTTAGTATGATAGTAATTTAAAACAATTATATTTGTGCCATTACCAGCCTTAGAACTGTTAGATTAGTTTAGTCTGTAAGTTTCAAATTGCCATTGTAGACAACAAACTGTACTCTATTTTAAAGTGTTAATCCGAATCCGGTTACCACGTGACAGGCATGGCCTAGTGTGGGACCAACGGATAATCTGTTCGATTTGTTACTCTTAACTTGGAAAATTATTTTATTTTTTGGTAGAGCTGAAACACGAAAAATTTATTGCCGTAATTTAACTGTATAACTATGCCAAATTGCAGCTGAATACCAATAGTCTGAGTTAATCCGAGACGTCCGTCGATGGCGAAACCATAAAAACGTTAGCATAACCAAAGTCAACCATTACATCATTTTTTTGCAGCATCGGACTTCGGATACGACGTTTCTGAATGGGGGGAGAGCTTCGTCCCGTTGTACAACAGTCGCCAGAAAAGAGAAGTGGCTCCTGGCGCCTCGATAGCTCCAGTAGCTCCAGTGGTTCCGGACGCTTCGGCCCCACCGGCCCTACAGGCCTCTCAGACCCCACCGGCCCCGCCGGCCCCACCGGCTCCGGCGGCCCCGACTCCGCAATCGGCTGGAAATACAACTACACCAAACGCGACCACGACTGACGATAGCAACAGGACCACTAATCTCACCAATCAATATAGTAAGTTGATATAAATATGCTTTTCACTTCTTATGCTCTTAAAATGTTACTTTAATCTGCACATCGGGACTAAAGCTCCTTATTAATCTCTAGGGATTAAAGTTTTTTTTTTTTGGAAACCCCCTAAACAACCAATCACGGTGTTTGTGAATGGAGGATTACCGCCATTTTCAGTGATTGTGTATGGACCATTTTTAGGCCGTGGAAATAACCTCAAAATGACAACTGTGCAAAAATATTAAAAATAAACGATTTAATTTCGTGAAACATGATTAATGATTACGAATGTGAATCTATTTAAATATATTAAGGAAAATTTTGTTTTATTAGGCATGGTCCAAATATTTTTCAACCTTGTATCTGTTGGCTAAATATGCAAGCATTTGTATCACTTTACAAAAAACTTACAACCGCGAAACAAATTTGTCAGAAACTTTGTTTTACATATTTTGTTAAATATTGCAATTTTGTATAGAACGCAGTTTTTTTTCGTCGCATTCAAAGTGAAAAGTAGAGTGTTTAACGCGAGACTAAACAACCATAATGACACTCGAACTTTAGCCACTCTCGCTCGCTCGCTCGCTCGCGTGGCTAAACATCTCTTGTCATTATGACTTGTTTTAGTCTCTTGTTGAACAATCTACTATTCTCTTACTTAAGTAATACTTTATTTTAACGTGCTTTCTCGTATAATAGTAAGTAACTGACTCATTTAACCTTTGGTGTGCGAGGCTTGGGAACGGTTCGAAAAATACCGGTTAATTATGGTCGTTAACCAGCTCCAGGTATTTCACCATCTTGACAATGACATGTAACAGGTGAAAATTCGGCATACATTGCAAAGTTAAAACGCTGATACATCACTGGTTTTAATATAAGCCGCGCAATGTATACTGAAATGTCGCCTGTCACCTGTCATTGTCAGTATGGTATAAGGGGGCTGGTTTTTCGATAACGCTCGCTCCGAGCGTAAACGATTCGCAAGCGTTATGATCGCTAGGATTAAACTGTTTTTTTTAGTTTTTGATTCGTCCTGCAGTTAGATGGGGTGGCGAATTAAAATGATAAGGCCGGCTTGGCTCCAAGCTAAGTGAAAATGCAACTAAAGAGCTAGCTAATAGAGTAGAAAAGACGACAAAACTATGGCGGTGCGAACTAATTAGCGAGCGAAATTAACCGTTATTTCGAGCAAGAACAGTTTTATTTTGTTTTTAATCAGAACAGAAATAATATCGATTTTGTTCGAGCGGAATTGAAATGAAAATGCTCCACTTGAAATGTATGGCGATTCTGACGAGCTGTTTAAAAAAATAAACCAGGTTTCCGAGCCTTGGCTGGAGGGTGAAAAAGTTCCAAATTCCAGTCTCTTCAGATTAACATTATATAAGTTTTTTTTTTTATTAACTAAATACTGACTGTCGCGCATGTCGTCGATATATATTAAAAACATAAAAACACATGAAATCCGATTGAAAATGCTTTTTTAATAATTCTATGTACCCAGTGCCACTCGCGCCATGAAAGCGAATCTAATAACAGTAATAACGTATCATTTATCAAAATCGGTTGACCAGTTGAATAGTTACTAGGGGACATAGGAACGAACATACATACGTACAGGTTAAACACATACTTAATTCTCCTTTCGGGCTTCGCCGCACTCGGATAAAAAGTACCTACGAAGGAATGTATGAAAATTGGGCACCGATGAGTTCTTCAGCATTGGTACCAAATGATTCCGATTTGGTCAAAGTTCTGATTAATAACGAAACGAGATATACAGATGAATTCCCAAAAAAAAAACGATTCGCAGGATTTCGATGCCTTCCCGACTATTTCTAATATTTATCAAGACACGTAATTTATTTATTTATAATTATAAAAACATACCTTTTATTTCATACTGCGTGATTTTTTATCGTAGTTACCCAATAAAAATGTTGACCGTACTTAGAACCTTGTCATTGAAAATGTCATTGTCATTTTCATGTGTGCCATTTGATGTTCTGTTTGAAGTTTACTATGACAACGCACTAAAGTGCTTAACATCATCAGTACAGCACAGTTCATCTACCCGTTGAAAGTTTGCATGACCGTTTATTTTTATCGTCTATTTACTTTGGCTCCCCAGGTTATCTTGAAGATAACCTTAGAGGCGTCTGTCTCATTCATTGCGCGAAGCAATTGTACTAATACGAGCCAATTAACTACAGGTTAAATTGGATCATAGTGTGTGTGTGTGCATGTGTGTGTGAAAGCCATATAACAATGATTCAGGATAAATTGACTCGCGTAACACTGGCGGATAGATATATTTACATCTATCAGGCCCAAACACTCAAGCGCCGCAAATATTCGTCATCATTAAATAATTACGAATTTGTGGCGCTTGCAGTGGAAACCATGGGACCTTGGTCAGCTGATATGAAAAGCTTTATTAAGGCCCTGTCCTCTCGGCTCATAGAATCCTCCGGAGATCCTAGAGCTGGTGCTTACCTCTCCCAAAGGATTGGGCTAGCTATCCAGAGAGGTAATACAGTCAGTGTCATGGGGACCACGCCGCGAGCGGACCTGCTAGAGGTGGTGTTCTTTTTATAGTGGTGATTATTATTTATATCTTTAATATTTGAGTATCTTAATTTAATTTTAATTTAAATACGTTTAGTTTTAATTTTTAATTGTATTAATGTTGAATTCTGTACTTAGGCGGATAGATAATTTTCTCAAAATCATTTATTACTAGAATCGTTTCCAATCGCGTTTATCCCCGTCCATGAGTGTATCACACGCAGGCAATGCAAATTAACCGGTTACTAACAGTTTTAAACCGGTTATAATCGGTTATTTTGATTCCATAATCACACGCATATATTCTTCTCCTTTTTCCTTCCGTGTTTTTCCTCGTTCATCATTTTAACTACCGTGTTTTTAGGGTTCCGTACCAAAATGGTAAAAAAGGAACCCTTATGGTGAGACTTCGTTGTCTGTCTGTCTGTCTGTATGTCACAGCAGTTTTTCTCAGAACTATAGAAGCTATCAACTTGAAATTTGGCATAGTTGTATAACTTGCTTGCCCGCATCTGTTTTTAGTAAAAAAAGTATGAAATAATTTTTCTAATTATTCTTGAATGGTGGGTTGAAAAATGAAAGATATTTGATTGAAGCAAACGGGGTGTCATATGAAAGGGCTCAGTCTGCACATTTCAAAACTATTTAATTTTATAATTTTTCGGGACGTACTTTTTGATTTATAGACAAAAAGGTACAAAAAGTTACCGTTCCCCCCCTTATTTCCGAAGTTTATGGACCAAAAAATCAGAAAAAACCTGATTTATAGATAATTACTTATATTTTACGGGAAAAATAGAATGAAGTTGTCAAACTTTACAGTTTTGGAAAAAATATCGAAAAACTTTAAAATTCCGTATTAAAATTTAGGCTAGTCAAAACGGACCTTATTGCATAGATCATAAAGTTCATAACAAAATACGTATTTTCTTTTGCGTTTTCCAACCATATTATCTTAAATACGGAACCCTCGGTGCGCGAGTCCGACTCGCACTTGACCGGTTTTTATTTTTAGGGGTCTGTAGTCAAATTAGGAACCTTTTATAGTTTCGCCATCTCCGTCCTTAGCTTACCTCAGAGACTCTTAGTACTAGAAAGCTGTTATTTGGCATGAATATACATATTACCACCTCCTCGTGTTTACCTCGTGCATTTACCTCGTGTGGTTGCCGAGTTAGAATAGTGCCACTCCATGTCTTCCCGTGGATGTCGTAAGAGACGACTAAGGGAATAAAGGCTTGTAGTACTGTTAGGCGATGGGCTTGCAACCTGTCACTAATACGCTGGTAAACATCTTAGCCTAATTGTGCAAATTGTGTTTATAGAATTATCAACAAGTTTTTAGAGATGTTTGTAATTCTGTAGCTCTGCCTACCCCACTCTGGGAACGAAGGCGTGAGATTATGTATGTATGTAATATACATATTAGTCGCGCCGACAAAGTGGAAAAATAAAAGCTAGAAAAAAATGTTTTTTGGCGTACCAACCTCCCCTACAAGTAAAGTTGGGGATGTTTTCCTCATGGTGTGGGGTGTTGTTGGATAGGTCTTCCAAAAATATTGCGGGTTTGTGTAAACAATTTTTCGATTAAAGGCCTAGCCACACCGCTTGCGTGACGTGCACGTGCGCGTTCGCTTTCCACTGCGTTGTATAGTATGAATTCTCATTACGACATGTCACTATACAACGCAGTGGAAAGCGAACGCGCACGAGCACGTCCCGCAACCGGTGTGGCTGGGCTTTAAGGGATCCGTTTGTGAAATATTAAGATTGAAAGTGCTAATATTTGGGAGTAAAGTGTCCCCCGCCTCACCTACAGCCAAAAGTCCAAAACTACAAATACTTAAAATCCAAAAAATATTCTCAATGAGAGCACACATAAAGAATTGGGACAACTCACGACTAAGTATCAAGTCTACTTAGTCGTGAGTTGTCCTATTCTTTATGGTTAAGACTATTTAGGTAGGTAACAAACATATAACATACAAAGTACCTATAGTAATATTTACTACCTTTGTATGTGTGTGTGGCGTTTGTTGGTGAAATTTTTGTTCACAAACCTGCATTTCTTTTTTGAAATGCCTATCCAACTACATCCATCACAATGGGGTAGACGAGAAAAAATAACATCAAGATACGTGAAGGGGAGGAAACCTAAAAAAAAACAGGTCTCTAACGTACCTAATAAGGTATGTCCGAAATGAGCAAACTGTTGAGTGTGATCTGAAAAATTAGACTAGGTTTAAAGTGAGAGAAACGTTACCGAATTTTACATGGAAATTTTTAGCTTTACAATCCTCTGTGGCTGCGTCTATATCGCGTGCCAAATGTGGATAAAGCACCCGTCACTATAGTACTTATTTACGTGTCAGAAGGTGGCGGATGCCTTATCCACACTTTGTCACGCGATAAACGCAGCCATATTAAGCCCCCTGCGGGCCTATTATGGCTGCGGCTATATCGCGCGTCAAATGTGGATAAAGCATCCGCCACTCTCGTACTTATTTACGTGTCAGAAGGTGACGGATGCCTTATCCACACTTCGTCACGCCATAAACGCAGCCATATTAGGC
Organism: Acleris literana; assembly: GCA_946894065.1. NCBI lineage: Eukaryota > Metazoa > Arthropoda > Insecta > Lepidoptera > Tortricidae > Acleris > Acleris literana. The sequence goes on along the minus strand of OX335668.1, from coordinate 97,454,621 downwards.
CCCCTGCGGGCCTATTAGGGTGCGGCTCCACTGAGGCGGAGACGAGCAGAGCGGAGCGGAGCTGTGCCAATATTAAAGGTGCGGCTCCACTGAGGCGGAGACGAGCGGAGCGGAGCTGTGCCAATATTAACCAATAGAATATAAACTAACGTGCGCAAGGCGCGCTCGACGTGACCGCATGCGCCTTCTATTGGTTAATATTGGCACAGCTCCGCTCCGCTCCTCTCATCTCCGCCTCAGTGGAGCCGCACCCTTACCAATAGAAGGCGCATGCGGTCACGTCGAGCGCGCCTTGCGAACGTTAGTTTAGATTCTATTGGTTAATATTGGCACAGCTCCGCTCCGCTCCTCTCGTCTCCGCCTCAGTGGAGCCGCACCCTTATGGCTGCGTCTATATCGCGTGTCGGATGCTATATCCACATTTGACACGCGATATAGACGCAGCCATGCTACTAGGCCTGGTGACCCTAATATTATGTTGTTCGAAGTAATTGTGGATGATAATCAAAATATTACCAATTCGTTCGAGTTAAAGTTGTAAACTTCGTTTCGCTTCCCACGCTCTGGTGTTAATGTTTTTATTCTATAAAGACAACAATGTTTTTGCGTCACAATCGTCGGTTATCATTTTACATTGACCGTCCTCTTTAGACGTAGCATGAGCTAAAATCTCATTTTCATCCCACCTGTTCGAAGTTGTTACGTAATATGTACTCGATCAGGGTTCGCCGACATAATCTCCCGATATATACCATGAACGTATATCGTATATCGTGTATCGGTTTATATAAATGGATATTTATTTTTAAAAGCAATTTTGTTCTATCAGTTAGTTACACAGGCAACACTAGAGTAAAATGTTACACTTTAATTTCTGTTACCCAACTCTAGTTTCAAGGAATCGTCTAGTTTCGTTCGTATTTTATTAGCTTTATATTGAATTTCAAACCTTATCACAACGGAATAAGATTCATAATAAGTTTCGTTTCGATTATGCATGATATTTATCCGATATTATATTGGATATAATTATATCAAAATATCGGGTATTTTGATATTTATAATAAAAGTAATTCATAGGGTGTCCCGCAAATCGACGTCAACCCGCCTAGAGCTGATAGAGCAAGTAAAATGCTATCGATTTATCCCCTATTTCAGCTTCATTCCGTTTAGCGATTTTTACTTATATATGAGCATTATAATCTGAATTTTTGTAATTTTCCCTTATGTCCTTGTCACGAAAAATCCTTAATTTCATGTTTTATTTCAGAAGTTTTTCAGTGGTATCTTACATTATTAGAATCATTACGAATCAGCGAAGTTTTTAAACTCTTTTGCTCGTTTTATTATAATCAACTATTTAAGTAATGACATAAAGTTATTATTTCCATATACAGAGAAAATCAAACACTGAGACGTATGGAGATTTTTTGACCGCTTCTGGATTTAAGCGTAGGTTCATAATCCTAATAAACAATTTGCATTACACTCTGTCGTTAGAAGTATACCTAAAAAAAAAAGTTAAAAAAAACGAAAACCCGCCTTCAAAAAGCAAAAAATAACTTCTTTAAAATGGTAGGTAAATAGGTCAGTCCAACAGAAGTCTGCTTTTGGTTAAAATATTGTTGGACGCCAACTTCAGTTGGACTGACCTATTTACCTACCATTTTAAAGAAGTAATTTTTTGCTTTTTGAAGGCGGGTTTTTGTTTTTTTAAACTTTTATTTTATTTTATACTTTTTAGCGATCATAATTATGCTGTTATTCTCCCACTTCTCAAGAAACAATAGAACATTTCAATCTCGCCGCAAGCAACGCCGTGGGAAAGTCATAGTCATATATTTAAACCTAAATATGCTTCGTCATAGTCGCTCAACTATCTTAATCGAAATATCTTGTCGCCACCCTCGAAATGTATACCGTTTAGGAGTTCCGGTGGCCTTCTGTGGTCTTCATCATCAGTTCCACTTCACCAAATAGTGCTTTCCAAGACCAAATACACGATTTACAATGAAAAATACCAAAATCGCTATAGGTGTGCCTATAAATTTTGAAGAGTTCCGTCGATTCCTCATGGATTCCACCATCAGATCTTCATTTTGAAAAAAATGGGACCAATCGGGAAGCACCAGCTTTCAAATAAAAAAAGAATCTTCAAAATCGGTTCACCCAGTCGAAAGTTCCGAGGTAACAAACATTTAAAAAAAAAAAACAGACGAATTGAGGACCTCCTCCTTTTTTTGAAGTCGGTTAAAAATCATAAATGTCTTGTAGCGATGCACCGGTTCGCATTTCACCTCGATCGTGTCTTTTGTTTTCGCTTTGTGTCACAGTCGTCATGTATTTTGTTCGCTGATAGCTTGTCGCATTTCACCTCGATCGCTTCTTCTTTTTCTTCCCTTCGACAAGCTAACAAGAAGAAGTTCTAGATCGCTTATTTTATTGTATCAATTAGTCTCGGTCGTCTATTTTATTATTAGCAAAATATTAATATTTTTAGTAGCGTTCCAAATAAAACTCGACCGTGGTGAAATGCGACTATATGGTAAAACACTACTCGGAAAATAAGATGATACAAATTCAATATAGGCAGATATGGGCATTACTCGAATAATTATTTATTCGAATAATCATTCGAAAAATTAATCGTAATATTTTTATTCGCGAATAATTTATTCGTCGAATAATTGATTTGTGAATGATTTCTTCGCGATTAAACTTTATCCACGAATGAATCATTTGACTACTTATCGAATAACGAATAATTTATTAATTTATTAGAGAACAATGGAGCAGGTATAATAAGTAGTACATAATAATTATTCGTGGCAATTCATTCAACGAATAAATTATTCGACAAATAATTTATTCGAAAAAGAATAATGATTCGAGAATTTCAGTCGTTATTCGCGAATAATTTGGATAAGTATTCTTATTCGTTATTCGTCATTCGAATAAATTTTGCCCATCTCTGAATATAGGTACTAATGTGAACAGCCCAGGGATCGTATACCGGTATTATTTTCATACAAAAATACCGGTATTCAATTTCGGTATCTCGCTTATTTTATTATTGAATATTTTTGCTCTTCAATGAATTTTTATAATAGAATAGTGTTATTACCTAAATTACTGTCGACAATATGAAGGAAATAATGCAAATTAAGGAAGATATTTCAATTTTAATTAATACCGGTATTGATGCCATGGCCACACGCAAAATTGCTTTAAGATAAAAAGCTATTGAGATTTTGTTCAACCGAGACGAAATGCTAACCGATGGATCATCATCAGAGGTCGGAATAGGTAGTGCTTATTAACCTAAACTTGTTGCATCTTCATTCAATAACGTATTCCCATCTCACTCGCGCATGAATGAACATGAGTCAAGTTTAGGTTAATAAGCACTACTTATTCCGACCTCTGATCATCATCATCACCATCATCAGCCGCAAGACGTCCAATGCTGTACAACATCCTTCACCAAAGTTTTCAACGATCGGTCCTCTGCTGCTCTCATCCAACGGTTTCCCGCGACCTTTATCAGATCGTCGGGCCACCTTGTGGAAGGACTGCGTCTTCGTCTCCCGGTTCGCGGTCGCCACTCTAGAACCTTCCCGCTCCAACGGCCATCGGCCATCGTTTCTACCGGTGAATCTCTACAATAAAATAATGATTTTGAGGTGTAATTCTAACAAACTATTACAGTGATAGCTAGCCGAACCTTATTTGGAAGCTGGGCGTATCGTTTTTGACCTGTTATCGTATTGTCAACGTTTTGACAGCTCTTACTTACTTGACAGTAATGGCGGCCGAGTTAGAAACAATACAATAACAGGTCGATACGATTTGGATTTTACCGCCTACAATAGAGGCCCTGAACTACCCTTACCATGAGTTACAATTACCGTACTCGCTAGCGAGTCGAATGCTCTGTCCCTCGCACTCTATAAGAATACTGCGAGGTCTGCGAGGGACAGAGTTTCGACTCGCTGGCGATTACGGTAATTGTTGTAACTCATGGTAAGGGTACAGATGTATGACAGTGGCAACTAGCACCGTGACGCCTGCTTCATTGTTCTGAGCCACTGGTCCGATGTCATAATCACATTTTGGTGGCATATCGTGGTTCTAGAATCGATGGAGTCGCTTCCTAATTATTATAATACATGACACTTTGATTTTGACCTTCTTTGTTGTCATTTCAAAATGAACTAAATACATTTTTAGTTCGGTTATTCCATACCTACTAATATTTGCTTGTTTGTAACGCTTTCACAGCAGAAATAGCCTCCATACCAAAATTCATTTAAATTGGTTTAGCGGTTTAATGAATACATGAATTTTGAAACATTAAACTTGTATGTATAATAATAAATAGGAAATAGCGACTCCATGGATTCTAGGACCACAATTTGCCACCAAAAGTCCTAACTCTAATTATCACTACACAACAAAGACCGCATCTCTCCATTGATTACTTCAAAACGAATTCTCTTCTCTCTCTCTCTCTCTCTCTCTCTCTCTCTCTCTCTCTCTCTCTCTCTCTCTCTCTCTCTCTCTCTCTCTCTCTCTCTCTCTCTCTCTCTCTCTCTCTCTCTCTCTCTCTCTCTCTCTCTCTCTCTCTCTCTCTCTCTCTCTCTCTCTCTCTCTCTCTCTCTCTCTCTCTCTCTCTCTCTCTCTCTCTCTCTCTCTCTCTCTCTCTCTCTCTCTCTCTCTCTCTCTCTCTCTCTCTCTCTCTCTCTCTCTCTCTCTCTCTCTCTCTCTCACCTTCCTGCCACCTTGACCAGATCGTCGGTACACCTCATCTCCTGTCTGCCAACGTTTCTTCGCCCGGTTCTGGGTCTCCACTCAACCGCAGCCTTTCCCCATCTTCCATCATCTCTGCGGCATATGTGTACAGCCCACTTCCACTTCCTTAGAGTGATTACTTTGGCTATATCGGCAAAACTAATTACATGCCCAAGAATGGAATATTTTTCGAATTTTATATAAGCTTTTTCGGGTTTCGTACAGTCAGCAGTAGAAGTAGCTACGCAACCGAAGAGGTCGAAATGATCTACACTCGACTCTATGGTCAAGAGAATACGTCGTGTCTAGATCATTTTGAGAATGTTATTCTGCTTAGATACTTTCGATGCTGACTGTACCCGAAGGGCCCTACGGGGCCCTAAAAATATGCCTACACTGCATCTTTTGAACCGTAATAGACAGAGGGTTGTTTTTTGCGTAACAAAAAAATATTTGCGAAACACCTTAATGACTTACAGAAGGTGCATTTTGCTCCTTATTTAATTTTTTAGTTTCGCGGTATTGCATTATCAACGACGTTGTGTGTTGTTACTCCAATGTTAGTAAACATTTTTTTTTAAGAAAGTAGGTAGTAAAGAGTGTCCCAAGAAACGTTTTTTTTTTCAACGCAAGTATTTTTGGTGATCGAGATAATAGTAAATATTTGGCATGATTATAGTACAAACCCTTGCATACACATTTCAGTAAAACATGAAAAGGGCCGTAGTAAACTGAAGACAAGTTTTATACATATCCATATTTTATTCGAAACGTAATTTTTTTATCTTTTTTAAAGCTTGCGTTTCTCCTTATAAAGAATAGCTGTTGCCCGCGACTGCGTACGCGCAAAAAGTAAAACATAGCGTATGTAACGCAGGGTTAATGTAGCATTCTAATGGTGAGAGATTTTTTTGAAATCGGTCCAGTAGTTTTTGAGTTTATTCGTTACAAACATACACACACACAAAAATATAAATCTTTCCTCTTTATTAACCGACTTCAAAAAAGGAGGAGGTTATACGTTCCACGGTATGTATTTTTTTTTATGTATGTTCACCGATTACTCCGTCAATTGTCGACAGATTTCAATTATTTTTTTTTGGTTTGATTGAGTATACTTTCGAGGTGGTCCCGTTGTCACCAAATCTGAATCTGATGAGAGGATCCGTGAGGAATTGAGGGAACTCCTCAAATATTGTAGGCAAACATATAGCGATTTTAGTATTTTTAGTAACAAGTCCAGCATTTGCATTCAGAAAGTATCACTTGGTGAAGTGGAACTGATGATGAAGACCACAGATGGCCACCGGAACTCCTTAACGGTACCGATTTCAAGGGTGGCGATAAGATATCTCGACTAAGATAGTTGAGCGACTACCTACAACGAATAATAATTACTTGTTCAAATATGACTATGACTTTCCCGCGGCGTTGCTTGCGGCGCGCTTGATATAAGTTAAAGTTTCATTTCAACTAAGAAGTGGGACTACGTAACAGCGTATTATGATCACTAAAAAGTATAAAATAAAATAAATGTTTTAAAAAACAAAAAACCGCCTTCAAAAACGCAAAAAATAACTTCTTTAAAATTGTAGGCACCTAATAGGTTAGTCCAACTGAAGTCGGCGATCACAACATTTTCAACAAAAAGCCGACATCAGTTGTAGAAAACAGGGTATAGAGTAATAGTTTTTTCACGTGAAGTTTCTGTTTGTATGCTTATTCAAAAAATAAGTAGAAGCGATGAAGATTTTAATTGTACGCGGAAATAATTGAAAGAGGAAGCTAATTTTACTCCAACACAATTTTTTTTCTTGCGATTTTTGAGAAAAGCACTGTATTTGCCTTGGCTTGGCAGGAACGGCAATTGCGGGCTTCATATTTTTAACCAATACTCGGCCCGCAATTGCCTACTTCCCTGCCTAGGCAATAATGTACTATTATTATGGTGCTTTCCGGACGGACGGATTAGTGGTGGTAGGGACGACCAAGGCCCTTCCACCACTAATCCACATAAATACCTAGTGAACGATGGTTCTGTAACGACGTGGGGATAGTTTACCTTTAGTGTTATGATTGTCGAGAGCGTGTAGCACGTGGTGATAAACATCTTTGTTGATTGTGATATCGGTGAGCGGCCTGGCCATTGTTGGACACAAATTATACGTGAACCAACCGTCTGTGACGGCAGCACTGCCCTCCTTGGCAAAAGGTCGCATGTCTCATAGAACACCGAATGTAAAAGAGACCCTATTTCTAAAGATAGGGGGTTAAATTTGCTTTGATTATCAAATTACTCATGCGTCCTTTTTATATAAAGGGGCAGAGCAGCTAACTGACCATGTGTGATGTTGTCACCTAATAAGGTTCACTGTAGAACTAAAAATAAATGAAATGTCATGGTGACGCTCTCACACCAATTGACTTCTAGTACCAAACTAAGCTCTAGGCTTATACAGGGTGTCCCAGAAAGCTACGTCAACCCGCCAAAGCTATTGATTTAACGCCTAGAGCTTAGTTTGGGACTAGGTCAATTTGTGTGAAAGTCCCCTGATATTTATTTTGGTAGCTTACTACAGTCAATGAAATTAATTTGTGGCCCACCTTAGGTCCAAAGTCAATCTGACATTCTACAGCAATAAGGTTGAGTTTCCTATCAATTACAAATGACTTGGCATCTCTATTGACAATGACATCTTCAAGCAGATTTTCTTCGAAATGGGCAGCAAATTAACTTCCTTGACCGTACAATCGCTAACATTCTCCAAATACTTACATCGAGAAACATCGAATGGCATTCCACTTAGCGTAGAGTATTCGTGCATTTGGAATATTTGGCAGATAATAGCAATGTTTAGACGGCATTGTTGTCAAAACATTGGCATATTTGGCAAATAGCGCGCGTTATTGAGACCTTGATGGATTTCGCTACTACTTTAGAAAAAACTCGTATCTCATATTTTGAGATGCACGAGTTTGAACTTAATTATTTTCACGTTTTAGTTTAAAATCGGACGTTACGTAATGTGAGATAGGAGGTTAAGTAAGATACAAATACGCAATGAAGCCGTCTTCACGTGGCTATCAAGGACAGTCAAGGACTTTAATTGTTATGCCACTATGGAACCCTGTCATAATGACAGCGTCAAACCACATGAAAGAAATTATGCTTAAATGAATTATTAACGTTATGCGACAGGGTTCCATAGTGGCATAAAAATTAAGTCCGTGACTGTACCCGTAAAGCGGAAATGGGGTTAAATGGTCCCTTGTAAAGAGTTCATTGACAATTTATGAAAACTGCATGAATTTATGACTATTATTTTTAATTAAAAAAAACTCTTGAAGTGCAAGCCTACTTTGATAAAACCAAATCGCAAACAACACAAAGTTTGTTTACATTCTTACCTAATGTCCCAGGAGAGAACAAGAAACATAAAATTAAAAAAAAAAACGGTTCAGTTAGGTGAGTTTTGGCTTGATATTAAGGTTTTAAAATATCCATTACACTTATGATGACAGCTTAGAGCTCGTCCAGAAATCATGTGATCGTTTATAGGGGAGTGGGCTCAGAAAAATATCACAAATGATCACGATGGGGGTGTCCGAGAAGACATCACGTGTAATTTTTTTACACAGCAGGAAAGTCAAAAAGTTACGAAATGAATCCGCTCTGAGCGTGTTTATCCAAATAATATTCATTGTACCAACTTTAAAACATTAATAATGAAACCTTGTGAAAATCCGTGAACATTGTGAAAACCCGTGGACCAAAGACATGATGTAGCGTGACGTTGCTTAATTTAAAACCATTTTTATTGATTAATTCATACTTAGTCCTTAAACTACCCGTGAACTTGAATGGGGGGTAGCTATATTATCACCAAGGGGGGGGTCAAAATTTGGCCAAATATGATCACATGACGTGTAAATTTATATTTATCAATAAAGAATCAATCAATCATGATTTCTGGACCCTTATTCATCATTACCATGTCAGCCGAAAGACGTCCACTGCTGGACATAGGCCTCCCCCAAGGCTCTCCACTCAGACCGGTCTTGTGCTTTTCGCATCCACCGCGTTCCCGCGATCCTTACAAGGTCGTCACTCCATCTTGTTGGAGGCCCAGCTCGTCTCCCGGTCCGCGGACGCCACTCAAGAACCTTCTGGCCCCATCGGCCGTCAGTCCTGCGAGCAATGATACCGCCCACTGCCACTTAAGTTTGGCTATTCTTCGGGCTATGTCGGTAACCTTAGTTCTACTCCCGATATCATCATTTCTGATTCTATCACGCAGAGAAACCCCGAGCATAGCCCTCTCCACTGGACCCTTATTAGGGTTGACCTTATTTTTGGCTTTGATATATATTATTTTGGTTTGTTTGTAATATGCGTACCTACTATTTATTCTGAATGACAATCTTATTTCACATTTTGCTATTGGGATCCACGTATAGTTGGTTTAATTCGTTATTTCTATCAACGTTACACTACACATTAGGCTTGTATCCTAAAAAAAACTAATAAGTCCGTCATTTAAACAAGATTAAACAAAAAATGAAGAATATAAAGTGCGTTGAAGTTTCGCGTGACGTCACACCGTGGCACACTTTATACCACGTTGTGACGTCACGAGCCCGCAATCCCGAACTTTGATGCGCGTTATATTTCTAAATTTTAATTGATTTCATATATCAAAAAACACGTGTTCAATATATTTTTATAATCTTACTGACGGACTAATTACATTTATTTTTTTACCCAGGACACACGTCTTTTGTCTGATTCCGATACTCATACCCAATTATGCAACGCCCATAACATCCTGAGGTCCCTTGTACTAAAAATAGTACAAAATACGCCCATTCAAATAAAGATCTAGTGCAAAGGAAGTAAAGTGGATTTTGTTTTGTTTTTATGACTAATGATCAAAATAGGAAATGGACTTTATTTCATTCGCAATAGATTTATATTCATTCGCAATAAATTCAAAACCCATCCCGCTCAATATATGCCTTTTCCATATATCGATCTTGGGATCGATTTATAGCTCGTTAGTAACAACGCTAAAATTTAAAAACCGGTCAAGTGCGAGTCGGACTCGCGCCCTGAGAGCAGTGTTGGGCAAAAATTAACTTGCATAAGAATAAGAATAAAACAGAAAAGTTATTCTCATTCAAATCGATTTGAATAAGAATAATTCTTGTACCTCGTTAGTTGAAATGGAATACTAGTGAATGTTGGTTACGCGTTTTCGCTGTATCACCGACGAATGCCGACCCTCAATATTTCACCAAATTCCTCCTTATATTTCACCTACTCGACTTCATCAGAATGAAAACGCTACCAAGAAACTAATCGAGCATTTGTCACAGACAACATAACAACCCCTAATATCGATTGCAAAATTGAACTCTATTCCAAGCTCTGCAATGTTCGTCATGCACTAACGATTTTCTCTGACTCATGATAAAATTGTGAAGGCTATTAACCGTATATTGTTACAAAGGTATTCAGCCGTGTTTGCCCAAGTGGACGGAGTGTACTTTAGTATATTAAATGCTTCTAACCTTGAGCGCTGCACGAAACCTCATTTAATTGTTTGATATGGAAAAGTATCGAATTACAATTAACACACACACACATACACGCCTTCATTCCCAGAGAGGGGTAGCCAGTGCTACAGAATTACCAACAACTCTTAAAACTTGTTAATTCTGTACTTAACCATATTTTGCAAGAACAGGCTAAGGTGTTGTTTACCAATGTATATTAGTGACAGGTTGCAAGCCCAATGACAAGCCTTTTGGGGTCGAAACTTTAGGACCGTGGGGACCAGAGGGCCCTCCCAAGATGCATTGCGCTAACTCACGTTTCTATTCGATTCGTTTTTAAACCAATCGCGTCACTGATAGATGACGTGATACGAAAAGTCACGTGATCTATCAGTGACGCGATTGGTTTAAAAATGAAACCAATAGAAACGTTAGTTAGCGCAATGCATCTTGGCAGGGCCCTCAGGAGCTCACCGTATGTTTAAAGACCTTTCAAAGCGTCTGATCGAAGCAACTCGTGACCAAAATGCTGGCCTGTACTTGGCACAAAGATTAAGCATTGCCATTGAACGTGGCTATGCTGCCAGCATTTTGGGAACAATGCCCACTAGTAGCGGTTTGGTAGATTAGTGTAGTTTAAGTAATTTTGTAAGTTCGTTTGTTCTTATTTTAAGTATGTGTCTATTTCAATCTTAGTTCTTTTCATCATCATCATCATCATCATGTCAGCCGAAAGACGTCCACTGCTGGACATAGGCCTCCCCCAAGGCTCTCCACTCAGACCGATCTTGTGCTTTTCGCATCCACCGCGTTCCCACGATCTTTACAAGGTCGTCACTCCATCTTGTTGGAGGCCTACCTACAGCTCGTCTCCCGGTCCGCGGACGCCACTCAAGAACCTTCTGACCCCATCGGCCGTCAGTCCTGCGAGCAATGTGCCCCGCCCACTGCCACTTAAGTTTGGCTCTAGGTTTGGTTTGGTTTAGTTCTTTTTATAAACGAATATTATATAACAATTAATAGTAGTAATAATCATCAGGGAAACAAAACGACTATCTTATATTTATAATAATATTCAATCGAAGCAATTAGCATTGGCCAGGCCCATAGCTTTATCGATAGCCTAGTTTACTAATCCATATCAGTTCATTCATAGAGCCTATTATCAATTTTCCCATCCTTCTTGAATAGTCCTACAGCCGGTGGCTGTCCGTGGGAGCATATTTCTATAGTGTGAACTCAGGGACAATCGCCGGTTGATCCCATCACTTTACTAAATTAATCTTGTCTGACGAGCCTGTGCGTGTTGGCTTTGGTTCCATGTACGCCCTTCAAAGGTCCGGGCCCTTCGCCGTGATTGATAAAGTCATAAACATAATACCTTTTTATTTCACACTAGAGGACGCTCGCGACTTTGTAAGCGTAGAATTAGTTTCCCGCTACTCCCCCTATTTTAACCCCTTAGGGGATGAATTTCTAAAAATCCTTTCTTAGTGCTCACTTATATCTTGAAAGGAACCCCTGTACCAAATTTCAAGATTCTAGGTACAGTAGTTTCGGCTGTGCGTTGATATCTAAGTCAGTCAGTCAGGTTTGCGTTTTATATATATATATATATATATATATATATATATATATATATATATATATATATATAGATAACTTTTTCCATAAGGTCATCAACATAGCCTAATCATGCAAAATGTGGTTACAGAATTATCAACAAGTTTTTAGACTTGGTAATTCTGTAACTCTGCCTACCCACTCTGGGAATGAAGGCGTGAGTTTATATGAGTTGATATATATGAAACTCCAATAAGTCCTTGAAGTTTGCTATACGAATTTCAAGGACATATTGGAGTTTGATATTTATCAACTCATTTATGTTGGTATGTAAACATTTTTTATTACATGTTTTATGGTGAATATTACATAATGTTAGTACTCATTAAACTTGTTTGATAGTTAGTATTTTTATTCGTTATGAGAATCCCTTTATGGTTAGACTTCCTTCAAATTCTTCTATTCCTGCAAATTCAAATATATTTATTGCATGGTCATGAGTTATACAGGTCTTATAGCGTTTGTGTTACAGTCCATCATGTCCTGCCTCAGAGAGGCGTACAATATTTCAGCTTAATACTAAATATTAATTAATTAATTTAGTATTTAACACATAATTATGTTAGTATGAGATTAGACGTCGCCGTAACAGAAAAAAAATGGAGTTACATAACAGGTTTCAACAATACTATTATACTCAGAGGTCGGAATAGGTAGTGCTTATTAACCTAAACTTGACTCATGTTCATTCATGCGTGAGTGAGATGGGAATACGTTATTGAATGAAAATGCATCAAGTTTAGGTTAATAAGCACTACCTATTCCGACCTCTGATTATACTATACCGATAAGAATTCAGACACGCTATAAATACATTTAATAACTAACCAATTAAAAAGCTTCCTTTTAAAATTAGCAGGTGGTAGCTTTTTTAAGTCAACTGGAAGTTTATTATATATTTTGGTACTCCTTGACTGGTCATCCTCCGTTTCTTTTTCCAAACGGGCTTGTCCATTTTGCACTTGCGAGTATCCAGCGATCGTCAGTGTATCTTGCTACACCAAAGAAGCTAACTGCAATGCAGTAGTCAGAGTATTCTATACTCTATTGGTAACCATATTGAATTTAAAATGCTTATACTATTACCATACAGTTAGTCGCCTACTTTGGTAGAACGGCAGCATGGCCCTCCCCTGCTTATCGATTCTCCATTTCGATTTTCGGACGCAAACTAGTCAATGATATAATATAAAAAGAGGTAGATATGTGACCTATTCGGTATTCCACGTGTAAAAATGGCCCGGCTTACGCACACATAATCAGTAAATATTGCAATTACACAATAATTCATAAATGACAAGTGAAAGCAGGATGGTATGCTAATTTCCGGGAGCGAAACAAAACGAGTGTATGTTGCTCTGCAGACTAGTTCACGGTTCCGTTGACGGCGCAAGACTAAGTAAAGGTGTACCAATTGGCTTGGTTTTAGGGTGCCACTATCGAAGTGCGTATAACATATCTATCTCTTTTTAGTATATTATATCATTGAAACTAGTACACAGGCATTGATACTTAACAACAGGAACGTTTTAAAAAGTTTTCTGAAACAAATCAAGCTTTTAGTTTGTCTCAAAAGCCAAAAAAATATAAAGTTAGTCTCCTTTGCGTAGAATTTGCTATTTCCAATATTTAAGTTAGTTGCCGTCCATGTGGCGTTCGTTTTTTCCACCCTACCTCCTGAGGTTCCTTGTACTAAAACTAGTACAAAATAAAGCCATTCAAATAAAGATCTAGTGCAAAGAAAGTAAAGTGTGATTTCTTTTGTTTTTATGACATAAGATGAAATTGGAACATTGACTTTATGTCATTCGTAATAGACTCATATTCCATTGATAAATTTCGTTGTATACTTTATTAAGAGGTTAAGTATTTAGTACCCATAGCACAAGCCTAGAGCATGGTTTGGAACTATTGGTGTGAAATTGTCCCCTTTTTATTAAATAACTTTGCTACTCTACCTCCTAAAAGTCTAAAGATCCTGGAACAGGAAGAATAATAAATCTCAAGGCGTCACTAATACTGTTCCCATGAGATTAAATGACCATTAAATAAAGGTGTACATTTAACCTCGTAAGACCCAGTGTGCAATAGGACGTACATAATCAAGGCAATTTAATTTGAACTGTGTTGCTATAAGAATAAGGTTTATTTTCCTATGTTCGTAAACTGAAAATGGCATTATCGGTCAATCGTAATTGAACTTTATTGCCTTGATGTTAGGTTCAAAGTCCCACTGACAAAATACTCCCTGTTTGCAGTATGGTGGGCCTTACAAGGTTAGAACTCGATCGTTATCGTATTTCAATTTTATCCTTTCAAATTCCAAGTCATCAGCTTTCTGAGAACACAGCATGTTATTTTCAATTGTTATTACTTGTGGGAAATGTTTAGGTATTACATTGTAACCTCCTACGGCCCAGCATACAACGAAATCTGTCAATGGAATATGAATCTATTACGAATGACATAAAGTCAATTTTCCAATTTCATCTTATGTCATAAAAACAAAAGAAATTACACTTTACTTTCTTTGCACTAGGTCTTTATTTGAATGGCCGTATTTTGTACTAGTTTTAGTACAAGGGACCTCAGGAGGTGGGTGAATCAACTTTTAAGGTACTCCTTCTCTTTTGCGATATTAAAACTTTCCTGGTGACTTATGATTGATATAATAATAATGTTTGAATATAAAAATCAGACCACCTTTACCGACCTTACACGTTAATCGCCTCAAATATTATTTAATCTTCGAAAAAACCTGGTAACTCCGTGGAAAATGCACATTTCCCATACAAATCACATTGTCCCCTGCGTTACCAACTATTTTAATCAAATCATTTCAAATGTAAGCCTATTTTTCTGATTTAATAAGCGTGTAAGCCACATCGTTAGCAAATGTTATATCATTTGTGAAACATGTCGAAAATTGGGAAGTACCTTAATGGCCTGTGCAAATCGGCGGACGGGACGGCAGAGGATACTAAATTTGTCAATGTATATTTAATGCTATTTCAATTGAAATAAGGTATACATTTAAATGCTTTGAAACCGACCTCGGAGCATCGCAGCGGATTGCGGCGGACGAAATTCATAGGGCAAATCGCGCGCTTCGCGCTTTTCGGGCGCTGGCCCTAAAAGTTGATTCACCCAAACAAATTCGCTTCCTACTGTTTGTCCATCTGTATGTACGCTTCGATCTTTCAAACCGTAAGTTTTAATTTCATTAATAGATAGAGTGACTCAAGAGGAAGGTTTTTGATGTATGATACATTCTGGATCATGTACGGGTGTTCAATAAAACTCACATAAACAGAAGCAAAGCGAAGGCGGGTCTCTAGTTACTATAATATTCATTAAATATGAAATGTTTATACTTGTACTGCATAACCGAAGTTTCTTTTGGTGATATCATAATCAATGCCGATTCTCGTATGTTGATATATATTTGTATGCGAATTGTGATCTTATTTTCTTAAACATGATATATGTTTTGCCATGCGACTTCCTTTATATTACGTTGTGACATTGTGCGAATTTTACTGCGTTTTTATTTTTAACACACGTGTGTAATCAATCGATTTTAACCTACTAAATCGTCGGATTGACTTGAAATTCATACTAATGCTATTATAATATATAATAAATTAGGTATAATACCCTCCTAAGGCCCAACGAAAAATTCAGCATGTAGTCACTACAGCCCGTAGTCCTACCAGAAGTACTATTGTCTTATACTCATTCAGACCCAAGTATTACAAAGACAAAATGGCGAGTTTTCTATTGAATCCTGCTGGTAGGACCGTGGTACGCTATGACTACACAACTTTCGAAGGAGCTGGGTCTGAATGACAAAGTCAATAAGTACTATGGGTAGGACCTTGGGCCTTAGGAGGATACAATATTATACAAACTAAATCCGTTGAGTATGCATAAGTTTATTATCGGTATTAAAACTTTAGTAAACAACAAAAGTGTGTGACAATGGCAGGTCTAGAATCTTTGGCCTAAGAAAAAATTGTTACGGATAATTTATAGAATTGGGTTTATTGATGTAGAAAAATATTTAAAACAATGCTGTGGTGTTCGTTTTTGTGAAGAACTTGCCTAAAAGAAATATTTTGAAATAATCGTAACAACACGTTATTCGCAAGATGTCTTATTTGCAAAGTATCTTAATAGATGGCACATTTTTCGTATAAGTTCCCTAATGTGTAATAAAATACTGAATTTAAATCTCATACAAAACAGGTCATATTAACATCCTTCGTACCCCCGGGTTTTTTTTTTTTAAAGTGTTTTAAGCCAAGATCTGGCAATGTCCTTTAAATAGTTATTTGTGCAACAAGAGAGCAAAGTTGGTTTTTCTGTGAGTGTTAATTTTGAATCCGGATTAATTAATTGAAGGATGCTTCAAAGACACGACGTGCATTTCACCTCAGCGAGAACATAATACCTAAACGTAAAAAATACATGCTAAAAATTAAACCGCATGTTTATTTATGATTATTATGTTAGTGTTAATGCAGTCAGAGCTGCAGTTGTCATTAAATATTTATCATAGCTATAGCAAATAAAACAGCTCTTTTTAAAGTCAACCAGTCAAAAGTTTGTCTTTAGGCTTTATTTGTCATTGAATCTACACAAGGAAGTGTTTTTTTTATTTTGGTTAAAAGCATTTAGTTACACACTAAGGGCTGAGTTCACCAACAATTAAACGGACGATTAGCGGTCCGTTTAATTGTAGGTGAACTCTGCCCTAACTTTAGATACTTCGTATTCCTAGTTTATGTCTCTCAGTGTAATTTTTTTACTTGATTTCTATCCGTGGTGTTTATCCACTAATATAATAAATGTGAACTTTGTATTTTTGTTACGCTTACACGGCAATACCGCTAAACCAATTGCGATGAAAATTGGTATGGAGATAAATTAAACCCCGAGGAAGAACCAAGGGTACTTTTTTACGCGGACGAACTCGCGGGAAATAGCTAGTTTGGCAATATATTACCAAAGTAACGCAAGAAAAGAAATATAAATAGTTGTCCCCCTGCGTTACCAAAACGAGACGTCCCGACGTCCATTGCGTTACCAAGATTTTGTAGCTCTTTATTATAATATTGCAATAACATTCAAATTTAACATTAAAAATTGGTGATAGCTAATATTGTCTAGTTAAATCTTAACCAGATTGTATGGAAATCGCGTTGATCGTTTAAATTCTGCTTGGATACAATCGCGTTGAATAAAATACACATAGTTTGCAGAAACAACTGTTAATTAGTTCCACTTGATTACGTGAAAAAAATAACGATTAAAATTGTGTGACTAATTGTACTTAACAATGGGTATTTTTAAATCGTAATTAGCTGTTTAAATTATTTATTACACCAAATTAGGTATCAGGCATTGTTTAATTTAAAAAAATGTTGCTGTCGTCTACCTGCTTTTGCCCCTGTACCTACCCAGTTTGTTATAAATTTAACGTGTTTTTCTTTGTGTCCGTCTGTGTTATCGTGGCCCTCAAACCACGTAAGGGCCACAATACTACAAACAAAACAAGGTGTTTTTGGTGCGTGGGACTACGAATCTACCAGCAAGACAGTAAAGTTCATTAACGTTTGTTAGATAATGCCATTTTCAGTTTACAAAGATAGGAAAATAAACCTTATTCCTATTGCAACGCAGTTCAAATTAAATTGCCTTGATTATATACATTATATTGCACACATTATATACATTACGAAGTTAAATCTGTTTTATTCAAGATGTTTCATAGCTTCGTTTTTGACGAAAATCGGTTGGGCCCTTTGAGAGTTACTACCTCTGAAAGTCGGGGTTGCTATTATATGTCGGGTTTGTAATGTTATAGTTATTTGCCAGACTTTTTAATATATGTCGTATATGTAAACCCTTTATTGCATACACATCAAGTAAGAAACAGAAACACAAAGGCGAACTTACCCCTTTAAGGTGTCTCTTCTCTTATCTTTTCCTAAATGGAAGTATGTGTATTTAATTATGTTGATATTTATTTTTATTACTTTTTAGTCATTTTGATAGGTCTAAAATAGTAACACAATATTGCTTTTCACATTTTATGGTATTGTGTTTAACTCGGCCGCCATTACTGTCAAGTAAATAAGAGCTATCAAAACGTTGACAATACGATAACATGCCAAATGCAATATCGTCGGCGATACTGCAAAACCGCGTAATAAACAAAATTATTATAGAACAATATAAACCTTAACATCTTAGAAAAAAGGTGCATTTTGCTCCTCATTGAAAATGTTACTTACGCGGTTTTGTAGTTCACCGACGATATGGTTTTACCTTGTAGAATAAAGACACTGAGGACTAGATGGAATGTTATCGTGCCTACAGTTATTTTATTCTTAATTTCCCCTTACTTTCGCAACCATTCGCATCTGATCAAATAGTTAGATAGAAAAAACACTCGTGTGCCAAGGGTTATAAAGACTTGACAGGTTGAGAAAGTAAAGGGACGATTCTTAGAAATTCGTACCCAAAGGGTGCCAAAAAAGGGACCATATTATTAAAAAAATAATTGAATTTAGCCTCCCCTGTCCGTCCGTATTTCTATCTTTTACCAGGTTGTATCTCATGTACAGTCATGAGATTTAATTTGGTACCCACCTTAGGTCCAAAGTCAATCTGACATTCTACAACAATAACGTTGAGTTTCCTAAAAGTCACAAATGACTTGACATCTCTAATGACATTGACGACTTCAAGCATATTTTTCTTGAAATGGGTCCCAAATTAACGCTCGTGACCGTACCATAGGTAGACGGTTGCAATTTTGTAAATTAGAAATAATAAGTGGGTATTTCTATTGTAGCTATAACATACATACATACCTTAAATCACGCCTGTTTCCCAGAGGGGTGATGATGATGATGATGATGAGTGGGGACGCCGCCGAGGCAGGCGGGCGGTCGAGTGGCTCTCCATTCATTCCGCCCTGTTCCCCTTGATCCAGTCTCAGGTTACTGGCTCTGCGGCGCTCCCATCCAGCACTGATCCCATCTTCTTGTTTTCCTACAGAACAATAGTGCGTCCTGAAGGTTAATGCTTTTAAGTGTCTCTGCTGTCAGTGCGTCCTCCCCGAATGTGCGATATCTCAGTGACGAGTACATCACACACTCGGCCAGAACGTGTTGACTAGTTTCCTCTTTGCCACAATGTGGGCATCGAGGATCCTGTTTGGCTTCTATTACCGTCAAATGTCTGTTGAGTGGACAGTGTCCAGTCCAGATCCCTGTCAGTATACTTAGATTGTACTTACCAAGGTTTAGTAGATACCTTGTTCTGTTCCTATTTACCCTTCCTATCATGAGTTTGGATTGTCTGCACCCTTGTGTTGTTATCCACGCCTCATTTGTCTTTGTCTCTATTCTTCTGGCGATGACTCCTTTCGTTACCGTTGCAGATATCGGAAGTGCTGGTTCCGGGCCCAGATATTGTCGGTCCGCCCCTGCTCTGGCCAGCTCATCTGCCTTCTCGTTTCCTATTGCTCCACTGTGTCCTGGTACCCAAGCCAGTGTCACTTTGGATGCTATGCCTAGATTATTCAGTTCATCTCTGCATTCCTGCACCAGGGAGGATTTGATTACTGGATTATCTAACGCTTTTAGTGCTGCTTGGCTGTCTGAGTAGATTATAACGTGGCTCCCCGTTATATTACTTCTTTCCTTGAGTCTCTGTGCACACTTCATGATGGCATACACTTCTGCCTGGAATACACTGGTGAAGCCTCCTAGTGGTATCGTTGTGTGCTCATTCGCTTCTTGGTAATAAATGCCTGCCCCCGCTCTTTTTGTTGAGGACTTCCATGAACCGTCCGTGAAGCATGTCACTCTGGGTTTCGGTATCTCTGTCTCCCAACTATCTCTCTCTCCTATATGGATTCTATATTTCTTGTCGAAAATCTTCCTTTTCTTTATTAGGTCGTTGTTAATCATGAGCATATTCATGCCCACCATTGACTCCCTTTGTATGCTTGCGTGTCTCTTGTCCATCTCGGATCCGATCCACTCTCTGCTCATTTTTATTCTATACCACTGTTCTGTGGCTCTCTTCTCCACTTCGAGGTGTACAGGGTTCAGTTCTAGCATTATCTCCAGGGCTTGTGTGGGAGCTGTCCTCATTGCCCCGGTTGTCATTAGGCATGCTAGAGGGGTAGGCAGAGACCACTTCTTTCCACCTGCTACGATCCTGACAAATCTCTCGCTTCTTCCACGTTCATACATGCATGCACGTTGGTTTCGGGTACTTAAGATTCGGCCCTATGCGTACTTTTTCGAATCAAATCTTAGAAATACGGCTATAACAATAAATACTAATAACTCTAAGAAAAAGCAAGCTTTCAAAACCCGACTGTTGCTAACCAACTTTAAATGGTTATAAATCCTAAATGATCATTCAAAATGAAAAATATGAAAGAAACCTAAAGATGATTTTTAAATACCTATTTAAT
Organism: Acleris literana; assembly: GCA_946894065.1. Lineage (NCBI taxonomy): Eukaryota > Metazoa > Arthropoda > Insecta > Lepidoptera > Tortricidae > Acleris > Acleris literana. The sequence goes on along the minus strand of OX335668.1, from coordinate 97,434,151 downwards.
GATACCCCACTTGTCATACTAGGTGGACTTCTGGTTGCCGCCATATTGAATTTTGATTACTGTCATATCTTCAGTGACACACACCAGATTAAGACAAATCGATTGACATAAGAATCATCAAAATCGGACAACGGGTTTAGTTTTTATAGTGACACAAAGGAACAAACATACATATATAGGCTGTGAAACACATTACCCTCCTCCTTCGGCAGTCGGGTAAAAATACAAGAGACTTTTTGCTAATATTGTACGTAAGGAACCCTCTATGTTCGAAGTTTTTTTAATAGAAAAGAAGCCCACAGGCTACCTTATGGTAAGTGGTATCTGAGATACATAGATTCTTAAAACTATAATCATAGGACAGCAATCCTAAGACTGCAAATGCATTGCCAACCCTTAGGACTAAAATGGGATGTATCTTTGCTATTATTTTTTTTCAATGTCACCCCGGAACTCGGCAATGCGAACGATGCTTGGCGGTAGATAAGGATAAGATGGTGGGAGCGACGGGCCCTGCACACTTACTGCTAAGCGAGATTTGTTATTTTCTTTTATTAAACTTATTAGACGTTATCTACGAAAAGGGACCTTATTGTCGATGGCGCTTCCGCCATTATTAACGATGCTCCGATATAAATACAACGTCGCGTGACGCAGTGCGGCGTAGGCGCCATCGACGATAAGGTCCCTTTTCATAGATTACGTCACATATAGTTATTTATGTGACTGGTGCATAATGAGAAGCATTAATATACGAGTGTGGTTTTATGAAACGAGCCGAAAGGAGAGTTTCATAATAAGACCACACGAGTGTTTTAATGCCTAATTATGCGTACAATCGCATACATAACTTTATCGACATGCATATCATAAGTTTTCTACAATATTTGAGAAACCTACAGCTGTAGTTGCCCTGTATCTTAATGTACCTGCATCTTAATGATCACATTAAAGTATCGGTCACCAATACTTTAAAGTGAACATTAAGATGCAACTACAACTATAACCGATACTATAATGATATGTATTTAACCACAGATACAGGTATCTTAATATAGGTCATTTGCTTATTGTTTCTGAACATATTGCAGGGAAATTATGATATGGATGTAGAAAAAATAATGTATAGTTTTGTTTGCAATGACGCGCGTGTCCTACTGTATTTCCATCACATATGACTAACTAATAAAAAACATTAAAAGAGAATCAAAGTCCGATCTCGACCTACTTATAAACTGGCCTTGATGAGTTAATATAAACGATAGGCAATTCTAATGCCAATACAATAATATACAGTCAGCCTTAATAGCTGCACACTGTACAGTCGACGTCAAAGATATGTTAACATTTTAGTACCTTGTCGCTTTATCCACTATGACAATTTCATATGGCAGTTAAAACATGACGTTAAATAGACAAGGTACTAAAGTGTAAACATATTTATGACGTCGATTGTATCTTGTCGCTTTAGCCTCTTTAGGCCCACGAAAAAATTCGTTTGTTCGAAAATGAATCTTGTGTCGGTGAACTAAAGTCAGTTCTCCACTGTATGTTTCTCTGTGTCTGTCTGAGGCAACGTAGATCCCAAACGGATTGACTGATTCGGGCGCGGTTCTTAGCAAGATTTCATTAAAATCGCTAGGGTCGGAGCTCTCGCCATTATAGCTCAGGTTCTTATAATAATATATTCAATAGGTTATTGAGCGAGGTATTGTATTCTGTATATTGTTTAGAAATTATGCCAAGCATGTTTGTATAATATTGTATAGATTGCGACACGGGCACGTGTGATTCAATATCCTTTTCTCAAACATGTTCGGAAACGTATGCGTTAATATCAACGAAATGAAGACATGACGCTTCTTGTTTATGGCTTATGAAAAACCATTATTGTCCGCTGCTCTAACTTTTTAAATTCGCTTACTAACATTAAACTGACAAAGGAAAAATTACATACTGCCAACCACCACTAGACCCTGTAACCATACTTGCGACATTAAAAAAAAAACAAAATCTATGGTACTATATTTATGTGCGGTTATACATGGTGCTCGAATAGCTTGTTCAAATGGCATCTTTAAAAAATTAAAAAGCGGCAAATTAAACAATTTTTACTCGATTACCTGGTAGTTATTTTAATTTTAATATTTCCTTGCTTGAGAAAAGCACTATACCAATCCTCGGCCGGAACGGGGATCGTTTTATCCGTCTACCCCAAACTCGTCCAGCAATCCCTTACTTCACGGCCTCTTCAGTAATGTACTATTGTGGTTTAAAATCTATAAGTGTTACGATTACGACGGTTACAAAAACAAATCATACTATTAAATATTATAAATGTGAAAGTAACTAACTGCCTGTGTGTGAGTTGCTCTTTGACAGCTAAACCGTTGAAACGATTTTGATGTAATTTAGTATAGAGATAGCTTGAGTCCCGGGAAAGGACAAAGGATACTTTTTATTCCAGAAAATTTGACAGTTTCCAAAGGAAAAGCAATTGCAATATAAAGTAACACAAGAGAAAATATGTAGCTAGTTGTCCCCCTACGTTACCAAAACGAGGTACGCTGATGTCCATTGCGTTACCGAGATTTTGTACTTCTTGATTATATTGTATTAATATTCAAATTTAACTAGAAGACTAAAAGTTGGTAATCTAGTTATACTTATATACTTCTCTATACTAATATTATAAAGAGGTAAAGTTTGTGACGTTGTAGGGGGTAATCTTTGTGAGTGTCAAAGGCTATATATTTACCCAAAAAATAAATGTTTATTGCCCAAAGAAGTGGGCACGGGAACAGCTAAGAGCTAATATAATTAATATTTATTTCCTGTTTCTCTACCTCTCTCGATAATAATAGCTACATTGTTCTAGCTTAGGACCGCTGTTCTACAAGGTCAAACAATAATGCTCTTGACTTGTTATCGTATTTCCAACGTTATGATAGCTCTTATTTAATTGACAGTAAAGCGCAATTTACACAGCGGGCGGGAGCGGGTCGTGCCGCACGACCCGCTCCCGCCCGCTGTGTGAATTCGGCGCACGACTCGTGCGCCGGGCGGGTCGGGAGTTCGGCGGGTGTTTTAACATGGAGTTATATGGAAGCATTCACACACGCGGCGGGACGGGTCGGGCGCGGGTCGTGACCGCCGCACCCGCGACGGGCCCGCCGCGCCAGCCGCCCGCCACTACCAGCGCGCGGGTGCGGCGGGTCCGTCGCGGGTCGGTCGCGGGCGTCCTTGGTCGTAATAAAACGCATTCTCCGATAGGCATTCTCACAGAGCGCGTTGTAAATTCTACTCTATGTACTCGCCATTAAAATCCGATCCCGAATGCCCGCCTGCGATCATCCGTGCACACCCGCGCGGGACCCGCCGCACCCGCGCGCTGGTAGTGGCGGGCGGCGAGCTCGGTGGGCACGTCGCGGGCCCGTCGCGGGTCCCGCGATGAAAACGAAATGCTCGGCGCCCGACCCGCTCTCGCCCGCTGTGTGAATTGCGCTTAAAGGCCGTATTTACTTGACAGTAATAGCCGATATAAATACAATACACATTGACGGTAATATGGTTTTTAGGATTCCGTAGGTACCTAAAGGGTAAAAACGGGTCCCTATTACTAAGACTTCACTGTCTGTCTGTATGTCACCAGGCTGTATCTCATGAACCGTGATAGCTAGACTAGCTGAAATTTTTACAGATGATGTATTTCTGTTGCCGCTATAACAACAAATACTAAAAACGGAATATTATAAATATTTAAGGGCTCCCATACAACAAACGTGATTTTTTTTCCGTTTTTTGCGCGAGATTAATAACGGCAACAGGACGCTTGAAATATTCACAGAATATTTAGTTTTAAATTCACTTTAAAAATAAATAACTTAAATAAAATAAAATAAATATTTAAGGGCTCCCATACAACAAACGCTGTTTTGCCATTTTTTGCTAATGTACGGAACTCTTTGTGCTCGAGTCCCACTCGTACTTGGCCGGTTTTTGAATAGAGGCGAGGGCCTATTGTTACGTCATGACATAATGAATCGTTGTGATAAGTATAAACATACTGTACTGTTTTAAAAGACATAATAGCTCACTATACAAGGCTCATGTTTACACATACCTCTTTAGCATAATAAATAAATTGGTTTTACTTACAATAATAAATAACTTAAGAGAATAGGGAACATTCATAACTTATTTTCACGTCTTCCATAAAAGCTGATTCATGTAACAAACAGTTGAGAGAACTCATTTTTTCTATAGCTAAAAAAAGATATAAGCTAACAAAGATTTGTTCCTATCTCTTTCTAGCAAAACAGGATGTAACGTGGAGTTTATATGGCCGGCATGTTACATGACGTCACACGGCGTATCGGCTCTCTCCGTCTAATCACTGTCTAATTAGCAGTTTAAAACGCTTGTATTATCCGGGGGTCTTTAACCTCGTAAGGCCCACCATACTACAAACAAGGAGTTTTTTGTGAGTGGGACTTTGAATCTACCGTCAAGGCAATAAAGTTCAATTACGTTTGTTCGATAACGCCATTTTCAGTTCATGAACATAGGAAAATAAACCTTATTATTATTGCGACACAGTTCAAATTAAATTGATTTGATTATGTACATCCTATTGCACGCTGGGCCTTACGAAGTTAATATTTCGCTTTGGTTTATCCATACCGTCGTTTTTCATAATCGTTGCTCGTCATGTTGTCTTTGGTCACTATTGCAATAGTCATAATTTTCTTTCACCCCCCTTTTATTAGTCATAACTATTGAATTTCATACCGTCATTGGTCATAACTCATAATTCATAAGGTCGGAACATTCAATGTGGTGAATGAAAATTAGAAATTTAAAAGGAATATTATTATTTTAAATAACGCTTACGAGAATGAACATTATTTTTCAGAAAAATTCTGCCTTCCGTCAATTATACATCCATCCTTTCCAAATGACCGAACCATCGAAGCATGCCCTTTTCAATCTTAGTCACTACGTCTTCTTTTAGTCCACATTTTCTCTGACGAAATCGTCAATAAATATACGACTTTCATGCTTGTCCTGCCACACCCAACATGTATGCACGCGCGGTGACTCGCACAACTATAACACCAGGCGGCGAGGCGAGCTGCGCCCACCCGCCACACGTCTCGCTAAGTCAAAAAAATGTCTGCACTCAATAAGCCCGACGATATACAACAAGATACCCCTAGAAATCAGAAATGCACCAAACATGAGGCGTTTTGTTAATAAATTAAAGGCTAAACTAGTATCTGCCGCATATTACACTATTGGCGACTTTCTCAACGGCTAAACCGACTAGTTACTGGTTCGCTGCCCAAACAATTGACTCCATATACTCAATTACATATATTGAAATACTGTGTATGTATACATTTAATTTAAGATTTTAGAAATTTGTATACAATTATTGTGTTTTGACATGTAAAACTCTGTTTCCTTTCTTCTTCATCGTTCCCTCAATGCTGAGGGTTTTCCACTCAGCGCGGTCGTAAGCAGTGTGGATCGCTCGGTGCATGCTGCCGCCCACCGCCTTCTTCAATGGGTCAGACCATCTTGTAGGTGCCCGTCCTTGAGCACGCCTTCCGTCCATTTGCCCAACAATAATTTGCTGCTCCAAATGATGCTTAGAGGACCGCATAATATGTCCGAAGAAGCTCAAGGCTCGTTTCTGGCATATGGAGGAGAGTCGCGTCGTAATGTTGAGCTCTTTAAGGATCGACTCGTTTGTTCGCATGGCAGTCCGAGGTATGCGGAGCAACCTTCGCCAACACCACATTTCAAAAAACAAAAAACTGTTTTATCAAGGAATAAATAAATAAATTAATAAATATGAATGTGGAAGAAGCGAAAGAGATTTGTCAGGATCGTAGCAGGTGGAAAGAAGTGGTCTCTGCCTACCCCTCTGGGAAACAGGCGTGATTTAATGTATGTAGGTATGTAGTAATATGGATACCATTATCTGAATTTCGAAAATCGAAACAATAAAATTATGGGAGTCGAAGGGATCCCGTTATGCGTATTTCTTGGCCGATTTTAATTCTAATTTCACTCTTGGTGACCTCTTTTACGGTATTTTCATATTTGTTCAGAAATGCCATTTAAAAAATCCATACATATTATTACTACATAATTCCGAAGTGTCATAATTCCGAATTGATCAAAATTCCGAATTTTTCGATAGAAGACTTAACTTTTTGTTATCACTTATAAATCAAACCTAACATAACCTACGTATGACAATTAAATTATGCATTTAATCTAAAATAGCTCCAGCGTAACATAGCTTTCGGACAAATGAATATTCGGAAAAAAAAAATCGGAATTTTAAGGTGTTCCGGTGTTATTTTTATGACAAGGAGAAAGCTAACGGCCTCCTGATATTAAGTGCGATCTGATATCAGAGATGGGCAAAATTTATTCGAATGACGAATAACGAATAAGAATAACCAAATTATTCGCGAGTAACGAATGGAATTCTCGAATGTTTATTCTTATTCGTTTAATGTATTCGTTGAATTGCCACGAATAATTATTATGTACTACTTATTATACCTGCTCCATTTTTCTCTAATAAATTATTCGTTATTCGAAAAGTAGTCGAATGATTCATTCGTGGATAAACTATTCGCGAATAAATCATTCGCAAATAAATTATTCGACGAATAAATTATTCGCGAAAAAACATATTACGAATTATTTTTTATTCGAATAATTATTCGAATAATGTCCATCTCTGTCTGATATCCATATACCTCTTACTCAAGCCTACAATCATACAACTGCAATAAAACACACCAAGACGAACTAATTAGGTCGGTACCATAACCATAAAAGTCTGGTTAATTTGATTACCTTGCACCAACTTCATGTAGATAATATTGAGACTGGGCTATGTACTACTTACGCTACAAAGTTGCTAGGTTTTTCAACACATATACAGTGGTGGCCACATAATTGGGCCATTCTACTTTTCAGCGTACACTTTTGTTTTCGTCCGATAAAAAGTATACCAAATTATGAATCCGCGTATAAATAAATAACATGAACTTAGAATGTTCAAGTTTAACGGTTTTCAAAAAACAACTCTTAAATTACTTAATTATCGTTGAAGAGTCTTGGTAACTCAGTGGTAAATGGCACTTTTTCCATAGAAAAGGCGGGGACATCAACGTCCACTGCGTTACTCACTTTATAGTTATTACAAATAACTTTTTATGAATTAGGATAATTCTAAATATAAGCTTATATACGTCCCTTTTCGAGTTTCAAGTTAAAAAACGCAGCACTTTACCGTTTTTTGAAATATAAATAGTTTAGTGAGAACGTCGCTATAACTTATGTACAACGAAAAGTAGAATGGCCCAATTAGGGACGCTTGCGTTTTTCCCATACAATTGCCTACAAATATGACTTTTAAATTTTGACCACCAATCAAAAAGTTCTTTACCAAATAAATATATTTGCAAAAAAATATTTTAAGCAAATCGACAAAATTTTATGAAAAAACATTATTAGTAAATAACCATCTTCCGCTGTGACATTTTTTTTCTTTCCATACAATCCTTACATGAAACTGGGTCGACTTGCATATTTGTTTTACAATTTTATTTATTTTTGATCAGCAACTCCCTCTTGACCAAAATATGACTATGCCAAAAATGTTTTCACAAAAAAAGAATGTTTGCTAAGACAGTTTACCTGTATCTCCTATCACTTCGGATTTGCCCAAACTTCGCAGTTAAAAAAAACACCGTTTTATACAATATGTCTGATTGCCGCCATATTGAATTTTTATTACTTTCATCTTTAGTGACACTCACAAGATTAAGACAAATCGATTGACATAAGAATCATCAAAATCGGCCCACGCGTTTCGTTTCAAGAGCGCCACAAAGGTTCAAACATATATAGGTTGATAAACACATTACAGATCTAGTGAATAATCCTTTCACATCGTTAAAACTCGGAACTCACGTCTACTTCCGAATGATGCCGGCGTGTCTATGAATTATTGAATTATTAAGTGACATGTTTGTATTAAATAATTAGAGTACTTTAATTATCAGTGTCAAATGTTAAACTACGAGTTTGAAGTATATCACACCGAGATGTTAAAACCACCACGATCAATTATATAGAAATTAGGTGTAGGTAAACAAGAAGAAATATAAATAAATGTTGAAAATAATTTCACAGGCTTGTCGATCTAAACGTTTCCCAGGTCTTAATGCTTTCGGCATGACTATTAAAAATAACTGAAAACAAACTTTTATCTTAATTAACAAAAAATACTCTGGTATTAACCACTCTATATCGATTATCACTCTCGCGAAACGACGTTCTCCCACTTGATGGATACTGAGTCAGACTGAAGTAGCATGACAAATACGAACATTTCCGAGAAAATACGATGTGAAAGGATATTTCACTACATCTGTACACTCCTTTGCGTTGCGCAGAGCCCAGTCGGCGACGAAAGTGAAATTTAAAATGTTTTTTTGTTTTTCAGCTAGAATACCCATCCAAGTCACCCAGGTCCCATTGCTGGGCGAGAACGGGACGGGAACATTACATATCGGAAGTCCCCCAGCAAATGCTAAAGTCAGCGATCCGATATTCCCCGATGACAGTAAGTCCACTTCTGTTAACTTTAACCTTTACCTCGTAAGGCCCACCATACTACAAGCAGGAAGTTTTTTGTGAGTGGTACTTTGAATCTACGATCAAGGCAATAAAGTTCAATTCCGTTTGTTCGATAATGCCATTTTCAATTCATGAAGATAGGAAAATAAACTTTATTCCCATTGCGATACAGTTCAAATTGAATTGCCTTGATTATGTACATCCAATTGCACACTGGGCCTTACGGGGTTAAGGCACTTTACCCACTGCCGGCGAGAAAGCGATTAGCGATCATTTATTTTCTCGCTCAATAAACGAACAAAAGATATAAAGTCCATACCAACTGACTTGTCGTATTTAGTGAACACTTTTATAACCTCAAAATGCTCCCTTTTCACCTAAAATAACAATTATGTCATTAAAAAAACCTTCCATGATGTAAAATCAGGAAAATGGTGTGCGATATGTGGTCTCTAGTTGCTTTATTCACCAGAAAACTACAGTTTTGTGGCTAAAACAACGCATTTTGAGGTAGGTAATGACGCCTATTTGTCCGATCTCTGTTTATAAACAGAGATCGGACAAATAGGCGTCATTACTCGCAATAATGTGGACATGACTCCAAAGATTTTAATTAAACAAATAAAATTACATTAATTGATTTCTTACCTGAACTTTAATCTTGATCCTTTGCAGGACAGTAATAAAAAAATAATACAAAGACGGAGTGGCCATTAATAATTAATCTACTTAAATTTCCTCCATTAACATCCTTGGATTGCGAAAAGAGCTTTTCACCTCATTACTTTGTTTTAGCCGCGAAAAGGAATAAACTAACCACGGAAAAATTATAATAAATACTGTTTATTTGCTTTAATACATCTTGCAATCTTGCAAAGGATCAAAATTAAAGTTCAGTTAAGAAATCAATTTATGTAATTTAATTTGTTTAATTAAAATCTTTGGAGTCATGTCCACATTATGGCGAGTAAAGACACCCATTTGTCCGATCTCTGGTTATAAAAGTGTTTACTAAATAAGATAAGTCAGATAGACTATAGATCAAAGTGTCAATAAAGGAGACACGTAAGATCTGTTCATCCTTACTTATAGTAAACAACTTTCTAACCTCAAAATGAACCTTACAGCTATTCTTAACAAAATAAAGCAATCACAGACAATACATTGGCCAAGTGATGTCCAAAATGTTAACTCGGTTTACTTTATTTACGATAAAAGAGCTGTTTTAGCCAAAAAAGGTTCATTTTGAGGTTAGGAAATTGTTTACTATATAAGACAAGTAAGGATGAACAGACCTTATATTAAATAGTTGATCGCTGTCGGTTCACACTGCTGGCGAGTACTCTTTCCACTAGTTTGTCACAAATATTAATAGTTGATCGCTGGCTGTACTCGCCTCCCGCTCATCATCTGCGGTGGGGCCAGTACCTTATTGAACTGATATCGGCTAAGATGGGGCCCGTTCATTTGACCAAAATAACATTAGACAAACGTATCATTTTACAAACTTTCATTTCCCAAAAACGTATTTGTTACATTACATATTACATAGGTTACATACATAAACTCACGCCTTCGTTCCCAGAGTGGGGTAGGCAGAGCTACGGAATTACCTACGACTCTAAAAACTTGTTGATTATTCTGTAACCACATTTTGCACCGTGGTCCACACCATTCGTTTTCAATTCTGCCCTCCTAAGCAAAAATGCAATAACTAAATAAAATAGCCAAAGCAGATTCAACTCTCTTATGTTTGAAACTAGGTTGCAATTTCGACAGATTTTTTGTCTGAGATATCGCCATTATGCTTAGTAGGGCAGAATTCTACCGCTCGTATTTCAAAAAACGGTTTCACTGATTTTACTCTCTTTCGAGTGAAACTTACGAGCGCTCGAAAGTCAAGAATCGGCCCCAGTTGGTAGAAACAAGTGACACGCTTAGTTTTCATACAGATTGAGGTGTTTACGTTATCTATGTGTATATATCGCACCTTTAGAACAATAATGACCTAATTCAAAATTTGTGCTTTCAAACTTCGAGTCATAAATTTATTATCATAGAGACCTAACTCGAAATTTAAATTTTCTCAATCTATTGTTCTGAAGGTGCGATCTGTACGTGTAAGCGATGATACACGAGCGTTGCGGGTGCGCTGCGTCGTCGCAACTGTCGCGACGCTGAAATTCTGACATAGAGCGACGCACGTATTTATATATAGAACAACGCAGCGCCGCCCGTGTGGCACCTCTCAGAGAGTATTTGTATTGCATTGCTTAATGCATCTACATATATGTCTTGTCAGACAACATACAATGACGTAGGATTAGTCACCATCTGCAATATCCTTTGTAATTAACATTGAAGAGAAACTGTTCGACCGTGACCGTATCGAATTATTTCGCCTTCTTACAAACACAGTTTATCCATTACAACGCCTCTATTCTAGGCGGTATCCAAATCGTATTGCACCTGTTATGGTATTATTGTTAACTCAGCCGCCATTACTGTCAAGTAAATATGAGCTATCAATACGACAACAGGTCAAAAAGGATTTGGTTTTTACTGTGTTGAATAGAGGCACTGAGAGCCCTGCCAAGATGCACTACGCTAACTAACGTTTCTATTCGATTCGTTTTTAAACCAATCGCGTCACTGGTAGATGACGTGACACGAAAAGTCACGTGATCTACTAGTGACGCGATTGGTTTAAAAACGAAACGAATAGAAACGCTAGTTAGCGCAATGCATCTTGGCAGGGCCCTCTGTTTTGTTTCGCGTTTTCCGTGAAACGAAACGTAACCCAGTTTTTACATAAAACTATAGCGAAACATTTTTCGTTACTATAATCTAAAATAAATAAATGATTATATTGTTTTCTTTTAACCCGACTACCGTAATGTTTTTCGTATGTATTTGGGTGAATTCTTTTGCCGTATTAAAAGTTTTACTTTGACAGTTTTTAAACATTTTTTGAATTGCATACAAACAGAAACTTCACGTGAAAAAAACGGGTTACTAATGTCTTGCACATAATTTATTCGCACATTTTCGTTTCGCATAGCAACCATTGGCACAATCATCATTTCGCACAATTGCTTTTTGCCTAAATTTCTTGGCACACTATCATTTCGCACAATTTTCTTTGGCAGAATAATACATTGGCATAATGTTGATTAGAACAATACTCCTATGGCCGAATAATCGTATCGCCGAAATTGTTATGGCATAATAATCATTTCCCACAATTTTCATTGGCATAATGTTGATTAGAACAATACTCCTACGGTTGAATAATTGTTTCGCCGAAACGTATAACGTGCCGTTTTCTGGCAGCGATTCGGTTATGTGCGGGACGCAGTTTCAACCTAACCTAACCTACTTTTCTGGCAGCGATTCGGTTCTGTGGGGATGTAGTTAACCTAACCTAACCTAACCTAACCTAATTTTCTGGCAGCGATTCGGTTATGTGCGGGACGCAGTTTCAACCTAACCTAACCTAGTTTTCTGGCAGCTATTCGGTTCTGTGGGGATGTAGTTTTAACCTAACACCATCAACTTTGCAACTCGTTATACATTGGGATATTGTGCTATCGTACAATTTTGCCGCAATAAACTCAGCAGAATATCTATTGTCCTACAGAAAATTCTGCGATATTCAATTCGGCGGAATGTATATTGTGCTACAGAAAATTCTGCGATATAAAATTCGGCGGAATACATATTGTGCTACAGAAAATTCAGCGGTATAAAAGTCGACGATAGTAGTAGTATGCTATTCAAATTTGTGTCAAATGAATATTATGCGACATAATAATTGTGGTAAATATATAATTATGCGATAGTATCATTCGGCTGAAAGTAATTGTGCGAAAACGGTTATGCGAAGTGTATTTTGGACAACAGAGATTGTGCAAGATAAGGGGTACCCGAAAAAAACATTACTCTTTACCGTCTTTTTGGTAGATAGTAATGTCAATTTTTCTAACCTAAAAGCTAATATTTTATTATTTGTTTCAGATATTACCACAAATAACTTCGAAGAGCAACTTGAAGTGATCAACTCCCAGACTAATTTGACCAATCTGAAATACGTGAGTGAACATTTTGAGCTCGTCAACCCCTTCCTATAAACTGCTAATTGGGCCTCTATTTCTATTCCGCATTGTATCCCTTTAAAACACATATAATCTTTTCGCATAATGTATATTTTCGCATAACATTTAGGCTGAAATTGCAGAATTTAATAAACATTCCTCGTGTGGTTGCCGAGTTAGAATAGTGCCACTCCATGTCTTCCTGTGGATGTCGTAAGAGACGACTAAGGGAATAAAGGCTTGTAGTACTGTTAGGCGATGGGCTTGCAACCTGTCACTAATACGCTGGTAAACATCTTAGCCTAATTGTGCAAATTGTGGTTATAGAATTATCAACAAGTTTTTAGAGTTGTTTGTAATTCTGTAGCTCTGCCTACCCCACTCTGGGAACGAAGGCGTGAGATTATGTTATGTTATGTTATGTTAATAAACATCTATTGTATATAATGATGTGCCAAAGGAAACTTTCCAAAATTGCGGAACATTTTATGTAGGAAAATTTCAGAAACTTCTCACAATTTTGTATGGGGATGGATACTTTCCGTTTCTTAAATTTAAATTTCCTATATCTCTAGTAGAAGTTTCCGGAAATTTCGTAGAACTTTTCCAACTTTTTGGAAACTTTCCGCAACTTGCACATCAGTAATGAAGAATGTCAGTAGGTACGCCAAATCGCTTGAAACTTTGTAGCAGTAAAGTTTATAAATAAACAAACATACTACTTTTTATAATATTCAAAAAGAATCAGTAGTTTTGATTCTATGAACGTTTAAAATTTGGGTCAGTAATATTAAAGCGCGCGGGGGCCATCTTGCTGGGGTGACGTCATCGCTTAACAGCGGTACGCGCCCTTATATGAAAAAGTAAGTTTACGGGGCAATAACTTTTTAACCGTTATAAGTAGCCAGTTGAATTTTTCACAGAATACGTGTTATTATAAAATCTATCGTTTAAAATTGTACAATGAAGAATAAATCAAATCCCAAGAGGGGTCCCCATACATGAAACATGAAAATAAATCAATTTATTTAGCATTTTTTTACGGATTGTATTATAATGGCTTCTTATTTTGATGCTATTTTGAGCTTAAATTGTAGTCTAATTTTTGTAGTTTGCTACTAAATAGCAATGTCAAGTAAAACTGCTACAAATATGTCGCACCTTTAGAACAATAATGACCTAATTCAAAATTTGTGCTTTCAAACTTCGAGTCATAAAATTATTATCATAGAGACCTAACTCGAAATTTAAAATTTCTCAATTAGGTCATTATTATTCTGAAGGTGCGATGTGACGAAACTGATTTTATCAACACGATATTTTAAGCGGTCACCCATCCTGTTTTAGGCTATGCGTGTAGTTGCTTAACTTTGGAACGCGAAGTACGGGTTGTATTTGTATAATAGCTTTTTATTTCAGTGTCACATTAAGTTTAGATAATAATCAAAACTCAATACAAACATATATAGTGTACGACCAAACAGTAAACTGTAGTAAAACTCTTACAAATATGTTAAAAAGTGCATATTTTAAATCAACACGATCGATGTTTAGGTAAACGGTGGTTGCTTAACTTTGGTGGTAGGCCTTTCTTTACAAATTTCGTGTTAATTTAGAATTAATATCGCTACTGTATAAAAGAGTGAACTATAAAACATGAATTTTTGATTGACCTAGCAGTAGTTCTTATGCTTCGTGTATTCACTTCATCGATTTCAAATTTCATACGTTGCATACCTACAACACTCTCGCTTTGCTAGGTCTAGGCATTATTACCACGATCCCAAAATTTAAAGTGCTTGATTATTATTCTAATAATATTTAACCAACTTATTCGACTAACATTATAAAAGCCGGTCAGTGATAGACAGTTAGTTATGTAATACAAAATAATAGATAAACATAGCTGCCATAGTAACATCAAAACGAATTCGTAAAAATATTACGACTTACAAAGTTAAGCAAGTACAAGCGTAGTCTATAACAGGATGGGTGACCGCCTAAAACATCGTGTTGATAAAATCAGTTTTGTCACATATTTGTAGCAGTTTTACTTGAGATTGCTATTTAGTCGGAAACTACGAAAATTAGACTACAATTTAAGCTTATAATAGCATCAAAAAAGGAAGCCATTATAAAACTGCAATCCGTATAAAAATGATAAAAAAAAGATTTATTTTCATGTTTCTTGTATGGGGACCCCTCTTTGGATTTGATTTATTGTTCATTGTACAATTTTAAACGATAGATTTTATAATAACACGTATTCTGTGAAAAAATCAACTGGCTACTTAAAACGGTTATAAAGTTATAGCCCTGTAAACTTACTTTTTCATATAAGGGCGCGTACCGCTGTTAAGCGATGACGTCATCATCCGAGAGCGCTAGCCGCCGGGTTTCGAGCGCCACATACGAAGTTTAAAATTTAATATCTCGAAAACTATTTGACGTATCGAAATGATTTTTTTACAGCAATTTTTAGTTTTTAATGAATAATACGGTAAGCCAAAAATCTAAACTGGCTGACATTCTCTATTGTGTAGATTAGGTTACGGTATGTTAATTTTTTATAATAATTAAAATAAAAACGTTTCTTTTTTTGCATACAAAGTGCAAAACAAACACTGGGACACCTGCAGCATGGAGAAATAAACTTTATGATTTCATTTGTGGTTAATAATAAGTGAGATACCTAATAATAACATTACACACTACATGGCTCTTTATAATACAATTATGTTAGCTTTACTTGTAACTAACTAAATTAATTAAATTATAATGAAAAATAAACCAGAAAAAGTAAATCTAAAACGTGAACGTCGCGAAATATGACGGCTCTTTTACACGTCAATAATATGGAGTGAATCTACTAGCGCTTCGGGCAAGACCATCATTCCGGAGAAGCGCCGCAAGAAACTCCAGCAGAAGGTCATTATTTCAATCATGAAAGACAAAAATACTCAAAAGTAAGTTTTATTACAAGGAATTAAAGTAATAAATAAAAACAAACACAAATAAAATCATTGCAAATGTAAGGTCAATAACATTAAACTAAAAATAATCACTAGGAGTGATCGCCGAGGTCTCTACTTCAAATGCCATAACTAGATTAACTAGAATAATTAACTAAGCAAATATGAAATACGTTAATAATATGGTACCAAGTATGATAAGAGAGGCGAAGCGGAAAGCGGCAGAGGTTGCCATGGGAACTCCTTAATACCACATACATCCGTCAAGTTTGATACCGTTTGGCTCGTCTGTGAATAGCGAGCAAGCTTTCAAAACCTGACTGTTGCTAACCAACTTTAAATCGTTATAAATCCTAAATGATCATTCAAAATCAAAAGTGATGAAAGAAACCTAAAGATGATTTTTAAATCCCTATTCAATGATACCCCACTTGTCATAATTGGTCGACTTTTTTGTTTTTGAATTTGCACAATATGGCGTCTGGTTGCCGCCATATTGAATTTTGATTACCGTAATATGTTCAGTGACACTTACCAGATTAAGACAAATCGATTGACATAAGAATCATCAAAATCGGACAACGGGTTTAGTTTTTATAGTGCCACAAAGGAACAAACATACATATATAGGCTGTGAAACACATTACCCTCCTCCTTCTGCAGTCGGGTAAAAAATACTAAGCGGTGACCAGTAGTCTTTACCATGACAATTTTATTTTTAACTAGACATAACGTCTTGCCCACCAGGACAGTCACATATTCTACAACAGCACGTTTATCGGGAACGAAAGCTACTTCAATGAGCACTGGGCTAACATAACGAGGTCTAAGGCGGACATACACGCAGTGCTGAGCAACTCGCATCGAAGAGCCACAGTAAGTCCACCTTTATATTAATACCACTAGCATAGCATAGTAAATTGTTAAACAAGAGACTAAAACAAGCCATAATGACAAGAGATGTTTAGCCACGCGAGCGAGAGTTATAGTTCGAGTGTCATTATGGTTGTTTAGTCTCGCGTTAAACACTCTACTTTTCACTTTGAATACGAGGAAAAAAAACTACGTTTTATACAAAATTACAATTTTTAACAAATTAACAATGTTTCTGACAAATTTGTTTCGCGTTTGTCAGTTTTTTGTAAAGTGACACAAATGCGTGCATATTTTGCCAACAGATACAAGCTTGAAAACTATTTGGGCCATGCCTAATAAAATATAATTATCCGTAATATGTTTAAATAGATTCATATTCGTAATCATTAATCGTGTTTCACGAAATTAAATCTTTTTTTATATATTTTTGCACAGTTGTCATTTTGAGCTTATTTCCACGGCCTAAAAATGGTCCATACACAAACACTGAAAATGGCGATGATCCTCCATTCACAAACACCATGATTGGTTGTTTAGGGGCTCCCAAAGTAAATTGAAAAAAAAAAACTTTAATCCCTAGAGATTAATAAGGAACTTTAGCCCGATGTGCAGATTAAAGTCACATTTTAAGAGCATGAGAAGTGAAAAAAAGTTATTGCTTTTTGACGTGTTACCGTATTTTTTTTAACTCGCCATTACTGTCATGTAAATAGAGCTATCATAACCAGAGCTTGGAAAGGGTGTGCTGTTTTGAGTTTGCATAACATGGACATACCCTGTCATGTAATGGTAGTCGTCCCATGTGTAATTTCATAATTAATGATATGGTTTTATTTAGGCTGCCTTTCTGCTACGAGCTTTACGTCGCTGTTAAAATGAACACAGGATAAATTGAATGAACGAAATGTGATTGGTCGATTTTGCACAGCTCCGTTGCAGCCCGCTTAAGTGCGAAGACAGTTTTAACTACTATAAGCGCAAACCTCTTTAGATAATATATCCACGTGGACGTGACTTTGAAGTTTTTATCTTTGATATTTACTTCAAACTCAATGACAGTCAAGTATATATTCTCAATTGAAGGGATATTTACAAAAACATCATAACTAACATTTTTGGTGTATTCGAGTTAGTTAATAATAATAATGAATAATGAATTATTTTGGTTTGTTTTAATGTTTATTTTCCGGGCGTATCCATATTAATATCTACACATGACATTAATGACATAAGAATAGCTCACCCATTCCAAACTCTGATCATAACGTTGAAAATACAACAACATGTCTAAATATATGGTTTTATCAAGTAGAATACAGCCCCAGCTGAGCTAACGCTTGAGTTTTTAAACTGGTTCGCCTAAACAATATGTGGCGTTATCTATGAAAATTGACCTTATTGTCGATGGCGCTTCCGCCATTATTAAAGATGCTCCGATATAAATACAACGTCGCGTGACGCAGAGCGGCGTAAGTGCCATCGACAATAAGGTCCCTTTCCATATAATAACGCCACATATAATTCAGTAACGATCGTCTAACCTGTAATTGAACACTATCCAATGGGTTAGCATGTATATTTCAAAGGTCGAATTATGAATCTTATGTTGTGTCAGATAAAGTTTGACATCACTTTGTCCAATTTCATCACATTGGGTATTATCTATACTCGAAAATCTAATTAAAGATCAAAATCTGACAGTTACCATCTTGATTATTTCGTTATTTTAATATTATTTCATAAATATATAAATGAGAACTCGTGTAACCAGTAATATTAGGGTAAGTTTTATTGATAAAAATACCTACACTTAAACCAAAATGCAGTAATAGCAGCGAATGTGCGCCGGTTGAGGTTAGGATTTTGGTCTTTAATTAGATTTTCGAGTATAGTCGCGAGTAGAAAGGGATTAGAGGTGACAGTTGTACCATATACTTACGTCAAAGTGCATATGAATTGACAGCTATTCCAATCCCAAAGTAATCGCGGTTTCATAACATGACTCTCAGTTTTAAATTTGACGCTCTCTATCTATGGTGTTTAAAATCCACTCATGCTCAAATTGAAATTGCACACTTGCGTGATATGCATGCAAAGTTTTTGTTGTTTTCCTATCCCGTGAGACAACAGAGGGCCCTGCCAAGATGCATTGCGCTAACTATCGTTTCTATTCGTTTCGTTTTTAAACCAATCGCGTCACTGGTAGACCACGTGACTTTTCGTATCACGTCATCTTCCAGTGACGCAATTGGTTTAAAAACGAATCGAATAGAAACGTTAGTTAGCGTAGTGCATCTTGTCTGAGCCCTCTGGTTTAAAACCGAATCGAATAGAAACGCTACTTAGCGTAATGCATCGTGGCAGGGCCACCTGGGATAGTTTCTTAGAAAGACAAACGACTAATATGCTACAGATAAAACCGGTAAAAGAATAGACTTGTAATTAATTTCCACTAAAATTTACGTTTGTTGGATGTCTCCTACCTTTGGAACGCCACATTGAAACCTCTGGCGCCACCGTCGGCACAAGTTGAAGATTAAAAGAGACTTTGTTTCGTATGAATTAAGTTGTAATTTGCATAGCCTAGCAAACCTGTTTGGCGTGTGAGTGACACATTATGTATTTGACGTAAGGCGTTCAAAGGGTTAAAATCATCGTAAAAAGTGACCCAGGAGACATCAGTATAGCGAGGTAAATAAAACAAAATATAGTAGCGCACGACTCATGAATTGGAAACACTACAAAAACTTTTCTTTTCTTCAGTGTCTAATTTGTAAGAAAGAGGTCTTCGACGGTTATTTACTGGTCCAACCGCCGGACCCAACCAGTACCAACCCTGTAACCCTGGACGCCATATTGGTTCAAAACATGCTATACTTAGATTACTTAGTTTATATTTATTTTTTTGGCATTTTGAGAACACAGCAGTGGAGTCGATTCGATACTTTATAATCCATAACCAGTTTTTTTTTTTTGGCTGAAATGAGCCTTGTATGCGTGTAATTTTTTAATTATGATCAGAGTTCGGAATTTTCGTAGCATTTTTGAGCTGTCATAGGGACGTCTCATCTATCGACTTCCGATATACATATTTCATAAATACATTATAGAATACAATATATTAAAGAAGTTTAAAAGTAGAGGTAAACAACGGGTGGTCTTATCGCTAAAGAGCGATGTCTTTCAGATAACTTTTGAGTACTTGAAAATATGAAATAGGGATTTGCAATGCAAACTTATCGATAGCATTCTTGTTTCAATTTCTATCGAAAAATGTTTAAAAGGCATACGAAATCCATTTTTTATTTTATTTAAAGCAATAAAATATTATTTTAATTCCTATTTAAATTTCCGAAATTTGGCATTTAAAGGTTATCTCGAAGAGATCGCTCATTCGCGATAAGACTGCCTGTTGTTTACTTCTACTCGTAATCGTATTTTAAATATTGTATTCTGTTTTTATCGATATACATATTGTATATCGGAAGTCAATAGACGAGAAGTCCCTATGACAGCTCAAAAGTGCTACGAAAATTCCGGACTCTGATTATGATATTTCTAAGTTATCTTTTAAAAATTCATCGACTGCATATTTCTTCTTTATAAGAAGACGTTTTAGTATTCTGCAGAGTAATTTAATATCACTTTATTTTTTATTACTTCAGGAAATTTATTATAGATTTTTATTGACATGGGATAGGCCCAGTGCTATGTAAGGTTAAATTAGATTTAGTTTTAAAGAGGTTGCTTTGTAACGAGATTAATATCTACGTGGCATATCTCCTAATGTATTAGTCATTAGGATTTATTTTAACAAAACTACTGACTTCCACAGTATGTCCATGCAAGGTACGGTTAAAATATTAAGGTTTTAAAAGTGAGGTTTACCGGTTTCGGTTTGTCTTATGTTAGTTAGTATCCGAATACATTTCTTTTGCAATATAAATAAAGACAGCGTCTTTCCTGTCCCCACACAACTTCACGCTGTAGCTAAGCCACGCATTTTATTAGCGAAATCTTGGGCTTTTGTTTATTTTGAGCGTTGAGCTCCAATCTAAATCGTTCCTTTCCACTTACGCTATCACTTATAGTAATGAAACGATGAATGCTTTTTGGAAGAACAACTTGGTCCGATTTTTGCAAATAACTATGGCAATGAATATAGACGCGTTATTTTTACAATACAATTATAATTTACTACTGTGTCTTTTAATCTCTTTTTTTTCTCGTGACAGGTTTCTATAATAGCGACTCCATTGCTTTCGCTATCCAAAATGCCAAAAAAAATAAACTTAGTTTGTTTAGACTAGTTAGCCCATTTCAAGATTGTAGAACATTGTAGTTCCTTAAAGTAGCACAGTCAAGGACTTTAATTGTTATGCCACTATGGAACCCTGTCGCATAACGTTAATCATTGATTTAAACGTAATTTCTGTCATGTGGTTTGACGCTGTCATTGTGACAGGGTTCCATAGTGGCATAACAATTAAAGTCCTTGACTGTACCTGCCATTTATACTCTTATTTAAATTCATAAACGTACAACAAACTTATTTTTGTTAAAGTATCACGTGCATGCATGACTCGATGTATGAATGTGGAAGAAGCGAAAGAGATTTATCAGGATCGTAGCAGGTGGAAAGAAGTGGTCTCTGCCCCCTCTGGGAAACAGGCCTATGTTAAAGTATGCCTTTGTCACTATCTGTCAAATTATAAGTTTGTGTATACCGTTTCGAATATCATTTTACTTTTAAATAAATATCCTATCTTATCTTATTGGCTGATAAACTATAATTTTAACTAGCTTTTACATATCCATTTAACTTCATTTGTATGTCTGGAATTTCGCAAGTCGATTTTGAACCCGTTCCTGTCAATGGAATGAGCTGAAATTTGGAATACATGTGTAAACCCGATGACAATGCAATATTATGGTACCATCGAGCTGATCTGATGATGGAGTCGAAAGGTAGCGATGGGATCTTTGCTCAACTTAATATGTTCACGCCGAGTTGGGGCTCGTTAGTTTCGTCTTGATAAGCAGATGAAAAGTATAGTCGGCAAATAAAGCTTGAGCCAAAATGAAATTTTGGCAGAAACTTATTTATGTTTTAGTCTAGAACATAAACAGATTAAGTATATGTAGGTATTAAATGATGTAGCCTGATTAGGGAATGCAAATTAACCGGTTATTAACCGTTTTTGTATGAAAATAACCGGTTAAAATCGGTTAAAACCGGTTATTTGCATTCCCTAAGCCTGATGTACAATCAAAGTCATGGATATCTACAATCTCTTATGATACTTATGATTAGGTCTATGTATGGATATTAATAATTTTGACTGTACATTGTTTCATGTACAGGGTGGGCCAGTGATAAGTAATCTTCTCGTCTCGACCTCTTTCGTGAAAAAAATAACCTAGACGAACGAGAAAGGTGTCATAGTCAAAAGTGTTTTTTTAATTTTTAATCAAAATGGTGCCTTACACGGGAAAGCATCGAGCATTTTGTATCCGAGTATTTTTTTAACTTGACCATGCAAGTTCCGTGGGAAATGTTTCCTCAAAAATTGATATCTAGGCGAGGTCATATTGCTTGGCCTCCAAGGAACCCTGACTTAACTCCAGCAGACTTCTTTCTATGGGGTTACTTGATGAGTAAAGTGTACTCGAATAATCCGACAGCCACATCAGAGTTAAAGGAGAACAAAAATATTTCCGCAAAATTTAACAAAGGTTTTTCTAAATTTACGAACGAGGTTGGAAGAGTGCCGCGACCGCAACGGGGTGACATCTCGATGATTTAATTTTTAAAACGTACAATTTGTTTAATTAACTCAAATTCAAAATATATTGTTTATTTGAAAACACAAAACATTATTGACTGTTTTAATTTTTACAATGGCATTTTGGTTTGGCCCTCCCTGTATTACATAATTACTATACCAACGATGTTAAAATAACTTTAGATACCAGTTTATCGATAATTTGGCATCGTTACTAATATTACAAATGCAAGTGTGTATTGTTTGTTTGTCTAAGGCCGCATTCGACCAAACAGAAATCGGTGTTTAATCTAAATAAATAAGACCTTAACCGGTTTGGTCGAATGCGACCTTAAGCAGTATCATGCAGTATTATGAGTTGTCATAACCATAACCAAACCAGTTGCAATTAGTGAACGGGACAGACATATATGACTCCTATAGCTCGATTTCTTTCTTTGACTGGAACCTGGCAATTATTAACAGTTGATAATACGGCTTCTGTTCCGTATTCACTTTACAGCGAGTGATAAAGACAAAGCTATAGCAGATAGAACGATGCGTTAAGACTAGCCAATGCAAACAACCGGTTTTAACCGTTTATTTTCATACAAAAATGGCGAATAACCGGTTAAATTACATTCCCTAGTTAAGACATACGTTATACTTATTAGGGATTCTGAGGTAATACATATAGAGAAGCGTATATTTTTCAAAGCTATTCCGTGTCCTCATAAATTCGCTAATTGTAATGTTATTTTTCGCTTTAACTAGTGATCGATAGTTATTTAGTGTATGTTTTGCGACGGTACGGTAATTTAGTCCGAATCGCTCAAGACCGCTACTAAAAAAAAACGTTTTTTTTCCAGACTCTGAGGCTCTCCTTTATTTTCCCCTTCTATGGACATCCCCTCCACAACATCACAGTAGCCACCGGTGGTTTCCTGTACACAGGAGAGCATGTGCACAACTGGTTGGCTGCAACACAGTACATCGCTCCGCTTATGGCCAACTTTGATACTAAGCTTACAGTGGATAGCTGTGTGAAGTTATACGATGATGGTAAGTGATTTAACTTAGCTACATTTGGTCATACACTGGCTAGGGTGTGAACAAATGGTTGGCGCTCACACAGTACATCGCTCCGCTTATGGGCAAATTTTATCTATGCCTGCGGTAGACTTTTGTGAAGTAATCATAAATATCAGGGCACAACCTCTACACAAATTCACCTAGTCCTAAACTATGCTCTAGGCTTGTATTGTACTATGGCTGGTTTTTTTTTACTATATTTTTATGGGTGTGACTACATAAATAAGTTCTTGACTTCATAGATACTATCGAAAAGGAAAAAGAAAAATATTTAGTGTAAATAATAATAATCCAAATCGGAATAAGATTTTTGTGTTAAATTCCGCGTTATCCAGGAGACAACACAGTTTTCATACAAAATCAAGGGAAAACTGTATACTGGGTAACCACCGAAAGAAACAAATCAAGAGGATTATAAAGCTGATAATTTCCATACAAAATATGATATGACAATGTTTCTCTCCGTTTAAACCTAGTTCGATTTTTACTTTTTTTGAATAAATTGTAGATATTATGAAAAACTAAGTCTGTACGTTCTCCTTTTCAAGAAAATATCTCTTGGAACAAAATAAAACAAAGAAAAAATAACGGAAAATAATTTGATTTGATTTGTTTTTTTGTTACAGGTGAAAAATTCACAGCTCTCTGGGAAAACGTGAACATTCGCGAGGATATAACCAAGAATTTCACTTTTGCTGTGACCTTATACAAGAACGGTGATATAGTGTTCGCTTACAAGGATATCCCGATACCTATTCAACTGATTAACGACAACGAACACCCGGTCAAAGTGGGCATCTCTGACGCGTACCAGACCGATAGGATGCTGTTCTGTAAGTATATTATAATTAACAGGATACAATATCACTAATGATCGGCGATCGGTAGCAATAGGGAATATGCATGTTTTTTTTATAGCTTCAATAAAAGCTGATTCATGTAAAAAACAGGTGAGAAAAACATTTATTGAATAGCAATAAAAATAACCAAGATATAAGCTAACAAAGATTGGTTCCTATCTCTTTCTAGCAAAACAGAATTTTACGTGGAGTTTATATGGCCGTACTGCACGATGACGTCGCCGTTGCAGTTCGGATCTCTCTGTCTAATTAGCATTTTAAAATGCTTGTATCATCCGTATTACTTGACCGATTTTCATTTTAATTTCACTTTTGGTGATCTCCTTTATGGTATTTTCATATTTTGTTGTGAAATACTATTTAAAAAATCCATGCATATTCCCTATTTTTCGACGAAAGTAGGTATAACATGGATATGATTCTACTTAAATTTTGTGCGCAACTTATATATTAAAAATGTATGCAGTTTTATTATTGAGGTTTTAACATGTCTTCAACGATTAAATATCGGGTTACAACTACGCACCTCTCACATCTGTTGATGTAGAATGGTCATTCACTTAATATAAATAGATCCTCAATGTTAAAAGAAATCGATTGACAATATCAAACATGGAAAAAAATATGATAATCAACTGTAACAAATTAAGTTCAGTGAGTATTTAACAATATAATTATGATTTAATTTTAAAAACACAGATTTAAAGTCGCCGTCAATAGAACTTGTGAACGATGTAAACAAATTAGTACTGTTTGACACATAACCTCATATATTCACCAAGCGTGTTTTTTTTTTTAAATAACTTATAATGAATAGTTATTTCCTCTTAAACTTAATATGAAAATAACGTTCTAGTTTATAAATCATTGCAAAGACCTCACTTGATCTGTAAAGGTACGTGATTATCGAGTAATCATGGTGAATTACTTCGTTTGGTTTTGTTTACATCTTTTGCAATTTCTATTGACGGCGACTTTATCCATATTAGTCATTACGTTTGACATTAAAGTTACATAAAATGCTACCGGTAGCCGATCACTAAATATCACACAGCTTCACCTAGTCCCAAACTCGAAGGCTTCTATTATGGGTAGTAGACAACCCTTACAGACCCACCGTACCACTAAACCGTACCACTGGTGTTACTATAACCAATTATTTCTATTAAAATCGAATTTAACAGAGTCGACGGAGCTCTGCTGTCGCAGAGCTCCTAATTCTGGGTAGTTTGGCCCTCCGGGCCTGCTGAAGAACTAACAAAACCTAAACCTACCTCATATTTATGATACTAATTTTGGTCAGTGGTACGGTTTAGTGGTACGGTGGGTCTGCACCCGTAGACAACGATAAACATACTTATACAATGAAATACACAGAAAACATCCGAGTTTCAGTAAATTCGCATCTCCGGATTGGACAACATTGTTGACCAATGAAAATAAATAAAATAATTAAATTGACCAATCGGAACATTACGAGTAAAAGCCCAACAGCGCAAGGGTGCTTGAAATATGTTCTGTCCTGTAATTATGACATTTGAATTGGATAAAAAGGGACACTGAATACTTAAACTAAAATAGGTTTATAAGTACATTGCGTCGTTACAATAGCCCTCGCCTCAAAAGTGAAAACCAACTCGTCAATGTATTTCTACTGGCATGCTTATGCTGGATCAATGTTAATCAGCCATTATGATTATGGAAATTGTAGTATTATTTAAAATTAAACCTTCAACTTGTCTTTCACAGACGTAAGGAGGAAGACCATATACGAGTACCATCGTGTCTCGTACAAAAACCACAATATTACTAGCCACACAATTCTGCGCATGGTCGCGCTGCCTACCTGCCTGCAATACGACACGTGCGAGTCATGCGCCACGCACGACACGGAGTTCAACGTGAGTCACACATCGCACACAACTCACACACCTAACACGCTTGGCACAGATAAGAGAAGCTACAATATACTGCCAAGACTTTAATGCAGTCCCCGCCCCAGTGGCACGACTTTGATGTCGTGTGTGAGATAAACCCCCATTATAATTGTGTTTCCAAAATTTCCAGAGCTGATAAGTCTTAAACAGTCCAATATATTTTCGCAAATCCTAACTTAGAATGACCCCGATGAAACTAGCTTTCTATTTTAAATAACCTCCACCGGTCCATCCGTTTGGGAGCTACGATGACACAGACAGATACACAGATACACACGTTAAACGTTATCCCCTTAGTTACTATAAAATCAATGGCTATAATTACACTTTCTCTAAATTAATTTGCTATAATCAATCCCATGCTATACATTCAAATGCTATCACAGTTCGTTTCTATAATCTCCACTTACTATAAGTTTTAGATGCTCTAAAGTTATTTGCTATGCTTTCAAAATCTATAACATTAATATCCAGAAAATGCAACCGACTCGAATAGGTTAGGTTAGAAGGCCAAGGCGGGAGCTTTGAGGTTTTTTTATCTTCCGATTATATAGATTTTAAGTGTTATGCATGATGAACATTTTAAAATTATAGTAAATAAACTTTATAGAAAATGGCTATCATAGCAAATGAATGATTATAGCAAGTGATTTTATAGGAAATTAATTTATAGCATCTAATTTTATGACTCTGAATTTATAGGAAATATGGTAGACCTACGCTAACATTATAACACCACTTTTTGCGTTGTTTAATAAGCCTAGCTCATATAGAAGAATACTGATGTGACGGGAGCGATTATTTGTTGAGATTAATAAGTTGTATTGTTCTAGTGCTCGTGGTGCGAAAATATCCGGAAATGCTCAAGCGGCACCGACAGGAACAAGCAAGACTGGATGGTTAGAGGTGAGCCAGGAGACATTTCGTCCCTTTATTTTCTCAACTTCTTATCTGAGTGAATAGTTATATAGATAAAACAATCATATTCCAAGCTTTATAAGGACTAATTTCCTATCAAAATATTCAATCTGATAAGAGGTTGAGGAAGAAAAGGGATTTTTTTTGTAAAGGTCGGAAAGTTGACAGGTTGCGCCCATCGTACTGCCGTCGTAACAAACAAAGTAATAGTATAAGCATTTTAAATTTAATGTAGTTACTAATAAAGTATAGAATGCTACTAGATTGCAGTTAGCTGCCTTCTTTGGTATTATGGCAGCGTGGAGGACCTAACGCCTTAAAAGGCTGTATTAGTAAAAACAAGCAACACTGCCGGCGTGAGCCAGGAGACATTTTTTAGAAGTAGTCAAAGAGAGCAATGTAAAAACCAAAATAAAGGTTTATTAATGGTTTTTTTATATTACTTGTCTGTATTTTGTCAACCGTAACCTTTTTACATCAATCATGTTTTTGTACCCTTTCCCCCTTCGTCAGATTTGGTAAAGTATGGTGGGATTTCCTAATTGAAAACAGGAACTTTATTTCGAGGTGTTCTGAAAAAATCATGCTGTATAAGTTTTGTCTCAAAAGCATGCTATTTTTTGATCATTATTTACTGAGAAAATAAATAAAGGAGTTTCTGGTATTTTCTAAAGGGCTTAAACGCCACATGGTCTTTTCTACGTCAAAAGTAGTGTCAAAAAAAAACGCTGTTAAAAACAAAATGACTTCATTCCGACCACTATTCCAAAGTGGGCCTTGCAAACACTGATTAAAAACAATTTCTTTTTTTCTCAGTAAATTATGATGAAAAAAAAATATAGACTTAAATAGCAGACTTGAATGATTTTTGGGAGAACACTTTTTCAAAAAAAGCAAGCTTTCAAAACCCGACTGTTTCTAACCAACTTTAAATCTTTATAAATCCTAAATGATTATACAAAATGAAAAATGATGAAAGAAACCTAAAGATGATTTTTAAATCCCTAATCAATGATACCCCACTTGCCATACATGGTCTACATTTTTTTTTTTTTTGCACAATATGTCGACTGGTGGCCGCCATATTGAATTTTGATTACTGTCATATCTTCAATGACACTCACCAGATTGAGACAAATCGATTGACATAAGAATCATCAAAATCGGACAACGGGTTTAATTTTTATAGTGACACAAAGGAACAAACATACATATATAGGCTGTGAAAAAACATTACCCTCCTCCTTCGGCAGTCGGGTAAAAATCTTGACTGCCGTAATACCAAAGAAGGCGGCTAAGTGCAATGATGCAGCCGAAGCATTGTATACTCTATTCCTAAGCACATTAATTTTAAAATGCTTAAACTAATACTACCTATGCAGCCGCCTTATTTGCTATAACAGCTATGTTCAGTTGTATGTGGCGATATTATGTTGTCAATTATACGAAAGAAGGCGGCTAACTGCAATGTAATATTCGAGGCATTGTATACTTTATTGGTAACCACATTAGATTCAAAATGCTCACACTATTACTATGCAGTTAGCTTCTTTGGTATCACGATCATGTTTCCCCAATAATAGTAAACTTTTTTTCTACAGCGTGTGACCGCTCTCAAATAACGAACGTGACCCAGTGTCCCCTCCATGTGAACTCCAGCGAGCTGGGGGGCACCCCGTATAGGACCGACGTGGATCCCAACGGGGAGGCCGTCGTGCACACTCAACCAGGTAACATACACATCTCGTTACAGCAAGACATATTTACTGGGGTCCTAGTGAAAAAGGGTATAAGTCTTCTGAAGATCAAGTGAAAAAGGGTTTAAGTCTAGTATACTCCGTTCATGTATAGGTCCTTTTTTATTACGAGTTAAGTCGACTTGTACCCTTTTTAACTAGGACCCCAGTTAACCCTTTAACCGCTTACAATTTTTCATCGAGCATGTCGAGTCGCCGGCGATATGAAGATGCACCACGCAGAGTAGGGCTTTAATAATCCTTGTTGCGATATAATGGATTTATTTTGAAATCAACTATTATCTTCGGTAATAGTTATTTATGTAACTGGTACATAATGAAGCTTCTTAATGTACGAGTGCCGAGGTTAGAGCGCGAGCCTGCGTACCCGAAATGACTGTAACCATGGTAATAACAATGCTATAATAATTATTATAGCACTGTTATTACCCTGGCAACGCTCATTAAAGAACTGTTTTTCCGCTTCGGTTACGCTATAGGTGGTATTCTGATACCGTTAACGATATCGATATTAGCGGTTTATAGTACGCGAGTAGAAAAAAGTTTTTATTTTACGACCCTATCACAGAATGACACAAATCTTATAATTCAGAATGTTACTATTCTATTATATTCTAAACAGGAGCCCTTGGACGGGGCTCCGCCGAAAGTCAGTAGGATAAACCACGAGAAAACGGCCGAAAAAACTCGTATCTCGTATATTTCGAGATGTATCGAGATGTAAGTTTGAACTTACAGGTAGATTCACTAAATCAGGCACGAATGGAATGAACAAAAGTATTGTCACCTATCACTGTGTGAGTGCCGTCCTTTGAACCGATGTTCGAATTTCAAACCAAAAACCTGTTATTATTTTACACACTTGTATACTTTCGTTCACTCATTCAATCCATTCGTGCCAGCTCTTGTGAATCGACCTTGTAATTCTATTCAAGTTGAAGTTTATTACTACGTGTCGAAATATGGGATTGTAATTGTCATAGTAATGAAGATCTTTATCTACAGTAGTCCCTATTTTTTCTTTGTGGATAGATAAAGTGATTAAGTTACTAAAAATAGATGGTTAATATCCATCGATTTGTTATTTGGTTACCATGGTTACATTCAATATGGATATCAACAAAATGGCGTTTCGTTTGGCATTCCAACTTTTGTGATAAAATGGTCATAACTGTTTTTAGTAACTATTAAAATTTGCATGAAATTTGATAACATTTATTTTTGTATTTGAGTACTGAAAATGACTTTGCCAGCAGAAAAATCGAGTAAAGTATGTGTACGAGAAAAGTTAGCGATTGTTTATTTTTGTCATTATCATTTTAAGCTTGTAGAAAAACTTATGTATGCAACGGTTCATAATTAGCTCTTAAGGTACTCGTGCCTGTAATTAGAGCGCTCGCAAAATCGGCACTCGTACATTAAGAAGCTTCATTATGTACCAGTTACATAAATAACTATTACTAAATAAGACAAGTCAGTTGGTATGGACTTTAAATAATCGTAAGCACCCGTTTTCTCTGCAAACTACTCTAGGTACTCATTTTATTTTTCTGCTTCCCCTAGAAGCCATTCCCTCCGGACAACCTCGTGTGGTGACTCAATCGAAACCAACCCCCGCAGCGGCCTCTCCGATAGGCGCAGCGGTGTCAGCCTTCGCCGCTATTGCGATCATCGCCTCACTGGGGGCCTGGGTGCTGTACGCTTTCAAGAACCCCCATACACGCAGTGGACAGATGCTTATTAAGGTAAAGTCGGAATCGCGCACCGAGGGTTCCGTATTTAAGATAATACGGTTGGAAAACGCAAAAGAAAATACTCATTTTGTTATGAACTTTATTATCTATACAATAAGGTCCTTTTTGACTAGCCTAAATTTTAAAACAGATTTAAAAAAAAACGATATTGTTTCCAAAACTGTAGTTTTGTAACTTAGTTTTATTTTTCGCGTAAAATATAAGTAATTATCTTTAAATCGGGAATTTTTCAGATTTTTTGGTCCATAAACTTCGAAGATAAGAGGGGGTAATTTTTTGTAAATTTTTGGCTATAAATCAGAAAGTACGTCCCGAAAAATTATAAAAAAATATCTGAGACTTTTCATAATAACACTCCGTTTGCTATAATCTAATATTTTTTTTAAACAAAAACAGATGCGGGCAATCAAGTTATACAACTATGCCAAATTTCAAATTGATAGCTTCTATAGTTTCTGAGAAAAATTGATGTGACGTACAGACGGACACCGAATTCTCACCATAAGGGTTACCGCTAGCTATAAGGGTCACTACCAACTAGGCCAACGCGTCGTCAAAGTATAGGGTATAGAATCATAAAACACTACTTATCTCACTCTTCCTTATTTGATTCCAGTATCGTCCCTCCCAGTGGAGTTGGAGGCGGGGTGAAGCACGCTACACCGCTGCTACCATACATATGTAAGCCTGGTACCTTTCTCGATGTCCGTATCATGTATATTAGTAACCGGAACTAGTAATCGGAAAATAATGCTGTTACAACTCACCAGTGATTGACTTAGATATGGAGCTAGAAATATATATTTCGGGGACCCACCTTGCTTTTATATCGTAGTCATCTTTCTATCCAAAATATCCGGGGTAATGTAACCTAATAGTTAGATCAACCGGTGAAATTACTTGCATAGCATTCCAGCTTAGTTGTTGAGGTTGGCAATTTGCAACCTAGCATAGAAGTCTTGAGATTGTAGTCTTAAGTTTGCAAATTTTTATGGGTCTCAGATCCCTTTAGGTGGCGTATGTCCTCGTTTGCCTTCACCTTGCTATTAAAAAATGTTATGATAGCTCATAATGTCAATTTTTCTCAGGTACACTTTTTCCATATTCCCATTTCGTCCACATTGTCATCTCAGCCACATTCTCAACTGGTCCACATATCAATGCCAAATTGTCCACTTCCTGTCTCGTCCATATTCCCCACCCGTCCTAATTCCCAACTCGTCCGCATTCCCAATTACTCCACATTCCCAACTCGTCCTCATTCCTAACTCGTTTACAACCTAACTTAGGACTGTAGGGCTGTTCGATAACAATTCGATCACTCGATTGTTCTCTAGTTGTTGGGAATGTCAACGAAATGGGAATGTGGACGAGATAAGAATGTGGACGAGATGGGAATGTGGACGAGAAGGAAATGTGAACGAAATTGGAATGTGGACGAAATGGGAATGTGGACGAAATGGGAATGTAGACGAAATGGGAATGTGGACGAGATGGGAATATGGACGAGATGGGAATATGGACAAAGTGAACCTGAGCGGTCAATTTAAAGAGATCATAACGTTAACAAGATGATTTCGATATAGAAGCAATAAAGCTCGGAGGTTTAAAAAATATATTAAGGGTATAGTCGACCAAAAATTTCATTTAGTTATCGCCCTTAATGTGTAACATATAGAGCTGAAATTTAGTTAAAGTTTTTCATGGTCATGTATACATAAGCTTCAACTTTTCCGACTGCTAGCTAACCTAAACTAATGAGAGTTAATAATGATTGTACAGGAATCTCAAATGTCAATGTAATCTGCTCACTATACATACAATTTTGCTTGGACAGTGACCCGATATGAATGGTTTTAAGAGAACCTGTGTGACAACTCGTGTTTTTTTTTAAGTTTTACTATTTTGAGTTGTTATACGTGTGTAAAGGAAGTCTTATAAGGAATTGGAACCGTTTTCATGAAATGCAGTAATGTTAATATCAAAGATTAAATTGTATAAGTAGATTTCTTATTCAGGTGTACCAGTTTGGCATATAGTGTTGCCTGGATTTAAATTTTATAGTGATGAGGAGATGATGTTAAGCGAGGGTTAGACTGCCAATAAAAATTACAGGAGTTGACTGCTGTGTTACTCGATCTTTAAAGTTAGAAAAAGACAGCAAAATTGTGCTTATTGCAGAACTATAGTTAAAGTAAGACAACAATCCACTTCTGCAATTTTTGTTGGTAGTCTATTTCGCCCTTTACAGTATCGGCTTAACCTACATGCTCTGTAAAGTCGTACTTCAAATCCAGATGTCAGATTATTTTCAGTCACCAGCAATAGTATATTATCCAACGTTGGGCGCAAAAATATCTGACACGCTCTTATACCTCTAGTAATAAAGACGTGTCGGATATGTTTGCACCCAATGTTGGATGATATAATTATTATTATTGCTGCTGACCAGAGATGGGCATTATTCGAATAATTTTTTATTCGAATAATCATTCGAATAAAAAATAATTCGTAATATTTTTATACGCGAATAATTTATTCGTCGAATAATTGAATAGCGAATGATTTATTCTCTAATAAATTATCCACGAATGAATCATTCGACTACTTTTCGAATAACGAATAATTTATTTATTTATTACAGAAAAATGGAGCAGGTATTCCAGTACATAATAATTATTTACAGCAATTCATTCAACGAATAAATTATTTGCGAATAAGTTATTAACAAAAAAATTATTCGACGAATAATTTATTCGAATAAGAATAATCATTCGAGAATTTCATTCGTTATTCGTGAATAATTTGGTTATTCTTATTCGTTATTCGTCATTCGAATAAATTTTGCCCATCTCTGCTGCTGACTAAATATCACAAATTTCACAATTTGTGACATGAAAAGAGCGCGCTGAAAGCAGCCCGGAGCTAAATTTGTTTTTTTTTTTATAGTACGCGTTTAGCGTGTCAGTTCACAATTCTTGTATAGATTGGAACGGCACTACCCATACTTTGACAACATAATAGGGGTGTGTCCTGGGTGAAAAAAAAACTAATTAGTCCGTCAGTAAGATTATCAAAAAATATTGAACACGTATTTTTTGCTTTTTTAAATCAATCAAAATTGACAAATATAACGCGCATCAAAGTGGGGTCTCGTGACGTCACAACGTGGTATAAAGTGTGCCACGAAACTTCAACGCATTTTATCTTCGACATTTGCCCCCTTAAAATACGTTTTGTCCTTATCTGTCATTGTGACATTTGAATTACCACCGTTACTCACCGTTTATTAGTAAGGGGGTTATTGTTTAATAGACAAAAGAATAAATATGTGTTCAATATTTTTTGACAATGTAAATGACGGACTGATTAGATTTTTTTAGGACAAGAGTCAGCTAAATAAAAAAAAAAATCTACTTTACTTACATTATTACTTACATATCAGCCTTACTTTAGAATCCTATAGATGCTTATATTTTTTTTTTTGTGATCATCAAAAATTCCTTATTAAGCTTTCTTTTCCTCAGGGTTATTAGCAAGGATCGGAAAAACGACCGTCATTTTGAAAATATAACCCTGTTCCGTATAGCAGAGACTTCCTTGATATTAATTAAAAATATCATTAGGTATTTTATAGATTTTTTATACAATAATTCATATGTACTTAGCGATAATTTTATTAATGAATGACACCGAAATGTTAATAAGAAAACACAAACACGCATACAAACAGTAAACCAATGTCAACGATTGCCCCAATGTCCTCCGTAAACTGTGAACAAACTTTTTAGACTCATAAATAGGTCCTAAATTCACGCCGTTATGGAATAACAGGCGAAAATAAAAAAAACACATTCTTTTTGATTGGCGAAAGTGTTTTTTCCCATAACCATTATGGTTTTATTCATTAATAATATTGTTGCTGAATACATATAAATAATGGTATAATAAATGTAAAATACCTAATAATATTTTTAATTAACATCAGAAGGAAGTCTCTCCTGTACGGAACAGGGTTATGTTTCCAAAATGACGGGCGTTTTTCCGATCCTTGGTTATTAGTAACACCAGAAAAATAAGTTTTTTTTTTTTTTTTTTTAGTGTTTTTAATACACGAAGTCGCGTTTAACTAAAATTGTACGTGCATGTGATGCAATAACTGTCGATTGAGCATCGCTTCGTATATATAAAACGCTTTATATCGTCCCTTTACTTTCGCAACATCTTATCTGATCGAGTATTTTGATAGGAAAATAGTGTTTTTTGTATCCAACTCTTTGATCAGATAAGAAGTTGAGAAAGTAAGGGGACGATATTGCTTAGTATTATTTGGCAGATTTGAGAATTACTGTACTTTGTTATATTGGAACATATCGACACGTTGCCGTCTCGTATTATTTTTAGCTTTGCCTTACTCGAGAAGAATCTTATGATATGAAATGATTTTGTTTATATATGCTCTGCCTGTAGGCGAAGATATTTTTACAACAAATTGTCATTAAAAAGACACTTTTAAATTAAAGAAAATGAGCTTTTTAAAAGATTTTTATCTTATAACGAGAGTATGGATTTAGCTTATTTTTATGTATTTGTACGAAAACAAATCAAATGATGTAATGTAAAAAATGAATTTTATATTCGTGAGCGGACCATTTTTTTTTAAATTAAATTATTGTTGAATCAAATTTTAAATATACAACTAATCATGTCCAAAAAAATACTTTTATTAATATATTTACAGCACTTAGGAATTTATATCTCGTAGTAGGTATATAATAAATGTTATTAAATAAATAATGTTGAGAATTTGCAACTATATTAAAACTTTAATTTAGGTAAAACGTGGTAAGATTCCAAACATTGAAAAGTGAATTGATTTCATAATTTTAATTTTTATTATTACATAGTTTTGAATCTTACCATTGTAGTAGCTCAATATTTTTTAAACTATCCCTTT
Organism: Acleris literana; assembly: GCA_946894065.1. NCBI lineage: Eukaryota > Metazoa > Arthropoda > Insecta > Lepidoptera > Tortricidae > Acleris > Acleris literana. The sequence continues at coordinate 97,398,496 of OX335668.1, read as the reverse complement.
GTAGCTTATTGGAGCAGCACTTTAGCTATATTTTAGTTTACTGGCAGCTTGTGGAATACTTGGATATTGTATAATAATGTCCAAATTACTTTTTAAAAAAACCTAGGTATTATAGCACTATGTACACCAGCAAAAAGCTTCAGTCAATTGGATGAGTGATACAAACGGACACACAAACTTCTACTGCAGTGTAAATAGTCTAGAATCCTACAAACAACATACAAAATTTCTTCTAAATCGAATCAGCGGTTTAGCCGTGAGAGCGTAACATACAGACAGAGTTAATTTCGCATTTATAATATTAAATATGGATGTACTGAAACAGGGTAAATTTAAAGAAAGTTACGTCTACATTTTCTGTAATATTTCACCAAAAGACTTGTGAACTTCATCTACGTAAGTTCTGCGGGCCTAGTAAGGTTGCGTTTATCGCTTGATAAAATTTGGATAAAGCATCCGTCACTCTCGTGCTTATATATGTGTCAAAAAGTGACGGATGTTTTATCCACATTTTGTCACGCGATAAACGTAGCCATTCGTTACTACTTTATAAAAATCTCGTATCTGATATTTCGAGATGTACGAGTTTGAACTTAATTCTCTTCACGTTTAAGTTTAAAGTCGTACGTCACGAGATATGAGATACGAGGTTTTTTCAAAATAATGACGATTAGGTCCACGTTTCTAAGTGACCTGTCTTCTTATACATGATAAGTGGCATTATCTATGCAAAGGGACCTTATTGTCGATGGCGCTTACGCCGCACTGCGTCACGCGCCGTTGTATTTATATCGGAGCATCTTTAATAATGGCGGAAGCGCCATCGACAATAAGGTCCCTTTTAATAGATAACGTCACACATAATGATTCGTCCTAAACTCATCCAGTTTTCTGCAGTTTCACACCTAAGTCTAGTGTTAATGATTACTCGTTTCGGAAACCGTCCTGCAAGACAATAAATTTTACTCATTTTATAAATCCACCTAGTTTTAAATATGTATATTAAAATGCATAATGGCATTTTTAAATTGCAAGCCACATATTGTTACCGAATCGTTTTTAAATTGTCGGTAGAAATTATAAACGGTATAAATACAATATTTTTCTATCCACTGTGCTTATTAATATTCGGTTATACATTAACATTCTAACCTTAAATAATGTAAGTGTGATAAACTGTATTTCACCGTTTATATTTTCTCGATCGTTTTTTTTTAAATTAAAGCTGCATATTATATTGTATTTACTTTTAAAAGAGATTTTAAATCATTTAGTTACTTATACAGCGTGTTTTTTTTTAAGTGGGACGGCATGGGGATTTTTTTTGTATTTATTTTGAGAAAAATATTAACAGAAGTTAATCTTGAAAAAACGATTTTAGTTGCTTTATTTAAAAAAATGTGCGTGCTGATTTTTTTACGGAAAAATACGTAACACTTTCTCCCACAGTGTCCCGGTTTAAAAAAAAACACTTTATACATCGCTTGTTTACTTAAAAATTAGTTTAATATAGATTATAGGACAACTGTTGAAAAGGAGCGGCATTTCTATGGATCGCAATTTTCTTGCTGCCTTTCCAGAACTTGAAAATGTTTCTAATGTCCGAAAAAAAACAAATTATTTATATCTTTCTTGCATCTCTTTCTTACGGATTTTTTTCTATCCAAATTCAACAGTAGGTACTCGTAATTCTGTGTAAAAATGTTTCTAAGTTTCGAAGAAAAGTGAACGGTGCAAAGAATTAAAGGAAATTGCGATATAATGATAAGAAAGGGCCTATTATTAGGTATAATGCACGTTGCACGGTAACACTAAGTGTGGGAAATTGTTTGCACCCCAACAATGCGAATTATTATATATTAAGATTTTTCAAATGTGCATCTACCCCCTTAGCTTTTATAACTTTTTACCGTCTACCCAAATATAACTTAGAATAATAATACATAGAAACCTATTCCATGCACCGATGTAATGCCATTCAAACTAAAGTCGCCGTTAATAAAACGATGTAAACAAATTAGTAGGTACTTTTTGACACATAACCTCAATTACGCTGTTTTGAAAGCTTGCTTTTTGTTAAAGCTATTTTCAAACAGATTAAGTTTACATTCGCATACAAAATTTTAAGGAGATATCCGAGTTTGAAAACTTGTGTGCGTGTCGTACGAGAAGATGCTTCCATTGGTGGCTTCAAGTTCGCGACTGTATGAAACTTCTATGTGTTATTAGTCTGAGGGACATCGCACAGAACAGAAAAAACAGCAGAACTGTGATGTGGGCGTGTCACGTGTGGCATGGTTATGTGGAGTTCCGCGCAACCTACCTTAGTTGGCCGCGATCGCTTGTGCGTGAAAGTTGTGCGAATAATATTTCTAAAATAGCAAATAAATCCAGAAGCATACCTTATTGTGCTATTTTGGAATGTAAACACGATAGCCGCACCAAAAACATCTTCTCGTGTTTGAGAAAGCCACTCTGCAACTCTGCACTCTGCATTTTGCAAATCCACGATAATGCAAAGTGAAGAGTAAACGTGTTCCAGAAAACACTCTACGTAATTTGCAAACTCTCCAAAGATTCTGTTCCTAAAAGATACTTTGCAAATCCACAAATCCACACTTAGTATTTGACTCTGTCTCTTCAACTTTCCTACTTTCTTGTGGAACAGAAATACTTTGCAAATCCACAAATCCACACTCTGCATTTAACTCTGCCTCTTCAACTCTGCAATAGCTTAGTGGAACAGAAATACGTTTGAAGAGTGGGATTTGTGGAGTGCAGAGTTGCAGAGTGGCTTTCAGGAACAGGGCCCAGGTCTGATACTAAGCGATGCTCATGGCACTTCCACTGTTTTTCTATTCCGTGAACGTATGTATCCATATTTTTTTTGTAATCTGTAGGTTCAGTGCGTATCGTTGGATTTATATTCACCGAAGGCGTGTCAGAGCCTATAGTAGAACCTCAGTCCTCATGATACAAGGGTAGTCAGGTTTTCAATACTTTTTGTCAGACTTTCGTCCTATATTGTGCTAACGTTAAATTCCAGTGCCTTTATTTTAAGTTTTGTATGATGGATATCTCAGAATTGTTGAAGGCTCGTACGTAAAAAAATACACAGGTCTAAATAATTCAATTGATTTCATTAACTTGGATCTTCGGTTAGACTTACATGTCATTGCTTTGAAAAAACCTCGTATCTCGTATTTCGTGACGTACGATTTTGTACTTAAGCCTGAAGAGAATTAAGTTCAAACTCATAGATCTCGAAATATCAGATACGAGATTTTTCTAAAGTAGTAACGATATATTTCGTAGATTTTTATATATGATCACACAGTGCCTCGGGGAGCCGCGTCGGTTGCGTCAGATATGTTTCAGTTGGTAAAAGGGATGTTCAACTTTTTTTTTGTTACGTTGCCATGGTGACGACTCTTGAGTCACCTTAGGATATTGATTCACGAAACATTCGTTTTTGAAGCTGATTATTTTCTCGGTTTTCTCTCAAGCATATCAGTAGTGTATTTGTATTAACTCTATTACTATTGTGTTCTGGCTTATTGGACAATAAAAACAAAGTTAGTGTTCATAAAAAGGGTTGTTTAACAAAAAATTCATAGTAAGTCGTAAGTTTTTACTCAGTCACTTTTTGAATACAAACAAATATTTTTTGATAATAGTTCTGTATATCGTACTAACTGACTGTTTAGGTATTAAATAAGTACTAGAGATGGGCCGACTACGGATTTTGCCGACCGGCCAGTCGGCCGACTAATCGGTTTTCAATTTGCCGATTAATCGGCCGACTAGTCGGCAATGCCGATCGTAGGATTTCGCTAAGTTTGGGTGAACTCGGAAACGTTCGTTTTGCTTCGTCCGTCGCGCTTTGTTACCTACCTTTGACCAGTTTTGATTACGTTTTTTCTGCACGACAAAAAAAACAATAAGAACCCTAATTATAGTATTAAAACGAACTACCTAGTGCTTTTTAAAACAATGTCGAAAAAAAATCGCGAGTGTGGTCATTTTTTGACGATATTTCCTATTGGCAATAAAGTGCCGAATATTCGGCATTTTTTGCTGTCTAGTCGCCGACTAATCACCGACTAGAAATGATGCCGAATAGTCGGCTTTCCCGATTAATCGTGGACTAGTCGGCCCATCTCTAATAAGTACGTTTTGGCAGAAAACTTAAGGGACCACTCGAACTAATGTAACATTAAGAAACATTTCATAGAAAACCGCTTAATGAATCTCTAAAAGAGTCTCAAATACGTAATCTCATTATAACAATCGCTAATTATAAATACAATCGAATCATTAACCTATATCTATTTTCTATATCGACTGATATCACCTGAATTTACATATTTACATATGGCATGCATTTATGGTTATACCCAATTTTACATAAATAGATCGAATTATGCCAAAAATGTCAGACAAAACCGCGCGGAACCCTAAATTTAACCATTTACTTAACCAATTTTACATGGGCAACGCTCACTGCTTGAAATCCGGACTTCGTAGATATCAGAGGGCCCGCGTTTCTATTCGTTTCGTTTTTAAACCAATCGCGTCACTGGTAGATCACGTGACGCTTCGTATCACGTCATCTACCAGTGACGCGATTGGTTTAAACACGAATCGAATAGAAACTAGCTAGCGCAATGCATCTTGGCAGGGCCCTCTGAGGCCCTAACTTTATAAATCGAAGTTCGAAGTTACGTTAGCTCCATCCCTGTCACTCGTCATTCGAGACTAAATCGAGAGAAAGGGATGGAGCTAATAATAACGATTTTCGAAGTAGAGCCTCTGTGTTTATTATTATAGTCTGTCGTGAAATAATATTGATTTTATAATTGATCCAAAAAGTTAAATTACAGTATTAAATAGCATAAAAAAACAGTGTTTACTAGCTATAATACTATATTGCTGGGTTTTATTATTCTATTTTATACTGTAATTTAGCTCTTTGGATCAATTATAAAATCATTGTCATGTCATGAATTTCTTGACAGACTACAGTCGCGGCGTTCTCAAACGCCCAATTTGACGCCTGTCACTGTCAACTCTACAAAATGTGTTGCGGCATGTTTGAGGTCAAATCGAGTCTTAGAATAGCGCGACTATAGTTGGTTCAGTCTAGAATGATCTCCGTGACAGCTTGTATAAACACTTTACTCTTGTATCCTCGACTTTTTATAAATAGTATTCATACATGCTTACGCCTCGCTTGCGAGGTTAGTAATTGTTTGAAATCATAAACATACACCGGATTGACAGGGGCAAAAATGTACCAGTTCTAGTGATTCATTAAATATCGACTAAGTTTATCGACAACTTTTTCGTGACATATAGAACTTTCATTACTTGCAAAAGTAAGTCTTACGGCGAACATTTATCTTCTATATCTGAATGATCAGCTTTCCATGAAGATAAACGCTCTTTTTTCTTTTGACGCATTTTTAACCGATTTAAAAAACAAAAAGGTTCGCAATTCGTCGGAATGCTAAGGAATTTTGTTGTAGGTACTGAAACAATTTGTTATTCAATTTAATTTCAATGGTTGTCAAAAGTGACTCGAGTTCAGAGTCAATGTGAGAAAACTGTTGTTTATAGTTACGGTAAAAATAAATAAAAGAGGTTTGCACATAATTAAACAGTATTCAAACTTAGCCATTAATTATGAAAATGATGATTAAAAATTGCTTTTTATCGATGTCGATAAACTTAGTCGACATTAAATGAATCACTAGTACTGGAACATTTTTACCCCCGTCTATCCGGTGTTTGATCATAAATTACGGCTTTCACAGAGAACTTCCTGCATTTTTCGAATTACCAAACTATAGCTATGCTATGGTGAAGGTATAGGAAGCATTCCATTATTGAGATCAGGATTGGCAACGCTACTATTTTTAAAACTGGTAAAATGAAGTTAGTTTTCGATGTTTCCTTACTTCATTTATTAGGTATTATAAACAACGTGATATAGTTCGTCAGTCAATAAAAATAGAACACAGTTTTGATTGGCTATTCAGCAAAGCCACGTGGTTTAGGTTGTTTATATTTGTTTAAGTAACTAAGCAAACGGACTATAGTACAGACGTGCAGTCGTGCAAATTATAGGATAATTTTTCGTTAGCAGTGACCCTTGCCCATATACTAGATTAAGACCATGAATATTGATAATAGAGTGATATTACGTGTAAAATAATATATATTAATCATACGTTACATTATATGTTACATTTTCTAAATTTCATGTAGGTGTATGAAATCTTTTACACCAAAGATGTTTGAAATATTTGAAATCGCAATTTTTAGGGGTTGTTCAGAGATATCATGGCAGAGGTTGTATTGGAATGTAATTTTACGAATCAGTTAATTAAAGGGATCTACTAATTTTATATCCTCGGAAATAAATTGTCCTGTTTAACATTTGTTTTATTTATCACGTCTCGATATAAAAGCCCCTGTATAATGCTGCCCTTAATAAAAAGGACGCATGTGCAATTTAATAGTAAAAGCAAATTTAACCCTATTGTTTAAGAAATAAGGTCACTAATAAATACGTGGTTCTATGAGACATACGACCTTTTTTCTAAGGGGAAATGGCGACCCTTTCCATCAAAGCTGATAACTCTTAAGGGGCTTCTAAACGGGCCATATTTTCACTGCAATATGTGGCCGGCAACTATTGGTGTCTTTCTCTAACATACAAGTAAGAGAGGGACACCAATAGTTGCCGGCCACATATTGCAGTGAAGATATGGCCCGTTTAGAAGCCCATTAACGGCAGTGTGTGGCCGGCAACTATTGCTGTCTTACTCTTTTTTCGTATGTTAGAGCAAGATGCGTATAGTTGCCGGCCACACATTGCTGTGAAAATGTTGCTAGTCTAACCGGCCCTTAATACGTACGTAAACGCGTATTATATATAAAACCTTCGTCCGCCTGCCAGCATCCTCCGAGCAACGAAACGCGAAGCCTAGCCTAGTCTAAAGGCCCCCATACATGTACAGGCCGATCGGTTCAGGCCGAACTGCGTCAGTTCCGCCTGACCGGATCGAGTGCCCATACATGTAAAGACTTTACAAGACACCATACAAGAAAACCGTTCAGGCGGACGGATGCGATTTGCCTTCAGGCCAAATTACACATACACGAAGCTATTTTGCATCCGGTCAGTTAGACCTGAATGCAAAACGGATCATGTATGGAGGCCTTAAGGCTGCGGCTCCACTGAGGCGGAGACGAGCGGAGCGGTGCGGAGCTGTGCCAATATTAACCAATAGAATCTAAACGAACGTGCACAAGGCGAGCTCCACGTGACCGCATGCGCCTTCTATTGGTTAATATTGGCACAGCTCCGCTCGTCTCCGCCTCAGTGCAGCCGCACCCTTAACCGCTTACCTAACGTTTTGTGTGTTTTCGATAGCTTCGCGTTTCGTTGCTCGGAGGTTACTGGCAGGCGCTTGAGCCGGAACAACTTGAAAGTGTCTGTCAAAAGTTATGGCCCACAGGAAGTGTCTGGCAACTGTTTGTTTGTTTATAATAATATTATATATGACATGTGTAAAAACCAGCCTTCCTACTTTCACGTAAGCTAGCATGGGTTTTTTCCACCTTTGATACCTGCTACCTGTAAAACGACCCCTCTTTCAGCTTAGAGAGTATCAAATCCTTTCTATTTATGTTATAATACCGATCCTAAAAATTTAATCTTTCCTAAAATCACGTAAGTCTGGGGCGACTGGGATCTAATTAAAAAAATATATGTTGGCGTACTAAAAAGGTATAAGTAGGTAAAAAACTTGTAAAGCTCTTGCATGTAGTCGTTTACAAAACTTATATGGAATTTGACGTCAAATTTCAAATATAGAATGTCGAACGGTCTATCTATACAGATGTGTTACAACTACATACAAGAGCAACCATGACGATTTGTTCCCGATTCGTCGTATTCCTGTTTCGTCGCATTCCCGATTCGTCGGATTCCTGTTTCGTCGTATTCCCGTTTCGTCGGAATTATTTATATAAAATCATTACAGATAATGGACCATTATTTATCCGCCTTCCCGAAGAGCAGTTATACATATAGTTACATATAGGTACCGGGTGTCCCACGACTAAGAGACATGAAGGGAAAGTGATCTAAATATTGAAGAGCCAGTGTTTTACCGTAAGAAGACAAAATTTTATTTCATAAAATAATAAGTACCTACACTCAGTGTTAAAAGTAAGTTATCACTTTGGAACCATATCGTTTTAACGTGAGGTTCCAACTACCATATGAAGTTAGCAAACATCTGAAAGCGACAAAGTAAAAAAATAATCATTGACTTTTGACGCTGGCTGTACTGCATTCAGGGAGAATTTATTTTTTCGTACTTTGTATGAAAATACGCAAGGTCAAATCAGTTTTTTTTTTCACATTTGAGTCATTTCGATTCCCATGCGGCGAAAGTCATTTTTCGTAAATCTTTGAATGCATTAAATTTTTAAAAATAAATTAAAGTCTCCTTTCAGCAAAATGTCCTATCTACAATATTTAAGGCACTTTCCCTTCATGTCGCATAATCTTGGAACGCCATTGAATGTTTAAATAGGCTTTGTTTAATAATATAATACCAATATAGCATGTGTGTAAAAAATATCTTATATTAAAACGCGTTTATTGTAAAAAAATCTTTTCATTTTTAAAACGTAAGTGGAGCCGTCGTAATTGCATAGTTTCATTCGATAATAAAAATCCGACGAATCAGGAATACGACCAATCAGGAATACGACGAAACAGGAATACGACGAATCGGGAACAAATCACCATGACGACCTTCCTAAAATTTCGATTTCCCAAAACTACCAGATCCGTGCCAGATCCTATTATAATCGGGTCGCGACCCGTGCACCCACTACTTCAACCCACTGCTCTTTTTGACGGAGCCCTGCCCTGTCTTGTCACCACATAATATGGTCCATTCCATTAATATTATCTCAAAGTGCATCATTTTTGGCTAAAATGCCCGTTTTCAGCTGAATAAATTTTGCACACCATTTTCCTGGTTTTACATCATGGATAGTTTTTACGATAAAATTGATATTTTAGGCGAAAAGGAAGCACTGAGGTTATAAAACTGCTCACTAAATAAGACTAGTATTGGAATGAACCATAAATTACGTGCCGGAACGCAAAAATCTTGCTGAAGTCTAATACGGCAAAACCATACTATTGACTGCACTTCATTTGACAAGAGTACCTACAAGACAAATAAACTACTACTCTGACAAAATAACACTCGAAAATTTATTTAAATAAGCTCCAACAAATCTGGGTAATGATCATAATAAAATTACATTTTAGGCCTAACGAAAAAAAATCTCACTAAAAATATATTTTTACAAAGCGTATTAATATTCCTCCCCTCCTTCGCCCTCTCCCTCTCCGGAGTCCATTCCAACTTCCTCGTAATCCTTTTCAAGCGCCGCTAAGTCCTCTCTAGCCTCGGAAAACTCTCCTTCCTCCATGCCCTCACCTACGTACCAGTGGACAAAGGCACGCTTTGCATACATAAGATCAAACTTGTGATTCAGTCGAGACCATGCCTCAGCGATTGCAGTCGTGTTAGACAGCATACAAACTGCTCTCTGCACTTTAGCCAAGTCACCACCCGGTACGACAGTCGGTGGCTGGTAGTTAATTCCCACCTTAAACCCGGTGGGGCACCAATCCACAAACTGGATCGTTCTCTTAGTCTTAATCGTGCCAATGGCAGCGTTAACGTCTTTGGGCACGACGTCACCACGGTACAGCATACAGCACGCCATGTATTTCCCGTGTCTCGGGTCACATTTTACCATCTGATTAGCAGGCTCAAAGCATGCGTTGGTGATCTCCGCTACAGACAGCTGCTCGTGGTAGGCCTTTTCCGCAGAAATCACAGGTGCATACGTCACTAGGGGGAAATGGATCCGCGGATACGGCACTAAGTTGGTCTGAAACTCTGTCAGATCGACGTTCAAGGCGCCATCGAAGCGCAGCGAGGCTGTTATGGAAGACACGATCTGGCCGATCAAACGATTCAGGTTAGTGTACGTCGGGCGTTCAATATCCAAGTTCCTTCTGCAGATGTCGTAGATAGCTTCATTGTCAACCATAAACGCGGCGTCAGAGTGCTCCAATGTCGTGTGGGTGGTCAGGATAGAGTTGTACGGCTCTACGACCGCGGTCGAGATCTGTGGTGCAGGATAAATAGCGAATTCTAACTTTGATTTTTTACCATAGTCTACAGACAGGCGCTCCATAAGCAACGACGCGAAGCCGGAACCGGTGCCGCCGCCGAACGAGTGAAAGATCAGGAATCCCTGGAGCCCAGTGCATTGGTCAGCGAGCTTGCGGACTCTATCCAGCACGAGGTCAACGATTTCCTTCCCGATGGTGTAGTGTCCGCGAGCATAGTTGTTGGCGGCGTCTTCTTTGCCAGTGATGAGCTGCTCGGGGTGGAACAGCTGCCTGTACGTGCCTGTGCGTACTTCATCCACCACCGTGGGCTCCAAGTCGATGAACACCGCTCGCGGGACATGCTTACCCGCGCCAGTCTCGCTGAAGAAAGTGTTGAAGGAGTCATCTCCGCCGCCCACAGTCTTGTCGGACGGCATCTGCCCGTCCGGCTGGATGCCATGCTCGAGGCAATACAGCTCCCAGCAAGCGTTCCCAATCTGCACGCCAGCCTGTCCACCGTGGATAGATATGCACTCACGCATCTTTGATTCTGTTTGATTTACTTAAACTTAAAAATTCCTTATTATCTTGCTATTCGGTTCCTTCTGGAAGCAATCCAAAATTTGAACTAAACAGATAGAATGCGATGTGGTTGTGAGAGAGAACTAAATTTAAAATTTGAATGGATCTAGTGGCATTAAAAAAACATTTTTGTTTTGAGCCAGTATTTAGTTTCTTAATTGATAAAACTAGGCGGCATTAACCGAATCCCCGTCTGGTTATGCCCCTAATACAACTGCGCCCTATAAATACTTTATTACCTACTAGCTGTTTCCCTCAACTCCGCCCGTGCAGAAAAATAAAAACGTAGCCCATGTTCATCAGGGATAATGTAAGATTCTAATTGTGAAAGAATTTTTCAAATCGGTCCATTAGTTTCGGACCCTATTCAATGCAAACAAAAAATCAAATCTTTCCTTATATAGTATAGAAGGTAGGATAAACCAAACCGAAGCTTAAAATACCGCGTTTTGACCACGTCTTTTACGTTGGCCGGTGTGGTCACCTCCAAAAGAACAGAGAGATACAATTCCTTTTTGCGATTTTGACGCAGCCCAATTAACTCAACTTCAGCGAATTTCAAGCATTGAGATTCGCGACGTTATACTTTTCACACCTTATTTCATACACACCAAACTTGTTTAATATCTATTTTGCATCTCTTTTACTCTGTATTTCGAATGGGCGAGACATAATAACTAGTGTCCAACCGAAGTTTCGGTTTCGGTTTACGCAGGTTTCGGCATACAAAACATGTTTCGGCCAAAGGTTCAGTTTCGGTCAAAAAAGTGCCGAACCTTTCGGTCGCGCCGAAACTTACGTACCCGTAAGCGTTTGGAACGTAAGGTCGCTTCCCATTGTTGATTAATGTTAGAAAATTTTTACCTATTTCATAATTGTTTTTATTTTTATTTGGCATATAAACAAAAGAAGGACGATGAGTTATGATCATAAGTTATGTGTAATATTTTGATGCTGGCTGATTATCATTTGTTAAAATTAAAACTCAGAGTTCATTATTTTTTGAATTTTTATAAGTAAACTCGTTTCATTGTATACCACCTACTGGATTTATGAAAACTGGTTTATTGTTAACTAACTGTTGCCCGCGCTTCGTCCGCGCAGAACCATAAAACATAGCCTATGTTCATCAGGGATAATGTAGGATTCTAATGGTGAAAGAATTTTACATATTGGCCCAGTACTTTCGGAGCCTATATATTCATTGCAAACAAACAGTCAAATCTTTCCTCTTTATATTTTTAGTGTAGATAGGTATATCTAGAAATAACGGTCCACTGATATTTGAATTAATAATATCCAAAGATTTTAACACACTTATAAAAGTTTCGGTTTCGGTAAAAAGACTAAGGCCTTTTACATTACATTAACTCAGGTAAAGCAGGAGCATTACTATTATTACATAGTATAAAACAAAATCGTTTTCTGCCTGTTTATGTCGGCCTGCATATCCGCTAACTTCTAAACCACGCAAAGGATTTCCAGCCGTTTTTTACTATATATCAGTTAGATAATTTTCACGAAAGGTTGTTCTATAATAAATTCTGGTTTATGTAGGTACGTGTGTTACAGAAAACTCACATAAACCGAACAGAAGCGAGGCGGGTCGCTAGTTAGTCAATGCCAACTAGCGTACTAAAACCAAAAACCATTGGCCCGTTTCACGAAGCTAAAAGTTACAAATTACAAGCGGGACTCTTTCTAGAGTAGCGAAAGGAATTAGAAAGAGACTTCCGCTTGTAATTTGTAACTCGTAGCTTCTTGAAACGGGCCCCATGCTGTCAATGGTTTATGCCAAAACGTAAGCTGTCACGTCATTCTTGTCTATGGCACGTCAGTTTAGACATATTGTACCATACCTTTATAATCTGTGGTTTCCATATCTCTATAGCTCGGTCGGTAAAGTTTTTGTAAATTGTGGTCAAAATTGACTAAAAACCAGTTTTAAAGTATGGCGGACGAAGATGTTGAGAAATGGGTGAAAGACAGCCGGAACAAAGGTTCGTACGAAGTCAGGGTTAGCATTCCTGCACTTAATTTGTAACTGAAAGCAGTTCATTTGCTTCCCTTAACAACCAAAACACTATACCTTGAATTTTATCGAATGGCTAAGATTATATTATGGTTAAGAAACATTTTAACGCTTTGACGGATGTGTGTGGTAAGAATTATAGGCCGCAACCGTCACCAGAATGCAAGTTTACTTAACTACCATTGTTCTTTTGTTAGTTTAATTTTGTGTCAAATTTCTATAAAAACCGCCCCTCTGATTCTCCACTCGTCCACAAGCTCCTATCAATCGTTTAAACACAGATCGCCGGCGCGGGTCATGTCGTACGGTGGTTTTATTCGCTTATTTTAACGGCGAAACACAAACGGCGTGCGCTCGTCGAGAGCGCACGTGTCTTAACAAGAAAAAAGACTCGACTCGCGCTCCCATTCAGTGAATTTTGCGCTTTAGTAACGTTAAAAGTGGCTGTGGTATTCTAGCTGAATATCAGCAAAACATTGTAGCAGGAGTGGACCCAAAAGATTGCCATGTAAATCTGTGTTTTAATAGATCTGCATGTGTCGACGAGTTGTTCGAGTTTCGAAGTGCTGGATCCACACGATCCTGTGATCAGTCGGCTGGCAACACAGCTGTTCAAGCGGACTAATGACTATCTGCAGGGCGAAGTGTCTGCTGGCCAGGTATATGCTACTCTATTCTTGACATTTTGAGCAGTGTTAGGCTAGGGTTTCAAAATTCAATTGGGCACATGAAGGCTCTTTTACATGTTCAGATTTAGCACATAATCATACTACATCATTATTTTGTCAGATGCCTATTTCATACTTTTCCGTTTTCTTGATTATAATGTGTACTAGTTCATTTATTTATCTTCGTAACGCCCACGTCAAATTTCATTCGTTCGAAAGAGAATCTTGTGTCGGTCAACTAAAGTCAAAAGGGTCATTCCACTGTAACACCCGAAACGGCTACTTTTTATTAGTGATTCTCTCGTTATTCTCTTATGCTTTTAATTATGCGGGTTAAGGAAAAGTACATATTATCCAAATAGTACAAAAGTCAGTTTGACAGATGCCCTAAATTTAGGTTGCTGGGCCTTACGAGGGTATTAGTAATGTACATTGTATAGTTACATTACATAGATACCTTCAAGCCTATCTTTCAATAGGGTAGGCTGAGACTATGAAAAGCCAGGTGCAGGTGTAAAGTCAATTAAGACAACATCAGTTTAGTTTAGTTTAGTTTATTTATTTATCAATGTAATGTTAAAATTGCATAGCATGTCAAAAATATGAATTTACTTTGAGATCTTTAATATTATTAACAATTGTAACAGAGTATATAAAATAAAACATAATTAATATTATATTCTTCGATATCCAATAACAATATGTGTTAATATTAGGGATGCAACGATTATGAAGCGGTGCATCGTTTTACATCTGTAAGCGAAATAATTACAGTTAATAACTACGAAATTTACAATAGTAAGAATTCTCACTATAATCATGTAATTAATGACGGATAATAACTAGGAGTTTTACCATAGTCAGAACCCAAACTAATCAGTGTTAATCGAAACCCCTAACGTACTGAATAAATTAATGTCTAGCCTAATTATCACATAACGATGAAAATAAAAACTCCTGCTTAAGTCTGATGGATGACAGGTGTCATATACGTGTCATAATGAATGTAATATAACATTTTATCACTGTAAAGAGAAAAAAACATTTCGGAAACAAACTTTGAATTTAAAATCTTTTCAGGGTTCCGTACCAAAGGGTAAAAACGGGCCGTTTCCTTGTGGTCCTACTATTTAAGTCCTACTGACTTTCGGCGGAGCCCCGCCTGAGGCCGGGGCTCTTCTTATCTTATCTTATCTTACAGATGGGCCCTTTCGGATACACTTCGACCCTTTAGGATATTTTGTGCAATTACCCTCTTACACACTCAGCTGTTCGAATGTGCAGGTTTCCTCACGATGTTTTTCCTTCACCGTAAGAGCATCGGGTAATGCACTTAAGTTAGAAAAACTTATTGGTACATGGTGACCGCGGGGGTTCGAACTCGGTACCTTACGATCACGAGTCGACCCTCTAAGGCACTAGGCCACCGACGCTCTGGCCGGGGCTCTTACTTCTGGGCGGATTGCCCTTCGGGAACCTGAAGATACCTAGCGAACCTAACCTACCTACTTTTACAACCACAGTTCACCAAATCTAGGTACAATTTTTCTGCAGTAGGACTAATATAGTAGGACCACGAGGAACCCGGGACCCTATTACTAAGACTCCACTGTTTGTTTGTCTGTCACCCGGCTGTAGCTCATGAACCGTGATAGCTAGACAGTTGAAATTTTAACAGATGATGTTTTTCCGTTGCCGCTATAACAACAAATACACAAAACAGAATAAATATTTAAGTGGGGCTCCCATACAACAAATGTGATTTTTTGCTTGATATTAATAACTAACTGGTATAGTCTTTATTTTTTGAACTGAGCTGATCCTCTACACAAAGCCCATTGTTTGTGTACAATATTATTATCTTCCTTTGTTTCCGTAACCACAAGCCGATTACATACAAAAAAGTTAGAACTACATTGAATGTACATTGAATTATCAACCCTATCTTTTTAGTACGTAGGTTTAAAATGTAAAGTGTCAGAACACACGTATATGTCTTTATTTGAACTGAGGAGTTAGACAAAAGAATCCTTCTATTTGTATTGCTATCTCGCTCGCTCGAAGAATTTTACCTGAACCTGCGGGATACTTTGCATTGTAAGTATAAAGACTATACCTATAGTGTTTAATGTTGTATAGATGGTATGGAACCCTTCGTGCGCGAGTCCGACTTGCACTTGGCCGGTCTTTTTTTTAATAATCGTAATGCTTCGGTTATCGATATAAAAAACGGGGTCTATATTGTCTGCCATAATTATTTTTAGTCATAATGTGCTTTATAAGTCATAACGTATTTATTAAAGAAACTTACTTTTCAGGATTTATATAAATCAAACCTAACCTAACCTAGCCTTGTCTACACGTTCGATATTTCAGAACTTCTGAAAAGTTTACAGTTTCAGCGATATAAAAAATTATGACTATCAATAATTATGTCAACAATGACATTATGACCTCATTATGGCTCCCTAAAAAACGATTAATATAGCAATCGTAATAGTGGAGTCGTTGCATCCCTAGTAAATAAATTAGCTCCATCCCTGTCATTCGACATTCGAGACTAAATGAGAGAAAGAGATGTGCAAAATATTTATTTTTTTTTCACTTATTTAAATAAGTGTCATTTTCAGGGGACAAATTAGGAAATCAAAAAGAAGTTTTGCAAACCTTACTGTGTCATATATCAAATGAAAGGGCTCGTTATGAGCATCTCAAATATCGCACCTTCAGAACAATAGTGACCTAATTCAAAATTTCAGCTATCAAAATTTAAGTCGTAAATATATTATTATAGAGACCTAACTCGAAATTTAAAATCTCTGAATTAGGTCACTATTGTTCTGAAGGTGCGATATATGTTTGTTATTATTGCAAAGTAAATAGTTTTGATTTTATTCATGATAGAAGACGAAAAATGACCATTCCCCGCCCTGATCTAAGAAACTACCGAGCCTAAAATTTTGAAAAAAATACAAAATATAGTTCATTGCAAAAAAAAAACGTATATACGGAACCCTCTCCACGCGAGTTCAACTCGCACTTGG
Organism: Acleris literana; assembly: GCA_946894065.1. Classification (NCBI taxonomy): domain Eukaryota; kingdom Metazoa; phylum Arthropoda; class Insecta; order Lepidoptera; family Tortricidae; genus Acleris; species Acleris literana. Next base: position 97,381,948 of record OX335668.1, on the reverse strand, counting down.
CCGGTTTTGGTATTACCGCGGTACAATGGATGACCTATTAAAAGGGTTCTCATACCTTATGAGAACGAGGGGAGAGATTACAAACTCAAAACCCTTTGAGATATTGCACTGAATCCGAACACCTGGGTATGTACTGTAAGAAGGGTAACTTTACAAAGCACCCTCCAGGGTCAAAGTGTATTGAAATGAACAAGCTCAAACAAAAGATAACCTTTTATCAACTGATTGTCGTGACACGTGTTTATTAAGACCGCTTTTAAAATTAGTTTAAGATTTTGACCATGTTTTAGGGTTCCGTACCCAAATGGTAAAAACGGGACCTTATTACTACTGTCACCAGGCTGTATAGCTATAGATGATAGATGTATAGATGATGTACAGATCTTGTGAATAATCCTTTCACATCGTGAAAACTCGGAACTCACGTCTACTTCCGAATGATGCCGACGTGTCTATGAATTATTGAAATGTTAAGTGACATGTTTGAATTAAATAAATAGAGTACTTTAGTTATCAGTGTCAAATGTCAAACCACGAGTTTGAAGTATATCACACCGAGATGTTAAAACCAACACGATCAAATATATAGAAATTACGTAGGTAAACAAGAACAAATATAAATAAATGTTGAAAATAATTTCACAGGCTTGTCGATATTAACTTTTCCCAGGTCTCAATGACTATTTAAAAGAACTGAAAACATTCTTAATCTTAATTAACAAAAAATACTCTGGTATTAACCACTCTATATCGATTATCACTCTCGCGATGCGACGTTCCCCCACGTTGTCTTGATGGGTACTGAGTCAGACTGAAGTAGCATGACAAATACGAACATTTCCGAGAAAATACGATGTGAAAGGATATTTCACTACATCTGTGTTTCTGTTGCCGCTATAACAACAAATACTAAAAACAAAATAAAATAAATATTTAAGGGGGACTCGCATACAACAAATGTGTTTTTTTTTTGCCGTTTTTTTTGCTCGATTTTAATAACGGCAACCGGTAGACGCTTGAAATATTCTCAGAATATTTAGTTGTATATTCACTTTAAAAATAAATAACTAAATTAAAATAAAATAAATATTTAATGTGGGCTCACATACAACAAACGTGATTTTTTTATAGATAATGGTACGGAACCCTTTGTGCGCGAGAGCGACTCGCACTTTGCCGGTTTTTTTATAATATTATTATGTCTTCCTTTACGTAGTTCAAATATCTGAGTTTACAAGTGTACCACAAGTATATGCGCCTAAAAACAAACCTATAGATAATTATCTAGACACGCGTCAGCGTGTTCCAGCCAAGTTCACGCAAAAGGAACTGGCGAGCGCAGCCGTGTTATTTACACGAACCATTTCGAGCCACTTTTGACGCCTCAATAACTCCAAATATATTTATCATAAAAACATGAAATTTGGTTTATTTATTAAAACCCTTTAGATCAACTAGATCCCTAAATTTCATAAAAAAACTGAAACGGTTATTGAGATATTAACGTCTAAAAATCGGCATTTTTACCACTGACTGACTGACTGACTGACTGACTGACTGATTAATCATCAAAAACCTAACCCACTTCCAGGTGACCTAGAAAGGTAAAATTTGGAAGCAAGATGGGTAATTGTGTGTATACAAATAAAAAAATCTGAAAACAGTGTTTTTTCAAGTTTTATTATTATTATTATTTATGCTGGTTCCCTCAGAAGTCCGTCATTTATTAACCGATTTGGAAAATTCTTTTTCTGGTTTCATAGGGCATACTTCCGGAGTGGTCCCTTTGTCACCAGGTCAGAATCTGATAATGGGGTCCTGGAGCAATTGAGGGAAATCTTCAAATATTTTAGGTACACCTATAGCGATTTGGGTATTTTGCATAGCATAGTACTCGTGCATTTGCTCTTGAATAGAAACATTATTGTAGCAGAAAAAATAAGAAATTGTGTTTTTAATTTATTTTAGAATGTCGTATGTTCTTAATAAATGAATATCAGGATTATCTACGGAACTTGGCACCCATTTAGATCTCAATCCTTTGTCGGTGAAGTCGATAACCATGCATCGCATATTCTTAAAATATTGAACTTGGCTCCCATTTTCACATTTATGTTTTTGATAGGATTAACTTTTATATATTTAGTTTCTTCCCTGTTGTAGCTTCAAACGCAGGTATTTACCCAAAACTTCTAACGCTGTCAACATTGTTTCAGGACCACTACAACCTGTTGGAACAGATAAACCAACTCACAATCACGAAGTACACGGATCTCAAGAACCTCGCGGTCAACTTGAGCAAGACTCTTAATGAATACAATGAAATGTGTAAGTATTTAGATAATAAGGAACGTGCATGGATTTTTTAAGTCGTCTTTCCCAACAAATTATGGATATACCGTAAAAGACACCAAAAGTGTAATTAAAATTAAAATCGGCCAAGAAATACGGGTGATACAAGCATTTTAAACTGCTAATTGGACAGCGGTTAGACAGAGAGCCGATATGCCGTGTGACGTCATGTAACACGTCGGCCATGTAAACTCCGTGTTAAATTCTGTTTTGCGAGAAAGAGATAGGAACAAAACTTTGTTGGCTTTTATTTTGGTTATTGTTATAGCTATTCATTAAATCAGCGCGTATTGAAGCTGTGACAAAAGTCATAAATATTACCTACTAGCGGCCCGCCAGCGGCTTCGCCCCGCTGCAAATTTCTGACTTTCCCGGTGGAGTTTTCAATTATTTTCTTTAATACAACGTTGTCCTGACAATGACGAACACAACAAAAAAGAAATCAGCCAAATCGGTTCAGCCGTTCTCAAGTTATAGCGTGACCAGGAGAAATAGGGGTTCATTTTTATATATATAGAATAGCTCAGGGCGACTTTGTCCACAGTCCTATTTCGTCACCTTCTTAACTCGTCCACAATGCCATGTCGTCAGCATGTAATTCCTAAATCTTCACCTTCCTAACTCGTCCACTTTCTGATATCGTCAATACCCCATTTTGTCTACATTCCTATTTTGACCACAGTGCCAACTCGTCCACTTTCTTTTATCGACCTCAGTACTCGTTGGTCAGCAGTGCCAACTCGCCCGCATTCCTGTATCGACCTCAGTATCAACTCGTCCGCATATTTGTACTCGAGTCTGGGTGTTCAATATTTTGACTATATAGTTGACGAGTTGGCACTGTGGTCTAAATAAGAATGTTGACGAGTTGACATTGTAGACTAATTAGGGATGTTGACGAATTGGCACTGTAGTCTAATTACGAATGTAAACGAGTCGGTACAGTGGCCCACGTAAGAAAGCGGACGAGATAGCGAAGTGACGATATAGGAATGCTGGCGAATCGAAACAGTAGACCATATGCGAATGAGAACGACTTAAGAAGGTGATGAAATGTAACTATGGCCGAAGTCATCCTGAGCCTATAGAATATATATAGATAATGGATAAAGCGTAAAAGTGTTGTCATTTGTTAGTCATAAATTTTTTAGGTAAGCGGTTATTCGTAGAAGTGGTATATTGTATTAAATCAATTCATAACAAACATAATTTGTTATGTAATGTAATACTTAGGGTTTGGACTTTAAGTAGCATATCGTGGTTCTAGAATCCATGGAGTCGCTATTTCTTATATATTATAATACATATCACTTTGATTTTGACCTCCAGTATTTTAATATTTCAAAATTCATTTATTCATTAAACCGCTTAACCAATTAAAATGAGTTTTGGTATGGAGGATATCTCTGCTGTGAAAGCGTTACAAACAAGCAAATATTAGTAGTTATGGAATAACCGAACTAAAAATGTATATAGTTCATTTTGAAATATGACCATACTGAAGGTCAAAATCAAAGTGTCATGTATTATAATAATTAGGAAATAGCGACTCCATGGATTCTGGAACACCACGATATGCCACCAAAATTCCTAACCCTAGAATACTCTTACGTACGTCAGAGCCGAGATATTTAAACATTGATATACGGACGCTTTTAGTACAAAAATCTTAATACTTTATTCTTCAATATCTCTTATTTAACATATTTTTGATATTATTTGACTCATTAAATTTTATTTATTTGGGTCATTATAGGGCGTTTTTTCCGAATCACTTTCGTACTCACATTATTGTAGAAGTGGCTGCAGATTTCGATGTCGTTTCTGGTTGAGTATTTAAGTTTACCGGACATCTAACAAATATACAAAAACGGCATCAAAATATACGCCCAATTCTTCAAAAATATGTCCTCAAAAGTGAGCCGGTTGGAACGCTCGAATAATGACCATTCAAAGAATATAATTGACGGCCGATTAAAAAAAAGGTCAAACATTTTATAATTACTCAATGCCCTTTATTAAGAAAAATCGGTCCAGTAGTTTCGGAGCCTATTCAATTCAAACAAACAAACAAAAAATCAAATCTTTCCTCTTTATAATATTTATTAACAGTGGAAGCGGCTCTCACAGCATATCATGGCTACGTTTCCTCAGTTCTAAGATATGGATTATTGTTATGGGAAAATTCCGTAGATATAGAGAGAGTTTTCATCCTTCAAAAAAGGTGTCTTCGTGCTTTAGACAATGCATGGTTTCTTGTAAGCTGCAAACCGTTGTTCAAAAAGTTTAAAATACTCCCACTTCCATGCATGTACATTAAGGAAGCGTGTGTCTTTGTCAAGAACAACCCTCACTTCTTCACTCATCGCAGTGAAACTAGCGCAAGACACACCAGAGCACAATACAGGGACCTCTTGTATCAGCCTCCTTGCCATACTTCTATATATAAGAAAAACTGCTATAATATGTGTATAGTCCTGTATAATAAGTTGCCTGTGGATATTAAACTAGAAAATAAGATGCTATTTATAAGTGAACTGAATAAATGGCTACAGGAAAATTGTTATTACAATATTAAAGATTATTTGACGCGCTAAAAAGCCAAATTTTATAATAAATCTAATATTTGACATCGTAGATACATTAGACTTCGTTCCATTTCAATGATAAATAAGTAATAATAATTAGACATAAAAATGTCTGGAAAATTTTTGCACACCTGCATGCAGGTTGAATACGCATGAACTGTATTACATTTAAAATCTGTGTAACCGTGTTCAGCAAATTAATAATTTTGATTTGATTTAAGAATAACCCCAAATTAGGCTGCACCCGTATTTTGGACCCTGTTTGTCCGTTTACACGTTATATGGGAACCACTTAAAATAAAAGACTAAGTACCAATTTCACCAAACGATGTTAACCACTTAACAGACGATTACAGCATTAACAGCTGTCAAAATGTATGAACTAACAGTCGATTAACATTTATTAAATTTAACATGGTTTGGTGAAATTGGTACTTAATAAAATACAATAAAATAACAATCGAAAAGTAGACTATGGTTTACAAACATGTTAACAAAATAGGCAGAAATTAAAATTAAGGTTTTTTATTATTATTTATTAGGTACTTTATAAAAGCAATTAATGTTAAATGTGGGCGTGTGGATTGTGTTTGCGTGGGCGTGTGTTAAGCGAGCGAGTTATATGTTTAGGAGCACAGATATAAATACACATAGATAACGCAAATGCATTTACTTCGCGTTTCTGAATCCCGAATTAAACCCCGACCAAGCGTCGGGGTTGGCCGTCTCTACTGACGTTCCGCGCGCCTGTTTTTGCAGCCAGTAAACTGCAATAGCCCAAAAAAGCGACGACTTTGAATCGATTTTCTGCGGAAAACGGTAAATTCTCTTCTCTTGGTGTGTCCCAGTTGGTAGGAAAAAGTGATACGGTTGGTTTTCATACAGATTGAGGTGTTTACGTTATCTATGTGTATTTATATATCTGTTTATGAGCGTCCCCACTGAGAGCATTCGCGTGAATATTCGAGTGGTGTGGACGTTGAGCCGAGCGTTACAAAGCTTACCACAGCACTCGATGTTCGCGCCGAATGCTCATTACACGCGAATGCTCTGTGGGGATGCTCCTTTTAACCAATTGCCAGTGCAAACATGAAACTCATAAATTCATAATACTTCCTATGTGGCTTCTAGAACACTGTTGGCAGTGCATATACACAATGTGTAAGCAGGCGGATAACTGAAATGAAGTAGTCAAGGCATTCTAATCTCTATTGGTTACCACATTAAGTTTAAAATGCTTATACTATTATGATGCAGTTAGTTACCTTCTTTGGTACCACGGCAGCGCGATTGCAAAAATATCAAAATAATAAGATATCGTCCCTTTACTTTCTTAACCTCTTATCTGATCGAATAATTTGATAGGAAAGTAGTCTTTATAGAATTTGGAACATGAGTGTTTTTTCTATCTAACTATTTGATCAGATAACTGGTTAAGAAAGTAAAGGGACGATATGGAAAACATAGAATGAAAATAAATAGTAATCATATTTCCTTCAAAATGTATTGCAAAAAGGAACAAAAGTTGGATTCGAGGCACTTGTTTTGTTGTACAAACAAAGTGATGCCAGATTTGAATGAAATTTTATAGTGATGTGGAAATGTCGATGTTTTAGTATCGACGCTTCGACACTCACTATATGTTCAGTCAGATCTTTGTTGGCTCCCTTATTTTAAAGCAGGAATGTGAATTATAATTTTGGCGGTTGCTACCCAGTATTTTAAGTGCATGTTAAAAATACGTCGGTTTAGATGGGCCAGCTATTTGCGCTGGAAAAACAACCGTGTGAATAAGTAGCACCTGTCATCATGGATTTTACTAACTCTTGGATGAAAGAGTCTGTGATATTGTACCTTGCTTGGATATTTGTGCATGTAATGTGTAAAATGCGATTAAAACGCTACCAAAGCACCAAAAATCACATATTAACATATTGGCCAGTGCGATAGTGCTTTTGCATTGAGGTCGCAAGCGATTAAATATAAAGACCTATTCGAACCATCATGAACCTTGTGCTTTCTTATTTTCAGAGTTACAATAGTATCCAAATCAATGTGGTAAATGATCGATTTATTTGCATTTTATACACTTTCGCAGAAAGTCGACGGACCTCCGCGGCGGAGCTCCTATTTCTGGGTGATTTGGCCCTCCGGGCCAGCTGAAGAACTAACACAGCCCACCTTATATTTATGATACAAAGGGGTGCCTTGGGTCCGGAATTGAAAATTTTCATGACTATAAAAACTGCGAAAGTGTATAAAATGCGAATAAACCTAATGATCAACTTTTAACTGTACGTAAAATACATTGTGAATCCACCTTAACATGTATTTAGTTTATTTATTTAATCTCTATTGCACAAAAGAATACACTTCGTTTATAAAAGGCGAACTTAATGCCGTCAGGCATTCTATACCACTTATGTACCGCGCGATTTATTGTTACAGTTCATTAATATGTATACACTTTAGTACCTTGTCACTTTAATCGCTGCAACAATTAATATATGGCAGTTTGAACATGACATTAAATAGACGAGGTATTAAAGTGTACACTTATGTATGAACTCGACTGTACCATAATGATATTATGGCGAGCAAATGCCGCATTGTGCTTCCACCTTTATAAATTACTGTAAACTTTTTACAATATCGATATGGACATCCTTACTATGGCAAAATTTGCGCATTTGAGTTGTCAAAACAGGTCTGTCGAACATTTTCTACTTTACTGCGAATAATAATTATTTTAAACGCCACATGATTAAAAAAAATGTTCATGCATATATAATGCTGATTATGTACTTGTTATATTTACAGACAGCCACGAGATCCGGCCGCTGCTCCAACAGATAGACGCAATAGACGCGCAGGTATCCACTTTCGAAGCCAACGCGTACCGTCTCGATGCGTACACCAAACAACTTAGGGCCCGATTTAAAGAACTCGAAGAAAAATAGAACGCTTAATTATCTTTCAACAGGCCGTGCATAGCATTCCTTACGTCTTCAGGCACAATAACATAGAATATTCGTAATCTATCAAACTGCTTAGTCTGTCTTCTTAATGCCGTGGCGCTGCAAACGGATTCGATCAACGAACGTCGTCTTTAATATCGTTCGCACGCGTTGATCGGTGACCTAACGCACCCGACAGACAACGTGTTAACACTGACGTTCATCTAATGACTAGCGGTCGCCCTCCGTCCATTAGGATACACTGATAGGATCCGTTAAAGGAGTCAATTGGACTATTCGTACATCCAAATCCATTAATGGAGTAGAGTGGACTTTAATGTACACTTAAATCCACTCGGAGTCGTTTACACTATTTAATAAGCAGGGATCCATCAATGGATTCCGTTGCACTATTAATTACACTTTGATACATCAATGGATCTTAGTACACTACTATGTATACGATTTGACATAAATGGATTTTATTAAACGTTTAATACTCTTGGATCCATCAATAGGGAATATGTATGGTTTTTTTAAATAGCATTTCTCACCAAGAAAATACCGTAAAAAAGTGAAATTAAAGTTAAAATCGGTCAAGTAATACGGATGATACAAGCATTTTAAAATGCTAATTAGACAGAGAGATCCGAAGTGCAACGGCGACGTCATCGTGCAGTACGGCCATATAAACTCCTCGTAAAATTCTGTTTTGCTAGAAAGAGATAGGAACAAATCTTTGTTGGCTTATATCTTGGTTATTTTTATAGCTATTCAAAAAATGTTTTTGTTACATGAATCAGCTTTTATTGAAGCTGTAAAAAAACATGGATATTCCCTATTGATGGATACTCGTGGACATTGTAGTATACTAAAATCCATTGATAGATCCCGGGTATATAAAAACTTCAATTGAATCCATTCATGGATCTCTGTAGACTTCATAGTGTATTTAAATCCATTGATGGATTCTAGCGTGTTAAAAATTGTAAACGACTCCAAATGGATTTAAGTGTACATTAAAGTCCACTCTACTCCATTAATGGATTTGAATGTACAATGGATCCTAGTGGACGGAGGGAGCGGTCAGAATAGGTACTGCCTATTAACGTAAAATGCATCTTCATTCAATAATGTATTCCCATCTCACTCACGCATGAATGAACAATTATGATGAACATATATCGGGGTTTACGGTGCGGAAATGTTTGACACTAGCCAAAGAGTAGGTATTGACTTAAAAAACAGAATATACTCCAGCAGGCTACCTAATGAATAATTAATTGAAAAAAAAAAAGTATTTTATAAATTAAATGGTCAGTCATTATCAACCTCTTCAGTTAAGTCCCAACTCATTTATAAGCAAATAGGACAAATATATAGGACGCGTTAAGATTGATATATTATGATATTTATATGCACCTACAACTGCCGACGTAGAAATATGGAATGAAATGATGAAATTAAAAATATTAATAGTTATTCTGAAAATCGTGTCAACTACTAAATTTACTGCAGATGATTAATTAAAATTATTTTTATTATTATCTCATAGCATTGGTACTAAAGCTACAATACTACATGAGTTAAAATAAATTTGTATCCTAGTGTGTATACAATTCGTAGAGAGGTACTTATTCATTTCATTAGGTATAACTACCTCATATACAGTGGTGGCCACATAATTAGGGACACTTGTTTTTTTCCCATACAATTGCCTACAAATATAACTTTTCAATTTTGACCACTAATCAAAAAGTTCTCGACCAATTTTAATGCTAAATACATTTTACTTTACATAATTAACTAAGGTTTAAACTGATGTACAGTGAACTCATATTAAAAACGGACCTTATATTTTATAAGGATTTAAAAACTCAGCACTTGCTGACGCGTCCATACAAAATTCTACAACTTTGTATGGGCGCCGAATATTTATTTTTTCAAACCCTTATAAAATGAAAGATCCGATCTCAACAGAGATAAATTGTACATACATTTAAACTTTACTTTATTAGTTAACGATAAGTGTAACTAAAAATATAATTAGTTAAGAACTTTTTGATTGGTTGTCAAAATTGAAAAGCCATATTTGTAGGTAATTGTATGGGAAAAAAACAAGTGTCCCTAATTATGTGACCACCACTGTATATTTTCTCAGATTAACCTATCTGTTTATATATACTCTTTCTTAAATCATTCCCGCACCGAAAACCCCGATGTATGATGATGAACATCATCACCTTGGTGGCCTTTTGGTGATCCAATCTTGGATGTAGGCCTCTTCTCTCTTTTCAAGATTTAAGATTCAAGATTCAAGCATTTATTGATAAAATGGTACATTTTACACGTCATAATATTCTTAATATAATTCGTTATTGAAATATAAATGATTGCTAATTAGATATACAATATTAAGTTTAGTTATTAGTGTTCAAATTATAATTAAATGAGTGTACATAATTTGTAATTGTAGGTCTATGTTAAAGGTCGGGTCAACGATTTTACGTTTTCAAAAAAATCGTCAATTGAGTAACACGCCATCTCCAGCAAGATGTATTTAATTTTTTTTTTTAATATTGCGTCGCTGGTTGCGCGTTTGATGTTTGTCGCGTTATATAGCTAGGTCTGTCAGGCGATAGGTGGCCCCGACAGTTTAGCTGATTTCTTAAAATGGCAACCCTATCATATGTCAAGCGGAAGATAAATTTTAATGTTGGTGATTTACATACAAGCTGGGACTTGATAAAACCGCGTCGAGCTAACCCTATGTGCTTCTGTTAAGTCCATTAGAGAAATACTCGTTTACCGAACAATTGTCTTCGCGTGTGATATCCATGGACTTATTTCTGTAATAAGTCCATGAGAGTGTCTATAAATAACTCGACATTGGCGAAATACACCTTAACAGGAGTGAAAGCCATTAATTAAAATTAGAATAAGAATGGCATACAAGGTACAGGCTACTAATACATCATAAAACACATTATTTTAACAAAGGGGTTTGGGTAAAAGTGTTGTCATTTGTAAAATTCATACATTTTCAAGGTGAGCGGCCATTCGTAGAAGTGGTAAATTATGATAGAATTATTAAAAATAAACATATTTTGTTATGTATTGTAATACTCTTAAGTGCATCGGAGCCGAGATATTTAAATATTTATACTTGGTCGTACTTTTGTACTAAAAACGGAATACTTAAATCTTTAAAATCTCCGCTCCGATATTATTTAACGCCATAAATTATATATATGTAAGTGTAATTAAAGGTCCTCTAAATAATTATGTAAAAATCATCAGTGGCCGCTGAAAAAAATAATGACAATATTCTTCAAACAAATTTACCGAATGCCCTTTATAAAATATATTAACAAAAAATTCTAGTTTCAAACAAGTTGATTTTTTAATTTCCCGCCATTTGACAGACTAGGTAGTGCTAGTGCGGCAGAGCACATACGATCGCAATAGATTGGATCACTAACTGGCTAGCTGTCTTTAAACTAACAAAATTAGTGCGCTAACTCACCTAGCGCTCTGCGATTTGTATAATAAAATGCCTGGTTTATAGTCGTGTGTTCTGACATCGTTTCGTGTGTAATGCCCGACGAGCTAATTAATCTGTGGAACTGTTTAAAGACCTTTTCTAATTTCAATGCGAATGACAGAGGCCCTACTATAAAAATCGAAGTTCGAAGTTACGCCATTCCTTTCTGTCTAGTCTCGAGTTAGGTGTGGTGTGACAGGGACTCGCCAGCCAAAGTTTCGAATTTAGTGCTTCGTGATAACCATCCTGTTAAATTACGTTATATTTATTATGTATTTCGGGATTCAGTTGTTAACGTGGCAAAATATCCAATGGGTATTGTATAATGGTTGAAAGCAGCGATCGTATACCGGTATTATTTTCATACAAAAATACCGGTATTCAATTTTGGTAACTCGCTTATTATTGAATATATTTGCTCTTCAGTGAATTGATATAATAGAATAGTGTTATTACCTAAATTACTGTCGAAAATATCAAGGAACTAATGCAAATTAAGGAAGATATTTCAATTTAAATACCGGTATTGATCCCTGGTTGAAAGTATCAATGTTAAATGGATATGTGTCAAAATATACAGACTACATGGGCACGTTTTATAAAGCTACAAGTTACAATTTTACAGGTTTAAACTGGCAACACTGCTCAAATGGCTGCTCGTCATTGGTCGAGGTTGTGTCAAATGGAAACATGTAACCTGTAAATTGTAATTTGTAGCTTTATAAAACAGGCCCTAGAAGTTTAAATGGTAAGTGTAAAAATAAACTAGGGTAAGAAGTTGGGACAGTAAAGTGTCAATTGAAAGGGGTAAAATTTGCACATAACCAAACAAACCGATTCACTATTATAACTCCGCTAGCTGTTAGTGTTACCCGCGACTCCGTCCGCGCAGAAAAATAAAACATAGCCTATGTTCATAAGGGATAATGTAGGATTCAAATGGTGAAACAATTTTTCAAATCGGTCCAGTAGTTTCGGAGCCTATTCAATTCAAACAAACAAACAAACCATCAAATCTTTCCTTTTTATAATATTAGTATAGATAATACTTCGTTTTTAACATCAAACGAAGATTTTTTTAATGATTTGTAAACTGGATAATTACTTTCAATTTAATTTAATGATGAAAATCATTTAATTACTTAACTATATGTTTTTATTTGACAATGCTCATTGTGATTTAAGGTTATGTGTCAAACATTACTAATTTGTGATGTTATCTATGAAAAACCTTATTGCCGATGGCGTTTCCGCCATTTTTAAAGATGCTCCGGTATAAATACAACGTCGCGTGACGCAGTGCGGCGTAAGCGCCATCGACAATAAGGTCCCTTTACATAGATTATGCCACATTTGCTTACATCTTTTCCCACTTCAATTGACACCGAAGATTAAATTAAATTTTCTTTCTTTATATCGAATTGATTTGACGTGTACGTCTCAAAATATACCCAATGCAGTGGGTTGATCACTGCCCGGAATTAACAAATCATTAAGGAGAGCTCAGAATGGCTTGTGTAGTGGTATTTGTATTTTTACAGGCATTCAATTTTGTGTTATCATCGGCAAAAATATTTTGTAAAGTTTTAATAAAATAATAAAACTATTAAAAAGAATGTCTGACTCAGTGTCATAAAAAAAATCATGGCTTTTTTGTACTGTGTTGTAAGTGGGTGGTATTAAATTTTTATTTTTTTGACTTTGCTTTTCGCTCAGAACTTTGACTGGATTGCGGTTTGAATGAAACAATTCTTTACTTGCAGTTTGTTGGAGGTGTTCTTGATGATTATTATCATGAAATATGGCCGGGGCTAGCAATAACTTTGAACCGCTTGAAAGTCGAACAGAGTGCGTTGATGTAAAATTACTAAAAAAACCGTAATGTCGTAAGAAAATTAAGTAATGGAATTAGGCATGCCGTAACTGATGGACAAACTTTAAAAATAAATTGGTCGCTTTAATACTGTACACAAATATAAAACAAATATAAATCTATCAAAAAAACAATAGAAAGTTGAGTCAAAATGGGTATGAAACGCAAATTAAGAAAAGTATTTATTGCTTTTTCCAATGTATATATTATTTATATTGTATTTATGTGCTTTTATTAAAGTGTCCGCTTTTCATTAACAACTTTGATTGGACTTCATTGCGGTCTGAATTGGACAATTTCACTTGCAGTTTGTTGGAGAATCTCTTGAACTCAAACTTTAAAGGGGCTTCTAAACGGGCCATATTTTCACTGCAATATGTGGCAGGCAACTATTGGTGTCTTTCTCTAACATACGAGTAAGAGGGGGGACACCAATAGTTGCCGGCCACATATTGCAGTGAAAATATGGCCCGTTTAGAAGCCCCTTTATAGTCAAGAAATATGGCCGGGGCTAGCAATCATTTCGGACCGCTTGATAGTCCAACAAAGTTATTTTTACCCGACTGCCGGAGGAGGAGGGTAATGTGTTTCATAACCTATACATATATGTATGTATGTTTGTTCTTTTGTGGCACTATAAAAACTAAACCCGTTGTCCGATTTTGATGATTCTTATGTCAATCGATTTGTCTTAATCTGGTGAGTGTCACTGAAGATATGACAGTAATCAAAATTCAATATGGCGGCAACCAGACGACACATTCTGTAGATTAAAAAGAAAAGTCGGCTAAGTAAGACAAGTGGGGTATCATTGAATAGGGATTTAAAAATCATCTTTAGGTTTCTTTCATCATTTTTAATGTTTAATGATCATTTAGAATTTATAACGATTTAAAGTTAGTTAGCAACTGAGCAGTCGGGTTTTAACAGCTATGCTTTGTGTTAAAGTTATTAACTGTACCTTTTGGTACAAAATTTGGTAACATGATTAGAAAATTAATTAACGGAATTGTCACGTGATATATCCAGCCATATTAGAGCCCCCTGAACTTATTTTAATGCTAACGGTACAGCACTACATTTGCCATTCTTAGGTATCGCTAATTTATCTATATCAATTCTAATTTCACCCTTACGTTTGACACTGTGGTATATTTTGCCAGGTTAACTATCACAAGCCCTTATATTCGTTCCCAATTTTAATTTGCAACCTGACCTAACCTAACCTAACCTATAGGTTCTACAGGATTATCTATTTTATGGTTTTCTAAATTTGAAATTTCGGAAACGAGACAGTTGAGAAACAATACTTCAGACATATGATATAGGTGCGGATATCTGTCAATAGCATTGAAAAAAAGTAGGAATCTTATATTGACCGAATAGTTTTGGAGACGAAGACTTAGTTACTTAGCTTTTATGGACTTATTTAGAATTTAAGTTATTTAAGAATTACTATTAAATATTCCTCTTATACTTTAGAGTATGGTGTGATCAGGATAATTGTAAAAACCCCTTTTTTATGCTGGTCTCGATAGATAGATTAAAACGTAAAATAAATGCTCGGGTTCGATGCGAATCTTACCTGCGGGTATTAAATATATCTACGTCCATAATCACAATTATAATTATTTAATAAAATTACTAAATAATATTAGTATGAAATACAGTTCGACACACGTAAAACGAGCCCTAAGCGACCTACCTGCGCAGTGAGCAAATTACGGACCAAATTGGTGGGCGCGGCGGGGGGAGCGTAAACCGCTTCGCTTGCTGCCACGCTATTGGTTCCCAGTAATACACTCTTATCTATGATTGGTTTCTTAGTAGACACCATGCGCAAACATATCCCCTCTACTAGCCGCTCGGAGCTCTTTTTACGTGTGTCGAACTATACCTAACGGATACTCAATTCAATGTTGTGTGTATCAGTAACTACTCGATACTTCGTGTTTATCTAAATATTGTTACTATTATGTAAAGTTGAATTTATGCTTAGGCGAACTTATTTGACAGATGTGTAAGATATCCGATCGTGATGGATGAGGAAACGTGTTCCAGTATCGAACCAATGCTCTGTAAAGTCTTGGTTATACTATCCAATTTGTCTATTACCATCGGAAATGTCAATATATTAAGTTATATAAAATGTAAATTACAAGTACAAGTTGGTATGTTTTGTATCCCAAGCTGTGTTTTTTTTATATCGTTGAACAGCAATCTAGAAATATTTGGATCGGTTTAAAAAAAGTCTACTTTAGCTGTGTTAGATATATTTCTCAGCAAATATATGTGTAGAATTGTACTATTGATTGTTTACATATTTTTTTTCAACTTTGCCTTCTACCATATTTTTGTCGTTGACTGCGTCGTTGGTTATAATAGTTGTAAGCATATTTAAGAACAGATTTAAAAATGGCGGCTGTGTCATGCGCTCTTAATTTCTAAGAAGCGGGGACGAAAAGAAAAAAAAATTGAGGTACCACCATGTTTTCAAGAAATTACTAGAAATAGGTACGAGAGAGAAAACAAAAAAAATTAATGCACACAATGGAAATAAAGTGGAGCTAACCCCGTGTCACCCGTGTGCTTCTTTTTAGTCCATTAGAGAAAATGTGGCGTTCTCTATGAAAAGGGACCTTATTGTCAATGGCGCTTACGCCGCACTGCGTCACGCGACGTTGTATTTATATGGGAGCATCTTTTATAATGGCGGAAGCGCAATCGACAATAAGGTCCCTTTTCGTAGATAACGCCACAAATACTCTTTTACCGAACAATTGTCTTCGCGCGTGATATCGATGGACTTATTCCTCTAATAAGTCCATGGGAGTGTCTATAAATAACTCGACATTGGCGAAATACACCTTAACAGGAGTGAAAGCCATTATGTAATTAAAATTAGAATTAGAAGTACAGTGCAAGAGTACTCCATAAGTCTTTCGGATTTGGGTGAAGACTTTATACTCGCATAAGGGTGTCCTGGTGCGAGTGAGAGATGGATACAAAACTCGAAGGCATTATACTCCGTTTGTTAACCCTTAATTTGGCAGTGTATGGTATACCATACATACCATAAGGTTCACATTTTTTGTTTGATTTGTGTTTTTATTTTTTTTCTGATTCAAAATCAAAAAGGGTTTGAATTCCCGACTTTTTTTATTTTTGCCAAATTAAGGGTTAAGGTACTTAAAAAAATAAAAAACAATCCAAACCACGCGGCATTGTTCAACAGCCAATCAAAACTGTTTTATGGCACTTTGACGTATCAGTCACAGTATAGAGAACAGTAGATCGTCTTCAAACAAGGTACATCGCGCGGCTTGCGGCTGTGGGCGGGGCTTGTGGCGGGGCGAACCAATACGAAACGAAATCTCAAGATATTACAAGGTAACTTAGGGTGAAGACACATCTATCAGCACCGATTCGCATTTTGTCTATAGAAAATGGCCGTTTTGTATGAAGATCATCTTCATACAAAACAGCCATATTCTATAGACAAAATGCGAATCGGTGCTGATAAATGTGTCTTCACCCTTAGTCGGGGACGCGGCGTCATTGCGTTCGGTTACGTTTTGTTGTAGTGCGCGTACTTACCTATCGAGCGACGATGGCGCTGCCGAAAACGCGTAAATATTGTTCTGTATACGGATGTCTAAATAATAGTATACAAAATCCGGAGCTATCGTTTTTCAACATACCTTTGGAGTCGGAAAGGTGAGTACCTACATACCTATTTAGAGTTTGTGTTGTCAAGAATGCGGTTTATTTTTTGATATTTATTTATATTATATTATAGCCTACTTGCAGCTTTTCTGAAATCTGTTTTACTGTCAGCGTGACATTTTCATTCGTTTCAAAACGCCTAAACTGTGCCTAAACCTAGCTTAGGTACGTACAACTACTTATATGTAGATTTAATAAAAGCTGCAAGTGATAATGTAAATATCTAGTTAATTAATTAGGTATTTCGTACCGGTCTGCCTAAGTAGGTATACCTAGGTGAAATAAGTATATAGTAACAGGTAACATGCGACATGTGACGACGTGGATGGCTACGCAGCTAGAGGTCCTGGGTACGATCCCCGGTCAGGGCAAATATTCGTGTGATGAGTGCGAGTAGGTATTTGTTTCCAAGTCTTGGGTGTTTTGTATGTACCTATATAAAATTAATTAATTATTTTTCCCTACATAAGTAGGTTTATCGTTGCCTAGTACCCAAATTACAAGCCTAGAACCTAGTTTGGGACTACCTAGGTCAATTGGTGTAAGATTTTCCCGTGATATTATTATTCAGATATTTATTGAATTTTCTGCACATTATTATTATTATTGTTCACATCACATTGTATTCTTTCTTAATCCATGTAGAGTAGCTATAGACTGGGAGCTACTCAATGTTTTCGTACTTTATTTATTTAAAATTTTGCGCATGCAAATAAATACCTATACTCTATTTAAACCCCGACAAAAAAGAAGGATCTTAAAAGTTTAACGTGCATATCTGTGTGCGTATGTGTGTATATGTGTCTGTCTACGGCTTCGAAGCTTCCAAATGGATAGACCGATTTTGATACGGTTTTTTTAAAGGAAGCTAGTTTAATCGGGATAATTCTTAGCTTTGTTTCATTAAAATCGGTTGGGCCGGGCATATAAGGTTTTTTTTTATCTATTTAAAGCTATTGATTATTTAAATTATACTAATTTTAATTATTTTTGTGGTTATTTATACTATGATTTTTAAAAATCTTACTAACTTCACCTATCTAGGTATAAAAAAAGAATCCTAAATAATAATACTTACAGAAAATGTCCATCCACGTCTATAAATATGTCTGTTTGTTTTTGTACTTTTTTTTTAACTTTAAAACGGTTACATAAAAATAAGTATGGTAGACTTCGTTTTTTCCAGGACAATTTGCACAGTTTAGTTGCTATTAGTGAATTTAAATTAGATACTTAATATAATTATACATTATTTAAATTAAATATTTTGTCTTTTTTATTTCTAGGCGCAAACAATGGCTGCAACTGATATTACGCGAAGATTTAATCAATAAAACTACAGACGCAAGTATGTGAGCTACATTTCAACCCACAATATATCCGAAAAACAACGCGAAAATTATTAATAAAAAATTATCTGCCAAGTTTGTATTTACCTAAAAAATTAAAAGAAGATAAACCGACACAAACAAATGTGGAATCAGTGACGAATAAACGGACCAAACGGTGAATAACTGTTCAAGCCAAACAAATCTGAAAACCAGCTGTACGTGGGAAAATAAAACTCAAACTGTGGCTTCACTTTCTGCTGACACTCCACGAAAAAGAAAACTAAAGTCTGACTTGAAAGATTGTCAAAAACGGGTGAAAACACTTGAAAATGGCCAGACAGGGACAAGCAATCAAAAAAACATGTTTCATAAGTTATGTGATCGGTTTTTATCTAGCAATTTAGCAGAATTAGTAAAAGCTCAAACTTATTTGAAACCCGGTTGCAAAGGAAACAGGTTCTCACTTGAATGTAAATTGTTTTGTTTAAATTTATATTATGTTAGTCCACAGGCCTATCGGCTATTACAAAAAACGTTTGTCTACCATGTAAAACTACATTATGTCGATTGTATATTCCTATCTCTACTCAAGTCAGCGATAGTTTAATGTCAGCCCTTAAAATAAAAGTAAATAACATGTCTGACGCAGAAAAAAATTGTACAATAGTAGCAGTTGCAATGAGTTTAAAAACAAATATGTTTTACGACATTAAAAATGACAAGATCATCGGGTTTCACGAGGTTGATGGCGTTCAATCATTGTCACCAGCCAAATATGCGTTAGTAATTTTAGTACGCGGTATTTTTGTCAAATGGTCCCAACCAATAGGATTTGCGTTGTTATCTGAATGTAAGAACGGTAATAATATATCGAAATGGATCGATAAAATAATATTAAAACTTTTTGAAATAGGTTTAAAAGTTAGAGCATTTGTGTCAGATCTTGGATCAGATTTATTAAATGCAGCTAAAAAGAGGTATCTCCACTGACACAACTTATTTTGCTATCAATGAACGTAAAATCTATTATATTTTTGACGCACCGCATTTAATTAAATTAGTTCGCAACAACTTTATGAATTATAACTTTCATTTCCAAAATGGTGCAGTAGCAAAATTTGAACATATACTGAGATTCTATGAGTGTGATAAAAATAAAACCTTTAAACAGGCATATAAACTAACGAACAGTCATATTAACACATCAAATTTCAAAAAAATGAAAGTTCGTTATGCGACTCAACTTCTAAGTAGATCTGTAGCTTCTGGTTTATCAACATATATAGATTTTAAAACTTCGGACGAATCAGCCAAACATACAGTTGATTTTATAAAACTGATGAAAGACTTGTTTGACGCACTAAATTCTTCTACCTTTCGTCACCCTTATAAATACAAAAGTGCTTTTCATGGGGATGAACATCAAATTCTTTAATAATATGTTGTTGTATTTCCAAAAATTAAAGTTATTAAATTCTAAAAACGGAAATGAGGGCACAAAAGGTGTAAAATTTATCCAAGGCTTTCAAATAACTATACAGTCAATTTTACGTCTCCATGAAGATCTCAAACAAGAAGGACATCAGTATTTATTAACTAGACGACTCAATCAGGACGTACTTGAAAACTTTTTTGGCAATATCAGGTCAAAAAATGGTAGGGCTACAGAACCGACCAGTAGGCAATTTATATCTGCATTTCGTAAAATATTTGGGCAATTGTGTCGATGACTTAACAGAATTTCTCGTTAATCTAATGAGTTTAAAAGTAGTTTATATGATCGTAAAGAAGTCAACAATACAAGTACCGATTTACAAGAAAATTATTTACTTGAAATCTTACGTTCAGATTATTCGCAATTTGATATTCCAGAGAAAAATGCATTATTTACGTCTGTGGAGCTTTGTTGAAGAGATGCATTAATCATCATAAAGACTGCGAACTATTCAAGTCATACGTGGATACCCGTGACCGAGCTTGCAACTCTGTTGAGTCGAGGTA
This sequence comes from Acleris literana, assembly GCA_946894065.1. Classification (NCBI taxonomy): domain Eukaryota; kingdom Metazoa; phylum Arthropoda; class Insecta; order Lepidoptera; family Tortricidae; genus Acleris; species Acleris literana. The sequence goes on along the minus strand of OX335668.1, from coordinate 97,361,576 downwards.
CCTTTCATATAGAGAATATGGTACTGACCAAAATGTTCTAGTGGTCCCACCCGATGACTTTATCAATAATTTTGAGAAGCTAGAGCAGGTGTTTTGTACCGCTTCCAAAAAAGATTATTTAAATAGCAGCATTAATTGGTTGCACTATTTTTGAAGATATGAAAAAAAAAACTTTGCCGTGCCCATGCTTCCCAAAGGAATTTCTCCAAAAATTGTATGTAAGAATGAGAATTTATTTTACACTTAAAAGCAATAACCAACAGTTTAAAATATCACGAAATAGACGAAAATATTTTAGTGTTTCTAATTTGTAAATATACCTAATCTTTAATTCGTGAAGTTTTATTTATTACCACACATTCCTAACCTTGCATTTATACGTAGCGTAATTACCTACATAATTATAAATAAAAACGTAAAAACAGCACTCAACTCCTGGTCTACCGGAGTTCTTTGTGTAATGCCGCGCGGCGCGAGCTGCCAATGCTTAAAAGAGGCCGCGCGGCGGCGGCGGCGCGTGCCGGCAATAATAGATAAATAGTCAAAGGAAGCCTTGCGCGAATGCGGCATTATCAAAAGGTAGAAAAGGAATTTACATATCACATCACATACCTATAAATGTATAATTTAGTGTGAACAGATAAACATTATGTAAGTAAAATAATTTAAATTTGGTACTTAGGTACCTAACAATATTTATACTTACTTTAAGTTTGTGTAATTTATGAAAATTATTATGATTATAAATCATAGATCAAAGTATGGCAAAGTAGGTGACTAAAATTGAAAAACATGTTTGGACAACCCTGACGCCCGAGCGGCAATAGGTATCAGAATCTCCTAAAGGGCCGGAGTCGAGCTACTTTTCTATTTATACTATGTATCAGTTAGGGAATGCAAATAACCGGTTATAACCGGTTTTAACCGGTTATTTTCATACAAAAACGGCTAATAACCGGTTAAATAGCATTCCTTAGTATCAGTGTTCTGCTTCTATTGGCTGACGAACTATACAACGTGGTTGTTTTGTTTACATTTTTTTAAGTACCTACACAAACGGAGTATAGAGTCATTGCACTGTGGAATACAGTGTATTATCAAATATGGTCGTTTCTTGACTAGGGATCGCTGCGACATTTTTAAATCTCGTCTTTTTAGTACTTAACCTTTTGAACGCCATACGTCGAATACAAAATGTGCCACCCACACGCCAAACATGTTTGTTATGCTATGCAAATTACACCTTATTGCTACCAAACAAAGTCTCTTTTAATCTTGAACTCTTGTCGGCTGTAGCCGACGTGGCGTCAGTGGCACGACTTTTAGTTGACGGTCAGAGCCGACTGCGGCGTTGAAAAGGTTAAGGTAGGTTAAAATAGTTATTATGCTTTCTCGGGGCTATCCCTACTCGTTACGCTACTCGGTATTGGGGATTGCTCCTTGATAATACTGACTTACACTTAATATATTAAATTTGAAATTAAGATGTCGAGTTTTTTTCACGGACCCAATATATCTCGTCACTACTTTAGTAAAAACTCGTATCTGATATTTTGAGATGTATGCGTTTGAAATTAACATTAAGTTTAAAATCGTACTTCACAAAATGTCAAATACGAGGTTTTTTCTAAGCAATGACGATATGACTCATTTTTATGGCAAGTCCACGTGCTATTCAACACGGTAAAACCTATCTATCGTCTTTGACATGTTATGGTACTATTTTGAACTCTGCCGCTATAATAGGTGTTTATATGACTGGTGGTGCATAATGCGTGATTATGTGTACATAACTTTATCTACACGCATAACATAAGTTTTCTACAATATGTGAGAAACCTGCATCTGTGGTTGCCCTGTATCTTAATATACCGGTGACCGATACTTTAATGTGAATATAAATGAATTTGCAAAGAGGGCTTATAGTCTTGACTAGGACATTTTGCATACCAGAGTACTAAGTTGAGTGTTGATCCTATAATTATGCTATTACAAGACAAATTTTAATATTGTTTCAAAATGGTCATGTAATTTGTTCTTGAAAGCGCTTTTAAGACTAATTTATACGACGATTGGTTTTAAAACTGCATTTTTTATGATGCCTACAAAATCAATGGTAAGAACAAAAACATTTTTGCAGCACAGCAAGCTTCTTAACCATGAGCACTTTTGCTAGTTGGGCCGCACACGAAATCGCCGAATAATGAGACATGACTCGCCTCGGCCAAGATTCCTCCTTTAAAAAGGTGTATAATGTCAATACGAACGTCCTTTAATAATAAGGACGTTTTCAAAAATAACATCTTGAAAGAAATCATACTCTTGGTAACCAAACCAACTTGGAATGCTCAAGGTAGTCAGAACGGGGGAACACAACGATTGCGCGAGCTAATATACAGCCAGCGACATCTAGCGCCGCGCGTCGCAAACACGGTGAAGCCTGTTCACTGGCGGACTTAATATTTTGATGTATTAGTTAATCTTGCAAGCAGTCAAAATACTATGGGAGTGTTTATGCTGTTTATTGTAGACATGAAATATAGATTAAATACGACAATAACCTATCCATGACTCCGGTAACGTACAAATATAATTTGTTTAACGCTATCCCTCGGGATATCTTCACGGTGTTAATATTGCGACATAAACAAGTCTATCCAAAAACAAGCTTTGAATACCCAACTGACTGCCAAAGGACGGGTAATGCGTTGAGCTGTGTGTATGTGTGGTTCTTTGTGCCCCTGTAAACGCTGAACGGACGGATGGCCCGATTTGTCAAGCATCGAGTCGTTAGATTCGTCGTAGCGTCGCGGGTGTCACTGGGTATTAATATGAAATTGGCGAAACAAAAAATAGATACATGAACTAACGTTATGTTGACGATATTTTCCAAACAGCAGTTGGGTTTTTAAAGCTTGGTTTTGCTAGGGTAAACCCACCAGTGAATGAACACTTAAGCATTTTTTCAACTTTGAAAAGTCATTACTCTGTATTTATCAATAATTTTAATGGTTTCAAGTGATTTAATCAATAATCATTTAATAAGCAAGAAAGTAATTTCATCGATTTTTTATTACGTTTTTAGTATTTGAGTTATAGGAGAATTTATAAAAAAGTACCCAAAAACCCAGTAAATGAACATAAAACTAATAAAAGCATTTATCTTTTTTTGTCACTAATTTTCAAACCAAAAACAAAAATATCGTTAAATATAAAGTTAATTAATGAAATTTGATAGAATATTTAATAAATTTTTAGATTTTGTGCAAGTAACCGCTTTTTAATAGGTTTTGTTGTGAAAATATCACTAAATATTGAGGGAAGGTAGAATATGGGTTCTTATTGTGTTACTTCTTTTTTGGTCAATTTCATAAAAAATTGCACGTTATATACTTCAATGAATGTATTATATAAAAATATAAAATAAATTTAACGTAATTAAGTGCAAAAAATACGTTTAATCATACATTATTTTTGAAAAATTCGTACAGATTATTTTTTTGTGTTACCTTGACCGCAAAGTATATTTAAAGTCTAGTTTAAATGTTAAGTAAGCATATCTGATTAAGATTTTGTATTTTGAATTGTAATTGCTTATTCATTTGTTTTATCGGTAGCCGGTATAGAATAGAAATGAAATAAAACCCAAATAACGTCAGTGAAAATGTTGGGACAGTAACAAAGAAGGACATTGGTAACAAAGGAGGAATTGTAAGCTATGGGGCAAAAAAAAGAATAATGTAGAGAAAAAAAAATACATTTTTTATTAAAAAATTTCACCTCTAGTATTTATAAAAAATATTAACCTGATTTTGAGGTATATGATACACATAGCCTTACAATTCCTCCTTTGTTAGCAATGTCCTTCTATGTTACTGTCCCAACATTTTCACTGACGTTATTTTCGTTTTATTTCATTTATATTGTATAAAAATACATAAACCGGCTACCGATAAAAGAAATTATTAAGCAATTACAAATTAAAATACAAAATCTTCATCAGATATGCTTACTTAACATTTTAACTAAACTTTAAGGTAACACAAAAAAATTATCAGTACGAATTTTTCAAAAATAATTTATAATTAAACGTATTTTTTTCACTTAATTACATTAAATTTATTTTATATTTTTATATAATACATTCATTGAGGTATATAACGTGCAATTTATTATGATATTGACTAAAAAAGAAGTAACACAATAAGAACCCATATTCTACCTTCCCTCAATATTTTGTGATATTTTCACAATAAAACCTATTAAAAAGCGGTTACTTGCACAAAATCTAAAAATTGATTAAATATTCTATCAATTTTAATTAAAAAAGTTAATATTTTACGTTTTTTTTACGGTCAACTTTGAAAATTTGTGGTAAAAAAAGAGAAATGCTCTTAAAATAATTAATTTAAGAATAATAAAATTTTATTAACAAGCCAAATTTAGGAACTAAATCTTATAAAATGGACAAAAACAACTTCGTCGTTACGTTGTTCATACATAACAACAACAACATAACAAGGTATCCAGTAAATGAACAAAGCGAAATTTCTATAGTCCATTCACTAGATTTCTCATGCCTATGAATGAACACTAGTGTTCCAATACTGGCTCAAAGAATCAGAATCGTTTTCTATGCAGAATCTCAAAAAACAAGCTTAAATCGATTACGTTAACATTTAAATTTAGAAGAAAATCAAAATTGAGCCACCACCAGTAAATGAACACACTGTTCATTTATTGGTTTTAGAACATTTGAGAAGCTGGTAATGGAACACCTAAAAATGACGACTTTAACGCAAAAATAGCCACCAAAGTGTACATTAATAAAAGGTTTAAATCTTATTCTTACCAAATAACTAAACTTTCTACTGTTATACATCAAATTAGCACTTCTAATGTTACTCCATATATGCACTGTTCTTACCTGGGATCTAATTTCCCCATACAAAATATTACAAACAGAAACACGTTAACTTTAAACGCCGGCTATGTTGAAATTGGTAGAATATAAATTTATCTAGTGTTGCCATTGCATAGGAAACCGAGTTGCTAATAAGAAAAAAAATACGACAAGTGGTAGAAATGGCTAAATTTCTTAGTTTAGGCGAAAAATGTGATTTTGTTCATTCACTGGGGGGGGGTTCATTCACTGGTGGGTTTACCCTAGTCTTGTTGCTTAGGGCCACTTGCGCAGAAAATTTAACCCTGGGTTAGGACACTAACCCGAGTTAGTAAACGTCAGATTCATACGACAACTGTCATTTTAACTCGAGTTAGTGTCTTAACCCAGGGTAAAATTTTCTGTGCAAGTGGCCCTTATTGGTTTATCAGCCCACTGGAGGTACTCGACGGAAACTAGTAATCGTAAGTACCTACGAGTATACATATAAAGGGTGTCCCAGAAACCGACGTCAACCCGCCTAGGCCTGATAGAGCAGCTATGAATGTTCAGCGATTTTTACTAGTTTCGGAGATATTGAGCATTGTAATCTTAATTTTTGTAATTTTCTCTTGTGTCTATTTCACGAAAAATCATTAATCATTACGAATCAGCAGTTTTTGCCCGTTCTTTTTAAGTAATCACGTAAAGTTGTCTTTTCCATACAAAGTGAAAAGCAAACACTGGGACACCTAGTATGGAGAAACAAAACATGAAAGTAATCATTTTTCGTGACATGGACATCCGAACTAACGAAAATCGCTGAACATTCATAGCTGCTCTATCAGCCCTAGGCGGGTTGACGTCGGTTTCTAGGACACACTGTATAGTACCTACCTAATATATATATACAAACAGCAACGCAACGCTTAACTGTACATCGGTGGAACTTATTACAAAAGGTATAAGGTCTAAGGACAGTTAACAGTGTGGGCGATGGTATTAAATAGATAAAACTCGCAATTGTTGTAAACCCGGACGTTATAAATCTCTTTACTAGTCTTTTATGGATCTATATTCATTCATGAGTCAGTCTATAATATTTTTCATATCTTATGGTAGGTACCTGTGGCAGATGTCATGTGGCAATTTTTTACGAATGTGTAATACGACCCATACAAAAACTATGGAATCGATTAGGAACGGTTTTGACATGAAAAACTACGGAAAACTACTGTACATGTGTGGTAGGTTCATTGATTTTGTATGGATTAGCTGCTTTCAAAATCCCGAATCAATATTCAGAATGTATGTGGCCGCCCTTAACGTATAACACTTTAATATCCAGGGGTTAAAAAGAGGGAGAAATAAGGATAAAAAAATAAAATTAAGACAGCTCCACAAGTTAAAATATTTTATTGCATTACAGTCACATTTAAATATACAATTACAATCAACAATTCATTTGTACTTGTTTTAATATATTAGCTCATTCATTAAACAACAATCATTCATAACATATTTACAACTTTATATAAAACTACAACTTCACATTATTTTGATATGTTTATCACGAGCGGTATTTAGAGATACTTAAAAATTCTATTTTAGCAAGTCCAGGGTCGTGTAACACCTACCAAGTTCCATTCAGCTTTAAGACTGCTATATATATACATTTTGCAGGTTTTGACAGTTCATTCGGCTGCAGTAGGGTGAAACAAGATAAAATTAGCGAAGTAACAAATAGAAATCAATATAATACTCATTAATAAAATTTAAGAGTCGTATGGTATTTTACTGAAAATTGTTGTTTATACGATGCTTTACCCTAAATTATTACGACATGTACCTGGCTGTTTGTTGCTTTCTATTGACATCGCAGAAAAAAGAACATAAAGAAACGCGTTAGATAACAGACAAAGAGAGCTTAATTTTTTGAAACTTCATTTCATCGGTAGGGTCTATACTAATATTATAAAGCTGAAGAGTTTGTTTGTTTGTTTGCTTGAAAGCGCTAATCTCAGGAACTACTAGTCCGAATTGAAAAAAACTTAAGTAAAACTCCTCTTGCATGTAGTAGTAACACATCTGTATAGACCGTTCGACATTCTATATTTGAAATTTAACGTAAATTCCATATAAGTTTTTACCTATACAGCATATGATCTAAAAACGGCGTGACATACTTTTGATAATAGCACAAAATTAAGCTTTATGTTAAATTTTCAAGGTTGAAAAATGCTGGAAGATCGTTTTTTTTCTATCGTAGTTCAGTTACTGAAAGTAAGTGAGCGCTTACTAGTTCAGTTCGCTGCCATCTAGCGACTAGTAATTAATTAATTACTCAGCGCTAGATGGTGCCTAGATAGTAGTCCGTATGTTCAGCAGATTAAGGACTACTCTTACAGCGACATTTAGTGACCGTTTTTCAAGCTGCGTGCGTCACTTTTCTGCAATCCACTTGCAGAATGGATCCCAGCGTATTAAAAAGTTTAAACGACTCCAAATGGATTTAAGTGTCCATAAAAGCCCACTCTACGTCATTAATGGATTTGAATGTACAGATGTAGTGAAATATCCTTTCACATAGTATTTTCTCGGAAATGTTCGTATTTGTCATGCTACTTCAGTCTGACTCAGTACCCATCAAGACAACGTGGGGGAACGTCGCATCGCGAGAGTGATAATCGATATAAAGTGGTTAATTAAGATTAAGTTTGTTTTCAGTTCTTTTTAATCAATAGTCATGCCGAAAGCATTAAGACCTGAGGCCCGTTTCACGAAGCTACAAGTTACAAATTACAAGCGGAAGTCTCTTTCTAACTCCTGCTAGAAAAGTTCCGCTTGTAATTTGTAACTTGTAGCTTCGTGAAACGGGCCACTCGGAAACGTTTAGATCGACAAGCTTGTGAAATTATTTTCAACATTTATTTATATTTCTTCTTGTTTACCTACACCTAATTTCTATACATTTGACACCGATTTGACACTGATAACTAAAGTACTCTATTTATTTAATACAAACATGTCACGTAATAATTCAATAATTCATAGACACGTCGGCATCATTCGGAAGTAGACGTGAGTTCCGAGTTTTCACGATTTGAAAGGATTATTCACTAGATCTGTACAAAAAGTCCACTTCACCGCTTTAATGGATCCTGTCCATGGATCCTAGTGGACGGGAGGGAAAATTAATATCGATTTTTGCACAATTTGACGCTACAAACAGTAATTTTACCATTTAATCAATAAATAAATAAATAATTTAAACGGAGCTCGTATATTGACAGCGATTGGCGGGTGACTAACACCCGTATTCACAAACGTCAGTATGAGGTCTCACAGTGCTCACGAACGCACAGGGTGGTTCAAATCGTCTCATAAACAAAAGGTCTGTCAAAAAGGACCAATCACAAAGCTGTATTGAACGCAGTGCGTTTACTCAGTAGGATACCTTAAGTATTGTTTGTGAATACGGGTGTAAGTCCATTTTGAACATACCGAGGCGTCACGAACCACGCCCCCGTATCTATCTCCCTTGTTTCTGTCATCTGAGCTATGAAGTCAATATACTTTTCTGCATATATACAGTGGTGGCCACATAATTAGGGACACTTGTTTTTTTCCCATACAATTGCCTACAAAATAATATGGCTTTTCAATTTTGGCAACCATTCAAAAAGTTCTTAACCAATTATATTTTTAGTTACACTTATCGTTAACTAATAAAGTAAAGTTTAAATGTATGTATAATTTATCTCTGTCTAGATCGGATCTTTCATTTTACAAGGATTTGAAAAAATAAAGCGTCAGCACTTAGTTTTTAAATCCTTATTAAATATAAGGTCCGTTTTTAATATTAGTTCACTGTACATCAGTTTAAACCTTAGTTAATTACGTAAAGTAAAATGTATTTAGCAATAAAATTTGTCGAGAACTTTTTGATAAGTGGTCAAAATTGAAAAGTCATATTTGTAGGCAATTGTATGGGGAAAAAACAAGTGTCCCTAATTATGTGACCACCACTGTATATATATTTTTTTACTATGTTCACTATTTTTAACATTTAATGTATATACATCTTAATATGTTTCATATATTATTTATCATCAGTTAAGGCTGTTTCATTGCGCAATAGCCCCCATTGTTTTCGTGATACATTGCGTCGCTGCTATAGCTCTCGGCTTATACATGTTAAAACAACCCGTCAATGGATTGCTACAAGCATGCGCACCATAGATTAGCGTAAAACTTTAACCTCATACGAATGTATAACAAGAGCTAAAATAATTTAAATAGTTTAAGGTAACCTATATAACATTATGTCATATATATACGTTGCTATTCGGTGTTATCCGAACAGGGCCGTATTATTTACGAAAGACTTCAAGAAATTAAAAATACAGGCAGATTTTTTAATATGTCCGGTTTTTATTAAATATCCTTAAAAAAATATTTATTCACTTTGCAACCCTAGCTGTGACGGATTTATCCGTCAACAGCATTGAAAAGGTTAACATTAAATAAAATATTATACTCGTGCAACACGTTAACAATATAATTATAGAATAATACTAGATATAAATATTACAAATATAAATAGACACTTATGGTACTATTACAAGAAAGTAAACAAGACTTGATGAACATTACACTATTACGCAATAAACTTGATAAATATTTTTTTTACAACATTGTGTATATACTACATTTTCATGGCACTTAATCGACAATCACATTATGTTTAAATAATATATCAGTACATACTCATATCAAAATAGCATATCTTACTCGTCGAGGTACTCGTATCATTCGAGACAACAAGAAGTCCTTAGAGAACTTACCACAGCTCACGTTACAACTATACTATAATTACTGGTGTTATTACAAAATTATGCAACGGTCAGCCATAACCATTTTCACACAAAATTGTGTACGATTCGATGTAATATGCAACTGAAAAAGTTATTTAATGATTCACAAAATCGGTGCCTACGTCACAACTTTAGTTTTTCCTGATTATTGAAGTGTAGGTATTCCGCAAAAAATATCAAATTTAGCTAATCTAACCGCCCTGTAAATATATATGAGCGTTCAGCATTTTTCTTTCATGTGTTTTTTTAAACCAACCACAAACTATATTTGTTATAAGTACTGCGTAAGTAAAACATCGTTTTTTTATAGTTGTATTTATTTGATATTAATTAGTGCATTTACTTAAATTTTGATTTTAATGTAAATAAAATACAGACTTTTTTTACGAAAAATAAATTCTATAAAATTAAGTTGACGCACTAATTGAACAAAAAAAAAAAAATTACGCCTATTCAAAAAAATGCACAAGAATATCATGTAATTTCACTTTAATTGTCAAAAAATAAAAAAAGGGCGACGAGATTAGCTTTCGTAGGGTCCTTAACATAGATTATAGTCCGACAAGTTCTGGCACGATCGTCCTGGGGAAAGGGGCTGGCGGGGGTGTCTAAGCGTTAGCGGGGGCGGGTGGTAGAGCGGGGAGTGGATCGGGGTGCAGACCGCTTCACGCCGCGCTTGACGGCTCTTGTACGAAAACGTGCCAAACTATAGTCAAAAACAAAACATAATAGAGATAGTATATAATAATACTTGGAACTTCTTGGAAGATAAAAAAACAGAAAAGAATATATAAACTAAGCTCGGTACTAGACAACGATAAAGAGGCTTACATAGAGAAAAAGATTCATCCAAGACTAAGAAACAAGTACTAGCGCTCATCACACAAATATTGGCCGTACCGGGAATCGAACCCGGAACCGTTATCTTCATAGGGAGGGTCAATACTAACTAGGCTAGCCGCATCGTCAGTATATATATGTATACATATACAACTATTTGGTTACTGTCTGACACAACGCCTAACTTACTCATCGTAAAAACTTGAGATTTGCATCCTCTAGTTACTTTATAAAATGAATTCCTATTTTAAATTGTCAACACTTATAGTTAGTTAAGTATGAAAATGGCTAGGACCAACCTTTGACTATAAAAACAAGAAATATACAAAGCCCAAGGCTACCATTAATTATTATTTAACATTCATCAGAAAAATCCTAAAATTACAAAACCGCGTGGCGGTGCACTTAATAACTTAATCGATTTAGTGCAACGACTAAATCTGGTCACTAATACAATATCATATTAAATTATTTGTATGTACATTGTTCTAGATTAAATACTACTGCTACAAATTGGCGGAGTCAACTGTGTTAAGCGCTTGACCAAAATATTTTGTGAATTCAAATTTAGGCAAGAGTAATTTGGTAATTTAAAAAATCTTTGTCAGCGTAGTCACTATTATGTACAACAAGCTAGTTTCTATTTTGGTGTCCAAGTTAGTTTTAGTACCCATTTTTTACGTGAAAAAGAGGCAGGCGAGCTTGCGAGTCACCTGATGTAAGTGATCATGGCGACCCATAAACACTCGCAACACCAGAGTAGTCGAATAATAAGCTAACTGGGAAAGCATACGAAAATGTAAGGGTATTTTTGAATTGCGGTTATTTTTAAAATCTTGTTTCATCTGGCATGCATCAACTTTTACCCGCACAATTATAATTCATGAAGGTAATATGAAGAAATAAAAGCAAACACTATTCATCTTAAATTTTCACATTCGTACACGGCTAACCCCAACAAAATGAAGCGTCTAATTTTAGTTGTACATAAATGAAAGCAAAGAATAGAAATTAAAAGTGACAACTACGCCAACCCCAAAAGCTCTTAAGTATGATGACGATGAAAATATTTGGTTGTCCGAATGATCATCTGTTTCCCCATAGCTCCGGTACTATCCATAGCATATTAACAAATAAGGTGCCTTTTATTTAAGTGGAAAACGATGGCCCTATGATTCTTTTAGTCAAACATTTAAAACACCTGTTGAAATTGAAGTTTCTTTATCCAAACTTGCGTTGAACATGAGTATTTAATAACAGTAAAAAGTGAGTTAAATGTTTATCTTACTTTTTCTAGTGCGATAAAACATGTTCTTGGCTGTATGACTAATACTATGAATCGATTCACAAGAGCTGCCACGAATGGACAGAACGAAACTAGTGTCGATGAATACCGAAGCTTAAATCTTGTAAGGCCCAGTATGCAATAGAATATACATAATTAAGGTAAATTAATGAACTCTGTTGCAATAGGAGTAAGGTTTATTTTCCTATCTTCATAAACTGAAAATGGCATTATCGAACAAACGTAATTGAACTTTATTGCCTTGATGGTAGATTCAAAGTCCCACTCACAAAAAACTCCCTGTTTGTAGTATGGGCCTTACGAGGTTAAATACGCTGAATTAAATTGAGCTGCGTCAAAATGTACCTCATTATTATTACATGGCGTTCTTTTGGACGTGACGAAACCGGTTGACCTTAGACGCGTTTAAAACGTGACGTGATTTAAACGTCGCATCAACGTATTTGAAGATTCGGTGTCGTCGATACTTTAAACGCTGTTCTTATTTAAAACTCTAAGCCTGATTTTGTTTTGTAATATTTGAATATTTTTATACAGGATGTTATGCAGAAGGTTGGACAAACTTCAGGGACTAACTCTGTAGGTCATACTCATCAACTTTTATTATGGGACCAACATATAAATCGCGAAAAAAAAACAGATGTTCCATACAAAATTTGAGGGCTAAACAGCCGAAATGTATGGAACAGCTGTTTTTTTTCGCGATTTGGATGTTGGTCCCATAATAAAAGTTGATGAGGAAGACCTACAGAGTTAGTCTCTGAAGTTTGTCCAACCCTGTGCATAACACCCTGTATACCTATTCGGTCCATTCCTAGCAGATCTTGTGAATAGACATAAAGAAAATAGCATGTTTAAAATAAAAAGACACGTTTGCCAAATGTTTGTCAATTATTAAAGAACCGCTCCATAGATATATAGTAGTTATAGATACAAGTTTAGGTATAGATACTGCGTTTCCGGCCAGTGCATATCACCCATTGTAGTCTTGAGACTACATTCACAGTTATAAATATCTCCACAGAGTTGTAATAGTAGATTGTGTCACAAGGGATCAAAATGACATATTTATGGCGAGGGCATACATTGAATCCTGAGCGAAGTAAGGGGTTCAAGTGTTAACGCCCAAGGTGGAAATAATTTTGCTACCGCGTGACGGCGTGACACATAAGTACTGCTTCTCACATCACCTATGAGGAAAATAAAAGATCTTAGTGATGAAACAAATTAATTAATTTACGCTCTCTAAAAGTGCTGAAATTATGAAATGTAACAACAGGAAATTATGAAATGTAACAACAATTATCAAATTTGGCAACAAAATGTCCTTGAACAGAAAAGTGCAACTATGATCCCTCCTAGCAGGGAATTAAAGTCCCCTTTCCGAATAGGTGATGTGAAAAAATATGTACACGTACATCGACTTAGTATCGAGATGTAAAATATGACGCGAGACTTATGCCAAGTAGAAGACTATCTAAGACGACGCCTCAAGCGTGAGAGAGTGCAACTAATTCAGACATCTTTTTTTTGCGCTCTCGACATTTCCCTAGCCCAATACAAAAATATACAACCTCTTACATCATCCCAATGCCAGTATGGAGATATCTCGACTGGTCAGTCTTTTTTAAGACTTTAGGGTGTACAAATATTTTTGCCCTTAACTGTAACATACAATATATTTCATATAAATAGATTTTCAAAGCTTAAAAACGATAATTCATTGCACAACAACATTTTAAACGTTTTTTATTTATTTACAACACCGTTTAAATTACAAGGGTTACTGCAAAAGAGAATTGGGATCTAATTCTTAAAATATCATCATTTCAAATTTTTGAAGTATGATTATTCGGTAATATTCGAATGTATATTTGTTGATTTTTTAGTATTTTATAACGATACACAAAGAATGAAAAAATAGATCAAGAAATGAAAAATGTGTGAAATGATGGTTAGAATATGAGTTTAAAAAAAACAGATCAGATGTAGTAAATAATCCAACGGCATCGTATTTTATCGCACGACTTCTTATCTATCGTGCTTTCTCAAAAAGCTTATTGATAGGTACTAAAGCTAACTAGGAAAGTAAGATTAAAACGAGTTGTCTTACAAAATACTATGTTGTATGATAATTCACTACACCTGTACTCTTGGATAGCTCAAGTAAGTCATTTCCATAACAAACAAAGAATAAATAAACAAGTGTAACGTGTCTTTAGTTCAGTGTCGCCATTTTCTTTTGCAGTAGAGAACCATGTAGATTTTATATCACTCATATAAAACTAATGCTATAAAGTCATATATTTTAAAATCAGGACACGTGAACTTTTCGAAGGCCATTTTGTGTAACATCAAGGCCTTCATGCTGTATAAGAATTAAAAATTTGTCGTGACTTATTTACTGATTACCACCAGTGCTGATAATCGTTACTCGTATATATATAAAGCTCCCAGCTTTTTAATAGCGTTCGGCTGACTACCGCTATCACCATATCCCGGATTGAAGAGAACAAAAATATACGAGTGCTAGTAATTAATTAAATATCGACTAAGTTTTATCGACATCGTTAATAAGCAATTTTAAATCATCATAATTAATGGTCATTATGTTCAAGTTTACATACCTTTTAATAATTTGCGAACCTCTTTTATTTATACTTATCGCAACTATTAACAACCGATATTTGACATTGACTCTTGACTCGAGTCATTTTGACAACCTTTGAAATTACATTGAATAACAATTTATTCCGTGCGAAGATATTACTTAGCATTTCGACGAATTGAGAACCTCCTCTTTTTTGTTCTTTGAAGTCGGTTACAAATACCGGAAAAAAGATCGGTTATCTTTATCGATAGCTGATCATTCAGATAAAGAAGGTACAACTTGCTTTACGGTGGTATGTCATTTTTATCGAAATCTACTTGTAAAATTAATTTAAGTTGTCATCGCACTATTTAAACGGCAGTACAGAATTGCACCCGATAATCCGGGGTTTGGCTGTCACACTTGCACTAACAGTATATTCGTCACTCTTGTTTCATAAAAACAAACAAGATTTTCGATCGCTATCAAGAAACTGGTAGTGCAGTAGTGTGCGACATGCCTAAATCCCGGTTTCGCGTTGGCACTTAAAAAAGTTGCTAGTGATAAATTGATTACATATATTCAAGTTACATAATAAATAAAATAAATGTAAGGTTAGGGTACCATTTCACACAGATTGATAACCAAACTCAGCTTGAGGCTTGTACTATGGGTACTAGACAACGATGAGCAAACTTAAATACAGAGAAAACAGCTAAGACTCAAAATACTTGCGCTCATCGCATAAATATTTTTGCCGATACAGTATATCGAACTCGTCGTTTTTAGGTACACAATATAGATTTACCAATAAAGAATATGACTTTGAAATTTATTTTATTTCTTATTGTAACTATAACCAATCTGTCATTGACTCAAATTGTAAAAATGATTGAAATTACATTATTAAAAATAACAGTACATCATCAGTTGCGATATTATCAAGTCATGCAAGAATCCCTGCGACGACGTTGTATATATTTTATATATACAAAGACGCCATATTAAAATCCAGTTCACAGTTGCCACCGTCAAACCGGGCTTTGGTTAATAACATTTTCGAGCACCAAATACAGTTCAAACACAAATTTCTGTTCAGTCAGCCTTCGCGTTTCTTTCAGTAAATTATTGAACTTTAAATGTATATTTAGGCTTTTTTTAACGCCATATCATATACAAAAGACGAGACACGTCTACGAAAGCTGAAAGGGCTGTGTTAAAAACCGCGACGGATTAATCCGTCTGTGGTGAACATGTATTACGGATATATCCGTCATTGGCGTTGTACGGGCTAAGCGATTTAGTTTTAAATTCACAACGAAATCGCTCACTAAAGCAGTTCTTCTTTATCTATTATTTATACAATTTACAATTTTAATTTAAAAGGGTTAGGCTACGCTTTATTTGTTCCAGGCACTATACACGGGTCCTGGGTACGGTTATACAGCCGGAACTGTCTAAAGACGTCCGGGAATTAATTTATTCGTCCGAATTTCTGGACAAGACCGAAAATTTAATTTGTCCGAAATTTTTACAAATGGACTTAGCTTTCGGAATTTTATTTTTCTTTAATCCTAGGGTATCTGCAGGCAGCTCACCTCGCGCTCGCGGCGGCCTCCGCATCGGGTCCCTCGTGGTACTCGTGGAAGCACGGTACTATGCACAGGTTTGTCCTACATTCGGGACAGTGGTACTGCGTCTTCCGTCTTAAGATACGACCGCACTCGTCCACTGTGTTCCAGCAGAAATTGCAGCTGAGAGGAGGGCCGGATCTGTGGAGATTGATCACACTAATATTATAATAGCAAAAGTTTGTGAGTGTGGGTTAGTCTTTGTTGCTTTTTGGTACTGAAACGGCTAGGCGGATTTGGAGGAAATTTGAAATGGAGATAGCTTGTACACTGAAGCACATCGAAAATACTTTCTATTCTCGTGGAATGTTCAACGAAATGGGAGGTGTAGCAAATTATTAATAATAAGCGGGCGAGGTCACGGACGGAGGCCATAATAACTATACAGGGTGGACGGTAGTCGTCCTCGAGGGCCTTGGCGTGGTTGTAGGAGATGGTGCAGACCGGGAGCGAGCCGGTCGCGTGGACCTGTAGTTGTTCTAATGTTATGTTGAGTGACACACCTGACGGCGGGCGTGTGGCTGGCGCGCGTCTGGGGAGCGTCCTCGAGCGACGCCGAGGAGCCCGCGTTGGCGTGCTTGTCGATGTATGAGACGGCGCGAATCAAAAGCGAGCCGATCTCGTGGTCTATTGTACGCGTGCGCGGCTGTAAATGTAAAAAATATTGGTGGACTTTAAATTGGTATTACAAAATCAATGTGTTACGCATCTTACTTAAACTAAACCAGTCTCCGAAGTTTCATGTTGCTAATTTAACAAAAAGTATTTTTTTCCGAGTTTTCAGTTACTCCAATGTTTTTGAATGAATGCGGTCATCCTACCACTGTGTTTATGTTAGATTGATAACATCGAGTGACGTATGACAGTGAGATTAAATCTAGGGTAACCAAACTTTTGAAATCTGATTGTTCGTTTTATTTAATTTAAACAACTAAGTTGATGTAATACATTTGAACTCGCTCTGTATATTTTATCACAGTTACTCGTAAACAGTTAATTATGTCCGCATTGTCCACGGGTATTTTGTTTTCGTCTACAGCGTGTGTATTCAATCTTGCTTGCTTTATTTAGGACATACTTTACACACTCAAAATGCAGCTTTTTTAGCTTAAACGGCCGTTTTCTGGTAAATAGAGCAGCTAGAGTCCGACTAGCGAGTGGTGACACAAGCATTTTTCTCAAATTCTTCATATGGCAACAATTTTACCTATGAAACAAACTGTCACGTTATGTGTACCTACAGTCGCTATGCATTTCGTGTTACCAGCTAAGACACAAGATGAAAGTAGAAATATGGTAATTTTGCGACTCAGACATTTTGAGATATAGGTACAGTCAAGGAATTTAATTTGTGACCCACCTAAGGTCCAAAGTCAATCTGACATTCTACAGCAATAAGGTTGAGTTTCCTGACAATTACAAATGACTTGACATCTCTATTGAAAATGACATCTTCAAGCAGATTTTCTTTGAAAAAGGTAGTAAATTAACTTCCGTGACCGTACAAGCGATATGATAATTTCGCGACCGAGACATTCTGCCGTCCTATCAAAGAAGTGCAATGTAGCGTCAAAGCATTCTATACTCTATTGGTAACCACAATTAAATTTAAAATGCTTATACTATTACTAGGTATGCAGTTAGCCGCCTTCTCATTCTACTACTAACCTCTCTGAAAGTAGGTAGGGTAGGGGTTGCCATTGCCATTGTGAAGGGTTTTTATCTTGGTCTTACCGTGGTGCCAGTATACTGTGGGTACGACTCGTGTTTCTTCAGCGTGGGGGTGGCGGTCGACGGGACCGGCTCCGAGGCCTGTTTCCTGACTTCCCGCTCCTCCGGCTGCACGCGGCCCTGCCGCTTGAAGTACTTGGAGCGGCGGAGGCGGACGCTCGAGGTGTCTGAAGAGAGGACGCCATGGCATGATAGGGATAATAATAAATATCATGGGACAATGTCACACCAATTGACCTAGTCCCAAACTAAGCTCTAGGCTTATATTATGTGTATTAGACAACGATACACTTACTCATATAGAGAAATACACACTTAAATACATAGAGAATATCCAAAACTCGGGGACAATAGTCGCGATCATATCTGCCCTTACCGGGATTTGAACCTGGGATCGCTAACTTCGTAGGCAGGCAGGGTCACTACCAACTAGGCCGGTGCGTCGTCATGACACTTTGATTTTGACCTTCAGTATGGTAATTTTTCAAAATTGACTAAATACATATTTACTTCGGTTATTCCATACCTACTAATATTTACTTGTTTGTAACGCTTTCACAGCAGAGATATCCTCCAAACCAAATTCATTTAAATTGGTTAAGCGGTAAATAAATGAATTTTGAAATATTAAAATACTGAAGGTCAAAATCAAAGAGGTATTATGGTCCTCGTCGCTCGAAACAAAAATTGATTTCTTAAAATTTCTTATATTAAATAGGAAGTAGCGACTCCATGGATTCTAGAACCATTTGCCACCAAAAGTCCTAACTCTATTAATTACCATAATATTGATTTTTGCTTAAAAATTGGATAAATTAACCATCACTATCTATGTATATGATGCAGACTGTATAAGTCAGCATCAAAAGTAGATACAGATCGTCTAATTTCGAAAAGAACGCTACTTCAAAGTGTTTACGATTACGTTGAGTCTATTAACTAGTTGAGGGGCGATTAGTTTTAAATAAGACGATCTCGACATACTTTTGTACCATGTCGATTTATTTACAGCCACGTAAGCAATGTTGTTGTCAAATGTTTTAATGCGATAAAGTACAGTGAGCATACAGCGTGTCTTCCATACGAACATACATTTTAACTAACGATAGTTTTAAGCACGGTTAACGATTTTATAATAATTATAATAAAAATATAACCTACTCTTACCAATTTTAAGTCTTGTTGGGCAGCAATGTAATGCAAAGTTTTATTTGACAGTTCTGAGAAAGCATACTTAGTTTAATTTTAATGTTTAAATGTGCCAGATTAATTGGTATTTATTCGTTCCAACTTTCATCCAACCGTCCAATCGTATGGCTGCGGCTCCACTGAGGCGGAGATGAGCGGAGCGGAGCTGTGCCAATATTAACCAATAATTCTAAACTAACGTGCGCAAGGCGCGCTCGACGTGACCGCATGCGCCATCTATTGGTTAATATTACCACAGCTCCGCTCCGCTCGTCTCCGCCTCAGTGGAGCCGCAGCCTTACAGTGTGAAGGAGTAACCAACATACTCCACACACCCAAACGTTAACAATATTAGTGGGACTAGCTTTCGCTTGCTTGGATGTAGTGAATTCCCATTGCAGTGAATTAGAAAAGTTGTTACTGAGTAAAATACGATAAACAGTCTTTTGATTTAATATTTATTATAAAATATGAACTGAAGATCAACTAGCTGATAGTTAAAAGTACATATTACAAAAATAGGTTAACGTAACTTACCGAATCAAAAGGTTATTGTTTTCAACGATATTAACTGATACATCCCTACCAGTTTCAACGACGACGGATAAATCCGTCACTGTCGACTGTGTAAATAAAACTTTTTGTTTGTATAGTAAGAACTTATTAAACTGGCCCTTTCTGTTTAAACAGATCTCTTTGCTAATCGGGTCACTATATAAAATTCGTACAATACGGCGAACGGTTGACTTTTACGTTTTCATTAAATTTCTCAATGAAGTGTGCCTTTTGTAGTACATTTCACTTCAATAGGTAACCTTTTCAATGCCATATCAAATAATAAAAGAATATTTAACGCCATTGATTGGTTAGTTCCTGATTCGCCGAATTCTTGTTTCGCCAGAATTACTTATAAATGTGACGGTTAGAACTCTTAACCTTTTCAACGCCACATTCGGCTCTGGCCGTCAAGAGTTCAAGATTAAAAGAGACTTTGTTTGGTAGCAATAAGGTGTAATTTGCATAGCATAGCAAACATGTTTGGCGTGTGGGTGGCACATTTTGTATTCGACGTATGGCGTTCAAAAGGTTAATCGGTTACAAGAATCCAGCGAAACAAGAATCGGGAACAACCCATTGATAGCGAAATCATAGAGCTGATTTCTAATAACGTCATGGATATCCAGATCTAGTTTGCCCTATCATCCGTGACGGATTTATCCGTTGCCGTTAAACCGGTGGTACTGATTTATCCGTCAATGGCATAGAAAAGGTTAAGCAGCCTGAAACCGTCAAATGACCGCGCTAAGAATGAATACATATCGTCTCTACTTTAGAAAAAACTCGTTTCTGATAATTCGAGATGTATGAGTTTGAACTTAATTCTCGTAACGTTTAAGTTTAAAATCGTACGTCACGAAATACGAGATTTTTTCAAAGCAATGGCGATATATGTATATAAGGGTAAATAGGAAAGGAATAAAACATACGATTTACAAAATAACCAAAGACTTTATTAATCTATTTTGGTATAGAACATTATTATGTAGTGCTACGCACATTTACCTCTTGTGATATTTTGATTAAAATTTAAGCTATAATAGATTCAACGTCGCACAAACCAATTATCCTTGATTTTGTTTTACGATTCGCGAGGCATCCCCAATACATACTCTCGGGTCCTTCAGAAATAGGGACAGAGCTAGAATTATAATTCTGCCTGTTGACTGCCTGGGAATTCGCAGGTTTTTACAATCACGGCATCAGAAGATACAAAATAGCTATCTCTGAAAGGTTGTATACTTATATATAACTGTAGTTTGTGTAGACATTAGTGTATTAATCACATGTTGTGATCGTTTTGCTCCAAATAACTTCATACTACACACTGCAACCACATACTAACAGTTTACCTAACGTCCCTAATGTTGTCAGGCCTCCTGATTCCAAAATCTATAGAGAAATGTATGATTTCAAAACAGTTAGTGGCAGTCCGTGGTGGCCAATAGATAATCAAGACGGTTAAAAGGCTACGTCACGAATCGATTTAACAAATCCATTATATACAAGTTACAGATTACTGGGGCCCGTTTCTCGAAACTTACTACATTAGTAAGTTTATATAAAATTGTAGTGTTTTATTATTTATTAGTCTCGTCAGTTTCGAGAAACGGGCTCCTGCGGCCTTTCTATTACGACACTCGGTGATAAACGGTGATTTGACGGCTCACTACCATTATGTCTAAACGGGAAATCGTCAAGATGAAAGGACCAATTTGAAGTTAATATATCCAAAGTGAATTTAGTCAAAATGTAATTGTGATTATATTTATTTTCATGTTAAGATAATACCCAAAGTGAATGGTGTCCATTATAATGGTATAATTCGACGATTTTACCATTGATACCTAATTCCATTTTAGACGGAATTCAGGATGGATAATTTTCCCTGTCGAATTTCCGTTTAGACTTGAGGACAGTGAACCTATTTGTCCCTTAACTAGATCCTATTTACATCTATATACAATACAGTACACATTGGTTATTCCGGGCACTCGCCGTGGCGACTTCGGTCCACGCCACAAATAAAAAAAAATCGAGAAAATATACATCTGGAACGACTATAAGGGTCATTATTTGGGCGTTTGTTCCGAATCACTTTCGTGGTCACATTTTTGTGGAAGTGGTTGCAGATTTCGTTTTCGTTTCTGGTTAGGTATCTAAGTTTACCGGACATCTAACAAATATCCAAAAACGGTATCAAAATATAAGGCGAATTCTTCAAAAATATGTCCACAAAAGTGAGGCGGTTGACACGCTCGGATAATGACCCATAACGAAGGCTTAGGTACAATTCCACTGCACACGGTACCGTAAAACGGGGTGAGTAGGGACAAAACCTAAAATGAAGCATATGTTACTAGTTATAAGACTGAAATTATTTCAAATAGACGTAACGTTATTGTCCAATTAATAATTGGTCTTATTTGTAACAAGTTATGACCTATTTTAGGTTGTGTCCCTACTCACCCCGTTTTATGG
This sequence comes from Acleris literana, assembly GCA_946894065.1. Taxonomy (NCBI): domain Eukaryota; kingdom Metazoa; phylum Arthropoda; class Insecta; order Lepidoptera; family Tortricidae; genus Acleris; species Acleris literana. The sequence goes on along the minus strand of OX335668.1, from coordinate 97,339,492 downwards.
TACGGTACGCACGCTAAACACGAAGGCAACGCGGATGACTTGAAGGATCCACGGAAATAATATTTCTAGTCGTAGTAACTTTTTGAAAAAGGACGCATTTGGCAAACGTTATCGTTAACTTTTTGCACGCCTTACGCCAAATACAAAATGTCACTCACACACCAAACATATTTGCTATGCTATGCAAATTACAACCTAATTCATACGAAACAAAGACTCGTTCAATCTTCAACTTGTACTTTTTGACTTTTACGGCCAGAGCCGTCTGTGGCGTACAAAAGGTTAACGATAATGTATAGGATTGACGTAAGCTGCCGGACGGTCGCGTCGAGCGCTTGAATCTATTCCATACCGCATTACGTAGAGAAAAATAAACCTTAACGTCTTAGAAAAAAGGAGCATTTTGCTCATCACTAAAAATGTTATTGACGCGTTTTTGCAGTTTCACCGACGATACGAAAGTTTTCGAAAATCGTTTACGTTAGCGTTATGGATCTTGTCATGTAACGTCATTGTGTCAACGCAAAGTGTATGACGCGTAGAGCCCAGACTTGAGATACCGTTTTGTGGCATTCAAAAGGTCTACAAAGTTTTCTGTTATAAGCGCGATAATAGAAAATAACCGGTCACAAGTCTGTTGAATTTCTTGCGAATCTCAACTGAGGGGTCTTGAGTCCGAGAGCTTTAATAATACACTGGTCTCGAGTGAGATTCTCGTCTCAAGAAGCGTCAAAGTGAATGACAAATCATGAAAAAAAAAATAGCGGGTAGCTAAATGAAGATCAGTGTATTTCTACCGCTCCCAGACATGCAAAAGTGCGCCCCTCAGCCACTTGTGTCGGCTTTTAGCATTCTCACGCTTAAAATATGAAAACTATATGCCATTTACGATTTTTGACAATCTTCACCAATCTACTTTTGTTGCTGACTGAACACGACCCAGAGTTACTGTATCTATAGCGTCAAAAAGCATGTATAACTTTATCTGAAGAAAAATTAAATCGGAAATTTTAACGTTAATTAGTGACGCAGATATAAAGTAAGATTAACGATTGCTCCAAATTGACATACATGGATTTTTTTTCCACGTGAAAACATCTTAACGCGTCATTTCATTGTAGCGTGGCCGAAATCACCAATTTTATTCGCCCTTTAAAGGTCGAATTTGTAAACCTACAGCCGACCCTGCAGAAACAAACACCGCTACATCTAAATTACAAGAATAAAAAAAATCAGTCGAAAATCAAGAGATCGCTTACAAATAACTACAGCGACGTTCTCAACGGGAAAAAAACTTCGATTAGAAAAATATAATATATCTTATTAGTCAGCCGGTAGCCGCCGAGCCTGCTCTTAACCTAACCTTTACAACTCTCGTTTCTCTTTACACAAACACTATCACTAACGGTGAATACTTAATATTATGTATACAAGTTGCACGAGTTAAATAATAATTAATAAATGCTCGATTCAAACATTTCCTCAGTTCATAATCTCAATGCTGCCACATTGACAGTAAAAATAGTAATTGAGAATGTTGTTCAAACTTTTTACATATATTAGCTAGGAAATAAGAGGTCGGTATATTACAACGCCCTACGAAATTGAGCACCCTCGGCTCCAAGGCAAAGGATAAACACGTTGTACCTTGTCGCTTTAACGCCTTTGATGGATTAGTGTAGCTGCTCAAACGTGATGTTAAAGTGACAAAGAACGACAGATTATATGATATACAGTTCGTTCATTAGCCATAACTCATAGATATTTTATTTTTATTATTGTCAGTGGGCCAAGAAAAGTAGCATTCTGCGGATACTAAAAATTAAAGAAATTAGACCTATGATTATCAGAAAGTTAAACGATAGTGTCTTACTTAGTCCTCTTAAGTACAAGTCGATTCACGAGAGTTGGCACGAATGGATTGAATGAGTGAACGAAAGTATACAAGTGTGTAAAATAATAACAGATTTTAGGTTTGAAATTCGAACATCGGTTCAAAGGGCGGCACTCACACAGTGATAGGTGACATTACTTTTGTTCATTCCATTCGTGCCAACTTTAGTGAATGTACCTGTAATATCCATACCTCGGGGTTTTCGGTGCGGGAATGATTTGAGAAAGAGTAGAGATATACAGATAGGTTAGTCTGAGAAAAAGTCATATTATGCCTAATGAACAACTACCTCTCTGCGAATTGTATACACACTATGATACAATTTTATTTTGACTCATGTAGGAGGTAATTTAGCTTTACTACAAAGCCTTATGAGATAATAATAAAAATAACATTAATTAATTACCTGCAGTATTAAAGTCCGGTATCGGTGAACTATTTACTTATGAATCAGTAGGGGCTTAAAGAGATTGATAATGACTGATATTTTTCATTTATATTTTTAAGTTTTCATGTATTATTTTTTCGATTAATTATTCATTAGGTAGAATCCTGCTAGAGTACATTCAGTATTTTATGTCAATACCTACTCTTTGGCTAATTTCAAACATTCCCGCACCGAAAACCCCGGGGTTTGCTAATATTAATTTAATATATTTGCATTGAACGACAAAATTATTAAAATTAATTAGTATTTTTATGCAAATCATCTGTTTCATATCAGTAACTAAACTTCATTTTGACTTCATCATATCTTTTATAAGGTGAAGTAAACTGTTTTCGAGTCGTTCCTTTAGTTGAAGTTAATAGAAAAAAAATTGTTTGAACAACCATGTTACAATAAAAAAAAAAATTGTTTGAACAACCATGTTACAATAAAAAAAAAATTGTTTGAACAACCATGTTACAATAAAAAAAAAATTGTTTGAACAACCATGTTACAATAAAAAAAAAAATTGTTTGAACAACCATGTTACAATAAAAAAAAAATTGTTTGAACAACCATGTTACAATAAAAAAAAAATTGCTCAAATCAACATATTTCTGTAACAGTAGCCCTGTCAAACTACACTCTACAGGGCTAGTCGTTTGCCGAATGCAAAATATCCAGATCGACAGAAACGTTTATAGATAGCGATTGCGAATATGTAGCGTAGGCATGGGAAATTTAGGACTATCATAGTCACGGCTAAATCGCGTTTTTTTTACCATGTAACGTGTTTATACTTTGCCCGGGCCTCATGCTGTTATTAAAAGCTAGCTACAACTATAAATGCATTCTATTTCCAAGCCTTGGGCAAGTCGCGCGCGGCGCTCTTGGCAAAGAAATCGACCGTCAGAACATTTCCGCTAAGTCAACTATACAAAATTTAAAAATATACAAAGTCGAGATCTCTCACTGTGATATAACGTTTCGGTATTGACATTTGATACGCAAGGGCAGCCAGCTGGGAAACGCGTGGAGCAAGACATTTAACAACAAATTCGAAGTAGTTAAGTAGACTTTCGCATACAGGCGATTTTCATTTCTATTTCGGTGGCCATAAACTCTTGAACGCCTTACGTCAAAAATAAAATGTCACTAACACACCAAACATGTTTGCTATGCTATGCAATTTACACCTTATTGATACGAAACAAAGTGTCTTTTAATCCTGAACTTGTGACGGCTGTAGCCGTCGTGGCGTCAGTGGCCGACTGCGGCGTTCAAAAGGTTACACATCCTTGGAAATTTCTGCCCTCCTAAATAAAAAGGACGCATGCGCAATTTGATGGTCAAAGTAAATTCAACCCTACATCTTAAGAAATAAGGTCACTAATACATACGCGGTTCTATGAGACATACCCTTTTTTCTGAGGGCAGATTTCGTCCCTTTACTTTCTCAACCTCGCATCTGATCGAATAGTTACATAGGAAAGAAGTCTTTATTCTTTAGAAAACAAGAGTGCTTTTCCTATATAACTATTCGATCAGATACGAGCTTGAGAAAGTATAAGGGACGATTTTTGATGTGTGCACCGGCCCAAGTAAAAAAAGTTTCTCGACATTCAGATGAAAAACGACATAAGTCTAACATACTCCGAACATGTGCTCCATTTGATTTTGTCTGCATCAAGCTGTGCCCCTGCGAATCTTATAGCGTCAAGTACATTATTGCTCATTGCTTATAATATAGTTGCTGATACATTAGAGTTAGGCTTTATTGCCAAAAATTACATCACTATTGGTGTTCCAATTTGTACTCCGAACAAAAATATGGGTTATTCCCACCTGTTACCACTGGTAACAGCTGGGATTTTTTTTCCCACCTGTTACCACTGGTAACTACTGGGAATAAAAACTCCCAGCTGTTACCACTAAACTAATTGGTGGTAGTTATCACGAAATATTTTAGTGGTAACAAATGGGAAAAATATTCCCACTTGTTACCACCGAGTACTTTAGTGGTAACAGGTGGGAAAAAAAATCCCAGCTGTTACCAGTGGTAACAAATTGGTGGTAACAGGTGGGAATAACCCAAAAATATACAGGCCACGTAAGATGTATATCATCCTACTCAGGGATCTAAATATTATTCTTAACGAATTTCTGGGTATATGACACTAAGTGCATTCACATTCTCATAATAAACGAGTAAAATTAGGGTTTAGCTACAAAAATATTAAATAAAATCCATACGAAGTATGTAGAGTACACGTAAGTACGACACTTTCAGATAATACTGCACATTTTGGTTTGCTAAAACAGCGTATAAAATGATGTAAAAAAAATACTTCGAATACTCAGAGGTAGTTGGAAACAAAAAAGCTGCCTTTCTCTACCCTACAGCTAGGCAAGAGAGACGCAAGCACTGTCCTGCCACTTGCCTGTAGTCCGACAATTTCAAGCGTGACTCGCCTGCGGGTTGGTAAACGTTCGGGGGGGAGGGAAAGGGAAGAAGACTACTTCGCTAGTAGAATTTTTATCTAGCCCTCTCACAGCCAGCATAGTATCAAGTAACAGATTTACTCATAGGTTCCCAAAGTGGTAACCAAGGTATCCGAAGCGGCGAGATTAGGGGATGCAAATAACCGGGGTTACAATCGATTTTTTTTATAAAAATCAGGTAATAACCGGTTGAATTGCGTTCCCTAGGCAAGACCCTTCAGAAAAAAATAGGGCACTGAAGCTGTTAAGGCAGACTGGAAAAAAGGTCCTCAATTCGTAGTTTTTTTTTTTCGATGGATATAGACACAGTATTGGGGAGTATAAGTAGGTACTTGACAAACTACTTATAGTCCATACTAATTAACTTGTATTATTTAGTAAATACTTTTATAACCTTAAAATGCATGTTTTTTGGATAAAACGGCGGTTTTCAGCTGAATAAAGCAACTAGAGACCATATTTTGCACACCATTTTCCTGATTTTACATCATGGATGGTTTTTTATGACAAAATAGTTATTTTAGGTGAAAAGGGAGCATTTTGAGTTATAAAAGTGTTTACTAAATAAGACAAGTCAGTTGGTATGGACTTTAGGTGGAAATATTTCGTCATCAAGTTTTCAGTCACTATTAAATATCTTAAATACGTTGCAACACTTTGTCTAAATAAAAATCTACTTTAAAAGCCTTCCCCGTACGTCTGTCACCCTAAAAGAGTCGTTCACGAACTAAGGCCTACAAGATTATACATAAAAAAAAATTACACACTAACATAATTAGAAATAATAACTAAGTACTAATGAGTACAAAAAATGTGATGATGGTTAATTACAGTCGCGAGCAGGCAAGAATATTATTAAACATGTAAAATTGTGTAAAAAATATCTCGTGAGGCCCAGTATGCAATAGGATTTACTTAAATCAAGGCAATTTAATTTGGACTGTGTTGCAATGAGAATAAGATTTACTTTCCTATCTACATAAACTGAAAATGGCATTATCGAACAAACGTAATTGAACTTTATTGCGTTGATGGTAGATTCAAAGTCCCACTTACAAAAAACTCCCGGTTTGTAGTAAGGCCTTACGTGGTGAAAAAATGCATATCATCGTGTAAACCTGGGGCCCGTTTCACGGAGCTACTAGTTACAAATTACAAGCCGAAGTCTCTTTTTAACTCGTTTCGCTAGAAAGAGAGTCCCGCTTGTAATTTGTAACTTGTAGCTTCGTGAAACGTGCCACTGGCCTCTATTTTAAATTGTACAAACTGATCTTGTGTTGATATCGTAATCATATCATTGTCATTATCACAAGGAGCCTAATATGGCTGCGTTTATCGCGTGACAAAATGTGGATAAGACATTCGTCACTTTTCGACACGTACCTATACAGTGTGTTACCAGCATGTGGGCATTTATTAAAACTGCCGATAATATGTTGCTTTAGCAATTGTTTGCAAGTATTATCAATCAAAAAATCATTAAAATAAGTTCACAATAAATTTTCTTAAATATTGTCCATTTTTAATGTAGTGCATGCTTCATCGTTATCAGCATCGCTGTTGCTTAGTACAAGGCATGTCGTGGTACGGGGGCAAATCACAATAATCAAAATATCCGTCGACTGTCATTTACACTTGTCAAATTGCTGTGCTTTACGTTGCTGGCAATTAAAATCTTGTTAGAAAATTAACAAAGCCTGAAAATTTGTTTATTAATTAAATTAAAGTCATGGTTACGTTACAGATATACGTTATTTTAGCGTCCTTTAAAAAAAGCCAGGGTGCTGGTAACACACTGTATAATAAGTACGAGAGTGACGGATGCTTTATCCACATTTTGTCACGCGATAAACGCCATCATACTAGGCCCGCAGGAGCTCTATTGTACTCAGTAAGACACTACTGCTTTTGACACGTTATTGTATTGTTTTTACTCGGCCACCATTACTGTTAACCTCTTGACCGACACATCATAGTCATGACACATGACCAACATTCAACTCGAAATTGAACCTTATACGATAGAATTTAAAGTTCCTTTTTATCTACTAGACCATGGGTCGACAACCTTTTGAGTCAGAAGAGTGAAAAATTACAATTTACAAAGGAGAATGCCAACCGGCCCTACAAGGAAATGCCTGTTATGTACAAGACCCAATCATACATTAAAATACGCTAAAAAAATTGAGGTTTCGAAAACTCCTTCAAAAATTATTAAAAACTTGGGTTTTTGCTATTATTAAGATTTTTCTTTACAATGAAAGAGGTTATGTTGACATAAAAAACCTACAATAGATGTATCATGTGGGCGAAATGATTCGCAACAGAAACGTCAATATGTCAAAACAGACCTATTTTGTTCGCTAAGACAAACTAATGACAATTGTCATGCATAAATAATACTTTTTGCGTGAGTGACAGCAGAAAATCTTCATTATTTGTTTTGTTGATATAAAGTGGCAACTCAAAGTAACGAATGATAAAACCGTGAAGGCAACGGATGTTCCAGTAATATACTAATTAATTAGTGTTTGTTTCTCCCGAGTTCAGCAGACTTCTATTTAATCTGTTTAGTTATATTCAATTACGGCATTTTTTTTGAAATATTGGATATCTTTGTACATTCCAGGCATTATTTGGGGATTCTCCTTTCAAAGTTTTTAAAGAGCGACACATATTTTTTGCCAACAATAAATAGTAAGAAAATAAAGTTGGAACTAGGGTTTGCAATGCCGATCCATTTTGTATGGAAGATCCGGATAATTCGGATCCAGATGCGGATCTTCCCATACAAAATGGATCCGGATTTCAAACCCTAGTTGGAACTAAAGAGCCGCAGGTTGCCGACCCCTGTACTAGACGGTTTCTTCGTGGGGTACAGAGCACGTCACTTCATTCATAGGGAGGCGGTCAAGAGGTTAAGTAAATAATAGAGATTGTAACGTTGACAATACGATATGTTAAAGCGATATGGTTTCGCAGAGTAAAATAGAACCCCTGCTCATATCAGCTGTTATAACACGAATAACGATATCAAACAAGATTGACTAAAGAAAAGTAGAATAACTGAGATCGATTAGTTAAGACGATAAGCGTGGAATAGTGATTCTATCGATATATAAAATCACTAAATGTCATTTGTTTTCCATCTTCTTTTTACAATAATGGCTGTCCACCGATTTTCACAGCGTTGTATAGTGACATGTCGTAATGAGAATTCATACTATACAACGCAGTGGAAAGCGAACGCGCACGTGTACGTCACGCAAGCGGTGTGGCTGGGCCTTTGAAGGCGGGCAAACTTGAAATTATGTGCCAAATACTGATCTTACAGTTACATTGGACATATCGAATGAAAGAGACGCAAATATTAGGCAAATAACATCCGAATGAAGTGCCTCGAATAAAATTAGTTATATTTACAAGCTCTTCGCTTCTCTGTGGAAACTCGATCGGACTATCTTGGATCAAACATAAAAAGCAACAGGACAGTGCTATGCATCTCTCGCGCGCGCAATTTCCGCGTTTAAGTACTTGCTATGTTAACTTCACTATCACATATCACTTTCCCTACAACTTATGCTAAAAATCTTGTGCATTAATGATAAAAAAAACATGCTCAACTCGCATAGGTATAATACAACTTATATTATTGAGATCTACTTAAATATTACTGATTATGGCAAACTGGTTGAAGGACTGTGATCGGACCCATGTTATAGTCTAAGCGATAGAACAGAGATTAACGTTCACGACGACTCAAAATATACTTTATTTACTACACGAAAAGGTACACATTTCATTGTAAGAATTTGAAACGTATTCTGAATTCTCATAATGAAATGTGTACCTTTTCGTGTAGTAAATAAAGTATATTTTGAATCGCATGTGCGCGCAGCGTCGCGTCGCGTCGCGTCTCGGTGTGAATTGGCCTAAGATGCAAATTTTCGAAAATCGATCAAATGTATAGGTTTGACGTAACCTATAATATTTCCAGTCGATAGAAAACGGAAACGTTAGCACTGTTCGCATCTTGGCTAAGTTTGCACTAATTTTCACTCGAGTTTTATAGACTGTGAAAAATATGGAGTAGGAAAAAAAACGCCACATGGACGGCATTTACCTTAAATATTGGAAATAGCAAATTATACGCAAAGATGACTAACTTTTATTTTTTTAAACGATAAATACTGAATTATTGGATTTTTGAAAAATTTCCACTTACTTATCCGGTAATCGAAACGATCGAATATGATCAAACCATAAAGTCATGTTCTTTTTACGGTATTTTTTTTAGTTAAAAGGTGTATGTGTCTATTTGTATCATAAATCATAAAACACGACTAAAACAGAACTTAACTTTACAACTTAAGTTCCGATAAAGAACAAAAAATCCATAAATGCAGGATATTTTTTTCAAAAATAAAATTAAGTCTCGTTCAAAGGTTTCGTACCTACCGTATTCAATTTAGTCTTCACGATGTTTCACATTGAATAATTCCAGGCAAATGCCGCGCAGAGAAATTACAGGAGTAGACTTTAATAGTGAAAGCTTTCTTTTAAAGATAACAATTTCTATGTTGACGATGTAACCGCAACGACACAGTGTCGACACCGAGTGTCTAGTGTCGCAGCTAGAGTTCTCTGTAATACCGCAAAGACCATATCGTCCTTTTACTTTATCAACCTCGTGTCTGATCGAATAGTTAGATAGGAATAACACTCATGTTCCCTAAAGAATAGAGACTACTTTCCTATCTAACTATTCGATCAGTACGAGGTGGAGAAAGTAAAGGGACGATATTGAAAAGGCAAAGGCAAGTTCACTGATGTAACGATTACTGTTTAGAATACAATGGTGTGAAACAATTGTTTCAGTTTTAGTAGACCGTTCTTTACACGTATACAGGGCGACTCCTAAGTGGTGAACAGAAATATTTTTTCTTATTCTGTAGCTTTACTTTAAACGCTTTTACTTAACAATATATATATATATATATATATATATATATATATATATATTTATATAATAATTAGTTTACAATTTACCTGATTTCACCCTACTTCAATAGCCTAAGTAGGTACTCCATCGATAAGATTAAGTAAAATCTACATGAAACATTAAAAGTACAGTTAGCTGCAGAGGAATGTGACCCACCTGCATGCTAAGCTTCTACGCAGGGAGGGTCACGTTTATCTACAGCTGACTGTATTTAGAGTACTTTTCATGTAGAATAGGGTGACCACACGGTTGCTTTTATTTTACTAAATGAAATTAATTAACTTTAATGTCATTAAAGTTCAATTGTTTGCTTTTAGACGTAATGCACTGACCTTGCCTTGAAATGCTGCGTTAGAAACTATGATTTTTGTTCACCACTTAGGAGTCACCCTGTATAATGTGTCACGCAGACTTAGTCGCGAATCGTATAAAATGGACTCTAAAACAGTCAAGGCGAACTCCATTGCCCTTCAAACATTACCAGAATTTGTCCACGCTAAATAGCTTCGAAACCATCCATTGCTAGTTTTGAACGAGAACATACTATAACATATCGTCATTGCTTTGAAAAAACCTGGCATCTCATATTTCGTGACGTACGATTTTAAACTTTAACGTGAAGCGTATTAAGTTCAAACTCCTACGTCTCGAAATATCAGATACGAGTTTTTTCTAATAACGATATGTAGTTATATAGCTAGACAGATACACTTGTAAATGTGATATATACACAGATAAATCAACATATTCGCTACGCTAAGATATGACGATTATTGCTTTTTATTACGCTAACAGTCAAATATATGTAAAAAAGCGCTTTAAATGGCTTAACATATAAAGCGAGGCACACGTGACGTCTTGCAAGACTATCGACTTTAAAGATATGCGAAGGCCAGACCTATTCTACTAATGTCGGTACAAAAACATACCTAAGTGAGAGACGTTACAAGCTATATTGCTCTACACGTAAAACCACTATTCGGATTCCCTTGTAAATCTAGAATTTTCTACTTTATTGCTAAACATTGTGTGGAAAATGTCCCAAGGCATATATGAGGTCAATAATAATATCTTTGTATAAAATACTAATACTAATATATTAGCGTGTACAAATCTGGTGACCAGATCACAGTCCTATGGCGCGAGGGTAAAAACCTTAGCGGATGGTATGTATCGTGTTTACAAACTATTTATCCGCATTAAACTTACTATTAAAAGATCACAACATGAATAATATTGCTTTGAAAATCGACATTATAACGTCGATGTGCTCACGCGGGGTTAGATCGACTGTATTGACATTTGAGCTAGCTAAGCTCGATAATAGATTGACCGCTCCAAGACCTATCCGAGGTATCACATGAAGACTCCGGAATCGAATAACCATGTCACGACTCCGTAAAATACTTTTTTTTGTGTTACGCGTGTTGAAATGGAAAATATAATTAATGAATTTTCCGTAATATAGCAGCTTTCTTATATATTCCATACCAAACAGAGCGCTATATTATTTTTTGTTTCATTGAACTAATAGCGGATTTTAATAGAATTGAATAACATACTTTTTCGTATTAACACTATTATTTACTTATCGTAATGCCATAAGGTCAAGATTGCGGAGTCTACACATCCATCTTGCATCGATCAAGCTTTTCTGCTATGCAAAAGAAAAAGGCAATATAAAGGTATGAAGTCCATAGCGCATACTACCTTTTCGTTTTGTTCTGCGGTAACCTAGCAACTATCCCCGCGCTAGCTGGCCGCGTATAATAATACTGGACTTACCGGTAACGAGTTATATTTATTATTTACATCAACATGTGTGTGTAGAGATCGTAGCGCGGGACTCTAGGCGGGGTCGCGTCTGGCTCGCCCGCCCACTCTTGTCACAACGAGTGTGTGTCCTCGGTCGGAGTCCCGCAGGCCGCGTTCTATTGCATATTATTGAAGTTCACCCCTAGAATATTGAGGGGGGAGTTGTGCGGGACGCCTTGGAGGGGGAAGTCGAGGGGGCGGGAGTCGATGAAGCCGACCGGGACAGAGTGGGGCGGGCAGATCAGCGCCATCTGTTGTTCCTGTTGGGGCATTTCTTCTTTGTGCTCCGGCGGCGGGGTTGTGTGTTCGCGTTTGATGCGCGACTTGATGCTGGGCCGGTTGTTGGGGTAGCCTTTCTTCTTGTATTCAAGCCAGAGGGTTCTGTTGTTGACGCCGAACATGCGGGCAGCTTTGCAGAAGCCTATGCCGCCGAATCGGACAGCTTCTAAGGCGCGTTGGAAGTTCTCTTCTGACTGGGGGTTCGTGGCGCGGCGTCGTTTGGGCTGGGCCGGGGGTTGGTCCTGCGGGGGTTGGGCCTCGGGAGCGCAGCTGGGCCCAGGACTGGGACCGGGCCCCCCGACGGCCTGCGCGTACTCCCCGAGCTCCCCCTCCATGTGGGTGTTGATCACCCCCCCCATGTACATGGCGGGGTCGTGCTGCAGTCCGAGACACGCGTTCCCGTACCGCGGATACGTGTGCTCCATCATACTCCACTGCGCTCCTGGGAAGAGAGATAAACGGATACATAACTAGGTATAATAACAGCTCTAATTGAGTTCTAGCTGTGTCACAACTCATTGATCTCCCTTCCCTGGAAAGTAACACGGAATCGGAGAATAATCACCGGAAGAAAATCAACGTAAAAAGTAGTTTTTTTTTCCAAAATGGATAATTAATGCGGTCTCAAACAAAGACGCTCAATGCTCAATCTATTTATTACAATTTCACGCTGTTAGGATAAGTTACATTCATACGATGTTCAAAGTATAACCGATGTAGTACCAAAAAAGGCACCTAACTACACAGTAATTGTATAAATGATTTTAAATTTAATGTGCTTACCAATAGAGTATAAAACGCTTCGACTACTACATTGTTTCGCCAATGTCAAGTTTGACAATCACCATGGACTTAATAGAGAAACAAGTCCATAGAGATCACACGCGAGGATAATTTGATCGGTTAATAGTACATTATTGCCTAGGCAGAGAAGTAAGCAATTGCGGGCCGAGTATTGGTTTAAGCGGGCGAGCTTACGAGTCCGTTTAAAAATACGAAGCCCGCAACTGCTGTTCCTACCGAGGCAAATATAGAGCTTTTCTCAAAAAGAACAAGAAAAAAATTGTGTTGGAGTAAAATTTTCATCGCTTGAACTCATTTTTTGCATTGCATTCAAACAGAAACTTCACATGAAAAAACCATCACTCCCTACCGCCTTTTTGTTTATGACAAGGAAAGACGCCATTTCAGTTTTAAAAAAACATAAGCTATTCCAGACACAGATAAAAAAGTTATGTTTCGAATAAAATTTGGATGTATAAGACTTGTGCCCTCATTTTATTACGGCCCTTTTCACTTTTAATAAAGTTATAAGCTAGATAGTAATGGAATTTGTATACAACATTGCGGGCTTGTGTGGCGAGCACGTAATGTTGTTTATTTATTTGAAAACTATCAGTATACTATATACTTCGCGTCTCAATATGTAGATAGTAATGTCAACAACCCGGACATTTTTGAGAAATAGTACATTACTGCACAGACCGGGAAATAGGCCGTTGCGGGACGAGTAGAGTTAGCGTGGTCGAGAAGCAGTCGAGGCCGCGCTATATACGAGTCCAGCAACGGCCCTTCCCGGTCGAAGCTTGTATAGTGCTTTTCTCCAACAATGTGAGGAAATTTAAAACAATAGTTAATAATATTAATCACAGTCCCAACATTTCCTTGAAAGAAAGAACAGAATCGTACAATTTAGTATGACACTGAAATAAAATCACAAATTTAAACGTAATAAATTCAATTTGAATTAAATATAGTTTAAACTATAACATTTATTACGCGTTTAAGTTATTTAGGCAGTTTATTTTGTTCATGAACGCAATTTCTATCTTTTTTTAAACTCAAACTACACATTTTTAAATGCGTTGTAAACGCTGTTTGAAAAGGCTTAACTTTTTAGTCTATGACATTTCAAAAGTAAAATATACAAGGAAGAATTTTGAGTGCACGAGTGTTTGGCTGTTCGGAAACAGTTATCCTAGTCCAAACATGGTTTTAAAAAGTAAAACACCAGGTACGTAATGAAATTTCATACATTTTCGCGGCCGCTGCCTTTGGTAAATAATAACTTAGTTTTTTTTTTAATTTTGCCTGGACCTGGAACTTACAACTTTGCGGGCTGATTTGACAACAGTAAGATTAACATTTTCGAGCATGTGGGAGAAATAGTACATTATTGCCTAGGCATGGAAGTAGGCAATTGCGGGCCGAGTATTGGTTTAAACGGACGAGCTTGCGAGTCCGTTTAAAAATACGAAGCCCGCAATTGCTGTTCCTGCCGAGGCAAATATAGTGCTTTTCTCAAAAATTTGTGTTGGAGTCAAATCTTCATTGCTTGAAATATTTTTTTAATTGCATACAAACAGCAACTTCATGTGAAAAAACCATCACTCCTACCGCCTTTTTGTCTATGACAAGGAGAAACGCAATTCTTGTTTAAAAAAAAACATAAGCTATTCCAGGCACAAATAAAAAAGTTATGTTTCGAGTAAAATTTGGATGTATAAGACTTGTGCCCTCATTTTATTATGGCCCTTTTCACTTTTTAAAAAGTTACAAGGTAGATAGTAATGGAATTTATATGCAACATTGCGGGCTTGTGTAGCGAGCACGCAATGTTTTTTTTTTTAATTTGAGAACTGTCAGTAAACTATGTACTTCGCGTCTCAATGTGTAGATAGGAATGTCAAGATTTCCGGTCATTTTTGAGAAAAGAGTATTTACTCTGATGGAGTAAAGACATGTTAGCTCCACGCGTTTGTTCTTTATTAACAATATTCTATTTTGTATTTTGAGCGTCACTTGAGAATGTTGTATAATTATTCTAGACTCTGTTCTATCTAGGATGATGACTGTAACAACTCATATGAACACGTATTACAGATGTAGTGAAATATCCTTTCAGATCGTATTTTCTCGGAAATGTTCGTATTTGTAATGCTACTTCAGTCTGACTCAGTACCCATCAAGACAACGTGGGGGAACGTCGCATCGCGAGAGTGATAATCGATATAGAGTGGTTAATACCAGAGTATTTTTTTGTTAATTAAGTTTGTTTTCAGTTCTTTTTAATAGTCATGCCGAAAGCATTAAGACCTGGGAAACGTTAAGATCGACAAGACTGTGAAATTATTTTCAACATTTATTTATATTTCTTCTTGTTTACCTACACCTAATTTCTATATATTTGATCGTGGTGGTTTTAACATCTCGGTGTTATATACTTCAAACTCGTGGTTTGATATTCGACACTGATAACTAAAGTACTCTATTTATTTAATTCAAACATGTAACTTAATAATTCAATAATTCATAGACACGTCGGCATCATTCGGAAGTAGACGTGAGTTCCGAGTTTTCACGATGTGAAAGGATTATTCACTAGATCTATACACTTGTTTCTTTAACTTTCTATGTAATCTATGTATAATCTATGATCGATTCGCGCCTATATTAGCTCTCGTCCGCGATCTACCGTTCTAGAACGTCCGTTTTGACAGAATCCGTTTAAACGGATCTTGATGGCATATGTAGTTGTATGAGCTACTTCACACCCAAAACATTATTCTGGATCCAGTAAAAAAGACGATTACAAGGTGAATAGTTCCTTTAAAACGGATCCTGTAAAACGGACGTTCTATGTGAACGCGCCCTAACATGCAATAAATGTCGTGCTATAATAGTAGTTTATGTGACTGTACATAATGTAGGGCATTAAACACGAATGTGGGTTTATGAAACGAGCCGGAGGCGAGTCTCATAATAACATCACACAAGTGTTTTATGCCTAATTATGTACAGTTACATACACTACTTTATCTACCCACATATCATAAGCCTCCATGATGCATTCAAGAGCGGCATATTAAATTTTAACCGGTAATGGCGGTAATGAAAAGATTGAAAAGTTTTCTGGCAGCAGTCATAGTTTTTTTTTAATTCAGAGACTAACTAGAGTCGGCTCCAACTATCATATCGTTCGAAATCTTACTTACGTGCGACATTGTCCAATTTTGTATGCAAATTGACAATTCATTTCGAACTAAACGTCATCTCGACTGATATTAGAATAGAGGTCAAATCAAATTTCTTTGTTTTTCAGAGATGTTCGAAATTTGAATGTCATAAGAACATTGAAATTGATGTTCTTATGAATCCATAACATTACTGCCGCAGATAAAAAATTTGCTCTAACAACAGAGTTGATTATTATGCTGGTTATAATTTGCGGTTTGTGAACGCGTCATAGAGGGTTTATGATATGAGTGTAGATAAAATAAATTAAAATAAGTTTGTACAGTTCCGCGTTTAATTTATCAAACAACCAGCGAATTTGCGCTACAACACAGCGACACCGTTCAGAAATTTAAATAATTAATCGCTTTTTATTAAATACCTCGCTTGTGAGTATAATAAGTGACTGAAGTTACGAAAAACGGCTGTCACATGAATCACCCTAGATTAAACAGAGTTAAACCTGTTTTTTTTCCATCTATCACATTAACGCATTCACTGCCACCAACGCATATATGCGTCACCGTGACTTCCACCCAGTGCCCTCAACGCATATGTGCGTTCTTACTGTAGGCAAGCTCCGTATAAAACAAAAGATGTGGCACCTGGCGAAAGTTCAAAAAACAGTACTGGCAGTGAATGCGTTAATAGAGTTTTACTGTGTGATTTTGTAAAAAACAGCTGGATTATTTTGGATGTAAAGGTTTTTTTTTAATTTGAAACCGAGCTGTCTCAACGAAAGACCAGCGCTAGCTTAACGGCCGACAGTAAATCTATTTTTAAGAGGCATCGCACTGTATAGTATAGAATTGGTATACGGGCTTACCTTGTGGCAGCCCGCCTGCTCCCGCTTCCATAGGTAAAGGCTCCACGTTGATGTGAGGATCCGAATTCTGGAAACAGCAATTTTAAAATGTTAACCACCGTGACGGTGACAGCAAGAATGTTGGACACTTTTAGCTAAAGGCACCAATAATGGACACTTAACTCTTAATCTGAAGGTCATAAGGTTACAAATTGATTGTTTCAAAACAAATGAATAACCCTTCTTTTGTACCATAAGAATTTAGTGTTCATTATTGGGCCTTGTTCATTACTGGTCCCATCCCCCTAAGAGACATTTTGGACACTATTAACTCGATCCTTTTTCAAAGGACACGGAGAGTATGGAAAAAAAACTTTGGTGAATTTTAATAAAAAATAATGTTACCTGTCTTGGTCAATATGTAAAAATACTTGGTGGACATAAAATCCTATGACTAGTTCTTGAGAAAAAATATATTTAGTAAAACATCATATGGATATTGGACCTATAGAAAAATGTATGAAAGAAAAAAAAAGTGGCCAGTTTTGAACAAAAAAGAAATATATGGATTAAGGACCGCTTAATTAATCAAGTTCATCAAAAAAAAAAAATACAAAAAAGTTTTTATGATATTTTTTTGTGATATTTCCGTTTTCTGCAAAAATTAAAAATAACTAAAGAGATACTTTGTGCATATGTTTTATTATTATAAGTTTGGTGTCACAGCCCCCTATTCTTCAGTATTTAGATTAGAAATGAATTTTAACGAAAAATACTTGGTTTATCATGTTTTTTTTTAAGTGAATCGGTGAAAAGTTGTGTATTTTTAATATTTCATAACTTGTAAGTGTGTTGTAATTGATAACATAAATGATTCAAATACAAACATATCAAGTGTCCGGCCCTTGATTTACATAAGTTCATGAAATGTCCAGCTGATTTTCGAGATATTTTTATTTTCTGTTTGAGTTTAGAAAAAGGTGAAATGTTTGCGATTGGTATAATTATATTTTATGATTGATATACCAATGGAAAGATAAAAGAACAGGCAATGCACGTAGAAAGGAATATAGTACATTACTTAACAAGGGCTGTAAAAGAAAGAAAGCCCGAAATCGCAGGTATTTGAGACCCGAGCCGTAGGCGAGGGTTGTAAATATGCGATAGAGGGCTTTCTTTTTTACTGCCCGTGATGAGTACACAATTTTACGTCTTCACCAGGCCACAATGCGAGTTTTACCGTGCGCGCAGCGTGCGATAAAACTCACATTATGGCCAGGTGTTACGTGAAAGACGTACACTTACGTTTTACTGATGAAAATAAATGATTCAATTAATCAAATATATTATTATTAGGTATTGATATTTTTTTCATCCGAACGGTTTATTCTTTGACACACTGCACTTAATATATTGCCACATTTCACTTTTCTATTGTTAAACTATCACCATTATAAGTTAACGCGCCGAATTCAACAATTTATTTATCACTAGACACATAAAAAACATCACAAAAATTATTTGTTTACGGAGCGGCGCAGGCGGCGGCCATTGCGGACGAGCACATTCTATTGGGCATTAATTTCTTTTTATTATTTTTTCGCTTGTTCAGATGCTTGGTTTTTAGGGGAAAAAATCCAATATGTTGCCAAAGAAGTGACAAATCAATAGGATTATTTTTTTACACTAGCAGGGTCTTCGTTTATGAAATTTAAATTCTCCAATCACAGCGCCGTCCTGCGCACAACTGTTGTGCGTAGGACACGACCGGCCAAAATTTTCTACGCACAACTGTTGTGCGCAGGACACCTGACGGGTTAAAAAATATATTCGTTTAAAACAGGCCACTTTTTTCCTCCATAAATTTTTCTATGGAACCAATATGCACATAATTTCTCACATAAAATATATTTTCTTAAAAATTAGTCATAGGATTTAATTGTTCACCGAGTATTTTTACATATTGACCAAGACACGTAACATATATTTTTTTAATCAAAATTCACAAAGTATTTTTTTATAGTTTCCGTGCTTGTGTATAAAAAATCGTCACTAAAGAACTACTTATGGTCATAGTCACACTACAACGCCCCGGCACCAGATCAGCACCGGCTCAGCTAAAAGTGAAACATTGAAAATTGAGCTTTGATGTGTGTTAGTACGATACATTTTTTAAATTTAAGTTGTAAGAATAACCACTTTTCAATGTTTCACTTTGAGCTGAGGCGGTGCTGATCTAGTGCCGGGGCGTTGTAGTGTGACGATGACCATCACTGTTCGTTTGTTACGGTTGAACCCTTGATATGTCTAAGACCAGGTCCAGACGGAGCATTTTGTGCGCGTGAGCACTCGCGCGTTCCCGAGGTACTAGAGCTACATACATCGCGTCCAGATGCTGGTCTTTGTTTGGAAACGCGCGAGTGCTTACGCGCGCTAAACGCTCCGTCTGGACTTGGTCTAAGCATCAGTGCAATGTCACATGATCAATATTTTGTTTGATTTTTAACTTAATAACAACTCCAATGGAGTCTAAAATGTGTTCTTTCCAATCCCAATGAACTTATCCCAATGTGGTCTGACGATGACCATAACCCGGATCCCAAAACAGACGGAGAAAACGAAATTTTGTACCTCTATTTAAAATAAAAATAATATTTAAAGCCCCAATTAAATAACATTATCAAAAATATAAATCATCTGAATTAAACATAGCAGTGTAATAATGAAATTTAAATAATAATAATAAAAAAACAAGTAAAATAAAACATTTAAAAGCAAATAAACACACACACATAAATAAAGTAGAATAATAGATACAATTCTACCATACTTATGATAACTCAATAAATAATTTGATTTTGATTTGATAATACATAATTACTTCTGCATTAAATTTCTTAATAAAATATTAACATTCCGCAAAAGACATCAGGCAAGACATCGCGATGATACAAGCATTTTAAACTGATAATTAGATAGCGATTAGACAGAGAGACCCAATATGCACTGTGACGTCATTTAACAGGTCGGCCATATGTGGCATTATCTATGTAGAGGGGCCTTATTGTCGATGGCGCTTACGCCGCACTCTGTCCCGCGACGTTGTATTTATATTGGAGCATCTTTAATAATGGCGGAAGCGCCATCGACAATAAGGTCCTTTTCCATAGATAACGTCACATATATCCACGTTAAATTCTGTTTTGCTAGGAAGAGAGTGGAACAAATCTATATTAGCTTATATCTTGGTTACTTTAATAGATTTTTCTAAACTGTTTGTTACATCTTTCGCAACTGTGAACTGTGTGTGTGTGTGTGGTCCCACCTGGGGTGCGTCTTCGTAGTCCCGGCGGCGCTGGGGCAGGCTGCTCAGCGTGACCGACTCGCGCGGGGGCTCGTGCACCAGGGAGTCGTCGAGGCGCTCGTCGCCGGCCATGTTGAGCGACGTCGAGCCCGTCGAACTCTTTCTGCGTCTGACAAGGTACAGGTTAACCGTTGAAGCGGGATCATTACGGGGTTTAAATAAACCGTGACGCAATAACTGTTAACGCACCGAGCGACTAACGACTTGCCCAACATCGCCCTATGTACGGTCGGCCAAGAAAGTTGTCTTTTGTCAAAAGTTTCTGTGAGAACTATCGCTAAGGTTGACACTTGTCACTGTCATAATATTATTGCAAGGGAAAATCGAACTTGTTGTATCATGACGTGCAAATGAACTTCAACCGTAGCGTGGTAGACCACATTTTTGGCCGACTGTACACTGTGCATACAACGCATGTGCGCAAATCGCTGATATTAATTAAATATTGTACAATTGTAAAAACCGGCTAAAACCGGTTGCGAGGTTTAGAAATTCGCGGATAAAAAGACAGAAGACAGACGCGGGAAGCTATGTTTTATACTATGTAAAAATATAAAAACCTCCCGTGTTATCTAACTGATGAAATCCGTTGCGTAGTTTAGGAGAAGTTAGAGGATATAGACAGGCAGAAAAACATACAAACGCGGCAAGCGACTATATTTTACACTACTCGTATAGTTCGTTCGTTCAAATAGTGTGCATTGCAACCCTTTGAAGTTGCCGACACCGGTTTGTGCACGCCGCGGCAGCTTCTATGTACCAATTGTGGCGGCACATCAAAGCATGCAAACTATTTGAAGGAACAAACTATATGCAAAGATATAAAAACCTCCCGTGAAAAATTATTTAACTAATGGTGAAAACTAGGGCCTCTATTCTTGCACGGTAGAAACCATAACGTTTTTGATCTGTTATCGTATTGTCTGCATTTTGATAGCTCTTATTTACTTGACAGTAATAGCCAAATTCGTAAATAATAACAGGTCAAATATGATTTGGATTTTACCGCCTACAATACTGCCCTGCTAATCCAATACGCAGTATCTCAGATAAAATTAAGTTTGTTCTCAGTTCTTTTTAATAGTCATGACCAAAGCATTTAGACCTGGGAAACTTTTAGATTGACAAGAATGTGAAATTATTTTCAACATTTATTTATATTTCTTCTTGTTTACCTACACCTAATTTCTATATATTTGATCGTGGTGGTTTAAACATCTCGGTGTGATATACATCAAACTCGTGGTTTGACATTTGACACTAACTAAAGTACTCTATTTATTTAATACAAACATGTAACTTAATAATTCAATAATTCATAGACACGTCGGCATCATTCGGAAGTAGACGTGAGTTCCGAGTTTTCACGACCCCCTTACTAATAAACGTTAAGTAACGGTGGTATAGCTATACAATGTTTTGTCCTTATCTGTCAAATTCGAATGTCACAATGACAGATAAGGACAAAACATTGTATAGCTATACCACCGTTACTCAACGTTTATTAGTAAGGGGGTAGATCTGTAACGCGGTTGTTATGTTTACACATAGAAGATATAAAAGTATAACACTCACATTCCGTATCTTTTCCTCTTGGTGGAAGGCGAGGTGGCCGGCGAGGCGGAGTGCCGGTTGGTCTCGACGGGCTCCTGGGACTGGATCTCGGCCGACTGGCCCTGCGAGCGAGTCAGTGACGTGGTCTCCGGCATTTCTGTGAGGCCCTTTATCTTCAGGTGCTTTGCTGTGTCTAAAACCTGGAAATGGGTTTCAGTTAGTAATAATTAGGAGAACATAGAAGGATTTTTTTTATATAAATAATAAATTAATATATTGTGATACTGATAACTGATAACAGTGGCCAATTTACTGAATAAATATTTTGATTTTTTTTGACTGGTAATGTCATACAAATTGACTTAGTCCCAAACTAAGCTCTAGGCTTGTTCTATGGGCACTAGACAACGATAAACATACTTATATAGAGAATTACATACTATCTCTATGTATTTATACATAGAAAACATTCAAGACTAAGAACAAATACTCGCTCTCATCACACAAACACTTGCTCATACTGTGAATCAAACCCAGGACCGCTAGGTTCGTAAGCAGGGTATGTATATACGTTTGGGTCAAATCTTACAAGAAAGATTTAAACCACCTCCCAGGGACCAATTGCGTTGAAATACGTAACTTCCATGACAATACAATCATATGGCACCATCAAGCTGGTATGATGAGACGTAGGGTGGACATAATGTAGGAATTCGTAAATTCGTCTTGATGAGTAGTTGATGACTGTGAAAAAATAGTACAGTCGGCAACAAAAGTTTGTTCCATTTTATACAGTAAGTAACTTTTTAGTGTGAAGCATGCAAGGTCGGCACTTTCGTTCGTTATACACGACTTACCGCACGCACACAGATACACTAAGTAGGACAACGCGCTGAGCCACAGCACGAGTGACAGCTTACGTGTGTGCGTGTGCACGCACACAGAAAGCCATTTTGCAAGCTTCACTCATGATTAGACCAGTTTAAGTCCGTATTTGTTTTTAGATCCGTGGTTAGAAGTTGAAAATAATTACCTGTGGCAACTGTTCTTCGGTAACATTCACCTCCCCGCAGTACATGAAGTCAACCATGGTGCGAAGATCGGCAAATGTTACATCTTTCAAGATCACTATAGGGTGTTGCGACGGGTTATCCACAAAAAGGGCCTGGAATTAACAAATATGTAATTAAAGTTATAACTTACATGATATATATCATATATATATATCATTCTATGTACCGATGGAGCAAGTTCACGACAGACTGGATCCCAAGTAACGGCAGTCGGAGTAGAGGGAGAACAAAAAGATAGCGGTACGATTTGGATAATACAAACCACGCTGGCAAGGATTAGCCAGAACAAGAGATGACTGAAGAAATGAGGGGGGAGGCCTTTGCACAGCAGTGGGTCACTAAATAGGCTATCTTATCTTATCTTATCTTACAGATGGGCCCTTTCGGATACACTTCGACCCTTTAGGATCTTTCGTGCATTTACCCTCTTACACACTCAGCTGTTCGAATGTGCAGGTTTCCTCACGATGTTTTTCCTTTACCGTAAGAGCATCGGGTAATGCACTTAAGTTAGAAAAACTCATTGGTACATGGTGACTCGGTACCTTACGATCACGAGTCGACCCCCCAAGCCACTATGCCACCGACGCTCTCAATTAACTAAATAGGCTATAATAGATAGAGTTAACGGTGGAACGGGGTTCCCTCGGTGCGCGAGTTCGACTTGCACCGCTTGCCCTTAAACAGTGTTTTTTTTAAAATATTGTCACTTGCCTGGAAATAGGTGCTGCACGCAGACAGCACGATCTTGTGCGCCTGCAGATGCTTTCCTTCGGCAGCCAGGGTGACGTCGACCAGGGTCTGTGTGTTCAGCAGGGTGGTGAACATGGAGATGAAGTTCGGCTGATGGTTGTTCCACCGCAAGCTGTACTGTTGCGACATCTTTAGGCACTGTGGAATAAAGATAATCTATTTAATAGGTATATAAAACAAATGGGAGTGCGACTTTCTCCCGTTCGCCATACTATTCTTAGGCTGCGGCCCCACTGAGGTGGAGACGAGCGGAGCTGAGTGGAGCAGAGCTGTGAAAAGAGTTAAGTGATTCCACTGAGGCGGAGACGAGCGGAGCTGAGTAGAGCAGAGCTGTAAAAAGAGTTAAGTGATTCCACTGAGGCGGAGACGAGCGGAGCTGAGTAGAGCAGAGCTGTGAAAAGAGTTAAGTGATTCCACTGAGGCGGAGACGAGCGGAGCTTAAGCAGCATACAGGGCGTCCCAAGACTCCGGTTGACTGTTTCCACTGAAGCGGAGCGGAGACGAGAAGTGTATTTCAACTAATATGATTGGTCGATTCCAACACGTCTCCTCTCCGCTCCGCTCATCTCCGCTTGACTGTTTCCATTGAAGCGGAGTGGAGACGAGATGTGGATTTCAACTAATATGATTGGTCGGTCCCCACACGTCTCCTCTCCGCTCCGCTCATCTCCGCTTGACTGTTTCCATTGAAGCGGAGTGGAGACGAGATGTGGATTTCAACTAATATGATTGGTCGGTCCCCACACGTCTCCTCTCCGCTCCCCTTGTCTACGCCTCAGTGGAGCCGCAGCCTAACACCGTCGGTTAAAAGGGAAAAATAAATCCAATTGGGCCGATTGACCGGTCGTCCGATCGGACGAACGGGGAACACCCGCATCTTCATACAAAATATCCATTTTCTATAGACAAAATGCGAATCGGTGGTGATAGATGTGACTCCAGCCATATATGGTTCTTATGCTTTGACAATGTGACTTGTGAAAAATATACAGTAGCGGCAAAAAATCTATCATATTTGTATATACATCCCATATGATTACCTACAAATGTGACTCATCAAAACTGACAACCAATCAAGAACTAGTTGACCAATTGTATTGATATTATTCGTTAGCTGATTAAATAAGGTTCAAAATGGTATATAACAAATGTTTGTACATATAGTCGTATAAATTTTTTAAATTTTAGCAGTGCAATTGGTCAACTAGTTCTTGATTGGTTGTCAGTTTTGGTGAGTCACATTTGTAGGTAATCATATGGGATGTATATACAAATATGATAGATTTTTTGCCGCTACTGTATATTTTTCACAAGTCACATTGTCAAAGCATAAGAACCATATATGGCTGGAGTCACATCTATCACCACCGATTCGCATTTTGTCTATAGAAAATGGATATTTTGTATGAAGATGCGGGTGTTCCCCGTTCGTCCGATCGGACGACCGGTCAATTGGATTGTTTGCCGCTACTGTATTTACTGAAATATGATGGATTTTTTGCCGCTACTGTATTTACTGAATACACCAGCGCTACCAGCCACTGTCCTGTTATCTTCACTTTTTCTATTTTCTAACACCATCGATAACGATCGAAAGGCTTCAGTGTTCGCTACGCTGCAGTTCGAAATGAGGTGTGTCGTTAGTCGTTAGGGGTGCATAGTTAACTAAGATCGAATGAAATAGCCTCGTTCTAGCCCTATAATTAATGTTTCTTACTTGGTGTTCCAAGGGTCGTTAGACTAAATCAACTTATCGACATTTATACGGCATGTACAGTCACCCAATAAATGTTGAGCATACTTAGAACCTTGTCATTGTGAATGTCATTGTCAGACATAGGAATCCAGGGGGCAACATTTTATGACAGGTAGGGATTTCCTATGTCGACAAACTCAATTATCGATGCTTCTTTTATATACTAGTGTGATCACTCCAAGTTTTGCGTGTAAAAACATTTTTTTTGAAACTTTATTCTTCATTATTTTTTTCTTCATTACTGTTCCATCTACTATTATTAAAATAAACATACATACATACATAATCTCACGCCTTCGTTCCCAGAGTGGGGTAGGCAGAGCTACAGAATTACAAACATCTCTAAAAAGTTGTTGATAATTCTATAACCACAATTTGCACAATTAGGCTAAGATGTTTACCAGCGTATTAGTGACAGGTTGCAAGCCCATCGCCTAACAGTACTATAAGCCTTTATTCCCTTAGTCGTCTCTTACGACATCCACGGGAAGACATAGAGTGGCACTATTCTAACTCGGCAACCACACGAGGAATTAAAATAAACTATCAGAATTTGTTCCAAATTTTCGGGCGATAAACGTCTTGGCTCATTGTGGCTAAATGACTTTTCAATTTCTGTGGAGGTAATAGGGGCATAGCATTTTTTTTAAATATGCTGTGTGACACTGTCTTCAGAAACATACTTACAAAAAATACATACAATGCTAGGGGCGATATATGGAAAAAGCACCGATAATTGAGTTTATCGACATAGTAACTCCCTACCTGTCATAAGATTTTGCCCCCTAAATTCCTATGTCTGGTCATTGTCACGTGTGTGTGTGCTTAACATTTTCGTTGGGGTACTGTACATCAACTAACCTAGATGGGTTAATAATGTAGAGGAAGTACCTGTAAAAAACAATAAATAAGGGACACACACAAAGCTCTAAGCTGCTATGGGTACTAACTAGGCAACGATAAATCGTTACTAATTTAGAAGAAACTCGTATCTGATATATCGAGATGTATGAATTTGAACTTAATTCTCTTCTCGCTTAAGTTCAAAAGCGTGCGTCACGAAATATGGGATACGAGGTGTTTTCAAAGCGATGACGAAATATACCTACTTATATTGGGAAATACACATTTGCGCGCTTGTTTTGTTTTTACCCGACTGCCGAAGGAGGAGGGTAATGTGTTTCACAGCCTATATATGTATGTTTGTTCCTTTGTGTCACTATAAAAACTAAACGCGTTTTCCGATTTTGATGATTCTTATGTCAATCGATTTGTCTTAATCTGGTGAGTGTCACTGAAGATATGACAGTAATCAAAATTCAATATGGCGGCAACCAGATGCCATATTGTGCAAATTTAAAAAAAAAGGTCGACCATGCATGACAAGTGGGGTATCATTGAATAGGGATTTAAAAATCATCTTTAGGTTTCTTTCATCATTTTTCATTTTGAATGATCATTTAGGATTTATAACGATTTAATCTCCTGAGGTTCCTTGTACTAAAACTATTACAAAATACGGCCATTCAAATAAAGATCTAGTGCAAAGAAAGTACAGTGGAATTTCTTTTGTTTTTATGACATAAGATGAAATTGGAAAATTGACTTTATGTCATTCGTAATAGATTCATATTCCATTGACAAATTTCGTTGTACGCTGGGCCGTAGGAGGTAGTTGGTTAGCAACAGCCGGGTTTTGAAAGCTTGCTTTTTGTTAAAGTTATTTCTACATTCGTTTCGAGTTCGTTTTAGAGCTAATAACTCTTAACAGAATAGAGGTGCACGTTGTGCGGCGTTCCATCTCAGCAGAGGTCTCCTCGTGGTTGAGAAACAGTGGTAGATTTTTGACGTGTAAAAATGCCCGTTTACCGTATGTTACTTAATAACATCTTTTTTAAATTCTGTTAAGGGATCCGAGACTTCGATATTTGCGTTATCAAGACAACAATGTTAAGACTGCAATCCTAAGACTAATTGCCAACCAATATAAAGTGCGATAGCTCTTAGGTGCTTCGGGTTTGTACTTGTCTCTCACTCGCTCTCATACGCTCTTATTAAGAGCGAGTGAGAGAGTACAAACCTGAAGCATCAAAGTGCTCACATACTGTATTTACCTCCGTATTAATGCGTTTATACTTTTCTTTTCAGTATTATTCACGGCCGTCAAAGACAACTCGACGGGATTTAAAATAACGAAAACGACTTAGGGCTGATTTTTCAATCTCCAAATAACACGATCTGTCAGGTAAATTGTAGCTCTGTCCTTTTCTTTGTCATAAGAAAGATAAGGACAGAGCTACAATTTACCTGACGGGTCGTGTTATCTGGAGATTGAAAAATCAGCCCTTAATATATAATTTAAATGAATAAGTCTAAACAAATATAATTTAGAAGTCGTTCAAATTAACCGCGTAAGGCCCACCATACTACAAACAGGGAGTTTTTTGTAAGTGGGACTTTGAATCTATTATCAAGACAATAAAGTTCAATTACGTTTGTTCGATAATGCCATTTTCAGTTTATGAAGATAGGAAAATAAACCTTAATCCCATTACAACAGAGTTCAAGATCGTTGTGTAGTACCCATAGTACAAGCCTAGAGTTTAGTTTGGGACTAGGTCAATTTCTGGGAGATTTCCCCCTGTATTGTAAAAGTATTTTTAGCCGGCGTCTCCTTTACCCTTCTGAGACCCAAATGAGAATACGATGAGATGGAACAATAAAACCGTTGTTACAATATTTGAACAAAAATAAACTATTTATCGCTTCAGTAGTTGACTGACTTACTCAGTCAGCGCAGAAACTAAACGGCTGAATCTAGGCTTACAATTTGGGGGTGGAGGTAGGGGGGGGGGGGGGGGAACCCTCGAATCGTGCCCAACGGGTAAAGCTGCGACCACACCGTTGCTTAAAATACGGTGACGGTACGGAATCGCAGTGACGCGTCGTATCAGTACCTTTTTTGACGCATGCTCAACACACCGCTGCTTAAAATACGGCGACGGTACGGAAACGCAGTGACGCGTCGTATCCGTACCGTTCTTGACGCACGCTCCCCACACCGCTGCTTAACGGTGCGTATATTACGGTGCGTCAAAACCGGCGCCATGTTGTTACAATGACCCCGTCTTTTGTTTACGCAACGACACCGTATTTTAAGCAGCGGTGTGGAGGGCATGCGTCAAAAACGGTACGGATACGATGCGTCACTGCGATTCCGTACCGTCACCGTTTTTTAAGCAGCGGTGTGGAGGGCATGCGTCAAAAACGGTACGGATACGATGCGTCACTGCGATTCCGTACCGTCACCGTTTTTAAGCATTGGTGTGGGCGTAACTTAAAAGTAGGAGTAGCGGAAATAATTGATTTTCATACGATATTACTACCCTGATAACAAGGCAATTATGATTCCATTAAACAAAACCAACTACATTTTTGTGAAAGTTTAATGAACGGCTTTCACGCCTTTCATTAGGGTAGTAAGGTCGGTTCATTCTTACTTGTCTTATATAGTAAACAACTTTCTAACATCAAATTGAACCGTTTTTGGCTTAAACAGCTATAAAGAGTGGTCCGGAAAAAAAGTAGCAGCACATAATATGGATTATTTGTTTATTTTGTGGTAATTTTTAAGCAGTGCATTTGTTTTAGTAATCTTTAGATACTATTCAATAAAATAAAAAATAACAATCGTAAAAATGAACGGGCGATCTAAAGTTTTCGCCTTTTATATTACATCTTACCTAAAACTTTTTGAACCGCGTCTTCTGAGAGAATTAATGAGGTGTTTGTCATAAACATAGTTTTTCCTTAAAGTTTGATGGGCTACTTAATACCTTATTAAATTGTCTTTTGATCAATAGTTAACTTTTTTAATTTGACTTCCCTTTGAGGTAGTTACATGGAATTTCAACATTGGTGTATTTACCATTTTTATAGAAATTTGTCTCCCATAGAAAAACCTCTGTCAGAGGTTAGATTGGAGAGACTTCCTTACTACCCAAAGTAAAATCCAGTTTATTGGTAAAACTTATCCGTAAGATGATATTCCTAAAAGCATAAAACAAGTTGTGAAAATGGAAATTCAATTGTGGCATTGTAGAAAACGGCAAGCGAAGATTGTCAAATTGTGTTGTTCATAAGGTAATAAAGTACCTGCAATAAATATTGAGAAAACTTAAAGAATCTCATACATTTCAATATGATTGTATTTTTATTTTATAGTATGATATCTACAGATTACTAAAAAAAAACTGATTCATAATTAGCAATAAATAAAAAAAAAAACAGATAATACATTGCTACTTTTTTACTGACCAACCCTTAAACAAAATAAAGCAATCACAGACAATACATTGGCCAAGTGACGTCTAAAATGTTTACTCAGTTTACTTTATTTACGATAGAGCTGTTTTAGCCAAAAAAGGTTCATTTTGTGGTTAGAAAGTTGTTTACTATATAAGACAAGTAAGAATGAACAGACCTTAATTAATTATACCGATATTTGTGTTAAGGAATTAAAGGGAACTATTTCAAATCCAGGGTTTGAAATCGCGGAAACCCGGTAGATTAGGGAAAAATGATCAGAAGAATATACTGGCTTTGTAAGATAGGTTATCTGTTCTCTAATGAGGCATGTATGATATAAAAAGGACCGGCAATTTATTACCCATAATTAATAGCAGATCACAGTAGAAAAATGTTAGTAATAATTCGCTTTCTTTAATTTCCAAAAGGGGCCCCAAATTCTTGTATGCCCTAGGGCCCCAGCATAAGTTAAGACGGCCCTGCTGACAAGTAAACTATTACATACATAGGGTGATGGAACCAGTAATGAACAAGGCACCTATAATGGACGCTTGATTCTTATTTTACAGAAGATAAGGGTTATTCATTTGTTTTGTAACAATCAATTTAGGACCGTATGAAATTTGAATTAAGAGTGAAGTGTCCATTACTGGTGCCTGTCAGCTAAAAGTGTCCATCAATGGTGCCGTCACGACTATTAAATACATAAGAAGAACCGAAATAATTGCTTCCGCTAATTTCAGATCTAATTCAGAGCTGGGTTAAAAAACACCCTAGAAAAACTAGCTTCACTTCTCAAACATTTTGTCTGAGACCTGAAGACTACGAAATTAAATCATCACATATCGATTGTTGTGTCTATATCAAGGCCACAATAATACGCAAATTATAGACTCAAGGCTTTATCGGATTTATTACCAAAATAGATATACTGCACTGATTTTTAAAAGAGGCATATCGAACCCTGTCACCCTCTAATAAGGTCGCAAATACATTACGATTTTTGTTTAACATGCACCCTTTTATCTTTGAAGGGCAGTATAACTGTGCTGAATATTTTATACATTGCCTCTTGTGTTGGAGATTTATGAATAATCAAAACCATACTTTTAGTTTAGTTTAGAATAAGGACTTGTAATATTGATTAGATTCAATACGTGATTCAAACAATAAATCGATTCCAAATAATGAGTTCCGTTGACATTTCACGGATCCCATGAGCAGATCCCGACGAAATTTAAATAGGACCACACCTGAGATATGGGCGGTTTTCAAAAAAAGTCTAATTTTAGTCAGGTGAGTCACGAAAATTTATTAATCATTTATATACTGCCCTCATAAGCCAATAGGAGGTATCTCAAATTCAATAAACGAAGCAGATTCAAGCTTTACCCGGTAGTAATACGGTCGCACTTGCTACAGGAGTTTTGCCTGAGATACCACCATTTGTTTTATAACGGTATAGTTAATTTTCGTGACTCACCTGCCCAAAATTAACGGTTCCTTAATTTAAGCCCTTAACTATGTACACTTTTTTTTAACTCATGAAAAAAATAATTAAAATCGCCTAATAATAGGCGGAAAAGTCAAGTAACATACACGTTATTAACGGGTCTTATCACGATAAACGTTCAAAAAGGTCTACAATTATGAACATACCTTATTTATTTTATTTTAATTAGGTGTTCCAGACGAGTTGCATCGGCCGTGGTCACCGATAGACTAGTGGTGACGAAGTCGTCTTGGACGTAAAATCGTTAAGACCCAGTTTAAAAACTATGAAATATGAGTGAAAAGTACGAATGTATTTTTCTTTAGTTGCTTTTATTAACAGCTCTTCTTTATATAACAACAAAGAACAAATTTTTAAAACCCGACAGTTGTTGCTAACTTTAAATCGTTATAAATCATAAATTAAAAAAGAGTAAAGAAACCTAAAGATGATTTTTAAATACCTATTCAATGATACAGATCTAGTGAATTAATCCTTTCACATCGTGAAAACACGGAACTCTAGTCTACTTCCGAATGATGCACGTGTCTATGAATTATAGAAATGTGACATGTTTGAATTAAATAAATAGAGTACTTTAGTTATCAGCAGTGAGCTAAGAAATAGGTGAGCTAATTTGCCTAAACTTGATGCATGTTCATTCAATAATGTATTCCCATCTCTCTCACGCATAAATGAATATGCGTCAAGTTTAGGCAAATTAGCTCTACCTATTCCGATCACTGGTTATCAGTGTCAAATGTCAAACCACGAGTTTGAAGTATATCACAGCGAGATGTTAAAACCACCACGATCAAATATATAGAAATGAGATGTAGGTAAACAAGAAGAAATATAAATAAATGTTGAAAATAATTTCACATGCTTGTCGATCTTAACGTTTCCCAGGTCTTAATGTTTTCGGCGTGACTATTAAAAAGAACTGAAAACAAACTTAATCTTAATTATAAAAAAAAAACTCTGGTATTAAACATTATATCAATTATCACTCTCGCGATGCGACGTTCCCCCACGTTGTATTGATGGGCACTGAGTCAGACTGAAGTAGCATGACAAATACGAACATTTCCGAGAAAATACGATGTGAAAGGATATTTCACTACATCTGTTCCCCATTTGCCATAGTTCATCGACTTTATTTTTTCTTGGGGTCTAGCTGCCGCCATATTAAATTTTAATTATTGTCATATATTTAGTGAAAGTCACAAGATTAAGACAAATCGATTGCCATAAGAATCATCAAAATCGGTTCATGCGTTTAGTTTCTAGAGCGCCACAAAGGAACAAACATACATATATAGGCTCATAAACAGATTACCCTCCTCCTTCAGCAGTCGGGTAAAAACAAAGTCGCTTCCCGCCGTCTGTCCCTCTGTATCCACACTTAGATCTTTCAAACTAAAGTCTGTTCCTATTCAGACTGCCAATGACAATAACAAGTATACCTGACTGCAATTGTCTTTAGATAGAGGATGAAATAGTAATGAGAATAATGTTACGTCTAATTATTTTACTAAAAAGGTTGGATATATGTTCATCATCATCATCGTATTATTATGCTGGGTGCGACAGAGACGAAAAAAACACTTATCAATCAAATCTATCAAACCTCACTACATTTTCAATGTCAGAAATAGTTCGAAGAAAAATATCTTTATGACAAGACGGACGGAGACACAGGTGTTTTCAGCGAATGTGCTTTTCATCAAAAAAACAATATTAAATAGAGATTACTACCTTAAAAAATGGACATGAAGACAATGATAAAGTGTATAAATAAATAATATGACTAGGCTCACCTTCAAAAGTACGCGAATATGGAGTTATAATGGTAAATTGATTTGTTTATAAGAGTGATGGAACGAATACGAACAGACTTTACTAACAGATTTTATCTATAGATCGTCATTCAAGAGAAAGGATTTTATGTATGCGTGTTAGAGAAGACTCACACAAACCCGAAGCTAAGCGGATTCGGATTTCTATGTAATTTCTATCTCGTCACTTGACGCTGTCATTATGACAAGGTTCTACGGTGGGTCAACAAAGTGCTCGGTGGTACTTTCTTTTTGCGAATGTATGTGCGCGCCCGTTCGCAATTTTCCTATGTTACTTTGAACATTAAAACTTCTTATAGGTTTTCCTGTAATCTATAGGTGAAGAACTATTTTCCATATATTTTCCAAAATTTTGTATCCAGCAGTTTCGGAGATAAGGGGTAAATTTTCGCGGGAGGGGTAAATTTTCGCCTATTTTCTTAAATAACTTAAAAACTGTTTATATTAAAATTATAAAATTAATATATTTGAGATGCTCACAACAGGCCCTTTCATTTGACATGTCACACAATAAGATTTGCAAAACTTTTTTTTATTTCCTAATTTACCCCCCAAAAGTGGCCCCTTGTCCAAAATGCATTTATTTACTTTACGCGTCCGTCTTTGGGTCACTGACTTACATATGTGTACCAAATTTCAACTCAATCGGTCCAGTAGTTTAGGAGGAAATCGGCTGTGACAGACGGACAGACAGACAGACGCACGAGTGATCCTATAAGGGTTCCTTTTTTCCTTTTGAGGTACGGAACCCTAAAAAATATGCCGATAACAGTGCCGGGACGATATAAATGGGTAAATATACATGTGGTGTATTTTAAACTATGCTCTACTAGTATTCTGTTTTGCTGCTGAGTTGAGTATGTGCAACACAAGCCCAATAGTATATTATTGACAAGGCGCGGAAAGTAAGGGATTTCCTGACGAGGTGGTTAGCAGGCCGAGCAATAGCGAGGCCTACTAAAATACAAGTCAGAAAATTCTCGTTTCCGCCGGGGCATTTATAATGCTTTTATCAAACAATGCGAGAATACATGATTATAAGTATTTTGAAAAACGTTTGAAAGACTACGAGTTTTAGTTAAGATAGTTTCACGCACAACGCGCCGCCGCCCGCCGCGGCCGCCCCACACTGCACCCACAACTTGGGTGCACGGAATTTTTTTCATGGTCCTTTCGATTTACATGTTTTTTTTTTTCACTTTTGAACAACAATATGGACATGGACGAAAAGTGTTTTCATACGTTTATTTTACCCAATCAATCTTCATTTTTCAAAAGAAAGGCCACCCTTTCCGAGCATGTTTGAGAAAAAATATTTGCATCCTGTTACTCGGGATTCAAAATCAACACTCGCAGCAAAAACCAACTTTGCTGTGTTATTGCACAAATAACTATTATAACCAATAATAATAAATCAATAAATCTATTTATGTACCTGTTAAACTCAGCTCGCCTGTTGCTTCGAACACCGCCAACTGCTTACTACAACAAAACAAGACATTTTAAAATATTTATGACAATGCAAATCATCTAGATCCCACATAATGTGGTTTGATAACACACAGACGGGACATTGGACTATTTACGTCTATAAATACAAAATAAAACACGTGTATGGTGATTGGCAATCTCGGTACATAAGGCTTTGTATGGCTATATGGAATAATAATAAAAATCTTTACATAGTGTAAAACATCGCTTGGCGCAGTCTGTCCCTCTGTATACGCTTTCAAACCAAGCAACGGATCTTAATGCGGTTTTCACAAATAGATATTCAAGAGAAAGGTTTTAATCGCACCAATATTATAAATAAAAAATAAATGTTTAAAAAAACAAAAAACCGCCTTCAAAAAGCAAAAAATAACTTCTTTAAAATGGTAGGTAAATAGGTCAGTCCAACTGAAGTCGGCGTCCAACAATATTTTAACCAAAAGCAGGGTGGTGACGTGGTGACAATGGGACCAACTAGAAAGTATACCCATTCGAACAACGAAAAAATTTTTCAAATCGGTCCAGTGGTCTTCGAGTAATCGGGGAACATACATTAAAAAAAAACCCGACGAATTGAGAACCTCCTCCTTTTTTTGAAGTCGGTTAAAAACTAAAAGTTCGGGGTGCGCCAAAGTTCATATAACATTGCAACTCCGATTATTGGAACTCCGAAATTTTTTCTCATTCCATTTTACATCATAATGATCACTCTTCATAGTCTTCATAATATTTTTTAATACTAATGATCGGAACTCATACTCATCTGAACTTATAACGCCAATATTCATGGAACCGTACACTTTTCATAATTTCTTAAATATCTTACGTGTAGATAAAATTAGGTTAGATTTATATCAATCCTCAAAAAGTAACAGTTTCTTAAAAAATGCATTATGAGTTGCGATGATTATGAGTTAAAAAAGTATGAACAAAAAAGTATAAGCAAAATTTTTCGAAGAAATGATGAGTATAGACACAAATCGTTATTTGTATAAAAAAATTTAGACCAATTTTATATGAGCCAATATGGACCCAAAAGTTCGTGTGTGTGTGCTCCTTCACGCTGCAACGGCTGGAGGGATTTGGATGAAATTCCAAATGGAGATACCAATACCCTGGATTAACACAGGCTACGTTTCATTTCGGAAATTTTAAAAGTTCCCGAGGGAATGACGTCAATCGAAATCTGCGCGGTGATCCTATATGGGTTCCGTTTTTTCCTTTTGAGGTACGGAACCATACAAACTGTAATATCCGACGCGTTGGGACGAGGTTCTACATTCAAGATCGATTTATTTATACTACCCTAAGGGCCAAGTTCACCAACAATAGGGTATTTGACTGATATTCAATTTCATATAATAATTTGGATAATATATCAATATACGTAGTATGATAAAATTATTCGAAATCAAATTTGAAATAGGTAATAAAATAAAAAAGTTATAGCCTTTAAAGTTTTTTGTCTATCTCTTTCTCACGAAACGATGTCTTTCGTGTAATTCATATGGCGGTTGAGTAATATGACGTAATATTACTGTATTTTCCTCTCTGTCTAAAAGCAAGTTTAAACATTTATATCTTTCTTATTGTTAAAGATATTAAAAATCTATTTATACTAGGTTATTCGGAAGGTAATAAAGATTCAATTTAAATACTAATAAAAAAATAGGCAAATACCCTATTAAACGGACGATTAGCGGTTTAACGGATGTCAAATGTACTGATTAACTCTGCCCTCCTAAATAAAAAGGACGCATGAGCAACTTGTTAGTCAAAGTAAATTTAACCTTAATGATAAAGAAATAAAGGCACTAATACATGCGCAGTGCTATGAGACATACGCCCTTTTTTCTAAGGAGGGCAGAACAGCTGATTAACACTTAACCGTACGTTTAATTGTTGTTGAACTCGGCCCTAATTTCAGTTCGCTGTGCTTAATTGGAATAGCACATCCATACACGATATAAATAACAAGACGCCGTGCGCATAGCAAAAGTTGTACATTTTAGATACTGAAATAAAAACATATCGTTACTGCTTTAAAAAAAACTCGAAACTATTTTGAACTTAATTCTCATCACGTTTAAGTTTAAAATCGTACGTCACGATAGAGATACGAGGTTTTTTCAAAGTAATGACGATATAATTAAAGACTTCGCATAGATACATATTTGAAACAGTAACCCATTATTGGGTACCCTTCATCTGGCATAACTTTTTTTGGCATAATCATCATTTGGCATAATCATCTTTTAGCATGCAGACTTTTTTTCTGAGACCGTAAACTTTTCAGAATTATTTAAAATATAGCATAGAACCCGTTAGGTTAGGTTAGGTTTATTTTATAACAATCCTGAAAAGTATACGCGTTCAGAAAAAAGACTGTATGCTAAAAGATGATTATGCCAAAAAAAGTTATGCCAGATGAATGTAAACCCCCATTATTTCATTGAATTTCACATCGATTGTATCATTTGATCGAACGCTATTACTGCAGAAACATTTATTTTTTCAGGATTTCCTAAACATTATTACGTTAGGTTAGGTTAGGTTACAGTTGTGACTACAAAACTTAAATTCAGCGTAATGATACGTTCGTTGAAAGGTGTCGATAAAATAATAGGTACCCATTTATAGAACATTACTACAGAGGCCGGGACAAAAGGGGTTGCCGGCCGAAGACATATAGACATGCAATGAAATAAACAACAAAAAAATCAAAGTTATATTTTTTAATACGCATAGTGGCAGAATGTCATGATGCCTGTGCCACAAGTTTATGTGGAATGGAAATTAAAAAGAGGACTTTGCCGGCCTAGGCCGGCACGATTTGTATGAAATTCAATTAACGGTATGTATGTGTCTGTCTGTGGCACCGTAGCTCATAAACGGGTGAACCGATTTGGATGCGGTTTTTTAAAATTGAAAGCAGGTTTTCCAGCGGTGGTTCTTAGATAGGTTTCATGAAAATCGGTTGGGCCGTTTAAGAGATATCAGCTCTGAAAGAAAGGGTTACCATTATATCGGGAGTTTTTATCTCAGGGTCAATTCGCAGCGAGACGCGACGCGACGCGACTCTGCGCGCACATACGACTCAAAATATACTTTATTTACTACACGAAAAGGTACACATTTCATCGTTAGTTAGGGATGTTACGGAGGCGGCTTTACCGGAGCCGGAGCCGGATCCCGAGTTATTTTTTTTTATTTAACGGAGTCGGATCTGGAGCCAGAGGCGAAGTTGGAGCCGTATCCGAAGTAGCAATGTACAAGTTGCAGAACATTCTCAGAAGTTAAGAATTTTTCTCAAGAAATTACTGATAATATTATCGGAAACATTTGAGAGCATTGAGAATGTTCTCTTTCCATACAAAATTTAAGAATAATTTTAGAAATTTCCGAGAATTTCTCATAAGAAACTTTCACAACTTGAGAAGTTACTTTTCGGTACAATGCTACTCCGAAGCCGGATCCGGAGGTTTACCGGGGGCGGAGCCGGAGCGGAGTACCTTTTATTTAAATTTGGTAATTCCTGGACATGTCAAACTTGTAGGCGTGCGCTGCGCTGCCGCGGCAATGCTATACCTTCAGCTCCGGTATAACTTCGGTAAAAAAATAACGGAGGCGGAGGCGGAGGTGTAAAATAAAAAATAGCAAAGGCGGAGGCTGATCCGAAGATGTAAAACCAAACGGAAGTTCCGTCGTAACGGATGCGGAGGCGAAGCTCCGTAACATCCCTAGTTAGAATTCATGCTGCGGGGTGAAACGTATTCTGAATTCTCACAATGAAATGTGTACCTTTTCTTGTAGTAAATAAAGTATATTTTGAATCGCATGTGCGCGCAGCGTCGCGTCGCGTCGCGTCTGTGTCAATTGACCCTAATAGTTATTTTAAGTTTTTAACCGACTTCAAAAAAGGAGGAGGTTATACGTTCCACTGTATGTATTTTTTTTTTTTATGTATGTTCACCAATTACTCCGTCAATTGTCGACCGATTTCAAAAATTTTTTTTTGGTTTGATAGAGTATACTTTCGAGGTGGTCCCATTGTCACCAAATCTGAATCTGATGAGAGGATCCGTGAGGAATTGAGGGAACTCCTCAAATATTGTAGGCAAATATATAGCGATTTTAGTATTTTTAGTAACAAGTTCAGCATTTGCATTCAGAAAGTATCATTTGGTGAAGTGGAACTGATGATGAAGACCACAGATGGCCACCGGAACTCCTTAACGGTACCGATTTCAAGGGTGGCGATAAGATATCTCGATTAAAATAGTTGAGCGACTACAACGAAGAATATTTACTTGTTAACCGACTTCAAAAAAGGAGGTTATTGAAATATGACTATGACTTTCCCGCGGCGTTGCTTGCGGCGCGCTTGAAATAACTTAAAGTTTCATTTCAACTAAGAAGTGGGACTACGTAACAGCGTATTATGATCACTAAAAAGTATAAAATAAAATAAATGTTTTAAAAAACAAAAAACCGCCTTCAAAAACGCAAAAAATAACTTCTTTAAAATTGTAGGCACCTAATAGGTTAGTCCAACTGAAGTCGGAGACCACAACATTTTCAACAAAAAGCCGACATCAGTTGGACTAACCTATTAGGTGCCTACAATTTTAAAGAAGTTATTTTTTGCGTTTTTGAAGGCGGTTTTTTGTTTTTTATTTCGTCAGTTTTTCCTCTTGAATATTGCTCGTGTAACCGTCAACAGATGGAGCGAGATAGCATAGAGGCAGACAGATATGATCTGTAATGTCAAGAATAATAGGAACTTGCGTCATAGCACTCATAGCCTACTTCAAAATGCCCTCTGACTCCAGAGCAGATGGTTTTTATATGCAGATGGAGAAAAATATGATATCTGATTGCATTTGGGGTTCCATGCACCAGAACGGAACCCCTTGCATTATTTATACTAATATTATTAAGAGGTAAAGTTTTGGGCTGTGCGTTGTAGGGGGTTATCTCTGGATCGAATGAACCGATTTTGAAAATTCATTTAACTATAGAAAGCCACGTTATTAAATAGGATGCTGTTACGCAATAATGTGTCAATCCACAACTATTTAGGAATAGTGTCAACCCTCAGTACTATTGTTGTGGGTTGACATTTTATTGCTAAATAATTGTGGGATGACACATTTTTGCGTAACAGCGTCCTGTGAGTGTCATAGGCTAAATATTAACCCAAAAAAATTTATTGCCCAACGAAATGGGCACGGGAACAGCTAGTACTTTATACTAAGCTTGGTGGAAAAACTTGAAATTTGAAGCTTGGGAAGAGTACGTAGAAAATGAGTTGACTTTAAGTTGCACAAATAAATACACAATGCTGCCCTTCTTAATAAAAAGGACGTAAGTCCAATTTAATAGTCAAAGCAAATTTAACTCCCCATGTTAAGAAATAAGGTCACTAATAAACACGCGGTTCTACGAGACATACGCCCTTTTTCCTAAGGAGGGCAGAATGTTTAGGGATACATATACATCCCGCGACTTAGTCCGCGTTAAAACCATTTATCCCTATTCTGCCCTCCTAAATAAAAAGGACGCATGCGCAATTTGATGGTCAAAGTAAATTCAACCCTCTATCTTCAGAAATAAGGTCACTTATACATGCGCGGTTCTATGAGACACACGCCCTTTTTTCTAAGGACGGCAGTATTCCCTAGGTAACCTTGAAAAACTATAAAATAAAAACCCTGACGCGAGACCAACTTGTACTTGATCGGTTTTTACCACTCCGAATCCCCCCTACCCACTTTAGAATTTAATATAAGTCATATCGTTTAACGTTATAAATAAGTAATTGATAACACAGGAACTTTTACAAAAAGGCGTTCCAAAAAAAACATGATAGAAGTGTCTCAAAAGCATACTATTTTTTTAAATTATTGATTTTGTTAGAAAAAATATTGAATACTAGCTTCAGCCCGCGCCTTCGTCCGCGTAGATTTCAATTATCGTTTTTCCCTCAGGAACTTTTTAATTTTCCGGGATGAAAAGTGGCTTATGTGTTAATCCAGGGTATGGGTGTTTCTCTGTAAACTTGGAACTCATTGTCTTGGTTACATTTTGGCAAAATTACTGAAAGTAATTAATAATCAAAACTATTTTTTAAATAACACAAAAGTGATGTTCATGGTCCGGTTAGTTTTTTTTACAAATATTAACTCATTTATTTATTATATATATTTTAACACCTTCAAAAACAGTACCCTGGCGTGTCCCAAACCCAGAATTCTTATTATAGGGCAAATTATTGGCTATTTGTTGCAATTTGGCAAGACCTTATTATGAAACTTTAAAAGTGTATTACATGCTGGATATTAATTGTTTATTATTTTCATTCTAATGTATTTAGATTTTATTCTAACCTGATTTAAAATCTGTCCCTCGGCTTAAAAAACAGTCCCCTGTAGCAAATTTAACAATAATATAGGCATATTTGTAAAAGTCTATTGCATTATAGATATTGCAATGGACAAAAACAATACTAATATAATAAAGCAAAATTCATAACTTCTTTTTATTCGTGTTAATTTATAGATAAACTTGACAGGGGACTGTTCAAAATTACGAGTTTACAGAGAAACGCCCGTATACGCTATCTCCATTTCTAATTTTATCCGAATCCTTCCAGCCGTTGCAGCGTGAAGCAGTAACAAACTAACACACACACACACAAACACAAACTTTCGCATTTCGGTGATTCCACAGGCGTTTCAACCGCAGTCAGTACGCTGTCGTAAGTATTTAAGAAATAGGCGATAATATACTTAAAATTCGATGAATTGTGGCAAGAAGTACGATAACAGTATAGCTCTGTGTGAATGTTAGCTGCTTGGTGTAGCTCATTCTTTCAATATTTATGACAGCGGACTGACGGCGGTTGAAACGCCCGTGGAATCACCCATTTATAATATTAGTAGGATTATCAGTGTTTGCCCGCTTTGGACTAGTGGTAGGAATAAAATCATTTTGTTTGCAAACGCGTTTTTTTTAGCTGTGACGTAGAAAAGACCACGTGGCGTTTTAGCTCTTTAGCTATTAGCAGAATTTTGTTAACTTATTGTCTCAGAAAATGCTGACGAAAAAGTAAGAAAAGACAGTTACGTCAAATATATTATTTTAGGCATTATATCTTAAGCGCAATTCACACAGCGGGCGGGAGCGGGTCGGGCGCCGAGCATGTCGTTTTCATCGCGGGACCCAAGACGGGCCCGCCGCGCTCGCCGCCCGCCACTACCAGCGCGCGGGTGCGGCGGGTCCGTCGCGGGCCCGTCGCCGAAACGCGGCGGGTGTGCGCGGGTGATCGCAGGCGGGCATTCGGGATCGGATGTTAATGGCGAGTATATAGAGTAGAATTTACAACGCGCTCTGTGAGAATGCCTATCGGGGAATGCGTTTTATTACGACCAAGGACGCCCGCGACCGACCCGTCGCACCCGCCCGCTGGTCGGCTGGCGCGGCGGGCCCGTCGCGAGTGCGGCGGTCCCGACCCGCGCCGGTCCCGTCCCGCCGCGTGTGTGAATGCTTCCATATAACTCCATATTATAACACCCGCCGAACTACCG
This sequence comes from Acleris literana, assembly GCA_946894065.1. Classification (NCBI taxonomy): domain Eukaryota; kingdom Metazoa; phylum Arthropoda; class Insecta; order Lepidoptera; family Tortricidae; genus Acleris; species Acleris literana. The sequence continues at coordinate 97,297,515 of OX335668.1, read as the reverse complement.
ACCCGCCCGGCGCACGTCCCGCTCCCGCCCGCTGTGTGTATTGCGCTTTAGTGCCTCCGCACACAGCGTCGTATCGTAAGCGTATCGTAATACGCGCGTAGTACGAGAGCGATACGAGCACTTACATGATAAAACTAGCCGCACGTACACGAAGCAGCGTTGAGATTTTTACTGTTGATACGACGTCGTATCGTAAGCGTATAGTAACGCGAGTAGTACGAGAGCGATACGAGCACATACATCTTGCTTTTTTACGCCAGTACGCTACGACTATCGTAGAGTTAGTTTGACGTGGTCGTATCGCTCTCGTACTACGCGCGTTACGATACGCTTACGATACGTCACCGAGTGCGGAGGTCCTAAGATGGAATGCCTAAAGTAATATTTCACATAACTGCCCGACTTAAGAATTTTGATTGTATACATTGTTTCCGAGCCTCGGTTCTTTTCTGTTTGAGTTCTTTTTTGACAAAATCTTATTTTACACGCTTACTAGCGACCCGCCCTCGCACACCAGAATTTAAAATAAGTACCTACATAAAACTTCCGCGAAAATTATCTAAGTGATGGTTAAGTCAATTTTTTTGAGACTTTGGTGTCTTTGTCTGCAATGTCTGTATGTCAGAGCAGTTTTTTGACAAGTTTGTGTTTCTAGTATTAAGCTTGTATAACGGGGGTTTTGCTTATGTAAGATTTATTTATTTATTTGATAACTTGGAATATCAACCAGGTCCCTAACGTATTTTTACATCCTTTCATCGTAAAAGCGAAAATAAATGCAACGTTTTTGTGTTACTTTGTACTTTGTTACTCCTTTACGCTGCAATGTCCGGTCGCATTTAGATGAAATTTGAAGTAGAGAAGAGCTTAAACTTACATCCTAGATTAACACATAGGCTAGAATTTAAAACCGTATTCCCAAGGGAATACTATAATCGAAATCTTTACCCTCTAACTCTAACTAGGGACTAACTCTGTTGGTCATACTAGTTAACTTTTAATATGGGACCAAAATCAAAATCGCGAAAAAAAATCATCTGTTCCATACATTTCGGCTGTTTAGCTCTCGAAGTTTGTATGGAACAGCTGGTTTTTTTTCGCGATTTGTATTTTGGTCCCGTTATAAAAGTTGATCAGTATGACCAACATTGGCCCGTGACCCCTGATGATGACGGGAGGGAACGCCTAATCACTATTTTGAAAATCGAAGTTCATTTTTACGTTAGCGCCATCCCTGTCACTCGTCATTCGAGACTAAATCGAGAGAAGGGGGGCAATAATAGCGAAATTCAAAATCGAAATATTAAAAAAAACAAAAAGGAGTCAGCATATTTCTTAAATTTGGAATAAATGGCATTTAAATTAGTGGCCAGTAATGTCATTTTTGCAACAATATGTTTTAAATTCTACGCCCGGGATACAAAAAGTAAATCAGGAAAAGTGTGGGTGGGCGTGTATTTTTTATTATTATTTTGCATTTTGATTTTAAATTCAAGGGGTAATTACTATTTTTAAATTGTTAATAAATTGGCATATTTTTAAGCTTATGGGCAACTAGACGGTAGTGTATTTTTTTCTCACCATGGGAGCTGAAAGTTTGATCAATGTACGAATGAAATCGCAATAATTAAATTAGCGTTTTTTTTTTTAAATCCATTGTAGTCTCACAATAATGGTGATGCCTAACTGATAACACAAGTATTCAAGAATATTGAGAAAAAAAAAAATTTGAAAAAAATTAGCTTTGAATGGTGCTATGATCAAAACACTGAACAAACGTGTTCATTTTCGAAAAAAACCTAAAAGTCCACATATCTCGAAAACCGTGCGACTTTTACTTAGCCTATTTTAGCTTTTTCTTTACTAAGTGCCCTCTGTCCATAGTTCAAGGATTATTCACTCATTAGCTAACACCCTGTATACCTTAAATACTTCAATTCGGAAAAAAACTCTGTCTTGAGTGCTCAAATATAATTTCCATTGTTGAGTTTTGGTTTTCTGTCAAGTTTGAGTTATTAACGAAACCCCTATGTTTATGTAATTGTAGTGTCTGTATACAGAAAATGGAGACTTTATTTGAATTGGACGTAACATCCTTATTCATTTTCTACACCACTACAAAGACAGGGATTTTCGTTAAGTTTTTCACCTACAATAAGATAATTATATTTTTATTAGGTATTAAGAAAGGGTGGGTGGCTTCTGGACCGTCACACTGATATTGTTGTAGATTTAAGAGTTTAGACGAGACAAACGTTAGTAGCGTTTGTATCTTGGCTAAGGCTTCCTGTCATTCCGCCCTACTCTCATGGCGACCCCTAACTGCAGAACTGATCTGTTAAGCGCCCAACCAATGTTCTGGAACCTACCTAAAACCTAGGAGGGTTCTTAACGATTAAACAAGGTCACTAAAAAAAAAACGCGCAGGCACGGACTTTAATTGATGAACCACTATACCTTGTCGCATAGAACCATAATGGAATGATGAGTGTGTGTATATATGGTTAGGGAAATCAGTTTAAATAGGGTAAAGTCACCAGTGGTCGGCCAGAGACCAGTAGTCGACCTTATATGAGTGCGAAGAGTGGGAAATATATCTTTCGTACTCTTCGCACTCATACAAAGTATAGGCAGAGGCCGACTACAGGTCTCTGGCCGACCACTGGTGACTTTACCCTACTGTAATTATGAATAGGATTTACGCTATTTTTGTTATAACTGTTGCTAAATATAATCATAGTATAAGTTAGTTAGTGTAAGCGATGAAGTTTTTTTAACTAGGATTGTGATGTCTTGCGACATTTAAGCCATAAAAATAAACCATATATAAAGTGATAGCCTCGTAAGGCCCACCATACTACAAACAGGGAGTTTTTTGTAAGTAGAACTTTGAACTTACCGTCAAGGCAATAAAGTTCAATTACGTTTGTTCGATAACGCCGTTTTCAGTTTATGAAGAAGGAAAAATAAACTTTATTCTCATTGCAACATAGTTCAAATTAAATTTCCTTGATTATATACATCGTATTGCACACTGGGCCTTACAAGGATAGATCTCAATTTCACGATCAAGAATATTATCTAACTCAATATTGACAAAAATGAAGTCTTACTGTGATTATCATTAGAGCGGCAGTGCTACTTTATTGTGAGCCCACAGTTTAGTCTTGATAAGTAAATGAGTACCGTACAAAATATAGTACATTATACGCAAGAAGTAGACTCGAAATTAAGATTTTAATGAAGTTAGTTATATTTGTATTCGATAACCTGTTGATTAAGCAATCGTGACTAAAAAGTGCACAAAATGAAAATAGAAAGAGCTGCTTTGATTCATTATAATTAGAAAAAAAAAACTGATGTTGCCAGTTAAAAATAATTTTAAATTTGGAACTTTAACCTTTAAGTGGTTTAAGTCTCACACTGCCGTGACATATCTATAATGCCGTTATCCGACATCTGGTGGATTTTTAACTATTTCCGCTATATTCATGAGAAAAAAAATCTCTATCGATCTGTATTTGCCATTTAAAAATCAACCAGATGTCGGATAACAGCATTATGGATACCTATGTCACGACAGCACAGACATCGTGACTATAATTTTGAACTTTACGTCGCCATGGTCCAAGTGGTACTCCTGAAACCATGTCGTCAATTAAAGTTTAACTGCTTTCATAAGTACCTGCACTGTGCTTGTTATAAAAGAGAGAATGTAAGTTACATAGGTATGTATCGCTAAAATTAAAGAAAATGAAATGAGTGTAACATAAGTAATTAGTAAACTAGTTAAATTCAAGTTTCAAATTGTAACCAAACTAACCAATTTAGGTTTTATATTCATTGCAATTAATTATGGCAGAATGCACAATAGTTCATGAATGGGTACATGGCTGATTTGTAAAAGTTCAAATTGAAGTTATTGCACCAGTTAAAAATGTCTCAATATGAATTATTTATTTGCAATCTGCAATTATAACAGGATATTTAATGCATAACAACAATACACAACCAAAAAAGTTCACTTTTCGATCAAAAATCTTAAAAGAATTTGTCCAACTTACTTTGTTTGAAAGTGCAAAACTTTGTTTATTCTTTGGGCTTCTTTGATTCAAACCAACCTTTCTTTATCTTAAGTATTATCATCAAACATGATAATAAAACCACCTAAAGCAGTAACAAATACACTACAAATCCAATTCACATGGTCCTCCAGATTTGTACAAAACTATGAAACGAGCTTACAAAAAAAATGCGTAGGTAGGCAGAATTGGAAGTGAGCAACAAATATTGAAGTACCTATCCGTAGTTATAGAAGTCACCGAGAAGTACCATTAATTTACACTCAACGCAACCTTCGCTCAACAACACAGTTTAGCACGGCACATCACTTGATTTTAACTAAAGTAACGAACACAATTTAACAAAAAAAACCGTACCAAACGGAGACCACCCGGGCACGATGACATCAATCAATAACAATGTTAACGGCTCGCTTTGTTACTTCAACTAATTTTACAACTACTCACCCATAATATTATATTTTTTAGTATCCACGGTATTTCGTTCAGGTTTTCGTTAAAAATATACATAAATTGTTATGAATCAACCCACGCCAACAATCTAACACCAAAACCCACGCCGACAAGTGTTGCTAACCCCAAAAATCAAAAATGCTGAGTGGACTGCCGACTTGATGTGAGTGGCAGACAACGCCACAGTCAAGAAGCTTAAAAGTAGTTAAATCACTAATTGGCCTAGAATAAGGATTTTATTAGCCGGGTTCTGCTGAAAATAACCTTTCCGATTGAAAACATAACATATTATTTGGTTAATCTAAAACAGAAACCAGAAGGGCCACTATAAATATGTTCTAATTATACATTGTAAAGCATTATTTTACTAAAATAATGATGTTGTGTATAATTTTACATAATTGCGCTAAAGAACTAGCAGTTTATTAATTTTCTTCTGAGATTCTATAGTACAATTCTTTAAAAAGCACATAGAATTCGGGAAAGAGGTACCTATATCTCTGAAATATTTAGCTTACTAACAGCAACACTGAATATATGTCTCGTTACACGCATCAGAACTAAACTTTGTGTTTCTTTGTGACATACATTCAACGTTGTAAGTGCTCATTTGTTTGTTTAAACGGAACGTTGAAACGTCAGATACAGCCTCTTACAGCTGTCATTAATCGAGTCAAAATAGGTGAACACGATAAAACTTCATATTTATGTAGATATCTTTATCTGTTGGCTGTCTTTGTCCTTGTAAATAAAACTCGAACTCGTAAATAAAACGTGAACATTGACGCAGTTCTCCAGAAAGTGTAAGATCTATCGCTTCAAACAGGTAAATATATTTTAATAGATAAACTGCGTATTTAAACGAGCCTACAATACGAATAAGTTATCCGTGAGACAAAGACGGTCTTTATGTAATTTTACTTATTCCACGATCGCTTAAAAATATCATCGTAGGCTATTTTTAGTACATCTGTCATTATTTGTATTGTTATTGAGAGGCCTGAATAGTTTCCGATAGTGTTTTGGAAGTGACCTTCACGTGCTGAAAGGTCATTATACTGTTTATATAATTTTTCGGGTGCTTTGTTTTTGAACTCAGTGGCAGTGACAGTGTTATACAGCAAGACCGCAGTCAAAAAAAAAACAAAGTACTTTATGCCCTAAAAAATTGCTATACAAACTCTACAAACTCTTTAGACGCGACCTAATTCTAAATTCAAAAGGATTTCAATTTACTCTTTTGCGCGGTAGCGTTTACCGTGGGAAAGATATCGTAGATAGTAAAAAAAACTAACAAATGGAGAGAAGAATCATTTTTTTTTAAAGTTGGTTAATAATATCCGTTTTCTTTTATTTACAAGATTAGTAGTTATGTGGTCTGTATTCTTGCCCTCTACTTGTCCTTGTTTACTTATTAATTTGTAGTGTAAGTACCTGAGATGTGATAAAATTGAAAACTGTTTGTACTACACTACAGTGTTATCACTTGCAAACTGTCTATTTATAGTTTTTTCCTGTTGTGATTCATTATACATACTGAGAGTGTAGCTACTTTCGTTGTTTTTTTTTTATTTAAGATTTTTTCATTTATATTTTTTAGTCCTATGTTTCTGTTTAGGTTAAAGCATTATGTTCTGTGGCCCGTGTCACGAAGCTACAAGTTACAAATTACAAGCGGGAGGCCCGTTTCACGAAGCTACAAGTTACAAATTACAAGCGGAAGTCTCTTTCTAACTGCTTTTGCTAGAAAGAGAGTTTCGCTTGTAATTTGTATCTTGTAGCTTCGTGAAACGGGCCACTGGAATTAATTTATATATGTAGAATTGTAAAAAATATGATGAGTAAATAAAAAAAAGATCCCATTGTGTGACCACAAATGTGTTGGTAACAGAAGGGACAGTACTGTTACAAAATGGACAAAAACTTTTCTTGGACATATTGGAATATTTTTGGACCAAATGTAAAAAAAATCTCCAATATATTGATTCATTTATTCAATATAACGGACACCGTTGTGACCTTGTTTAACTCTCTAACAAATCATAACGTGTTTGCTGTCATCTAATGAAGTTGGCATATCATTGATCATAATACAGCTCGTTTACAGTGCCCAGGACTACATTTGAGGTTCCAATTTATATGGGAATTATATAACTTGGCACAGTCTGTTAGTTAATAGAACAATGATACTTTGGTGTCATAACCAAAAATATCTATGGTTAAATGAACAATTGTATGTCCATTACTTTGCCTTGCTATTTGTGTTCTGTTTGTAACGTAACACAATGATATTAATGTTACATTATATGTTGTGTAGTGTTTTTAATCCTTGAAGATGGCCCCTGCTACATAATTTGACGTTGAACTTTTGCATAGTTGTAATTTTTTAAGTACCTTCCGAGATTAAAACAATAAGCTTGAACAAGTAACATTCTTCAATATATAATGACTTTCGAAATCTGTCAAAAGGCCATAAGCACACACTCTGATAGGTTATGCCAATCCTTGACGACGCGCTAGCCTAGTTGGTAGTGACCCTGCCTATGAAGCCAGCGGTCCTGGGTTCAAATCCCGGTAAGGGCAGATATTTGTGTGATGAGCACGAGTATTTGTTTCTGAGTCGTGGATGTTTTCTATGTATTTAAGTATATATTTAGTACCCATAGTACAAGCCTAGAGCTTAGTTTGAGACTAGGTCAATTTGTGTGAGATTGTCCCTTGAAAAAAAAAGAAAAAATCCTTTACATGCTCTTTGATCTATACTAATGTTAAAAATTGCAGAATACATCTTTTTTAGGCCCGAGGGTCCTTTTATAGATCTTTATCTACTTTGACAAACAAATGAAGCAATGATAAGTGTCCCTTTTTGTGTAAACCTCCAATAAATGTTAAAAATCGCTAATTTAGACCCCTATCAACTGTGGCCTAGTATAAAAATGCTCAACTATTATACTGTAATAAAAAGTAAACAATAGGAATATTGTAAGGTGCTTTTTCTATAAAATAAAATCTTCTAAATTGGTCCCGTTTTAAATGAAATTATTTGTCAAGAGTTAGGGGGTCTCGATTATTTTTCATTGTACTATACGCCTGTGATTTTGTATGTGTAGAATTAGTTGTCTGATATTCCCCCTTTATATCTTGTTAGCAGCAGATTTTTGACAAAATCCTTTCGTAGTTCACTCCTTAAGTACCCAAGGAAGTCGCTAGGTTTAGTGGTTTAGTGAACTTTAGTGGTTGCCTGTCATTCAGTCACGGAAAGTCTAAAATAAATATTGAGGGGCAATCTCGTATAAAGTAACCTATTCCCAAACTAAGCTCTAGGCTTGTAACTAGAGTACGACACCCAAAATTCAGAAAGAAAACTCGCGTTTATTACAACAGGAATCGAACTCGGGACCACTAGCTTCGCAGGCAGGGTCACTACCTTCTAGGCTTCCCGCGTCTTCGTAGATAGTTATATCGTCGGTGACACTGCAATACAGCATAACTAACAAATTCTATAAGTTGCAAAATGTACCTTACTGACTTACTTGCTAAGGTGTATTTTGCACCTTATTCAATTTGTTAGTTAAGTGGTATTGCAGTACCCTAAACTAAAGTATTTTGATCAAATTCAAATACACGATCTTTATAGAAACTATTCGACAAAACCATAGAATAAAAATATATAATACACAACATTTCTTGTTTTTTCGAATTGATAAATCAGAAAAAATTTAGGCCTTAGGATTCCCAGAAAAAAAAACACCATGATCAAAGTGAAACTAAAAATGGGGTTACTTTGATACCACTAAATATTTGAATGAATATCTGAAGTAAACCCGCTCAAAATCAAGTAAAAAAAAATAGAATAGAATTTATTCTTTTTTGATATCACCAATCAGTGTTTGTTTATCATAAGTCATTAGACATTCATACAAATCACATACGTTTTAGGTTAACATAGGTACAAGTGGAGTTTTTTTACCCCAAAAATGAAGACAAAACGCTCACTTACTATTTATATTTTTTTTCTATGCGAAAAAAGACCGTTACACACGCGCCACCTAAACTTAAGACGGAGCAACTATCATTGTTGCCATTAGCTAAAAAATATATGTAAAGTTGATTACCAGCTCAAAAAAATCAAATTTGTGTAGTCGCTATGAAAGTCACCTCGTAAATCAAAGTACGGTATCAGTTACGGTATCATATTTACATATACAGATTTATTATTACTGGTTATCATTAACATTTAACACGACCCAAGTTCAAGTTATTTTCATGACGTTCTTCCGTATTGTGATAAATTTTCTTATCGTCTGTTTGTTCATTACGTCCTTCTCTACCGAGTATGAATCGAACGAGACTCTACGCGACATGAGAGAAAGTCCATGGTGTGTTTGCTTTGTTATTTCAAAATACCACCATCAGGCACGTGTGCTAGTTTGCCTTCGCCATGAATAAAAATAAAACTGGCTAATAGATGCGTATGCGCGACCCCATAGTGTACAGTCGAGTTCATAAATATGTGTACCCTTTAGTACCTTGTCTATTTAAAGTCATGTTAAAACTGCCACTCATGAATTGTCACAGCGATTAAAGTGACAAGGGACTAAAGTGTACACATATTTATAAACTCGACTGTACAATAGGGAATATTCATGACATTTTTCATAGCTTCAATAAAACCTGATTCTGATTCTGAGTCTTTAGCTCATATTAACGCGACTAACCCTAAGGGCCACTAAAGTACTGCCGTCCTAAGCCAATACGCAGTAACTAACATAAACCTCCTGTCGTAATATCAACCTTATTATTAACATCATAGAATTGAATCTGCTTTGGTGATTGAATTTAAGATACTGCTTATTGGCTTAGAAGGGCAGAGTTCTATAGGGACTTTAGGGTTGTGCGCGCTCGTTCACTGAGCGAATCGCTCCTAACTATACTCGAAAATCTAATTCAAGACCAAAATCCTAACCTCAACGGGCGCACATTCGCTGTGATTACTGCATTTTGGCTTAAGTGTACATATTTTGGGGATATCCCAGAAGTTCCATAATTCTATTTCCATATGGAATAATCGGTACATACATGACAATCAATACCATCTTAACTCGAAATGTGACGGTGTTGAAAAATTTATTCTAATTTCAAACTACTACAAATAGTTATGCGCTATAATTTATTTTTGAGTTAATACGGTATTGAATGTCATGTGCGATATGTAAATGACAAATAAATGATCCCAATAGTTCCATATGGAACTACATACTAGGCTTTACACCTGTTTTTTTTTTATTTTAGCTTTAAATCAGTTGAGTATCTTCGGAGATGTGCTCTAACAAAAACTGGAGGACAGAGACCGACCGATAGAAAGAGACAAAACTTTCTCCTTTATTTTAGTATACATTTCTGCCGTCCTAAGCCAATACGCAGTAACTAACATAAACCTCCTGTAGTAATATCAACCTTATTACTAACATCATAGAATTGAATCTGCTTTGGTGATTGAATTTAAGATACTGCTTATTGGCTTAGAAGGGCAGATTTAGCACCTAGTTTAGGAAAGCAGCAAGAAACGAGATTTATGGCATATGTTGTCTTGTTTTTTTTTTCGAAAAACAAACATGGTGTCAAGCATGTGTCAAGAGTGGCTTAAGCACTCCTACCAATGTAGGTACAGTCGAGTTCATAAATATACATACGTATACACTTTCGTATCTTGTCTATTTAATGTCATGTTCAAACTGCCATATAGCATCTATCACAACGAATTGTAACACGCCGTGCTTACCTCGGCCGCGTTTTACTATTGTAAAACAATTTTTTTACCGAGAGATACACACACGATCCCTTGTATAAGAAACAACGTAAAACCTGAAGTGTCAATACTTGACAATGTTACTGAAGTACGTAGGTAAGTAATCAGTGTGAAGAAGTGGTCAATTATGTAATACATATATACAAAGGTCGTACTTAGCAGAGGTAGACGTTTGATATGAATATGCACCAGTAGTTTCATATGGTACCGTAAAATGGGGTTAGTTTGATTAATTTTTAAAATAAATCTTCTGTATCTCCCGCATTTAATCGTAAAATAAATTATTAAAAATATTGTATTGGCGACTACTCATTTGGAGTAACTTAAAGCAACTAGAGGCAGACTACGGCAGCCGGCTTAGCAGGAAAAAATAATTACGCAGCTTAAAATCTCGATTCTTAAAATGGGGCTACTTTGATTATCCCTGTGTTTACATCACAATATCAAAGTCACCCCTGAAACATGTCAAAAAAGTGTGGTTTTTTGTTTTGAAGGTTTTAACTCCAATTTGTCTGAGAATACTTGAACTACAAATATTTTGTGCTCGCATATGAAACATATGAAAGTAATGTCGCGAAAGAGCTAAATAAAAACTCAGACATTGCACAAAATCGATGATTCAAAAAATTATCAAAGTCACCTCGCGTTTCCAAAGTCACCCCATTTTACGGTACTTCTGGGACATTTCCCTCAAAATGAATATCCCGGTAGATCCATATGGAACTAGAAAATATGGAACTTCTGGGATATCCCCCATATTTTTATGAATAAAACTTGCCCGAATATTACTGGTTACACGAGTTCTCATTCATGTTTTTATGAAATAATGTTAAAATAACGAAATAATCAAGATGGGAACTGTCAGATTCCTGATTCTGGGGTCTTGAATGTACTAGTTCGTTCTTTTAGTTCTTTACGGAACAGTTCGTTCTGGTACAGTGACGGGAATTCATTCTTCTTGGCTCTTATTACACGTACTACACAACCCTATTAGGTCTCCAAAATACTTAACAATTATCGACATCTAGTCATTCACGTTACTAACACTTATACTAGAGACGTACAGATAAACTAATAACGTAATAAACTCTTGAAATATTTCCATTATTGAGATAATTGCATTTCAATTGGCACCTATGCGACGCAATGGTACGAGTTAACATTTATTTATTTATCAATGGTACCACGGCAATAAAATACTTCGGTTGTACCATTAATGGTACCATGGCAAAAAAAAAGCATAAAACCATCAATGGTACTATCTGAGGGTCTATTGACGAGGAATTTAAAATTCTTTAACGGATACTCCATGAGATTTGTAACTGTTAATATTTCATCATGATCATCATGTCAGCCGAAAGACGTCCACTGCTGGACATAGGCCTCCCCAAGGCTCTCCACTCAGACCGGTCTTGTGCTTTTCGCATCCACCGCGTTCCCGCGATCTTTACAAGGTCGTCACTCCATCTTGTTGGAGGCCTACCTACAGCTCGTCTCCCGGTCCGCGGACGCCACTCAAGAACCTTCTGCCCCATCGGCCATCAGTCCTGCGAGCAATGTGCCCCGCCCACTGCCACTTAAGTTTGGCTATTCTTCGGGCTATGTCGGTAACCTTAGTTCTACTGCGGATATCATCATTTCTGATTCTATCACGCAGAGAAACCCCGAGCATAGCCCTCTCCATAGCCCTCTGAGTGACTTTGAGCTTCCTTATAAGGCCCATTGTTAGCGCCCACGTCTCAGATCCGTAATGTTAATATTTATGGCGATACAAATATAATAGCATTCATTTGCAACAAAAATGAAGCGCAGCCACGTTAACAAAAAAAAAAATAAAAAAAAAAAACGTAACATGGTTTCTTTGAGGATTTCTTTGACTCAATCAACTATTGACGGTCGTTTAATAGCTCTAAAAACGCACAATTTTATGTTTTATCACATGATTAATAAACGCTGTTTAATAAATCCACAATAAATGAAAATAAGCAATTATTCCGCTTCAGTACCTACCAGAAATGGCCAACTTGTTTTTTTTTTCTGTAAATCTATGACCGGGGGTCACGTTTCAATTTTTATTTACAATATTAAACTAACTACGTCGATCTGCAGAGTCAGAAAAAAAATGTCCGGTCCCAACGGTTTCGGGAACACAGTGCTCATCATCAAAATCATTTATTCGTCCAACATAAGTTAATTACACGATGTTAATTATATTGCTGTTTATTATAAGTTTTTACAAATGAAGCATGCTTAGGTTAGATAATTTGCTATACAATAAAGATAGACATCTTCCTGCCCTTGTCCCACACTAGATGGGGTCGGCATAACATGTTTGGCGTATGAGTGACACATTTTGTTTTCGACGTAAGGCATTCAAGTTAAGATTAAAGCAGCCGTTCTAAAAGATATACTAATTATTAAGTATTTATCTATGGTGGTATTGTGATAATATGTTGATACGCCGTGTGGTTGCTGGCTTAGAATAGTGCCACTCCATGGTATCCTGCCTTTTGGCCGAAAACGTTTGGTCGAATGTATCGTTTCCCAACTGTTTCATTTGCCAACCCTCTTTCTGTAACTGTAAATATTTCAGGACTTATTTCCCTACCTTTGTGTAGACCCTATAGGTTAGGTTAGGTTAGTTTTTATAAAAATCCTGAAATATTTACAGTTACAGAAATGAAAGTGGGTTGGCAAATGAAACGGTTGGGAAACGATACATTCGACCAAATGTTTTTCGGCCAAAAGGCAGAGAACCGCCACTCCATGTCTTCCCTTGGAAGTCGTAAGAGGCGACTAAGGGAATGAAGGCTTGTAGTATTTTTAGGCGATGGGCTTGCAACCTGTTACTAATATACACTGGTATATCTTAGCATGATTGTGCAAAATGTAGTTACATTTTTAGACTTGTTAGTAATTTTGTAGCTCTGCCTACCCCGCTGGGAATGAAGGAGTATGTATATTAGGGTGGTCCAAAATAGTATGAAGAAAAAAAAAGTATATCAAATCAGTATATTATTTTTGTTTGCTATAAATTAGTTACTTATTTGTCAAATTTAAACTTGTTACGTGATCGTTTACTGGTCACCCAAAGCGTTTAGTTTATTCCAAAAAGATCTCACTCTCATACAAAACAATTTCTAGTAAACTTAGCAAAAACTAAAAACAGAAGTAGAATATTGTTCGCCTCCTGCTGCAACTCGGAATACAGTGTCATGATCTGTCCAAAGACTTTCTCATTCGATATCTTTATTAGATGTGTGAAGCTCTATACATTTTTATATGAAAAAAATGTAACATTATGGGCGACCTGTAAAGTTTATTCAATTGCAATAAAACTTGGTAAAGCGGATTTTTGAGTATTTTGAAATAAAAAGAAACTTGTGGAGAAACAATATTACACACTTTTGTTTTTTGGACCACCCTAATGTATATATGTGATATTGTTACAGCAATCATGAGCAAGCTGTGCCGTCAGGTATCGATCGAGTCCCCCGGGGCCACGCTAAAGGAGTGCGTGTTCAGTTTCGACGTGCCAGTTCCCGAGGTCCCGTTGTACGGCGCTCGCATACGCGTGGCCTACGCTGGCGCCTGCTACAGGTAGAGTCAAAGTCGAAGTAGAAATGGTAGTCCATGGAATTAGTACATATCGCTCTGTATATGTAACATAGGTCTTTCGTGGTAAAAATCGGCAGAAACTGAAAAAAGTTCGGAAATTTAATGGTTTCAAGAATTTAACAATGATCCGGAGGATTTCGGAGGTGGAAAATTTGGATTTGCCATAACCTTCATAACATAGAACATATAAAATAACTATATGAAAAGCAAGCTTTAAAAACCCGACTGCATTTTTTATATTGTCGTCGATATACCTACATATATTAATAATTGACATTTTGCCATTGTTGTTATTTCAATTTTAACAGTTTAGGTATCCTATGTCACCCGGGATGACGTAAGGATTCTAACGATACCTCACACATCTAAATCGGTCAAGGGATTTAGAAGTTATAGTGGAATAAAGAAACTCACATACATACATACAAACATGAACCCTGAAAACATTACACTCCTTTTTGGGGCAGTCGTGTAAAAATCAGAACTACCTTATTTTATGCACGGCAACACCCCTTTTATGGTACGATTTCCACGGACTATGGCGCCGGAACAGAGTTGAAATTGTGACGAGTCAAAGTCGAAATCGTCCCTTTACTTTCTCAACCTCGTATCTGATTGCATAGTTAGATAGGAAAGTAGTCTTTATACTTTAGGGAACATGAGCGCTTTTCCTATCTAACTATCGATCAGATACGAGATTGAGAAAGTAAAGGGACGAAATGGAACAGCAACCACAAGTAAGCTTCAGGTAGAGTCAAAGTCACAGTTGAAAAGGCGCCAAGCCAAAGTCGAAGTTAAAATGGCGACGAGTCTAGCGAAGTTTACGGCGCCAAGTCAAGGTTGAAAAGAGACGCTGTAAATGATCGTTGTTGTTGACTATAATTTTGCAGTCATCAAACCTATCTACGAGGGCTGCTACTTATGTAACCGGAATAGAAAAAAATAGCAAACGTATACGACTAAATATGGTTTTATTGTTTTTCAAAATATTCTCCCTTATGATCGATGCACTTTTGCATACGTTGAAACCAATTTTTAAAACATTTTTTCCATTCTGACTGAGGTATCTCCAAAACGTGCTGTTTGAACGCGTCGACTGCATCTTCACGGGTCGAAAATCGTTGACCACGTAATTTATTCTTTACATTTGGGAGTAAATAGAAATCATTGGGTGCCAAATCAGGGCTGTACGGCGGATGACCCGTTAATTCTATATTTTGACCTTCCAAAAATCGAGTCGTTTCGCGTGATGTAGGGGAGACTGGGTACGGTTGTAACGGGGTACGGTTGAAACAAAGCGAATATCCGAAAAACTATCAGCTGTAGGATGAGGGGTGTAAGGTAAGAAATGCGTGGCATGTTAGCGCGAACATGTTCCACAGTATTGCATCCACTATCGCTCATTGTAGTTTCTTGCAGGGGAGCCTATTGTATTTTGGTAATCAAAAGTTAGATTTTCAGTTGATATATTTGTCGAATAACTTTTTTAATTATATCGTTTGAATATTGAGTATTTTTCTAGTCATTTGTCAGATGTTTACGATAAAATAACGATGATTACTTTTTGTGTTGGGTTCTTTGTCTCACCACTATGATTTTTCTTTGACGTCAGGTGGGGATGGGTAAGGTTGAAACACACGTCAGTATTAATGAGTATTGATGGATTGATTTAATTTGGCACGGAGTGAATTGATCCAGGAAAGGGCAATAAAACAGGATCTTATAATTACTAGGCTGTTTAGTTCCGGATAACTTTTTTAAAGAAGAAATTCTTTGATTTTATGTTAAATACCTTTATTTGTCATGATGAAGTTATTTTAAGTTTTTAATACATTATAAGTGTTGATCTTATTTGATACCGAGTTGATTAATACGAGAATGGGCAATAAAGCAGATTTAAATACCCGTATTGAATATTATTTCTTTGTGTTTCAACCGCCCCTGGTATGGGGTCGGTTGTAACAGAGGACAGACTTTTTCAAAATCTGCTCCTGTGTGAAAATGAATATATCTGGGCATAAAACAACAGTACACATTTCAAGACAGATGTATGCCCTCACATGTTTGATATTTTATTCAACTCTCAATAGCATAATGCTGATGCTATGAGCGATCAAAGAAAAATTGTTTCAACCGTACCCAGTCTACCCTATGACAGCTGGCATTGTCATGGTGAAGAACGATTCTGCGTCGCTGGTTGTTTTTACGTATTTCTTCAAATACCTCCGGCAAACAAATGGTCGTGTACCATTCCGAATTAACCGTTTTACGATTCTCTAGTGGCACTGTAGCCACATGACCATTAATACCGAAAAAGCAGGCGACCATTTGCTTCAAGGTGCTTTTTGCACGAGTTACTTTCGTAGGGTTCGGCTCATTTTGAAACACCCACACTGTTGATTGTTGTTTAGTTTCCGGATCATACGCATAGATCCAGGATTCGTCACCTGTGTAGATATTATAAACAGCTTTTGAGTCACCACGGATATATTTTTTTAACATTTTCTTGCACCATTCGACGCGAGCCTCTTTTTGATCCTTAGTTAAATTGTGAGGGATCCAACGGGAACAATTTTTTTTTACAGCTAATTGATCATGTAATCTTATTAATGCTCGTCATACATATGCCCAGAGTCGCCTCTATCTCGCGATATGTAACATGACGGTCATGCATTATAAGTTTTCGCACAGCTTCAATATTTTGTGGTACAACGACCGATTTCGGGCGACCTTCCTTAACTTCGTCCGTGAGCATACTGCGTCCACGATTGAACTCACTAAACCAGTGGTACACAGTGCTTTTCGACGGAGCTTCATCACCAAAAGTCGAAGTTAATTGATCTATGCACTGTTGTTGCGTTAAACCACGCCGAAAATCATAATAAATCATAGCACGAATATTTTCACGAGTGAGTTCCATTCTTGCAGCGAGATGACATTTTGATCCCGCCAAAAACAAAAGACTAGCGTACATAAGAAAAAAAATTATAGCGGCCAGTATTAAAAAAAAGTTAAAATTTTACCATGGAGGTCAGATATAACGTTTATAAATGTTGGAATCCCAGATTCCGGATACATAAGTAGCAGCCCTCGTAAAGCTACAGCTCAGAACGCATTGTCGTTGGTTTTACATAAGATAAGATATTCCAAATTTCAACCTTTTCCCATATTAAAATAAGACCACTTTTTGAGTATTTTTCTTGCTTTCTAAGTCAGTTTTAGGTCGTATCGATAATGTAATCGATAAAGCATGACGAATACGAACTAAATGATTTTGCACTATTAAGTAATAATGAAAATTAAGTCATGCGATAATTTCGTTTACGAGTGAGATTCACAAATTCGAACCGCTACTAATAAATAAAAATCGTCCATTCTGGTGACATTAAAGAATCGTCCCTGTACGTTACTTTTAAAAGTGATCATTCTGTTTTAAACCGACTGTAAGAAAAACCTTTCGACAGGGCCAACCGCACGCGTTCGGCGTCAGTATGCTCGACGTCTTCCATCTCGTCCATCGGCAGTCTCTCCGGTGAGATGGAGAACTTCGGGTTCCACTCAACTCCTGCGCACATCGGGTTAAGGGACGGTGCGCTGTTCCCCGGCTACGAAGTGGCTGGAGTCGTGGATGCTATAGGTACAATTGAAAATTTGATTAGTTAAAATCATGTCATTTTAAATATCATTGGTTAGACCGTGTTTTTTTTACTGAAAAACATCATTTTGACCTATGAATAAAATCCAGAAAATAATTTTTTGTCCGCTTTGTTACCAAAATAAATTGACCGGTAACAAAATGGACATTTACAAAAATGTTACTTTTTTACTGTACAGAATAGTCTTCTGCTGAAAAAAACAAAATTATTCTCAAATTTACGAAAAAAAAGTGTATTAACTTAAACTACCCATAGTCAATCCATCCACACAGGCAAGAACGCTGAACGAGAGGGTATCAAAGAAGGGGACAGGATTGTCCTGTATCCCTACGAGGGGGTGCCCCATGGGTATGCGGACTACATAGTGGTGCCGGACTTCAAGTGTTTAGTGCCGGTGCCTTTGGAGTTGCCCCTCAGCGTGGCTGCGATGCTGCCCACTGGAGCCCTGCTCGCTATGAACACGGTCAACACGGGCAGCGATTGCTTGAAGAAGATTTTGGAAGGTATTTAACTTCTTTATATTTTTATAAACGACGCGCTGGCCTAATTGGTAGTGACCCTGCCCACGAAGCTAGCGGTCTTGAGTTCAAATCCCGGTAAGGGCAGATATTTGTGTGATGAGCGCGAATATTTGCTCCTGAGTCGAGTCTTGGATGTTTGCTATTTTGCCCTCCTAAATAAAAAGGACGCATAGAGCTTACTTTGAGTCTAGGTTAATTGGTGTGACATTGTCCCCTGATATTTATTTATTTCTTTATATTTATAGCCAGCGGCTCCCGCTGCAAATTTCCGACCTTCACGTTAAATTTTTCAATTTTTTTCTTACATGTAAACCTTATTCTGACAATAATGAACACAACAAAAAAGAAATCAGCCAAATCGGTCCAGTCTTTCGGAAGTTATGCGATTACATACATTTTGGCGATTCATTTTTATTTTAATCAAAATAAAGGAATCACGGACCAAATGATTAGCCAAATGATGTCCAAATAAATAAAAATAAATAAATAAAATGTTTATTCAGTTTACTTTATTTACGACAAAAGAGCTGTTTTAGCCAAAAAAGGTTAATTTTGAGGTTAGAAAGTTGTTTACTATATAAGACAAGTAAGAATGAACGGACCTTATATAGAAGATTGAATCAACATGTATGTAGCCATTTTGTGATGCACACATTGATATTTTCTTTCACTCATTCGATCCATTCGTGCCAGCTCTTGTGAATCGACCTGTAATTGTATTATAATTTTGAATATTGGTCTTTTAGATAAGTAGGACCAAGAATTGGATCGAATTCATTAAAATTTGCAATGTGTCAAAAATAAAACACCCTGCTGTACATATTGAGATGGTGCCCTATCCCCTAATATTTATTTACTTTTTTTTCAAGGTCCTAACCACAAAGACATAGCTACCGTTCTGATTGTGGGCACTGGCGGCCTGGCCCTGTGGGCCCTTCGCATCGCCACCCACAACTTCCGCCAGAGCCAGTGGCACAACAGCGTCCGGATATCCGTCGCCACGCTGAATGACGAGGGCTTCTTACTGACCAAAGACACTGAGGGGTGAGTAACTAAAGACGAAAAATGACTTCTAATCGAGAATTCCTTTTTTTTTCAAAATGTCTCGAAATTGAATCTATGTCTGCCTGTGGCAGAGCTCCTATTTCTGGGCGGTTTTGCCCTTCGGGTATCTAAAGATACCTACAGTTTGGTCGATCTAAGAGGGTCTATTTGACAGCTGTCAACTCAGTACAAAATATGTGTTTGAGGTTACATTTTATACTGCGTTGACAGCTGTCAAATCGGCCCTCTTAGAACGACCAAAACTGTAACGAACCTAACCTACCTACTTTGGACAAGCGGCTATTAGACATTCAGGAGTGGACGTATGGCGGCATGACATTCGGGGAATGGATGTATGGCGACTAGATATTCGGGGAATTAGACGACCGCAACCAATCCTCATATGCCGACTATATCGAAAAATTAAAACAGGTTTTTTAAGTTTTGGTTTTCTAATCTTGTTTAAACATATGTTTTTGGTTGTCGTAGCATCAGCGTGGTGCAGTGGAACGAGGATCTGTACGAGCGTCAGCTGATCGAGCGCACCACTGACGCGTGCGGCGGGCCCGTCGACCTGGTGATGAACTTCGGGACCACGTCTCGCTCGCTGCACCGGTCGTTGCAGTGCCTGGCACCAGTACGTATCAATACGACAGAACCGGTATTTTCCAGAAACATCTGCTCATCAGTCTCCACTACTTCGACCTATACTTGCCGCAAAACTAACTGGCACTGGGTCGTAAAACCCCGAGGTGGGGATTAAATTTAGTGATGCGCGCGTGCAATCCGTTGTATCGATGAAGTCAAGTCCTTTTTTTTTAGTTTAATTACTTAGTTTATCATATCTTTTGTACGGATTTTAAAATTGATTCACATTTAAAAGGAATAAAAATAAAGAAAATGTAACAATATTTACAATCGACATTTGAACTGCATTTTGCTTAGGTGATCTTTTTGTATTTTAGAATTGTTTCTAACGGAAGGTTCCAACGGAAGACCAGCGCTGACTTTAATGCCAGCTTTACGCTGAGTTGGGACCATTTCGTGACTACTTTCATCTTGTACCTACGTTTTTGTATCTGTTCTGGATTATTTTTGTCACGAATAAATGATTTTCTTTCTTTCTTTCTTTCTAATGTAACGTCTATTATAATAGAATTTAAGATGCGGTAGGTAGGCGCGTAGTGACGTGTTGAATGAGCTAGCCAGTCCGGTTAATTCTAAGTTTGGCGGGTGACTCATATTATTTCCTATCAAATTATTTGTATTTTTTAACGAGTACTTACTCGGTATCGATAGTGACACGGCAACATCCCTACAGGCGTCCACGAGATCCAATCACAAAGCAGTGAACGGTCAAGCGATATGCGCTGTCTCTCTCTAACGTTTTATGACCAAGTGTGCCAGTTTGTTTTGCGGCAAGTTAAGTAAGTAAGTTATAGTGATGAACTTCTAGTACCAGTACGTACCAATACAGAACCGGTATTTTCCAGAAATCGGTTTAGCCAAAACATGCACAAAAATTTCTTCGCATTTTTAATTTGAGTATAGATTTAAAAAAACCATTTCTTTCCCCAGGGCGGTGTGGTACTGGTCACAGAAGACGTTGGAGAGAAACTCCTACCTAAGTTCGCCAAGAAAGCGGATGATTTGCACGTACACATTGTGATCGTCCCTAACGGCACTATACAGCAGCTTCGCGATTTAGTCGCTCTCGTCGCGAGACACGAGGTGAGAGATAGAAATGAAGTGAATAATACTGCCCTCCTTAGAAAAAAGGGCGTATGTCTCATAGAACCGCGTATGTATTAGTGACCTTATTTCTTAAGACGTAGGGTTGAATTTACTTTGACCATTAAATTGCGCATGCGTCCTTTTTATTTAGGAGGGCGGAATAGGAGTAGCTGGATCTGTAAGGCTGGACAAGTTGCTGAACGCTAACGTAAACGGTTTTCGAAAACTGACTAAATGTATGGAATTGACGTAGGCGCTCGACGCGACCGTCTGACAGCTTACCTTACCTTTTTATAAGCATAACGAACGCCGAATGCATCTTGTCTAGGGTTTCTGTTCACCCAGCTCGATAATTCCACGTAGCAATTTGACCCAATCGAATTATTCCCCAGTTAAATTTTTTCCCAGTCGCATATTTTTCGCTATGAATTTCTCTTAATTGCATATTTTCCTGTTGTTATTACTTAACAGGGAGGTAGGTTTAGGTTATGTTACATTTGCATCAGGCCCGAAGGGCCGGAGCACACAGAAATAAAAGCTCCGCTTAGCGGAGCTCCGTCGACTCTGTAAAATTGATATTTTAAATAGGCAATCAAGTGACTCGGAAAAAGCTACAATTATGACTCGGAAAAAATGCGAACGGGTAAAACACGAATGGGGAAAAACGCGACTGGAAATGCTACTAGGAATTATATACTTTGGCGAACAGATTAACTACTCATTAACTTTGTAGAAAACATTAGTAGAGTAGCACAACGTCGGTGATACTGCTAAACCGCGTAACTAATTAATTTATGATAGAGCAAAATAAACCTTATTTTCATATAAAAAAGGTGCATTTTGCTCCTTATTAAATATGTTCCTTACGCGGTATTCCAGTTTTACCGACGACATGCCGATCACGATAGAGATCTTTGGAGACGACCTCAGTCCAGCAGTAGACGAATTTCTACTGACATGTTTTTTTTTACCTACTATAGATTGAGCCCCCTCCGCACTCGGTATTCCCCGCTGAAGAGGCCCAGGAGGTGGTGAGAAAACTCTGCAACTCCGAGATCAAAGGACGCGCCATCTTGAAATTCCACAATGTCGACTAAATTGGTCCGTATATAACAAAATGTCAAGAGCTGGCAAATTCTAGAGAGTAAAAGAGAGAGCAGTTACAGTAAACCACAAATCGTCGGTGATACTGCAAAACCGCGTAAGCAACAAATTGATTATAGAGCAAAATAAACCTTAAAGTCTTAGAAAAAAGGTGCAGTTTGCTCCTCATTAAAAATGTTACTTACGCGGTTTTGCAGTTTCATTTACGAAATATAAGTTACGACGGCTATCTTTGACCACGCAGACATGCTGACTCATGCCGTACATAAACGTAAACATCAATTCAATACAGACCTTGTTGTGTTAAGCATAAGGTAGGATATGCAATGACACCTAAACCGAATGACAACAGACGCGCCGCTAAATAAAATGGCTGTCGATGACGTAGTATAACATGTAGTCCAATAACGCATAATTTCCGAGATTTTTATTATTTAAAAAACAATTCCATAGTTCATTTAAGTTGAACTCTGCCACCTTAACCTAAAGCATTATTTACTAAGAAAGATTCATGTTGTAAGTAGCAATATTCTTTCTAAATTTCTTAGTAAATAATCCTTAAGTTAAGGTGACAGAGTTGAAATTAAATTAACTATGGAATTGATTTTTAAATAATAAAAATCTCGGAAATTATGCGTTATTGGACTACATGGTATACCATAATATATACTCCAAATATGGTCTAGAATCGATGGTCAAAATCCTTCGGGTACGTCCCGGGCACGGTGTATTTGTGGTACTACTGTACATCTGTCTCGTTCACTGCCTGGAATCTAGATTAGGTATTTAAAACGGCCTGAAACGAGAATCTTTACTATTGCCATATCATACTTCCACAGATCCAACCTGTAACTATTACCTACCTAAATATCGTCATATCTCATATTTTATGACGTACAATTTTAAATTTAATCGTAAAGAGAATTAAGTTCAAACTCATACATCTCGAAATATCAGATACGAGTTTTTCTAAAGTAGTAACGATATAAAATCCCTGGTAATCGTCCCTTTACTTTCTCAACCTCGTATCTGATCGAATAGTTAGATAGGAAAAACACTCATGTTCCCTAAAGAATAAAGACTACTTTCCTACTTATCTAACTATTCGATCAGATACGAGGTTGGGAAAGTATAGGGACGATATATTGACGTTCCTTTTAGGGCTTATATGTGGCATTATCCGTGTAAAGGGACCTTATTGTCGATGGCGCTTACGCCGTACTGCGTCACGCGACGTTGTATTTATATCGAAGCATCGTTAATAATGGCGGAAGCGCCATCGATAATAAGGTCCCTTTTCATAGATAACGCCACATATGTGTTAAGCGGCCCCACTGATTTTTACGAAACCTAGTTAGAAACCATCCTTATTCAACTATGCTCCATTTACTTTAACGACCTAGTATTAGAAAAGGGCAATTGCACGTGATTGGCTAATGAGCGTACCTGGGATAACTCGGGGCAAGTTCTAAGGATTTGATATCGATAAAAAATATGTCGATATAATTAAATTAATACATGTGCTCATTGAACATTCTCGATTACTATAAAGAGGTTCGATGTCATATCTGATATCGAGCCTCTTAAGATAATAAAAGCATGCGGATGTCATTTCAATCAAAATTACAATTTACTGTCAGTACCATTCATATCTTAGAGTAAGAATAATATACGAGATAATATGAAAACCACCATGAAAAAAGTAAAGTCTTATAAAAGGTGACGAAATTTCAATAACCAACATGAATGAGGAATTGGCTTTGAGTCATTATAAATATTTTTCATTTCTCATGCTCAAAAAGTGTGTCATATTAGACTTATCAAGCGAGACCCAAGTAGTACATGTAAACTCTAGAGAATACATTATATTCATATTTCCCCAAGGGAAAATATGAAATGGAAAATAGAATGATTTATTTGTACAAAACATTTTAATTGGACCAATCAAAATACTTCACCAAATTAAATCCACCAATCAAAATACTTCACGAAATTAAATCAACCTATCACAATACACATCGACTGTCAATCGGAACGTTAGGTCCTTTTTGGTACGCATGCTCTTTAACTATATTAACTCTTTAAAAAAAAACTTTGTATTTGGTATGAACCAACCAGAATACAGCTATATTAAAATCGACCAATCAGGGAACAGAATTAATTTCTCAAAACATTAGGTGTTTTTTAGTCCCTATTTTACAATCGTTAAAATATGATTAAATCGATTGTGCAACGCTTTGAAACGCTAAATACTCACACGGTCAGTGGCGTTTATTTGCGGTATCTATATTTTGTATCTGTGTTAAAGTACTTTTGAAAAAAAAAACATGCCGCCAAATTAAAACAATATTTTCGCCGTAGAATATGTGGTGCTATCTTTGCTATTTTTATACCTTTGTATAGGTAATGTTTTTATTTTCTCGCAATCGAAGTGAAAAGTAGAGTGTATTACTCGGGTCTAAAAGCCATATTAGGTACCCCTCGAACAATTTTCCCTCGCGTTGCTCGGGAAAATAACCATCTCGTGGTACTAAGTATGGCTTATTTTAGACCCTAGTTGTACAATCTACTATTACGAGTAAGAATGCCCCGTTGACCACTGCGGACGTTGAAAGAACGTTTAGCAGTTTAAAGTGGATATTTTAATTTAGACGGCATTCATTAATTCCGACGAATATGGAAAAAATATTGATTGTATATTATGAAAACTATTGTAAAATAAACATATAAATTTTTCTATTTAAAAATGAGGAGAAAATAAGTAATATTTATTTATGTCGAATAATATTTCGATGTTGACAGTAACATCGATATATTTTTTGTCGATAAAATATTTTGCTTCATCACTTTTGTATAGTTGCCCCGAGTTATCCCAGGTATGCTAATGAGAATCCGCTAAAGCCGCACTCACAATGGAGCAGGTAATCAGTCGGCTCTTACATCTGTGCGGTGCGGACGCGTTTGTTTCCCTTCTTGCGACGTATTGTTTATCGTTTACCTGTGACTTGGGTAGTGAAACCGACCGATGTCGCCTTAATCTTTTATTTTCAAATACCATTACGAACGAGTCCTAACGATTATCGTTTGTTACCGCCCACTTGGATACCTGCCTCTATTTTTTGCCATTGTCATTTGTATGACACTGTGCGAGTGAGAGAAGCCTATACTAAATCGTTAAAGTAAATAGAGTATAGCTTTCTAAAAAAATAAACCGCCTCCGTATCAGTCCATTAGGTAACAGACAAACAGATAGGCACGTTAAATATTTAAACCTTTGTTTACGTTCGATTTAAAAATATGACGTATCTATCACTTATTTCCAACTTGACAGTATTTGGACACCATAAGGGCCGGTACAGACGGACTGCAAAATGGCAGTTAGAGTGCAATTCTGATGCGGTTGAAGTAACCGCTTTAAGGGCGGTTTTCAAAAAAAGTGGACATAGTTAAGGACTAAAATTAAGAAATTGTAATTTTAGTCAGGTGAGTCACGAAAATTAATCATTCATTTATATACTGCCCTCATAAGTCAATAGGAGGTATCTCAAATTCAATAAATGAAGCAGATTCAAGCTTCACCCGGTAGTAATATGGTCTCATTTGCTACAGGAGTTTTGCCTGAGATACCACCATTTATTTTATAACGGTATAGTTAATTTTTGTGACTCAACTGACTAAAGTTACCGTATTTTAATTTTAGCCCTTTACTATGTAGACTTTTTTGAAAACCGCTCTTAAAACGTACGGTCACGGAAGTTAATTTGCTACCCATTTCAAAGAAAATTTTCTTGAAGATGTCATTGTCAATAGAGATGCCAAGTCATTTGTAATTGATAGAAAACTCAACCTTATTGCTGTAGAATGTCAGATTGACTTTGGACCCAAGGTGGGTCACAAATTAAATTCCTTGACTGTACGTACGTCGAACTGCCATTTTGCAGCTGGGTTGCAGTTCAAATGCTGCCCATCTGTACCGGCCATAAATTGGTATTAAATTGGGGAATAATTCTAATTATAGTATTAGTTGTAGAAATAATGGAAGAAATGTTTTTCCGAAAACTATATTAAATTATATACTTGCGACCCGCCCTCGCTTTGCTTAGGTTTATGAGAGGTTTATGTAACAACCGTACATAATCCAGAATGTATTATACATAAAACCTTTCCTCTTGAATCACTCTATCTATTGATAGAAACCGCATTAACCTCCTAAGACCGAACATATAACGAAATTTGCCAAAGGAAAATGAACCTATTATGATTACAATAAAGTCAATTTTCTATTTTAATTGTCAGTCATAAAAACAAGGGAAATTCTACTTTATATCCTTTGCAATAGATCTTTATTGCAATGGCCGTATTATGTACATTTTTTTGTACGCGCGGTCTTACGAGGTTTAAATCCGTTGAGTAGTTTAAAAGATCTAAGCGAACAGACAGCGGGAGCGACTCCATTTTATACTATTTAAAGAAATTAATGATTGTTTTAATTTTTTTTTATCTATACTCCATTTCTTTAGGCACTATAAATGTAAATAAACTAAACCGCATGGTTTTTTTAAACAGCTAAACAAGTTTTGTCGCACTTTGACTTATAAACAGGCATAGGAATCCAGGGGTCAAAATTGTATGACAGGTAGGGAGTTCCTATATCGATAAACTCAATTATCGATGCTTTTTCCATATACTAGTGATCGCCCCCAGCATTGTATGTATTTTTTGTAAGTATTGTTTCGAGTAAGTATGAAGTTCAAAAGCATATTAAAAAAAAAATGTTCTGCCCCTGTTACCTCCACAGAAATTGAAAAGTCATTAAGCCACCTGAAACAGATTTATCACTTATCAGCCAAGCCGGAGAGGTTTAACACCCGAAAATTTGGAACAAATTCTGATCGTTTATTTTAACAATAGTAGATGGGACAATTATGAAGAAAAAATAATGAAGAGTAAAGATTCAAAAATCTTTTTGAAAAATTAATAAGAGAATTATGTTGTCATTTCGTTTAATATTTACACTTTTAATAATAAGATGTTTTTACAGGCAAAACTTGGAGTGATCACTAGTATATAAAACAAGCATCGATAATTGAGTTTATCGGTATAGGAACTCCCTACCTGTCATAAAATTTTGCCCCTTGGATTCCTATGTCTGCATATAAATGTTTTGCTTCTATTGGGTGACGAGATGACGACCTCATAGATTAAGTTATTTGACTGTATTCTATTCTGCAAACCAGTATTGCTTTCGACTTGTTATCGTATAGCTTTTAACCTGGTCGCCGTTAGGCACTGGTCCCAGCGCCGACGATGAGCGAAGCGAGTGAAGCCAGCGATCAACTTTTAATATGCGTCTCTTTTATTGACACGGGATCTATATTTTTTGTTTCGACAAAATAGTGACAACTATTAAGTCTATTAATATACAGTGTTTGCCACATAATTGGGGACGCTTGCTTTTTTCCCACACAATTAAATGTCACTATGCCAAATTAGCTTTGTACGCGCGATTTCTTAACCGAAAATCCGAGCTTGACTCGCCGCTAAATATTCCGATTTTCTTAAAGATAGGGGAGCTACCCTAAAACCTCATCAACAGACCTAGGAATATACGGGGCAAAATTAAATGACAGCTAAGGATTGCCTATATCGATAAACTCAATTATCGATGCTTTTCCCATACACTAGTGATCGCTCCAAGTTTTGTTCGTGATGATGATGAATGATTCAAAATAGCAAGATAATTCTGGTTATTCTTTTTAAAAGGATTTTTTAACCTTGACTCATCATCATATTTTTTTTACTCCTAAAAAATCCTGATCGTTTATTTTAACAATTGTAAATGGGACAGTCGGTTAAAAAATCGTTTTAAAACTTTTATTTTTACGAACAAAACTTGGAGCGATTTCTAGTGTATGGAAAAAGCATCGATAATTGAGTTTATCGATATAGGCAATCCCTAGCTGTCATTTAATTATGCCCCGTATATTCCTAGGTCTGCTCATCAAATATAATATAGAAGGAAAGGGGGGTTAAAAAAATTGCTAAAACATCATGTGATCGATGGACGAGCCCTCATTTATATTTATCTAAATATACGAAAATAATATTTAATCATGATTATTATGTGCTTATTGATGTTTATCTTAATGGATCAATAGATCGATAAAGTCGTTGACAT
The DNA here is from genome assembly GCA_946894065.1 of Acleris literana. Lineage (NCBI taxonomy): Eukaryota > Metazoa > Arthropoda > Insecta > Lepidoptera > Tortricidae > Acleris > Acleris literana. The sequence goes on along the minus strand of OX335668.1, from coordinate 97,269,316 downwards.
GTTACTGAGTTACGCGGAATAACAATAATAATTTGAAAATAGAAAATAGGATGTTCCTCTGAAAAATGTACATTAACAATAATGTACATTTTGTTGTTTAGTTTTCTTAAACTGTGCATCTTTTTTCCGAGCCTTCACAGTACTTAGTATAACTACTAATCTCTGTATTTAATTATTAAAGCAGTTTTTTTTTCTGTTTCTCGTATGTATGTACTATTGTTAATATCTGTTGTTTTGTTAATTTGTCTATCCTCTTGCATTATGCTTACTTAATCTACTGCAAGGTTAACTGGAAGTAATCCTATATGGAATATAAGTCCGCATAATTTACTATATCGATGCAAATATGTCTTGTAATAAATATGGAAAAGAAAATTCATGAAAAAATTACCTCATAAACTTATGTTTGATGGATTACCGTTTAAAATCACAATTTTAAAGCACTCTTTCACCCAACAGACGTCACCATGGCAACGAGGTACAGCAAAAAGTTGATTGTCCCTTGGAACATCAGGCTATATTTACCTAAGAAACCATATTTTTGGGCACCAAGATACAGGCTCGTCCTAGTTTTTATTTAATCCTGTGCTTGGTGTAGCAATCAACTAATATTTATTTTTTAACATGCTGTTATGCGATTGACTTTGACCTTAAGGTTGCATTCGACAAAACTGGAATAAGGTAACTAGATTAAATTTCTCGGAGTAGGTCTTATTCCAGTTTGGTGAAATGCGGCCTAAATATTTTAAGGACTAACAATTAATGTGATAGATAAACATTTCTACAAACATGTAATTAAATACGGCTCAAACTTTAATTAAGTGAATATAATAGAAAGTCCGCTTCCACACTAAACATTACCCACGGTATTTTAGGTAAATACGCTCTTGATTAATTGATCTTTAGGGCCATGACATAAGGTCTACTTTTGAACTCTTAGCCCAGTAATTGTACGGTTGGTTTAACTACATACAAATAAATCGACGTCAGTACCCTTTCCATGAGTTACAATGACCGTACTCTGTAGGAATCGAATGCTCTGTCCCTCGCACTCTATTACAAAACTGTAAGGGACAGAGCATTCGACTCGCTAGCGAGTATGTTTATTGTAACCAAAAATCGGAAAAATGTGCGTCATTACTCGGAATAATGTGGATATGACTCCCAAGATATTTATTAAACAAATTAAATTACATTAATTGATTACTTAAGTAGGTACACTAAAAAAAAATTGAATTCGCAATTCACGGATGTTAATGGAGCAAACTTACCTAAGTAGATTAATATGAATGGCCACTCCTCACGTCTTTGTATTATTTATTTACTAGTGACCTGCCCTCGCTTCGCTTCGGTTTATGCCAGTTTTCTGTAATACCCGTACATAATCCAAAATTTATTATACTTAAAAACCTTTCTCTTGAATCACAAAAAAAACTGCATCAAAATCCGTTGCGTAGTTTTAACGATCGAAGCATACATAGGGACAGACAGACAGCGAGAAGCGACTTTGTTTTATACTATGTAGTGAATATTGATTACTATACCTAGATATTTTTCTAGCAGAAACACCATGTGGTTAGTGCTTGACATGATTATAATATCGACAAACCTTTTATCGATAACCACGACTTCAACGTAATAGAGGAAAAACTCGTGCATTATATAATTATATAGTTATTTAAAAAAAAAAAAACAATGTCCTAAAACTCATTGAAGTACCTACCTTATAAGAATATACCGAAATCATATCATCAAGGAAAAATTACAATCATAATTATGTCATATGATTCATATAACAACATGGTGCGTTATAAAATAAAAGAATAATAACAAAACTATCAATTTATTAATATTTTACATACATCAGTGAAAATCAGTCTATGACATTGAAATGGTACACTTATCGATAACAGGATTGTCGATGTTTTTATTGTGTCAAGCACTACCAACACGTCGTTCGTGCTAGGAATATCTCTACGTATATTGTTTGCTGTCCTGCAAAGGATCAAGATTAAAGTTCAAGTAAGAAATCAATTAATGTAATTTAAATTGTTTAATTAAAATCTTTTTAATGCGAGTCTAACATTAATGCGAGTAATGACGCCCATTTTTCCGGTTTCTGAATGTAACTCATGGTAAGGGCACCGGGCCTCTATTCTAAGCGTTGCGTTTTTAACCTTTTCAACGCCACAGTCGGCTCTGGCCGTCAACTAAAAGTCGTGCCACTGACGCCACGTCGGCTACAGCCGACAAGAGTTCAAGATTAAAAGAGACTTTGTTTGGTAGCAATAAGGTGTAATTTGCATAGCATAGCAAACATGTTTGGCGTGTGGGTGGCACATTTTGTATTCGACGTATGGCGTTCAAAAGGTTAACTCGGCCACCATTACAGGCCTGTTTACATTTTGTGAAGTAGCAAGTGCAGGTGTAAAGTGATTACTTGATTAGTAAAATCAACTTGTAAACCAGTGATCCCCAAAGTGGTCTATATCGACCCCCAGGGGTCGACGACGACCTGCAAGGGGTCCATGTGAGCGGAAAAATAAATGGGGGTCCATGAGAGGAAAATGGGGGTGCACGATAGTGGGTCCCATTTAAGCATTGGCTATGGAATAATCCATATTCATAGACAGATAATAGGCACCTATTTACTTAAGTAATACTTTCTATCTATATAAATTATGTTTTAATTTTCTCTGTGTGTAAGTATTTATTTTAATTGTAGCCCTTGTCAATTTTTAGCCGACTAGACCTCCATCATAATCCGTGCAAAAATCCCGAAGATTTCTTGCTTAAATTTTACGTCACAACGTAAATATTAGGTAAGCAGGGGGTCCATCCAAAACCGAAAAAAATGCCAAGTGGGCTACGAGCCAAAAAAAGTTTGGGGACCTCTGGTGTAAACGGTCACGCTGTTAAGTGACAAGTGCGAATGCGAACTTTAAGTGCGAAACAAGTGAATAGACGCTCGTTCTATTTTTGCTTGTTAAGTAGTTGCGCCGCACACCCGCGTACTCTCCGCGCGAACGCAGCAAACTCAATGAAATTTGAAACAACTATTCATCTCTTTCTAACAACAGCGTTCGCTACAGATTAAAGATAAAAAAAGATAAAAGATGTTTATTCAGTAAATAGGCCGCACGGGCACTTTGCACGTCAAAAAATCTACCGTCGCCGTCCGGGTACCGATTGCCGTCTTTGTCTGTAAAAATTGCTTCATGTCTTACGATAGGCCTGTCTTCGTATTCCCCCAATGGCTCAAAGCTTCTAATTGGCAAAATATAGTGTTCCCTAGTTTATTTCTACAAATAAGTCTCCTTTTATTTGGTTTTTGTAATAAAATGTTATTTATAGTTTTTTTTAATCCGCACCAGCGATCGTGAGGTATTTATAGTAGGAACCACTGAAAAAATATGGTAACGTAGCAACTGTCAGTGATTGCTCGTCCTCCATCTTGTTTCACACTTTGCACTTGCACAAAGCACAGATAAGCAGATTTTTTTTTAGCAACGTGTACACGATTTCTTAACACTAACACTTATCATCGTCCAAACATGTTAACTAATCACTTTTTACCTGCACTTGCTACTTCACAAAATGTAAACAGGCCTACTGTCAGGTAGACGATATTAGGGAATGCAAATAACCGGTTATAACCGGTTTTAACCGGTTATTATCATACAAAAACCGTCTAATAACCGGTTAAATAGCATTCCCTAGACGATATGGTTTTTACTGCCTGGAATCTCGGCCCAGTTCATCTCCAGTTGGCCCAACGGCGATTTAACATTACAACCGTGCAGCCAGTCGTAACTGCATGCTGACTTCAAGCAGACTGCATAGTTCTCGCTTTCAATGCCAACAGCACAATGCATCCACAGTGCAATTTTGCAGCTGGCGAGCAGTTTAAATGCACCGTCTGTCTTGGCCCTTATTTAAGACGTACTATCGCGATCGTTAATCTGTGACCCGTTTCAAGAAAAATAGGCTTGAAGTCGTCAATGTCATTAGAGATGCCAAATCATTTGTAACTTATAGGAGACTCAACCTTTCTGTTGTAGAATGTCAGGATGACTTTGGACCTAAGGTGGGTCCCAAATTAAAGTTCGTGACTGTACTGCCATAATAACTTATAGTTAGGTAATAAGGCCTGTACCCACTTGTTCTACTATCAGTACCATTGATGAATTAGTAGCGTTTTTACCCCCCAATAGTTCCATTATAATTAATTATAAGATTATAACTAACTATTGGGTTTTTCGCCAGTAGTTTTATTATTAATATTATAATGCAATAAATTATGCAAAAAAAAATTGTACCATTAATTTTTGCATTATAATATTTATGTTAGAAAAATGACGAAAAAGCACATTAGTTCCATTGTAACCCTATTAATAATGGACTATTGGGGGGTTAATAACCCACTAGTTTCATCAATAGAACTATTGGGGGTAAATTAGTACTTTCTCCGTATTGGTTGCTTTGTGTCGCACAAATTATAAGTTGTATTTCACAATGACTACAATTTAATTATGTACTTTTAATAGTGTTATAACCAGGGATCGGATATTCGGATAGATATTTACCTAAAGTTGGCAAAATACCGGAAAAAGTTAAGCAAATATGGCGTCGGCTTCTCAAAAATATTATTTTAATAATATAAGTTACGGGATTCGCGTGTTGTATAAAACGTTTAATTTATTACTTTACACTTAGCATTAAACTTTACCTCAATTAGCTCTTGAAACTTCGTTAGTTTAATGAGTTACAAGTAAGTTAAATAACATTAGTATATTTATATATGGAAAATAACTTCAAATTGTTAATGGAAATACTTAAATATGTCGGCGTAATTTGTTTGATAATAAGTAAATCCCGGAAATTTTATTAATAAACTAAAATTGAGTCCGCTTCCATACAACTGAACAACAACGCCGCCGCCAAAGTTTAGGTAAATATCTATCCGGATATCCGATCCCTGGTTATAACAAACAATGTCTCTTTATGTTCCGTTGTGGATTGTATAATGAGTAACAATAGTATATTTATTGTAGTTTCTCAAAGCTTTCTATTTGATATCAATTATAGTAGTTCATAATTAAACACATCATTATTATTTTATTAAGGTCATGTATATATACACCGTGTTTTTGTTGATTTGAATTAATTTTAAGGGATCATTCCTTAGGTCAAATTAAGTTATTTCTCCAAGAAACTAGAGCTCCAACTCGTACCGTTTTGAAGATAATCAGATATTAAATTTAATCTGTTAATCACGTTAAGCTAGTGTAAAAGGCTCTTATATGCTATATTCCCGACGCCACACGACTAATAACGAAAACCACGTCCAATCAGTAATCTTCAATCTCCACAGAATAAAGACTAAAGGCATAGAAACCGTACTAAATAAGCAGAAAATACATTATGGTTCAATTCTTTTTACTTATGGTTTTCATAATGAGTTGGAAAGAGATGAATCTATAGCTGTTCTTTCGTTATTTGGTACATCGTCATAAGTAAGGCGCGATTTGGACCTATAAGCACCTATAGTACTTGGAACTATAGACAAGAAAAGACAAATCCTTCATATAGGAAGGAGAAAGAAGTCCCTGTGTAAAACCTTGTGACAATGACAGTTAAAGAAGAAAAAACAGCCTACTTTTTGTTTCATTTTTCTCATGTAATAAGTAATCTTAAAAGTAGAGAAAGATAGCTAACGCAAAGTACGTCTTATAGTCCGGTTTCTATGCTATATTTTCTTATTATGTGTCAATCTCAATCTCAGTCTTTATTAGTCGTTACAAAAGGATTGCTATGGTTACGTTTAAACAACAGCCACTATTGGTTTTGTTCTGTCATCTTATCATAAAGAGTTAACACTGACATAGAATGACAACAAGTTGACACTAACTTTTGCCTAGTTAGGCCATTCTACTTTTCAGTGTACATTTAGATAAAAAATATACCTAATTATGAATCCGCGTATAAATAAATAACATGAACTTAGAATGTTTAAGTTAAGAGGTTTTAAAAAAAAAAACTTTTAAATTACTTAATTATCGTTGAAGAATCTTGGTAACTCAGTGGTAAATGGCACTTTTTCCATAGAAAAGGCGGGGACATCAACGTCCACTGCGTTACTCACTTTATAGTTATTACAAATAACTTTTTATGAATGATTATAATTCTAAATATAAGCTTATTTATGTCCCTTTTAGAGTTTCAAGTTAGAAAACGCAGCACTTTACCGGATTTTGAAATAAAAATAGTTTAGTGAGAACGTCGCTAAAACTTATGTTGACTGTACATAAGTTAGTGATCATTTATGTACCTTGTCACTTTAACGTCGTGTTTGATATGTCATACAAAATTGTGAAACGATTGAAAGCGACAAGGTACATAAATGATCACTTATTTATGCTGTTGACTGTACAACGAAAAGTAGAATGGCCTAACTCAAAAAAGGGCCTTTTACAATATCCATGTCGAATTTAAATCAAATGGACACGAACGCCCTGTATATGAACGTTGACGCAGTTTAAAACCAGGAGCCGTATTGAACTCGGTAAAACGATTGCTTTTGACATGTTATATTATAGTATCGTTTTTAAGACTACACCCGAGCGTCCAGTGGTGCCCATATTATATTGTGTTTTTTATTATCTTGAAATCGCAGGATGGTTTTTGTCGTACAAATGAATACACAATTTGGGTATATGACATAACTAAATAACAATTAACCTTTTTCCGTTAAGTTGACTACACGAAGGTTAAAGTTGAATAAACTTTATCTACACACATATCATAAGTCCTCTATTATGCGTTCAAAACCCGTAGGCAATGACCGGCATTACCTGTGGTAGTAGGTGACAGCGATGACGGCTGTTAATTTTGGAAGATGTTCCAAATTTGGATACCTTACAATATTCGATAACGTAATGAAATTACGTTACAGCTGTCATCGCTGTCGCCTACTATAAAGTATTGTACGCGACTCTGCGTAATTAGCATTACAACACTCGTGTGATCTATTATGAAACTCGCCTTGCGGCTCGTTTCGTAAACCACACTCATGTTGTAATGCCTGTCATTACGCAACCGTCACGTAAACTACTATTGTCATATATGCTATACATTGTGTATTCAGTATGTACAGCAAAAAAACATCCTAGTTTAATAGAAAACCATAATAGTAACGAGGGCGCCACTGGACGTTCGGTGCAGTCTTAATCTCGTTAGGCCCACCATGCTACAAACAGGGAGTTTTTTGTAAGTGGGACTCTGAGTCTAACATCAAGGCAATAAAGTTCAATTACGTTTGTTCGATAATGCGATTTTCAGTTTATGAACATATGAAAATAAACCTTATTCTTATTGCAACATAGTTCAAATTATGTACATCCTATTACACACTGGGCTTTACGAGGTTAATAAACTGATACCAGCTTTAAATTTTTTGATCACCTCCATATCATAGATTTATTAAACATAGCAGCTGCTAAATCAAAACAGTATCAACTCAAAATCGTTGCTTGTTTTGTTTCAAGCTCATAGAAGTGGTATTAAAGTTGATTTTAAAATACAGTTGTATTTTAAGTTACTACTGTTTTGATCTAGCAGTGCGTATATTACGTATCGACCCTAGAAATCTATGGATTCGATGAAAAAAACCTTACAATGGCATTTAGCAAGCGTCCGTTGCTTAATCCGTTATAATTGTAAATGTACAGTCGATTAAATAAGTGGTTTTAAAATGTTGACATACTATCCTATCAAATTAAGAATGTCGCTGACGTCACTCATACTGTCTGACGTAAGGTGCAACTGGAATTTTACCTTAAAGTGTTGATTATATGATCGACAGTACATATTATTGGGTAGTCTTTACATATTATGTTAATAAAAAAACAACGTAGTCCTCGTGAATTTAATCGGCGTTGTTTTTATATGTATATTTTATTAGTTCTTTAGTTTTTACTTGAATCATCCGTTCGTCTTCATTTTCTTGTGTATGAAAGAATAAGTAACAAAAATAGATAGGCCATATTAATGTCTAGTCATGGAATTGCGGAAATCATAAAATCAAAATGTATTATGTAACTTAGGTTTAAGATGTCAGTCATATTATTATTAGGGGTAAGAAATAATCTTAGTTACATGTTTATTGTACTTTTATTAAATAAAGGGATGTGATCTTTATATTTTTGTTTTAATAAAACCTCAACCTATTTTAGTTTTTTTACACAACTGCATCAGTTGCTTCATATCTTACGATAGGCCTGTCTTCGTATTCCCCCAATGGTTCAAAGCTTCTAATTGACATATATAGTGTTCCCTAGTTTATAACTACAAATAAGTCTCCATTTATTTTGTTTCTGTAATACAATTTTATTTTTTATCCGCACCAGCGATCGTGAGGTATTTCTACTGAAAACCATGGCAACACCATTGCAAGTGGGTCCCGGTTTGACACAATTTGACATTTATTATATTGTATCTACATCCATATAACTTCCCTAAATACAATATGTTTATAAACTATAAGCAAATGGTCTACATTACGTAACCCTTATCTGTGGTTTTATTTTAACTCTTATTAAACTGGGTTTCCGCGTGCCCAGACTCAACTCTCGCTCATGTTACTATGTGCTATTATCAGAGGTCGGAATAGGTAGTGCTTATTAACCTAAACTTGATGCATCTTCATTCAGTAATGTATTCCCACCTCACTCACGCATGAATGAACATGCGTCAAGTTTAGGTTAATAAGCACTACCTATTCCGACCTCTGGCTATTATTTATTAAGTTTAGCCGAAAAAGATATTAAAAAATTCTCCCATTTCTGTACTACTTAAGTAGATCTTACAACTGTATTAAGACCTGTAGAAATATATACATAAATTCAATTAGTTTAGGTAAATTTAAAAATATCATGCCTTCCAAAAGATTAAGCTTTTCCATTTATTGTGATATGTCTTACTATTGATTTATTGCGTAGCTTGCTTGAATGCTAAATAATATATTAAACTAATAATTAAATAAACATTAAAGTATCGCTTATCGATGTGGTTGCATCTTAATGTTCCGATACTTTAATGTGAACTTTAAGATACAGGTACAGGTTTCTCGTAAAGTTATGTTTGCGACTGTACAGATAATTAGGCATTATGCGCCAGTCACATAAACTACTATTAAAATATTTAACCTGTTATAATTGTGTCCAATTGGTGTTAAAGAATAGTAGTTTGCGTGACGGTTGCGTAATGCTAATTACGCAGAGTCTCGTACAATACTTTATCTATACTCATATCATAATTCCTCTAATAATAGAGGACTTATGATATGAGTATAGATAAAGCTCGTTATTTTATTTTAGTCGGAAAGAAGAATCGCAAAGCCCCGACTATACTCATAAAGTCAAAAGGTGGTATCTCAAATTCAATTGCCAACGCAGATTCAATCCTTTTCCATTAGTAATGAGGTTCCTTTTGCTACCAGGTGTTTTGTCTGAGATACCTACCGCCATTTGTCCTACCTAGTGTGATGGATCCAGTAATGGACACTTGATTCTTATTTTACAGAAGATAAGGGTTATTAATTTGTTTTGCAACAATCAATTTAGCACCGTATGAAATTTGAATTAAGATTGAAGTGTCCATTACTGGTGCCTGTCAGCTAAAAGTGTCCATCATTGGTGCCGTCACCCTAGCAGAGCAGAATTTAGATTTTATTTTTGAGACAGGGAGACGTTATATCTCCGAAACTGTTCACAAGCGCATTGGAAGATCTGTTTAAGTCGTTGGACTGGAAAGGTAAGGGCATCGGCATAAACGGCGATTTCATCTCGCACTTGCGATTCGCAGACGACATAGTCTTGATGGCGGACTCGCTGGAGGAGCTGCAACAAATGCTGGACAGCCTAGCATCCGCCTCCGGAAGCGTAGGTCTCAGCATGGATAAAACCGAAGTCATGTTCAATGACCACATTAATCCGGGACCTATTGCTGTAAATGGTCATGTTCTTCAAGTTGTTTCTGAGTATACCTACCTCGGGCAGATCCTGCAATTAGGTAAAAACAACTTTGAGAAGGAGGCCAAGCAACTAGCACAGCCTTCTTTACACTGTGCTACAAGTATACATTGTGATACGCCGCGCCGACTTCAATTGGTCTGACCATTATCATTTTAAGAGAACTTTATTATTTTTACAAAAACGTGTTTCTTGTTTTTTAGACATTATTATTTTATACTTTTTAGGGATCATAATATGCTGTTAAATAGTCCCACTTCTCATTGAATAAGAATCTAAGCAAATATAAGTCTATAAAATATTTCAACTTCTCCGCAAGCAAAACTACGAGAAAGCCATAGTGTATTTATATGTATAAGTATTTAAAACTAAACGTATTAAAATTAAAATTAAACTAAGCTACTCAAATATTAAAGATATAAATAATAATCACCACTATAAAAAGAGCACTCCCTCTAGCAGGTCCGCTCGCGGCATGGTCCCCATGACACTATTACCTCTCGGGATAGCTAGCCCAATCCTTTGGGAGAGGTAAGCACCAGATCTAGGATTTAAATACGTTTAGTTTTAATTTTTAATTGTATTAATGTGGAATTCTGTACTTAGTTGGATGTTAATAAAGTATTTAAACCATTTAAATTTGCTTCGTCAGTCTCTTTACTATCTTTATCGAGATATACTATAGCCACCTTTGAAATAGGTTCCATTGAGAACCGTTCCGGTGGCCATCTGTGATCTTCATCAGTTTATGAACCACGGACACACTACACTCCAGTATATTTTATTATTATTTTACTTTTCTTTTGTTTGTCTATAACTAACTTACACGCAGAGAAAATTAAAAATAATTTAAATAGATAGATATGTGTATATTTATATATTTATAAGGAAGTATTACGTCAGTAAGTAGGCGCCTACTATCAGTGTATGAATATGGATTAAGTATTCCATCAATGGAAAGCCAAAATAAAAGTCACGGCGGCCTGTTTACATGGGATCCGCTATCGTGGACCCCCATTTTCCTCTCATGGACCCCCATTTATTTTTTCCGCTCACATGGACCCCTTGCAGGTCGTCGTCGACCCCTGGGGGTCGATATAGACCACTTTGGGGATCACTGGTCTAAGGACTTGTTTCACAATCGTCGAGTAAAATCTGCCATTTAAAGTTGGCTCTCTCCTTGTTCATTTTCAAGTGAGAAAGAGAAAGGGCTAAATTTATCCGTCAAATATGCTTTATTTGTCGATGTGAAAGCTTTGGCTTTACCCGCTTTACAGCTAAAGGCACCGTTACTTGAAATATGTATCGTACCGTAAAACGGGGTGAGTAGGGATTAAGGGGTGAGTAGGGACTCAACCTAAAATAAGTCGTAACTTGTTACAAATAAGAACAATTATTAAATGGAAAATAACGTTACGTCTATTGGATATAATTTCAGTCTTATAATTAGCAACATATGCTTCATTTTAGGTTGTGTCCCTACTCACCCGGTTTTACGGTACTAATACAATTCAATTTTTTTCAACGTTTAATTTTGAGCTTAGGCGATGCTGATGAGGCCCTACTATGAAAATCGAAATTCGAGATTACATTAGCTCCATCCCTGTCACTCGTCATTCGGGACTAAATTGAAAGAAAAGGTTAGGGATAAGCGTAACTTCGAATTTCGATTTCATAGTAGGGCCTCTGGTGCCGGGGTCGTGTTGTAGTATGTGAAATGTGTGATGTACTGATGTCCTTAAGGGCTAGAAGTATGACCGAAATTATCTAGTAAATAAAAGATAAACAGAATAATTTGTATAATAAGCAACACATAAAAAAATACATCTTGTTTAACAGTCACAATTTTAATTTTCTATCAACGTTCTAATTTTACCACACAACTTAACATTAAGTTATTATAAAGTTATACAAAAAAATAGAAAATCACACTAGCCTAGTCAGCCGTTACTATAAATTATTAACATATTATTATGTCAAATACTCGCATTTCAGTATGGGGATCGACTTTTCAAAAACGCGGATATATCCGCACCGGTTCAAGGTCAACGACCTTTTTCATGATTTATGGTTGAAATTATTCTTGTTTTCGCTGGTATAAGTATGTAAGTAGCTACGTTTTTATTTGACATGGTTTTGAAAAGGTTAAAAACGAATTCATTACTACAACACAATTTGTTATTATTTAAATGGACACAAATTCAAAATGACTCTATACAGATAAAGTAAAAATATATTTTGTTAAGGATATAAAAAGGGATTTGAATTGTAATAAGTTTGCTTTAGTAGGATTGCTTCAGTTGCCCAAAGGGTAAACCGCTCAGGTATAGAAGCCCCGCATTTTCTGTCTATATTCTAATAAATGACTATATGAAGCTATAATTAATCTTATTCCGACAATGTATAAAGTTTAGCAATCAAATTCTATCCGGGACCTGTAATAGGTACCTAACAAAATAATTACTAATCCTGTTATTTTCCCGTTTTATCAAAAGTGCAAATATTTATTTTTAATTTTCATTCAATTTTCAATTGTGCATAATATAGCCATAGCGCCTAAAACAGCCTTCGGTTTTGTACGGCCTAACCGACTATCTGAATCCAAAAGACTTTGAAAAACCTCTTGCACTGTAGGTACTTAGCAATACATTTTTATTATTTAATAAGTTCCTAAGAACATATACCTACTGTTACTGATGTGCCAAAGGAAACTTTCCAAAATGACGGAACACTTCATGTAGGAACATTTCGGAAACTTCTAACAAATTTGTATGGGGATTGAAACTTTCCGTTTATTAAATTTAAATTTCCTAAATTTAAAGTGAAAGTTTCCGGAAAACTCTAAGAACTTTTCCAACTTTTTGGAAACTTTCCGCAACTTGCACATCAGTAATACTGATGCACTTCATTTAATGTTTGTTTTATGTAGCTTTAGGGAGCCTTTTCAGTAGCTGTACAGTCATGCATGAACTTAAATTTGGGACCCACCTTAGGTCCAAAGTCAATCTGACATTCTACAACAATAAGGTTGAGTCTCCTATAAGTTACAAATGATTTGGCATCTTTAATGAAATTAACGACTTCAAGCCTATTTTTCTTGAAATGGGTCACAAATTAACGATCGCGATAGTACACTTTAGTATGTAATGTATGCATAGTCTACCTTAAGAAATTGGGTAAAAAAAAAGTTTACACTCGGCAAAATCACATACCTAGTTTCACTTTTGTTTAAAAAACATAGAATTATGACTAACAGCCCTCATATTCTTAAACAAGTAGCGTGACTTCATAAATTTAGGGCGATCTTCTAGCTGCTTCTTGTCTGCGAATGGATCGTCCTTGGTCCCCCAAACGTCAATCACTGATCTGATTTCATTGTAGCTTGTAGCGTGTAAAACTATCAGGACCGTTGAGTAGCCAACACCTCCTCTTTTCAAAGACGCGTTAGCCCCACAAGTCTTTTGTGCCACATTATCAACGTTGACATACCTTATAGTGTACCCTGGGAAGTTGTTCTCGTATACGTAGACCTGTCCTTCACTCGATGAAACGGGCTTGTTTTCAATCGTCGCTGAGTCCATCTGTCTCATGTAACTCGCCCATTTACCTATTTCAAATGGTACTTTGGTTTTCTCACAAAATTTGGCCTGGGCGTATATTAAGTTACAAACAAACAGCAGTTTAAGCAGGTCCATTGCCGTTCGCGTAAGAGGTACTTATGCTTGGTCGCAATCGCGATCGTTAACAAAGCGTTCGAGTAGTTATGTATTGAATGGCGCGTTTGAACTTCACCTTTTGTGTTTCGTTACGAAACAATGGTTTAATAGTTACGTATAGAGCGCTTAAGCTTGTAAAATAGCAGTGTATTAGCGTTTTAACCGAACAGTGGTTTCCAATTTTTTCCAGCACATAATTACCACAAAGGAAAAAAAACCACCCTGAAGGCCAAGGAAACCTTAGTCAATACTCCACAACAAAAGTATCTTTAAGTATCTCTAAAATGTTACATTTTTGGCATTCAAATACTCAATACTTCCGCCATCTATTTTAACCACCTTCATAGTTCATTAATTGTTAAAAAAAAAAAAAAAATTCCTTAGCAAACCAGTACATATCTTATGATGGCCGGCGTCTCCTTGTAAGTTATTTTAAAATAACCTGTGCCAGGAGGCACCGCTCTTCCATATCTACAGTTTATATAGTATAGTACCATCCTTAAAACTATTTTACCAAATTTTTAATTGTGTGCGTGTGTACGTGTATGATTATGAGTGTGTGAGTGTGTGTGTGTGTGTGTGTCTGTCTGTCTATGTGCGTGTGCGTGTGTCTAGGCTATATTTCCTAGCAGATCTTCTACTGCGTCGTAGTTCTTGTCTTCCATCCAACTTGTTATTCTACTTTTAAGGTCATATTGTACCTTTGGGTATATATCTAGTTCCTTGTTTACAATATTATATAAATGTGATGAGCGTTTTTTATATTGTCTACTGGCAAAAATGGTGTTGGTTTTTGGTAGATGCATAACAATATCTCTCCTCCTTTTTTTCAAAAGGTTGCGGTCAAAAGTTGTGGTTTTATGTTTTCGGAGAACAGAGGTTAATATATATAATTTCCTTACTGTGAGCAACTTACACGTTTGATACAAATCATCATTCGAGAAACACATTTTCTTAAAATACATAATTTTAAGAAGACTAAATTTTTATTAGTTGACCTTTGGGCAAATCAGAAAATTGAAGGCGCGAATTGGTGGTGCGATGCAATGATATCTCTAATATATAAAATTCTCGTGTCACAGTTTTCGTTGCCATACTCCTCCGAAACGGCTTGACCGATTTTGATGAAATTTTTTGTGCTTATCCGGTATCTATGAGAATCGGCCAACATCTATTTTTCATCCCCCTAAATGTTAGGGGTAGTCCACCCCTAAATTATTTATATGGCAAAACAACGTTTGCCGGGTCGGCTAGTTTTATATAAAGATACATCATCTACGCGCAAAAACGTTCCGCAAAAAGGAAGGCATATGCCTTACTTTTTATCTATTTCTCTCTTTCTAACAATAGCGTTCCTTATGGATTGCTGTGTTTGTCTCTGTCAGTAATTGGTCACGGGTTTTGAATGCGTTTAGTATGAGCATAACGTATCTTAATATAAAATATCATTGGAGCGATGCGGATCAGGATGAAACAATCGGCCCTAAGTAATGTTAACCTAAAAATGTCAGTTTTCAGAAATGGGCACTTGAGATTCTTGATAGACTGAATCAGTTTTTCGAAGGCTACAATACAACAGCAAATTAAAGTCTGGTTTATGAATCTTTTCTTTGGATGTTTCCAAAGAAGTGTGCTTCCGAATCTGTAATGAAAGATTTTTCGATATTTCGAAAACAGATCATTTGGTAACGATTTTAAGATAGGTACTTATATAAAATTTTATCACCGGTTTTAAAACTATTTGTATATAGTTGTAATTTAAGTTTTGTTTATCTAACGAAATAAACTTGTTTAATAATAACAAAAAGAAAGCTTTCAAAACCCGACTGTTGCTAACCAACTTTAAATCGTTATAAATCCTAAATGATTATTCAGAATGAAAAATGATGAAAGAAACCTAAAGATGATTTTTAAATCCCTATTCAATGATACCCCACTTGTCATACTAGTTCGAATTTTTTTCATTTTAGTTGCACAATATGGCGTCTGGTTGCCGCCATATTAAATTTTGATTATTGTCATATCTTCAGTGACACTCACCAAATTAAGACAAATCGATTGACATAAGAATCATCAAAATCGGACAACGGGTTTAGTTTTTATAGTGACACAAAGGAACAAACATACATATATAGGCTGCGAAACACATTACCCTCCTCCTTCGGCGGTCGGGTAAAAAAGACGTCCCGCGGATGCTCTGTGTGTTTGGATGTTTTGGTGCCTATAAGGAGTTTAAATAATATATTGCACTTCCAACCTTATTATAAACCTTTGAGAGTTTAATATGCTTCTATGAATTAATTGCACTTGTGAATCTACTTTGTACAAGGGCAGTGTCATATACAACCTTTCTAATACCCAGAAGTAACAATAATTAAAAGTGCCTAGGAAAGGATGGTCAAAATCCTCATATTATACCAACCTACTGTACGCTGTGTGTTAAGAAAATGATTCATAGGCTATTTTTGAGCCTTACATACTTTTGATGGTAAGTATTTATTAACTTACCGCCGCACTCCGACAGTTTTTAGAGACAATACACTCTTTCCTTTTTAAAATGTGTTGTATAAACGTAAACACACTCGAACGTGACATAATAGGGAATATTCATTATTCAGCTTCAATATAAGCTGATTCATGTTACAAACAGTTGTGAAAATTCATTTTTTTAATAGCTATAAAAATAACCAAGATATACATACATACTTAATCTCACGCCTTCGTTCCCAGAGTGGGGTAGGCAGAGCTACAGAATTACAAACATCTCTGAAAACTTGTTGATAATTCTATAACCACAATTTGCACAATTAGGCTAAGATGTTTACCAGCGTATTAGTGACAGGTTGCAAGCCCATCGCCTAACAGTACTACAAGCCTTTATTCCCTTAGTCGTCTCTTACGACATCCACGGGAAGACATGGAGTGGCACTATTCTAACTCGGCAACCAAGATATAAGCCAAGAAAGTTCCTATAACTTTCTAGCAGAATTTAACATAGAGTTTATATTGCCGGCCTGTTACATGACGTCACAGTGCATATCGGATCTCTCTGTTTAATTAGCAGCTTAAAATGCTTGTATCATTTCTGGGCCGATTTTAATTTTAATTTCACTTTTGGTGATCTCTTTTACGGTATTTTCATATTTTGTTGAGAAATGCGATTTAAAAAATCCATACATTCCCTATTATATAGTTTTAATTATACAGCTTTCAGCTCAACTTAAAGGGATTTTTGAAAATTAAAAAAAAGACTATAATGAAAACATGGTATATTTACGACATATAACTACACATAATTAGTTATATCATGCTCAATATAAATATTAGTTACTGCCACAACTGTGCTATATAAATATCAAAAGAAAGTGATACTTTAAGATCCCAGTTTGATTACAATAAAGGTCTTTTATCGGGATTGTCCAAACAAATTAACAGATAGAATTTAATCGAATGTCGTCCAATAAATAACCTTAAAGAAACGTGATATATCCGCTGTTAGCTATAAAAAGGTTAAAAAATTAACCGTCTGTTAAACTGTTGGTGAAAAGGATTACTCGCTTACAAAAGTTATCAAATATATACTTGCTTATATTATATCGGTTACAGGGTGTTCAATATATAATTAATAATTTACGATACACCGCTATACAATCTACAGTATGCTATATTTAAATCGCAGCCCATTAATTCATTTTATTGACAATATTTTTTAAAACACTTAGCTGCTCTACTGTATAAGATTATATTTTATATATATGTAATATACGTAGTTTTATATCAAATTATATATTCCTCTTTGATTATTGCTGAAGCAGGTACAGTTTAATTTTGCTATCCTTTTCGTTTTTCACCTTTTAACCTCCGAATATGTACAGTAAAGGACACAAATTTGTCAGCAGATGATATTCTCAAAATATTTATACGGGTTCTTAACCTCTTGGCAATAGAGTAGTGGGGACACAATTTTGAGGCTGACCGCTGCCATATTTTTGTGATAGACTGTACTGTACTTCTTAGCTCTTATCGAGACTAACTGATCTTACGAAAGACATTTAATCGCTTAATGCGTTACAATTACGTATAACATTATTTAATTCTAACCACTAAACACATTTTACGATTAAATACACATCAGGAAATAAAATCTATGTTTTAAAATAATGAAAACCTGTACCTTAAAATTTGAAGATATACATAACTAAGTAAACAGTACTGTATAAATGTGTCGAGACACTACGTGGTGATACGAACACGGATTGGTTAATAAAGCAAAGCCCAAAAATCATTACACATGCTGTATTTATTATATCTTTATTACTATCAAATACTGCATCACAGAAAATCGACAGAATTAAGATTACAAGTTACAAGCTAGTTGTCTAACATTTACTAAGTATTATTGTACAAGTATCTAATCGTAATTTCATAAGCTTTTCGGATGGTTCAAATCTCATAATACTTCAACACACAGATTATTGATATACAGATATAGTACGCATTTATATGCATTTTAGAACCTTTTCTACGCCGCCATTTTAAATAAAAGTTGTGACCAAAAAAATGTATTCTTGGCCATGAATATGTGTTACAAATATATACGTACGTCACGTGGTAAAGGTTAAAAATAATAATATGAAAAAAATACAGAGTACCTTTAAGAAATACAATTAAAATATAGGTCAGTGACTAATCTTAACCTTTTGAACGCCTTACGTCGAACACAAAATGTGTCACTCACACGCCAAACATGTTTGCTATGCTATGCAAATTACCACTCAATTGATACGTAACAGTCTCTTTTATTCTTGAACTTGTGACGGCTGTAGCCGTCGTGGCGTCAGTGGCACGACTTTCAGTTGACGGCCAGAGCCGACTGTGGCGTTCAAAAGGTTAAACGACTGAACCTAAAAAATATGTTTTCAGCCGTGTGGGTAGGGCTCCAACTAGTAAAGCCCGTGACCAAGTGGACATAGCCGGAATACACAGAATGTGGGCGGCATTTGTTTTCCTTCACATAATCAGCAGGAAAATTGAAACCTTAACTCTCGATCTTACACCTATAATCCTAATGCGTAATGCCTATTATCTATAATACATCGAGAACTTAGCATTTGGAAAATAAATACCTAGGGTGACGGCACCAATGATGGACACTTTTAGCTGACAGGCACCAGTAATGGACACTTCACTCTTAATTCAAATTTCATACGGTCCTAACTAACTTGATTGTTGCAAACAAATGAATAATTATTCTATCTTCTAATAATTATAATTATATTATCTTCTGTAAAATAAGAACCAAGTGTCCATTATTGGTGCCTTGTCCATTACTGGTTCCATCACCCTATATAGTTTCCGCAGCGAGCTAAGGACGAGTCGAAGTGAATTTCTACACTACGAGTTGTCTTTAGGTCAATGAGAATACTATACCAGTATCATTTCGATGATATATCATTGTGTAGTGGTGTAGCCAAGACGATGATACTGAAGAAAGACAAACACACATCTCCGAGCTTGTAGAGATGGAATGTAAGTTCGTCATTGCTTTGAAAAAACCTTGTATCTCATATTACGTGAAGTACTATTTTAAACTTAAACATGAAGACAGTTGAGTTCAAACTCATCATCTCGAAATATCAGATACGAGTTTTTTCTAAAGTAGTAACGAATTGTGTTATTTGCACGTGCTTACCAATACACAAATAAATGCATACTTATTGTGATTAACTATTATTACAAGGATTGGTAAAATACTTTTATAAAAGACAGTCCGCATTATTTACATTACAATACCAGCTTCTTAATAGCCTTTGGCTGGCTAACGCTATCCCACAAGCACTTGCTAGGTACTGACAGTTCATTTGTCACTCGTGTTTCGTGGGAAAAATGACGAGCTATCAACCTCGTAAGGCCCAGTGTGCAATAGGCTGTATATAATCAAGGCAATTTAATTTGAACTGTGTTGCAACAAGAATACGGTTTATTTTCCTATCTTCATAAACTGAAAATGGCATTATCGAACAAATTTAATTGAACTTTATTGCCTTGATGGTAGATTCAAAGTCCCACTGACAAAAAACTCCCTGTTTGCAGTATGGGGGGTCTTACGTGGTTAAGAAGCCTGTAGTAGATATGGGTCCATGTCAGTTTTCAATAGCATGCCATTTTACGTACTGGCGCGCCTGCGCTGTCAACGCGGCGGATATATCCGTACTTCCCGGTAAAAATGTTGAACAATGACCAGAAAGTCACCAGAAAGACATTATGTCAAAATGTATATTGGCCTTTTGCAACAGCCCATAGTGACTCAACATTTAAAGTTGTTGACTATACTATTTAAGGTTGTTCGGTTAATATAATCTACATTATAGTTACGTACGGTACCTATAAAAAAAATAGGTGCTGATATGTTAGGTTCTAATATTAAATGAATAATAATTGACAAAAGCGACTGGTAAGCCTAAATTTCAGCAAGGTGTTTTATGCTGAAATTTATATACTTACAATTAAACAAACAACGACATTGTTGTCGTTGCAAAGAGTTTTTAAATGAAGTTTATCGTTAAAATCTCCGCATCTAATTTCGTTACACACTGTATAGCTATGATTAAATAATTAAATTAATGAAAAAATTTATTGTCACCTTAATAGGTATCGAGCCCGATCGTTAGCTTAGGCAGGCTCACTAACCAGCTAAGCTAACCTCGTTTGGATTTTCTAAAAAAAAAGAAAGTGCGTCAAATTTCTTCTGAAAAAAAAGTTTAAAACCCATATGATACAATTTTTTATCTACACTCATAGTATTGTACGAGACTCTGCGTGATTAGCATTACAACAGTCGTGATCTATTATGAAACTCGCCTTGCGGCTCGTTTCATAAACCACACTCATGTTGTCATTACGCAACCGTCACGTAAACTACAATTTTATACATGGGTGAGTTTCAAAAATATTGTACGTAGTAAAGCACTTTAAGGTAACTATAGGTAACTATTTCCACTGTGTAACGAAAAAATACATCAATTTATAAGGTTAATTATCGTTACAAAAAAGAGCTAAAGACCTTCATACAATCGAATCCGTAACTACGCATAATAATTTTAAAACTCATTTTTAAATAAATTGCCTTTTTTATACCTATGTCATATATAAAAAAGTCAAAAATTTATCACATTATGCCAATGAAAACAACTAATTAAACATGCAGGTCATTCTTGTCTTTCTAGGATAAAGCATTAAACAAACATGCTGTAGATATCACAATTTCATTACAACCGCTGGGTCACAGAAAATATAATGCACATTTAAACACACCCCTGCGTGTCCTAGCACACAATACCTAGACTTAAAATAGACATTATAGTATTCGATTCCTTTAGGAAACGAAACTCGTAAATTCTCGAAAAAAAATGGCGTCTTTTTAGGACGGACGAATGGACAAGTCTTTTAAAATTATGACGGCGTAGCTTTTTAAAACGGACTCCGAATAAGTTTTTATTTCTACTCTGAGCACTGAATGTTTTTTTTAAGGGTAAGATAAGGCAAAAAATCACACAGGCCACCTGAGGCCCATAGAAATATGCCATCCCAAGACTGCAAATGCGTTGCCTACCCTGAGGACCAAGATGGAATACCTACCTCTATGATAGTAATTTTACAGGTTATATTTTCATACGCGTTCCAAAAACGTACTTAGCCCCTGAGTCTTCGAAACACGCTTTCTTTTACTCTTAATGAAAATCATCAAATGGAAAAATAAATTTAAACTGAAGATTATAAAGACTCCTTTTGTTTAAATCACGAGCAATTATCAACATTTTTAGGTTAAAACAAATGCAAAATAGTGAATAGGTAATATACATTTTTATCTAAATAAACTTATCTAGCACGCTTCTAGATAAGTGAATTTATCGATATGTCTTTACTTACTTGACATTTGGTTTTGCCCCAACCCTAATAACTGTTTTGCGATCACAATTTTTTATAACACCTTGTATATTAAAACTTGAATCAATGCGGATATCAGGTTTGCATATGTGTAAGCGTTTCAAAATTTACTACAATCACTTTAGACTGTCATTCTCACACCGTGACGTAAACTCCATACCAATTGACTTGCCTTAATTAGTAAACACTTTTAAAACCTCAAAATGCATAAAGGGCATTGGGTAAATTTGTTTGAAAATATTGTCTTTTTTTTTCAGCGGCCACGGATGACTCTTACATAGTTATTTAGAGGTCCTCTAAATACACGTAGATATATATATAATTTATGGCGTTAAATAATATCGGAGCGGAGATTTTAAAGATTTAAGTGTTCAGTTTTTAGTACAAAAGTACGCCCAAGTAGGAATATTTAAATATCTCAGCTCCGATGCACTTAAGAGTATTACATTACATAATAAAATATGCTTATTTTTAATAATTCTTTCATAATTTGCCACTTTTACGAATGGCCGCTCACCTTGAAAATGTATGAATTTTACAAATGACAACACTTTTACCCAAACCCCTTTTGGCTAAAATGGCCTTTTTCTGCTGAATAAAGCAACTAGAGACCACATTTAGCAGACCATTTTCTTGATTTTACATCATGGATGGTTTTTTATGACAAAATTGTTATTTTAGGCGAAAAGGGAGCATTTTGAGTTTATAAAAGTGTTTACTAAATAATACAAGTCAATTGGTATGGACTTTAAATATGTGCGTAATGGTCATCTCATATTATACGTCTCAGATCAGCACCGCCTCAGCTCAAAGTGAAAAATTGAAAAGTGACCTTTGGTGTGTGATAATACGATGCATTTTTCAGTGGACGACGCGAGGACAATTGTTTTCACTTTAACTTTAAAAAAATTATCGTGCTAACATAAATCAAAGCTCACTTTTCAATATTTCACTTTGAGCTGAGGCAGTGCTGATGTGGTGCCGGGGCGTTGTAGTGTGACGATGACCGTATGAACGTTTACTGTTAGGCTAGCATGTCACAACAAGTATTATGCTAGGCTGACAGAATAGAGGGCAACTCCCTGACTCCAAATATGTCAGTCTGCCTGCGCACAGTGGTCGCGTTATCTATATAAGGCGGATGTAAAACGTATTAGTTCCCATAAAAAAACGATAAGGGAAATGGCTGAATGTTGTACATAAAGTAAGACCTAGTTTGTTCTCATGTCAAATGTACAAAAACTGACCAAAATTTTATATAGCCGCCATACATATAACGCAACCAATGTGCGCAGGCAGACCGACATATCGTCCCTTTACTTTCTCAACCTCGTATCTGATCGAATAGTTAGATAGGAAAAGCACTCATGTTGCCTAAAGAATAAAGACTACTTTCCTGTCTAACTATTCGATCATATACGAGGTTGAAAAAGTAATGAGACGATATTTGGAGTCAGGTAGTTGCAGTCTATTCCGTCAGCATAGCATAATCCATTTCCAAGATCGTTACCAAAGTCGTGACCTGCTGTAATGTGTCATGTCGATATGCTTGCAGTATAAAAACGATATAGAGAAACGTTAACAGATTATAAGGGTATGTCTAAAGGCAACGGTTGCTAGGCAACTAGTGGCACCTACCAACACGCAGGCTCTCTACTCTATTCTACTGGGTTTCTTTGTGTAATCGTTTATCGTATTGTGTTTAACTTAGCCGCCATTACTGTCAAGTAAATAAGAGCTATCGAAACGTTAACAATACGATAACCTGTCAAAGGCGCTATGGTTTTTCCCAATAGAATAGAGCCCCAAGTCGGTAATAGTGCAATACCGCGTAACTCAAAAATTCAATGTGCAAAATACACCTTAGCAAGTGTGAATAAGGTGCATTTTGCAACTTATTGAATTGGTACTTACGCGGTATTGCAATATTACCGACACCTAGCGTTTATGCCGGCAGTATGTTTTACTGCCAGCATACCTACTGCTGTCAGGAAGTTGCCTAAGTTCTTCTAAATCATTGTTATGCTGGCCTCAAGTAAACCTAATGAAAAAGCCGTGGCATTGACGTCCAGAATAAGAACATATAGCATAGCATAGAAACCGGACTATAAGACGTACTTTGCGACAGCTATCTTTCTCTACTTTTTAGATTACGTATTACATGAGAAAAAATTAAACAAAATGTAGGTTGTTTTTTCTTTTTTAACTGTCATTTTCACACAGGGACTTCTTTGTCCTTCCTTGTCTATAGGTCCAAATACTATAGGTGCTTATAGGTCCAAATCACGCCTTACTTGTGACGATGTACCAAATAGCGAAAGAACAGCTATAGATTCATCTCTTCCCAACTCACTATGAAAACCATAAGTAAAAAGAAGTGAACCATAATGTATTTTCTGCTTATTTAGTACGGTTTCTATGCCTTTAGTCTTTATTCTGTGAATATGAATGAATAATAAACTAAATGAAAGCAAACAAAAAAATCACACCAATGTATTTAAACAGGAAGCAAAAGTGTTGCGAGTTAGTTTGACAAAAAAACTGGAAAATATAAAGCAAATGGGACTTTTCTCCCGATGAAATAACGAGTAATTTGACGCTGTCTGTCTGTTACTTTGTATGGACCGATTTCAATGTTTTTTTACTATTATTTAAAAGGTAGTTCAATGGGGTGGTTCTTAGTTAGGTTTGATGGATATCTAAATAAGGCTGGGCAATTAAATATTAATAAGCTCAGAAAGTAGTCGCAATTAACACGGTAATTTTAATCCTACTTTTTATATTTGAAAATATTTCATATATAATCCAAGTTCATTCAATCAGAAAGTACATTATTTTATTATAATAATTATTACGAGTAATATTACTAATATAAAGAGGTACTAGTAAATTTTTCTGTATGCTTGTGTGTAGGATTATGATTAATCTCTGGGTCCGCCGATCTGACCAAGGATAATCAACCGGAAGCCGAAAACGAAAGCAAGTCTAAGAAAACAAAATCTCATCTCTATCAATTTTTTCTCGTAATATAATAACTGACGCAAACGTTCTAAGTGATATTCTATAATTTAGCCAGTGTCTTATACGTTCGTATAAAACAAAAAAAAATATCGAAAATCCCGGGATGGACACTCATACCAATTACGTTAAATGAGTCGCAAAGGAAAACGGAATTTGCGTCTTTTATCAAACAAGTTAAGTTTTAAATTCGTATACCAAATTTCAAGGAGATAAGTAAGAAGACTCTAATGAAGCAGTTCTTTTCTAACTTTAAATTAGCCTTTTTTTTCAAACCCATACAAGAAAGGTACCTATTATTAATTTGTTACTCTAACGTGTGCTATTCCTATGCCTATGCGTATGCTATGACTGTGTCTGTCTGTGTGTCTGTGTATCCGAGCGTAGCTCCCAAACAAACGACCTATTTGAAAGTGTTTTTTTTTAAATGAAAGCTGGTTTGTTCGGGATGGTTTTTAGCTCATTTTCATGGTAATCGGTTAAGCCGTTTGAGAGATATCAGCTCCGAAAGGGATCGCCATTATATCAAGGGTTTCTAACAAGAATCAGCAATCATAATTTTAAACGTCTGCCCGTTTAACTTTCTATCTTGGTAGCTTTCGAATTAGGTATAACAAGCAAGAGTAACAGCAGCCACTGCTTAAAACTTAAAACAGGTGTGAACGCGTGAGTTAACTAAAAATGAATTAACTGAACAGTATAAGGTTTTAATGTTTTTAATCCACGAAGGCGCGCGCTACCATTTTTTTTGCTCGTGCCACGTGAAAGGATTCAATAATTTACTACTGTAAGGATACATTATTTACGTGATTAAAAACAACATGTCCACAAAAAGTTGTCTCTTGTCCATTTTTATATTGATATCAAATATATTTCTGACGGTAAGAATATTTATTTATTTATTTAAGCGACATATCAGATTTTTTTTTTCAATCTGATTGTCTGTATCAACGTAGCATTTATCTCTTAAATCTGTAGGAATAAACCGCTTTTTTTATTTCCCAAAAGTAAGTGGTGGAGCGTCGTGGATTAAAAACATTAAATGCGTTTTTTTAAAACAATTGTTGGCGCAAAACATAAGCTAACAAAATTTCAAATAATAGTGCTTGCTCGCTCGGTGCTAAAGTAACATGACGACAATGAACATCTATTTTTTATGTAAGTTTGGGATAAGTTAATTTACCTAATCTCTTCACTCTTCCGGTTCCGTATTATCCTCCGATTTAAACCTGAAATAAATAACTTCCGGTCAAGGTTTACCCGCATTTGTCTTAATTTTAACCTAATTCATAACATCATTTTAAAACGGGTTTAAAAATCGCGATTCTCACACAATATAAATAAATAGCTGATTTTAGATACAGCGGGGGTAGTGTTTTAATAGCAATAAAGAGATAAATGTATCGATATTAATTATATATTAAATAACTAACGAAAATAACATTTCTAAAGTATCAAATCAAAAGGGAAAACGTGTTCCTCTATTATGTATATAAAGTTTAGTATGTCATGATTCCAAACAAGTTAATACATATAACGTATTACAACCGTATTTATTTATTATTTTACATCAGTTTGACATTTATTTCTGATGTTCATAGGGTGCCCAAGCAAATAATAAACGCGTATCTTAATATGACCATTTTGACGTCCGTTTGTCTGGCAAAACATTTTAAAACAGACTTCTCGCATTCAGAAGGGTAATATAATAAACTAAAAAAAAAGTTCCTTTTTATCTTCGTAGCATAAACCGAGCTAGTTGTCGATATAAAATTTTCACCTCCTTATTCTTGAAGAGCGCAAGATGATTACCGTAGTTTTTAAAGAATAAATATAATCGTAAGTTTTATTTTATATCATAGTATTGTAACGTTTTTGGGCACAACATAGTTTTGATATAAACCGGTTAGGCCTTAGATATTATTAATAAATAATACTATACGAGTACATAAGTGATATTATTCCTACATAGTCGCGTTTTCATTTTCATGGCGTGAATCGAGCAAACACGCCACGAGATGGTAATCTCAGGATTGCAATTTGGTAGCTGACCCCGAGGACACCCTGAGGACCAAGGTGGAATGTCTCTATGCTAGTCGTGTCATATTCAAAAATGCTAAAATAACCAATAAGAAACCGAAAACTATACTTTTACTAGTAAATGTTAGTAACTCCAGTTACGATTTTATTATTCTTTCACAACCCAATTATTACAGATGACGTTTAGAATGTTATAAAGCGTTGATAGATAACTGTACTTACATCCCAAGAAATTGACAAATTTTCCAAAATATATATACAGGGTGGAATCTAAGTCGGGATCACAATGATCACCTCTGTGGTCTACCCACGAATATGAACAACTTTCACTATGGGACCAACTCTGAAATCAAGAAAAAAAAAACAGCTGCTTCATACATTTTGGTCGAGTAAGTATTGAACTTTTCTATGAAACAGCTGATTATTTTTTCGGGATTTCAGAGTTGGTCCCATAGTGAAAGTTGTTCATATTCGTGGGTAGACCACAGAGGTGATCATTGTGATCACAACTTAGATTCCACCCTGTATATCGACGAAAAATAGTTCTAAAAATAGAACTTTTAATATCCTAGAGCTAGTCTTTCTAGACTTCTTTCCGTTTACGTTTAGATTTTAATTAAAAATTCAATATTACCCTCTTCTTGTCTGTTCATAAAAAAGGAATAGATATTCCAAATGTTAAGAATTCATTAGTAAACCATCCCATACAATTTCATAGAAGATCAAGCATTCTTGATTTATTTTAAACTACCTACCCAAAAAGGGCATTGTGTTTAAAAACTTCTCTAGGGATTTTAATTTATTTGAAAGCGTGTATTCCGGCGATGGTTTTAGCTATGTTTTATAAAAATCTGTTTAGCCCTTAATTTTACAAAGTTCATCACAGCGAACATACCATGATGTTCACTTTTTTGTTTGGATTGTGTTTTTATTTTTTTGCTGATTCAAAATCAAAAAGGGTTTGAATTCCCGACTTTTATTTTTGCCAAACTAAGGGTTAAAAAAAAGTTTTTATCTCTGACACGTTTGTGCAAGGTTTGTTATCAACATATGACTAATTTTCAACATTTATCAGACGTTATTTAGATCATAATACTATAGGAAGAATGTTTACTTCAAATGAAAACTTCATTATAAAATGCAAAATTCTCACCAATTTTAGAAGACATCACAACAATGTCAGCATAGTATATTTATACAATAAAAAATGATTAGAAAATTCGTTGTATCATTAGTATGTTGACCAGTGGGCCTAGTTTGGTTGCGTCTATATCGCGTGTCAAATGTGGATAAAGCATCCGTCACTCTCGTTCTTATTTACGTATTTAAGTGTCAGAAGGTGACGGATGCCTTATCCACTTTTGTCACGCGATAAACGCGGCCATATTAGGGCTCCAGAAATACTTATAAATAACGCTATATTAAAGGTAAGAAGTAAGAATGCTAATACTACCTAAGTCCTTAAGTCCACCAAAAGTATGATCTCAATATTTTTAGTCAATTAGAGTTAGCTTTTTATCAACTTGCCGTGTTGGTATTGCAATAGGAAATATGAATGGATTTTTTAAATCGCTTTTTTTGTGGCATGGAGAAGGCACGCGAGCACTCAGGCCACCTGTGGCACGTTTAATAACGCTACAAGTTACAATGTTACAGGTATAAACTGGCAACACTGCTCAAATGGCTGGTCGTCATTGGTCGAGGTTGTGTCAAATGGAAACTTGTAACCTGTAAATTGTACTTTTTAGCTTTATAAATCACAAGACTACAATCTCAAAACTGCAATCCTAAGGGTCGTAGTAATAAACTAATCTCAACTCTAATGCTCGTCTCGAGATGCGTCAAAAATGACAGTGTTCTATGGTTTGACGTTTACTTTGACGTATTTTGTGACCGGCATCTCGGCCAAGATGAGTTTATTAATACGGCCCTTACACTTCAAATGCGTTGCCAACCCTGAGAACTAAGATGGAATTTTCTGAACAAAGTAAACAAAATATAGTTAAAACAAAATAAATTTAGTACAGTATTCGCTCAATTGTGAGGTCATAGTTGAGTATCGATTTATCGAGAAAAAAAGATACAATGAAGATTGAAAAAAATATGTAGAAGGCCGAACTAAAAAGCACGCTTGCAAAAAAAGCATGCAAGTACAAAGGAGGCTTGTATGGGGCGTTTTCAACGCTTAGTAGGAGTGTTGGGCTATAACTTTTATGTACACTCATATCATAAGTCCTATATTATGAGTTCAAAACCCGTAGGCAATAACCAGCATTACCTGTGGTAGTAGGTGACAGTGATGACAGCTGTTAATTTTGGATGATGTTCCAAATTTGGATCTCATTACCTTACAATATTCGATAACGTAATTTCAAAATTACGTTACAGCTGTCATCGCTGTCACCTACTACCACAGGTAAGGTAATGCTGGTCATTTGCCTTTCGGCTTCTGAGCCCATCTTAGAGTACTTATAATGTGTGTAGATAAATTATTTTACGCGACTCTGCGTAATAAGCATTACACAACCGTCACGTAAACTACTATTGCATTTGCTCCGAAAAAACCGGATCATTTGGCGGCATAAAAAAGTTCTCATCAAGTTTTAAGATTTTTTATTAATAATGTTAGCCCGTATTATGGGCCTCGTTGCCTGAAATAAAGGTTTTATATATGTATTTTACAATACGATAATAATAGGGGTAAAGACAATGCAAAATAAGGCTCCTGATTCCTTAAATATGGCATTTCGACAAGTCACTTTGTGTTTTTCTCTTCTTTATGATTATCGAGCAAAGGATATCAACTCATCCAAATTTCGAGCCAATTTTTCTTAAATAATATTGTTATTTAAGATGAAATGAGTTTCAAAGAGCCACTTAAACTACCAAGTTCATATTAGTTTCATTTAAGTAGTAAACTTAAGACTGGCATTTTGATAAATTTTTCAACGCACCACAATATAACCACTATGCCTCGAATATTTTATCGAAACATCTCGTATCTGATATTTTGAGATGTATGACTTTGAATGTAACTGTCTTCATGTTTAAGTTTAAAATCGTACGTAACGAAATATGAGATACGAGGTTTTTTAAAAGCAACGTCATTTTGCTTAGTTGACAGCTGTCAAATCGGGGCTTTTCGAACAGCGCGACTATAGTTGTAGAAATGTCAGTCTGATTTGATATTAAGTGGCTCTTCGTGTAACTTTCGAAATTTTCACCAAATGAGTAATTGATTACGACTGGGGCCTTTATTGTTTTTAAATGTGTTTTTAGTTTTTTTTATGGCGAGAAGGCAAAGCACAGACTACATGATGATACCTGGGATCAAATTCTCAAGACTATAATCACAAGACAGCCTAAGCGTTTTTTACTCGGCCGTTATTACTGTCAAGTAAATAGAGTTGACAATGCGATAGCATACCAAAGCAATATAGAGAGTTAAATATCGTCCCTTTACTTTCTCAACCTCGTATCTGATCGATTAGTTCGATAGGAAAAGCACTCATGTTCCCTAAATAATAACTACTTTCCTATCTAAGTATTTCATCAAATACGAGATTGAGAAAGTAAAGGGATATCCCGATTCATGCAAAAGGTCAAAATAGGGTAGTAGATACGCTACGTATATTTTCTAATAATAATCTAGATATCCTAAAGTGTAGGTTATTAAGCGCTAAAAACGCTTCGACAATGTCATAAAAAAGTCGTATCTCTCATTCATTCCCGTCCAATCTCTAACATGAAATACTAGTAAATATCGCGCTAACAGTTCAACTATCGACGCATAGAACTTAGCCTATTTTAGAATTGTTGGCAGTTGCGTAAGTAGGATTAAGCCGGAGCCCTTCCCTAGTCTAGAAACATCGTAAAAAGGATTACAATAAGTGGGTATTGTAAACCCAGAGCTATCCCACTCTTTCTTGCATAACAAGTATATTATAAGCTAGAGATAGTGACAGCGGTAGCAGAGTATTAATCTGTGGGCCTAGTAAGGTTGCGTTTATCACGTGACAAAATGTGGATAAAGCATCCGTCACTCTCGTACCTACATACGGGTCAGAAAGTGACGGAGATGAGACAGCCAGCATCAAAAGTGTAAAAAAAAAAACAAAATTAAAATTCAATTTCATTTAATATCCTCGTAACTTGCTCACATTATCTGGCAAACAATACAGAGGTCAGTCGATTAAAAAATTAAATATAATTAGAAAAATTAAAACTAATCTAAAATTCGATTACAATATAATCGTTAGTGGAATTGATTTAAAACATATAAAAAACAAAAACACTTTCGCCGCTGACTGTGAAATATAAAGCTATGTTTACACTGGCATTGATACGTATACATGACGGTATTTAATCTAGCGGCCGATACGTTATTACTATAAAAAAATGCACAACCACTCCAGATTTAAAAAAAAATTTAGTCATACAATTTCTGTAACAAATAGGACTGTTCCCATACAAATTTCGGGATAAAATTATTTAGCTAACGCATAGTTACATGCACCCTACATTCCGATATTTTTAAATGTGCATTTTTTATAGAAATGCTACAAAATATCGCCTTAATCTAAAAACTACACCCTCTATTAAATACAAATAATATTTATGACCATCACAAATAGTTATATTATTTTTCGTGTCTGCAACGATTCCCGAGTGCTTGTGTAAAAGCGTGTATAAATGCGACCCTGCCCCAATTAACATAAGGTTTATTCTATCATGTATAAATAGTGCGAGATAAGCAGTGGATGAATAAATCTATTATATATCATATCAGGCAGTCCGCGTAAGCAAAAAATAATGAACTGGGTGTCCCTAAAACCAACGTTATAACGATACAGGGTGCTCATATCATGAGCTATCAAGTAAGGCAAATTTGACTTTAGTTAAAAATATCTTAAATTGGAGATATTGTAATTCTGAAACTATTTGCGGCAACATTGTTTTTTTTCGAAACGCCAATTTCTCGAAAGATAGGATATTTTTATTAAGGTCAACATTATTTTATGTGGCGTTATTTTATATATACATTTACATATATATGCTATATAGTCTCTCGCAGTTCCTAAATACTAATAAAAATATTGTTTACAAAGGTGCATTAAATTTTCAGCGGTATTTAATGATACTTCGTTTTTTGTCCCACAGTCTTTAAATTCCAAATATATTCACATTTATACAATTTGTTAAGATACTTAAAAAAATCGAAACGTAAAATAGCATACTCTACCGCTTGAAAAGGAGCTCAATAAAATATAGAATAAAAAAATGCAGCAAAATGCTTTTATTTTAGCATACAGAGATCCTCTACAGCCCTCTTCAATAATTTAATACCAAACTATTGTAAAAAAAACGCGATGTTTTGGGACGATACGCAGCATGACTACAAAAAGGACTACATATAGGGTGGGCCAAAAAAAAAATCTAATAGTAACAGTAAGAGCTGGTAAATATGCAAAAGCTCTTCCACCCTATATAAGAATTAAAAACGCCTATGCAAATAAGGACATTTTAAAATAAAGAAAGTAACTTAAAGACTTAATTCCTATTAACCCCCCACAAAACAGGGGTGTTACAAGATTAACGTGTGTAAATGTGTGTGTGTGTGATTATGTGTATGTCTGTGATAGAATTTTGAAGCTTATGCTCGTAAGGCCCAGTGTGCAATAGAATGTACATAATCAAGACAATTTAATTTGAACTGTGTTTCAATAAGAATACGGTTTATTTTCCTATGTTCATAAACTGAAAATGGCATTATTGAACAAACGAAATTGAACTTTATTGCCTTGATGGTAGATTCAAAGTCCCTAAGAGCCTTACGAGGATAGGATTGACCGTACACGGCGGACACTGAGAATCGAATTCGGTAACTCGCGGTCACGGTTGGAAACACACACCACTAATCTCATGCCTCCGAGTAGTTTTATATAGTATCCTCCGCTGTCAGTCTGTCTGTCTGGCATCGGGCATTATCTCATGAATCGTAATAGGTAGATAGTTGAAATTTTTAGTATGTCTATTTAAGCTATAACAACAAATAATAAAAATAAAAGGACCATGGGCACTTTTGTATAAACACCTGGGCCCACTTTTCCAAAATTGTGCAACAGTGATGAAACCTATATCATATGATATGAAAGCAGCTATGTTCAAATCCAGCGCGAAAATGGCTTTATGGTACGTTAAAAAAAAGACTATATTATGATGATAATGATGATGTTTTGAACGTACCAAAAAGCCATTTTCGCGCTGGACTTGAACATGGCTACCATATAATGAAACAAAGTACATGCCAAGAGCTTTCATATGACATACAGTGGTGGTCACATAATTAGGGAGACTTGTTTTTTCCCCATACAATTGCCTACAAATATGACTTTAAAATTTTGACCACGATTCAAAAAGTTCTTGACCAATTTTATTGCTAAATACAATTTACTTTAGATCATTAACTAAGGTTTAAATTTATGTACAATGAACTACTGTTAAAAACGAACCTTATATTTTATAGGGATTTAAAAACTTAGTGCTGACCCGTCCATACAAAGTTTTACAACTTTGTATGAACGCGAGGTATTTATTTTTTCAAATCCTTATAAAATGAAAGATCCGTTTTCAACAGAGATGAATTGTACATACATTTAAACCTTAGTTCATTAATGAACGATGAGTGTAACCAAATATTAAAATAGTTTAGAACTTTTTGAATGGTGGTCAAAATTGAAAAGTCATATTTGTAGGCAATTGTATGGGAATAAAACAAGTGTCCCTAATTATGTGACCACCACTGTATAATTCATCACTGTTTTACAATGTTGAAAAAAGTGGGCTCAAAACGACGCATGGTCCCTTAAAATGAAGAGTCCGACTCGCACTTGGCCGGTTTTTTTATAGATGAGATATAAGTAATATATATATACGGTGAGAAATTAAAATGCATCCAGAAATACTTTGCGTTGTGACAAAACAACAATACTGTCGAAATAAAAAAATAACAGAAAATAAAAATACAGTTATGTTGAAACCGCTCTCCTATTTTTTTCTCAATAAAACCTGACATAGACGTTTCTTTTAAAAAAAATACTTTATTTTTAAACACAATAATATTATATTTTAGACAGTAAGTGACAAAATTAATAATAATAAATATCTCAAATTGACCTAGTCCCAAACTAAGCTCTAGGCTTGTACTATGGGTACAGTCAAGGGCTTTAATTGTTAAGCCACTATGGAACCCTGTCATAATGACAGCGTCAAACCACATGACTGAAATGACGCTTAAATGAATGATTAACGTTATGCGACAGGGTTCCATAGTGGCATAACAATTAAAGTCCTTGACTGTACTAGACAACGGTAAACATACTTAAATACATAGAAAACACCCAAGACTCAGAACAAATACTCGCGCTCATCACACAAACATTTGCTCATATCGGGAATCGACCTTCTACCTACCTTCGTAGGCAGGGCCACTACCAGCCAGGCTAACGCGTCATCTAAACTCAATAAGGGGCAAATTCCGAGTCTCTTTTTGTTATATTCAAGGAACCGAGATGGCATTTTTATAGGGCTTAAAATGTCAGAAACGTCAAAAGCGATTACGAATGTCACCTATACCATCTGAGTTGTCTTATTTACAGTGATCGGAATAGGTAGAGTATATTTACGTAAAGTTCGCAAAAGGAAATAATATAGAGTGGTTACAACCGGGTGAAATATTAATTTATTTTCATTGAATTCCGGGTTTCCGGTATTTTTTTGGTAGTAGTAAATGTAATCGCAAGGATGTCTCCAGTTTATGACTCTGTTCTACGAAGTTTAGGTAAATATACTCCACCTATTACATAATTAGATACAAGGAATCAGTTACAGGCCCCTTTTATCACGAACTAACATAAAATATCCCATACCGTGAATATTACGTATATTTAACATTAAAAATACCGGAAATCCGGAATTCAGTAAAAATATAATAAAATATAAATGTAATATTTCATCCGGTTGTATTCACTCTATATTATGTCCTTTTGCGAACTTTAGGTAAATATACTCTACCTATTCCGATCACTGCTTATTTAGTAAACACTTTTATAACCTCAAAATTCTCCCTTTTCACATAAAATAACAATTTTGTCATAAAAAAACCATTCATGATGTAAAATCAGGAAAATAGTGTGCAAAATGTGTTCTCTAGTTTCTTTATTCACCAAAAATTTAGCCAAAAAACCGGGTAAGAGCATGTCTGACCATGCTCAGTGTAGGGGTCCGAAGCCGTTAATACACAAAAACTATCTCAAAAAACCACAAGTATGAAGTACGAGTAATTCTCTATTAAAAGTTATTTAGTGCTGTCTTAGGTCATTTTAGTAGGTATAAACACTTTAGTCGCCTGTATCTCAGGAACCTATCAAGTCTACTTAGTCGTCATAGTTTTCCTTTAAAATTCGTTATATGTGCTTTCATTTAAGATATTTTTCAGATTTTTAGTATTTGTAGTTTTGGCTGTAGGGAGACACTTGACTCTAACAAAAATTAGCGCTTTAAAGCTTAATATTTCATAACCGGATCCCTTAATCGAAAAATTGTGTACACATTTTTGTACATATTTTTGTAAGACCTATCCAAAGACACTCCACGCTATGGGGTAAACGAGAAAAAAAATAGATCCCACGTTACGTGTAGAGGAGGTACACTAAAAAAATTTTTTTTTCAAGATTTTATTTTACCATTTTGTTGGCGTGACTAATATGTATATTCATGCCAAATTACAGCTTTCTAGGACTAAGTCTCTGAGCTAGGCTGCGGACGGACGGACGAACATGGCGGCACTATAAGGGTTCCTAGTTTGTCCATGGAAAAATGCATTTTGATGTTATAAAAGTGTTTACTAAATAAGACAACTACGGAATGCAAATTAACCGGTTATTAACCGTTTTTGTATTAAAATAACCGGTTAAAATCGGTTAAAACCGGTTATTTGCATTCCCTAAAGACAAGTCAGTTGGTAGGGACTGACAAATTGTAAGCGTGTAACATCTGCGGGACGCTCTGCCCCCATTAGAAAAAAGGGCGTATTTCTCATAGAATCGCGAATATATTAGTGACCTTATACCTTAAGACAAGGGGTTCAATTTGCTTTGACTATCAAATTGCGAATGCGTCCTTTTTATTTACAAGGGAAGCGCTTCTATTAATTTAAAATTAACAGCTTTAGTAAACATAAGCGTAGGACTGGCGACGATTACCATCGCGTCTGCCAGTTTAGAAAATAATAATAAATATACAAGTCTTAAAACGACGCAAATATTGTAAGGGTAAAGTTAATATTATAGTATAAATGTTGCAGTCGAGTTCGTAATGTGTACACTTTAGTACCTAGTCTATTTAATGTCATGTTTAGACTGCCATATAGGAATTGTCACAGCGATTAAAGTGACAAGGTACTAAAGTGTACACATATGAACACTACTGTACATTCCAGGGGCACTATTCTACAGGGTAAAACCATATTGATTTTGACATGTTATCGTATTGATTTAAATTCGTCGGCATTATTGTCAAGTAATGGGCTATAGTAACGTTGATAATCATTCACCGTATTGACGGGGGCAAAAATGTACCAGTGCTAGTGATTCATTAAATATCGGCTAAGTTTATCGACGATTTTTTTCGTGACATATGGATCTTACATTTCTTGCAAAAGTAAGTCGTACCTTTAACTTCTATATCTGAATGATCAGCTTTCCATGAAGATAAACGATCTTTTTTCTTTCGAAGCATTTTTAACCGACTTAAAAAACAAAAGGTTCTCAATTCGTCGGAATGCTAAAGAATATTGTTGTCCTGAATGAATTTGTTATTCAATGTAATTTCAATGGTTGTCAAAAGAGACTCGAGTCCAGAGTCAATGTCATATACCGGTTGTTTATAGTTGCGATAAGTATAAATAAAAGAAGTTTGCACATAATTAAAAGGTATTCAAACTTGGCCATTACTTATGATAATTATGATATAAAATTGCTTTTTATCGATGTCGATAAACTTAGTAGACATTTAATGAATCACTAGCACTGGTACATTTTTGCCCCCGTCAATCCGGTGTTTGTTGATAATACGATAAAATGACAAAATGAATATGGTTTTACCGAGTATGGAGCCCTGTGGAACACTTGTATGCACTTTATCGTTGTGGTGTTTAGATTGTTCTATGGGTAGACATCTTTGACGTCAGTAATGATTAGACTCCGTTATCTTGGGGAACCGACGACCTTTTTTTGTAGGGAATGAATTTTTATTTTATCGTCTATCTATATATCGATGCTATTGTACTAAGTATTAAATGTCACGTTACTGACAATGAGTCAAAGACAATCACTACTAATAAAGAAAGTCATAAATAAAAGTCGCACGTGTTCGTTAGTTAACCCTGATTATCATAGTTTTTCCACAATAATTACATCAGGTTATCGCACGTCGTGATACTAATGAAGTTATCTACCTCTTTTTAATCTAGAAGTTTTAATACCCACGCTATATTGAAATTGAGCAGCGATTTAAAAGGCAAAAAATCTATCGCATGGTTGCATAATATAAACTACAAACATCGATATAGATACAGTCGATAAAATAAACATTCAATCCCTACAAAAAAGCGACGTCAGTGCCTCAAGATAACGGGGTCTAGTAATGATCAGAGATCGGAAAATTTGGCGTCATCACTCGCAATAATGTGGACATGACTCCAAACAGTTTAATTGAAAAATTAAATTAATTTAATTGATTTCTAACCTGAACTTTAACTTTGATCCTTTGCAGGACAGTAATCAATAAATAATACAAAGACATGAGGACTGGCCATTGATATTAATCTACTTAAGTTTGCTCCATTAACGTCCGTGGATTGCGAAAGGAGCTTTTCACCTCATAAGTTTATTGTAGCCGTGAAAAGGAATAAACTAACCATGGGAATTTATAAAAAATACTGTTTATTTGCTTTAATACATCTACGCAATAACAAGTCTTTGTATTATTTATTTATTACTGTCTTGTAAAGGATCAAAACTATTTTCGGGTAAGTAATCAATTAATGTAATTTAATTTGTTTAGTCTTGATACTGTATCGAATGTTAAGTGACAATCAAAGTGACATCCTAGACACCGTATTGGTTTGTTTGACGAAAGCGTGCCGTCTATGTCAAACGTTAAACATAGGAAATGACAAAGTGACACCCTAGACACTGTATCAGTTAACTATTGACGTTTGACGTATTGTAAACGAAGTGTCCAAGTGACATCTTAGATAATGTTTATAAGTTACTATTCAATGTAAGCGTAGTGAACCACTGCAAAGTCAATCTAGAAAAAAGTAAGTGGCAAAGTGACATCCTAGACATTGATTATTAATTGCGTGACGTAAGCGTACCACGCTGCGTCTAGCGTTAAAGTGACATCCCAGACACTCTATAACTTAATTTTTGACGTAAAAGCCTTCTGTCAATCGTAAAATAAAGTGGCCAAGTGACATTCTAGACACTGATTATTACTTGTGTGACGTAAGCGTACCCCGCTATGTCATAGCCGTAAAGTGACATCCCAGACACCCTATAAATTAATGTTTGACATAAAATCTCTATGTCAACCGTAAAATAAAGTGGCAAAGTAACATCCTAGACACTGACTATTAGTTGTGTGACGTGAGCGTACCCCGCTAAGTCATAGCGGTAAAATGACATTCCAGACACCATATAAATTAATATTTGACGTAAAAGCTCTATGTCAACCGTAAAATGAAGTGGTAAAGTGACATCCTAGACACTGATTATTAGTTGTCTGACATAAGCGTAACCCGCTAGGACTTTATAAGTTAATTTTTGACGTAAAAGCTCTGTCAATCGTAAAACAAAGTGGCAAAGTGACATCCTAGACACCTAGAGACCCGCTGCGTAGTGACATCCTAGACGTGGGTTATCAGTTAATGTTTGACGTAAGCGTAAATAACGATGCCGGCGATTATGACGCCAAACGTGATCGTAAGCGGTTTGTACAGAGACCTCTTCAGTTCGTGCCAGCGCTCCGCGTCGCGCGCCCGGCGCTTGATGGCGGAGACTCGCTCGGCGAGGTCCGTGTTCCTGCGGCGACGAAGCTCTTGGGCCGGCTCGGAGCTAGAAATAACAAGGAAATGGTTATAGCTTAAGTAGTAGTGGAAGAGCGTCGGTGTCCTAGCGGCATAGGGGATTAACTCGTGATCGTAAGGTTCCGAGTTCGCACCCCCGCGGCAACCATGTACCAATGAGTTTTTCTAACATTATGTGAGGAAACGTGCACATTCGAACAGGTGTGTGTAAGAGGGTAATTGCACAAAAGATCCTAAAGTGTATCCGAAAAGGGACCATCTGTAAGATTAGATAAGTAGTAGTAGTTGATAGTGGACGCGTTCATCATAGGTCATATAGATCATAACCACTGTGGCTCTGATTTGGTACAACTCAATAGTCAATCTGGGGCTAAAATGTGGCATTATCTATGTAAAGGGACCTTATTGTAGAT